>OZ026519.1:84476733-85856733 GCA_964019695.1 Loripinus fragilis
CAGCTACAAAAGTTTCGCTGCAAAGTTCTCACCAAGTGAGCGATAGAAACCTACAGAAATACAAACAATTTGACCACAAAAACCTAGTTCTGGTTGCAATAATACACTGTTTTCAGAATTTTTTCTGAGACGAGAAAAAAATCAGCTGTTAGTTGCACGACGCATGCCGAAAAATCTAGATAGGACAATCACTTTTAACAGTGTCACTCTCAAAAAAACACAGACAGACCCTCAAAAATATATTAGTTTTTTTCAATGAAACAAATAAAATTAAGAGTCGGCGGATAAAATATAAAAATAATTTTAGAAATTATTTTTTTTCTCTACTTTATGGAATATTACAGTAGGAGGGTGCGTAAATCAACTAATAAAAAATTCTGGCCTAAGGAATTGGATGAAGATTAAGAATCAGTTCCTGACACCTATCCTTTCTTGATCACTTTAACAACTTGGACGTATATTATAGGCCTTTAGTTAAGAGTGCGTACCAGAAAAATAATTTTCTTATTTCTCAGCCAAAACATATGTTGTGGGTACTCAAAAGAACCGTATTGAGCACCCGAAACATTTGCTAAAATTATAGGTAAGAAAATATTTACAATTTTATGCTGAAAGTATTTGTTTATCTAAACCTCCATAAATATCATTACTTGAATTGGCCATATTCAATAAGCATTTACATAACATTGTAGCCATGCTGAAAGTATTTGTTTATCTAAACCTCCATAAATATCATTACTTGAATTGGCCATATTCAATAAGCATTTACATAACATTGTAGCCATCTTTGAACAAGCAACCAAAACAAATATTTTATTTTACATTATCAGTTCTTCCTTTTCACAAGAAATCTTTTTGAGATAAATATGATAGTATTCACACGAAATAAGCAAGTACTACAAGAGGTGTTTCATGTTTATTTGAAAAACAATGGCATTGCCTCATTTATTTCTAATTATATTTAGTAATAATAAATTTTCATTGGTTAATCTGATCTGCAGAAATGCGCAGTCACCATGAAAATAGCTCTTAACTTATTCGCTGGATTCAAACAGTCTCTGAAGTAGAGAAGTCAAAGTTTACGCGTTTAAACATGCTGTCTGAAACGAAATGTTCGAAATCGTTCTCGAAGGGATGATGATTTTCTCTTGGAACCTATTATAAATTGTATATACATGATTAAAGTGTCTTCTGCAAGGAAAAAAAGCATTTCCGTTGGATATTTACGTTTTTGGAGCAACTTAAACATCAAATTTTGGGGTTTAAGTTCTAGGAGATGATGCATTGATAAGTAAGGGGTCTCTCATGCAAACCAAACATCTTTGTGTCTTGATCCACATCTGAACTAAGGGTGAGGTTGGTGCAACGTTGAATCGGTTTAAGCCCTCCAGTAAAATATTTTTCTGACCATTCCAAGGTGGTGCTTCTTTTGTGGATCATTTATGATATTTCTGTCTTATTTGTTATGCTTTCATGCACGTCTGTTTGTGGATGCCTTGTGGCCACCTGTTGGGAAAGGGCTGACCTCTTGGCTCTCGTTTGTGATTTTTAATTGCGATGTTGTCACTTTTCTATTGGTATCCTGGGTAAGGTGTGGTGATTATTTTATCACTTCCTGATCTTCGCAGCCTTTCTTACTCTGGGAAGATGCCGCGGCTTTATAAAATAGAATTCCTTAACTCTTTGTATGCTGGGTATTTTTTATGCGCTGCCGTAGTTTACTTCCATTTTGTTTTTCAAAGCTATTTTTTGCAAACAATTCTTTCAGCAACACTATCAGAGTGTCAAACGGTTTGGGTTCAGATCAGGACCGACGTTCTGGTTGTCCTGATCTGGGTACAAATTGTTTGCAAAGGTTATGAGCATACAACAAAAGTCGCCGCCAGCAAGAATAGAGTTAAAAACTCATTTCGTTTGCAAAATACGTCACATTCTTTTCAATTGTCAATCTTTTCGCTTGTGAATACTTAAGTTGCATTTCTATAGAACGATAGGAATACTGATTTAACTGTAACATGAAATCATCTATCTTGTGTGTATGTGTTGTGTGCTAATGTAATCGTGCAGAGGATAAATATCTAGAAATGTGTCCATGGGACACGGATGCCCCCGCTATTGCCAAATTCGCATAAATAGGGCATTGTCATTAACAAAGGGCCATAACTCTAATAATAATAGGTGGATTTTATCCATACTCGAACTTGACCTGTATTTTATGATTATATACCTGTGTATGAAATATGAATCCATTTCACCAATGTATTCAAAAGATATCGCCCGGAAACCATTTTTCGTACCGAGATCAAGGGCCATAACTCTGATGATAATTGGTGGATTTTACCCGTAATCGAACTTGACCTGTATTTTATAATTATATACCTGTGTATGAAATATGAATCCAATACATATCTGTATTCAAAAGATATTGCCCGGAAACCATTTTTCATTCGGAGATCAAGGGCCATAACTCTGATAACAATTGGTGGATTTTGTCCATAATCGAACTTGACCTGTATTTTATGATTATATACCTGTGTATGAAATATGAATCCAATACACCAATGTTTTCAAAAGATATCGCCCGGAAACCATTTTTCGTACGTACGGGTCGTACGTATGTACGTACGTATGTACGTACGGACAAGGGTGATACTATATGCCCCCCCATTATAAATGGCGGGGGCATAAAAACACTTTAAGGCCAACTAATATGAGAAATGCACTAACTCGTTTAATAGGTAACCCATGGGTACCAATGTCAAAATAATATTCAATTATTAGGTCACTATTTTACCATGCCCCCTACTGCTAACTATCTCCGTTAGCTTTACAAGAGACAGGGACATAGAGAATACTGGATGACTTTCTTTTGATATCAAGTTTACATGTACCAGGCAAGGCTTGGAGAGTACTTGTTGATATCGCGAGGCTTGCAATTGCCGAGCGATTCAACATGCATTCTCGAAGCCGAGCCTGGTGAACTTGATATCAAAAGACACTCATTCACTCTTCAAAATAGCGAATATGACGTAATGATCGATTTTTTTGTGTCGATTCAGCGTCATTGGCGACGTCATTTAAAAAGTGAAACATCTTGATAAAGGCACATGTCGTGAGTTAGACAGCGTGCAACGCTGCAGTTAATATGAATGGTAACTGATAAATTGCATACATGTACCACGTAGCGATACAGTGACCAAATAGCTCAGAATAATACGCTCTTTTATATCATATTTCTTTCATTTTATGCATTGTCTTATAGTAGAGTCAATAGCCATGATAACCGACCTTTTAAAAAAAATGTGCTCATGTATAAATCTTGCCATTCTCAATTCATAAAATACGTCATTGATCATATCAGCTCAGATTTCAACATGTTCTCAAAATAGAATGTTAATTTGTAAAATAAAACAACGCGTCTTTTACACAAAATTTAAGTTTTAGATTTTGATAGTTTAATAATTTATGTCATACTTTAGAGAAAAGCTTTACACAGTTTATGAAACTGATAGCGTTGTTTTAGTACCTTAGCCGTTAAAATGATATCAATGCAGACACAAAGATTTGTCAAAATTTAACTATCTATTCTAAGATTATTGGGTAAAATACGTTCTGTATAGAATAAAGCCATACGCTTGTTAAAACGTCCGAAAAATGAAACGAAATACCCTCACCAACACCGATATATACTGTCCTGTCAGCCAAGAGTGACAGTGACCTCATGTTTTGTTTACTTAGTCTTTAGGGAATAAGAATCGATAGATCACTTGTGTATAAATCCTATCCACAGGATAGGCTTAATACACAAGTGATATCGATTCGCAATAACTCAAGTGGAGTGTACTAGTAACAACTGTAAACAAAACACGCCTCACTGCCACTCTTGGCTGGCAGGATAGTAAAAGATATTCAATGTTTTAGAATGAATATGACCTTCATTTTATTGTGTGAGTGAAAAACGTATATTTAATGAGTTGCGAATACTATTTATAAACATAACAGTTGTTTTTAGTATGACATTTAAGTAATGGGCCTCGACGATAGAATCCCTGTCTTCTGGTATGCGTAGAACAGCGTGCGCAACCCCGCAGTCTGAAATCGCTAAAAGCTAAGTTTCAAGTTTGTATAGCTGAGCAGGCTGACATGGTTGGAAACACCAAAGACAGGCAGTGTATGTTTGGTGACATCACATAATATAGCTGTACTTCAACCATGTAATAAACACGGAATAAAACGAGTTTTGAACAGCCCAACAAAGGTATTGCCCCAAAATGTTAATTAAAATAGGTGTGTGCTGGGGAAGGGGTTAGTGGTTCGGTAAGCTTATGAAATATTGAACAAGCTTTTAAAAAGAAGAAAACGAGATGATTGACAATAACAGATCACATCTTTTCTTGGAGTGCGTAACTTGACTTCAATATTGCCAATATAACCGAGATACGTTATACAATGAAAGTCAAAAGTTTAATAAAATAAAAAATAAATGTTAACTATTGTAAATCACCTGACAGTCTGTCTCTACCAATTTAACAGCAAATTTTAGTGACATCTGTTAGAATTTTCTGCATGCCGAATAACCTTCGACTAGCACATTAGGAATGTTTTCAAAAACGTAGAGTCATCCTGTTAACTCGTACCACGGCTGTGATATGCTAGAGATCACACCGGATAGGCGGCAACCGAAAACGTTAACACTATCGACGAACGTAGATCAAAAATAGTTAGAAACAGAGTTTTCTCTGGTGACAAATGACAATCGAAAACACTGTTTCTAGCGGTTTCTGACTGTCCCTGTTCGTCGATTGTTAAGAGCGTTTCAGACTACTGCATACCCAGTGTGGTGTTGGTCTGAAATATCATTCACATCCATATGTTGTGTGTGTTATGGCAACTAGCTAATACGCGAGCCTGTCTGAGTATTCACTGCTCGCCTGAATAGAGAAAGCAGAATACCGCTTAAACCTTTCCGCTAGGGGGCGTGAGCGTTATTGCTATTTACATTAGTTCTCATGAATATACTCATAGGAACAGAGTTAAGATTTACGAAAATGGTAAAATATTTACCTGAATTTGAGTATTTTAACTGTGTTCTTGAAAAATAAAAACATTATTTTTAAAATTAGAAGATCAAAAGATACAGACTATGCAGCTTTAAAAAAGTCAAGATAATATCGCATGGGATATCAAAATGATACAAGTGAAATAAACATAAGACTGAGCTGATGACTTGGCTAATCTGAGACTTCTCGTGACGTACAACCACATTGTTTGTTTTCTCATGTCACAGCAATCGAAACTACCTCGGCCAACTCCGTGGAATCAGACCACGGATGTACATCGAGGATCTACTTTGATAACGCGTGTGATAACGTAACGCTGACGTTATATTAAGTGACGCTGGCGTCACAGAAACCAATAACAAGTGTGATTGAAGCAAAACAACGGCTTAAATGAAGTTTATGTTTTTTTTTCAATAAAATATCGCTTTATATTTATTCTGCTGATTAAACTTTTTGGATAATCAGAACCCACATGCTACAGAACTAATGGAGCTTTTTGGTACATAGTACTACGCGTAATGCTCCTTACATACACCCGAGCCATGATTCTATTCTCGAATTGAGCGGACTTTCCCGAATGATGTCACAGCTCCGAGTCATTTTTTGGTCACTTTGGCACAGGGATGCTTAGGTTGTGTTTTACATAAACGTCAGTCATGATTCCAACTGTTCAGTATTACAGGAATAGGGAATGTCTAATTAAAACCAAAATCGGCCAAATTCAATAATCGAGTGTGGAGGACGCCAACACGATTGAAATGCTGTCAGTCTTTTAACGATGGTAAACATTAATTTTTGATCTGATTCAATTATTGTCTGGTGGCTGTCTGCATTCTTGGAAATTCTGCAATGGGTGTTGTCATTTCTAAAGAAGATACCACTTTGAATTAAAGTACAACTTTAAACATTAAAAACCCTCACAAGAAAGGCGGGCTCTGCCATGATAATTTTCTTTTGTTAAACTATATATAAATGATGAAACGAATTCAAAGTGGCGGCCTATTGATGTAAAATTGAGGAAGGGAAGAGCTTATTAAACATTAAAACAGACTCTGCCTTGAAAGATTTCCTTTCACAAAACATCTGATGTAGTGGCCTAGAATATATAGCAGATGAAACAGATTTAAATTGGTATACACTGGGAGACTTTTAATCATTAAAGACCCAGGCTAAGCTATGATGAACTTCTAGTTACAGATCAGCTCATGTAGTGACCTTGGCTATATAACAGATGCAGCAGATTTAAAATAACCACCAATTGGTATACAGTGAGCCACTTTAGTTACACACTGCTTTTTCAGGGCCCACACTTTTTTACAAAAATGCCGGAAACGATCATTGTCTGTGATAATTTACTGATTGACATATAATCTGCTTGATGACATCAAATACATATCGGAATCACTCATGCGAATCATTCTGCTACGTCAAAGGCAATTTTGACAAAAATTTACGTGCAACCTGAACGTCTATATTTTCTAATTTCGCTTTGTGCTAGCTTTGTCCATAGTTATCGTTGTGTCAGAAAAACACCATAAATAGATATTTTATTCAGGTAAACCACTTCTTTCAGTCGTTGAATTTCGTAACACCGTTACTTTTTGAAGAAATGCTCGTTTTGACGTCATACATACGTCAATTGCACTAATCAAACAGGTTTTCCTTCGCAAATTGTTTTGTTATGAGTCACTTGATGACATAGAAGTATCAAACACTAAACTATCTTGTCATTAACACGTCTTATAGCCTTTGTAGTAGTGACGTCATCACTATTAAACGTCAACACCAGACGCCAATAAATTCATTATTATTTTACAAAACAAAAACGGCAGCTACATGGTGGTTTTAAATGAAATTATGTTTTGATAACTAGTTTACTCACAATCATACGACATTTTATCTAACTTTAATTTGTTTTACTAAATCAACTTTTTTCAAACCTTGGCAAGCTGGGAACCAAAAAAGTAAAACGTTTGAAAAAGATGAAGTTAACAAAAACATTCCAATCTTAGATATTGCCAAGAATTAATTGACTCTTATCTCTGGCATAGCAGAAATTCGACCTGAAAAAAAGTGTTTGGATCTGAGTTTTATTCGAAATAATGCAATATGAATGGTGTTTTGAGGGTAGTGCCCTTCAGGATCCATTTACTCATTCGTTTCTGATCTGGTCACAATAAGATTTTAACGGTTCATGCAAATATAAATGCGCATTACGCTGCTAGTCTATAAACAAAAATATCATATTTCTTTTCCGGGTAATTTTACATTTTATAAGTGGTGCGTAACTAAAGTGGCTTACTGTACACTGGGGGAAAGGAGGAGATTATTTAACATTTAAGACCCAGGCTCTGCCAAGATAAATTTCCTTTAACATATCAGCTAATGTAGTGACCAAGAATATGTAACAGATGCAACAGATTTAAAATGGCTACCAACTGGTATAAACTGGTATAAACTGGAGAAAGGGAGAAATTATTTAACATTAAAGATACATGTTCTGCCATTATACATTTTGATATATTAGGGATGTAGTGCCCTTGAATATATAACCGATAACAAATTCAATGCGGCATCAAATCAATGCAAACGAGGAAAGGAGATATTATTAAACATTAAAAGCCCAGTCTCTGTCATGATGAATTTCTTTTAACATATCAGCTAATATACTCGTAGTGGCCTTGAATATATAACAGATAAAACAATTTATGATGGTCACTGAAGAAAGGAAGAGCTAATTGAACATTGAAGTCCCAAGCTCAGCCATAATAAATTACTTTTAACATATCAGGCGATGTAGTGGTCTTGAATATATAACCGATAAAACTCAAAATGTCTTACAATTGATGTAAATTTAGTAAAGGAAGAGTTCTGCCATGATTAAACATTAAAGACCCAGGCTCGTACATTATAAGTTTTCTGTATCAAAGCAGCTGAATGTAGTGGCCTTGAATATATAACAGATAAAACAGATATAAAATGGCCACCAATTGGTGTAGACTGCAGAAAGGCAGAAATTATTTAACATTAAAGACACATTCGCTGCCATTATAACTTTTTATGTCTCTTGGTCTTGAATATATAACCGATAAATACATGCAATGCGGCATCCAATCAATGCAAACCGAGATTACTAAACATTAATTTCTTCCTACATATCAGCTGATATACTGGTAGTGCCCTTGAATATTTAACAGATAAAGTAATGCATGATGGCCACCGGCTGATGTAAATTGAAGAAAGGAGCTACTTGAACATTAAAGACCCATGCTCTGCCATGATAATATCTAGTAAAGGAATAGTTGATGATTAAGCGTTTAAGACCCAGGCTCTGACATTGTAAGTTTCCTGTAACTACATGTAAACAGCAAAATATAGTGGCTTTGAATATATAACATATAAAACAGATTCAAATGAATGGGGACAGGAAGAAAATATTAACCATTAAATACCCAGGCTCTGACAGTATAAGTTTCCTGTAACAAAACAGCTGAATGTGGTGGTCTTGGATATATAACAGATAAAACAGATTTAATTGAATGGGGACAGGAAGAAAATATTAAAGACCCAGGCTCCGACAGTATAAGTTTCCTGTAACAAAACAACTGTATGTAATGGCCTTGGATACATAACAGATACAACAGATTTAAATGAATGGGGACAGGAAGAAAATATTAAACATTAAAGACCCTGGCTCCGACAGTATAAGTTTTCTGTAATGAAACAGCTGAATGTAATGGCCTTGGATAAATAACAGATACAACAGATTTAATTGAATGGGGACAGGAGGAAAATATTAAACTTTAAAGACCCAGGCTCTGATAGTTTAAGTTTCCTGTAACAAAACAACTGAATGTAATGGCCTTGAATATATAACAGATAAAACCAATTCAATTAAATGGGAAAAAGAAGAAATTATTAAATATTAAAGACCCAGGCTCTGCCATTATAAATTTCTTTAACATATCAGCTCAAGTATTGGTCTTGAATATATAACCAATGATGATCAACTATTGGTATTAATAAGAACAAAGATGATATTAGTTAACATTAAAGACACAGGCTCTGCTATTATAAGTTCCTTTTAACAGATCAGCTGGTGTAGTGGTCTTGAATAAGAAATGATGAAACAAATTCTAAATGGCCACTTATCGGTATCAATTAGGACAAAGACAAAATTAGTAAATATTAAAGACACAGGCTCTGTCATCTTAAATTCCTTTTGAGCTGAATCAGTACTAAGTAAGGACTAATGTGTCTTGCTCAAGGACACAATGCAGTGACCCCAGTGAGGCTCCAACCCACAACCCCTCCATCTTCAGTCAAGCACTATACCACTGAGCTCCCTCGTGTAGTAGTCTTAAATATATATCCGATAAAGGAATTCAAAATGGACCCCAAATTATGTAACTTGGAGAAAAGAAACGATAATTCAAACATTAAAGACCCTGTTACAAAGGGTAAATTCACAATAAATTCTTATTAAAGTATTAATTTTGCTTATACAGTGATCTTGAATATACATGTACAGTCGTTTATTTTTTTAAAAAAAAAAATGGTCACCTATGGTAAAGGACCAGATTGTTAAAAATCTGATCTTTGCGCATAGAGACATGTACATTGTATTAATTCAAGAATGCAGTTTGGAAACTAGAATTCAACCGCTACATAATGGTTTGTTCACAATCGGAAAGCTTTGACTTAGTTCAAGAATCAAGCCTCAGATGTATGTAAGGCGTAGTATTCTGTACGAAACAGCTCCATTTTATTAGCCCGAACTGGTGTAAGGAAAAATAGTACTTTAGCATGTGGGTCCAGTCCTATTCAAATCCATCATTTTGATTACCCACAAAATAAAGAAAGTTTATGAGTTTTAAATAAAATATAGCTATAACGATATGTTATTGAAAATAAAACTGTAAACTACATTTATAAGCTTTTATTTTGCTGCAATCGCAATTGTTATTGTGTTGGCACGGTTTATATGACGTCAGTGTCACGTTATGTAACGTTAGCGTCACGTTATCAAAGTAGATACTCGATGTACATCTGATGTCTGATTCCCCGGAATTGGCCAAGGCAATTGCAATTTGGTCTGTTAATTTTCGAAAAAGCACTGGGCGCGCACTTGCAGAAAAACGCAGAATGATAAGGTGTTTTTCCACTGACAGAAATTGGGGGGGGGGGGGGGGTAATCGATTGAAACTTGTTGACTTTTTTCATCATAATTTGAAAAATCAGCGATTTGATACCAGCTTCTCTTTCAGCATATACATGTATATTCTGTGATCACTGCTCGCACTACTACATGTAATGTGTTTGCATCAGAAAAATGTTGAATAATAGATCAATCATGAGAATTGACAAACTCCGCCTTTCATGTAAAATACTTTTACAATATTATGTCCTTTAAAATGATGCTAAAGCATCTATTTGTTAAAAAAAATACTGTTAATAGTCTACACACTTTTCAAAGGGTAAAAAGTTATGTATTTTCATGAACAATTTGCTTTTCTCAGTATTCATATATTACACGTATTCACAGTACTATACTTCGTGCTGAATCGCAACATCCTCTTGGAATTTGTGTCCTAACCTAGAAGATATATAGATGTTTATGGTGATACCAAGCATGAATGGGGTTTTAATCTGTCACTCTTGACAAAGAAATAACCATATGTTCTGTATATATCCCCCCATCATTTTCTCTTAATTCTCAACACCTGGACAGTTTACTACTACAACTTCCTTCTTCGTATATTATATTTGGTGACTTCAATGGTCACAATATCCTCTGGGGTGGTAAAAACAATGATTCCAGAGGTGAGCTTATCGAAAATTTCTTAACAAAAAATGATATATGTATTATGAATGATAAATCATACACTTATCTTTCTACAAGTGCAAAATTCTTTTCGTCTATTGATCTCTCCTTCTGTCACCCATCACTCTTTCTTGATTATAATTGGTCTGTGTGTAAAGACCAACATAAAAGTGATCACTTTCCTATCATCATTGAACAAAACACTTTTTCCACTGAGGACCACAATCCAAAGTGGAAATTAAATAGAGCCAACTGGGATCTATTTAGTACTCTATGCACTGGTAAATTAATACCAGAAAACTTCAAATATACTTCTGATCCCATATCTGACTTTACTTCTTCTCTTATAGAAATATCTAAAGAATGTATTCCTCAAACCTCGACAAATCCAACTAAAAGTAATCCATGGTACAACGACGACTGTAAAGAGGCAATTAAACAACGTAAACAAGCTCTATCTAAATTTAAAAAATCTCCAAATTCCAACAACTTGAATGACGTTAAAGTATTTGGAGCTAAAGCCCACAGAACAATTAAACTTTCGAAACGTAAGTCATGGAGATCTTATGTTTGAAAATCAATCATAAAACACCTATTAAAAAAGTTTGGGATATGATAAGAAAAATCTCTGGAAAAAGCAAATCCCCCAGTTACACACATTTAAACATGGTAGGTACTGGAAATAATGCAACCTCAAAAACAGATATTGCTGACACTTAAGGAGAAACTTTTTGTCACAACTCCTCATCTTTCAATTACTCTGAATCCTTCAGAAAGATTAAAACCGAACAAGAGAAATTTAAATTGAATTTTAAAGCACAAAATAATGAAATTTATAACAAAGATTTTAATTTAGATGAATTAGTTGAAGCTATTCAACTATCACATGACTCAGCCAAGGGTCCTGATGAGATCCACTATCAAATGCTTAAACATCTTCCAGAGAATTCTCTTGAAACCCTTTTGAATATATTTAATTACATTTGGACTACTGGTAAATTTCCAGAAAATTGGACTTATGCAACCATAATCCCAATTCCCAAACCTGGGAAAGACCATGCGGAACCTAATAATTATAGACCAATAGCTTTAACAAGTTGTCTATGTAAAACACTTGAAAGAATGATTAATAAAAGGCTTACTTGGTTTTTAGAATCCAATAATCATATATCACGGTTCCAGTCTGGTTTCAGATCTGACCGCTGTATAACTGATAATTTAGTTAGATTGGAAACCTTCATACGTGATGCCTTTATTAAAAAGGAACATGTAGTTGCTGTGTTTTTTGATTTGGAAAAAGCTTATGATACCACGTGGAGATATGGCATTTTAAAAGATATCCACAAACTAAGATTAAGAGGTAGACTTCCTACATTCATTGAAAACTTCCTTGCAGACCGCCGCGCCATGCAAGTACGAGTTGGCTCCTCTTTGTCTGACTATTATGACCAGGAGCAAGGTGTACCTCAAGGGGGCGTTCTATCTACAAGACTTTTTAGCATCAAAATTAATGATATTGTGAAATGTTTAGGTAATCTTACTGATTGCTCATTATATGTTGATGACTTTTGTATCTGTTGTCGCTCAAAAAGCATGACAACGATTGAACGTCAACTGCAACAGAATTTAAATAAGATTGAAAATTGGGCAACAAGCAATGGTTTTAAGTTTTCCGAATCTAAAACACAGTGCGTACATTTCTGTCAGTTGCGCAAGCAACATGATGATCCTGTTTTACATTTATATGGATCACCTATTCCAGTTGTTGAGGAATCCAAATTCCTTGGCATTTTATTTGATAGAAAACTCAGTTTTATACACCATATTAAATATCTGAAAGCTAAATGTTTAAAAGCATTGAATCTTTTAAAAGTGCTCTCCCAGACTTCTTGGGGTACAGACCGAACTACATTTCTCCAGCTTTATCGGTCACTAGTCCGGTCAAAATTAGACTATGGCTGTATTATATATGGCTCTGCACGAAAATCATATCTTCAAATGCTTGATCCTATACATAACCAAGGACTTATTTTAGCCTCTAGGGGCTTTTAGAACTTATCCTGTTGATAGTCTCTATGTGGAAGCAGATGAAACATCATTGTACTCACGAAGAGAGAAACTCTCTTTGCAATATGCTATAAGACTTGCTGCTAACCCATCAAATCCTGCTCATGAAGTTACATTCCCACCAAATTATGTTGATTTATATGAACAGAAACCTAAAGCTATTAAATCATTTGGCATCAGCATTTCGCCGCTCTTGGAGTCTGCCAATATCAAACCACAAAATATTGAAAAACATTTTACACCAAATATTCCAGCTTGGTGTATGAAACCACCTGAAATACTTTTCGATTTACATTCCGGTAAAAAATCTGAATCAAATCCACACATATTAAAAGATGATTTCAGAAAAATGCAAAGTCGTTATAAGAATTACCAACAAAATTATACTGATGGGTCAAAGGAAGACTCAAAGGTTGGTTGTGCTGTTATATCAGACAACCATAGTAATATGCAACGTATACCTGACGATTCAGCAATTTTCACTGCTGGAGCCAGAGCAATTGATCTAGCTTTAGATTTCATTAGCAGTTGTGATGCTAACAATAAATTTATTATATTTTCTGACTCGCTTTCTGTATTGAAAGCAATGAACCATACTATTCAAAGAATCAACAGATTCAGAAACTTTAAGAAAAATGTCATGAGCTTTTAGCTTATAAAGAAATTGCTCTCTGTTGGATTCCTAGTCATATAGGTATCCAAGGGAATGAGATGGTAGATAAGCAAGCAAAAACATCGCTTTCATTTGAACCAACTTCTTTTAAAATTCCATTTTCCAACTTTAAGCCATCTATCAACAAATATATCTTGGAAGAATGGCAAACTTCATGGAATAACAGCATTGGTAATAAACTTCTTGACATCAAACCAACTATTGGTGAATATCAATCAGTTGTTCAAACATTAGAAGAGAAGAAGTAGTTTTAGCTCGACTCATACACGAGTCACTCATTCATACTTACTACAAGGTGAAGAGCAGCCACAATGTGTTGGTTGCGACGCACCATTCACTGTACGTCACTTCCTTTTGGAGTGTGGCGACTTTGCACAAGTAAGAAATAATTGCTTCCATGTTGATAACATGAAAGAATTATTTCAAGATATACATATTGATAGTATTATGACATTTTTAAGACAAATAAATCTTTTTAACAAAATCTAATTGCTATTTTTAAAATCATGTTTTGTTTTACATTTGTGTCAGACCATAATACAGATTTTTTAATGTTGTATTCTGTTCAGTTTAAGAACATGTGCAGTTATCTGAATAGCTCTTTGAAACTGTCAGATATTGTACGTGGTCTCTCCTGTCAACAATCGTATTGCAACTTATTATCATTATACAAATTCATCATCATCATTCCTTTTATTTTATCTTATAATTTTTTTACTTTTTTCCATCTTCATCATGTTTAGTTTAATACCGTCTGACGCTAATGACCCACAAGGGTTGATGCGTCGTTAAGAACCAAACAAACAAACTAACAAAAATGAACATACTACGTATTTTCCAAATGGCCCTTCTTACAGCAATCGGAAAATATCGGCCCAATTCGAGAATCAAGCCTCAGATGTATGCAAGGCGTAGTATTATGCACGAAAAAGCTGCATTTTGTAAGCTGGAACTGACGTAAGGAAAATAAGTTCTGTAGCATGTGGGCTCAGCGCTAGTAAAATCCATAATGAAGTTTAGGGTTTATTCAATAAAATATCGCTATAGCGATATTTTATTGAAAAACAAAACAAAACTTCATTTATAGCATCTTGTGGAATGTTGTAACCGTTTATTTCGCTGCAATCGAACTTGTTTTTGTTTGTTTGTTTGATTTGATTCTTTACGTCCCATTAACAATCTTTCAGTTAAATAGGGATGGGTCTTCCTGGGTTGAACCAGTTCTAGGCTAGGATAAATGTGTCTTGCTCATGGACCACAACGCAGTGACGCCGGTGAGGCTCGAACCCGAATCGAACTTGTTGTTGTATTGGCATGGTTTCTGTGACGTCAACGTACGTTATCAAAGTAGACCCTAAATGTACACCTGAGGTCTGATTCCACGGAGATGGCTGAGGCAGTTCCGATTGTTTTCATAGTTCAGTGGTAAAAACTACGTAATGCACATTATTCTATTCGCTTCACAGACCGATTCTCTTCCCGGGAGTAAGCTTAACAAGATGTCAGAACTAATACCAATCACAATAGACACACTTAAGGAGACCGCTGCTCCTTAACAAGATCATAGCAAAGGATGTGACAGATGTATTGTTCACAAATTGTATCGTTACATCTACTTCCTTTGTCAGACAATTGAATTAAATTCTCATTATGTCCGTATGCGACAACAAAAATAGCATGCTAATGTTTAACAGCCAGGAATCAGATGGACGTTTTATTAGTTGTGCTGGCTGGAAAACAAATGACATTTTGCTGATGTCCAGTGTACAGGAGGACTGTCTATTGTTCGAATTCGAGACAACCTGTGCATACTCTGACATTAAAACGCAAATGAAAATGTCATCGAGTGATATAATAGAACTTTATGCTCTCTGTAAAAAATAGTAAATGAGTATGATCAGGAAATACCACAATCACAAACTGCAGACAACCCCGTGGCACCGTGAGGAAGAGCCGCTCAACCATCACGAGACACCAGGAAGACAAATTAAGCAAATCAATCAGCTCTCTCTTCCCCATCAAGATGATTGCAATACTAAAATGGACATAAAGTAACGTACAACAAAACACAGAACAATTACAGACTCCCACAATGGGAGTAACTATAAACAGAAAGTCAACAACAACAGAACCACCGCCTTAGAACGGTAATTTTAGAATTCATATCTGGGCGTGGTTTGGCTATTTCATCATAAACAAGGGAAATCAGGTTCTATTGATAATTTGGTGAAGAATTAATAAGTTGTTTGGGCCGCGCAAACGGCGTGCATTTCATGAAATCCTAACCGAATACACACTGAACTCACATTTATTAACCCTTAGAGCGCATAATCACACAATGTATGTTTTTGTCGTCCACTAAAATATTTGAAGCCTCATTGACAAACAGTGTGGACCCATATCAGACTGCTCCTCTGATCGCGGTCCACACTGTTTGCCTCTTTGCTTTTGTTAAATAGACATTTCGGGATGCAGTTATTTTGCTGGCGTTTAAAGGGTTAAATAAGATGTTTAGCGTCCTAACTGAGGTATGGCTCAAGATAATACAGTTACTTTTGAACAAAACCTCGTCTCATTTCTAGTTTTTACCTATGTCTAAGGTAGACCAGTCCTAATTACGCATTCATGAGGTGCCGCCTTTAGAGTAACCCAAAAGTCATATAATACAGGATTCCTGTCTATTGTTCGAATTCTAGACAACTTATATGAATAGTCTTCTGTATACTCTTACATTAAAACGCAAATGAAAATGTCATCGCGTGATATATACTGCCTTTCGATAGATGGTATTATGAAAACATTCAAGTTATTTTAATTTTGCATTAGTGGTTTAAGAGGAGATGTCGTTAACCCTTAGAGCGCAAAATCACACAATTTATATTTTGTCGTCCACTAAAATATTTGAACCCTCAAAGAAAAAAAGTGTGGACCCAGATCAGACTGCTCCTACAGGAGCAGTCTGATTGCGGTCCACACTGTTTGCCTCCATGCTTTTGTTAAATAGACATTTCCAGATGCAGTTATTTTGCTGGCGTTTTAAGGGTTAAATAATATGTTTTGCGTCCTTACTGAGGTATGTCTCATGATAATACAGTTACTTTTGAACAAAACCTCCCGGGAAAACCTCTTCTCATTTTCAGCTTTTATCTATGTCTAAGGTAGACCAGTCCTAATTACGCATTCATGAGGTGCAGCCTTTACAGTAACCCAAAAGTCATATAATACAGGAGGACTGTCTATTGTTCGAATTCTAGACAACTTGTATGAAGAGTCTTCTGCATACTCTTACATTAAAACGCAAATGAAAATGTCATCGCGTGATATATTCTGCATTTCGGTAGATGGCGTTATGATAACATTCAAGCGAAGTAATTTTAATTTTGTAGAAGTGGTTTAGGAGGAGATGTCGTTAAAAAATTTTCTTATCTTTAGCTCAGGTGGCATTTTGTTCAGCAGAGCAAAACAGCAGAGAATAACGATTTTAGCAATTTTTGAGAAACATTTCTGTGAAATTATTTTGTTTTTGGAACATAAGTTCAGGAGGAAATGTCGTTTAAAGGTGTTTCTGCTGCTATGGAGGCCATTTTGTTTGGCGGAGTTGAATGGTTTGTGCAAATTTGGTAGGAAGCCTTATCAGAACCATCTCTGTGAATAGATAAAATTTTTGTGGCCGTGTCCTTATTTCCAAGGTCACACTGGCACTTTCAAATGTCTCATTTGGACCAGAATAGCTTTTCCGCCTGCTATCTCTAGATCAATTTACATGAAGTTGACATAGTTTTCCTCTGCAAACTAAGTTTGACTTCCAAATTACATATACCAGAAACTTACAGAGATAAAAAAAGGAACGATTGAGAAAAAATACTTGCTGAATGAAAGGAAATAATATGAAAGAATGGCAAATGAAGAAGGAAAGAAAGAACTGATCCAGAAATAAAGAGACAGACAGACTGACAAACGCCTCTGAGACCACCAGCCGCTCAAATGCATAATTCTAAAATATCATCTAGTAAATGTTATATACTCAAACAAAAAAGAAACGTTCGATTTTCATGGTACTGTATCTTTCGATCCAGTTAAGATGTTGCAACAAAAATAAAACCAAAATGTTTACCAAACGCCAGACACACAAAAAATGGTAATTATTTGATTTTTATGTCTCCCCCCTTTAGGGTCGGGAGACATATTGTTTTTCCACGGGCGTCCGTCTGTCTGTCTGTCCGTCTGTCTGTCTGTCTGTCTGTCACAAATCGTGTCCGCACTATAACTTGAAAACCGCTTAAGCTATATTCACGAAACTTTATACAAATATCAATCAGCATGAGATGACGTGCAGAGTGCAAGAATGGTAACTCTGTGTTTTATATTTTTTGAGTTATTTCCCTTTGAACTTTGTGCATCACAAAAATCGTGTCCGCTCTATAACTTGAAAAACACTTAGGCTATATTCACGAAACTTTATACAAATATCAATCAGCATGAGATGACGTGCAGAGTGCAAGAATGGTAACTCTGTGTTTTATACTTTTTGAGTTATTTCCCTTGGAACTTTGTGCATCACAAAAATCGTGTCAGCTCTATAACTTGAAAACCGCTGAACCTCTATTCACGAAACTTTATACAATTATCAATCAGCATAAGATGACATGCAGAGTGCAAAAATGGTAACTCTGCCTTTTATACTTTTTGAGTTATTTCCCTTGGAACTTTGTGCATCACAAAAACCGTGTCCGCTCTATAACTTGAAAACCGCTTAAGCTATATTCACGAAACTTTATACATGTATCAACCAACATGCGTCGACGTGCAGAGTGCAAGAACAGTAACTCTGTCATTTATACTCTTTGGGTTATTTCCCTTGGAATTTTGTCAATCACAAAAAACAATTATCTACGACTATTTATACCAGGTTTTGATTGTGCAATAGTTAACTACATTGACAGATATCTTTACTAGACACGAGCTGATTGTCTGCATGAAATGTCTAGAATTTCCGTTAGAAATTGTATTTAATGTTTCTGTTTGAAATTATATTTTATGACTCATGATTTTGACATCAAAAGGGGGGGGGGGAGACATCTGTTTTTTCGTAGAAAAACAATTCTAGTATCTTCTTATCTTTAAGGGTTATTAAACCTAATGTGCACACAGCTATTTTCCATTATTATCAGGAAGTTAATCATTAAAACGTGACACATTGTACGTAAAATGGCAACCAGAAGCGTCCAACGATGTAAAAAACATCTAAATATCCCAAGTCTGCTCATTGAATGAGCGAAATTGCAGTTCAAAACCTTTCATTTACAAAAGTAACTAAAATTACCCCCCCCCTTTGAATTTAACAAATAACAATTTAAGAACTTCAAAATCTCCTAAACCTAACATCATTCTGAGACCGTTTTTGCTTTAATTTGTTGTGTTTGTTTATGACAACAATTACACAATAGAGAAAAACGAAAAACTATGGCTGATGTCGAGCATCAAAAGTTCACTAAATCTGTGTTTTATACCCCAGCTCTTACTGCAAAATCATCAGAGAATTTCCATTATCAATTGCTTTGATGCTAATTAGTCTTAATTATTGTTAAAATGTTTCGATGAGGAAAAAAAATCAAATTTGTTCGATTCTGTTGATTATCAAAATGCTAGACCAACAATGAATTTTCTGAGTGTTTTCACGCACGCACGTGATCGATGTTTTGTGACGTCAGAGTATGTTACAGATTAATGGCTGTGACCGTAAAAGCAATGCTAAGGCTAGCCAGCATATCTAACTAGAGAGTTTGCTCAGTGATGTTTAAATGTGCTTGAACGGTTCGGGATTATGATGGACACATAAGCTATTGATGTTGTGACTTTTGATTTTAAGGGTACACCTGTTCGCTGCTTTGTCAGCGGCTCTACCGATTATTAACTGAATTTTTCTTAGATGCAAATCGTGTTTAAATAATCAAAGTTTGTAAGGTGAAAATTTGAACCAAATGCGTTCATACATTTGGAACTGGCAGACATAAACGTCAAGCGGACATAACAAAATTGTTTGAGTATATAATGCTCAAATTTCCAGTGCCTTCCACGTGTAATTTAATGACCAAGTCTATTACAGTTACTGTAAATGTCCACTGTCGAAACTTGCAATGATACATTGTGTGGAGAGGGGAAGAGTTTATAAATTTATTGGCCTTGACCTTATTTTGAAGGTCACAGCAGTATTTTGAAATGTCACATTTGACCAGTATAGCGTTCTGAATGATAAAGCTTGAACGTAACAGTGGATTTGAACTAACATTATATATTGTATCATTGTTACATAATGAACAAAAATGACAAATGTTTTATGGCCGTGAGCTGATTATCAAGACTGAATAAACATGATAATTTAAAAAAAGAAAAACGAAGAACAAATGACAGCAATAGTCCAAGTAGACAGACAGACAGACAGACACAGACAAATGGGCAGACAGCAGAGTAAAAACTGACCTTTAAGGCTCTGTGACAATCTGTTGTCCACCGTCCACTGATATGCTGTATGTTGATTTCTCACCAGTCCAATATTTTCAAGTATACAAAATGCATACATGTAAGTCTTAAATATCTAAGTGTGATATTGTGCCTTGAAGTGTCCAGTGCCCGCCAAGTGTAAAAACGTCTAACTCTATCACAGTCAAAAATTCCATAGGTATAACACAACCTTGTTGCATACAATTTTATGCATGAGATTGACTTTTAGACTTCTTTGTTATGTTTTAGAGATAAATGAAATGTAAGAGATCAGCAAATTATCGTATTTGCTCACAGAAACGGGCAAAAAGTAAATAAATGAGTTTGATCAAGAAATACCACAATCACACACTGCAGACCAGCCTAAGGCACCATGAGGGTGAGCCACAGAACATTTATAGTAACAATACATCTGTAAGACAATAATGGCAAAGCAACCAGCTTTCTTTTCCTCTTCAAGATGATTGCAAAAATAGTAAGTGATTGTTATCAGGAAATACCACAATCACAAACTGCAGACAAACCCATGGCACCGCGAGGAAGAGCCACACAACAATCACGAGACACCACGAAGGAAAACTAAGCAAAGCAACAAGCTCTCTCTTCCCCATCAAGATGATTGCAAAACTATCAGAGACATAACTAGAAGAGACATAAAGTAACGTACAACAAAACATAGAACAATTACAGACTCCCACAATGGGAGCAACAATAAACAACAAGTCAACAACAACAAAACCACCACCTTATAACGGACAACAGCCTAAGCCACCAGCGGGGGCCTTAAATGCATTTTACTGGTACCAAATCTTCGCCTTAGATTCTGCTGTTGTTGAGGTACAAGAAATGTTCAGCTAGAACGGACACAAAGTAATGCATAACAAAACAAAGACAAACACAGAACTCCCACAAACAATGGCAAGTGCATTAAACAATAGATTAACAACAACGGAACCACCGACTTGGAACGGACAGCAACCTAGCCACCGGGGGGGGGGGGGGGGGCTTAAATGCACTTTACTAGCGCCAAATCCTCGCCCTAGATCCTGTTGTTGTTAAAAAAAACATAATGGTTTAGCTCGCATATATGCTTCCTAACAAATACAGTGTATCATCACAGAGAAACAATCAAATCAAATTAACATGCTTTGATGATACAGAGAAAAGGGCTCATGACTCGCAGATAGTTAGAGCTAAAGAAAAACTTAAGCTGAGCTCCGGTGGGCCCAGCCAACGACAAGCATCAGGCACCAACCAACGGATTAAAACTCTACGTCAGGGCCGTCATTAAGTCTGAGGCCTGACCCACCGTGAGGCAATTTAAAGAGGAAACCATAGCCATCAACCGAGATTGGGTTCACAACAATCCATTCAGACTGTCGCATGATATACATGTTGTATCCAACTCTTTTATAAAGTTTATAATCTTTTTAAATTGATCACTAAAATTAGGCTTTCTAACAATACTTTTAAATCTATAATTACAATCGCCATAAAATACAGGTTATTCTATTGACGTATGTGTTTGAGCAAACAGCTGCGATTAATGCATCATTGCAAGAGAAAACTAGACAAACCAGCTGTGGGGCCAGCGTAAACTCAGATTAGTCCGGATTAATCAGTCTTCGTTGTTTGTATGAAAATCAACATCGGTCCTTAGCTACTAAATGCGTGCAAGGAAAGGCTTGGGTCTGACTGGTTTGATGTTAAATGCGATCCCAGTTTTTCTAAAACAGCTTGCTCATTATAATGTCTAATCTGATGTATAAAGTAATAGTAAAAGCCGACAATAGCCAGAAAGTGGCAAGGTAAAACACATTTCACAACCAAAATAGTGAGTATGATCAGGAAATACCATAATAACATACTACAGACCAACCCACGGCACCGTTCCTGAATTTAGGATTTTCAACCTCAAAATAATGAGAAAAACTATTATTTAGGGGATAACTGTATTCAAAATTTTCTTTTGGGGAGGTATATCGTCTGATATACGGTCTGATATTCAGAATGATTGAGACGTGCGAGCAGAGCCTTAAACGTGATTTTTGACAGACACTATAATACGTCCCAAAATTAATTTTTTGAATATGGTTATCAATATTTAACTGCCATGCAGTTTTGTCTCATACTAGATTACGCATATAACGGGTGCAACTTACATGTATTAGGCAAGTTTGATACTAGAAAAAAATGTATCCGTGGTTTGAATCTTTTTACCATTGTTCCAGCTTTACCGAGAAGTCAGGTATCCATATTGGCACAGTTTCTTGATTTATTTACCCCCTTCATATTAAGTGCTTCCGCTTCTCTGTTAGAAGGGTTATCTCTGTCAGCATATGACCTTGGCCGATGGAGGCCCGTTTAGGTATGCAGATTGGGATACATTGGTGAACGTTTCCGAAATTATTCTTGAATTTAGGATTTTGAGGCTGACTTTCCACAGAAAGTCAGCCTAAAAATACTGAATTAGGCAGATTTAAATAGCTTCTCTGATTAATTTTCAGTTCTTCTGTGGACAATTGACCATTTAAACTTGAAATAAGTAACACTTTGCAGGCATACAGCAAATTTTAAGATTTGAATTTCGAAAGTTCAGGCTTATTGAAATTTAGAACTTTCAAACATGGTTTTATCACACTGCATGCTTTTAAAGTTTGGTTTCTTCATATGTAATACACGAAGAATACGTCTGAGAACCTTTTTTTGCTGAACAAGATCTTTACAGACGTTTAAGTGCACATAGACGAATAACGTCAAGATTTATCCAGTTTGTGTAAATTTGCTTTGTTTTATCAGTGTGAAATATTCCTGGAAGCACGTTTTAGCTAATGGTCTGTCTAAAATTAGATATTTGAGTCAATCTAGAGCTCCCAAGGCAACAATTTTCCAATCTTACAGATATGAAAATTAAACTGGTTATAGGGGAAGTTTTTATTGTGTCAATTTTGATTGCTTAGGTTTTGCATGGATGTTGGTATAAGAGCTCGACAGGGAGACAAGCGCGTGATTTGTGCGTAAGCGTTAGCTTTCTCCCATACAGACGCACACGCCATAAAATTTCGTTCACCAATATGGGCATCGTGGGATGAATATATGGAATTTAAAATACCAAGAGCTCATCTGCTACTTGTTTCAACACATGCAATAATGGTATTTATTACACGCATTCTACATTTTACATAGTAAAATTGCCCTTAGTACTCGGTAATATTTTCCATTGGACTGAATCTATATTGGTACAGTCACATGACGGTGCCAAAAATCCATAATGGGTCATCAATATGGATTTTTTGCACTTCCTCATAGTGATGACGTATAGGAATCGTGCAAATTTTTCAGATTCTACTCATTTAAACATGACTGGGTAGATTTAAGAATCGCAATGAGTTTAATAAATCCAATAAAACATGAACACTCGTGTAAGATCCTCTATTAAAATGACGCGGTTCTTCTAACACAGCCATGTAATTGGTATATATCTCTTCTATTGCTTGGTGCCATAGCTGTCGCAACACGCCATGGCAATCCAAAAACAATCAAACTATTAAGCATAATCTTTAGCCGTCATATAGGTGCATATGTACCGAACAAAAAGTCAAATTGAATGTAATATTTTTACAGCAAAACGAACTTTGATATAAAGCCGATTTATAATTTTTTCAATGACAAATGCTTGGGTCAGTCCTGAATGTCTCTCAAACACGTATCTCAAAAACAAATGGTAATCAAACATTACTTAAGGCGAATAAATTATTAACCACTAAAATGAACGAGCACACAGAATAAATTAGGACCTCTGACACTTGGATAGGGTATCTGCCTATTTGTCAGATGCTTCCAAACCTTCCCTATGCATAAGATATCACGGATATCCTCTTGAAAAGGGCGTTTAGGAACAAATGAAGTTTAAAATTAGACAGACAGACCCCTATGACAAACCAGGAGATGTTATCAAATGGGGTTGGGGTGCAAAATTTGACTCCGCCAAAACATTTAGATATCACTTATTTTCACGTGTAATGGTATTATAACATCTATACTTAATTAAAATCATATTGAAAGTCATTTAAAATAAAAAAGCATGAATATTTTAATGAATATTTTATTGGTTGTTGTTTTGTACCTGACTTTAAAAAATATTTTGAAGTGCAACTGTAGTCTATTCTACCTTGATGACAATATTTATAATTTTACATGCAGCAGTGTACATATATAGTCCGTGCTCGATAAGAGTAGAGTGAAGAAAAGATTTACAGTTAGAAGGATGAATGAAAACCCTATATTTGTCCAATCGGGTGAATAAAGTACCATAACGTGACAAACTACGTAACTCTACTCTTATCGAGCACGGACTCTACTATAATCATTCATCGCATTATAATGCGTAAAGTAGCCATGGAAAGATACAGTAAATGTACGAAATAAATTATCAACAGAAGTTAGTAAAAGGACGAATTTCATAATGTAAAGAAAAATATGCTAAAAATGATGGTCACACTTCATGACTAAGGGGCTAAAAAAAGGAAACCTTCTTATACTAATTATAGCATTTTATTGGGAAAAAGATGCCCAATAGAACACACAAAAATCCTACTACTAATGTTCAGGCTCACTGAGACTTCACATTATCAGCTCCGCTATATTATTCCCTCTGAGTCCCAACACGCTATTCACATACATTATGTAAAATATGAAAAACGCATCTACCATCACAAGGATTAGTTACGACTCAGGGGGGAGGGGGCGATAGTGTTAAAAATACTTTTTCTGTTTTCCTATATTTTTAATAATAACAATAATAGAACATTAAATGCGAAATCATAAAATAGAGACTAACAGCAAGCTTATATATGAAGATGGGAGAATTTGACCAACATTTATTTTTCAAAATCATAGGCAGCGATATATCATGGTTCCCATTATTGCTGTCAGAGGTCCTTGGTTGTCTGCTGCCATAGTGATGACTAGTTTAAAGGGTAAATTCTTATAGAATTGAGTGTATAGTGTCTCGGTATTTATACACGATATGTTTTATACTTTTTTTTTGGGGGGGGGGGGGGGGTAGGGTGGTTGCATATTCATGAAACTAATGAACAATTTAATTTGAGTACTCAGGAAAAGGCGTATTTTAATGTCCTATAACGTAATATTGTCAGAGAAAATAAGGAATTCTAATGCACTTGCTATTGTAACGCGACGTCTGATTGGATAACGTCAAAAATTTGCGACAGTATATCCTGCGATATACTGTCGGAAATAATTTGACGTCATTAATTACGTCACATTGCGTTGGATGACGTGCGGCTTTATGCGCTTCCAACGCTTCAATTTTAGAGGAAACTGTAGAAGTGCATTAGAATGGGGATAACCGTATTCAAAATTTTCATTTGGGGAGGTATATCGTCGGATATAGGGTCGGAAATCACGTTTTGCGGCTCCGCTCCCGCGTCGCCGTAAAACTAAATTTCCGACCGCAAATCCGACGATATACCTCGCCAAATGAAAATTTTGAATACAGTTATCCCCTAAATCACATAAGTGTTAGAGATGAAATGTGATCAGGCAAGTGTTAGAAATGAAAAGGAACACATGATATGTGCATGATCTTTATAAGGCGGTGATTCTGGTGTCGTTAACTGTGAGTGGGTTGTATCATTCGTGACAAACCAGACACTTCCCTCTGGGATAGAATCAGAGTCATGGATATATTTGTCGCCTGCGTGACAGATTTCGCTTCATCATTCTGAGAAATGTTCATTTAAAGACCTACAACAGAGGGGAATAGACGAAAATGATGAAGGCTGTATCAATAACCTTGAGCATGTTTGTAAACATAGTTGCTATTTCAAATGTAAACAAAGCTGAAATAAATGACAAAGTTTTTTGTAAAAATAAAAAAAAATCACGTGTTTCTTATACATATTTGTTCAATGCTCCTGGTTTGCCATGAAGAAATTGTATAGAAACGTACCATTAAAGCGGCTAATAATTTTGCCTCGTCGTTAAACTTCCTCACTTTGTTGCATGTAAAATAACCCTTAGAATATTTTTGTCACTTTTTTCTTAAGTTAAACGTGTCATTTTCAGGCGTTATCACTATAAAAGTAAATAGATGCATGTGGTGGGTATCATGTGTGCGCAACACATCAAACAATTTTATGCCATGTTTTTTGAAACTTTACAGATGTTTTGGTCACGGTCTGAAGATGCCCACGTGGTTTGAATATAATTCTCAGATTGTTTCTTCACTTTATTTACGCTTGCAAGTTCAACTTTGTGTCATTTTTCTGGCGTTAGTACTATCAAGGTGACGAGAGAGTGCGTACATTGTCAATCAGAACTGCCTCGGCCAATTCCGTGGAATCAGACCTTGGACGTACATCGAAGATTTACTTTGATAACGTGACGCTGTCGTTACATAACGTGACGCTGACGTCACAGAAACCATGCCAACACAATATTGAATAACAAGTGTGATTGCAGAAAAACAAACGATTATAAATGAAGTTTATGCTTTTCAATAGAATATCGCTTAAGAGAAATACATAAACTTCATTTATTCTGCTGGTGAAACTTTCAGGGTACATGTAATCAGAAAATTGATCTTAATAGGGCTGAACCCACGTGCTACAGAACTAATTTTCCTTACGCCAGTTCCGGCTAGCAAAATGGAGCTTGTTCGTACATAATACTACTCGTAATGCGCCTTACGTACACCCGAGGCTTCATTTGATTCTTAAATTGTACCGGACTTTCCTGATTGAGTACATTGTGTGCACGAGTCCTAGTACAGTTTAATGTCGATTCTCTTCAAACTTTACAGATGTTTTGTTCATGATCTGAAGTTGAACGTGTAGTTTGGATATAATCAACCGATTATCTTTTGTAATTGTTTTCACAGAGGCGTTATTGCTATCAAGGTGAATAGATAGTGGGCATCTTGTATGGGCAACTCCTCTTACAACTTTACACTTTAGGGAACAAGGCGAGAATTGAGAAAAAGTCCAACTGCAAGACCCTTAATCTGATTATTTACGGACTATTCTGATGTCAGATCTTATTACAAGATATCAACTACAGCTTTGAATTATGCTGCAGTGCCAATATAATCTTGTTTTTTTATTAAAAAGGCAAAAAACACTGTTTATACAGATAAGATGGTTCTAATGGAGTCATCTGTTCAGGATTAACACTGTTTTCCACTCTGATAGAAAATACATGCGACATTGCTTAAAACTGGAATGATATAGGTGGCCAGACTTCAAAAGTGTGCTTATCTGGTGTTAATTTGAAAAATGGTCCATAAAACATTGGTACTGTCAGAAGCTTATAAACCATTTACTTGGATAAAATAGTAACCTCTTTTGTAAGTGAGTTTGGTCACCTTGTTCCCTAAAGTGGTATGCATATTTTGTTAACTAATTAAAAATGTTCTTTGGCCGTGGTCTGAAGACGTACATGTAGGTTGTATATAATCCTCAGATTTTTTTCTACTTTTTCATTGTTGTCAACTTAGACATTTTGGGTATTCAATGTTAAAGGTAAATTGTGTGCGCAACTCCTCTTACAGTTATATACCGATCTTTTTGAAACGTCACATGTTCTTATATCATGTCCTGAAGCTGTAAACGTGTTTAGGTTATAATTCTCAGAACAATTTTTGTTCCTTTGTTCTGTGTTGTGATCATTTTGTTTTAAGGCTTGTTATGTGGTAGTTTATATATTAAAAGGCAAAATGACATAATTATCTGAATTTTCTTGGTGTTACAGCAGGCCCCCAGATAAGAGCGCGTAAATGAAAATTATTTCCATATTTCTCAACCAAAACATATGTTGTGTATGCTCAAAAGAACCGTCTCATATGTTTAAACAGATGGATAAGAAAATAATCACACTATGACGCTTACATTTTTTTTGCTTAATTGTCTCTATGGGGGCTCACTGTATTATGAGTGTACAAAAAAGGCCTTCGGAAGAGGTTAATGTAATAATATTTACATTTTCGAAGCAAGCCTTTAAAGCTGCATAGTCTGTAACTTTTGATCTCCTAATTTTAAAAATAATGTTTTTATTTTTCAAGAACACAGTAAAAATACTCAAATTCAGGTTAACGTTTTACCATTTTCGTAAATCTTAACAATTTATCACTATCAAAACAACTGCATTTATGTTAAAATTCAACGGTCTAGAATTATTGGAGGGACGCAAATAATTACCAACAAGAGAAATAAACACCTATTTGATAAGATAATTCACTTTTCCATGCAGTTTTCAGCTGTACTGAACATTTTTATTGTGAAAACATAGCTTAATTCTACTTTTACAAATGATTTAAAAAGAAAATAAAAAATTTCGAAAAATGTTCATAGTTACAGAGTATGCAGCTTTAATGAACCTTTACATTTTTGCAACCGTTCATAGCCTCATGAGTTACATAAATTTGATTGACAACTGCCCAGATCACTTGCCCGTGCAATACGCTTCGAACATCGAACTCATTCGCCAGAAGTGATACTGGTGTTGTGATTGGCAGGTAGCCACACCTGAGTCGCACGTGCAAAGCAAGCCTCTTGTATATTTAATATACATTTTACAATATAATCATGATCTGATTCAGAATAAAGTCATGCGATTTATACGAATCTTTTTCCCTTTGAACATAATGGTGCACAGTTTGATAGATAAGAAAATAATCGCACTTTTATGCTGACAGTTTTTTGCTTAAATGACCCTAATGGGGCTCACTGTATTATGAGTGTACGAATTACACAAATTTGATTGACAGCTGCCAAGCTCACTTTCCCGCGCAATACATTTCAAACATCAAATTAATTCGCCAGATGTGACACTGGTGTTGTGATTGACAGCGAGCCACACCTGAGTCACACGTGCGAAACAAGCGTCTTGTTTGCTCCATTGGCAGTCCGTGTTCAAGCTGGCTGTTCCGTTTTCCACTCCGACTAAACCGTTAATACGATTGTATTTTAAATACAAAACTGTTTTAATTCCTAAATTAAAAATATTATTTTTGTATTTTAGAAATTTATAATAAAATGTAAATATAAGCAATAATTTCATTTTTAGTCTGTTCATGGAATTATGAATACTTCGGGTCTCTTGCAAAGTTAAAGTGAAGGCCTTCGGGCTTCACTAACTTGCAGGGCTTCACTAACTTTGCAAGAGACCCGAAGTATTCATGATTCCATGAACATTCCAAAAATTGAATTCATTTCTTAAATGAGTGTACGAAGTAGGCCTACGGAAGCGCTTATGCAATAGTATGTCTTTGATGAGAACTATGCCATTGGGAAAGCTTTTATCTCTTAACATGCTGGGTAATTGTTCATGATTTTATGTCGTCTGCTGACTTTTTTCAATATATTCTTTTTCAAAACATTCTTTCAGGAACACTATCACAGTGTAAAACTGTTTGGATTCAGATCAGGCCGACGTTTTGTCAGGCCTGATCTGGATCCAAACTATTTGTAAAGATTATCCGCACTCGACAAAAGTCACCACCGGCAGGCAAAGAATGAAAGTTTCCAATTGCAAAGGATAAATCAATACTATCAGAGTGTCAAACAGTTTGGATGCAGATCTGTCGGGGCCTGGTCTGGGTCCAAACTATTTGCAAAGATTATCCGGAGACGAGAAAAGTAGCCATCGGCAAGGCAAAAGAGTTATGATTTCAATGGCAATTGACAAACCAATACTATTAGAGTGTCAAACAGTTTCGATCCAGATCTGTCGGGGCCTGATCTGGATCCAAACTGTTTGCAAAGATTATCCGCAGACGACAAAAGTCGCCACCGGCAGGCAACGAGTTAAGTTTCTAATGGCAATGGATAAATCAATGCTATTTTATGTTTCCTTTTCTTTGTATAAAGTTTTCAGACTTTACTCCATTATCAGAAACAGATATGCAAATTGATAAGCACAACTTTATTTGTTGAATATAATGTAAAAAAACTAAAACTTTTGTTATTTCATCGAGGACAAGGCTTAAAATAGCTCAAGTGCACTGTGTTCATACCACTACGGCATGGGTTTCATCACTAATTCCAGTGTAAAGGTAACTTTCTAATCATGTTTAATTTCTTCATTTAATCACAGATAAACGCACCCAAATGCTTGGGTTCTGATTGATTTTCGTTCATCAAATTCACATTGCATCTTTTAGATGTTTAAAATTATATAAAAACTTTAACGTTTGATTCTAGGCATAAAATATTTAATTACGGTTTTGTCATCGTGGATAATTAATCAGTGACAAAACCGTATAATTATGACTAAACTGTTATTGACAATATTTTACTATAACTGTGAAAAACACATTTTATTATCTGATTTTATCTCTTTTTTGACAAAACAACACAGAGGTTGTTAACTAGAGATGCAATCTAGAAGCAAATATATTCGAAAGTTCTCATTTTGTACGCCTTTATTTGAAGGTAATTTTACTATAACACCGGAGTGGGTGACGAACCCAAAATTGCCGTAGTTGTATGACCCCAGTGAAGTGTATCGGTTGTGATAGGAGGAATTATCAAGATAAAGTTATTAGGTTTTTTCCTGACTACATTCATGCGTCAATTTCCTCATTGAAACTGTTACAATGTCATAGCAACGACAGTTTTTTCTTGTTGCAAAACACACTCTGAAAGCAATCGTTTGTTTCCAATTTTTTTCTGATGCCAAGTCTTACCAATTGCAACTCGATTTCTTTTTAACAACACTTGTATACTAACTATGTATCGTATCTACTCGTATATGTAGTTTGATACACAAGAGGTGAGAAGGAGTTTTATACAATAAAAGGGATCGAGGGAACACATATATTTTATTAGTCCATAACACTCGATTTCTTTCGCCATGAGTATGACATAACTAGACTGAAGGTGCGTTCCGTGTCACATTTTCAAACTATTTTTTAAGAAAATTATAAGACGAAGTCTTATAATTTCATTGCTGTTGAAAAGCTCTCTTGATCTCTGTATGGAAGAAAGAACATGACATGAAATGGTTATTTATCTATCGCAGAGATTTAGTAGTATGTTATGTTTATTTATTTATTTTGTGCACTTTTTCATTAGTTTTAAACACCATTTTCACATTGACGCTGAAATAAAGATAGTTAAAATATGAGAAATGCCGGTAAAGAAATGTATGCGTCGATAGTTTAAAAAATAATGTATGGCACGATACCTCTTCCGTAGGGAAGAATTGCCGATATTTGTAGGTTACGGTCAACTAAACTAATATCGGTCAACTAAACTAATATTTGTAGGTTACGGTCAACTAAATGCTACTACTGTTTTCGATTTTTCGCACCAGGCATATATGGCACTAGCTACTCTAAATATGCAGCATTTGGGCGCAGTAAACAAGCAGTTTGTGATTGTGGTATTTCCTGATTATACTGACTTACTATTCTCAATAACGGAAACGTTGTACATTTTACCTGTGTCTTTGTGTAACAGCAAACTAGTACGATAACATTCGTTCCAAATTTTTTATTTTTTTCAACATTCTCAGCTAATTCTTGAATTTATTTGTCATCTGGAATTTACCAGTGTGCAATACTAAAACTTCAATGGAGCCTATATTATAATACCAGATTGGAATTCTGCTTGAATTTTTTTAGACTATTTGACCAAACTTTTATAAGATTTTGGAAGTGATCCACCACGTAGGATAAATGGACGCGCCATTAGGCACCATGCATTTTCAATTCAAATTGCTAAGTGATGTTACCTTGCATTTACAATTGAGCCAGTGCATGAGATTTCAACAATGTAGTATGTGCGACCAGCAAAGCCTCAGATCAGCCTGCGCATACGCGCAGTCTGATCAGAGCCTTTGCTAGTCGCTTGAGTATTCAATGATTGTTAAGCTACTGACTGAACACAATTTGGAGTTTCTAAGCTTAAAAGGAGGCTGCAGAGGCTCATCTGAGTCTACACATGTCACATTGTTGGAAATCTCATGCACTGGCTCAATTCATATTGCTAAGTGATGGTACCCTGCATTTACAATTCAAATTGCTAAGTGGTGGTTTATTAGAAAATGAACGTGTTTCATGTTAGGCCAGCCTGCAAGGCCTTAGATTCGGACAGTAACCTATAGTTACAGTCACTGAATCCGAGAGCTAGTTGGAGAGAGCCACAGTTTATGAGGTTGGTGCATCGTTAATCCGGTTTAAGCCCTCCAGTAAAATATTTTTACTGACCGTTCCAAGGCGGTGTTTCTTTTGTGGATCAAATATGTTATTTCTGTCTTGCTTTGTTATGCTTACATGCACGTCTGTTTGTTGATGCCTTGTGGTCACCTGCTGGGAAGGGGCTGACCTTGGCTCTCGTTTGTCGTGTCTAATTGTGACGTTGTCACTTTCCCATTGGTATCCTGGGTCAGGTGTGGTACTTGATTGTATCGATTCCTGATCTTTGCACCCTTACTTACTTTAATGAGGGCTGCAAAGCCTTAGATTCGGACAGTAACCTATAGTTACATTCACTGAGCTGTTGTGGTTTAAGTGGGCGAGGTTTAAAGAAAAAAAAAGTTCTATTTCTTTGACTGCAGTTCAGTGCATCGCTATCAGCTGTAGTGATATCATCAGCGCTCACCTGAGGTGGTATAATGAAGCGCTGAGGATCGTTAAAACTTCCCTAACGAGTTGTTATTACCTCTTTAAGTTCCAGGACCAAATTACACAGGCAGGAAGAACATGTGCAAACAAAATAGTGCCAGACCAGACTGCTCATAGGGACTATTTGTTTGCTATTTTCAGCATTTTTACTGATGATTCGGATGGGAGCGCAGTGTGTCAGTGTTAGAGTGCTTGACTCCAGACCGAGGGGCCGTGGGTTCGAGCCTCGTCGGCGTCACTGCGTTGTGTCCTTGAGCAAGAACATTAATCCTAGCTTAGGACTGGTTCAACCCACGAACACCCGTCCCTTTATAACTGAAAAATTGTTGATGGGACGTAAAGAATCAAATCAAATAAACAAAACTGATGATTCGGACGGTTTAGTGCAGATAAGATTATCATCTAGAAGCTTAAATTTTAGTAATTAATGACTGAAAGACTATTTTAGAAGAATCGCTTTTTAGATCGCGTTTCCTATGCATTTTAAAAATGCTTTCCTTTTGAAGATCATTAGCTGCGTCAAATAAGGATACTGACTGAAAATTAGTATATAAATTATGAAATAATATGTCGAACTAAGAACAATGCACCAGAATATCGTGTTTAATCGAAGAAGGATGGGTTTCCATAGACATACAAAGCGTATAGGACATAATTGGACGATCCGCATGTGTGCACTTTAATCATTGTGTGAGTCCGTCCGTCAGTCCATTAGTAGTTAGTGAAAATGCTCATAACTTTTTTACCACATGGTGTATTTTAATCAAATTTTGCATACGTACATGTATGCATGTAAACATAGTCTAACCACTGGTAGGGAGCGCAGTGACTCAGTGGTAGAGTGCTTGACTCAGGACCGAAGGGCCGCGGATTCGAGCCTCAACGGCGTCACTGCGTTGTGGTCCTTGAGAAAGACACATTTATCCTAGCTTAGTACTGGTTCAACCCAGGAAGTCCCGTCCCTATATAACTGAAAGATTGTTGATGGGACGTAAAGAATCAAATCAAACAAACAAACTAACCACTGGTATGCATAACATCATTTTGTTGAGCATCAGTCAAGCCAGTTGTGGTCAGTTAGTGTTAATGCTCAAAACTCTTGGACCACATGGTATATTTGGATCCAATTTTGCATACTTATTTATTTTAACATTATCAAGCATCATTTTGAATGGTCGAGGTATTTAAGTTATAATGCTCATAACGCTTAAACTGCATGGTATATCTTAATCATATTTTGCAGTCAACCAGTCAGTTGTAGCCTCTGTAGCCCCCTACATATGCGGGGATAACCGAGTGACAGCATAGATAATATACAGTGCACTGATTACGTGAGCTCCCCGCAATGTACAAATGTAAGTGCGGGGCTAATGCTATTGCGAACATAAATGCACAGGGAATTTATCAATGATAAGACAGGGGGAATACTGGATGGTTCATGCAGTTCAGCGCTTATAGCAGGGCTGTAAATATTTGAAAAATTATAGTCCAGCCAGGTTGTTGACACAGTGTATAAAATGGCTAGTACATCGTTCTCTTCCAAGATATAACATATTAAAGATAGAATAAATGGAATAAAAAAACACAATATAAAAGGATACAGTTCAAGCATGTAACGTTTACAACCGCTTAGGTATATGTTACTGGGCAAATCTTTAACCTGGTTGTAGCCTACGTGACGAAATCTGAGAAAAATAGGTAGGTCAAATCCAAGCAGCGCATTTTCCAGACATGTTGTTCTTTATCCATGAAGATTGTCATCTGAGACCAGTCATTTTGAGTGACATTATTCCAATTTTCCGTCCTTTATCAACAAACCTCGACAATCACATGACATATTTATGACATCATTACTGTTCATCAATAAACATATACCACATTTTATATCGAAAATGCTGTTTCATGGTTATAAATATTTTATAACTAAATTTATTACATCGTTTAAATTTTCTGCTCAGTCGACCTCATTACAGTATTTCATATGACTGTAGATAAAGAAAACATGTATCATACACACACTGGTAAATGTATACGTCGATTTGGTGATATTTACGCGTATTGCCGGTACTTTATAGACCGGAAGTGGTGGATATTGGTGTTAATACTATTTAGAAAAACATGCAATATGCCTAAAGGACTATAGAATTAGATCATTTTTAAGTATTCAGTATGTGCATGGCGATTTATTTAAACATTTAGGAATAGATTCGAGTACCGATCATCCAGATCGGTACTCGAATCTATTCCTAAATGTTTACATAAATCGCCATGTGCATGGCGAATACTTGAAAATAATCTAATTCTATAGTCCCTTAGGCATATGGCATGTTTTTCTATATAGTATTAACACCAATATCTACCACTTCCGGTCTATGAAGTACCGCCAATACGCGTAAATACCACCAAATCGACGTATACATTTACCAGTGTGATACATGTATTTAACGCCAATTGCTTTAGAACGGACAATTTTTGTCTGTTCAAAAGCAGTTGACCTGAAATACAAAGCAGTTGATCTTAAATACATGTAAAATTCGACCACAGACATGCAGAGTTGATTGTTAAATACAATATTGGTTTAAAACTCTTCTGCAACAGGGCATATCAGAGCCATTATTTTATTGTGATTTGATTCCTAAATTCAGAATTTGATGGCTCTGACGTAGAGTTTTAATCATTCGGTTGGTACCTGATGCTTGTCTTTGCCGGGTCCACCGTGGCTCAACTTGAGGTTTTGTTTAGCTCTGACTATCTGTAAGTAGAGAGCCATTTTCTTTGTTTCATTATATTTTGATAATTGGATTAGAGTGTTTCTCCATGATGATACACTGCAATACTTAGAAGGCTTCCATGCGAGCTGAACATTTCTTGTACTTCAACAACAGCAGAAGTTATGTACATGTACCAGTAAAATGCATTTAAGCCCTCCTGTGGCTTAGTATGCTGTCCGTTCTAAGGCAGTAGTTCTGTTGTTGTTAATTTGTTGCATTGCGGGAGTCTGTTATTGTTCTATGTTTTGTTGTACGTTACTTTATGTCCATTCTAGTTTTGAAATCATCTTGATCGGGAAGAGAGAGCTGGTTGCTTTCCGATTTTATAGCGCGGATTCGATCTGCTGATCTTTTTATTTTTCGTACGCTATTCAATGGAAAAATGGTAATTTTTAACTTACGATTTTGAACTAAAAATTGTATGAAAATGGCGAACAGAACATTCCGTTTTTAACCAGTTTTCATCTTTTTGCTTTTAGATCTAAACATTTGTTGGAAAAATCAAGCTTCTAAACTGTGAATCCCCAAAGTATATTGTAAACTTTTTCCCTCAGTATATATTAAATGATCATTTGTGTCGCTGAAAAAATTGCTAGTTCCAGTCCTTAAAATATTTTTTCACCAATGTGTCATTTCATATACGTGAAGCTAGCCTAACTAGCTCCAAGTATGTGAAACAACACATTGATGAAAAAAAATGTTTTAAGGAATGGAGCCAGTCTACTGTGGATATTGCCAGTAGTTCTAAGGCGATGGCTCGGTTCTTGACTTGAACTCAAAATCTTTATAGTCCGAGTCTCTTAATGTGGATGTGGACTTATTTATGGATATCTGTACTTTAGATACCTACAGTACCTACCTCCTTTAAATTAGCAGCGATATATCAACATAAAGTACTAAGCTTTTAGTGGAATTATTGTTTCAATTTGCACTTTTTCAAGATATGACATTTATTTCTAACAATATGGCATATCAGTAAATCTGCAAACTGATTGCAATTCTAAATTGGGCCTCGTCACGAAATAAACGAAACAGATTTTGTTGCATGCGAACAACAAAAGCGCACACCAGCCTGCATGTCCGCGCAATCTGATCAGCGACTTTTGTTTCAATTTTCAATATTTGAACAATATACAACCACGCAACTAGCAGGTTAGCAAAGAGGTAGTTCATGAACTCGAATTTGGAGATAAAGCTGTCATGCAAATATAAACAGTTTGCAGTAGTGCCAGAAATTTTAATACTGATTGGCAATTTGGGATTTTTAAAAGAGGTAAAGACAATGGACATGATACTTGGAAAATGTAAATTTCCAAATAGTTTTCCTTATTTTCAGGTCCATATTTTGTAGGTACACATTGGTATTGCCTCTTGCTTTTTTAAACAAATTTTCAACTACTTACATTTATTCAAAGAAATGTAGAGATCAAGTGAATGAAAATTAACTGGACTTTATTAGAGCATTGTTTGTAACCTAAAAGGGATATTTGAACACCAAACAATCCATCCTCTTCATAGCATAAAATGAATATTGTGTTATGAAGAAGTGGAAGATTAACCAAAAATCAATAAAATCACTATTTTTTCAATAAAAAACTTAGATTTCGTGAAACTTAACTTTCGATACCCTTGACGTTTACCTTCGACATACCATATAAGAGCACATTTTTTAACTGTCGAGCATAATCTTTCAAAAACTTTGTTGGTGTCCGAAAGTTCCATTACCTCTCATTGAATAGTATTGCTTGGTTTCTAAATTTTGTTTCCAGAAAGTTTTATCCCATTTGTATTTTGTGACGAAGGGTATGGATTGGTAGGCGTGGATGCCTAAAATAGATATTTGGATCAATCAATTTCCCAATGAAAATAAATTTAACCCTTTCCTACATGAATATTCACACTATGCTCCATCCACTATGAATAATTATATAAATACTAGAAAAGAGCCCACGCAAGCGCGGAAATATTTCATGATTGTCAATTTACCTTTATTTTGCATTTAAAAAAGCTGAAACTTGTATCCCCCTTTCATGTGTGTTAATTTTTCACAGCTTTATGAAATCTGAAACTTGTATTGGCGATTCTAGTCGCCGAAATGACCATGGGCCCAAATAGGTATGGGCCGAAATGACCCGAAACCGGCGAGTTTTAATTTTTTTTACAAAAGCTGATACTTGTAAACATGATTATGCTTATATCTTCTCATCTTGAAAATCACTAAAAATCTTCAGCGAGGTGACTTTTACTATATTTGTTTTCCTCCAAACAATGCCAAAAATCGCTCAAATCCAGGTTCTTATTTCTGAACAATGCACTTTTTTAAACAGATTTTATTGATAGCGTCATTGCCTACTGCGTCAAGTGGTACGACCAAGCCTATCAATGTAAGCTGTTTAGCGACCTTGAAACTTAGGATTATTGAGCGTGAGTCAGAGAAAGGTGTCTTGAACTTTCATAACTCTAGTTGCCATCAATGGTAGTAATTAACTATTTTATAGAAGTTCTGTTTGTTTTGTTACTGTTTTGTGAGTCCCCCCCCCCAAAAGTCTGTACTTGTTTAAAGCTAGTGTCAATTTAAGTTTATACTAAGGTCTGCTGATTATTATAGTTTAGTGTTGTGTTGGTTACTGGTACTGTCCAAAAATAGGGACAATGTCGGAAAAATTAGTCTGCAATTTTTTAAGTGGTAGCTGCCCAAACCAATAAATGAGTGGTTTTCACACTCAAAATGCAAAGAAATACAATATTTAAGGAAATTTTTGTATACCAAATTATCTTCTTCAAAGGCAAACCTGGAAATGTCGTTACTTTTCGTGGTTAAAAAACAAACTTTTTCTCCTTATTTTTCTTCCAACTTCTGATTGGGAATTTTACTGTGCCAATTGGGAAAAAGGAGGTGTTTCGCCTTTGGGAGTGGGGCCGAATTTCGCCCCCCAAAATGGCCTGAAAAGGAACACTGATGCCGAAATGGTTTGGATTGATTGGTGTTTTACGCCCCGGTAAACAATTTTTCAGTCATGTTGAGACGGAGCCACTTCTTCCTGGGTATTATTAGTACTTTGGGAAGGTGAAAGTGCCTTTCTCAAGGACACTACACAGCGGTCGTGGGGTTCGAACTCGGGGCCTCTAGGTCCCGAGTCCGACGCTCTACCACTGAGCCACCGCGCCTCCATATGCCGAAATACACTTCCCTTTTTACGACCATTATAGGCGAAACGGAGCGGTCTGGGGCGAAGTATTTCGCCGATTTGCCCTCAAACTGGAACCCTGCTTGTACCTGAAAGCTAACATATAAAATTTGGGTTTGATTGGCCCATCAATTTCCGAGAAAAGCCAGTTTTAATTTTCATATACGTAAATGACCTTTAGCCAAGGTCAAGAAATGACCTCGGCCTTCAATACTCACAATTCTTCATTATTTCAGTTGGTTTCAGGTCAGAGGCTGAAATATTTGTGAAAAAATCAACAGCTTTCACTTTTTCCTGTAGAAAAGCCTAAGTTAAGAAATTTGACCTTGTTGTAAAATTGGTCAAGGTCAACCGTAGGTCATCATTTGAACAAAGTATGATGGGCAGAGTCACCACTGCTACATACCAAGTTTCGTGGAAATTGGTTCACCGGTTCCGGGGAAGAAGATTTTTGAAGGGTTTTTACCATATATGGGCGTGGCGGCCATCTTGGTCATGTGACCCAGATGCAACAAACAAACTTTCGTTCCCCCTACCCAAAGAGGCTCCACATAAAATTTGTCTTTGATTGGTCAAATGGTTTCCGAGAAGAAGATGTTTGAAATTGTTGACGACAACGGACCATGGGCATCCTACCTATAAGCTGACATATGCTGCTAAGGTGAGCTAAAAACAAATTCAACCTCAAGCCCTCACCAGTAGCTTGCACCTGACCGTTCTAAGGTGGTGATTTTGGTGTAGTTCTTACTTCGTTATTTGCATACCTGTCAACTTTTTGAAATCTTAAAGAGTGAGATTGCGCGCGACGCCCTTAAAATGGTTATTTTCTGCTCGCATTTACCGCGCGGACCAATTTTACCAAATTTTTTAGGAGTGAGATTTATTTTTTTCTAAGAACCAAAAAGGGATTATTGGGCCGAAATGACCATGGGCCGAAATGACCCGGAACCGACGATTTTTTTTTTATTTTCTTTTTACAAAAGCTGATACTTGTAAATGCGGTTATGTTTATTTCTTCTCGTCAAGAAAATCACAGAAAAACTTCAGCGAGGCGCCTTTTACTAATAATATTTGATAGCGTCATTGCCTACCATGATATAAGTGGTACAACCAAGCCAATCGATGTAAACAGTACATTATGCGCAGCGACCTTGACACTTAGGATTATTAAGCGCGTGTCGAAGAAAGGTGTGATGATTACCGCGACTAATAATCAGTTTTGATAAGGGATTATTTAAAATTACAGCCATATCTTTTTTTCTTTGGCGAGTTTGGCGGCGTTTTCCCCATTGTTGTTTATAATATGGCCGACTTGACACAGCATAATACACATATACATATGACATATACACAAAAATTCGGAACGCTTCGGTCATCTCCATTCAGTTTGTATTGGAAACCCAATCGATCTAAAAATAGTGACGCGTGACCATGAACGTGACATACACTAAATATAGAAACATTCGCCAGAGGGCGCAGTTCTTTTAGAAAACACACTTAATTCCAAAATTCTCTAAATCTATGCTAAATGAAAACTCATCCTAACCGAGATTATCAATGAAAGCAATATCTTAAAGTAACAGTAAAGAAATCAAGCATGAAAATGACCTCGATTTTTCAGTTTATGCGGTAATTCGTTTATTTAGTATTATAGAAACTTTCACTTTTCACGTATGTACATAGAACAATGAAATAACCTGCCAGGTTCATGTATAATCATATATCCATAAGCAAACAGAGTAAACCCTGATCAGACAGCTCTTACAAGAGCTGCCTGATCTTGGTCTGCTCTGCTTGTAAAAGTGTTAAACGGCGTCTGTATGGGGTAAAGTCTTAACAGAAGGAAACAATCTTGAGGTCATCTGTACATGTGTACTTTAAAATTATAATTATATAAGAAGGATTACCATGGAATTATCCCTTATGACCTTTTGATAAAGCTAATTAATATATCGATGGAGGGGCAAAAGTGAGTCGCGACATGAAATTTCCAACAATGTGGTATGTGTGACCAGCAAAGCCTCAAATCAGCCTGCACATACGCGAAGTCTGATCAGAGCCTTTGCTAGTCGCTTGAGCATAGACACAGTCTGATCAGAGCCTTTGCTAGTCGCTTGAGTATAATTGTTAAGCTACAGACTTAACATCATTTGGAGTTCCTAAGCTAAAAACGAGGATGCACAGGCTTGTCTGAATCTACACTTGTCAAAATGACACATTCTTGGAAAACTCATGTCGCGGCTCAAATAGTACCCTCTTTCAGACATTTATAATCTGTCTGCCACTATTTCTGTAACGTGCCAGGCGTAACTAGAAATGAATTCAGGAAACTAAAATTTTGTATTTAGAAAGTCAGCAAAAAGCACTTTTAAAATTTAACAAAATTTATTAAAAGTAACAAAATTATCATTTACGAAAGCAATTGAAAATATTTATACAATCAAAGAAAGTCTAATTAACAGTACCTCATATGTCCAAACTGTCCCTCAGAATATTTATGAACACAAGTTCTGCAGCAGTTTTTGGTCCTCAGATTTTGAAGCTAATTCCAAATGAATACTAAGTCTGAATCCAAAACTGAATAATCCAAAGTAATCGAGAGTGAATGAATTAAACAAAAAGTATTCCAGGTATAATGAGTCAGAATTTCAGCACAAATGGTTTAAACTTAAATGGTTACGTTATTCTAAAGATGCCCTAATGAAAATTTACTCTTATATATACTCTTCAAGAAAGCTCCCGAAAATCAGGAAAAAATATGATACCATATGCTATATTTATTTATTCTGGAAATTTCCACAAACCTCTCAATGTTTCTACTTACTTCCAGAACTTGCTCAAAGCTTTTGTTGGCATGGAAAAGAAAATTCTAGGGAATTCAAGACTTCTCTGGAAACTTCCATGACAATACTAAAAAAAATTTATAATCAAATAAGCACTTTATTTACAACAACTTTTTTACCATCATTATCGCAAATATCTGGGTCAACAAAAACTTGGTAAACAACATATTAAACAGATAAACCCATGTATGCTGTATTTCCCCTCCTCAAAGAAAAGAAAGTTCTATGAAGTAAAGCTTTCTTTTGCAATAATGAACAATTATATACCAAACAACAATGTAAAATCAAATCAGATCAATACAGAGCAATAGCACAAAACTCAACATCAAGAATGCAGTGACATCTAAGCCCAGGAAAACACATCTGGGTGGTAATATATTTCCCTTAATGTGATTGACATTGAGATTGTGTTCTTGCAACATGAGACTCCATCTGAGTTAACACTGATTCTTTTTTTCATTTTATGAATGAAAGTCAGTGGATTGTGATCAGTGAAAATGGCAATAGGTGCAACTGAAGAGGCTATTAAACTTTGAAGTGCTGAAGAGCAAGGATGAGGGATAAGCATTCTTTCTGTATGGTAATTTTCTGATGTTTGTTTATCTTTTTAGAATAGTTCAAATATTTATATTTTTAGCAAATGTGAATGTTGGTTAGAGGGGGAGGAACTGGTTACTGTTCAATTGAAGCCTTGGCACTTGAAATTACCTTTGCTCAGTGCCTCCTTTTTCTATCCAGAGATGTCAATTTGGTTAGGATGTTAACAAGTGAGTTTGGCTCGAAAGAAAGCAAGAGTTATATTTATTAACAAGGAGATTGTGCATCTAATCTCAGTTGACTCAATCTTAAAATTCAAAATTGTTTTATGCAGGAAGAAACTCGAATGCAGTGTGACATGTTTTCAATTCCTGTGGTTTATGGTTGTTTTAAGAATAAACTATTTTACATTGGGCACAAGTAGAAACTAATTATGGATCTATATCTGTTTATGATTTGATTTTATATATTTTCATTTTTTCTGCCCTGAGAAACTCCATCTCTGCACTCATTTCTCTGCTGAAAAGTCGTGATCGTTGAGTGAAATGTGGATAAATGAAAGGGTCAGGGTTAGATATTTAATTCAAATTTGGGTTTAAACACTCAAAGGAAATTGGAATTGAGACTTGCAAGACAAATCTTATCAGAAAAAACCAAAGCGAAGTTGAACCATAACAATTTAAACATCGATTAAGGTTAACTTAGTTTTGATTGGTTTACACATCACTGCGTTGATATGCGTTTTAACAAAACGATTTGATGGGCTAAAGGAAGAAACGCATACTTTATCGCTGAAACGTGTTAGAGATCGTGAATGATTATTCATGACTTTCGAAATACGTTGATTCGCGTTCCATCCGCAGTTTAAACTAAACGCACATACAACGCGTTGGAAACGCACGCAAAATGCGAATTCGCACGACAAATACGCGGGCGGTAGTGTACTTGTATTCATTCGAACTACTTAAATTCAGTGCTGGATAAAGTGACAGTATTCTAAAGTTGCATGGCGGATCCAGAAAATTCCGTCAGGGGTCCTGACAACGTTTTTATTCAGTCATCGACCTTTTTCCCCCCAATTGTTAAAGGGGTCCATACCACTATCATGGGCGGATCCAGAGGGGGACAGGGGGTTCAGATCCCCATAAAAAATCCCAAAAATATAGTTTCTTTTAGCAATACTGGATCAGAACCTCTAAAAAACCAAGCCAGCATTCAATATTTGGCCGTCATCGGCCCGCCAGCGAAACGCCATTTAAATGACGTTTCACTGGTGGGCTGATGATAGTCCACTTTTACCAGTATTTGGATCCTCTATTCCTCATTATCTGAAAAAAAAAGAAGAAAAACATTGTCAGAGTTTGTAGCCCCTCTGGCAAATCTTTCTGGATCCGCGCATGACTATTGCAAGGATACCTATAGCCAATAGTCACTTGCGATTTTTCAGAGGGGGTGGGGTCAAACTACCACACTCCCCTCCCCCTCTGCACATGTGTTGCTCCAGCCTTAGTTGAAAGGGACATTTATCATTGTAAAATGGGTGATGTTTGATGCAGAATGTTCATGATTGGCTCAATTAATCATGAACATTCTGCATCAAACATCATCCATTTTCAAACTGGTCTGAGATTCTGATGGAAGTTGTTATACACAAAACAATACAAGAAATCGGTAGAAAATTGCAGTTGTTTTTTTCTACTCAGTGGTTTCGGTCTTCTCCTTTATGTTCAATAGTTGCGTATGCCGTTGCTAGGCCCGGGATCAGGGTCTAAATTTCATGCATCTTATTGCATCTATGTACACCCCCATTTTTTTTAAAATCTGCGATTCCTCTCAAAATATAACATTGCTGTATAATAACCCTACCCCTGATAATAAGGTAACGAATGGCTACACATATATCAAAGGCTTTGAAGCGTGACTGTATTTACAATATTAATATGTTGTTCTAGAAAAAAAAGGGGTTCAAGCGTTTAGTTACATTCACTATAAAGGCATTGGCATACACAGACGTTCCAGCCCGACTGTCTCATTTTACGCGTTCTGCATCAATCTTTTGAAATAGAAATACCCAAAGGTCATTAATCAGAGGTCGTGGTACATCTATACATTGTATCGACAGGTGGCTCATATTACATGCAGTTATATATTACCAGGTGTTATATAGCACTGGGGTAGTAGGGCAAGATTCATTCAATCTTCCAGAAGGAACTATCTATGACATACATTTTAGCCGCGACATGTGTTTCCAACAATGTGGCATTTTGACAAGTGTAGACTCAGACGAGCCTGTGCAGCCTCCTTTCAAGCTTAGAAACTCTAAATGATATAAGGACCGTAGCTTAACAGTCATAAATCATCCAAGTGACTAGCAAATGCTCTGATCAGACTGTGCGTATGCACAGGCTGGTCTGAGCCTTTGCTGGTCGCACATGCTACTTGGTTGGAAATCTCATGTCGCAGCTCATTTGCTTCCTGGTACAAAAAATGTAGCAGTTTAGCGCGTTAGCGAGCCTGTCGAATCGAGCCGATTGAAGCAGAATGCATTCATACCTCATGAACAACAGAATTATGATTGCCAGCTAGATTTGTACCTAAGTTTAATTGCACACACAATACGCTTCAAATTAAACAGCGAATTAATTCGCCAGCTTTCATTGGCTCTGTTGTTGTTGTTGTTGGGTTCTTCCATTGTTTGAGGAGGTTTAATGCTTGATCCTTGTTCAGGGGCGGATTCAGGATTTCTCAAAAAGGGGTTCATTTGTATAAAGGTGGGGATTTGCTTTGCTTATTTTATCTAATTCTTACTTAAATATTCCAAGGAAATAAAATAATTTGGTTTCACTGAGACCAAATTATTTCATCTTCATAGGATATTTAAAAACGAGGAGGGGGGGGGGGGGTGGTTGGATCTCAAGCAGCAAGTGTGACGGCTGCGCGTACAATGTAGGATGTGTGTACCTTTCTATATTACTTCTTATTATTATATACTTCTATGATGTCTAGCAAAGGCTCTGATCAGACCACGCGTATGCGCAGGCTGGTCTGAGCCATTGATGGCCGCACATACCACAGTGTTGGAAATCTCATGTCGCGGCTCATATATAATAGTCAGATCCGTGACTTTATTTCAGAAAATTTCGCGAGGGTTTTAATTTCGCCAAACTTTACATCCGCGAAGTTTCGCGAAAATAAAACCCTCGCGCAATGGCGAAATCACTCTGCCGTTTACTAATGTAGGTAAATCATCATCCGGTTGTGAACTTTTAACGTCGCTAAAACATGTATAATTATGTATGTCGCGAAAGTAAATTCTCGCGAAAAACTGTATGTATATGTATAGCAACCACGGGATAAACATGGCAATTGCATATCTGCTACTTGAGACAGAGTCGTGGTTTAATGCTATTTATAAAATGCAAATATAAAGACGCCATGCCAGTGTTTTTGTTTGGTTTTTGTTTTAGAATAAACTCACGGAGTAAGGAATGTCTGTAACTTTTGATCTTTTAATTTTTGAAATAATGTTTCTATTTTTCAAGAACACAGTAAAAAAAAATTCAGGTATACGTTTTACCAATTTCGTAAATCTTTACAAACTATCAGTATCAAAACAACAGCATTTATGTTAAAAATATACTGTCTAGGACGCAAATAATTACCAACAAGAAAAACTGTTTTTATATGATAATTCGCTTTTCCATGCAGTTTTCAGCTATAGTGAACAGATTTATTGTGAAAACTTAACTTAATTCTGCTTTTACGAAAAGATTTTTTTCGCAAAAATGTTCATAGTTGCAGACTTAGTCTCTTTAATTATTCATTTTTATTAATCCAATCATGTGCCGTTTCTGAGTACGAAACTCTAGAGCTGTCATTCGTTTGGTTCCAGGTTTTTACTAAGTGACAAAGAATAGCGCACAAACTTTGAAAACCAGTTACGATGGACACTCAAAGTTTTGCATAGTATACACTCTATTCTTAGTAACTCGCGGTATCTATTGTACGAGCTTCGCTTCGCCACCTGCTTCGCAGGAGGCTTCGCTGCGCTCGTTATAAATCTATGTGAGCATTTAGCATGTTCATGTTGAGTCTGGTATTTATGTTAAAATATAATGTCAATATTTTACAAAATATATTGGTGTTGCCACAACAGTAAGTGGATACATTCACTTTAGTAACTTCGAATGAGGATGTTTTAAATATTTAAACAACAGATAGGAATAAGTTAACTTTGATATGTCGGATATACATTATTGAATGATACCCAGGTAAGTGATGTATAAATGGAACAACCGCCTGAATGCACATACATGTATACTTCTACCACGACCTCTAAGTAATTCAACAGTCAAGCCTCAAAGTGTTTTGCGGAAGTATACTATGATACATATACCCACGAAGTGCAACAATTGAGTTTGCGGTTCTTTGTATCCTTTTTTTGTTTAGGCCAAATAAAACAATATGTGTGGTTCTGGTTACTTCCTGAAAAAATTAGGGTAGGTACATGTAGGTAGGAAGGTAGGATACTATTTATTTTTTCATAAAACTTTTTTTCTTGGAATTTTCATACCTGCTTGCTGGGAAATGCCTTAAATAAGACAAATTGATATAAAATGGTCTACTTTTTTAAGATATAACCTTGTTTTAATCCTTTTACCTCCAATACCAAAGACTAAATGCATAGAAATTAGTATTTCCGTTTCAGATGGTCATTTTGTTGTGTATTTTTTTCTCTCCAACTTCTGAAGTTGGAAGAGAATAGCAGAACAAAATTATTTTGCTCTGATATTCTCTTCCAACTTCAGAATTTGGAGAAAAGAGTTTAGAGTTGGGGTGAAAATTTAGGGTAGGTCGGGTAACCTGAACCACGCATATTTTTTCTTGGACTTATCAATTATCTTGCTGAGAGTGAGACAGGGAGCTGATTGTTTTACTTTCATTGTATTGCGGCTGTCTATATTCTTTGTCTCCGTGGATTGGTCTGCAGTCTGCAATTGTGGCACTTCTTGGCCATACTCAACACTCAACTTTGTTTCAAAACGTTTAAGCCACGCAACTAGCAATTTAGCAATGTACTCCCATGAAACAACTCAAGATAAGCTGCCAGAAGCAAAAAGACAGTCTATTATTGTCAGCCAGGTGCATGACAAAATACACGAAAAAGTGTTGATTTCTACATGCTAATTTCTTTGAATAAATGAAAGTGGTTGAGAATTTGCTTAAAAAAAGCTTATGGCATTGAAAAGACATATGTTGTATGTACACTTTGGAATTGCCTCTATGAGGCAATTCCAACGTGAACCTACAACATATTATTTTACTGAAAATAAGGAAGACAACTATTTGGAAATTTACATTTTCCAGGTATCATGTCCATTAATTCCTGTCACTCTACTGCAAATTGTTTATATTTTCATGACAGCTATATCTCCTAATTCGAGTTCATTAACTGCCTCTTTGCTAACCTACTAGTTGCGTGAATGTATTTATTTTAACATGTCAGCTCACTGGAGTAAATTGCAATTTCATGGGTTGTACTTTGGTCTTTATGCTTTCTAGGCAATGAATGGCCAATTTATAATACAAGGTCAGTTTCAAATGAATTTTTATGTCAAGAAAATGGGGAAAAGTACGAAAGCTTTCTTTGTTCATGCTCGAATCTGAACAACAATTTTCTGTTGAAGTATTTCGCAATTTCAGCTAAGTTTGTGTTTCAGTTAAAGGTTGAGTAGTTAGAATAATGTACAAACCGGAAAGCTACTTTCTATGTTCGATTAACGTATCCTTATATTTTATAAAAGTGATAGTCGTTCATTACACGAAACATGATCACAATCCGGCGTGAAAAGGCCTCTTTTCCGGCGTACGAATAAACACGTTGTTCTCGCGAACATTGAAACCGGAAGTGAAAATCTCCTACTCTGGCTATTTATGTAGTAATATGAGCAGTGCCAAACTAGAGTAGTCGTGACTTTTCTTTTCCAATTCAACACACTCCACCAATAGATCAATTGAATATATAACGTAATTAAGTTCATTTGGCGGACAATATTAAAAGTTTGTTTTTATACGTGGGCACCTGTGTCACATGAGATATGTAGTTATACAGGTACTCGAATCAATCAGTTCTTATTCACTCCTGGGTACGGGCACTGTATAACAGAAGGAGGTACATGTGTCTGACAAGTATATGTTATTTTACGACAGAGTATTCATTATAATACTACTAGGAAAGCAACAGAAACAAAAACGGTAGGAGTTTTGCTTTGCTTTCATAATAATTCACTACAAACATGAACAACTTAAGTTGCATGTTTTTTTAAGATATTCACCATGAATAAATCGCTTCTCAAAGAATAGCAAATGAACGTGTATTTCAACTGGTCAAAATGAATTAAGCCCAACCCTTAAATTTCCCATTGACTTAATGTAAATACATTCATGTTTGATTTATTATAACAGTTTACTGAATAAAGATTTTTCATAAAACTTCCAGCGAAGTGGCAGCATTATTTCTTCTCAACATGTGTCAAGTTTCACTTTTATTGATAAATTTTATATAGAACATCACTGATTCCAGTAAATGTATCATTTTGTTCCCTATCATTCCTATAGTAAAATTGGCAAAATTCTGGATACTCTTGGAAAATTTTGCACATACCCAAAGAAAATCGGTATTTTCAATTGGAACTTTGTGTAATTCCACCTAAGATATTGTTGTCCAACTTGGATGGAGTTAAACTTTTCACCTACCTTCGATAGAAATATATAACTAAACTTTGGGAATTTAACATTATGGGTATGGAAAAAAGTGACATGGGACTTAACTTATGTTACAGTCCCTACCTTTTCTGTTAGCATGCGTAGGTCTGGTCTTCAACGCATTCTCCAAGCTTTCGGGCATGACTGCTATTGAAATAGTGAATTATTTGTATACAGCTCTATGCCCAGAATTCACAATGGTTCTATCATGTCTATGAGAAGCGTGGCGACTCGTTAGTAGGGTGCTTGACCTGAGATCGAGCTGGGTTGCGGGTTCGAGCCTCACCTGAGACACTGCATTGTGTCCTTTAGCAAGGCACTGTATCCTCTGCTCAGTACTGGCTCAACGCAGGCAAACCCTTCCTGCCATGACTGAAAAATTGTTGACTGGAACGTAAAGAATTAAAACAAACAAACAATACCCAGAGGCTACAATGGAGCTGTACATACTCATTAGTTCTTTCGAGTTATACACTGCACAATTTCTAATTTGTTATCTCAGAGTCTGCTAATTGGACATCCGTTATATTTGATTTTTGCAAAAAACTGTGAAAGATACAACATTGGAATTTTGTATATATAATTTTTTCACACCAGATAAGGATATTTGAGATTTTACCTTGGGATAGAACATCTTATCTTACCCATGCTATCTTACACAGGACGTCAAGTAACGCCGTCATGTGAAATTGCATTTTAGAGTATTCAGGTATTTCTAGAAGCTTATTTTAAATAAATACATAAATGAAAAAGGTGGTTAGCAAGAAAAAGAATCAATTATTCGTGTGAGGATAGGGTAGAAAAATACGTCCCTCGAGATCACCGTTTGTCATCACTCGGCAAGACTCGTGTTACCAAACGGCGATCCTCGGGACAGATTTTTCTATCCTACCCTTACACTCATGATGGATTCTTAAATTCTTAACCACGATTATCCGTTTACTATACTAAAGATAAGTGCATTGATTTTGAAACGTGTTAGCTATATTGTTGAATAATTGAATAAAACAGAGATGACCAATCAGTGTATACATGTACATGTAAACGAAGATGCCAGCATGCAAAGCACCATTCCGCGAAGTGGCGCAGCTTGACATTTCTATGCGATTAATTAATTAGTCGCATGGAACTCAGTGTATGTATTAACAAATTGTTTTTGTTGAACTCTGTTGATTGACGGTTGCCTTCACATGAATATGTCACTTCTCACAGAGAAGCAAATATATTTGTTAGAATGAACCTGAAAACATATTTAATATTGGTAAACAGTATTTGCAAATATACCCGACAAAAAAGAAACGCACCACTTAGAACTGTTCAACTCTCAGGACGATCACAAGTGATATACCGGTTTAGTTTATATCAGTGTAAAGGTATGCCAGGTACTGCTGCGTTACACATATTTTGCAATCAGGCGTCGAAATTGTGTTAAAGAAAATTGGCCATGAACCAAGTGGGGGTCAAATTGTAAAGTCACAGGAAATAAGTGTTTTAATAACGCTCTATGGCTGGATAAGTTCAAGCAATCAGAATCATCTCAGTAAAACAAATTGTACTCAGACACTTATTCTTTGCAAATTCTATCTTATCATATGCGATAATTGAACGCTAGGTAGCTCATGTATTGTGATTACCCTTTGGATAACGATTCCATACTGGAGATAAACCTTAAAACATTTTAAGATTTCAACATTGTTTTTAATCAATGTAAACGGTCCTAACTGATGAAAGTGAATTTTGGAATAACAAAATTGCATCAATAAAGACATTGGTTGTCTCACATAACGACAACGTATCGTTTTCATGCTTTGCAAATGTAAAACATGCTCGAATTCCATGTAGACAGTAGCGTTGAGTTAACGCTTCAAAAACACGTTTACCATTTGCTTTGATATGTTTTGTCGATACAAAGGGAAGGTACAAATACTCATCTACGTCACACTCAAGTTTTAGTAAAATTTGATCAGAAATGAATATTTCATGACAATTAACATTTTCGTATTATAGGGAGATCTTAATGGGAAAATCGTAGTGGTGCGTTTCTTTTTTTTTGTTAGGTATATAATGAAATGTTACATGACTGGAGAGAATCATGTCCCCTGATTGGCCCAATTTGCCTTCATAAATATCTTTATCAGTCACCCCTTATATTAACTGAATTGTTTCAACATAACCTAATAAACGTTTCCTATCTCACGGCATGTTACGTTTATCAGGTCATGATGACGTTGCACTTTTTGAATGACGTCACTAATGGCTCTGAATCAACACAGAAATGAAAAAATACGTCATGATCGATAGTTTGAAGAGTGTTCAATAATGGGTAAACTGATAAATAAAATACCAAGTTCGCGCCTTTTGATATCAAGTTTACCAGGCTCGGCTTTGAGAACGCATGTTGAATCGCTCGGCAGCCTGGTAAACTTGATATCAAAAGACACTCACCTAGTATTCTCTATATGACTACCTGAAAACTGGTCTAAACTGGGGTACAGATTGATATGAGATGAAAACAACAACAACAACAACACACAGCTCAAAGTAGTTTCCAGCTCGGTTAATAAGTAATAGTTATACCATGGGTTGTCCGCCTGTACGAGGAGATAATCCACGAGCTTTAGCGAGTGGATTATCTTACGTACAGGTGGACAAACATGGTATAACTATTTTATACCACCTACATCAGTGTAGACCTTGCACATCACGAGATATTTCGTGCTAAAGTTGGTAAGGGTGGTATAATTCAAGTTGACACATTTCTTCTATCATCCTCTAGAGAGCTAAAATAAGATGAGTATGAAATTAGCATGGGCTGCATGAAATTGGCATGATTTGCTATTTTACCTCCAAACAGGTAAATTAAGGACTTTGAGTGAATTTTAACAACAGTTATGTTTTGTTCGTTCATTGTTTGAGTATAAACAAAATACAAAAAGGGGTTTATGTACATTCTGCATACAGAGAATTTATGTACATTTCAAACTGAAAAATACTATATTAATTTTTTTTAAAAGCTGTTAACATTGTCTGCGCATGCGTCGATATTAAAGATCGACCTGTCTGCTATGGCACATCACTGCTGAAAATGGGTTTTGTGTTTTTACTCAAAACACTTACATGAGAAAGAAGCAAGGGGCGAATGGCTATAAATATTCCGTCTCTGGAGACACCAAGTCACCTTTGATAGCCAAACCATCACAATGATTACTATAACCAGATTTAATGACAGAATGATAAGATTTTCTTTATAAAAACATTTTTGATAACATTCTGCACATGACCAGATCATTGAAGCGGTTTCAGTGACACGTAATAACGGAGAATGATAACACGATTGAATCAACCAATCGGACGAATCATATGAGTTCGTGATGCATTCAGTAAACAAGTATGTCACATCTACCTACAATGCTCAAATCAGATAGGTCAGTGTGCGATAGTTATGGCACCTGTTGTAATATATTGTATTACTTGACTTTTCGCTTACTGTAAAGGCGGCAACTTTAATATTCATATCTGGGCGAGGTTCGGCTATTTCATCTACTAAGCAAGGGAACTCAGGTTTAATTTATAATTTGGTAAAGAGTTAATCAGCTCTTTGAGCCGCGCAAACGTGCGTGCATTTCATGAAAATCCTAACCGTAAACACACTGAACTCGTATTTATTAACCCTTTAAGCGCATAATCACAAAATGTATGTTTTTGTCGTCCACTAAACTATTTGAAGCCTCAAAGATAAAACAGTGTGAACCGAGATCAGACTGCTCCTGTAGGAGCAGTCTGATCTGGGTCCACAATGTTTGCCTCTATGCTTATGTTATATAAACGTTTTCAGATGTTATTTTGCTGGCGTTTTAAAGAGTAAATAATGTGCTTTGCGCCTATACTGAGGAAATGGCACAAGATGACACAGTTACTTTTGAAAAAAAAAAAAAACGCCTCATTTTCAGCTTTTACCTATGTCTAAGGTAGACTAGTCCTCATTACGCATTCATGAGGCGCCGCCTTTACAGTAAGCGAAAAGCCAAGTAATAGTTGCTAAAACTTGTTAGAAAGTGCTTATTTGAAATGACTTAAACGTTACAAAAGTGATGTAGAAACTTTTCATTCACAGTTAAAAAGTCCTATAACAAAACAGTTACTGACTTCAATTTCCGTAGACAAAAGGATTTATCTACCCTTAAAAGTGATATACACCTCATTGAGGTCAATAATTGTATGATATCAAACGATAACGTTGTAAAAGTAGAGCAATGAACGCGTATCCCGCAAAATGTGCCATTTTTCTACAAAAAAAAGTTAAAAATTGAATATAGCTGGTATCCATTATTTTATTTAAACAATCTAGATACATTTTACCAAACATTTTAAGAATGAGCTGGCACCATATTCAAAAAAAAAAACTTAAACTCCATATAAATTCTATAAGTATTATCATGCTTTTTCTTGATTTGATTTGATTCTCTACTTCCCAGTAAACATTTTTTTTCAGTTATGTCGGGACGGGTCTTCCTGAGTTGAACCAGTAAAGAACATCTAGCGATAAGGCGTATATTTTCCCTAGTTGACATAATTACAAACACCAAATTTTCAAATTGCCCTAACATTTTTGGAATTGGTGTAGTTTGGCAGTAAAATATGCATAGAAGGCAACAAAATACGTTTCAAAGCGATTCACCATTTACAATACCGTGAAAACGTGCACTTTCTACTCCCACCCCTCATTTTACGTCTTTATACTGGGTGCCGTTTAGGCCAAACTTTGAGTAAATGCATTGCTAGTTTTAAAAAAGTAAAAGTGCAAAAATGTTAAGGATAGGAGTGCTCTTCATTTCCCAAACCTAACTGTATTCCTTCTGCGCATGCGTACGAAATACACCTAAAATTGTGGCATTTGTCATTGGAAAGATGTATATGGTGTCTTTCAGCTTGTTTTAGATGCTTTGCCCCCCTAGACCCAAAATGCCCTTTACATATGTTGTAAATGTTTATAGCGACATGTCGTTGTCCAAACGACATCTTGGGTCTAGGGGGGCAAAGCATCTAAAAATAAACTGAAAGACACCAGTTTCATATTTCCAATGACAAACGCCACAATTTCGGGTGTATTTCGTACGCATGCGCAGAAGGAATACGGTAAGGTTTGGGAAATGAAGAGCACTCCTATCCATAACATTTTAGCACTTTTACTTTTTTAAAACTAGCAATGCATTTACTCAAAATTTAGCTTAAACGGCACCCAGTATAACTACTTAAAAAGAGGGGTGGGAGTAGAAAGTGCACGTTTTCACGGCATTGTAAATGGTGAATCGCTTCGAAACGTATTTTGCTGCCTACTATGCATATTTTACTGCTAAACTACACCAATTTCAAAAACATTAGGGCAATTTGAAAATTTGGTGTTTGTAATTATGTCAACTAGGGAAAATATACGCCTTATCGCTAGATGTTCTTTCTACCACGACCTATAAGTAATGACCCTCGATTCCTTCAATTCATTTACCGAGAGTGTCACGCCTCAACGCGCGTTTTGTGGAAGTATACTAAGCAAGGATTAGCAGTGGTTTGATTTGTTTCTTTACGTCCCAGTCAACAATTTTAGTCATGTTGGGACAGGTCTTCCTGGGTTGAACCAGCAAGGATTAATGTCTTGCTCAAGGACATAATGCAGTGACACCGGTGAGGCTCGAACCCGCAACCCCTCAGTCTCGAGTCAAGCAAGATACCACTGGGCTCCCTTATGCTATTACATTCATCTAACATAGGTTTCATAATTGATGCATTTTTTCGCGAGTGCACGGGTTTAATTTATTTGTGATTGGCGCATTCTACGCGAACGCACAGGTTTAATACATTTGTAATTGGTGCATTCTACGCGAGTGCACAGGTTTGATTAATTGTTTATATTGTTCTTATATAATTTTTGTTGTGACCAATTTAAGACTTTGTAGTTAAATCATGTATACATCTATTGCGACCATTTGTGAATTAGTTGTTATATTCATGTATCTGACAAGAAACTGTACAGTTTACGTCAATAAAATATATGTTCTGTTCTGTTCTGTAATTGGTGCATTTTACGCGAGTGCACAGGTTTGATTAATTTGTAATTGGTAGATTCTATGCGAGTGATCAGATTTTGGTGCATTCTACGCGAGTACACAGGTTTAATACATTTGTTATTGGTGCATTCTACGCGAGTGCACATGTTTAATACATTTGTAATTGGTACGTTCTACGCTAGTGCACAGGTTTAATACATTTGTGATTGGTGCATTCTACGCAAGTACGCAGGTTTAATACATTTGTAATTGGTGCATTCTACGCGAGTGCACATGTTTAATACATTTCTAATTGGTGCATTCTACGCAAGTGCACAGGTTTGATACATTTGTAATTGGTTCATTCTACGCGAGTGCTTGGGTTTAATACATTTGTAATTGGTGCATTCTACGCGAGTGCACAGGTTTAATACATTTGTAATTGGTTAATTCTACGCGAGTGCTCGATTTTAATACATTTGTAATTGGAACATTCTATGCGAGAGCTTAGGTTTAGTAAATTTGTAATTTGTGCATTCTACACAGTGCTCAGGTTTAATACATTTGTAAATGGTACATTCTACGTGAATGCTCGAGTTTAATACATTTGTAATTGGTACATTCTACGCGAGTGCTCGGGTTTAATACATTTGTAAATGGTACATTCTACGTGAATGCTCGAGTTTAATACATTTGTAAATGGTACATTCTACGAGAGTGCTGGTACATTCTTCGTGAATGCTCGAGTTTAATACATTTGTAAATGGTACATTCTACGTGAATGCTCGAGTTTAATACATTTGTAAATGGTACATTCTACGCGAGTGCTCGGGTTTGATATATTTGTAATTGGTACATTCTATGCGAGAGCTTAGGTTTAGTAAATTTGTAATTTGTACATTCTACACAGTGCTCAGGTTTAATACATTTGTAAATGGTACATTCTACGTGAATGCTCGAGTTTAATACATTTGTAATTGGTACATTCTACGCGAGTGCTCGGGCTTAATACATTTGTAAATGGTACATTCTACGTGAATGCTCGAGTTTAATACATTTGTAAATGGTACATTCTACGTGAATGCTCGAGTTTAATACATTTGTAAATGGTACATTCTACGCGAGTGCTCGGGTTTAATACATTTGTAATTGGTACATTCTATGCGAGAGCTTAGGTTTAGTAAATTTGTAATTTGTGCATTCTACACAGTGCTCAGGTTTAATACATTTGTAAATGGTACATTCTACGTGAATGCTCGAGTTTAATACATTTGTAATTGGTGCATTGTGCGCTAGTGCACAGGTTTAATACATTTGTAATTGGTACATTCTACGCTAGTGCACACGTTTAATACACATGTAATTGGTGCATTCTACGCGAGTATTTTTTCCATAATATGTGCATTTCACGCGGTTGTTTCTACGAGTATTTATTGCATACGTGTATTGTATTTATATGTATATGTAGAATTGTTTTGTGTTTTATAGAGGGCCACTTGGTAGGCTGGCTAATTAAGCTTAAAGTGCAACCCTCTTGAAATATTGTATAAAAACATACAAAAATAAAAAAATCACATAAACTTGCAATGTTCTTATTACAACTGGGCTTCGAGAAAAGTCCTAAAGTGCACTCCCAGACAAACATTATGATATTAATAAATGTTGGTACTTTTTCTCGGAATGCTAAAGTAGTTTTAATACCCGATTAATTAGCAATGCGATTTGTATCTTTCTGTATAAGAGAGGCAACAATACCTGCAGCGACGTTCAAAGCGGGCTCAGCCACGATCGAATGAGGATTAAAGGCAGTGTTTGTCTACATTCGGGTATTACTTGACTTTTCGCTTACTGTAAATGCGGCAACTTTAATATTCATATCTGGGTGTGGTTCGGCTGTATTATCTGCTGAGGAAGGGAAATCAGGTTTTATTTATAATTTGGTAAAGAGTAAATAAGCTTTTTGAGCCGCGCAAACGTGCGTGCAGTTCATAAAAAACCTAACCGTATACACACTGAACTCACATTTATTAACCCTTAAAGCGCATAATCGCAAAATGTATGTTTTTTGTCGTCCACTAAACTATTTGAAGCCTCATAGATAAACAGTGTGGACCCAGATCAGACTGCTCCTATAGGAGCAGTCTGATCTTGGTCCACAATGTTTGCCTCCCTGCTTATGTTAAATAGACATTTTCAGATGAGGGTATTTTGCTGGCGTTTTAAGGACTAAATAATGACTGAGGTGGTGTTACAAGATCATACAGTTACTTTTAAATAAAACCACGCCTCCTTTTCAGCTTGTACCTATGCCTAAAGTTGACTAGTCCTAATTACGCATTCATGAGGCGCCGCCTTTACAGTAAGCGAAAAGTGAAGTAATACAATAAAGTTCGTTGATGATGTATATGTTTAACGATTTATAAGGGTTTAACTGTTTTATGTGGAAAATCTAGCGCTATCTTCATTTTCTACACAGCGTGTGCATTTCGCGGGTAAGTTTGCTATTTAAAAGTGTATATTTAAGAAATGCATTCATTTTTGGAATGTTCATGGAATCATGGATACATCGGGTCTCTTGCAAAGTAAGTGAAGCCCGAAGCCAGAAACTGTTTTGTTTCATAAATATTATTTTATGTATTTATATTAAATTGTAAATATAAGCAATAAAATCAAGCTTTTGAATGTTCATGGAATCATGAATACTTCGGATCTCTTGCAAAGTTAACGTGAAGCCCTCCCTTGGGCTTCACGTTAACTTTGCAAGAGATCCGAAGTAATTATGATTCCATGAACTTGGGTTTCACGTTAACTTTGCAAGAGATCCGAAGTATTCATGATTCCATGAACAGACCAAAAGTTTGATTGATTTCTTAAGTAGCGTTAATACACCTAGTTATACCATGGGTTGTACGTCGAGATAATTCACGAGCTTTATCGAGTGGATTATCTTACATGTACGTTCAGGTGGACAAATATGATATTACTATTTTATACGTAGACCATGCACGTGCACATTTCGAGATAGTTCGTGCTAAAGTTGGTAAGGGTGGTACATGTATACAATTTCAAGGTTGATTTGCCACTCACTATGGTACAATTGTGCGGTTGTTTTCTAATGCTGACATAACATTTCAAAACTGAACTCTTCCAAGTGCAATTGGTAGCTCAGTATGTGCCCAGGTTTCACGCTAGAGTGCGTTTTAGGTGGCTGTACACCTTTAACGTTTATATTCCTAAGTACACTGGAAAACCAGCTTAACTTTACCAATAGTTCCAAGAACGACCTGGCAACATGTTAAAAGTAAATTGTCTTAAATTCACGCGTCAGCCCCTATTTTTCCTGTCATAATCGCAGAAAAAAATCTGTGAAAAATGCACCGGTTTCGAATGTTGTGTGGTTGTTAATCTTCAAGGAAAAAAAATACTAATTTCCGATAAAAAGTATACGCAGTGCGTACGTGAGACGATTCGTTTAAGTAGCCCGACCATTTCCTTTTATGGGAAATTCTGGAAATGGGTTTTTGATATATAACTCCTTAAATGCTAAAGCAACTCATAACTCAGGGGGAAACCTCCTATCGCGTACGTCAACTTAGGATCGTTCTCTACAAAGTGAATTGCTAATTAAAAATTAACAACTTTAAGACATATGTTGCTAGGAGATATGACCATTGTCAGGAGAAAAAACTGATTGTTTTGCCTGCGAATATCAAAGGCGGAGATCAGCCTGCGCATGTGCGCAGGCTGATCCACGCCTTTGTTATTCGCTCGTAGGAAAGCATAATGACTTAACTTGCTTAATGCAAAGTTTCAGAATTCTAGCTAGTCTATGTAGCTGAGTAGACTGGTTTGAGTTTTAATTGGTCGGAAACTCCGAAGACAGGTTTTCCCGCGATTTGGTTCATATTACGTTGAAAGTATCCTCATTTTAATCCTATATTTCTCCATTCTATTGCAGGATCACAGAGGATAGACGCAGAACACGATGAGGTTTTATATTGGGAACAATTTTTGTGCGAAACTTGGAGTAAATATATGTTTCTGCATAGTGACCGTCGCATTACTAGTCCCAGTTGTGTGTGGCGAGAAATCTTTTGAAGACAGCGACTTAAACACTGTGCCAATGGCAGACAGTTCCGAGTTCAAAAAATTGTGGGAATTGTACATTATACCGAGACTAGAATATGATCTCAGAAATAGATTACATGAACTTGAGGATATAAATCATGAAAATCTTGACGAGGTTCACAGTTTAAGAGAATTGGATGGTAAGTGAAAATTAGTTAACCTACACCAGTTAGGGATAGGGACATAACCTCTATAAGTTAAAATAAATATCGCTTGAAAAAGTTAAAACGGTGCCTTGATTTCAAAGTGAGGCTACAGAAAGTAATTTCTTTAGGTTATTTCAAGGTTGCTATCTCAAAACTATTACTGACTCACGTTAAAAAGTGGGGTTATTTTCAGATCTCCAGTGATCCTGCGTACATTGTGTACTAATTTCTAGACGATGCGTACAGATTTTTAAGTTATGTAATAGATCTTTCAGATAAAATTACTCATTTGATCAACTCCAGAATTTGAATTTGTAAAAACACACTTTCACTCAAACAGGTTACTTTAAATATTTTTGCAAAAACATAACTGCTTCAAATGATATATATTTTTAACTTTAGGAGGTTGTACCTGAATGTACATACAACTTGTACAATATCAGGTAGAAATGCTGGCCTCTACTTGTAAATTCGAAGTCCTTGGAACTATAGTTTTTATTATGAGTTGTCATAGCGAGGTAGACATAAAATATATAACCCCAAAAAATAATTGTTATCATTATCCCCATAAAAATATGTGTTTTGGCGCGTATAAGAAGCGTCCCAGACGTTTCTTTTACGCATCCACAACATACGTTATTAAAAACAGATTAAATAGATCATGAATAGTTCCTTTTCTCGGAATTCAGTGTGTTCCAAATTGATTTCGATTATTGAGTATTTCGAAAAATCGAAGTTAGAATTTTCGAGGTTTTACTCATGCGCGGATCCAGAGAGTTATGTCAGAGGGGTCCAACTCTGACAACGTTTTTTTTTTTAAGTTGATGAGGTGAGTGGAGTATCCAAATACCACTAAAAGCGGGTGATAGTTCGCTAGCGAGCCGATGATGGCCTAACATTGGATGCTGGTATCCTTGTGATTTGCAGAAGATCCGGACCAGTGCTGCTAAGAAACCCTTTATTTTTGTGATTTTTCAGGGGGGAGGGGGTGTCCGGATCCCTTGTTCCCCTCTGTATCCGCGCATGTTACGGTACATGTATATCAATAAAAAAAAATGGACCAGCCCATGAGAAGAGCCTTGCTCCGAGTAGATGGCATCAAGGCTGCAACCGGGTGAGGCCCAAACGGAGTGCCAGCTACAGAGACTAGCTGGAATATTGAAAGTTCGCATGCAGCAAGATTAACTATTTTGCTATTGACTTGTCCAGAGAGTGTAATATAAATGCGCCGATCAACCTGTGCGCATGCCCCAAACATGACAAATCAGTACTTTTACGGTAAGTCGCAATTAGAAAAGTTCTTATAGCATTTACGAAGTCAGTAATTACACAGCTACACGGGTATGCGCATGTATTTCTTTCCTTGTGTTTGCTAGTAGCAAAGTCACTTGTGAGACGTACGAATACATAGGTTTTTGTATGTCTTGACTGCAATTCTTGCCAATGGTATACGTACTAGACTGGCTCCAGTCCTTAAATAAATGTTTCATCAGTGTGTCATATATACTTGCTAGCCAGTCTAACTCTGATGGCTCTGTTTTAAACAGAGCCATCACTGGCCCATCAGTTAGACTGGCTTCAAGTATATGATATGACACATTGATGAAAAATTGTTCTAAGGACTGGAGCCAGTCTATATAAATTTCGCCGGATTATTATAATACTTTTTCACTTATTTTTTGTGTGTATAATATGTACAAATTTTAACTTCGGATTTACGCACACCGCTTTTGCTAGACTTTGTGCGCGGGTAGCAATCATCTTGCTGAGGAAGAATGAGAGCTGGTTACTTTAATCTGTATCTCTTCCTCGTGGTTTTTTATGGTTCGTTGCAATGTTTTTATGGCAATTGACTCAATGCGCGGATCGAGGAGGGTACAGGGCGTCTGATAAGGGTGTGCATTGTTTGCCTATAGATGTTCCACAAAAAAAGACGCTGGGCTTATATGGGTTAAAAATTGCATTCCATTTTGGTGTGATAAGATACATGTAAGGTATGCTTCTATGTAAATATTTTTCGCTGACGTCATGTTTTGTAACGATTTAAATCATGAAGGTAAGTATACTCATGTCTTTTAAGTACGATATTGCCTTGTTAATAATTGGGTTTCGCCAATTTATATATGAGCGCTACATGTACAGCGACTCGTGTTGCAATAGATCATATTATTATTTTTCTCAATAAAATTGTTAATTTAGTGTTACATATAGTTTACATTTTACAATATTCATCACATTGTCACATTCACCTATATTGGAAAAAACACCCACCCCGACACAATGACACGATTGTCGTGTGTTTAGTATACTCCCGGCATTCGTGAGCTTATTACCAAACTCGTGAATTAACAATCGCTATGATCATATGAGCCGCGGCATGAGATTTCCAACAATTTGACATTTTGACAAGCTTAAACTCAGACGAGCCTGTACAGCCTCTTATTAGGCGTAGAAACTCTAAATGATGTTCAGTCAGTAGCTTAACAGTCATAGAATACTCAAGCGACTTGTAAAGGCTCTGATCAGACTGCGCGTATGCGCAGGCTGGTCTGAGGCTTTGCTGGTCGCACATGCCACATTGATGGAAATCTCATGCGCTGGCTCATATAATAAAAAAATATGTTATGTTATATTATATCATTTATAGATAATTTAACACCATGTACTGAATGACCCTTGGTTTTCGCCAACAATGGAAATAGAATTGTGACCAGTCCCCATCATTTAACTATTCATATAAGTCACAATCAATCTTAAAAGTTTGAAAAATTGATTTAGGGTACGGGTCTTAATCCCATTTAAAAAGTCCATCATTTTTTTTTGGCCCGAAAATTCCGTCTACTGAATACAGGTTGCTGCATAGAATTTATGTTTTAATCTGTGAAATATCAAAAAGCGGCCGCCTTTATCCCGCCAAAATTGCTAAAATAAAAATACATTATTTGTAATTGTCCAAAGACCTCTGACACTTTGATAGGGTATCTGCCTATTTTTCAGATGCTTCCCAATACTTCCCTACGCATAAGATATCACTGGTATCCGTTTGAATATGACGCTTGATGTATAAGGAACGAATTAAGGTTATAATTCTACAGGCAGACCCTATGACAAAACAGATCACGCTACCAAAGGGGGTAGGGGTTGCAAAATCTGACTTCTCCAAAACATTTGGAAATCAATTATTTTCATGTGAAAGAGTTTTATATCATCAATACTCGATTGCAAATCACAGTGAAAGTATTTTAAAGTCCAAAATCATGAGCATTTTAGTGATTATTTTTGTTGTTGTTTTTTCTATCTGATTTGCTAAGAAATATTTTGAAGTCCAACTGCAGTCCATATTCAACCTTGATGACAATGTATTTACCTATAACCATTCATCCATGCATAAAGTACACCTAGTCAAGAACCATGTAGGCAGATACAGTATACATTTTTTTTGTATTTGCAAAATAGTCGACCAACTGAATAAAGAAAATTTAAAGGACACTATTCATAATCTAAAGAAAATATACTAAAACGTTGTAATATTCATGACTAATGGGTTATGAAAAGTAAGCTTACTTGTACTAATTATTTCATTATATTCGAAAAAAAATTTCAAGAGAGCACACTAAAAATCCAAGTGATAATGTTCGGGGCCAGACGTCACATTTGTGGCCCCTGAGTCCCAACTTGCTTTTCACTTATGAGAACACACTTGTGTGCAAAAGGATTAGCTGGGACTCGGGCGGGGGAATGATGTTTTAAAAATATTTTTCTATTTCCTATATGTATAATACAAGAAGTGACCATTTTAGCCCCCAAATAAAGCCGTACATTCATGGAAAAAGGAAATCAAATGCAAAATCATAAAATAGAGACTAACAGAGAGCTTATATATGAAGATGGAAGCATTTGATCAGCTTTAATTTTTTATCAAAATGATAGGCAGCGATACACTGTGATTCCCATTACCACCGGCAGAGGTCCTTGTTAGTATCCGATATGTGGGTTTATTCTAAAGAATAGTCCAGGTGTACTCTACCAATAATTTCAAGATAGAGGTGCCAACATCATTAAAATAATTCACTTTTTAAAACTCACATGCTCTTTATAATGTGCTGATACACTCGCGGTAACGTACAACATATGAAACCTGTGTAACATTGCACAGGTTTCATGTTTTCCACAGTTCGCGGGGGTCGCGGTTCACCTTTAAAAGACATATTCAACAGCTTTCCAGTAGTGTGGGTTAAAATGATTTGACCGTATAAGTGGATTCGCCAACTTCCTAACGTTGGCTCTTATGGCATCTTTATAAAGTAATTTACACTTTCAAACTGGGAAATATTATTCTTGAGAGCATATTATGTCCCCACTTCACAAAAATAATATCCGTAGGAGCAGCGTGGCACGAAAAAGCACATTATCCCGTTTAAGCATTGCGTACTTTTTATGGGACATTGACAAACAGTGCAGAACCAGATCAGACGCCACTTTCCGTGGCTTCTGATCAGGCTCTACACTATTTGCTTAAAGGCAGGAGTGGGGTATATAAGGCAGAATAACCTTCAGTTTCACCACTTTCTTCTGTGAATATCTACAGGAGCTTATCTCTAATGTGATAAGCTTCTGGCGTCTACCTGGATTATAGTTGACAAGTCTTATCAGTTCAGTGATCATGCTGTTTATCAGCCTAAGCAAGCCATTGGTCCAATTTAATCAGACAGTAGTTAAGCTCCACCTACTTATTGTCTGTTATTAAGGCCACTCCCATGCCGGGGGCGGGGGTTACAGGATTTCTGCCTTTAAGGAAGGTTCTTTTGAAATTGAATAAAATGGAAAAAAATACCACCCAGTAACTCTTAAAACAGAGATGAGCTGGTATAATTGATAAGGCTGGGAGAGATGCTGGGGCCACTGGGAACTGAACTGGTTGCTTTACTTTAATTGTGATGTGCCTATCTGTGATTTGTATCTCATCCTCGCGGTACCGTGGGTTGGTTTGGTTTGCGGTCTGTGATTCTGGCATTTTTTGGTAATACCCATTTGCTTTTTAATGATAGATTACTGGTCATATCATCGCCCTAGGTTCTGCTTCTGTCAAAACATTAAAATGTCACGTTTCCAGTGGCTGAAGTCTTAACAGAATGGTGGGGTGATTTCCAGGGTGGGTCATCACAAACCTTGTGACAGAATGTTTGTACAAACCTTGTGACAGAATGTTTGTACAAACTATGGATTTTGGTTTTATTTGACCCGTTCATAGGGGGAGAGGTGTACAAATCAATGATCATCTGATTACCAGAACAGAGAGATAAAGCTGCAAAGATAATAATAATCTTTAATTTGACTGTACATCGGATTAAAATAATAATCACGTGATTTCCAACCCTGATGCTTGAAATAATCACGTGATTTCCAACCCAGATGCGTGTAATGATCACGTGATTTCCAACCCTGATGCTTGTAATCATGTGATTTCCAATCATGATGCTTTTAAGCATCAGGGTTGGAAATCACGTGATTTTTCAGGAAAAATCTAAAGAGTCATGTAGCTACCACATCTCTTTAATGTTAGATGTCAGAAAATTACCTTTAATGATGGGCCAAGGCTGTTTCTTCGCGCGACAGAATCCTGATAGTTGTGCTTACAAATGAGGCCAAGATTGAGGTCGATTGTTATTGTAACTGTCGAAGAAGCCATATATTGTCATAATGTTTATTGTCAGTTGTGATTCATTATGCGTTTCTTGATAACGGTCTGTTGTCACGACGAAGATTAAGGATGTAAGACTTCCATTCTTTGGTCAAGATAGGCAAGAAACATGAGCGTACAATTTTGATAATTGCGTGACCATTGCGTCTGCTCTATAATCATTATGTGAGTCTGCCCGTCAGTTTTTTACTAGTTAGTGAAAATGTTCATAACTCTTGAATCACATGGTATATTTTATCACATTTTGCATACATATGCATGTCGACATTTTCTAATCACTCGATATGGGTTTGCTGAGTAATGGCCAGCCTGTTGTGGCCAGTTAGTGAAAATCCTCATAACTCTTGAAGCTAATAGGATATTTGGATGAAATCTTGCATTCATATTCATTTTAATATTGTCTATCCGCCGTGGTATGCAAAACGGTGGCGATGGGTTTCCGAGCATCACTTTGGCTGGTCAATGTCTTTTAGTGAAAATGCTCATAACTTTTGAACCGCATGGTATATATTTTTTATCAAATTTTGCATACTAATACATTATAACAATATCGAGATACATGTATGCAAAACGGTGATAAGGCAAAGGTTGGGTGTCATACGACAGTCCGCATACCTGGTTTTAAACCCAATCACGGTTTATAGCTATGGTTTCCTCTTTAATTGCACGACGGTGGGCCAGGCCTCAGGCTCTATGACGGCTCTGACGTAAAGCTTTAATCGGTTGGTTGGTGTCAGATGCTTATCTGTAGCTGGGCTCACCATGGCTCCACTTGAGGTTTTCTTAAGCTCTGACTATCTGTGAGTTGTGAGCCCTATTCTTTGTTTCATCATAGTGTGTTATTTTGATTAGAGTGTTTCTCCATGATGATATATTGCAATAGTGAGAAGGCTTCCATGCGAGTTGAACATTTCTTGAATTCAACAACAGCTGCATCTAGGTCGAAGATTTGGTACCAGTAAAATGCAATTAAGCCCCCGTTGGCTTAGGCTGCTTTCCGTTCTAAGGCGGTGATTCTGTTGTTGTTGATTTGTTGTTAATTGTCTGTAATTGTTCTATGTATTGTTGAACATGTACATTATTTTTTGACCATTCTAGTTTTGCAATCAACTTGATGGGAAAGAGAGAGCGGATTGCTTTGCTTAGTCTGTCTTCCTGGTGGTTGGTGTCCTCGCGATGCCATGGGTTTGTCTGCATTTGTGATTGTGGTATTTCCTGATCAAACTCACTTACTATCTTTGCCAAAAACATTTTTGTGGAAAAGCCTAGTCACTGTTTTACATACCTGTGTCTCGATAATATTAAAATGTATTAGAACCAATTTTCTCACAGAAACTATTTCAGAAAAGCTATGGTGAAACACTCAGTTTGGCTACCAGAACATTGCGTTCAATTTAAATACCTAATGTTTCTTTCTAATTTGCAAACATTCAACGTATGTAGTGCGCATTACTGTCAGTTGATTTCCTTAATCATCAGTCTAAACAAGTGAGTTGGGTGTTGAGTACCCACAACATATGTTATGCAGCTGTGAAGTAAGAAAATTATTTCTTGACTAGCACTCTTATCGCGAGGCCTGCTTAAATTCATTCTTTGACCCTTTACTACCTTGGCTTTTTTAGATCATGAAATCATTTTCGAATTCTTTTTTCAGACAACATTGTAAAAATTCAAGAAACATTTAAGTTAAGTTTTGAATACTATTGACAGTATTATGGAAAATGGAGCATTTGCTTTTTTGGAACAAATACTCCATTATGCATAATATTTTTACATCCATGATATTTCAGAGGTGTCAAAAGGCGTTAATATGGAGTACAGGGTTAAAATAAGTCTGGCTGAAAATGACTATAAGTCCACAGCAAAAACTTTGGTTACCGTAGCATTCAATTCAATCGTTTTGTTTTGTTTTTTTTGGGGGGGTGGGGGGGTATAGAGAATACTAGGTGAGTGTATTTTGATTTACCAGGCAAGACTTTCAGAACGCTTGTTGACATCGCGAGACTTGCTGAGCGATTCAACATGCATTCTCAAAGCGGAGCCTGGTAAGACGCAAACCTGGTATTCTACTTATCAGTTTACAAACTTAATCACTGTTCAAACTAGCGACTATGAGGTAATTTTTGAGTATCGTGTGGATTAAATGTCATTGACGACGTCATTCAAAAGGTGCAACGTCATCGTGACCTGATTAAGGCACATGCCGCGAGATAGAGAGTGTTTATCAGGCAACTTGCAACGCTGCAGCTAACAAAAAGATATGAATGGTAACTGATAAGTTTTGTTGTTGTTTTTGTCAAAATACGTGACTTTACCATGCTGCCCTACCAATCGTATGATAGGTTGCGTTGAGTTTTATACGCTTTCTATATTGATCTTACTTGATCATGACGTTGTCATATTCAGCTCTCAGACAGCGGTGCGCTTCCGGCCAGAGACCGATTGAAAAACACTTTCGACGGAAAGATGAAAAAAGTTGTGTCATATGATTTGCCGGGACTAAACCGGAAAAGGTCGGTGGTAATTCTGCAAAAATGAACCAATCAAGTGCATGCAACCTTAAAGTAATTTTGACTTGCTTACTCGAGTAACCCGAGTACGAGAATAGCTAATTTTCTAAAAAAGACCTAGTTTCGCCAAATGACATTTTTTGTTACGAAAATGACATTTTTGTGTTAAAGACATAGAAAATTTAGCAATAATACTGATATCACTCATTATGCTTCTCTCCAGGTGTCATACTGGACAGATCAAAGGCTTATCTTTATTAGGTGATTATGACTTCCTTACAGGGGGCAATAAAGTGGTCACATGAAGGGATTAGGTATTTTCTGATAAAATATTGATCTTTATCTTAGTGAAAGAAATTGTGTTGTATACAGGTAAGTCCCCTCTTGAGGCCCCTTTAAGTTTGTGAGATACTGAAACTGTCACTTATCAGTAAATTCACTAATGATTACATATATCACAAAATATATGCCTTTAATTAGAAAAAGACCATCTGCAATGTGTTCCTTTATGATGTCTTAATATGATTTGGGTGTTATAGTTTTACTTTATTATTCGCTAAAGTAAAAGTGGCTCATATGAAATGTGAACATGATAGCTTCAACAAGTATCGTTTTAAAATATAATACTTCTTGCTTTTAGTGTTGATATATGTTTGTTTTAGTCAAAATCACAGTTTTTGGTGTAGTTGAGATTCGCAGCCAAGCCTGAGTCTTCGCTTGTCTCATATATGTAATTGCATACATGTGAAAACAACAAAGCTGGCTCGAGTTTATCCTTAAATACAAGAAAGGTGTTTAACGGCGTGAAATGGATTCATATCCTATAACCGTCTTTTTGAACTTTTAACGAATCACTCTTGAGGACAATTTATTAAAGTGCATCTATACTCAACTACATAAGAAACCTGGCCGTTTTTAATTGACCCCTTATTCGTTATCAACTTGGTTAAGATTTGGTCAAATGCCATGCCAAACATCTCAATTAAAACAAAGCTAATTGAATTTAGAATTGCAGTCACCAACGTTCGACGTCACTCTGGCGTCCTTACTTTTTTAATTTACATTGTGCAAGGAGCTTGAGTGTTTAGAAAAAGTAAACCAAGTCGGAAGTATTTTTTGGAGATTGCCAAACAAATTGCAGCCCTAAAGTTTGAAACATTTGTCCTCAGTGGAGAACTAAGGATGACGTAAATTTGAAAACGTAGCTTTGATATGGACAAAATCGATTTTCTCCATCAATATTTAACCGTTTCTCACCATTTCAAAGATGCACCGTTTTCTGGTGTCTGCTGTTTCCGTTGCAGTTGAAAATTAAAAATTAGCGTAAAAATTATTCCCAATATTTACCGAGTAATAGCTGTTCAAAGTTTGACGCTGACGTCCCCATAATGCAGTGATCAGCATGTGCATGATAAAGTTAAAACTTGATTTCTTGAGCACATCAATTTTGCTACAGATACTCATTATTTCATCGGAATTCGATCCGTATTAGGGCGTTCAGAATGAAAAATCGAAATGACTGTTGAAATATATGATGGGTTATTTTTGTAGGTCAGTATAGTTTTCCGCTGCACAATAAACAACCATGGATCGTTAAACGCACCGGCTTAGTAGTACTTCTTTGCTGTTATTGGTTCTACTTTACTGAGAAGGACACCGTTACATGTAACCCCTTTCTTATTGACACCTATAATTGCTATTATGTGCGAATTGGTATATTAACATTAATCATAGACAAAAATGCATATGCCTCTATTTGTTTTATATACATGTACTCGAGAAGGAAAGGTTGATGTTGAAAATTGGTTCTTCTAAACAAAAACATAAAGAGTATCGAGAATTTTACTTACCACGCACATGCAGCAACGCATTTCTATTTATTTAGCGCCTATCGCGTTTCCAGTGGAAAAGCGGCTGCATTTATTCAATGCTTGCAAGAACGAACTGACAACATTCTAATTACGTTAAATCAGTTTGAAGCTCATTTTTGGAGGAAATAAACACAAGGCGAAAGCTGTGAAATGTGAAAGAAATGCACAGGTTCTTTTCGTCGTACACCTTGAATTACTTTCATCTATTAAATGGTGCTAAAATGGGCTCTGCTCGTCAGAGATGACCGACTCTTTGACGATTGATTGATTAACACCAAGTAATGAATCACCTCCCGTGATAAATATATACATGAAACGTTAACTTCTTTAGCTGCTATTCGTTCATCGTCCACTGGAGAGAAATTAATTTAACCCTTAATCCGCTGATTTTCTCAAATAAATCTTCCATGAACTGATCCATGCTAGTATGATTTCATAAATTGCTGATGAAAGCTAGCAAAATAGTCCCAGATCAGGCTGCTCCTTTAGGAGCAGTCTGATCTGGGACTATTTGTTTGTGCATGCTTTGCATGTCTGCGTAATTTAGATGTGGTATTTAAAGGGTTAATTAAACAATGGATTAATGCTATCTTAAGAAAGGCAGACTTAATCAATCTTTAGATAGGTTTACCTTATAGAGGAAACCGAAAAATAGAGCAGTCTGATCTGTGACTATTTTTTAGCAATGCTACATGTATGTGTGTCTGCATAATTTGGTTCTAGTGGTTAAAGGGTTAATTAAACAATAGATTAGTGCTATCTAAAGAAAGGCAGACTTAATTAATCTTTAAACAGATTGTTACTCCCATTGTGGGAGTCTGTAATTGGTCTATGTTTTGTTGTACGTTGCTCTATGTCCATTTTAGTATTGCAATCATCTTGATGGGGAAGAGAGAGCTGATTTCTTTGCTTAATTTGTCTTCCTGGTGTCTCGTGATGGGTGAGCGGCTCTTCCTCACGGTGCCACGGGGTTGTCTGCAGTTTGTGATTGTGGTATTTCCTGATCATACTCATTTTCTATTTTTGCCTTATAGGGGAAGCCGAAAATAGAGCTGTCTGATCTGTGACTATCTGTTTGCAATCTTACATGTATGTATGTATGTATGTATGTATGCATGTATGTATGTATGTATGTATAATTTGGTTTTGGCGCTTAAAGGGTTAATCAAACAATGGATTAAAGCTATCTTAAGTAAGGCAGACTTAATTAATCTTTAAACGGCGTTGCCTTATAGGGGAAACCGAAAATAGGGCTGTCTGATCTGTGACTATTTGTTTGCACACGCTTTGCCTGTCTGCATATGCGTTATTTGGTTCTGGTTAAAACGTACAAATGAACATGTACCTCATAAATGGCCGACTTCATTCTTCTTTAAACAGGGTTGTCTTATAAGGCACACAAGGCAAAACAAACCAGGTGTTATATTGAAGAAAGTCAAAATAGACAGACGTAATCTCATTATGAAATATTCCATATATCATGTGCATACTATACTCAGAAAAACAATTGAAGGATATTTAGATTCAGTTCCATCTCTTGCATTCAATACAATAAAATCTAAACTAATTATGCATGCATTTCATTGTTCCAGATGTCTGCAATCAAAATGAATGTTTGATTTAAGGCACGCTTCAATGATTAAAGTACAGTACGGGTTCAAATGGTGCAACCCTCTATACTGAAAAGTAACAAACATTCAAAAATGATTGAGACCCATTTTTAGTGTTTGTATTCCATAATGAAAGGGCTCAAAATCATTGCTTGCTCCCATCAGTCAAACGTCTGACACCTAGTTTTGTAGTTGTTGTCAGTGTTTTACTTCTAAATTATTGTCATATTGGCTGTGGTATGCCATATCTGTGCATTTTTGTTGAAGAACTTGTCAAATTATAAGGTGCAATTACCGAAAAATTGGTGCAAACACTTGTCTGTAGTCGGAATTAGAACATAAGCAATGACCAGGTAAAGGTTGCAGCAAAAAAAAAAATAAATAAACGCTAAAGTTTTTGCTTGTGAACTTTGGGTAAAGAGGGTTCTTTGGTAATCGTATGTGCAAACGGGAAAATGTTGAACCTGATGCCTTGAAGGAATGGAAGATTAAGCTTATTAAAATTATTAATACTCATATTTCATTTTACTCTCGTAATACACATCTTTTACCCCCTAGACCTAAATCTTCTTTTCAGCAACTGATCGTCCTGACATATCCATAGTGTTAAGCATCAAACCAACCAACAAAACGAACAAAATTGTGAGTCTTTAAAGGCACCGTGTCTGTTAAAATAAGTGGCATAGCTCGTGCGTCTGTAGGAACAAAGCACACACCTCAACAGTAAATAAAACTGAATACCAGAGCAAAAGAAATCCAACAGGTAAACCCTGGTGGGCCCGACAAACAGCCAAAGCATCAGGCCCGTACCATCTTATCAATAGATAAGTCTTTGAGTAGGATTTGGTGTGGTACTGTATCGTAACCAATGACCCATAAATTTTATTTTGCATTTTGCTGAATTGCATATTTGTAGGTCTATCAGATACGAAAATACTGTGTTTGGAAATTATTTTCTCAAATGTTATATAGTCAAAAGAATTTTAATATCCTTCAATTGTTTTTTAAGTATACTAAGAGCCTATCTATCAAATGGTTCTTTTTGTAGACTGACGATAATGAGTCATTACATGAGAATTTTGTTCTCTTTGCATATGCGAGCAGCACAGGCTCAGGCGAGACTGCACAGTCTCACCTCAGCCTGTGCTGCTTGCACACACAAAGTAGTTATGTAGATGAAGGCTCAGAACAAACCAAAGCTTTTGGACATTATTCCTCCTCCTATTAATGAAACTAATACTTATCCACTAAGAAACGCTGACCATTTCCCAAATTTCAGATCAAACTCAAACCTCTTCCATGAATCATATTTTCCCTCTACAATAAGAGCATGGAATAACTTTCCAAATGAAATCAAAGAACATACCTCAGTCTTGGCATTCAGATTTCAGTTAAATAAAAACCTTTCAAAGCCACCGAAATACTTCAATGTTGGTTCCCGACTAGGTCAAGTTCTCCAAGCCAGATTTCGAATGGAATGCAGCTCTAAATGCTGACTTATATCGAAAAAATATTGTCAACAGCCCTTCATGTCAATGTGGTGGCTTTGAAAATGCCCAACACCTCTTTTTCACATGCCCATTGTATGCAGAAAGTAGAAAAAAACTGTCACTACGACTGGACAACTACTCAATTAATCAACTCCTATATGGAATAGAAGACTCAACTCTTCAGGAGAATACAACCTTATTCATAGAGGTACAACATTTTTTAACCAGTTGTGGCAGGTTTAATCAACGTAGGGAGCCCACTCAAGCCAGAGCTCATTAACTCAAGGGCTACTTGCCTGAAACAGGATGTCAGTCAAACATCCCCTCTCTCTCTCTCTCTCTCTCTCTCTCTCTCTCTCATTTGTATACATATATATGTTTTGTTCATTCCAATAACACTTGTTGTATTAAACATCATACTATTTCGGGAGATGACTTATATCAGCCAACGCTTACTGTCAAATCCCTTTCATTCAACTGCTTTGTTATATTATCTGTGCTTTGCTAATTGTATAAAAGAGAATGAATAAAATATGTTTAAACAAAACTTATGGTCTGAAGCCTCACTAGAAAGATGTACATGCATGAGTAAAGAAAGATTTTACGCATATGCTATAAATGCTAACAACTCATGATCTGGCCCATATGCTATATAGAGAATCTTATATGAGTGCTTATGTTTTATTGGATTTATTAAACGAGTTGAGGAAAAGAGATAAAATGCGAGGCTTGTACAGGAACACAAATGTTAGATTCTATTTATCACATGACATTTTAAATTTCTGAAAAATCGCATTTTTTGCGTGAAAACGTCATTATTTTGCCATCGTTTTACGCAGTGTTATGATGGACGTCATTACGTAACGTTATAAAATCTGTATATCGATCCATCGCATGGCGTGATATCACTCCCAGACGCGACGCCATATGCAAAATCTAATGAAATGACGCTGACCATTTCTGAAAGATCAAAAAAGCATCTACATATCGATACAGACGTTCGTTTTTTCTGTGTTTATTTTTGAACAACGTTTACGAGCCCCTGAAGTTTCTATTCGTAATAGTATTGCTGATTACATTTTAATCTATTATTGTTTCGCAATGAAACATTATGAAGTGGTCTCGTAAAGTCATAAACTTCGGCTGCTTTGCAAACAAAAGCTATATTTCAATTATATAAACATGAAATTGGATGGGTACTTCGTGAACATCTTTTGCGCCATACAAATGGCAATCTAGCCTGGGTCCAGTCGTCAATGGTGTGGCAATATTTTCTTTCTTATGTTAATATTCTAAAAACTAAGCGAATAAAAAGATAATACATTGTTCATCAAAGGTATTGGTAGTCCATTATTGATTTCGATAAATATTGTCATTTTTGACAAAGAAACGGGAAATTAAAAAAGAAGAAAAAATGATCAGACTGTAACCCAGGCTACTGGCATACGCACAAATTATTATGTTTTAGTGCCTTTGGTACTCTTTGTCTTGGCCTCGATCAGAGAGATTCTGACTTTGTGGCATGCAAACAACAAAGGCGCAGACTAGCCTGCGCATCTACGCAGTCTGGTCAGCGCCCTTGTTGTTCGCTTTTTGGAAAGAATAGAAGTCAAACTTGCTCTATGCAAAATTTCAGTGTGCTAACTAGTCCCCGTAGCTGATCCAACTGGTTTGAGCCTGACTTGGTCACCAACCCCGAATACAGTTTTTTCTTGCGACCGGGAGCTCGTACGGTTAAAGATATGCAATGAGACAAATATCGTTTCGAAGCTGTTGTGATATTTGTAAGATGATATACTTTCACCATTTCGCAAGGATCTTATTTTCACGAAACTTCACATATGCGAAGTTTCGTGAAATAAAACCCTCGCGAAAATGTTCGAATTTACAGTATGCTTTATTCATTTATTTATGTCTGTATTTATGTACTTTTATGTAGTGGTTTTGAGTCTTTTTGCAGCACTAGAAAGATAATGCGATTTTGCCAAATTATGGTGTGGCAAAACAAAACTGGTGGCTGTTTAAAACAAATTTCTTTCAACTAAAACAAATATCAATATTTTTTCAGAAAATACCTAAACCCTTCATGGGACCACTTTATTACCCCCTGTAAGGTGGTCATAATCACCTCATAAAGATTAGCCTTTGATCTGCCTGGAATAAACCACAGAGAGGGGTACCACTTTTTTAAGCTTTACATGACCTTGCCCTAGTAGAAAAACGTGTGATTTTAATCTTGCGCCGCAAAAGTTATTTTTTCCAAAGTGAAAAGTGCTCGACGGAATCGGTTTCCGATCACGAGGTAATTTATAACCACTTTTAAGTCTTGTTGAATTCGTTTATGCGTATTCCAATCATTACAGCAAATTAAATCAAATGCATATTTATTGCAGCGAAATACAACATTATACAAACACAACATGTTTCATAAAACGCGAGAAATAAAGGGCATTTGCATAACTGTTGAAAAATACGTACACACATGTATTGGTTTCTATCGGCCAGACGTCTTGATGTGCACTTAATCTGCAATAGATTTGTTGGAGCGTACATGTACATATATAAAACTAGAATATGACAGAGAGGGTCTTACATTAGTGGTCATGTTTTAATATTTACATTTTTTTGATTCAATCCTTTAATGAATCTTTAGATTTTTGCAACCGTTCATAACCCCAGGAATTACATAAATTTGATTGACAGCTGACAAGCTCACTTGCACGTGCAATACGCTTCGAACATCGAACTCATTCGCCAGAAGTGATACTGGTGATGTGATTGACAGCTAGCCACAATCGAGTCACGCGTGCAAAGCAAGCCTCTTGTTTGCTCAGTTGGCTGTCCGTGTTGAAGCTGACTGTTCCGCTTTTCCATTTTATACACCGACTAACCCGTTAAAGGGGACAGCAACCCTAATGATAACCATGAATTTTGATATAAGTATCATCAAAATCGGTTGATAAATGGGGAAGTTTTGGGCATTTAAAGAATTCAATATAGCCAACATTTAGCCGCCATTTTGAATATTTAATTAGTTTTCAGAATTTTTTCAACTGCTTATTTTCTAGTTATCAGTACTATCACAGCATCTGTGTTTCAGCAGATATGCAGCTTTATACATAAGGAAAATCTTTTATTAAAGACAATTGCAAGTAATCCACTGGTTTGTCTTTTATTTTGATTGCGCATATTTAATTATGCTGTGTGACGTCACTAAGCCTATAATATGGCCGCTTCCATAACAGTCCATTTGCAAATATTCAAACGCCCACAGTTTCTATGTTTTTCAACCGATTTAGCTGAAACTGGTATCAAAATTCATGGTTTGTTAAGATCTTTCATTTAAAATATAGTAATCATCAGGGTTGCCGTCCTCTTTAATACGATTATATTTTAAATACAAAACTATTTAAATTCCTAAATCAAAATATTTTTATATTATAGATATTGAAAATAAAATTTAAAAATAAAAAATAAATTCTTTTTTTGGTCAGTTCATGGTATCACGAATACTTCGGGTCTCTTGCAAAGATTAATGAAATTAAATGTATAAAACCTCATTTTTAGCATAAGAACGGCAAGCTTTTGCCATCTTTTACGCAACGTTATAATGGACGTCATTACGTCACGTTACGAAATCTGTAAACCACTAGTGGTTTATCGATTTTATTGCATGGCGTTACATCACTCCCAGACGAGACGTTATGTAATAAAACTTGAATATTATAAGTACAAAACTGTAGCAAAATATAATTCACCGCTACAAAACCTGTGAGCTATGTTGAACAACAAAATGCTCCCTACATAATATGCTCCTTTTGAGGAGCATATTGTGTGCACCATGCATACACAAATTGCTACTAAAAAATGGGAGCATCCTGTGTTGGACATGTATCTTACCTACGCAATATGCTCCCTAGCTGATCAAATTTGATCTCCAAACAAAGTGATGACTTTTTGTTAAAAAGTTGTATCAGCTTTGAGAACGCATGTTGAATCGCTGGGCAAGCCTCACGATGTCAACAAGCGTTCGCAAAGCCTTGCCTGGTAAACTTGATATCAAAAGACACTCACTTAGTATTCTCTATATCTCAGCAAGCCTCACGATGTCAACACGCGTTCTCAAAGCCTTGCCTGGTAAACTTCATATTAAAAGACACTCACCTAGTATTCTCTATATCTCGGCAAGCCTCGCAATGTCAACAAGCGTTCTCAAAGCCTTGCCTGGTAAACTTGATATCAAACGACACTCACCTAGCATTCTATGTATCTCGGCAAGCCTCGTGATGTCAACAAGCGTTCTCAGAGCCTTGCCTGGTAAACTTCATATCAAAAGACACTCACCTAGCATTCTCTGTATCTCGGTAAACCTCACGATGTCAACAAGCGTTCTCAAAGCCTTGCCTGGTAAACTTCATATCAAAAGACACTTACCTAGTTTTCTCTATTTATCGCATTCGTATTACTTGACTTTTCGCTTACTGTAAAGGCGGCGCCTCATGAATGCGTAATTAGGACTAGTCAACCTTAGGCATAGGTTAAAGCTGAAAAGGAGGCGTGGTTTTATTCAAAAGTAACTGTATCATCTTGTGCCACCACCTCAGTCATTGTTTAGTTCTCAAAACGCCAGCAAAATAACTGCATCTGAAAATGTCTATTTAACATAAGCAGGGAGGCAAACATTGTGGACCCAGATCAGACTGCTCCTACAGGAGCAGTCTGATCTGGGTTCACACTGTTTATCTATGAGGCTTCATAAAGTTTAGTGGACGACAAAACACACAGTTTGTGATTATGCGCTTTAAGGGTTAAAATGTGAGTTCAGTTTGTATACGGTTAGGACTTTCATGAAATGCACGCACGTTTGCGCGGCTCAAAAAGCTTATTAACTCTTTACCAAATTATAAATAAAACCTGATTTCCCTTCCTTAGCAGATGAAATAGCCGAACCGCACCCAGATATGAATATTAAAGTTGCCGCCATTACAGTAAGCGAAAAGTCAAGTATTAATGATTCATCACCATGGACCAGCCACGCTACGTCACATATATGATATAGATACCCTTCTAGGATATCAGAACGTAATGGGGTTTTTTTTATAATTTTGAATCTTTTTCTTTACCTCGTAAGCCCCCCACACGTTTTAGTAAGCGTCAGAACAGACAAATGTATGACCCGGAAGAAGACTTTGTTTGAACTGTTTCCAGATGGCTGCTATAGTCAATATCGGAATTAAACCTTTTATGTTGCCGGTCGGTAACGTGCCTGGCTACAGATGCGTGTTTGACTGCAGATCCAGGGGTCGCGAGTTCGATCCCGGTCCGGTCCCATACTTTCGTGGAGATTGATCATGAAATAATTTCTACGGTCATTCTCCTCCCTTCCGCTGATTTATTCAAGAAGGGTTGTTGTCAGTTACAAGCGAAAGTATGTGCACAAATTACTGGTTAACCGCTTGTTTAAGCCTGCCCAGGAAAAAGTGTGGTTAGGTGAACTGACCGTCCCGCAATGACCATAGCTGTTGACAAAAAACCTTTTATGCAAGTATCTACCTCTATTTTGCCTTCCAACAAGTATCAGTTTAATTCGACATATGGTTTGGAAAGTTATATTGTTTGAAACAATCAAGATGGTTACCATGAAAGCCATATTAGATATCAGAAGAGTTATTTGAGCAATATTGAATTTTCAGGTTACCCCCGATCCCTCCCACTAAGTTTAAGTTCAAACTGACTTATGGTTGCGAAAAGAAGGCCTTTGAAGTACTTCAAGATGCCCAATGTACTCATATTAGATATTCCAATGGAATAATTTCTCCATTATCCTCAACTCAGACAGACTCATCACATTTCTACAGTTAACCTCTGAAGCTCCCTAGTTTGCCTTAGCACTGTTTCCATAGGTTGGAATATGTTTATTCTAAAGCACATGAAAATGCTTTTGCCCAGATGTCAGTAGATGTGAGCACATTTGAGGCGCGACACTAGATTTCCAACAATATGGTATTCCCATACGAGCCTGTGCAGCCTCTATTTAAGCTTAGAAATTCCGATAATGCTTGGTCAGTAGCTTAACACTCATAGAATATTCAAGCGACCAGCAAAGGCTCTGATCAGACTGAGTGTATGCGCAGGTTGGTCCTAGCCTTTGTTGGTCACATTTACCACATTGTTGAAAATATCATGTCGCGGCTCATCTGTATCAAAATTTTGGTTAAGAACATTTTTATCTCATTTAAACATTCGGTTTAATTCAAAATGTATCCGTAAAACACATACAAAATGTGTTTGCCCAGATGTCAGAAGTGGTCTCAAACATTTGTATCAAAATGTTTTGTTTAAGATTATTTTCATCTCATTTGAATCATTGGTTTAATTTAAAATGTATCAAAACTTGGTTTGAAAGTACTTTTATCATATTTGTATCAAAACGCTGCATTCAAATGTTGATGAGCGACGTCACTTAAAAATCAATCAATTCAATTCTTTATTCACTCTAGGTCAACATAGTCAACAACAAGAGGTATAATACAAATAATTGCATGCATGAAAATACATCATGGCGGTCATATTGTTCAGTAATTATATTCTGAATACACTGAATATCGTTTCCTCTTAAAACGCACAGATTGGAAGAACACTTCCTTTAGGATATAGTGTTTTATTAATGCCCTTTGCAGTAAAATGTCGCACGTTGTAATTGCATTCTGCATATTTATAACAAAAGAACAATGAAATTTAACTTTTGATGGCGTGTCTATGCAGGGCTAGTCGAAACAATGAATACTTTATTTTTGCGCATTAGGAGGTTACTGAACCGATTTATGCCTTGAGATTTAAGCAAACAGTGAAGACAGCGATGAGATGCCGCATATCAGTGTATTCAATGTTTGTCTATCATAAATGCAATGTTTAACACCCATGATCATTAAATTTGTGACTAACATCCCCTTATAATGACTTATCAATCTGTTCATCATGGAGAAAATCACACCCAAAAACAATAAGATGGAAGGTTTTATTTGGCTGCAAACGAGCCAGAAGCGATTTGATATTCTCATTGATTGACTTTACAGGCAAAACACTTTTTTGCGATTTAATGCTCATTATTTATTAATGTTGTAAAAGTTCCTCTGCAGCTATGGCTCTGGTGCGTAATTGGTTCTGTTTTTTTGTTTGAATGTTGTCGATTGTGCATTTCTAGCTTTTCACTAATCTTGCTGAGCTGTTGAGAGCTAAATTCTTGGCTTAATGTTTTCTTTGTTGTAAAATAAACTCAGCGTCAATGAAACGTTACCAGTAAGTCTCATACACTTAAGATAGGACAATATCTAGTTTATTCTGAACCTTGAACTAAGTTTTATGGCATAGAGCCCCCATGCATCACCACACTGGAAAACGGTATACATCACATCCGAATGCATCATACTAATTGCTTGACGGACCCCAGTTGTTTCCATTGTATTGTATTGTATAGGTAAATGTAAAGAGTTGGTGCTATTTTAAAGTGTAATCCTCATTTTTTTTGTCTTTCATGGAATAGTTCAAACCATTGTGGTGGCGTTTTCAATGAAAACATCTTGGGCATTCTGAAAATGATGAAAATTTGGAACATAAATATTCCTGTCTATGAAACTTTACACTTCAAGAAAAAAAAATCAAGAACAAAATCTAACTCATTGATAAAAAGTTATTTTATACAATAACGATGTATATATTTGCCACAAAATACTACCTGAATCATGTATCACCTTAGTAAAGGATTTGAATGAAGTAAATGTGTAAAAGGTTCACTGCCAAAGTATACAAATGCAAAATGTTCTTAAAGGACCAATATTTTTGTGCCATGTAAACGTAGACTCGACTGCATTACCTTGTTATAGCACCTGCTTGTAGTAATGTGCTACATCAGAGTTTGAATTTCCGATCATTCTTCCGTTTGTCAATAATTGTGGTCGCGATGTGCGTTTCTCTGCAACATTGATAGCTGCGAGTGTCAAACCTGACCGCAAACACCAGTATCCTTAACTGGCATATCGACGATCCTCTGGCAACTTTCCGAAAACCAAACCTAGTTTGTTTACTTGTTTTGTCTGCCGATAACCTTTACAAACAGTTTGGACACAGATCAGGCCTGACACAATTTAGGGCCTGAACTGGATCCAAACTGATTGACACTCTTATGATATTCCTGAAAGTACTTTTCAGAAAAGATGCTTTTGAAAAAAAATCAGCAGACGACAAAAGGCATGAAAAATTACACAGCATGCAAAGAGTTAAATACACTAAATGTAAGATAAACCTCTGATTAATTGTGGGAGATTGAATTTGTTTGTTTGATCTGATTCTTTACGTCCCATCAACAATCTTTCAGTTAAACAGGGACGGGTCTTCCAGTACTAAGCTAGAATAAATGTGTCTTGCTCAAGGACCACAACGTAGTGACGCTGGTGAGGCTCGAACCCACGACCCCTCGGTCTCGAGTCAAGCACTCTACCACTGAGCCACTGCGCTCCCCATGGGAGATTGAATATATGTGTTTATGGGACAGTGTCACGTGCTAACTCGTCGCTACATTTGTCAGTTATACACTATCAGGTGACTTTGAGTGACATTCTGGGCGTGGTTTGCAAACATCTAATTATTACATTCCACGCTCCAGTGCCTTCATCATTACTTTCTTGTTCATCATATCAGTTGTCCTTTGGTCACATAGTGTGACTTGCTTTCCTTTAAGATATGGCCATAACATATTTCAGCCAAATGGAATTTCCATCTCTTGTATATTTACATTTTGAGGCTTTTTAGGTGTTATTTTTCAATTTCGTTCAAATTATAATAGAATATTCTGTAAGCAAAACAGTGAAGATTATGCGGCGTCTGATTTGAGTCTTCAATTTTTATTATGTCCCACAAAAAGGACGCTAAGCTTATATGGATTAATTTCTATATATATATTTTTTTTTTTTTCAGATTCAGATTTTTCGGCAAAGCAAAGAAATAAGAGGCTCAGTAAGTATTACATTTTTAGCGTTTATAGTTTTCATCAACATGAAGCTTACATGTAGTTTTTATATATACTTGACTCATGGAGCCATAACCAAAAAGTAAGTGAGTGTGATCAGAAACTTCCACAATAACATACTATAGACCAAACCATGGTACCATGAGGAGGAGTCAAAAAAGGATAACAGTACATGACATTCAGAACACAACAAAAGTAAAGCAACCAGTTTTTGCAGATATTGAGGATCTGACATTTGAGCTCATATTTTTTTTTTTAATTTTGAAACAAGTTGAGGAAAAGCGATAAATTGCTTGACTTGCAAAGCATTTTTGAGCCAGGGTTCAGCCAGTTCCTTTCTCAGCACCATTGGTATCCTGGTCAGGTGTGGCACTTGATTGTATCGATTCCTGATTTTTGCACCCTTACTTACTTTAGCCAGGTTCTTCTCCGAAATCAGAACCTGTTGAACCAGAATTCCGCCCATTCCTTTCTCTGAACCCAAATTCTGAACCAGGGTTCGACCCTGTCTTTTCATCCAACTCTGAACCTGCCAAACTAAGGTTCGGCCCGTTGCTTTCTCCAAACTCCAAACCAGGGTTGGACCCCTTCCTTTCTCCGAACTGAAAACTCTGAACCAGGGTTCGGCCCTGTCTTTTCTCCAAACTTCAACCTGTTAAACCAGGGTTTGGCCCGTTCCTTTCTCAGAATTTTGAGCCAGCCAAACCACGGTTGGCCCATACCTTTCTCCGAACCAGGGTTAGGCCTGGTCTTTTCTCTGAACTGCGAAACTGCCAAACCAGTGTTGGGCCAGGTCCTTTCTCCAAACCCAAACCAGGGTTCGGCCCGATCCTTTCTCCGAACTCTGAAATGGAACTAGAAACTCCGGGTAAAAAAACAATCATGGACCAAACTGCAAAGTTGGACCCTCTCTGGCAACACTTTCTAGATCCGCGCATGATATCAAATAAAGCGCAAACTCCCACATATTGTTTAATCAGCTCAACATACGGAAATCTTTTATTGTAACAAAAACATAAACTGCCAGCTGGCCATTGACCAATAAAATAGTTATAATTGATAGATACAGAACAATGTTGATAAAAAGGAACCTGATGCAAAATCGGTCAATATGACCATACAGATATAATGCATCGTTCCTCCAAATAAATATGACCAGGTAGCACCAAATGGAGGTTACGCTAGAACTTAGACAAACACATGCCCACGCTTACCAGTCCTTCTCTTTCATAACATAGACCAGTGGGGTTAAACTGTCTGTGTTTATAGAGCATATTTCAATATAAAACATTAAGGAGTAAAATTTATTGCCATTTTCGTGAATAATGTTTTCAAAAATAAAAATATAACCTTTTTAACAGCCAGGTACACAATTTTGTGCCCTCGTCGACTGAAACCAACCCGCGATGACTGCACTGTATGAGCACCGCAGTTCTAGTGTAAAAGCGCAAAATGTGGGATATGGAGCAATGATTTCGCTCCAATTCCTTTGCAATGGATTCCACAAATGCTTTAGGGTTCGTTTTCACATGTTTTTGCTTGCATTTGTTTAGCAATTTCGTGTTATTCTCGGCTCAGGGAAGATAATAATTTTCTATAAGAAGGTCACAGTGAACGTTGCCAACATATGTAACCTAATTATAAGCACTATTATAACACATTGTTGCATCATTGACATTCTAAAATTGTTTCTTCGCGTAAAAAGCTCACCTTACGCACAGGTTATACTCAAGTCAGTCTGCTCAGCTACATAGAGTAGCTGGAATATTGCAATTTTGCATGAAGCAAGGTTAGCTATAATACTTTCCACAAGGCGAATTATAAATGCGCTGATCAGACTGCGCGGATGCGCAGGCTGGTCTGCGCCATTGTTGTTCGCAAAAATGTCAGGCTTTCTCGCGAGACCCACCCAGAAATAGAGCCACACACCGAAGGAAATGGTAAAGCATATGAAATAGGTTTCCAATCTTCTGTACATTTCTTCATTGAACAATCATAGGTTGTTGACGCTTTATTTAACAGGATTCAACCCTTACGAGGCATGGAAGCAACTTTACGTTGACGTGAATTCGCGGTAGTTCCCCTGATGTCGTCTGTGTGTGCAGGGCCAGTTTCGCTAAAGATATATGTGAAAAACTTTTAATTTTATTCATGTCAAGGCGATTTGACACAAAGATTCCTAGTGCGATGCTTTACAATGATTTACAGACCTGTCGTAAACCAGGGTCATTCATATTTCTGTCGTCTCTCTCTCTCTCTCTCTCTCTCTCTCTCTCTCTGTCCACCCCTCTGCCTGTCGCTTTGTCTGAGTGTCTGTTTAACCCCCATTCCACTACTATTCGAAATTTTGGGCAAAATGACACGAATCGAAGCAGAAACGGCAAGAGTGCATTAGAAGCGCAGTAGAAGCGCCTAGGTCGTAGTAGAAACGTATCAGAATCTTCATAATAGCCATCTCACGGCGATTGTTTTGACTTGCCCCAAAATTTACGTAGCGCCATCGCCATGTACTCGAAGCGCAACGGAAGCGTAGTTACATCGTTGTAAGATCTTCATGGGCGTAGCCGTATCGCAGAAGCATCGTAGCACAATCGTCGTCACATCGTTATTCGTCAGCGATGCAGCTACGCTCTGTACGCTCTCGCTACGATCATCGCTACGATCAACGCGCGTCAGATGTGACTGTGCTATTAAGGCATACACAACCTTGGCGCTTCAGTGCCACGCTTCCGCTACGCTACGCTCTTGGCGTTCTGGCCAACTTCAGGCCTGATTCAAGTGCTCTCCTAAAGTTGGTGTCGCTCTCTTGGATTCTAGGACCAACTCTGTTGAGGATCTCGTCAAGCATGAGCGGTTCCATTCTCATGTAATTAAATTGGAAAAATGAAGAACGATCTTCCATCCAGGCTATGTGCTCTAATTAGTTGGTCATACATGTAGTGCCCAAAATGTAGCCGTCTATCTGCGGATAACCATGAAAGGATACAGAACCTTTGGCTCCCACCTCCGTCTTGCCTGGACCTAATCATCCAACATACGTCTGTGGTTCATAATGGCCTACTGAAGCATAGCGACTTTAGCGCGTCTTTCGTTGACATTCAACTGAACATAAATCAGTTGCTTAGAAAGGATACAAAAGCGCAACGTAGCTCAGATTGCGCAAGCGCAACGTAAGCGTAACTCCATCGCCTAGGTCGTAGCAAAGTCGCGGCTACATCGCTATCAGCGTAGACTAAGAGTAGCCAGATCTTCATTGTCGTAGTGGGATCGTAGCAGCAGCGTTACGGAAGCGTAGTGGAAGCGTCAAGTCCCCAAATCGTGTGGTTGCCTACGCTTCCGCGGCGATTTAGAATAATTTTAGAGAAAATCCGGGATCGCCACGAGCGTAGCGGAATCGCCGTCCAATGGAATGGGGGGGGGGCTTAGGAACTATCTCTTCAACCACTGATCAGATTAAATTAATTCTTGGTGATTGATTCATTTTGTTGCTTTCTCCAGTTATAATGGTAATAGGAAACTTTTTCCGTGTAAAGTTTTTACAGCAAATGCTTATCCTGAATAATATATAGTTCTTGATAACTTTTCCCTCTTATCATATCAAACGTCTGTCTTTAAATAGGTTAGCGACTCAGGGACAAGGTGCCTTCTTGTTTTTGCTTTCTTGAATGAAACGTCGGGGTGTTGTTTTGCCTGTCGCTGCTCCGTTCTGTATTCCGGAAGCATTATCCTTGTGATCAATGCATTTAATGCATGATCTCAACAGAGTTTCATCGACTTCCAGTTCATAAAGCATTCTGAAATTACTAAAATATCAGAGCGACAGATCGATCATATAAAAACGTGAGAATCAGTATTCATTTTAAGAATTCCTCTCCTAAAAATAGTACATTATCGCTCAATTTCTGGCTACAATATTCCTGTCATACTGTTTGCAGTGCATAACATTGCATGTAGTTATTTTCAGGTCAAAAATAAGAACACAATCAAGTTAGTTTGTTTGATTTGATTCTTTACGTCCCATCAACAATCATTCAATTAAACAGGGACGGGTCTTCCTGGGTTGAACCAGTACTTAACTAGGATAAATGTGTCTTGCTCAAGGACTACAACGCAGTGACGCCTGTGAGGCTCGAACCCGCGGCCCCTCTGTCTCGATTCAAGTACTCTACCACTGAGCCACTGCGATCCCTTGTCCGCCTGTACCTGGAGATTGTGATATGTAACCAAACATATTAACCCACATAAGCCTAGCGTCCCTTTTGTAGGGCATCGGCAAACAGTGCAGAATAAGACCAGACGCCGCAGGGTCTCCACTGCTTGCCTACAGAAAATTCTCACTTAAATTAAATAAAAACAAAAATACCACCCAACATCCATAAATTGGAAATGGGCTCATCTTACTAATAAGGGTGAGCAATACTTTCGGCTTAAATGGGTTAAGCAAGCTAAGATTAGTGAATCTAGTAAGAGCACTGCTTACCCTTTGTGAACAAAAAACTCTATGAATTATATATAGAGCTTAAATTGGCTACCCGTCATATTTGTCGTCTCTTGATACCCAATGAAGAAAACCAGCACCTTTTCACGTATATAGGTTAGTCGCGAGAAAACCTAATTATGTTGCTGCATATGAACAAAAAAGCGCCGACCAGCCTACACATCCCCGCAGACTGATCAGCGCCTTTGATACTCGCATTCTCGAAACTATAATACACGCAAAACTCCAATATACTGAGCAGGTTGGGTCGGTCTTACCTGGTTTATGTAGCAAATGACGATTACAAGTTTAGTAGAGTTAATTATCACCTGACAAAGTTTTGGCGTCGTCCGTCCGCCTGTCCATACTAATGAATAGACACTAGTTGGGCACTTTGAATGTCCGAAAACTCATTGTTTGTGGCCGTGTTTTTTGGCTGTTCCAGTACTGGCTGGGTGGGTTTATGCTTTTTGTGGTTCTTTGTCCAGGAACTCCCGAAGGCTCAACCGGCAGTGGTTCTGGTTTTAAAGCGTCTCAGAAGACGGTACCACCGCTTAAAGTCTCATTCGACAGACTGGGAGAAGCCGGGAGCGAACCTGCGACCCCTGGTTTACAAGAAATAGGTTTATCCCCTACACCACGGCGGCTTCCGATAAAATCTTTGCAAAGCCCACCCCAAGCCCAGTTGCCCAACACATATTTTGTTATAGACATATTTCAAAAAATATCATGAACTAATTATTCTGTTCAGTTAAAGCTATGGAACAGTCTGTACTTTAACTTAGGACAGGACAATTATGAAGCATTCATTAACCTTAGTCCAAAAGAACAATGTATTGAGATGTTTGCTGCATTACCGTCATTTTCTCTCTCAGATGCTGAAAGAAAACAATGCTTTACCCAAATTATTGTTCAGTTGCATAAACTTGGTAGCAGCCTAAGGCTTCCATATAATAGAGGGTCTAAAGTTATACGGTAGCATACGTTTGTCATTGGCATATTGTATGGGTATAGTTAGCTGCATGTCTTGCGATGTACCAAAGGCATAATTGGTCCGCAGCGCGAGAGGCCTAGTCTTTGAGTTTTCCGAAAAATTAAAGTTAAAATAGGTCTGTTTAGTTACAGAGACTAGCTGGGAATTTTAAATCTCGCTCGTAAAAGTCTGAATACTAGATTATACAATAAGCGAATAACAAAGGCGCTGATCATACAGTGTGGAAACGCAGGCTGGTCTGCGCCTTGGTTATTCGCATACCCAAATGCCATGTTTCCTTGCACCAAGGCCCATAATATAAAAGTTATATGGTTATTAAAAGCATAGCCATTTTGTTTTTGAAATGGGTCGGTGGGACGGGGACCATGCCTTATTTCAGGGCGTTTAGTAACGTGTCTAGGTGTTTAGTTTATTTCCACCCCCCCCCCCCCCCCCCATAAATTTGATAGTTATGTGAGCAAGCAGTGGCGATCCTGATCAAACACTTATGTGTCTGATCCGGGTCTTCACCGTTTGTCTTTTTCCCATAAAAGGACATTGAATGCTAGCTTCTTTGTGATAATATGTTGCGCAAACTAACAATATTCACTTATTACCTTTTTCATTTCGTTTCGGTAAGGGGTAATGACGGTGTATTTTGCGGTGATGCGTAACTGATTGATTATGGTTCGTGGTGGTGAGGCTCTGGTCTGGATCTCCTCTGTCTTCGTTTCGTTTGTCAAGGGAGGTTCGGACTGGCAAATTGTCAATCACGAGTCACCTAGTACCTCGGGGTCAGATTGTATGTACTAAGTGTCCTTAAATATGTGTATATATGTGCGTATATGTTGGTGAAATACATCTACATAACATAACATAGCATTTACATGACATAACATAACATAGCATTTACATGACATAACATGTAATGTGTTATGTTATCAAGTACCTTGTGATCGGACTGTACATTTCTAATAATTAGAAAATATATGTGTATATATGTGTGTGTATAAATGTGAACTACATTTAGACACATACATATATGTGCATAAGTTTATATGTGTATAGATGTATATATATATGTATATATGTTCATATGCAATATTGTATAGTTTGTATTGGTTACATCTTGTATTCATATGTTGTATTTTGATATGCTCTCCCTAGAGGAGGAAATAAAAGTATCATCATCATCATCCATAAATTGGAAATGGGCTCATCTTACTAATAAGGGTGAGCAATACTTTCGGCTTAAATGGGTTAAGCAAGCTAAGATTAGTGAATCTAGTAAGAGCACTGCTTACCCTTTGTGAACAAAAAACTCTATGAATTATATATAGAGCTTAAATTGGCTACCCGTCATATTTGTCGTCTCTTGATACCCAATGAAGAAAACCAGCACCTTTTCACGTATATAGGTTAGTCGCGAGAAAACCTAATTATGTTGCTGCATATGAACAAAAAAGCGCCGACCAGCCTACACATCCCCGCAGACTGATCAGCGCCTTTGATACTCGCATTCTCGAAACTATAATACACGCAAAACTCCAATATACTGAGCAGGTTGGGTCGGTCTTACCTGGTTTATGTAGCAAATGACGATTACAAGTTTTGTAGAGTTAATTATCACCTGACAAAGTTTTGGCGTCGTCCGTCCGCCTGTCCGTACTAATGAATAGACACTAGTTGGGCACTTTGAATGTCCGAAAACTCATTGTTTGTGGCCGTGTTTTTTGGCTGTTCCAGTACTGGCTGGGTGGGTTTATGCTTTTTGTGGTTCTTTGTCCAGGAACTCCCGAAGGCTCAACCGGCAGTGGTTCTGGTTTTAAAGCGTCTCAGAAGACGGTACCACCGCTTAAAGTCTCATTCGACAGACTGGGAGAAGCCGGGAGCGAACCTGCGACCCCTGGTTTACAAGAAATAGGTTTATCCCCTACACCACGGCGGCTTCCGATAAAATCTTTGCAAAGCCCACCCCAAGCCCAGTTGCCCAACACATATTTTGTTATAGACATATTTCAAAAAATATCATGAACAGGTCCAATTCTCTGAATTCATTGTGTTCAAAATTTATTTCGAATTAGCGAGTATTTCGAAAGATAAAAGTTTGGATTTTCGAGGTTTTACTGTATGTGCGTGTCTTTGTCCATCTGTATTATTATGTCTGTGATTTCCAGGTCATACTCCCTTGACTTTTTGGCACTTTAAATTATTTCCAACATTTTTCCATTTCACTTTGGCAGCCTTTTGAGGTCGATTTACTTACACCATCCTGGAATCGTTACAGAAAGGATGTTTGATGGCTGTAATTTAAGTATTCATCACGCGATGCATAAATGTATTTGAAATCTTCACCATAAATAATAGAACAAATCTACGCACAATAGTTAAACAACATAAACAAAACAAATTATTGTCACATTTTCAAGAAGATATTAAAATCATTGAAAGTGGAGCACCGTATTTACCATACAATCCATACATGTTCAGCGACTTATGATTTGCGTCAATATATATTGGGATGTATAATCCGTATTTTGTTTACTGTCGTGAGTTGGCTCCCGGTACCGTTTGTTAAACAGGTGACCGGGCCCAGGGCGACGACAGTAAACATGATTCGCATTATACTAATGTTTTGATACAATCAATTTTGGCTGGTATATTGCATTTATTATACGTGAATTTCCTATACAAAGCTTCCATAGACGAACGACTGATATTTTACACTATCACCCGCTGCTATAGCGACGGCGAATACTGTCAATCGTTTGCCACAGCAGCGGGTGATAGTTGCAATATCAGTCGTTCGTTTGATGCGCCAAGCCGATGCGCGGCGTACGGTTCACGTCAGGAGATGTCCAACAGCAATGGCGGATGTGAGGCATGATTTGGCCACTTTCAACTCCCAATAACTTCGTTTTTTTATGGTCATAAATATAAAGTGAGATTTCTCGTGTTCTTAGTTAGGACGAGAGTAACACGCTGCTTGGTATTAAGTTTGACGTCATCAACTTTTTATGACGTAATTTGTTTAACCGAACGTCATGATCATTTCGAGCATTCAACTGTTCAAAAGAACCATATTTGTGAAAGATGTATTTTCATGCATGCATATAGATAAGAGGCTATGCATTATTTTCCCTTTGGAACTCCCCTCGCAATGGCAGGCCTAGGACGGTAGAAAATAAAGGATCTAATGTTCGGTATAATGAAATAAATATTACATTCCCTGATTGGGTCGACTGAAGTCGGAAATATCATCCCTCGAAATATGATTATCAACCTCGGCTGCGCCTCGGTTGATAATCACATTCCTTGGGATGATATTTTCCCAATCAGGGAATGTATTATTTATATAATACCGATGGGGGCACAAGCTATAAGTTCCAAGTATTTTTGTTTTTCTCTGAATTTTTTTTTTTTGTCTTAGCGAACATTGTAGACTTTAAAGAAATGCCGCATCTTGCGGCAAAACATCTCTGATTAGACAGCACGGACGCGCTGGCTGATCAGCGTCTTTGTTGTTCCTTTGCAAGTGAATCAGTTATTCTCAATCAAAATATAGGTTCTATTTTGGGATTGCTATAATGAGGCAAAAATGTGATACAAAACAAATTTAAAAAGTGCGTGCCGAAACATTCTCTCATGCTCATGACAACAAACAGAACTTGAAGCTTTCCAAATTTAAATGAGAACGAGTGAACAATTCAAAGTGTGAAAGGAAATTGTCTTTCGATATATGATATTCTGTTCGCAAGTCCTTTAAAGGCACTGTATACTTTTAAAAATGAGCATTTTCGCCAGACTAAACGATCATCATCCGGCGGTTGTAAGAATAATCATACACCAGGTCAACATCATCTTGTTTTTACTGGGTCGATCGGAACTGCCTCGGCCAATTCCGTGAAATCAGACCGTGGATGTACATCGAGGATCTACTTTGATAACGTGACGCTGACGTTACATAACGTGATGCTGACGTTACAGAAACCATGTCAACACAATAACAAGTGTGATTGCAGCAAAAACAGTTTAGAATAAAGTTTATGTTTTTTCAATTAAAGACATATGCGGCTAATGTTTATGCGCATCATATCCGTGTCAGGAAACAGGTAAAGTTGACTGGGTCCTGTCTTTCGACAATTTACAGATTCGGATCAACACAGCTTACAGAAACTCTTATGTCATATCGATGTTCCGTCGTTTTCTTGACAAGATAAAGTAATTAAAGTGTGTCCGAAATATTTATTGTCCTTTTATCAGAACTGATCGTCTCAGTACCAAAGACAGATAAATTTAGCTCAGACGAAATCAAACGATGTACACATAAACCCTGGTTACAAATACGAAAGTTGCAGAGTCTCTTATATTTGTACGGTTATTTAAAGCGGCGCACGACCTGACCTCGTTGCCTAGTGGTTAGCGTGTCTGGCTATGAAACCAGAGAACCTGGATCGATTCCCCGGTGCCCACCTATTTTCAGTGTGTGTGTTTTTCTTTCTTTTTATAGCATTTTAATGTTAAATTGCTTCATACTAGTAAAATGGCATCATCAAAATTACAGAAATGGTCATTCCTAAACTTTTTATATTGAATTATGCATAGAACCTATGGGGGTGGGGTTAAATTTGGCCCTCCTGAAAGAGAATTAGTTCGGTGACCCCAGATTTTTAATCTTTTTTCTGAAAGGTATTATAATCGTCCATGGAATAAAAATAAATTCTTAAGATTTTCAACATCAGATTTTTTATTATATGATTTATTCTAAAAACAAATTACAAAGGGGGTCTTGCATCTGTGCCCACGCATGGATTTTCTTTAAACTTTGCATAATAATGACTCGTTATATACAAACTATGAAGATGTATGTATTGAATTAGATTGTTAAGAATAAGGCTTAGGAAGCAACCCTGACGTACTCCACCTTTAAGGTGGCACCTGTCTCTAAATTTCCATGTCCTAAATCTATAGTTTTGTTTATTTCTATGATTTATCATCCAGATTAAATCCAAAATACCATAGGCATTATATTAATACCAAAAAACCATTTGGATATATTATGATTTACGTTTTCTGAAGAAGTGATTATAAAATTTCAATATTTTTTTTTCAAAAATTTACAAAACATTCAACATTAAATTCCAAAGATAGATATGTTCTAGTCTTTGTTTAGATATCATATTATCACAAAAACATGCCATATACATCCTACTGATCTGAGCCAAATTTCATGAAAATCCAAAACTGGTAACTTTGTCATTTCCTACCTCTTATGGGTATAGGTCAGTTTTAGCAAAATTAATTATTTAGTTAAAATGAATCAATAACTTGACAGAAGGGGGTTGTTTTTAAATCTACTTCCACTTTTCTTAAAGAAAGACATGTTTAGACAATTTCAAATGATTCAATGGCCGGAAATGCCAAAGGACATGGCCCCATGTCATGGCACTAAGGGGCCAAGACAATGTGTATCACTTTCTCAAGTCCTGCATGATATTGTTTAAGAAACATAATATCCTACCAATAAACGTGTGAAAACAAGAAGACCAAATATTTCTATACATCCCAACTGAGCTAGAGTAACCACATTTTGGTGCCGTGACCAGGATTAAGTGTAACAGAGTCATGTCAAAGGTATCATAGAACAGTGTTCTACATGAATAAGTGAGGTCCAGAAACGAAAATGTATGCCTGGAATATACATCCAGCCAAAGAATAAATGTTGCCATTTGATGGAAATCAGCATCAGTTTTACAAAACAGAATAAACAGAGAAGATTTAAGCATTAATTTAGCAATACCTTTGAAGCCAAGAGTTCTCTGTGACCAAAATGGTTAATTTTAACCAATAGGTTTGACAGGGGCTTATTCTTGTGAACCAGGTTTATTAATGAGGCTTACATTTATAAAACCATCGATATAAGGTTCTTCTCCTGTATGAACTGACTTGTCATAAGGTTTCTCTCCTGTATGAATTAAAATTCTTAATAATGTTACATATTAAGTGTAACATTGGTTAGATGTAGTTTTAACGTTCGAAACTAGATGTGGTAAGTCCAGTGTCACCATATTGTATCGTTTTGAGTAATATTTTTGTGTAAGCACTTCATTATATAAGAATTATGACACTATATACGAAAGAATATTGTTTTTTGTCTTTTTTCCATCAGTAATAGGGAAAACACTGAACATATCAACTTCTACCAATAAACGTACTAGCATGGTGATTCAAACTAAGCAAGTATTCAAGTATGTTTTACACAGAAACATAATTATTGTATTTTTTACATTTTGATGAATTAGGGCTATGTGTTTACATCAAGTTGAAAAAATATGTAACCGGTCCTTGAATTTCATGAAACTTTGTCTACATATTTTTAACATATATGGAAAGTTTATAAGTTGAAATGTTATCTTGACAAAGACCACAACGTGTGAAAATTTTAATTCCAAATTTGACTGAATACAAAATATACAGTTGAAAATTGGGGTACCATCTCATAAAAATGATTGCCCACCCGCTATCCTAATACATACAAAGCCATTTATAGTATCAACGAACTTATCAATGATATAGTTATTTAATAAAGCATTTCTGCGCCCGTTACATGATATGTCAATTACTTTAGAAATGATTATAACTGGATACCCTAAGGTATTTTAGTGATATCATACATGACGTCATAAATTAGCAATGGAATTGCATAAAAACTCAAATGCACCATAAATATAAAAGTCATACCCCAGACAATTAATAAACATAATATTATCAAATTCCAAGCGTGGGCAGACTCCCATGTTAATTTCCCATACCATGAAAGAACCCCTTTCGACGAATTGCCAAATTATATCATGCAGTATCTTATCAAAGCTTGGGATAATAAATAACTTACACATCTTCTAAAAGGTTTGAGATCATGGGCAATAATTTAAGTTAATAGAAAGAAGCTGGCTGAAGATTACAACAATTTTAGCTCGATGTTTAGGACTAGTGTTATTCTTTCATCTGTTAGGAAGATGGTCAAATGCTGAAAACTTCCAGATGAGATTATGAACAAATTAGCACGGTGACATATCCTTTTTATTTCATAAATGGATAGCCAATGCATAAAACAAACTGTATGCAAAGTATTGAACAGATTTCAACATAGGAAGTATTTAGTAGCATATGTCCTTAAAATATAGCGACATTTTATTGAAAAATCATGAACTTTATTGATTCTGTTGATAAAAATTTTCGGGTAATCAAATTAATACTGGACCCATATGCTACAGTACTGCTTTTCTTTACGCCAGTGGCCTTTTCATACATATTACTACGCCTTAATAAACATCCGAGGCTTGATTTTTGAATTGAGCCAATTTATCTCACATCGCTGTCTAAGTTTCTAATACGAGAACATTATCTTAAATTTCTAACCGCCTGTCTCCCTAAAGGAAATAGAGCATTAAAATGGCATCTAGTACCAGAATCGGATGGTATATGAAAGACGAATCGGGTGTTTATGTTAAGTTTGAACCGGAAATCCCAACGAGAGTACTCACCGTTTCAGTGGGAAACAAGGTTTGCAACAGGAAAATTCCAAACCACGTGTCCACCATTCCAATTGGAAACGAGGCTTGAGCTCAAGCCTCGTTTCCAATTGGAATGGTGGACACGTGGCTTGGAATTGTCGGCTTGAGCCTCGTTTCTCACTGATGTGGTGGTCCCTCCGTTTGGGATTTTCCTGTTCCCACTGAACACTAATGATTTCATGAACTACCTATTCACTAGTTGCGGCAGTTGTAATGCTAAAATGATGTCACTATACTTTGCAGGTGTTGCTGGTCTTGATAATCTTGATTTGATGACAAAAACATTAGACAGAGCCAACAGATTCAAGCTACCAATGTCAGTGGGCGGTATGTCAACAAATCGACTGCGCATGCTCATGGCGGCTGCCGGAAGAAGAAAATGAGACGATCGGCTGCAGTGCGCAGGCGCATGCCAGCGGCCAGAGAGGATCCCGTTTCGTTGTGCTTCAACATGATAAGCAGAAAAAGCTTCAACATTGTTTTTGTTTAAAGTAATTTGACTGTGAGAAAAAAAAAATGTTGTGATTTCGGTTGTCAATGTGGACATTTTTCAGATGGAATTTATTGAGCTTTGCACTTGTCAGAAGTGCATTGCGTTAATTGAAACAGCTTTTGGAACAAATCAGACTTTATTGAAACGGAGTCGTTTTCATGACACCATACACATGCATTCAATGGGCCAGCATGCTATTTTGGTACTTATCGCATCGGCGAGCAGCTAGGCTCAAACGTACCTGCGCTTCCGCGCAGTCTCGATAGCGCCTTCGCTGTTCGCATACACACAGTTAAGATGTAATTGAAGACTCAGACAAAAATTTGCACCCCTATTACCGCTCGATCAATCGGCACGTGTGTTTTAAAAAATGTTTTTGCCCGTATGCGATAATTGCAAAAGTCTCATGTTATGGTCCAAAGATTATTGAAAAGCACATTTTTCGAGTAGGAGTAGGATGGTCTTTCTTTGTACAGTAAAACCTGCGTGAAACGGCCGCTCTCAAAAAGACCAAAAATAGTTTTCAAGGCCTATTATCGCGTTATGCAGGTCAAAAGTATTGCAGAATGCTTTCTGCAATACGTTCGACCTTCATTAAGCTACCATTTGTCATTAAGATCTTTGTTTGTCTATTTTTGAGAGGCCGTTTTACACAGGTTTTACTGTATACCATTACTGCATATTTAATTTTATTACCCAACCTACTACCCTGTATTTAGAGAGTACATTAGTTAATCTTGCCAGTTATATGGTAGAATTTTCAACAAGTTTCCAAAGGGTCTAACGCAAAAGAGACTAGTGCAATCCCATATATATTGCTTGTCAGTATTTTCTACGTTAACTCCTTTTGCATTGGCTTTCCGATAGTTGCCGAGTTGTAGGGGCCCCATGGGTTTTGGGGATCTGGGAAGAATGGCTATTTATTTTCGGGGAGCTGAAGAGCACTGGTAATTATTTTAGGGGACCTAGGGAGCAAGCTCATAGTTTTGGGGATCTAGGGAGCCCTGCAAAAAAGCAAAAACAAATAAGGAAAAGCCTGCATTTTGTTTGATTTTTTAATATTTCTTCTGCTTCTGGGGGGCTAGCCCCCCCCCCCCGACCCCCCTTGTCAATTCTAAATGTAGGCCTATATATTTACATGCACATCTAGATTGATCTAAGAGAAAAATGGCAATTAAATCTTGTTGTTGATTTATTATCCTTCAGGTTGTTGATTTTTAGGTTGGTAATAACATACTTTGGGACGCCCAGATTGCACCAGATCACACCATTTCTGTCAAAAACTTTTCGGGGGAGCATGCCCCCGACAGGCTACCTTCGCACCTGCTATGTAATTCTCTCTTTAGGTAATTAGCCCTATTTTATAGGAATTTTTTGAAGAATGCTTTTAAGATATATACTTACTTGATTTAACTGAAGTTAAACAAGCGTATAGGTGCTAATAGCAATAATAGAAAATACTTTTTATGGTAAAATGCTTTCACTAAAGAGTCTGAAAAAATCTAGTTTAAGCTGTTGGAAAAATCAGCCCTTGTTCCCAAAAGGAAAACCGAGTGGTATGTCTCTAATAAAAAAAAATCAAAATCTAGAGAGCATTTCTCTAGGCCTGTTCTACCAGGTACAGCAACAACATTTTAAGGTTGCCTCAAAACTTTGAGTCATATATAATGCATTTCATTGAAATAATTATATGTCATACATTCCATGGCTTTTATTTGTCATGTATTCCCTGGCAAAGACCTGTCTTTACATGTATAAGGCAAAATATTAAGGGATCATTAAGTCGTGCGCTCTAATATAGCCTCATAGTTTTTAAGTTTGCGATTGTAATCCTGCGGAAAGATTAATAAACATTTTAGGGAGAATTGGCTTTTATTTTCGGGGATTTGGGGAGAAGCTGAACTATTTTTAGGGATTTGGGGAGCGAAGGCAAATACTTTTAGGGAGACGAGGAAATTATTTGCAGGGATTTGGGGAGATCAATGCATTATTTTCAGGGATCAAGGGAGCACGGACCCCCCTGGGGGCCTCTTTGGTCAATATCTCCCTTGGATTGGCGCTCTTGCAATTTCGTTTGAAGATTACAGTACGATCGCTGGGTAATAAAACAACTTTTAATTGCATAAAAAACGTCACCATGTCGCATCTCAGCGAATTAAGGATTTTCTGGAAGTATTTTATGTGATCTCCAATATAAAATGCGGTATATAAGTAGTGAGCAAGAAAAAGAATCCATTATTCGTGTGAAGATGGGATAGAAAAATTCCGTCCCTCGCGATCACCGTTTGTCTTCACTCGGCAAGCCTCGTGATGCCAATCGTTGATCCTCGGATCGGATTTTTCTATCCCATCCTCACACTCATAATGGATTCTTAAAGTCCATTACGTATACTTCTCTATAAGCCTAGTAGCCTCGTTTGAGCCTTGCCAGCTGACCGACTCGTGTACATGTACATGTAATTACCAAACTCTCATTTACTCACACCCGATAGGCGGCAATCAAAAACGTTAATACTATCAACGAATGTAGATAAAAATCGATAGAAACATGCGACAAATGGCAATCAAAAACACTGTTTTCTCGCGATTTTGATCCGCGTTTGTCGATTGTTAAGAGTGTTTTCGATTGCCGCCTATCCGGTGTGATACAAAAATGTACTGACCATTGACGTTTTCTTCGTTTTGGTTGAAGTCATTTTTGGCAACCGTTTTTTATGTCCACAAAGACCACCTCATCAAAAAAGTAGTAAATTTAACAACCTCTACCAGGGCGTTTTGACGTTGCGTCGAGTTTCTACTGAATTGTACCGCCATGCAACGTCATGTTGACGTTATGATATGTTTTATGCTTTACAGTAGAACATTGACCCAATCACCTCTTCGAGTAAATGTAACAACCTCGAGGAGGGCGTCTTGACGTTGCGTCTAGTTTCTACTGAATTGTGCCACCATGCAACGTCACGTTGGCGTTATAATAAGTTTGCTATACTCGCATATTGAGCAACCGAACATTTGAGCAAAAATAAATTCCATCCAATTCATTCGTTGTTCATTTTTTTGTGTGAAAACCTCTCCTTAACTCCTTATTTAGATTATTGTTTATCGGTTCTAAGAAATTTTAAAACTAATATTATCGCATGACGTCGTGTCTGGGAGTGATATGCGGCCATGTAATAAAATTGATAAACCACTATAGGGATCAAGCATGATTTTCTATGCATTAACATCTGCTGGAACCCGGGGATGGAGTTGAAACCCGAGCCTGAAAGGCGAGGGTTTTAACGACCCAGAGGGGTCTAGCAGATGTCACTGTATCAGAAAACCATGTTTGATCGTTATTATTGCATAAAGTCATTATTTCACTTGAAAACTTTGGAAAAACGTTCGAAAAGTTCATTTTCGTATTACTATAAGGGCCCGCAAAAGCATGAAGGATTCCGTAGGTTTTGAAAACGACTTACGTCATCCTAACGTCACTAAACTACGTCCATTTCTATGCACGTTACTGTTGGTGACGTCAATTTTTGTGACGGCCTAGAATGGGTATGTAAAGTAGGCCTACTAAAGCCGTTCATCAACAGCACGTAAGTTGCCTGATTTATACATGGGTTTTGCCAGTTAAAACATGGCTGTTAATAGTTCGCGGCACAGCTTTTTATGTAATAATAGTAGTTTACGTATTTAGTTATGTAGCGTAATGACGTCCATTATAACGTTAGGTAAAAATTTCAAATACTGACGTGTTTACGCAAACAATGCGATTTTAAGTAACTTTACTAGATTCTAACACTTGTGCACCTGTTTTATTATTGAATTTATCAAACTCGTTGCGAAAAAAGAGATAAAACGCTCGACAAGCCCCGCATTTGATCTCTTTACCTCAACTCGTTTTATAAATTCAATAAAACATGAGCACTCGTGTAAGATCCTCTATGTTTTGACGCTAAATTGATCTAAATTGGAGTGCAAATGGACAAAAAACGATTGAGTATGACCAGCAAATGCCACTCATAGACCACAGATTAATCCTTGGTATATTGTAAATTGAGACTAGTTTTAAATGAAAAGTTGCAGAAAATTTGAATTTAGAGAAAATTGGCCCCCATTTTTTTTTCAGATTTTTAGTCTTAACTATTTCTTGCTAGCGGTGACTCAAACAGTTTGGACCCAGATCAGGACCAAAATAATGTCGGTTCTGGTTTGGATCAAAACTGTTTGACTTTCTGGTAGTGTTTCTGAATTCTTTTTTAAATAATGAAAAATTACCCAGCATGCATGTAAAGGGTAAGTGACGTCGCACACCCATTAAGGCTTATGCAAAATATAATTACCATAGTAGATAAATTACTTATATCTACAGAAAATTAGGGGATACATGTAACTGTATTCAAAATTTACAATTGGGGAGGTATATCGTCGGATATACGGTCGGAAATTTTGTTTTACGGCGACGCGCGAGCGGAGCCGAAAAACGTAATTTCCGAGCGTTTATCCGACGATTTACCTCCCCAAATGAAAATTTTGAATATGGTTAACCCCATTCTAATGCACTTCTGCAGTTTCCACTCAAATTAGAGCGTTGCAAGCCGCTGAAAGCCGCACATCATCCAACGAAATGTGACGTAATTAATGACGTCAAACTATTTCCGAAACTATATCACAGGATATACGGTCGCAAATTTTTGACGTTATCCAATTAGACGTCGCAAAATCAAGTGTATTTCCTTAAACTCCGCTAATGCCCTGCGTATACAGATTGTATCCAACCAGGATTCGTTAAAATATGTTTTGTGAATTATTCAATAATTGCTGTCTTGGCTTCAGACTGCAAGTTACCGTAACAGACATTTGATTGCACTGGCTGTTATCTGAGCATACTCACACCGGATAGGCGGCAATCGAAAACATTAATACTATCGACAAACGTGGATCAACAATCGTTAGAAACAGAGTTTTCGATTGCCATTAATGTTGTCGACCGACTGGCGATTTTTTTAATTGATTCTTTACGTCCCATCAACAATCATTCAGTTATGTAGGGACGGGTCCTCCTGGGATGAACCAGTACTTAGCTAGGATGGGTCAGGTGTGGTACTTGATTGTATCGATTCCTGATCTTTGCACCCTTTCTTACTTTGTCCAAGGACACAACGCAGTGACGCCGGTGAGGCTCGAATCCGCGGCCCCTCGATCTCGAGTCAAGCACTTTACCGCTGAGCCACTGCGCTCCCTCCCGATTGGCCACAAAAAAAAACACTGTTTCTAGCGATTTTTGGTCCGCGTTCGTCGATTGTTAAGAGCGTTTTTTGATTGCCGCCTATCCGTTGTGATTCTATATAATCACGTTTTCTCTTATATCAATCTGAAACGAGCATGCTTGTCAAAGAATTACATCTAATCAAACATGTCAAACGGTTGACTATGACAGGATCAGTTTGACTTTGGTTTCCCACGGCTGAAAAAAGTCTATATAGAATTTCTATCAAAACGCGCGTGTCCATGTAAACACGACTGTTGGTTTTCGTAATGGACTGTATGTTACGTTCGAATACGGGGGTGTACTGTCGTGCCAACAAAGAGTGACAGTGACATATTTTTTGTTTACAATTTTTAAGTAAACATTAACTTGTACACCCAACATGCGCTAACGCGAATCGAAGGATCACATATGTATTAATCCTATTCTGCGGATAGGATTAATACACAAGTGATATATCGATTCTAAGTCCCTTATAACATTGTAAACAAAACTTGATGTCACTGTCACTCTTGGCTGGTAGGACAGTAGCTCGAGATTCGCTGGGGGCACTGTGTTAGTGTGTCCCCTTGAATAGGACGCTTTATTCCCTGCTATGTACTGGTTCAACACAGGAAGACCGGAAAGCATCCCGACATAACTGTAAAGTTGTTGACTGGGACGTAAAGCATCAGCACACCGTACAGCCAAGCATTATTTTACACATTGACTTCTCTAAATTTCCAGCGGGTAAACTTCTTCAAATGATTTAACAGAAAGCTAATTTCCAGGAGTTATTATCTAATTGTTCGAGCACATAAAAAATGATTACAATTTGCTCAGTCACCTCATCTGAACTTCGTCGCGAGAAAGTCGGGATTACTTGCAATGCAAGCAACAAAAGCGCAGACCAGCCTAAGCATCCGCACAGGCTTTGTTATTCGCGAAAGTATCATAGTTTAACAATGCACGCGGTGCTTGCCAATTTTTATATGCAGCTTAGTTGAGACTTTCTTGTTGGGAAAACCCGATGACCGATTTTCTTGCCCATTTTATTTCTACGAACTTTGTGGTATTTTCGCCTGGTTGTGCCGTTTAAATGGATGCCATTGCCCGTCTTGCTAAAAATTGAGCACTGTAAAAGATAATTGTAGCTTTACACCAAATACATACATGCCCCAGCACATAAGGTTTTGGTGCTCAACTCACGCACAAACCTTATTTAAAGTCACTACAAATATTTGGTCTATATCTTTATCTACACAGTAAAACCTGTGTAAAACGGCCACTCTCAAAAAGATCAAACATTGGTTTTCAAGATCAATTATCGCTTAATGCAGGTCAAAAGCATTGCAGAATGAATTCTACAATACTTTCAACCTTCATTAAGCTACCAATTGTTATTAAGATCTTTGTTTTGTCTATTTTTGAGTGGCCGTTTTACCCAGGTTTTACTGAAATCGATTAGTAAATACTCTGGACAGGCCTAAGTCTTCCTTGCTTGCCAGTGAAAGTAAGTAAGGGTGCAAAGATCAGGGATCGATACAATCAAGTACCACACCTGACCCAGGATACCAATGGGAAAGTGACAAACTCACACTTAGACACCACAAACGAGAGAGAATTGGTCAGCCCTTCTCCAGCAGGTGACCACAAGGCACAAATAAAGAGACACACACAAAGGCATAACAAACACAAAACAAAACAAAAACACATAAAAGATCTACAAAAGAAGTACCGCCTTGGAACGGTCATTAAAATATTTTACTGGAGGGCTTAAACCAGTTTCACGGCGCAAACCTCGCCCTTAATTATAAGGTGGACCAGGACGCGCATTTGGGAAAGTGATAAAACACAAGAAAACATAACACACACGACAGCCAAGAGGTCAGCGCTGGCCACAAGGCTGCAAGGAACAGACACGACAGCACACCAACATGAAAAGATCAATAAAAGAAGTACCGCCTTGTAACGGTTAGAAAAGTATTCACTGGAGGGCTTAAACCGGTTTCACGGCGCCAAACTCACCCTTAATTCAAGACACAGAGATATTTGGTTTGCATGAAAGACCCCCAAATTATCAATGCATCATCTCCCAGAACATATAAATCACATGTTTACCATTCCTTGCCACCAAGAGATATAGACACAAAATCGCAGAGAAACCATCAAGACACTGAAACACAGTCAAGGACGTACATGTACTACAAAAAAAAAATATAAAAAGCAAGTGAGTTTAACCAGGAAATGCCACAATCACAGACCAACCATCGGCGCCGTGAGGAAGAGACACATAACACTAACAGCAAGTACACAGTTAAAGCAAAGCGAGATAATGCGCGGATCCAGGAAGTTTTGTCAGAGGGGGTCCAACTAAAGGTACAACCTTGACAACGTTTTTTAGTTGATATGAGAGGGAGGGTAAGCGGGCCTTCATCGGCCCGCCAGCGAAACGCCATTTAAATGGCGTTTCGCTGGTGGGCCGATAGTGACCCGCTTTTACATGCTTATTGGGATGAATCAGAAAAACAAAGTAAAACATTGAACTGATAAAAACAGAACAACCACAAAAGCAATGACCCACCGCCTGTCAGTGTTTCCAAAGGCATCGAATAAAAATTGAAGAAAAAATCCCTGAGTGGGTATAATTAGGGAATTTCTCAATCGCAGATTACAATCACCCAACCCACGGCATAAACTGGAATATACACAAGGAAATAAAGCAAATATATTTCACACTAGCAAGAACGTAATTAGCAAAGCAATCAGGCCTTGATGTTTTAAAATATTTTTCATTCTCAACTCAACTGAATATGAACTTTTTTCAGCTCAAAAAAGTTGGCATATTAACATTTCATAGCAGGATAAATACAACATCTTAAGTTTTAAAGAAACTTTGTCACCATTTTATCTTGAATGAGCAAGTGAAATTTCATGCTCAATTGATTTGAGCATGACAAAAGCTTTATAATTGCTCTTCGCGAGATGAATACCAAGCTAGCAAAATTTAAATAACTGTATCACAAAACCAAATGCACAACTCATATATGAATTGAATTTATTATGTACATAGATATTAAAGGAATAGGCGCATTAAGGGGATATTTTTGCGCCCTCTAGGGCCAAAAACTGAAAATTGCTCTTCACCAATTTCTTTTGATTGGTTTATTAGAAGAATAACTGAAGTGTAAAATTTCGGCATTTATTTAAATTTTACCGTTGCTATGGTAACAAAACGGCCGACAAAATAGGCTTAAATAGAGAAATTGCCGTTTTGGACCAAATCTTAGGCCTTTGGAGACCAATTTTTTTAAGAATTAGATATCAGCACAGCTAAATACCAAAAATCCTTTTAATATGCTGTGTGTCGTGGTAACTCTCATATTCTGTTAAAATATATTTTTGCTTGTGCTCTATGTTAAATTAATTTCTCTGTCAATCCTCTCAATTTTGCTCCAAAATGGTAAATTTCCTATTTTCAACCTATTTTTGCGGCCATTTTTGTTACCATAGCAACGGTAAAAGTCAAAGTAATTTGAGACGTTTACACTTCGGTTATTGTTCTCATAAACTAATAAGAACAAATTGCTGAAAAACAATTTTTACATTTTAGCCTCATAGGGGGGCAAGAAGCCCCTTCATGCACGCAGCTCTTACATGGATTGTTGGCCTTTATAAAACATCACCTGAACAAATGACATTGCCTGTCATTCTTAGAAAGAAAATACTTTATATATAAAGCTAAAACAAGCCTACTGATGTCATAAACTTCGTAAAGCATTTTCTAAATTCTACCACAGACACTCAGCGTTGATGTGATTCTTAAATACAATGTTGATTTTAGCTCTTCTGCAATATGGCATATCGGAGTCAGTAATTTATAGCAATAAGAAGTTAGTCCGATTTTCGATTTCGAAAATCGAACTAACTTCTCCTTGCTGTATTTTATGATGGCTTCAGTTGCTGTCCGTTCTATGGCGGTGGTTCTGTTGTTGTTAATTCATTGATTGTTGTTGTTCCCATTGAATGTGGAGGGTTAATGTGAGGTATTTGTTTTGTTTTGCAGTGTTTTTTGCCATTTCTAGTTTTGCAATCATCTCGCTGGGGAAGAGGGAGCCGGTTGCTTTACTTTTGTTGTGTTCTAAATGTCATGTCGCTGTTATCGTTCTTTGACACTTCCTCGCGGTGCCATGGGTTGGTCGGTAGTATGTGATTGTGGCCTTTCCTGGTCTTAATCACTTACGTATTGGTTTATAATTTTTGAAAAAAAAATCGTTGGGAAGCCAACTTTTGCTGATCAATTAGTAAAGATAATCAAACGTTAAAAATGTGGTATATAGCATGGGAATTATGCGACAATCTGCATGCCAAGTATTTATTAAACCCAAACCCAATCACGGCGGCTTATAGTTATGGTTCACTCTTTAACTGCCCGACAGTGTGTCAGGCCTCAGAAGCAATGATGAACCTGCCATAAAACTTTCATTAGTAGGTTGGTGCCTGAAAAATATGATTGACCCCTGGAGCTATTTTGGGATTATTGTGTTTTGGGTTTAAAGTCCCAGTCAACTGTCATGGCCATGTCGAGATGGTCAGTTAAACAGTCGAATAGTACTAGTTACCTTTGTCATTCTCCTTTACAATTACTTATAGCAACCACAGATACTGTTCCGTACCAGCAGTCGTCATAGTGCGATCGAAAATCGTCTTTGTATTTAGCGTGTTGCTATACATATGGGAATCAACTGTACCTTGTTTAATTTCCCATGCTTCACTGAGCTTCAATACTGTACGCGTGGTTACAAATGTAGCTTCTTCGTGCAGGACTAACATTATATATGTGTATCTGTGTGTGTGCAAAGGTTCCGGCCATTAATTTGACAAGTGTTTTGAAGATTTCTTTGTTGGATATAGAGCCGCGACATGAGATTTCCAACAATGTGGTATGTGCGACCAGCAAAGGCTCAGACCAGCCTGCGCATACGCGCAGTCTGATCAGAGCCTTTGCTAGTCTCTTGAATATACTTTGACTCTTGGGCTACTGATTGAACATCATTTGGAGTTTCTAAGCTTAAAAGGATGCTGCACAGGCTCGTATGAGTATATAATGCGGAAAAGTATAACATTCGTATTTGTCTAAAGCCTGACGTTATAGTAGAAAGTGACAAAATGTTTTGTAAAGTTATTTGGAGACTACAGTGCCATGTCGCGAGAAAACCTGTCTTCAGGATCCTGATGATGCCAGAAGGTAAGAAAAAGTATCTTTGTCTCGGTAAAAATTTAGACATGTTGGATCCCCAGCATCTCATCCCTGCTCTTCATGCAGCGGGCAACAAGAGCGCAGACACGGACTGCGTGAATGAACAGGCTGATCATCGTTCTTGTTGTCATATAATGTAGGGTTTCTCTTGTAGTAGCTCATACTATTCCTCCTAAAAAGTGTTTTTGCGTAGAATTTATATGGTTTATCTTCATAAAAAGTTTTGAATAATTTACTTTCTAAACACATGTACAGCTGGTATAATGAGGTATAATTATGTTCATATTGATCGAGTAACCCCGCCCGGGGCCAACATCAGCCCGAGGTCAACTGCATTAACCTGAGGTTGAAGCCTAAGGCAAATACGGTCTACAGTGGACCCGCAACTGGGCCAAAACTAGTTCCTCGGTCAATGACACTCCTACTAATTTCTTCTTAAAATATATGGTCTCACATACGATTTAACCTCAGTTCGATACGGATGACCTCAGGCCAATACTATTGACCTTAACTCTATATTAATATGACTTCGATCAATATAATATAGTCTCTTTATAAAATATTATATAGTGCGGGATGAGGTCGGTAAAGTTAGCACTAATTTTGCTGCAGCAAAAAACGGTAAAGTTGGCAGCAATTTTACTGCAGTAAAAAACGGTCAAGTTAGCAGCAGCAGTAAAAAACGGTTAAGTTAGCAGAAAATTTCTAGCACAAAAAATGTGCTGGCACAAAAATTCCTGCTAGCACAAAATTTGCTGCCAGCAAAAAATTTTCTGCTAGCACTAAAAATTCTGCTAGCACAAAATTTGCTGCAAGCAAAAACATTTCTGCTAGCACAAAAATTTCTGCTAGCACAAAATTTGCTGCCAGCAAAAACATTTCTGCTAGCACAAAAATTTCTGCTAGCACAAAATTTGCTGCTGGCAAAAAATTTCTGCTAGCACAAAAATTTTTGCTAGCACAAAATTTGCTGCCAGCAAAAAATTTTCTGCTAGCACAAAAATTTCTGCTAGCACAAAATTTCCTGCTAGCACAAAAAATTTGCTGCCAGCAGAAAAAATTCTGCTAGCACAAAATTTCTGCTAGCAAAAAATTTGCTGCCAGCAAAAAATTTTCTGCAAGCACAAAAATTTCTGCTAGCACAAAATTTGCTGCTGGCAAAAAAAATTCTGCTAGCACAAAAATTTATGCTAGCACAAAAATTTGCTGCCAGCACAAAATTTGCTGCCAGCAAAAAATTTTCTGCTAGCACAAAATTTCCTGCTAGCACAAAAAATTTTGATAGCAAAAATTTTGCTGCCAGCAGAAAAAATTCTGCTAGCACAAAAATTTCTGCTAGCAAAAAATTTTCTGCTAGCACAAAAATTTCTGCTAGCACAAAATTTCTGCTAGCACAAAAATTTCTGCTGGTACAAAATTTTCTGTTAGCACAAAATTTGCTCATGGCACAAAAAATTGCTGCTGGCAAAAAAATTCCTGCAGGCACAAAATTTGCTGCAGGCACAAATGAGCAGTGACATGAGATTTCCAACAATGTCGTATGTGCGACCAGCAAAGGCTCAGACGAGCCTGCGCATACGCGCACACTGATCAGAGCCTTTGCTTGTCGCTTAATTATTATATAAGTGTTAAGCTACTGATCGAACTTAATTTGGTGTTTCTAAGCTTAACAGGAGGCTGCACAGGTTCGTCTGAGTCTACACTTGTCAAGATGGCACATTGTTTGAAATCACATGTCACGGTTCAAATATTCCTGAATACCGGGCCGCGTAGGTAGTCGGTAACGTGTCTGGCTACAGATGCGTGTCTGACTGAGGATCCTGGTGTCCCGAGTTTGATCGCAGCCTGGTCTCATACTTTCATTGAGATTGATCGTGAAATAATTTCTACCGTCATATCACTTCCCTCCAAGAAATAGCTGTCAGTTTTAAGCGAAAGTATGCGCACGAAGTACTGGTTTGATTTGATTCATTACGTCCCATCAACAATCATTCAGTTATATAGGGTTGAACCAGTACTAAGCTAGGATAAATATGTCTTGCTTAAGGGCACAACGCAACGCCGCCGGTGAGGCTCGAACCCGCGGCCACTCGGTCTCGAGTCAAGCACTCTCGCTCCTGAGACAAAGTACTGGTTAACCGCTTCGGTAAGATGTGATTAGGTGAGCTGTCCGTCTCGCGATGGCCATAGTTGTTGACTTGGGGACGTAAAGCAGCAAAACAAACAAAAACAAATATTCCTGCTAGCACAAAGATTGCTGCCAGCACAAAATTTACTGCTGGCACAAAAAATCCTGCTAGCACAAAATTTGCTACCAGCACAAAATTTGCTGCTGGCACAAAAATTTCTGCTAGCACAAAATTACTGCCAGCACAAAATTTGCTGCTGGCACAAAAATCCCTGCTAGCACAAAATTCGCTGCTGGCACAAAATTTCCTGCTAGCACAAAATTTGCTGCTGGCACAAAAATTTCTGCTAACACAAAATTTGCTGCAGGCAGCAATTTTCGGCTAGCACAAAAATTTCTGCTATCACAAAATTTGCTGCTGGCACAAAAAATTCTGCTAGCACAAAATTTGCTGCTGGCACAAAAATTTCTGCTGGCACAAAAATTTTTGCTAGCATAAAAATTTCTGCTGGCACAAAAATTTCTGCTAGCACAAAATTTACTGCTGGCACTAAAATTTCTGCTAGCAAAAAAATTACTGCTAGCACAAAATTTGCTGCTGGCACAAAAATTTCTGCTAGCACAAAATTTGCTGCTGGCACAAAAATTTCTGCTAGCAAAAATATTGCTGCCAGCACAAAATTTGCTAGTGGCACAAAAATTGCTGCCAGCACAAAATTTGCTGCTGGCACAAAAATTCCTGCCAGCACAAAATTTGCTGCCAGCGTTAAAATTGCTGCTGGCACAAAATTTGCTGCAGGCACAAATGAGCCGTGAAATGAGATTTCCAACAATGTGATATGTGTGACCAGCAAAGGCTCAGACCAGCCTGCGCATACGCGCAGACTGATCAGAGCCTTTGCTTGTCGCTTAATTATTATATGAGTGTTAAGCTACTGATCGAATTAAATTTGGTGTTTCTAAGCTTAACAGGAGGCTGCACAGGTTCGTCTGAGTCAACACTTGTCAAGATGGCACATTGTTTGAAATCACATGTCACGGTTCAAACATTCGCAGTCGGTAACGTGTCTGGCTACAGATGCGTGTCTGACTTCAGATCCTGGTGTCCCGAGTTTGATCGCAGCCCGGTCTAATACTTTCATGGAGATTGATCATGAAATAATCTCTACGGTCATATTCCTCCCTTCAGCTGAATCGTTCAAAAAAAGTAGTTGTCAGTTATAAGCGAAAGTATGCGCTCAAATTACTGGTTTATTTTGATGAATTACGTCCCGTCAACAATCTTTCAGTTATAGCAACCAACCAACGAGTTGTTGCCGCGCAGCGGCAACAACGAGGGTTGGTTGCTGTTACGATTAGAGGCTCTGTTCTGTTCTATTCATCTGCTATATGAAGGCCTGATTTCCGTTCTGTCAAAACAGAGTTCCGGTATCTATACGGAGTCGATTCGATCGAACTAAGAACCTTATTCTACCTTTGAAAAATGTGCCGTGATCATCATTGACATTGAAAAAATACAAAAAGTAAAAGTGTATCGCGAAAATGCCAGTTTTGTTGATATTTAACTTGTATTTTAACCATAAGACTGAGGGATTTTTTCGATCACCAGGCGCTTGAACGTTAACGATAGCTCTTTCAAGCAAGCGGCTGTGTGATCCCCATGACGTGACGTCACAATTCTTATAACGTTACGTCACGACGTGATAACGACTTGAGCCAAACGCCAACTGCCACGTGCATCGTCGCGCCTTTGAAAAACACGGCCACAAATGAGCCGCAACATAAGATTTCCAACAATGTGATATGTGCGACCAGCAAAGACTCAGATCAGCCTGCGCATACACGCAGTCTGATCAAAGCCTTTGCTAGTCGCTTGAATTTTCTATGCGTGTTATGCTACTGACTGAACATCATTTGGAGTTTCTAAGCTTAAAAGGAGGCTGCACAGGCTCGTCTGAGTCTACACTTGTCAAAATGACACATTGTTTGAAATCACATGTCGCTGCTTAAATTAAAATCCTTATGGTATCTAATAGGAACTTCCGTTCAAGAGTCCCAGCGCCTTTAAAATAGCTTGCAGGATTATTTTATTTCCTTATCCTCAGAGTAACGACAATTTACTGAAACACTTTTGTCACTTTTCATAAGGTGTTCTGTGCCAGGTGTGGTACTAATTGTATCGATTCCTGATATTTGCCTTCTTCCTTACTTTTTATACTCACACGAGTACCGACTCACAGGAAATACCGTATATTGTGCTATCCTCTCAGATCAAAAAGTGGTTGGTTGCCCGTTAGGTGTGCCTATTTCATATTATAGGGATGGGTCTTTCTGGGTTGAACCAGTACTAAGCTAGGATAAATGCGTCTTGCTTAAGGGCGCAATGCAACGCCACCAGTGAGGCTCGAACCCGCGGCCACTCGGTCTCGAGTCAAGCACTCTCGCTCCCATGACAAAGTACTGGTTAACCGCTTCTTCAAGGTTCCCCAGGAAAGATGTGATAAGGTGAGCTGACCGTCTCGCCATGGCCAAAGTAGTTGACTTGGGGACGTAAAGCAGCAAAACAAACAAAACACAAATATTCCTGCTAGCACAAAAATTGCTGCCAGCACAAAATTGGCTGCTGGCACAATAATTCCTGCTATTTATAGCACAAAAATTTCTGCCGGCACAAAAACTTCTGCCAGCAAAAAAATTGCTGCTGGCACAAAATTGGCTGCTGGCACAATAATTCCTGCTATTTATAGCACAAAAATTTCTGCTGGCATAAAAATTTCTACTAGCACAAAATTTGCTGCTGGCACAAAAACTTCTGCTAGCAAAAGAATTGCTGCTGGCACAAAATTGGCTGCTGGCACAATAATTCCTGCTATTTATAGCACAAAAATTTCTGCTGGCATAAAAATTTCTACCAGCACAAAATTTGCTGCTGGCACAAAAACTTCTGCTAGCAAAAAAATTGCTGCTGGCACAAAATTTGCTGCTGGCACAATAATTCCTGCTATTTATAGCACAAAAATTTCTGCTGGCATAAAAATTTCTACTAGCACAAAATTTGCTGCTGGCACAAAAACTTCTGCTAGCAAAAAAATTGCTGCTGGCACAAAATTGGCTGCTGGCACAATAATTCCTGCTATTTATAGCACAAAAATTTCTGCTGGCATAAAAATTTCTACTAGCACAAAATTTGCTGCCGGAACAAAAACTTCTGCTAGCAAAAAAATTGCTGCTGGCACAAAATTTGCTGCCAGCAAAAAATTCTGCTGGCACAAAATTTGCTGCTGGCCCAAAAATTTCTGCTAGCAAAAAAATGCAGCCAGCACAAAATTTGCCGATGGCACAAAAATTCCTGCTAGCACAAAATTTGCTGCCAGCACAAAATTTGCTGCTGGCACAAAAATTCCTGCCAGCACAAAATTTGCTGCCAGCACTAAAATTTCTGCAGGCACAAAATTTGCTGCAGGCACAAATGAGCCGTGACGTGATTTCCAACAATGTCGTATGTGCGACACGCAAAGGCTCAGACTTGCCTGCGCATACGGGCACACTGATCAGAGCCTTTGCTTGTCGCTTAATTATTATATGAGTGTTAAGCTACTGATCGAACTTAATTAGTTTTTCTAAGCTTAACAGGAGGCTACACAGGTTCGTCTGAGTATACACTTGTCAAAATGGCACATTGTTGGAAATCACATGTCACGGTTCAAATATTCCTGAATACCGGGCCGCGTAGGCAGTCGGTAACGTGTCTGGCTACAGATGCGTGTCTGACTGCAGATCCTGGTGTCCCGAGTTTGATCGCAGCCTGGTCTCATAATTCCATTGAGATTGATCATGAAATAATTTCTACCATCACATTCCTCCCTTCGGCTGAATCATTCAAAAAAAAGTTATAAGTTATAAGCGAAAGATTGCGCTCGAAGTACTGGTATGATTTGATTCATTTCGTCCCATCAACGATCTTTCAGTTATATAGGGACGGGTCTTCCTGGGTTGAACGGGTACTAAGCTAGGATAAATGCTTCTTGCTCAAGGGCACAATGCAATGCCGCCGTTGAGGCTCGAACCCGCGCCCACTCGGTCGCGGGTCAAGCACTCTCGCTCCCATGACATAGTACCTGGTTAGCCGCTTCTTCAAGCTTCCCCAGGAAAGATGTGATAAGGTGAGCTGACCGTCTCACCATGGCCAAAGGAGTTGACTTGGGGACGTAAAGCAGCAAATGAAACAAGACACAAATATTCTTGCTAGCACAAAAATTGCTGCCAGCACAAAATTTGCTGCTGGCACAAAAATTCCTGCTAGCACAAGATTTGCTGCCAGCACAAAATTTGCTGCTGGCACAAAAATTCTTGCTAGCACAAAATTTGTTGCTGGCACAAAAATTCCTGCTAGCAAAAAAATTCCTGCTGGCACAAAAATTCCTTCTAGCACAAAATTTGCTGCTGGCACAAAAATTCCTGCTAGCACAGAATTTGATGCTGGCAGAAAAATGTCTGCTGGTACAAAAATTCCTGCTAGCACAAAAATTCCTGCCAGTAGCAAAATTGTTGCTAGCATTAAAATGATATTTTCGCCCGTCTAACGAAGCATGCCACTGTAACCCGAACTTTTCTATCATACTTTAGGAAGTAACGCCTCGTTTACCGGCGGCCACGTCAATCACGATTTCGATCACCGTGGACGAAACGGGGTCACCGTATAACAACGTAGAGGAACGGGGTCGACAAACGTAGCTCGCCATGGTTGCCGTGGTCGTCGGGGCAAATTTTTAAACAGTAAAAAAATTGCCATGGCAGCCATGACGGGAGTGACCTATTTATATGTGCCGTAGTAGAGCAGGAAGAACGCAACAAAACGTGACAGAACGTAACAGACCTTAACGAACTTGGAGCATGTCCGTAGCGGGACGTCTTGTTGCGGGACCACAACCCAAGGTCAAGGTCTATCAAGTTCTGTTGGGATCTGCCACGTTCACCTAACCCAACCCATCAGCCCAACCTGAAGCTGGAGTCATGCGTGCGTGCATGTGTGTGTTCATTGCACCATTAGCCCTTTGTATTTTTTTCTTTCGGTTTGATGTGTACAATAAACTTGGGTAGTTTCAATGTATGTATCGAGGGGTAACAGGTTATAATTTCCATGATGTATTTTTTTCTCCGAAGATCAGTCGGTGTAAACATTGATAAAATGCTTCGTAATGTTGCATTTCATCAGAATATTCACTGTCTGAAAAAGTACGCATTAAGGAGTCACAAGTGTACAAAGGATTAATGCTGATACAATGGTTGGTGTTTGTCTTTCAAGAATCTCATCGAAGAGCTTTGGAGGTCTGAAATGTGATACATGTAGCAACATTGGTGCGGAGCTCTCTTGTAACTAATGTTGGCATATATCCCAGCTGCTGCATTTGTTCCTCCCACAACCTTGCCCGCACCAACACTGACCTTGGTCTTCGCATCCGCCTGCACACTAATCATGCTGGTGGCTTTCTTGCAGCCGCAAAGGCTAAATGTACACGCCTATAAAGCAATGATAAATACAGAATCGGCTATTTCATATACATCAAGGATGTTTTCTGATGAAAGATTGCAGCAGCTTTGTGGGCCTCATTTTATACCGTGGGCACAAACGGGCTCAGCTCGACACATCGTCCATGTTACACCGTAGAAAACCTTGGCGGAAATTGATAGACGTAGCCGAACTTGGTCGGAACGTAACTAGACGTGAGAGGTTCCAATAGAACGTGGCAGGCTGGGAGTAAACGTACAACCGTCCGTGTCAGACCGTAGCGCGCCGTCGAGCCTCTGTCACGGATACCTTGACAGACCGTGAGGAAACGTAGCAAGACACTTAACAGAACTTGATGACGAAGACAATAATTGACCAAAACCCCAAATGCGAGCTGCGTTTCTGGCTGTCGTGACACTCGTGGCTGCCAGCGTAGTAAAATGGGTCAAAAAAGGCTACCAGTACTAAAGTTGCTGCTAGCACGAAAATTGTTGCTGGCACAAAATTTGCTGCTAGCGCAAAAATTGATGCCAGCAGCAAAATCATTGCTATCATTAAAACAATCAGAATTTTACTTTATATTTCACCAATTTAATCGTACGCGCATCTGGAAACGATGCATTCCGCTGCACCCCGAACTTTTCTATTACACTTTTTACCTAAGTAATGGGCCAAAAATAGACACCAGCAGTAAATTTGCCGCTAGCACTAAAATTGCTGCTGGCACTAAAATTGCTGCTAGCACAAAAAATGGTGCCAGAAATGAAAATGCTGCTACATGTAGCATTAAAATAGCGTGGATTTTTTCATGATTTTATGTTATATTTCTTCATCTAATCGTAAGTGCATCTGGAAACGATGCATTGCTCTACAGCCTAAACTTTTCTATCACTTTTTACCGAAGTAATTGGCCAAAAATGGCTACCAGCAGTAACTTTGGCGCTACACAGTACGAAAATTGAAACCAGATCTAGATAAGCAAAGCGCTTTGAAGCCTGGCCGTATATACTATATTGAAATACGGATCAGAACTAAGGGTTACATTTACTATAATACTAGAAACGGGCCCGCGCAAGCGCGGGTTATGATGAAAAGTGTTCTGAGCTCGGCTAAGCATGGCAGATGTCCTCATAAATATTAAAATTGAGAACAATTGTTAGCATTTCAATATCTAAGAGTAGGACAAATACTAACGAAATTCTGATATGAATCAAGGGCCATAACTCATAAGTATATTATCTATTTCTATCAACCTAACTCAAAAATAAGGCGGTAACGACCCAAGGGTGAATCTTGATCGAAATAATGCATGTAGCATAACGCACTACTATAGTGTTAATCGAAGTGACTGTACCGTACGACAACCAACGTATATGTATGCCAATGAAAACTGTAAGTTGTCATATCAACTTTAGCCCTTTTCCAATGCTTATTCATTCCCCTGAGATGACCTGATATTGAGGGGATGCAGACCTTGGGTCATATTTTAATGTCTTACTCATGCTTGTGCTGGCTAGATACTATAAGTGAAATATGGAATGAGCTTCACAGCTTAAGAGAGACCCACAGATGCCTGTACACACCATAAGCTCATCTATGAGCCTTCGGCTCAGATGAACTAAAAAGTATACAAAATTTTGTGACTGCAGGAAAAATAGGCCAAAGTTTTCTATTCTGTCTGTATAGATTAGTATAATTGATAAAATGAATACAGCATATTCATTCTGTATGAAAGAAAGACCAGGAATCGAACCAATGGCCACTTGGTTGATAGTAACACTCTACTGATTGAGTTAAGCAGCCCATCAGTTAAGAGTGGTGTATATGGTTAAAGCATTAATGAATGTGGCATTAAATCCAAAGATTTTGAAAAATGTCTACTGTAATATTCCAAAATTTTATGACTCCCTAAACTTTGCTGTAAATATGCCAAAAATTGAACCAAAAGGGTTTTTATAGAATAATACCAAATAAAGATATTGACAGAACTGCAAACAGTGAAGACCCTGATTAGACTGCTTCTCTAGGGACAGTGTGATGTGGGTCTGCACTGTTTGACCATACCTAATTGTCCAAAAAGTTGGGCATTAATTTCATGGCAATTTCTTTTGGTAATTGTGTTATCTTTCACGACTATTGATGAGGACAGTGATTATTACAATAAAAAGAAATGGGTACATACACTTTAAATTTATGTTTTCAACCAAACACATGGTGTTGGTAATCAAAAGTACTGTCGCAATAAGACGGTTCTTTTGAGCACCCAAAATATAAAACCATGGTTGCAAATAGAGCTTACACGTTTACAAAATTTTGTTAAGGTTTAGACGAATTCCAAAAATCGAAATGATTCCGTTTACACGCACCTACACAGCATTTCTACACGTCGAATCACGGGTTCGTTGTAACTACCATGCAACAACAGACTTCTTTCTTCATAAGAAATGATCCCTTTGTAAAGCTTTTATATTTGAAACGCAAAAATGAAATCGGCATATACATCCGCTGTAACTACCAGACAACAACAGACTTCTTTCGTCATAATAAATGATACCACTGTAAATTAAGCTTATATCTTTGAAATACAAAAAAGTATCAGACTCAAAAGTGCCGTATCAATGAGACGGTTCTTTTGGGCACCCAAAATATAAAACCATGGTTGCAAATATGGCTACCATGTTTACAATTTTTGTAAACGTTTACACGGATTCCAGAAATCGAATAATACCACGGTAACGCTTATATCTTTGAAACACAAAAAAAATCGGTATATACACTTTAAATGTTTTCAACTATAACATATGTTGTAGGTACTAAAATGTACCGTCTCAATGAGACAATTCTTTTGAGCATCATAAATATAAACCCATGGTTGCAAAAGGACTTCCATGTTTACAAATTTTTACACGAATTCCAGAAATCGAATGTTACCAATGTAAAGCTTGTATCTTTGAAACGCAAAAAAGAAATCAGTATATACACTTTAAATGTTTTCAACCAATATATATCTTGTGAGTACTCAAAAGTGCCGTCTCAATGAGACGGTTCTTTTGAGCACCCAAGATATAATAGGGCTTTTACGATTTTGTAAACGTTTACACGAATTCCAGAAATCGAGTGGTGCCACTGTAAAGCTTATATATTTGAAAACGCAAAAAAAGAAATCGGTATATACGCTTTAAATGTTTACAGCTAAAACATATGTAGTACCATCTCAATGAGACGGTTCTTTTGAGCACCCAATATATAAAACCATGGCAGCAATTTTGCAAATGACCTGTGCATAAAAGCGGGGCATGGTTGCAAATGATGTGTGCATAAAAGCAAAAAAATAGGTGTGGTTCGGTAAAACAGTCGAGTTTCCAATGGTTTGGTGTGTTCAGGGCTACACGGCATTTCTACACGTCGAATCGCGGGTTCGCTGTAACTATCTTCTTTCATTATAATATATGATACCACTCTAAAGCTTTTATCTTTGAAACGCTAAAAAATCGGTATGATACACTTTATTTTCTTTCAACCAAAACATATGGCCACATAATTATGTTGTGGGTGCTCGAAAACCGTCTCAAGAGACTTTCCTTTTGAGCACCCAAAATATAAGGGGTCTGTAGCCTGTAGGTCAGCATTTTTTCAAAACTCTGCTTTCAGGGCAGGTAAGTTTTATCTTATTTGCCTATAGGCTGTGAGGATTATTTACGTTTTGATTCGACAGGTAACCCGTATGATGATCAAAAATATATGGAACATCGGTAAGAAAAAGTCTGCAAGAGCCGGAAATAGACTAACAATAACACTTTAGGTGCCAACTAAGTATTGAAACCACACACCCTGGTTGTTTCACCCCTAAAAGTATGCATTTCCTGTTCCAAGCAAAACCTTCGTGCATTATTCATTTTCAGAAATTTGACGATCCAGAAAATGAGCGAAAGGCAGGGTATACCTACAAGTTCATATATAGTTAATATTAAAATAAGTTGTTAATGGTGAGGTAAACTTTTTTTGAGAAACATGGGGTAATTAAATGCCATACTTCTTTTGTCGCAAGAACTGAACTGCAGCAAAAAATACTTAAAAAATCTGATTGGAACCTTATTTGGCAGACTGTTGAGAAATGGTCTATTTGAATAAACATGTTGCTGTAAATTTACCAAATTGGATCAAATTACCGAATCAAGCCTGAAAATGGTCAATTAGCTTGTTTATCTGGGTTTTTTTGGTTTTGTTTTTTGGGCATGTTAGGTCAAGGCGCTCATTGGAACATGAATTTAAGCGCCTAGTGTAACTGATGCTACCCACATCATCTATATATATAATTGCAAATTTTAAGACGTCTGCTGTGTCATCTGTTGATGACTTGAAATGCTGCTGTGGCAAGTAGTGTAGGCACAGATACTGTTTATCCGGAAGTATGGAACTCAACACAGCAGACAACAACAGCCGGGTAATATATTCTATTGCATAGAAAATAACTAATTACCATTATTCATTTATATTCACCTTTCTAGTAAAAGAAATCACTCAGGCCAACAAAGAAAATGACATTTTCGGGCCATTTTGGGTCCGATTCGGTAAGTTTACAGACCCCCCCCCACCATATCTAAATCCTTGTCAATACAAATGCTGTAGTAGACTTAGAGATAATGTTTATTTTGAAATAAAAGTAATGAGCTTTCGACAGACTTTGTTGTTCCTTTTTGTCCTTTACTGTGGCGCAGGACGATAGTGCTAGCCTACGCATGTGAATGACATGGTCACTTGTCTGACCGCCACAATATACACTGGACGTATGCAACAACAACAGCCGGGAAATATATTATAATGCATACCAAATAACTCAGAACCATTATATTCGTTCATTTCCACCTTTCTAGTAAAATAAACCACTCAGATCAACAAACACAAAAACATGGCATTTTCTGGCTTGATTGGGTCCGATTCAGTAATTGGGCCAGATTCGGTAAGTTACGGACCCTCCAAATCTAAATCAATTTCAAAACTTTTTTTTTCATACCATAGACTTAATGATAATGTTTATTTTGAAATAAACCAATGAACTTTTGACAGACTTTGTCATTCCTTTCTATGTCCCTTCCTATGGTGCAGGATGATAGCCTATGCAAGCTAATAATCACTTGGAATTCGTTACCCCCCCCCATCCCCACCCCAAACAATATTTCCCCACCCACAGGCTCAGATTCAAGAACCCTCTCAAACACTTGAAAAGTCAAGTGATCGGCCAAGAAATCTGCTAAAATGTCTATACAAATGCATCTTTCGAGTGATGCACACTGTTGTCGTTGCAATTTGAACAGAAAAATGTTATCACCGCTTCTAAAATGAGCACCACAACTTAAAAAAGTTTTGACCTTTCTCTGCCGACAGAATCGACAGAGATAAACCAGTAATGATCTTCGCTGAGACACTCTTGTTGTTTTTGTGGGAAAAAAACCAGATGACGGCAGCCATCTTTGTTTTCTTTTATCGTGTCATTATCTTCCAATAAGTGGACATGCACAGAAATGTTATCGGGTATGAAAGCCACGACCGGTCCGGATCTGCAGTGCCAGAAATCTATTTTTATATACAAAAAAACATTATTACGTACCTTTTTATTTTGAAAATGAGAAAATATTTTATGCAGAGGATAGAGCAAAAATGAATAGAGAATTGAACCTCTTTGTTCTGTGGGAAATTGGATTTCTGGCGCGGCAGATCGGACACGGCAGCACCATGCGGTCACGGCTTTCATAACCATAATATCACGTGTCAACTTTGACCCTTGCAAGTGACGTATGACCGCGCGACATATGGAAAAACACCTTACGACCAATCGTTGCAGCCTTTCTTGGTAGAAGTTGGGAGAATATGAAAACATAGATCGATATCGTCCATTATCATTAGTTGATAAAGAAGGCGTTACCCTGTCAAAATTGATGGGAGATTATGGAATCTAAAACTGAATTGTATCAAAAACCTCAAAAACGAAATAAAAGTAAAAGAAGGTTAGATCGAAGTTATCAATGGGGGCAATATCTGAATAACTCGGTGTAGAAAAAATGCTGGAAAAATATACGGTTTCCGAGTTTTTGAGCGCAAAGGGCTCCTTTAGTAGTATAGATTGTGACAAACAAACATGTTCTAGCGCGGCTGGTTCATTTTACGTGTTCATTTAATCCTAGTTTAGTACCGGTTCAACCCAGGAAGACCCATCCCTACATAACTGAAAACTTGTTGATGGGACGTAATGAATCAAATCAAACCAGTACTTCGTGCGCATACTTTCGCTTAAAACTGACAGCTACTTCTCTTAAATGATATAGCGGAAGAGAGTGATATGACGGTAGAAATTATTTCACGATCAATCTCCATGAAAGTATGAGACCAGGCTGCGATCAAACTCGGGACACCAGGATCTGCAGTCAGACACGCATCTGTAGCCAGACACGTTACCGACTGCCTACGCGGCCCGATATGAAGATTTGTGCCTGCAGCAACTTTTGTGCCAGCAATATTTTTAGTGCCTGCAGCAAATTTTGTGCTAGCAGGAATTTTTGTGCCAGTAGCAAATTTTGTGCTGGCAGCAATTTTTTTGCTAGCAGAAATTTTTGTGCCAGCAGCAAATTTTATGCTAGCAGGAATTTTTGTGCCAGCAGCAAATTTTGTGCTAGCAGAAATTTTTGTGCCAGCAGCAAATTTTGTGCTAGCAGGAATTTTTGTGCCAGCAGCAAATCTTGTGCTAGCAGGAATTTTTGTACCAGCAGCAAATTTTGTGCTAGCAAGAATTTTTGTGCCAGCAGCAAATTTGGTGCTGGCAGCAAATTTTGTGCTAGCAGGATTTTTTGTGCCAGCAGCAAATTTTGTGCTGGCAGCAATTTTTGTGCTGGCAGAAATATTTGTGTTTTGTTTGTTTTGTCCCAAGTCAACAACTATGGTCATGGCGAGACTATAAGCTCACCTAACCACACCTTTCTGGGGCAAGCTTGAAGAAGCGATTAATTAGTACTTCGTCATCGGAGCGCAGTTGCTCAGTGGTAGAGGGCATGACTCGAGACCGAGGGGCCGCGGGTTCGAGCCTCACCGGCGTCATTGCGTTGTGCCCTTGTGCAAGACACATTAATCCTAGCTAACGCCCCGTTCTCACTGTCCTGGTTTAAGGTGCCGGTTCATCCCGGTTTGATGATCCGGGATGAACCGTGTCACAATCGTGGCGGCACCGTGGACAACTTTGGAGATCCGGGATGAACCGTGTTGAACCGGCTCATGTCCCCGGTTGTTGTAAAATGTTTAAAACAACCGGAACTCACCGGGAGTAACCGAGAAGGCTGTCAAATACCGTGGTAAACTGGGACGACGCCGGGAGCAACCGTGTCTCCACCGGGACGGCGTCCACGCGATACCGGCGTATTCCGGAAAAATCCGTAACCGTTCGAGATGAAGACCCCGGGTATGCCTGATTTTTCAACAATGTGGTATGTGCCAACAACAAAACCTCAGATCAGCCTGCGCCTAGGCGCAGTCTGATCAGAGCCTTTGCCAGTCGCTTGATTATTATTTGACTGTTAAGCTACTGACCGAACTACATTTAAAATTTCTTAGCTAAAATGGTTACTGCACTGGCTTGTCTGAGTCTACACTTCTCAAAATACCACACTGTTAGAAATCACATGCCGCGGCGCATAGTGTTTATATATTTTTACTAAAAAGCAAGACAATCTGGGCCAAAATTACAATGCACCCTTAAAGTTAAGGAAGACTTAAGTTAAGTATTGAATTTTCAGGATGCGAAAAACAACGTTTTCAAACTGATTAAAATCAAAATTATTTATAGTTACTTTTTTTCTATAGATCACAATGATATTTTTGACAACAAGTACTGCACAGGTCCTGGCAATTTATCAAGCATTTAATGTAACATGTTGAAATATATTTAGATTAAGTCTTCCTTAACTTTAAGGAGGCATTGTACACATGTAGGTCTAGGCCCAGATCAACAACATTTGAACCTCGTCGTAAGAAAACAGGCCCCAAGCTTAAAAACATTTTTCATACTCAACTAAGCTGAGCACGAAATTTATCCTGCTCATAAATGTTGAAATGCCAACAATTTTGGCATTTTAACATTTATTAGCATGATAAATACAACACCTGAGAGACTTAAAGCAAGAAACTTCTTTATTTGCCGGTATTTTAGTTTTTATGAGCAGTCAAAATTTCATGCTCAGTCGAGTTGAGCATGAAAAAAGTTTTATAACCTCTGCTTCTGCTTATACGACAACATACATGCAAATGAGCTGCGAGGTTACTAAGCATTTGTTTTCGCTACATAGATCATGATTCCTCTAGTAACTTAATCTGAATTTTCAAGTCTCCATCTACCGTATGTGGCTGTGCAGTCCAATTTGTGTCTGTTCGGTGTTATTTCTTTGAAGACATAACTGTTATGCAATAGAGACAGAAGAAAACTTACGTTACTCCACGTTTTTATCCTGAATTTATAGTGTAGAGTAACACCGGGACGTAACCGTGGCCCTACCGGCATGTAACCATGGCGCCCGGCAGTTACCGGGGCATCACCGTAAACAGCCTGGGTAACGCCGGGGTATACCGGCATGAACCGTGGCTCCACCGTGCTGCACTGTAAGTGCTCCGTGGTGAACCGGGAATCAACCGGCGTCTTGCCGGACTGGGGCTATACTGGGGTAAAGTCGGCAAGGTGAGAACGCAATTTATTCTTTATGAGATGTGTCCCGGTGCATCACGGTATACCGGCTGTCCTGCATCGCGATGTACTGTGGCTCCATCTGCACAGTGAGAACGGGGCTTTAGTACCGGTTCAACCAAGGAAGACCCGTCCCTACATAACTGAAAACTTGTTGATGGGACGTAATGAATCAAATCAAACCAGTACTTCGTGCGCATACCTTCGCTTAAAACTGACAGCTACTTCTCTTGAATGATATAGCGGAATGGTGTGATATGACGGTAGATATTATTTCACGATCAATCTCCATGAAAGTATGAGACCAGGCTGCGATCAAACTCGGGACACCAGGATCCTCAGTCAGACACACATCTGTAGCCAGGCACGTTACCGACTGCCTACGCGGCCCGATATGAAGATTTGTGCCTGCAGCAACTTTTGTGCCAGCAATAATTATAGTGCCTGCAGCCAATTTTGTGCTAGCAGAAATTTTTGTGCCAGCAGCATATTTTGTGCTGGCAGCAATTTTTTGTCCTAGCAGAAATTTTTGTGCCAGCGTCAAATTTTGTGCTAGCAGAAATTTTTGTGCCAGCAGCAAATTTTGTGCTAGCAGGAAATTTTGTGCCAGCAGCAAATTTTGTGCTAGCAGGAATTTTTGTGCCAGCAGCAAATTTTGTGCTGGCAGTAATTTTGTGCTAGCAGGAATTTTTGTGCCAGCAGCAAATTTTGTGCTGGCAGCAAATTTTGTGCTAGCAGGATTTTTTGTGCCAGCAGTAAATTTTGTGCTGGCAGCAATTTTTGTGCTAGCAGGAATATTTGTGTTTTTGTTTGTTTTGCTGCTTTACGTCCCCAAGTCAACAACTATGGCCATGACGAGACGGACGGCTCACCTAATCACATCTTTCCTGGGGAACCTTGAAGAAGCGGTTAACCAGTACTTTTTCATGGGAGCGAGAGTGCTTGACTCGAGACCGAGTGGCCGCGGGTTCGAGCCTCACCGGCGGCGTTGCATTGTGCCCTTAAGCAAGACGCATTTATCCTAGCTTAGTACTGGTTCAACCATGGAAGACCCGTCCCTATATAACTGAATGATTGTTGATGGGATGTAATGAATCAAATCAAACTAGTACTTCGTGCGCATACTTTCGCTTAAAACTGACAGCTACTTCTCGGAAGGGAGTGATATGACGGCAGAAATTATTTCACGATCAATCTCAATGAAAGTATGAGACCAGGCTGCGATCAAACTCGGGACACCAGGATCTGCAGTCAGCCAGACACGTTACCGACTACCTACGCGGCCCGGTATTCAGGAATATTTGAACCGTGACATGTGATTTCCTACAATGTGCCATCTTGACAAGTGTAGACTCAGACGAACCTGTGGAGCCTCCTGTTAACTTTAGAAACACCAAATTAAGTTCGATCAGTAGCTTAACACTTATATAATAATTAAGCGACAAGCAAAGGCTCTGATCAGTGTGCGCGTATGCGCAGGCTCGCCTGAGCCTTTGCTGGTCGCACACACGACATTGTTAGAAATCTCATGTCACTGCTCATTTGTGCCTGCAGCAAATTTTTGTGCCAGGAGCAAATTTTGTGCTAGCAGAAAATTTTGTGCTAGCAGAAATTTTTGTGCCAGCAGCAAATTTTGTGCTTGCAGAAATTTTTGTGCTAGCAGAATTTTTTTTGCCAGCAGCAAATTTTGTGCTAGCAGAAATTTTTGTGCTAGCAGAAAATTTTTTGCTAGCAGAAATTTTTGTGCTAGCAGAAATTTTTGTGCTAGCAGAATTTTTTCTGCTGGCAGCAAATTTTTTGCTAGCAAATTTTTTTGTGCTAGCAGGAAATTTTGTGCTAGCAGAAATTTTTGTGCTAGCAGAAAATTTTTTGCTGGCAGCAAATTTTGTGCTAGCAAAAAATTTTGTGCTAGCAGAAAAATTTTTGCAAACAGCAAATTTTGTGCAAGCAGAAAATTTTTTGCTGGCAGCAAAATTTGTGTAAGCAGAAATTTTTGTGCTAGCAGAATTTTTTTTGCCAGCAGCAAATTTTGTGCTAGCAGAAATTTTTGTGCTAGCAGAAAATTTTTTGCTGGCAGGAAATTTTTTGCTAGCAGAAATTTTTGTGCTAGCAGAATTTTTTCTGCTGGCAGCAAATTTTTTGCTAGCGAAATTTTTTGTGCTAGCAGGAAATTTTGTGCTAGCAGAAATTTTTGTGCCAGCAGAAAATTTTTTGCTGGCAGCAAATTTTTTTGCCAGCAGCAAATTTTGTGCTAACAGAAATTTTTGTGCTAGCAGAAAATTTTTCGCTGGCAGCAAATTTTGTGCTAGCAGAAATTTTTGTGCTAGCAGAATTTTTTTTGCTGGCAGCAAATTTTGTGCTAGCAGAAATTTTTGTGCTAGCAGAAAATTTTTTGCCGGCAGCAAATTTTTTGCTAGCAGCAAATTTTGTGCTAGCAGGAATTTTTGTGCCAGCAGCAAATTTTTTGCTAGCAAAATTTTTTTTGCTAGTAATTTTGTGCTAACTTGACCGTTTTTCTCTGCCATAAATTTGCTGCCAACTTTACCATTTTTTGCTGCGGCAAAATTGCTGCTAACTTGACCGTTTTTTGCTGCAGAAAAATTGATGCTAACTTTACCGTTTTTTACTGCAGAAAAATTGCTGCCAACTTTACCGTTTTTTGCTGCAGCAAAATTAGTGCTCACTTTACCGACCTTGCGGGATGATAAGAATGTTTGCATTGTCTTAATTCATAGAAATGGCATCTTCACCAGCGAAGGTTTCGTCGTATCTACCTTTCGACAAACCCTTCGCCTCACGACCCTCAAAATTTATTATTAGCGCAGACTAATCGACCAATGAAAACGCCAGGAAGGATTTTTTCGATAATCCCTTCCTGCCAATCAGATTAAACGTAGCAGTTTGTCGGCACCTGCTAAGTCTCCACAAGTCCAGATAAGGAAAGATTTTGGTCGTTAAATTTTTTTTTTCTATCCTTCAGTTCAAAAGTATGCTATGGGTGCTCAAAATAACCATCTAAATGTGACAGCTCTTTTGAGCACTTTAAACGTATATTTTAGTGGTTAAATAAGAAAACTGAATGTAAATTAATTACGCCGTCTTATCTGGAGGCCTGGTGTTTATCGATTGTGATTGATCAAATTGCTTGTTACTATTTTCGGCTTATGACTATTCAATCGGATAAAATCAAAGCTGTGAGGCCAAGGGTTAGATTAGACGATCGCAACCCTTGGTAGGACAAGATGTAGAAATGGCTTTGTCACCGTTTGGGGCCGATATAAGTTATTTTTCTACCTATGACAGTTCTGGGGGAGACCAACTTAAATCATAATAGAATCAGTATACATAGAGGATCTTACATGAGTGCTCATGTTTAATTGAAATTATTAAACGAGTTGGGTAAAAGAGATAAAATGCGAGGCTTGCCGAGCATTTTATCTCTTTTTCGCAACGAGTTTAATAAATTCAATAATACAAGAGCACGAATGTTAGATTCTATTTATCTTATGGAATTAAGATTACTTTGGAATCCCATTTCTAGAGTAAAAACGTCAAAATTTGTCATGATGTACGCAACGTTGTTATGGACGTCATAACGTTTCCCGTAAATCTTTAAACCACTAGTGGTTTACAGATTTTATTGCATGGCGTTATTTCACTCCCAGACGCGACGTCATATGATAAACTAATGTATTACTAATCAATTTGGTAACTGTAAAGGCGGCTCCTCATGGAAGAGAAATTAGGACTGGTCTTAAATGCTAAAAAAATGAAAGTAACTGTATCATCTTGCAAGACAAAAACATTATTATTAACATTAATTATTAACTCTTAAAACGCCAGCAAAATAACTATATCAGAAAGTATATGTTTATTGGTTAATGTATTGAGGCAAACAGTTTTGCAAGTCAATGCAAAATAAATATCTTTACTGCCTTTAAGTGATTTCATTATTAGTTTAACATTAAGTGGCCAGTGTCAATTAAATAACGACTCAGTTCCTAATTGAATTTGAATTCGTCTAATAACCGCTTCTATAGAAGTTCTTATTCCCATAAATTCAATAAAATTGTTCTAGCATTTTTTATTGACATTGTTCATAGGTTAGCAACAATCCGTTCTCATCAATTAAATCTCTAATGAAATGAATATTTTTAATATACCATCTTCGATAGAACACCAGAGAATTATTTATTTTTATATACCTATTGTTCCATATACATATACCAATAATATCTAAAGCAGATTGTGGTATCAATTGTGAAATAAAGTTTTTCCATGCTTCTAGTACATCCCATCAAAACTTATTTGAACACTGACTTTGAATTTCATCAATATATGCTGCACCTCTATTCATCAGATCATTAATACTTGTATGTATGTTTGTAGAAATTAATCTTCTTATCCAAGAAATCTCCAAAGCATCTTTGCAGCTTTTAAGCTATACCATTTTAAGCTGCCGTTATAGTAGTCTTGACATTACACTTCTCTTTAATTCTATCGTTAGGCGATTGAAAATGATTTGAACAAAAAGTATTCGATTTAAATTAAGTATAGTTTCATTACTTAGGTTTGGCAATGTAATGAACAGGTGGTTAAGTTTGGCGATTAGCAACGTTTTAATAATAGTTATTCGTCCTAAAAGGTATTAAAATTCGTTTAGGCCATTGCTTTTTTTCTCATTTCGTTTACTTTTTCGTTATAGTTTACTTCAGGAATTGTATCCATGTTACAAGAAAAATGATTCATCTAATGATTTTTTCAGAACCATCAAGCATAACTGCTATATCGTCCGCAAACTGTGACAAAGTGTATTCTGTATATGCTATTTTTATACCTTTATTGTCTTTATTTGATTTAAACATTCTGGTAAGAATTTCAGCGCAGAGGAGAAAAATATATGGGGAAAGGGGATCTCATTGTCTGCACCCTCTTTTTTTTAAAAAAAAACTCTGATAAAAATCCACATTGCACCAGAGACGCTGAAATATCGTTGTAAAATACCCTTTTAATTGATCCCCCAAAGTTAGAAAATTTAATACTTTTTCAATCAATTTTCAAAGGATTGGATCAAATGCCTTTTCGAAATCTATAATCAGAAATACTCCAGGAATATCTAATGTAACTATTATTTGTAGTATATCATATAAAAGTCTTGTATTTTAGCCAATGTAACATCCACTCATAAAGCCTGTTTGTTCTTTTAATAAAAGTTTATCTAGGACTATTTTTATCCTCTCTGCTATGCAACCAGATGCAAGTTTATCTTTGACATTTATATATGACATTTAGTAACGTGATGAATCGCCAATTCTTTAAAATTTGTTTTGGTTTATCCCCTTTTGGCAAACATGTAATTATTTCTTGTCTTTGTGCAATTGAGAGTTTTCCTTTCCAGTATGGTGCCATTTTTAAAAGTAAGTAATGGTGCAAAGATCAGGAATCGATACAATCAAGTACCACACCTGACCCAGGATACCAATGGGAAAGTGACAAACTCACAGAAGACACCACAAACGAGAGCCAAGAGGTCAGCCCTTTCCCAGCAGGTGACCACAAAGCACATATAAACAGACGTGCACAAAACATAGCAAACACAAGACAGAACAAAAACATAAAAGATCCACAAAAGAAGTACCGCTTTGGAACGGTCAGTAAAATATTTTACTGGAGGGCTTAAACCGGTTTAACGGCGCCAACCTCACCCTTAATTCAGATGTGGATCAAGACACATAGATATTTGGTTTGCATGAAAGACCCCTAACTTATTAATGCATCATCTCCTAAAACATATAAATCAAGATATAACAAGGAGATAAAGCGAGGATAAGGACTCAACAGTAAATTAAACTGAATACCGGAGCAAAAGAAATCCAACAGGTAAACCCCGGTGGGCCCGACAAACAGCCAAAGCATCAGGCCCCTACCATCTCATCAATAGATAAGTCTTTAAGTCGGAACCATCATAGAGTCTAAAGTCCGACCCACCGGCGTGCAATTAAAGAGGAAAGCAAAGTTGCCAACCGTGATTGGGTTGACTACCAAGCATGCAGTCTGTTGCAATACATTAATGTTATAGCCAATCTTTTTATAATGGGAAATTATTTAAATGAACTGCGCTGAAAAATTATTAGAGCCAACAATCTTCTTCAACTTATACACCAAGTCACCATAGAAATCAGGTTCCGAAAGTCCTTGGCGCAAGAGAGATTTAAGTCCAACTTGGAATTTAGAAATCAAATCATAGTATCGTCTATAAAATTTTGAAAATGTTTTGTGATACCGATAGCCTTGTTTAAGAAGTTTCTGAGTTAACAATTTATTGCGAGTGTTGAAGTCAGCAACATAGCTAGATGCTCTAGCAAAACGAATGAGTTGAGAGATATAGACTCCATAGGATGTAGAACGAGAAACATCACCATCTTAAAATGGGAAATTGACAATTTCAAAATCAAAGTCGTCACGTTTATCATAAATTTTGGTAGAAACAATATCATTAGAAATTGACAAATGCAAGTCTAAAAATGCGGCTTCGGTATCAGAGGCATTGGCTTTATTAAGTTGGAGCTCTGAAGGGTATATTTGACTAACCATATTGTCAAAATAAACATTATTAATATTTAAAATATCGTCCAAATATCTGGAAGTAGTGTTAAACGCATCAATAACATCAGCCTGCTTATCATCAGAAAGAGACATCATAAAGTCCCTTTCATAACAAAACAGGAATAAATCTGCAACTGGGGCATTGTTTGAACAAACTTGATAGAGGTCTACTAGGTGATGCTACATACCAAATATCAAGACTCTTGGCCTTTCTGATTTCAGACAAGAAGATTTTTAATTTTTTCATCTCATAAAAATAATTTTAGCCTGTGTGACCTAGATATGCAACGGACCAGAACCATTTGAACAATTTTTGTAGAGGGCCACTCAAAGATCATTTGTTTGAAATCATTTCAAAATTTGACTAGGGGTCTATGAGGACTTGTCATTTAAGTCAATAGCTAACGGACGACGAGGGACGGAAAGTGATCACAAAAGCTCACATTGTCACTAGGTGACAGGTGAGCTAATAAAAAACAGAAATGTCCCTCATAATGCACTCTGCTAAATTCACTAAATAGTTCTGCTCAACGGAACAAGATGATCGCCATAGTTGTAGAAACGAAATACGTATAAATTGCATCTCCTCCTGATCCACTGGTCCAAATAAAAAAAAGTTCACACAAAGCTTTCTCATAAAGCCCTGTACAAAAATCGCCCAAATGGTTCCACTCCGACGAAAGTTTGTTTAAATGGTCCAGGTTACCTCCACACCCATATATGATATAAAACTTTATTTTTTTTATATCAGAGTCCAAAAGCAGTGTACCTTGGGACTTGGTATATAGCATTGGTGGTGTAGGGTCTACTAAATTAGTTCAAATGGTGATCTCAAGTTGTCTTGACACCAAAATATTGAAAAAAAAGATTTAATAAACGCCTGACGAAGCAAGTCATAATTCTCGCTAGCAAAGAGAGTGACTTAAGAAATGAATTCGATGTTTGCAATGCTGAAGGAATCCCAAATACTCGGGCCTCTTGCAAAGTAAGTTAAGCCCAAAGGGCTTTACGTTAACTTTGCAAGAGATCCGAAGTAATCATGATTCCATGAACATTCCAAAAACTGAATTAATTGCTTATATTTAACTGCCACTTAATTTTTTTGCCAAACCAGTTTTTGGCAAAATGACCTAGTACTTTTGGCTGACAAAGACACCTTAAGTGACTGATTTCCAGTAGAATAGACCATATTGAGGAAATTCTATAGCTTTTTGGCTTAAACTCTATAATGACCTAGAAAAGATTCCATGACAAAGTCGAAATCCCCGCAAGGAAATTATTTCCCCATGGGATTTTTCACTTTCCCCATGTACGTAATTACCTAGTACTTTTAGCTGAAAAAGACACCTAAAGTGACTTATTACCAGTAGAATAGACCATACTGAGGGAATTCCATAGCTTTTTGGCTTAAAATCTATACTGATCGAGAAAAATTTCCCCGCAGGGATTTTTCACTTTCCCCATGCTGAAAATTTCCCTGCGGTGGTTTCTAAAAATCTAAAGTTCATCTTTTTATTCAAATATGACAAGATCTCATGTTAATGGTGTGTAAAAATGAATATCCACCAGTAATAACACGTTTCATTTTTAAAACATTGTTTTAGCGTCTAAAATCAAGCTTAGGTTCACTCTTGTAATCTGTTTGACACAGTTGAGTTCGTTTCAAGTATATAATAACATTTTGATTTTCCCTGCAGGAATTTTCCCCAACAGGGATTTTTCCCCATGAGGATTTTTTCCTGCAGGGCATTCATCTTGAGAGGACTTTATTCAATGGCAAAGTATTTTTTCAGCATTTATTTACATTTATATTGTATTTGGTATAGATCCAGCTCAGTTACTGCGTGTTGTAGTGATGCAAGCCAGTAAGCAGTATTTTAGATTTACTTGGTCACAAACCTAAAGACATGTTTTCACATTATGCTGCCCATATACCTGTATTCAGAGTAAAGCTGACCTGTTAGGACCGCCTGCTTGTGCCATCTCTTTATTCACTTTGCAAAGAGTTTAGATTTAGCTCAGGTCCTACATCTAGGGCCTGATCGGGGTCCAAACTGTGTGGTGGTTTTTCTCAATTTGCTTTGGCATAGTAATAAAACTAATATTATTATTATTATTATCAGCTAAGTAAAAATAAAACTTAGTCAACTTTAACAGTTTTTGTAAATTAGTTAAGAGTTTATATGATTTTAGCATTTGTGTCGTCTGCTGATTCTTCATGTTTTAACTTCTTCAAAACAAATTCAGTAATATCAATGGAATGACAAATGGTTTGGATTCGGATCAGGCCCAATAGTTATGGGCGGGATCTGTATCAAAATTCTGCATTTATTCTTATCACGTTTAGTGTGGGTCTTGATCAGTTACTGCATATTGTAGCTAAGTAAGCCAGCAAACTGTATTTAGATTTACTCTTTCACAAACCCTAAAGATAGGTTTTTACTCTTTGCAGCAAATGAAATACACTGTACTGTAGATCTGGAAATTTTCGCGATAAAATACTTATTTGTGACGCTAAAAATTCGCGACCATGGCATGATTTACATATATCAGTAAACGACAGAGTGATTTTGGCATTTTGCGAGAATCTTATTTTAACGAAGCTTCGCGATAATAAAACCTTTGCGAAAATTTCCAAATTCACAGTATGCGTTCACAGTTTATATAACCTTTTGGGGCCATCCACTTATATGACCTTTTTTGAGCCATCCGCTAGGGTTGTCTTTTGGTAGACTTTAGACTGTGCAAAGCTTTTAAATCCAGATCAAACTGGGCCGCGTAGCACAGTCAGTAATGAGTCTGACTACAGAAGCGTGTCTGACTGCAGATCCTGGGGTGGCAAGATCGTTCCTGCCCCCCCCCCCTCCGCGCTTTCTCTTCTTGCTTGGATATTGAGCGTGAAATAATTTCTATAGTCATTCTCCTCGATTCTGCTGATTCATTCAAGTAGGATTGCTGTCAGCTACAAGTGAATGTATGTGCACAAAGTACATGTTAACTGCTTGTTCAAGCTTGCCCAGGTAAGAAGTGTGGTCAGGTGAATTGCCCCTCCCCACATGACCACAGTTGCTGAGTGTGACATAAAGTAACAAACCAAACCCAAATCATACCCACACTGAGCATCAGGCCTGATCAGGATACAAAATGTTTAATATTATGTAGGTGTTATTGAATTCGCTTAACAACAACAATAATTGATCCGTTTGCAGCAGATGGTTGAGGGGAAACATGATTTTATTGGCTGAATAGTTTCAATTCAATAGGATGTCTTCGTAGTAGTTTAGGTGATATTTTTCAAGTAAATGCTCGAATGTTAATGAATTCATTTGACAGGACGCCGATGGTACTACAGTCCAACCTGTATTTAACAAGCACCTTAGGGTTAGTCCATCTAAAAGTCTCCACATGAACTCAGAATTCATCTGATCTAGTGGATAAGAGGAAAAAAATGTTTGGAAATGCTGATATACAACATATAATGAGCTGACGCTAGAGTCATTTGTATGACATCGTAGAAACATGTCCTTTGCTATAAAAGTGAAAAATCAAGCTATGGGCCGCCTATCCAGCCAAATTGAGTTTTCCTATAAATGATAAAAATGTTTAAATTTGCCTTATTGATAGATTCCGTTCTATGGGCGTTATCCATTTTCATATTAGGGTGAACCTATTGCATGACCAATGTTATCAAGAATGATTAAAGATAAACCTCTTCAAATACTGAGATAAATCTCTTTTTCTTTTGCAGCTCTTATACAGGCGGAAACTGTACAAATATGAAACCTGCGCAAACAGCGCAGTTTTCTTTTGGTACATTTCGCGCAATTGTACATATTTTATTTGTTATACGTGTTTCATGTAGTTGTTATAGCCAGCAAATACCTGCTTTCAGGGCAATTCATGAATGATTCAATCTAGAAAAGGTAAAAATACCGATATGTTTGTGTTTAGCGTCCCACCATGTGGAGGTCACGCTAGAGAACCACTGTACTCGAACAGCGCAGGCATCGCATGGTGGTTGCAGTCGACAAGTGCACAAAATAGCGTATCCAGTTGTTAAAAAGGGTAATATTTTGGTCAATATTTTACTTCAGAAAATATCCATCGTAAATTATTGTCACTTATAAATCCAGCTGTGTATCTGCTTAACATAATGTTTGAGATGGTACCTATGATAGAGACGTACACCAAGCTCTAAACTTTAAAGGTAAAGGACTGTTAGTAAACAAAGGCAAAACTAGGAACCAACGCGCAGCTAGGATTTATAAAAAAACCTATAGTTCATCGAGGTGGTGCCCAGCAAGGAGACACACACAAGGCTCTAAACTTTAAGCTTGAAAACTGTGAGAAAAACAAAACCAAACCTCACAACACATGGACACCTAGAGCTAATAGAAACACCAAGATGGTCGCCAGAGCTTTAGAAAAGAAATATGTATAAATGGTATCTCCTCCTGATTCACTGATCCAAATAAAAAAAAGTTCACACAAAGCTTTCTCATAAAACCCTGTACGAAAATTGCCCAAATGTTCCACTCCAACGATAGTTTGTTTAATAGTCCTGGTCACCTCCAAGCCCATATATAATATAAACCTTTATGTCTTTTTATATCAGAGCCGGAGAACAGTAGACCTTGGGTCTTGGTATGTAGCATTGTAGGTGTAGGGCCTGCTAAATTAGTTCAAATAGTGATCTCAGGTTGACCTTGACCTAAAATAACGTCAAGGTCGAATTTCATTTCTAATGCATTTAAATTGAACCACAATATTTAAAAAAGTTGATTTAAAAAAACGCCCGATGAAGCAAGTGCTAATACTCACTAGATAAGAGAGTGACTTAAGAAATGAAGTCGATTTTTGAAATAATCATAGAATCATAATTACTTTGGGTCTCATGCAAAGTAAGTAAAACTCGAAGGCCTTCACGTTAACTAGTCAGCAAGAGACCCGCAGTATTCATGATTCCATGAGCATTCCAAAAAGTTGAATTTATTGCTTATAATAAAATGCCAAAACATTTTTTTGCCAAACCAGATTTTGGCAAAATGACTTAGTACTTTTAGCTGACATAGACACCTAAAGTGACTTATTTCCAGTAGAATAGACCATACGGAGGAAATTCTATAGTTTTTTGGCTTAAAATCTATAATGACCTAGGAAATATTCCACGACAAAGGTCAACATTCCCGCATGGAAATAATATTTCACTTTCCCCACGGAGATTTTTCTTCATGCAGAAAATTTCCCCGCAGGGATCTTCAAAAATCTTAAGTTCATCTTTTTATTCAAATATGACAAGATCAAGAATATTCATCTCGAATTATTGTCACTTAAGAATTTAGCTGTGTAACTGCCTAACAAACTTTTGAGGTGGTACCTTTCAAGGAGACACACGAGGCTCTACTATCTAAAGCTTAGAGACTGTGAGTAAACAAAGACAAAACCAAGAACCAACGGACAGCTAGAGGTTTTAAAAACAACTCCAATTTATCCAGGTGGTGCCCATCAAGGAGACACACACATAGCTCCGAGCTTTAAAGCTTAAAAACTGTGAGAGAAACAAAGACAGAACTCAGAAAACAAGATCACCTAGAGCTAACAAAACCATCAGTTTGTCTAGAAAAGAAGACACGTACCAGGCGCTACACATGATTAAAATTGTATCATAGGGACCCAATTGAGCTTAGATATAAGAAATGACAGAGTCTAACAAGATTCTTCATGTAGTAAGGGTACTTCAAAGCTTTAAATTTGTATCACTTTTTTCAATAAACGCAAGCAATTCGAAACCAGTTGACATTTCGAATTGTTTGCGACAAACAATGAAAACTGATGGCACTTGTTATATCTAATCTATATCTTATCTTAGTGTACAGTAAACAATGCACAATGTTTTCATGTTTACTTTAAGCACAAGCACTAGAGAATTCTTCTTGTTTTAAGGTATTTTTGAATTTAAACAGAACTTGGTGGCTAACATTTTCGGGTGCTTTGTATTTTTAACTGTAACAAAAACAATATGCCCTCTTGTTCTGAATATTAGAAACATTAATCAAATTTGCATATTATAGTTATTATTTGTTGTTGAATGAAAAGATGGCAGACTGTTGATTCTGTCAAACTTAACAAGGATCATTGACACTTGCTATGGGTAAATGCCTATGGTTTTCAGTAAAAATAAAAGTTTGTCAATCGTCCCTTTCTTCGCCTTGAAGCTACCCATACCTGAGTACTTTATGGCTGTGAAATCGGTTTTTGATATTAAATGCTTCAAAGATATAAAATTTTGGGCAGAACAATCAGTTTTACATTAAGATATATAGGAATCCGAAAACATTTTTTAAAATATCATTCCCCCCCGTGTGCCAGCAAAAGCTTTTGCCTGCATATGTGTTACCATATTTTACACTTTGTATGGAAGTGGCATGCTGGCACACGGGGGGGGGGGGGAAAGATGTTCAGCAGCCCAAAAACCTGGGGCCTAAGCCCATAAAATGCCTTTTCTACAGAATAGGAAATTAATGACAGTAATGAAATTCTCTAGAACCAACCTCCTAAATTGCTTTGTATTCTGTGCTAGTTTAATATAAAGTACTAAAAGATTGAAAGTAGAATTAGCAAGGTTTTATACATTTTTTCATAAGAAAAAATCTCACTGTTATTAAATGACACATTATTTTGCAAACGTCCTGTACTTATCTATTTGCATGCTAGGGAATTGTTCATGTTTTTATTTTCGTCTGCTGACTTTCTTCAAAATTAAGTTTTTAGAAATAAACCACCCATGACCATCATCAGAGTGTCAAACAGTTTGGATCCAGATCAAGACCGACATTCTATTGGTCTTCATCTGGGTTCAAACTGTTTATAAAAAGGCTATTGGCGGACGACAAAATTATCCACTGGCATGCAAAGAGTTATAACAGGTAAATACTTAAGTGTTCAATATATTGTCTCATATAGGGATATACATGCATCATGTATACCATAAATATTAGGACACTTTAAATACATTCAACATGCTATGCCCTTTAAACAAAGCAAAATTAATATTCAAAGGATCTAGGTAGAATCAGTTTTACTTTCCAATGCTAAATGGGACACTTTCATTCCTTCAAAACTATTTATTTCTTTGTTGAGCTTTCAGTTTTGTATTATTTACGGTAAATGTAGTCAAAAATGTACAGGTAACTCCTAAATTATCTCCCCAAAACCATTTTATTACAAAACATATTTTGTTTTTAAAACAATTTCATCAATTATCGTGATTCGTTTATACTCTGCATATGGTATGTTCAATAGATATCACCATGCCTACCAAATAAATCAAGAAAACGTGCAGAAATCACTTTTTAAAGCACTTTTTATTTTCATGAAATTTCAGACCGCCTCCCCTTTCTACCCGCCATAACTCTCGAGTGCGTAGGAATTTTGAAAATATTTTGCTAGCTGGCTCTTGCCATTAGATTCACCTATTGCACAGATACTACATGCACTACACTATAAGCTCAGCAGCAGCGTTCTGGGAATCAGAAAAATAGGCGTATAAGGCCCAAACCGTCAATGATCCTTTAATAATGTGCTTTAGCAAGCACCAATATATATTTTAGCAGTAAATTATTGCGAAAACTATCCCACTGCTGACCGTTTCAAAGTAGAGATTCGTATTTTTTTTACCTTTTCTGCGTTTTCTTATTGATATTGGTAAAGAGATACCTTGTTGGGCCCTGGTACTACCTCCGTTTAGTTACCCTCTTTAAATCAACCATAGCAACAGCAAAATTAAGTTTAAAAGTGTAATGGAATCAAGAAAAATACTAAAAATCCATGGACAGCAATACATGGGAAAAGGCCCTATAGAAGTTAGTGTAGTAAACAGCAAACATTAGGTTTTCTGTAATATAACCCAACCCCACGACATAAATGATATGTTAAAGACATACAATGTGCTAACAAATAGCAGCACACTTGTTAGGCGGCAATCGAAAACGATCTTAACAATCGACGAACAAGGATAAAACTCGCTAGAAACAGTGTTATCGATTGCCATTTATCACCAGCCATGGGACAAATAACAATCAGAAACTCTGTTTCTAACGATTTTTGATCTACGTTCGTCGATAGTATTAACATTTTTATTGCCCCCTATCCGGTGTGAGCAATATATTTTGATGAAGAAGGTGTTAAATTATTGAAGAGTTGATGCCGTCGTAGAGACATGTCATTCACTATTAAATTAAAAAAAAATCAAACCATGGACCGCCTTTCCTGCCAAATTGAGAATTCCTATAATAATAACAAAACGATGTTTAAATTTGTCTTATTGAAAGATCTGGTATAATGGCTTTATGCATTTTCATATTGTTGTGCAGCAGGAAACCAGATGCATGACCAATGTTATCAAGAATGATTAAAAATAAACCACTTCAAAAATGTGGTAGCTCTATTTTGCTTTTCGTGCTCTTATACACGCGGAATCTGTACAAATACAAAACCTGCTTTCATGGCAATTTATAAATGATTCAATCTAGAAAAGGTAAACAAATACGGATATGTTTGTGTTCAGCGTCCCACCATGTGGAGATCACGCTAGAAAACCACTGTACTCAAACAGCGTATTCATCGCATGGTGATTGCAGTCGACAAGTGCACAAAAAGTGTGTACCTAGCTGTTAAAAGGGTAATATTTTGGTCAATACTTTACTTCTTAAAACATTCATCGCTAGTAATTGTCACTTATAAATCCAGCTGCGTACCTGCTTAACAAAAGTTTTGAGGTGGTGCCCATCAAGGAGACACACACCAGGCTCAAAATTTTAAAACTCGAAGACAGTGAGTAAACAAAGACAACACTAAGAACCTAAGGACAGCTACAGTTTATAGAAAACATCAGTTCATCCAGGAGGTACCCATCAAGGAGAACACGTACTGGGCTCTAAACCTTAATAACTAAGAGTAAACAAAGACATACCTTATTGTACTTTCAAAGATAGATGGGAATCGTTGTACAGTGGCGAGTTTACCTTGATTTTGGGCGTGCAGGTAGTCTCAGTTTACAGTTATATTGAACCTACCACATATTACTTCATATGCGCGTAGCAGTGAATAGTCATGCTTTACCTATTTATAAGAAAAATAGAATTGCCTCATTACTATGCATCTTTGAAACAACAATAGAACCAATGGACAGGTAGAGTTTATAAAAAAAACATCAGTTCGTCCAGGTGGTACCCATCAAGAGACACACGCCAGGCTCTCAACTTTAGAGCTTGAAAACTGTGATACACAAAGACAAACCTCAGAACACATGGACATCTAGAGCTAATAAAAAACACCAATTTGTCTAGAAAAGAGGACACGTACCAGGCGCTACACATGATTAAAATTTTATCACGAGGACCAAATTGAGCTTATATATAAGAAAAGCCAGAGTCTAACAAAATTCTTCATGTATTTAGGGTACTTAAAGGCTTTAAATTCGTATCACTTTTTTCAATAGACGCAAGCAATTCGAAACCAGTTGACGTTTCGAATTGCTTGCGACAAACAATGAAAACTGATGACACGTGTTATATCCAATTAATATCTTATCTTATTGTACTGTAAACAATGCACAATATTTTCATGTTTACTTCAAGCACACGCACTAGAGAATTCTTGTTGTTTTAAGGTATTTTTTGAATCTTAACAGAAGTTGGTGGCTAACATTTTCGGGTGCTTTGTATTTCTAACTGTAACAAGAACAATATGGTCTCTTGTACTGAAAATTAGAAACATTAATCAAATATGCATATCATAGTTATTATTTTTTGTTGAATGAAAAGATGACAGGTTGTTCATTTTGTCATACTTAACAATTTAATAATGTGCTTTAGCAAGCAACAATGTATCTTAGCAGTAAATTATTGATAAAACTATCCCACTGATGACCATTTCAAAGTAGAGTTCTTATTTTTTTTAGTTTTCTGTGTTTTCTTATTGACATTGGTAACGAGATGTCTTGTTGGGCCCTGGTACTACCTCCCTTTAGTTACCCTCTCAATATTGACCATATAAATAGTAAAATCGAGTTAAAAAGTGTTAGGGAATTAAGATAAATAATTAAAACCCACGGACAGCAATACACAGGCAAAGGCACTATAAAAATTAGTGTAGCAAACAGCAAACATTAGGTGTTTTGTAGTTTAACCCAACCACACGACATAGATGATAATATATATACTGAACAAAAGTGAAAACGCTACACCTGAATTGTTTGCCATCTATGTTCAAGAATATGCAAACCAAGAATGCAAACGAAAGTGTATCTTAATGTTCAAATACTGGCTAATGCATAATAGTAAAAGGTTTAAGGATGTTGTAATGGGTAAACACATGAAAGCCATTTAAATGTAGCAGGGGTCAAATTTTTCAGGTTGCAAATTTGAACAGAAATCGCACACAGTTTAGGCCTTTAGAAATCCACTACCTATGAGATCCAGCTGCACGAAATGGTAGTCTAGAAATGTGACAACTAGAAATGTGATGGACTTATCTCAAGCGTGTGTTGATTGTTTAGAAAACCCATCTTAAAAACGGGGATTCCATCAAATTGACAAGTTTCACATTTTAACACTGAAATCTCCATAGGAAAATCAATATGTTGTTGCATCTTAGCATGAGGACATTTCTAGTCGGAAAATGGTAGAAAAATGTGCTGAGGGGTCTACCTGATTTGGCAAAATAACATTATCGAAAATCATGATAAATCTAAGATTACCAAACATTTAACATTCCCTATCTCTTTTTGTCAAAGGGAGACGATTTTCAATTTTTTTGCAAATTTGATAAATTCGAAATTGATTTCTGAGCTTGTTTCAAGTGATTAAACAGTTTTCTTGTGTTTTATGCAACGCATTTATGACCAATTAAGATAAGCAGAAATATTACTTTGCGCATGCGCAAAGGCAAAATTCAGTGAATAAAACTTTAAATACTTAAAGGAGCATAACTCAGACATCAAATGAGATAAATTGGTGGAGTTCTGACGAAACTTTTGCTGGATGTCTGGGAAACATTATTAAGCTTTAGTAAATACTTTTTGTCAAATACTTTCTCACAAAATATAGATAATTGTAGTGTAGCGTTTTCACTTTTGTTCAGTATATTAAAGACATATAATGTGCAAATGAATAGCAACACACTAAATAGGCACCAATCGAACACGCTCTTAAAACTCGACGAACGCGGATCAAAATTCGTTAGAAACTGTGTTACCGATTGCCATTTGTCGCCTACTGGGCGGGCGATAAATGGCAATCTAAAACTCAGTTTCTTACGTTTTTATCTAGGTGCGTCGATAAATTTAGCGCTTTAGATTGCCGCCTATCCGGTGTAAGCAATATTTTGTGGTGAAGAAGGTGTTAAATTATTTAAGCGTTCATGCCATCGTAGAAACATGTCCTTCACTATAAAAGTGAAAATCAAACCATGGCCCGCCTTTCCTGCTAAATTGAGTTTTCCTATAATAATAAAAAGAAAACAATGTTTAAATTTGTCTTATTAATAGAATCCGTTATATGGGCGTTATGCATTTTCATATTATTTTGCAGCGGGAAACAAGATGCCCAATATTATCAAGAATTATTACCAATAAACCTCTTCAAATTCTGTGATAGCTCTATTATGCTTTTCTTGCTTTATTACACGCGGAATCTATACAAATTACAAACCTGCGCAAAAAAGCGCAGGTTTCTTTTTTGTACATTTCGCGCAATTGTACATATTTGATTTGTTATAAGCGTTTCATGTAGTTGTTACAGCACATAAATGTTTCAAAAAAGACTAAATAAATACTGATATGTTTGTGTTTATTGTCCCACCATGTGGAGATCACTTTTCTCGAACAGCGCAGTTATCACGTGGTGGTTGCAGTCGACAAATGCACAAAATAGTGTACCTAGCTGTTAAAAAAGATAATATTTCGGTCAGTATATTCATCGTGAATTATTGTCACTTATAAATCCAGCTGTGTATCTGCTAAACAATGTTTTTGAGGTGGTGCCCATAGAGGAGACACACACGGAGCTCTAAACTTTAAAGCTTGAAGACTGTGAGTAAACAAAGACAAAACTAAGAACCAGCGGAGAGCTAGAGTTTATAAAAACATCACTTTATCCAGATGGTGCCCATAAAGGAGACACACACTAGGCTGTAAACCTTAAAACTTGAAAACTATGAGTAAACAAAGGCATAACTTAGAGAACCCATGAACAGCTGGAGTTTATAAACAAACAGCAGTTCATCCAGGTGCTGCCCATCAAGGAGACACACGCCGGGCTTTACAGATTGACAACTGTGAGCATACAAAGACAAACCTCAGAACACATGGAAATCTTTAGCTAATAGAAAACACCAGTTTGTCCAGAAAAGAAGACACATACCAGGCGCCATACAGGATCCAAATTTGATCACAGGGTCACCATTGAGTTTATATATAAAGAATGACAGAGTCTAAAAAATTATCTATGTACTTAGGGTACTTCAAAGCTTTTATATTCGTATCCCTTTTTAGCTCACCAGAGCCAAAGGCTCAGGGTGAGCTTATAGTATGGGACTCAACCCAGCGTCCGTCCGTCTGTCCTACCTTCAAACACTAATATTTCTGAGAACAGCCGGCCAATCATAATCAAATTTCATCAGGAGCATCATTGGGGTAGGGGGTTGGCTGTATTAGGTTTCGGGATAGATCGGATCAGAACTTTGGTTTCCATGGCAACAGATAGCTCCCATAGGGTTATAATGGGGAAAATCTTGTGACCACTCTAGCTCCTTCATTTTTGACTGGTTCTTCTTTAGTCTTGCAGGTAACGAGGACAACCATAATATCTCAAATGGGTTCGAAATTCGGCAAGATTGGACTAGGGACTTATGAGTTAGGTGCCCTTGAATGTCTGGAAAATCCCCATAGACTTATAATGGGAGAAATGTTGTGACCACTCTAGTACCTTCATTTTTGAATGGATCTTCTTCATTCTTGCAGATAACAAGACCCACTATAAAAGCTCAGATGAGTTTAAATTTGGGCAAGATTCCATTACTGACTTCGGAGTTAGCTCCCCTTGGGCGTCAGAAAAATTAATGAATAATGTTGTGACCACTCTAGCTCCTTCATTTTTCATTGGATCTTCTTCATTCTTGCAGGCAACAAGGAAACCCATTATATCTCAGATGGGTTCGAAATTCATAAGGATCCGACCAGGGACTTATGAGTTACCAGCCCTTGAGCGTTTGGAAAAATCCCCATACACTTACAATGGGAGAAATGTTGTGACCACTCTAGTGTTTTCAATTTTGAATGGATCTTCCTCATTCTTGCATACAATAAGGACAACTATTAAAGCTTGGATGAGTTTGAATTTCGGCAAGATTCCATTACTGACTTCGGAGTTAGCTTCCCATGAGCGTCAGAAAAATACATGAATAATGTTTTGACCACTCTAGCTCCTTCATCTTTGATTGGATCTTCTTCGTTCTTGCCGGCAACAAGGAAACCCATAGTATCTTGGATGAGTTCGAAATTCAGTAGGATCTGACAAGGGACTTATGAGTTACCTGCCCTTGAGCGTTTGGAAAAATCCCCATATACTGATAATGGGAGAAATGTTGTGACCACTCTAGTGTTTTCAATTTTGAATGGATCTTCCTCATTCTTGCATACAATAAGGACAACTATTAAAGCTTGGATGAGTTTGAATTTCGGCAAGATTCCATTACTGACTTCGGAGTTAGCTTCCCTTGAGCGTCAGAAAAATACATGAATAATGTTTTGACCACTCTAGCTCCTTCATCTTTGATTGGATCTTCTTCATTCTTGCAGGCAACAAGGAAACCCATAGTATCTTGGATGAGTTCGAAATTCAGTAGGATCTGACAAGGGACTTATGAGTTACCTGCCCTTGAGCGTTTGGAAAAATCCTCATAACTGATAATGGGAGAAATGTTGTGACCACTCTAGTGTTTTCAATTTTGAATGGATCTTCTTCATTCTTGCATACAATAAGGACAACTATTAAAGCTTGGATGAGGTTGAATTTCGGCAAGATTCCATTACTGACTTCGGAGTTAGCTTCCCTTGAGCGTCAGAAAAATACATGAATATTGTTTTGACCACTCTAGCTCCTTCATCTTTTATTGGATCTTCTTCATTCTTGCAGGCAACAAGGAAACTTATAGTATCTTGGATGAGTTCGAAATTCAGCAGGATCTGACAAGGGACTTATGAGTTACCTGCCCTTGAGCGTTTGGAATAATCCTCATATACTGATAATGGGAGAAATGTTGTGACCACTCTAGTGTTTTCAATTTTAAATGGATCTTCCTCATTCTTGCATACAATAAGGACAACTATTAAAGCTTGGATGAAGTTGAATTTCGGCAAGATTCCATTACTGACTTCGGAGTTAGCTTCCCTTGAGCGTCAGAAAAATACATGAATATTGTTTTGACCACTCTAGCTCCTTCATCTTTTATTGGATCTTCTTCATTCTTGCAGGCAACAAGGAAACCCATAGTATCTTGGATGAGTTCGAAATTCAGTAGGATCTGACAAGGGACTTATGAGTTACCTGCCCTTGAGCGTTTGGAAAAATCCCCATATACTGATAATGGGAGAAATGTTGTGACCACTCTAGTGCCTTCAATTTTGAATGGATCTTCTTCATTCTTGCATACAATTAGGACAACTATTAAAGCTTGAATGAGTTGGAATTTCGTCAATACCCCATCATCTATTTTGATGTTAGCTCCCCTTGATCATCTTAAAAATTAATGAATAATGTTGTGACTACTATAGCTCCTTCCTTTTTCATTGGATCTTCTTCATTCTTGCAGGCAACAAGAAAAACCCATAATATCTCGAATGGGTTCGAAATTCAGCAGGATCCAACCTGGGACTTATGAGTTACCAGCCCATGAGCGTCTGAAAAAATCCCCATAGACTTATAATGTGAGAAATGTTGTGACGGCTCTAGTGTTTTCAATTTTTAATGGATCTTCTTCATTCTTGCATACAATTAGGACAACTATTAAAGCTTGGATAAGTTTGAATTTCGTCAAGATCCCATCACCTAATATGGAGTTAGCTCCCCTTGGGCATCCTAAAATTTGATGGATAATGTTGTGACCGCTCTAGCATCTACATCTTTAATTGGATCTTCTTCATTCTTTCATCTAACAAAGACAAACATAGAAGCTTGGATGAGTTTGAAATTCTGCAGGATCCGACTAAGGGCTTATGAGTTAGCTGCCCTTGAGGGTTGGGAAAATCCCCATAGACTTATAATGGGAGAAATGTTGTGACCACTCTAGTGCTTTCAATTTTAAATGGATCTTCTTTATTCTTGCAGATAAGAAGGACAAATATAAAGTTTGTATGAGATTGAATTTCGTCAAGATCCCATCAGCTATTATAGAGTTAGCTCCCCTTGATCATCTTAAAAAGTGATGGATAATGTTGTGACCACTCTAGCGCCTTCATTTTTGATTGGATCTTCTTCATTCTTTCATGTTACAAGGACAACCATAAAACTTGGATGAGTTTGAACTTTAAGTAGAACTAATCTCAGACTGTTGAGTTAACTGCCCATGAGTGTTATAAAAAATCTGCATGGACTTACAATGGGATATCTTTTGTGACCACTCTAGCACCCTCATTTTTGAATGGATCTTCCTCATTCTTGCAGGTAACAATGACACTTATAATAGCTTCAATGAGTTAGATTATCCGCTACAACCAACCACCAATTACAGAGTTAGCTGCACTTGAGCGTCTAAAATATAGCTGTATAATGTTGTGACCACTCTTGCGCCTTCATTTTGTATTTGATTTTTTTCATCCTTGTAGGTTATCAGGATATACATTAAAAATTGGATTGGTCAGAACCCATCACTGACAACAGAGTAAGCTGCCCTTGAGCATCTGAAAATACACTTTCACCATTTCAGATCTTTTTAAAACTTGCAGATGACCAGGACTGGCATAATATCTTATGTTTTTTTTAATTAGTTCCTGGTCAATTTTTCAAATTCAGAGTTACCTGCCTTTGAGCATCATCAATTATGGTATCTCCAAACATTATGCTGGCTCCCAGGTTAGCGATCGTCGCCCATTGGGCTACTTGTTTCAATAGTCGCAAGCAATTTGAAACCATTTGACGTTTCGAATTGCTTACGACTAAACATGAAAACTGATGACTCGTATGATATTTTATCTATATATTGTCGTATTGTACTGTAAACATTTCTCAGTGTTTTCATGTTTACTTCAAGCACACACACTTTACAAAGTAGAGATTCGTATATTTTTCAATTGTCTGCGTTTTCTTATTAACATTGGTAAGAATATATCCTGTAGGGCCCTAAATCTACGTTCAGTTACCCTATTTATATCGACCATAGTAAGAGTAAAATCAAGTTAAATGTTTATAATGGAAACAAAGTAAGTAAGGGTGCAAAGATCAGGAATCGATACAATCAAGTATCACACCTGACCCAGGATACCAATGGGAAAGTAACAAACTCACAGCTAGACACCACAAACGAGAGCCAAGAGGTCAGCCCTTTTCCCGCAGGTGACCACAAGGCACATATAAACAGACGCATGCAAATGCATAGCAAACAAAAGACAGAAAAAACATAAAAGATCCACAAAATAAGTGCGGCCTTGGAACGTTCAGTAAAATATTTTACTGGAAGGCTTAAACCAGTTTAACGGTGCGCCAACCTCACCCTTAGTTCAGATGTGGATCAAGACTTATAGATGTTTGGTTTGCATGAAAGACCCCTAACTTATCAATGCATCATCTCCAGATGAAACATACTTAAACCCTTGGACAGCCATACCCTGGCATAGGCCCTACTAGACATTAGTGCAGCTAACAGCAAACATTAGGTTATCTGTAGTTCAACCCAATCCCTCGACATAGATGATATGTTAAAGACATACAATGTGCAAATGAATAGCAACACATTGGAAAGGCGGCAATCAAAACGCTCTTACCAATCGACGAACGCATATCAAAATTGGCTAGAAACAGTGTTTCGATTGCCATTTGTCGCCAGTCGTGCGACAAATGACAATCAAACCTCTGTTTCTAACGATATTTGATTTACGTTCGTCGATAGTATTAACGTTTTTGATGGCCGCCTATCTTGTACGGGCAATATTTTGTAATGAAGAAGGTGTTAAATTATTGAAGAGTTGGTGCCATCGTAGAAACATGTCCTTCAATATAAAAGTGAAAAATCCAAACTATAGGCCGACCTTCCTGTTAAATTGAGTTTTCCTATAATAAAAAAAAACATGTTTAAATTTGCCGTATAGCTAGATTCTTGTGTTTTGGCTATTATACATTTTCATATTATTGTGCAACGGGAAACCAGATGCATGACCAATATAATCAAGAATGAGTTGACAACGTGATTAGAAATAAACTTCTTAAAATGCTTTTCGTGGTGTTATACTCTCGGGAAATGTACACAATACAAAACCTGCGCAAATCAAGCAGATTTCACTTTTTGTACATTTCTGGCAATTGTACATTTGAAAAACAATTGTACATATATTATTTGTTATACACGTTTCATGTAGTTGTTACAGTAAATACCTACTTTCATTGCAATTTATGAATAATTCCATCAAGAAACGGTCACTAAATAATACTGATATGTATGTGTTTAGCGTCCCACCAACAGCGAAGGTCATTTGGAGATGAGGCCACAGCTTAAATTCTCATCTGAGAGACTGGTAAAGCTGGGGGTCGAACCTGAGACCCTTGGCTTACAAGGCCTGTGGTTTATATACTATATCACAGCGTGCTCTAAACACAACTCCAATATAAAAGTAAATATAAAACCCTGATACAAAGAGTTTTAATCAATTTAATACAAATACTTTGTAATCAAACGTGTAATCCAGCTATTATTTTAATTTTCAAATATAACTTTTTAGTGTATAATGAAAACAATTAGGTCGGTTTTATATTTGTATATTGCTCAACGACATTTGTTTACTCACACTACTTAAAAGTAAAAAGAAACTAGTTTTGCTTAACGAGGGTGGAAGGTCTAGTATTATATGATGCGATTTTCCTCCACGTGGATGTAAAGCTTGGTGCTTCTTTCGCAATAATAGTTTAATTAGCAGTGGGATTGCTCTACGTAGGATAGTGTAACCTTCAGGGAAACCAACAACAACTCTCCTGAGCAAACAAATATGTTGTGTAAATATAAAAGATGATTTTGGCCTCCACCCGAACACCCTACACACACCTAGGGGATCAGACCAAGGCCTTCAAACCAAAATATCCATTTAATATGTTTTATTTGTATTGTTACGCTTTCTGCATGCATAATATTGGTAAATGTAGGGTATTGACTGTTCATGATACTTATTATTTATACCAAGTATGCATCAAATACTGAAATATGGTTCTGGATGACAGAGGGATGGACACCGTCAAAACTATATCCCTCTTTTTTTGTCTGGGAGATAAAAAAAATCCCTAGTTTGATATTTCCAAGGCAAAGGCAATTGATTGTTACTTTTTGAAACTTGCAGACAATCAGGATATCCATATAACAGACAAGCCGAAAAACCTTAAAAGTTCGAGTTTTGGCAAATCAGACCACTGACAGTGGAGTCATCTCTCCTTGGGTAGTAAAAAGCAAAGCTCAGTGAGCACGTCTGAAGCATAGCCCATTTTGCATCTCAAGTAAATTACAGATAATTAGGGAAGTTTTAAAAGTTTTAATATATTGATGACAATCCATTATGAGTGACCTTTGCTGAAAGGCCAAAGCTCAACCTTGAGCTTTGGTGCATATCTGTAGCCATTGGCTTTAACATAAATTTAGCTTCGACAGTTTTCAAATAATCAATTTTTCAAGATTTTTGTCCATTTAATAGCAATTGTATTCAGATTTGACCATGGCGTTTAGTAGGTCAAGGTCAACACAGGTACATAATTTGAACAAACTGGGTAGGGACCAGATTCACAATGCTACATACCACATTCCAAGAGCATCGGTCTTTAGGTTATGAAAAAGCGGATTTTAAAGGGTTTTATTTTGTATGGACGCGGTGGCCATCTTTGTCATCTGAACAAACTGTTTTACCGACGTTAAAGGATGAGTTCAACTGCACAGTGGTTTCATAGGAGAAGATGTTTTAAAATTTTGACGGACAGACAAACGCTTAAGTCAATACGTTATACTATTCATACCTGAGCCAGGCTCAAATGAGCTAATATAAAATTCAAATATTAACATATCAACAGCAACTACGCATGATAATTGCACGTTGCATAGTTTCAGTCTTAGTTTCAAATGTTAAAAGGTGCAAAGTCACATGCTTTAAAACATTTAATTATTAGAAACCCAGTAATGATTCCAATCGCCTTTAAGCCCCTATCTCGCTGGACTGCGACTGTTTTGCGACAGCTGGCGACAGACATCGCGAGTGGGTCGCAAAGCAGTCTCGAAACAGTCGCCAGTGATTCGTAATTTCCTGGCATGTGTCGCCAAGTGGCGCAAAGTAGTCGCGAACATTTTGAACATGTTCAAAAATTTTATGCGACAAAATTCCTTGCAAAATGGTCGCAAAGTCATCGCGGGTGTCTCGAACCCGTCGCGAACTTGTCGCCAACCCCTCGCAATTTAGTCGCAATCATTTTGGAACACAACATATTTGCGAGACAATTAAGACTGAATTGCGAACCAATTGCGACATAAATGAGACACCTCGCGACAATATTGGGAGTAAATTAAACTAAGCGATGTTCTGGCGAACGTCGTGAGACAGTCGCACGAACGTCTCACGACTATCGCGCGAGTATCTTAAATTATACCCCTATTCCACACAGGCCCCGAATCCCACGAATTGACACGAATTGACAAATATTTGGATTCGTGGCTGAATCGTACTCAGTTCGTGAAGGGTTTAACTGATTCGCACAGTCCGTAGTGAGTTCTTGCAATTCGTAGGTCTATCGGGAATTCGGCTCAAAAGTTTTGAACTGTTCAAAACTTTGGCCACGAATTCCCCGATTCGAAAAATCGTGCGTGATTCGTACCAAATTCCTAAGGCATTCTTGGATATCGTAACTGAATCGTAATCGATTCGGGGGCGTTTTTGCATTGTTTATGACATTCGTAGCTACTCTTAGCTCATTCGTGGGGAATCGGGAGATTAAGCCGAACAATAAAACCAAGGAAGAGATAGTAGAAGGATTTTCCCTAAGGTTAATTAGCCCGTCTCGCGCATGTAAGCAGTCCTAGAAGTTGAAACAGATTTGGCAGATTCTGGAGCACAATCAGGATCAGTCAGTAGCTCCTGGCTGGTGATTTTGCCAATGGCGAACTGCCATATTTTTCCAAGTCAAAGAGTCTGGGGAGGGGCCTCTCGACTTTAACGTAGTTGTTTTCTTAAAGCTATATAAGAAGCCGTTTTCAATACTCAAGTTGCAGGATCAATTCTACTGCTGCTTTACGAGGAACATTCATTTTGGAACTGATGCCCCCGAAGCATAGATGGGCCTTTTTTTATAACTATTGTGAGAGAAAATCTCGCGAATCGTGGCGATTCGTCGCGGATTTCTGTTAATTCGTGCCCAATTCGTGCTGCATTCGGCATATTCTTATCTGATTCGTAATTGATTCCTTAACTTTCGTGCAGCATGCTCTAATGTTATTTTGCTATTCGTAATGAATTCTTGTACGATTCTAGCCGAATTGAGCCGATTCTCCCGAATATTCGTGACGAAATCCTATCTGAATCGGGACTGACTCGTACACTATCACGATTGGAGAATTTTTTTTATATGAAACCTCACGAATCCCCCCCAATCAATAAAAAATCAATTCGTGGCAATTCGGGCGATTCGTGGCCTGTGTGGAATAGGGGTATTACTCGCAATTATATCGCCAAAGGTTCGTTAAAAGAGTTCCTCCTATCTGAGATGATAGTTCCCTCTTAGTACGAGATTTTGGTTGGGCATATTCAAGTACAAATGTATACAGTTATGACTAATTCCAGTTATCAAGTTTTCTTGCTATCTGAGAGGATAGTTTCATATAAGTATGGTACATGTATATTGATTAGGCTTACTTACATGTATACTGTTTGGAGCAATTTCAGTTATTAAAAATGGTTCTGCATTCTGAGAGGATAATTTTGTTATGTATGTTTTATAAGGCCTACTTAAATGTTTACTATTTCTATTACAGTATAAAGGTATTATTATTGTGTCTTGGTTAGACTACAACAGCCTGCTTAGTTTCAGCAGCCCTTCTAAGGTTTGAATTTGGCATACAAAACCCTACAAACAAATTATCACTGCAGCAGACAACTAAGATTCTGATAAGAATGCGCATCCGTGCAGTCTGATCTGTGTCTTTGTTGTGCGCATAACTGTATAAAATAGATTTTCACAGGGCGAGACTCATCTGAACTTATTGCAAGTTTATATTTGAATTGGCTCATCGTGCCATACGTATGGGCGATCAGAGCACGTGCGTTCTCGACTGACTTTCTCAAGCTGCTTAATGGGCCATCATAACTGTGCAGTTTAAACGAGTTAACTCAATAAACCAGCTAACTCAATATGTGTTACCATTCAACAGTCCGACACCACCCAGCAGCGTGACACCTTCCAACAATCTAGCTCCTTCCAGCCCTCTAGTTCCTTCGAACAGCGTAGTACATTCCTAGTCTGAGGTTTCAGTGCTTGCTAGAAAGTATATTTTTCGTTGTTTATCATTTCTCGCAAAACCATCGTGCGACAGTCGCACGACCTTCGCGCGACAGTCGCACGACGTTCGTGAGAACGTCTTGAGGCGATCGATGGTAATAAATGTTCGCAATTTAATCGGGCGAACATCGTGCGAGTGTCTCGCGAATGTCGTGAAACATTCGCCAATGATTCGTGCGACAATCGTACGACATTCGTGCGACTGTCGCAAATATGTCTTAATCACCCTTTCGGTGTGACCGCATTGTGATTATGGTTGCAATGTCGTATTTCTGTCGCCAAAACGTGTCTCAAATTAGTCTCGAAATAGTCGCAAATTGCTCGCATCCCAGTGAGATACTAGCTTTAGTTACATGTATCATGATAGCGCATGTAAGTCCTTGGCGTTTTAACTAAAACCAATTGAATGTACTATTCAACTGTGAGGTCATATTATGTGTTGGTACTAAATGAACAGTTACATGTACCAGTAGATCTTACAGTTATTGAAAGTGGTATCGATTTTGGTACATACCTTACGTCACTGTCATAAATGATTTGTGGATTAGTAGTGGAGTTAAATAACTTCAGGATTATATTGTAGGGGAAGAAACTCGCAGCATATATAGCTGATTACAATATGAACAGTTATGTGCTTTGGTATCAATGGACCACAGGCAAGCAGCAAAGGCGCAGACCCCTGCGCATCCGAGCAGACTGATCAGCACACTTGTTATTCGCTATCTGAAATGGATATTAATTCAACTTCCACTGTGCTAAATTTCAATGTTCTAACCTGTCTCTGTAGCTGAGCATGCTGCTTTGAGTCATTCCTGTAGAGAAAAAGTAGGGATTATCTGTGTAAAAACGTAGCGCTAGTAGGGCTTTTCCAAGTTTAAATAATTTTGTTGTTGAAAAAACATAAAAAAGAACTTTTTCAGGATAAAAGCTGTGACAATAGTACTAGCAAAACTGAGATACTTTTTGGTAAAAAATACAAAATTGAGGTGTTTCAGTGGTATGCTCCCTGAAAAAAATATAATAGCTGATTTATAAAATTTGAGCGAGCTAGGAAAAACTTCTGTTTTTGTATCGCGTGAATGACATTTTAACTAAAAAGTAGGGGTAGTAAGGCATTTCAATAAAAAGTAGGGAAACGTAGAAGCACAACAAAAAGTAGGGAAAATAGGAGTAGTAGGAAAAGTAGGGCCCTCTTGAAAGCACGATTAATCAAATAATTCTCTAATATGAAATAGGCTCACCTAATGGGCAACCAACCACTATTTGATCTGAGAGAATAGCACAGTATACGGTATTTTCTTGTGAGTCGGTACATGTGTAAGTATAAAAAGTGAGGAAGAAGACAAATGTCAGGAATCGATACAATCAGTTTCATACCTGACCCAGAACACCATATGGGAAAGTGACAAAAGAACAAGAAAACGTCACATACAGAAGCGCCTTGAGGTCAGCTCAGACTCAGGGCCGTCGCCGTGTATTTCAAAGTGGTCCAACGGGGGAAACCATCGAGTGTCGAAGGCACGAAAGGGTGGAGAGCATGAGAGGGGTATCATTCCACTTTATCGTTGGGGGGTCTTCCCCGAGTTTTTTTTTTTATAAATTTTGAGCGCTGCTATGTTCGTTTTTTAATGGATTTTAATGCGTTTGGGACTATATTGCAGTCGCTTTGGATCATGTTTTTTTTTTTGCTAAAGTACTGCCACATTAATAAGAAACGCGAAAAAGTCCATCTTTCACGCTATTTTCTGTTGAACTTTTCGATATGCGGGTAGAAAAAGCTTCAGTATTTTTTGACAAAATTTTCAACCTTGTGATTTTGCTGTGTTTTTCTGTAACTTGATGGAATTTTGGCATATGTTTGGTTCTTTACAACCGGGGAGTATTACTGTTGGTAGAATGGACATAAACTGACCCAGTTTATTAATAATATGCAACGGTTGACTAAATCACTTGATGTCGTTTCAAGTCAGAAATCGCCGTATAGGTTATATAATGAACAAAGTGAAAACGCTACACCTGAATTGTTTGCCATTTATATGCAAAATGATGCACGCCAGTAAAGCAAATAAAAGTGTATCTGAATTTTCAAAAACTGAGTTATGCATAAAAGTAAAAGCTTTACGGATGTTTTCACGAGGAAACACGTAAAGCCATTTAAATATATTTACCTTTTCGAGCAATCTAACCTCTAATGAATCTTTAGATTTTTGCAACCGTTCATAGCCTCATGAATTAAAAATAATGATTGACAGCTGCCAAGCACACTTGCCCGTGCAATACGCTTCGAACATCGAACTCATTCGCCAGAATGGGAGCGCAGTGGCTCAGTGGTAGAGTGCTTGACTCGAGACCGAAGGGCCGCGGGTTCGAGCCTCACCGACGTCACTGCGTTGTGTCCATGAGCAAGAACATTTATCCTAGCTTAGTACTGGTTCAACCCAGGAAGACCCGTCCCTTTATAACTGAAAGACTGTTGATGGGACGTAAAGAATATAATCAAACATTCGCCAGAAGTGATACTGGTGTGTGATTAACAGCAAGCCACACCTGAATTGCACGTGCAAAAGAAGCATCGTGTTTGCTCCAATGGCTGTCTGTGTTCAAGCTGGCTGTTCCGCTTTTCCATTTTACACTCCGACTAAACCTTTAATACGTTTATAATTTAAATACAAAACTGTTTTAATTCCTTAAAAAAATGTTTTTTTATATTTTAGAGTTTTATAAAATAAATAAATATAAGCAATAAGTCCAATTTTTGGAATGTTCATGAAATCATGAATACTTCGGATCTCTTGCAAAGTTAACGTGAAGTCTACTTACTTTGCAAGATGATGCAAAGATACGCAGTATTAAAGATTCCATGAATATTCCAAAAATCGAATTCATTTCTTAAGTGACAGGGGTCCAATTTTTCAGGTTTTAAATTTGAATGGAAATCTCACATAGTTTAGGCCTTCATAAATCCACTGCCAACCAGATCCCACTGAACGAAATTGTAGTCTAGCCATATGACAACCAGAAATGTGAATGCCTTATCAAAAATGTGGTTGGTCGTTAAGAGCAAAATTAGAAAGCGGGGTTCTGATCAAATTGGCCAAGCTTGAAATTTTACCACTGAAATCTCCATAGGAAAATGTGTTGTTGCATCTTAGTCTAAGAACATGACTTGTCGAAAAATGGTAGGAACAATGTGCTGATGGGTAGTGCTTCCCCTAGCCAGTTTTAGCATGGCGCCAAGCCATGTCCCATTTTTCTCTAGCGCCATGCCTTTTCTCCAGTGCCATGCCCCTTTTCTTAAATTACATAAAATGCCCTAAATTTTGGTAAAAAACATGATAATTTGACAAAAACTAAGGAAGTTACATTTGTTTCAGTTTGAAGCCTGAAGTAGCAAGGAAGACACCTGCTGTTACAATATTTTACTCAGTGTTAATCCTTTTAACATGGTCACTAATTACCAGAGGCAATTCTTACACATTACTTTGATGTCAATCTCATTTAGCAATTATTTAAAATAAAGTGTTAATTTGAAATACTGAACCAGGCACAGGCAAAATTGTTAAAACAAATACTATAAAGAAAGGCAGCCAGGTTAGTACTGGTACATTGCACCTCAAATGGAACACAGTTTTTCGTTTGTTTGTTTTTTTAATTTTACATACAAGTTACTTCACACTGAAAGTTTGCATGCGCATAGAAAAAGCAAAACCCTAACTAGATTTAAATTTTGGCGGAGGATGATATCAATTTTACTGCTCTGATATCTTGAAAAAATGAAAAACTAAGTTTTTGTTAGTATGAAAATACCCTTTCAGTACCTATTTTTGTACTGTCGGTGCAATTCCCCTGTGATAGATATACCAGTATTCTACGAATAATGGCGTTTCTGTTTGGGTCACCATTTTGTGACACAGTTGGAAATAACTGAAACATTATTGACAAGGCTGATAAACGACAGCGCAACCTAATATGTAGGTACATTTAAAACCACTGAAGCATTGTTATAAATTGTCTTGTATTAGTATATACATGGCTTTGTGTTCAACTTGACATTGATCCATTTCGCTCAAGGTACTAGAGGGGTATATTATTTAGCCTATAACATTAAGAATGTTAAAATGCCATCCTATCACAGCATTTATAAAAAACGCATGTAAATTTCAAAAAAAAATATTTTTGAATAGGGTTTTTTCGTTTAAATATATGTTTCCAATTAGATTTACAATTCACATTTTAGATTTAATGCTATTGCCAAAAAACAGTGTTCCATTTGCACTTCTTTCAAGTGATAAATCAGTTTTCTTGTGTTTTAATGCAACACAAGTAGGACAAATTCTAATAAGCGTAACAATCATTTTTGCATATGCGCACTTGCTTAATTAAGTTAATAAAGCTTTAAACACAAAAGGGAACATAACTCAGACATCAAAAGAGAAAAATTGGTAGAGTTTTGACGAATCATATGCTGGATGTCTGGAAAACATTATTAAGCTTTAGTAAATACTTTTCGTCCAATACTCTCTCACAAAATATAGAATATCATAGTGTAGCGTTTTCACTTTTGTTCAGTATAGCATAGAGAGTAACGTACATATAAAGTACTGCTGCATAAATTAGAATAGCGAATAAATGCTGATAGTCTCAAAAGCGCTTAATTAAATGCAGCAAATAGCTAGTTGCGTTAAAACAACATATGCATATTATATTGCAGTTATATACGTTACTTTATTTCAAATAAACTACTATTCAGCCCTGTGCAATCACTAGACCATTTGACTCAGAAATACCCCCTAGCCGGACCTTTGTACACTATGATTTTCTAAAACCACATTATATAAGCCACAAAATAATGCATGTAAGCTCTTTATGGGTTGGGATGTTACCCTGCAAATGCAGAGTTTACCATGTTACCATAAATAATATGAACTCCTTAAGTGTAAATATCAAAATTGTTCCTTATTCTTACATATCAGTATTATCTTTGAATTTAAAGTAAATGACCAGCAGTGTATTTCTAACTCATTTAGGTACCTTTTATTACTGTTACATACGTTACTTCCTTTTGAATATCTAAATTTAACGCAAAAATAGCATTATGAGTTTAAACTCCTAATGAGCTTAAATTACTCCCAGTTTAGGGTTCAATAATAAGAGAAATAATGAAAAGTGCCTTTTAACATAAAATATATGTGAAATTAAACTCTGTCAAAAGCACATGTGATGAAAAGGAAGAAGTTTTAACTCAATTAAAGCACATAGAATGCTATATCAACTAAGATTTCTTTTATCGAATATGTAAACATCACTTATAGAAACTACTTATCTTAATAATCAAATCATGTTGCTTAACTGCTTGAATAACATCATTCATCTCTGACACTTGTATGTGTTAACTTAATTAAATGCATGAAATGATCTATGCAATACTTTTTGCATACTGTCTACAGTTAAGTTTTGACGAAAAAGAATTTTAAACATGTAGTGGCTTCGTAAGATCTATTAACAAATGTGTGAGCCAACCAAACACATATACAGCTTATTGGCTATTGAATACAACAACTATAATAAAAACAACTGAGGATGATAGCTAGCTCACAATTTGTAAACTTTTCAGTCATTACAGAAATGGTTAACATTGAGAAATGAAGAATTTATATAGGTGTTGTCCCTGGTCCTTTCAATGAATACTGAAGTTCTATTTAACATGACAATTTCTATCCCAAATATGGTACTCAACATGCCTGTCCCTATGGTTATGATACCTATGGTAGTAATCAGCATGTCTAGTTGGAAGAAAAAAGATAATAAATAATCTTGGTAACATGCATGACAAGAATATTTAAAGAGATTTTAACACTTATCATCTGTTTTGCCTGTTTCTACAATTTTGTGAAGCAATTAAACAGCTAGCATAGGCATCATTTCTTCAAAATGTTAAATTTAGTCATATATTTAAAAGAGATAAGTTAATGCTTAGAAAAGATCCCTTGCATTGTTAGTAATGTATCATGGGCATGACTAAATGAAAGGACTTCAACGGTTCATTGGAATTTTTAATTGAATTATTTCTGTCAATAAGACAGGTCTGCAGTGTGTGCTTGTGGTATTTCCTGATCATACTCACCTGCCTTTTAACAGTATAATTTTGTTTTATATTAAATTTGGTACTAACCATGCCACATGGGAACACGATCATTTTTATGACGTTGCATCCTAATAATCATTTGGATATTTCAAATCAAGCTGAATATTTTTTGTGTTTGTGTTTAATGTCCCACCAACAGCTAAGGTCATATGGAGACTGGGCAACATCTTAAAGTCTTATCCGACAGACTGGTGAAGTGGGGATCGAACCTACGACCCCTGGTTTACAAGGCAAGTTGTTTATCTGCTACACCACGGCGTCTCCTATCAAGTTAAAAAGATTACAACTTGTAACAAATATAATTAAATGAGCCAGCACATTTGATTTGGTACTAGTACTCATTGCAGTGTCAAGAAATGAGTGCTCAAGCAAGCCTTGTCAATGTGCCTGAGCATTTGCTGTCTGTTTCCACAAAGTATCGATATATAGATGCAGACTGAGATGAGAATAATTATGGCAAGCTCGACTGCATCATCCTGAACAATCAATGGATCCAAGATATTTGCTAGTATGTGATACGCACCAAAATCTAACGTGCTGGTCAAATTATTTGAGCGCTTAAAGCTGCATAGTCTGTAACTTTTTGATCTTCTAATTTTGAAAATAATGTTTTTATTTTTTAAGAACACAGTAAAATACTCAAATCTAGGTAAACATTTTACCATTTTCGTAAATTTTAACAAGTTATCACTATCAAAACAACTGCATTTATGTTAAAATATAACGGTCTAGAATTATTGGAGGGACGCAAATAATTACAAACAAGAGAAAAAAACATCTGTTTGATAAGATAATTCACTTTTCCATGCAGTTTTCAGCTGTACTGAACATTTTTATAGTGAAAACATAGCTTAATTCTACTTTTACAAATGATTTAATAAGAAAATAAAAAATTTCGAAAAATGTTCATAGTTACAGAGTATGCAGCTTTAATAAATATAATAAATTGAGATCAACAATCATTTTTTCATCTAAAGGCAATACTGTCAAAACCAAATCTGGTATAAGGTTTCAATATTTGGTATACTATATCATACACCCATGTAACAAAATAAAACAATAGAAGTAAGAAAGGTGGCAAAGGTCAGGAATCGATACAATCAAGATGCGCATATCGAGATTACTCAACAATTCACGCACTGGAGCTGATCTATTTCGATTCTAACACACAATTCACGACCAAAACACATTCGAAGTCTTCAGCTTCTTCCAACTTTCCTCCATTGCACTGAAGAACTCCCGCCAATACTTAGACTACGTCGCATACGTTTACATCTAATTGTAACGTCTTTCAAGCGTAAAAACGACGTTACACCGTCTAACGCCATGAATGACGTCATTTACCAATAACGTCAGCTATCACACACTTTACCTGTAAATTATTGTCTGATACTTCACAGTTTGTTACCGTTGGCTCTATAGGCGAGGTGTGTTAGAATGTTCCTTATGATACGATGTATCCAAAATCACAATCAGAGTATGCCATACCCCTCCAGTTCATAAAAGGCTCGATATCCACGCGGGGCACGATAAAAACCAATACATACCTATCTAGGTTTATTCAAGGTCTTCACAACGGTGTATAAATGTACATGTTAGACTATGTGTAAGACAAAAAACTGGCCATATTAATACACGCAGTCATTGACCACTGTAGTAAAAATGGATGGTAGGATTGTCTACCAGAAAGCTTAAATATGGGCTTACATCAAAGCTCTCTAAAAATTATGAAACAGCTGATGACTGAACTTTCTACTGCTTATGGACCTTCTTGTGTGTCTTATGACACAGTTAGTAGGTAGAAAATTAAATTGGAATCCTGTGTAGAGTCCATCAAAAATGCACCAAAATTTGCATTTCGTAATGAAATCGTTTCAAAAATAAAAGATATTTACAGTTCGTGATATTGCACGAAAAGTAGGCATATCACTATCAGCGATTCACCTTATTTGAAGAAGCATTTGAAAGTACGAACGATTTTTGCTAGATATGTGCCACATCTGTTGACTGTTCAGCAAATCAGACAATGGGTTAAAGTGGCCAAAAAGCTGCTTCAAATGTTGCCAACTTATAATAGAAAGCAGTTTGCCAATGCCATCATTTTGAGCCCGTTAGATTGGTTAGCAATAAAATCTAGCCCACTAAACACAGCAAACGCTTAGTAATTGAGAAAACGGCCTTTAAATGCAAAGAAGGTTTTGTATGGAATTTTCTTCTCTGATGAAGGAGTCGCAATAAAAGTGCTGACGGAAAAGGGCTAAAAAATTACTGGAAAGCATTACAAAGATGTAATACTGAAACTGAAAAGGTGTTATCAGAAATGACTCCCTGTCACTGGTTTTAAACATATCCGTCTTCTACATTACAATGTGCCCGCTCTTACCTCTACAATAATTACGGCATTTTTGAAAATAAGTAATTGTTTTTCCTCACCTCCCATATTCCATAGACCTTGCTTCATGTGATTTCTTTATGTTTCCAAAAGTGAAATAATTTCTTGCTGGGCAGAAATACTAGTCCTGACAGGCACTTGGATCTGCCATCCATCTGTCCCTTATTACTGTGCCCAAATCAGCATACCGTGACGCCTTCAGGAAGTGGATACATCGGCTGAAGCTTTGCAGTTCTAGCCACGGGTAGTACTTTGATGGCATGAAATGAACACTTTTAGGCTTACTTGAAATTTGAAATTTCAATAAGCAATTTATTTTGAACATCCATGCTTATTACTATTTTCATTATAATACGACTTATTTATTCATATATTACGATTTACATTCGCCGGCGGTGAGTCTTGAACTAGCAATCCTTCAACCCCCATTCTAATGCTCTACCAAATCAGCCAATGCGTCCGCACTTAAAGCTGTAATAATTAATTTAACTTATCCTTACCATTTTGTTTAAACATATGTTCTGGTACTCAGGAAATTTGTTTCATTTAGCAGTTGTTTTAAGTACCCACAGCATGTTTTTGTTGAGAAATAATGTTCAGTTAGGCACTCTCTATGTAAATGTGGTTAGGTGAAGTGCAGATAAAATGGGTCATTTGTTCCGAGTCTGTCTGGAACGGGATGTTTTGCCATTTAACATCTAATACGGGATTCATGTATACCTATCTGAAAAGCACAAAGCTCCAGATAAGCAATTTTAGCGTTAAGTTGTAAATTGCCCTTCAATTTAAATAAGTACAGTGTTTGGGTTCTCAAATGAGATGTCATGATTTCGGTGAAAATAAAAAAAAATTACATACTCCTCTCTAGACTCATGCCTATCTGAATGTCTGATCAGCGCCTTTGGAAGATATCAAATCAATATCTAAACTTAATGCAAGCAAAATTTCAAGTTTCTAGCTAGTCTCTGTAGCTAAGCAGGCTGGTTTGATTATGACCTGGTCGGAAACCCTAAATGCAGGTTTTCTCACAACAAAGTCTATTTATAAGCGAAATATAGTTGTACATTGTAATTTGAAGTCTCAAATGTAAACATAAAAGGAACTATCCATTGCTTAGTTCTAAAATTGTCTTGACACAAATCCAGAAACGGCAGACAGAGTGAGAAATCCCATTCTAGACAAGACTTGGAATGCGCAATTGTATCGATTGTCACTTTGGACAGACCATAATATACTGAAAACAATAAAGTTATGTCCGCTTGACGCTTATGTCTGCCAGTTCTACCTATATGACTGCATATCATTCAAATGTTTACATTACTAACTGTTATTATTTAGAAACGTTATGGTCCTAAACGAAATTCATTTGATAAAAAGTAGAGCCGCTGACAACCCAGAGAATACTAGTACTTTTAAAATCAAAAGTCACAACATCAATAGCTTAGGTGTCCATTATCATTCCAATCCGTTCAAGCATATTTAAACATTAGTGAGAAAATGCATTACTTTAATGACTTCTAAGAGGCAAAGAGATACCTATATATCGCATCCCTGAGAATACTAGTACTTTTAAAATCAAAAGTCACAACATCAATAGCATAGGTGTCCATCATCATTCCGAACCGTTCAAGCACATTTAAACATTATTGAGCAAACTCTCTAGTAAAATGTTATGCATGTTAGCTGTATGCATTGCTTTACAACCGCAACCTTTAATCTGTAACATACGAGGGACGTCTTTTATGTTCGTAGAAAGGTAGATTTAATAAAAACGGCTAAAGTAAATGCATACATCATGCACATATTTGGAAAGATTGAGCTTTTATCGATACATGCAGCCTAAAATTATTTCAAAATGCATTACTTTAATGACTTCTAAGAGGCAAAGACATACCTATATATCGCACACTGGAAATATGGTAGAAATATGACATTTATGGACTAAGTCTCTGACAGAACGTTAGAAACAATTGCATGAAAATAGGTCCATAGCCAAACACAGCTTCTGAAAATATGGCTGCAGATCAAGGACACCAGGTGCTACAATATTATATAAATATTATGGCAATCGCGCAGCAATTATTGGATATGGACGATTTGTTTGGAACCTCAGCAAATTGAACAGTAGGCATATAAACTTTTATTGCAAAAAATTGACACAAGTGGAAGTTGGATATGGGCTTTTGAATGTGGCTTAATATGTCAGTTGTAAAGAAGTATTATATTTTTTCTTGTTTATATGGTAGATGGAAGTGTTATGGTAACTTTCATCCCAAAACAAGGTTAATACTTTTGTTTTATTAAAAAAGACCTGCAAAATAAATAGCCTAGAATAGACGAATGATTGAGTATATTATGTGCTATGCAAAACCAGAAGAAATTTAAAAATCTGTTCATAATCGTCATTTTAACAGATATAATGTCTAGCACTTGACTGTGATTAGTTTGGTATATTGATGGATGTTTTACAATTATTATAGAAGAGCAAACAACATGCTTATAGTTTTGCTGCACTTGTCTACGATTAGCGTCTGAATAATTAATTTTGATGGTGCAAAGAAAAAATCGGCTTGAAAAATGCTTAAATCACCATACAGAATGGAACTTAACAGCGTCTAATTTCCTAATGGCTGCGAGGTTAAAATGACAAGGATTTTGGCCAGTGTCCTTTTTACGCCCTTTTCAAAGCTATATTTCTTGACCGAACTAAGCGCTAATGGTGTAAAATTTATATCAAGTGATAGACAGGAGCTAGACCTTTAAAAATATATATAGTTATGGTACCGTAAGTTCTATATTTGTAGAGATAAAGCCCGATTCTACGAACATAAAAAATGACCCTCGTACTCTGACGTCGAGGGTGCATGAAGACACACAGAGAATTCATTGTTGGATTATCAACAGAGTCGGCCAAGTTTGAATTTGTTTTTCGTCATCACAAGCATTTTAAAATAATTTTAGTCTAATCGCCATCATAACAATTGATACTGTAAATTCACTTTTTTCATTAAGGGGTGGGGTATAAAACACAGATTTAGTGAACATGTGATGGCTGACATCAGCCATTGTTTTTGTTCTTATCTTTTGTGCAATCTTTGTCATATACAAGCACAACAGATTAAAACAAAAATGGTGTCAAAATGATGTTAGGTTAGGGAGAATCGGAGGTTCTTCGATTGTTATTTGTTTATTTCAAAGGGAGGTAGTTTCAGTTAATGTCGTGAATTAACTGTTTTGAATTGCAATTTCGCTCGTTCAATAAGCACATTTGGGATTTTTAGATGTTTTTTTTTCACCGTTGGACCTTCCTGTTTGCCATTTAATGTAAACTGTGTCACGTTTTGATGATCAACTTGCTGATGATATTGGAATGAGCTGTTTTCACTTTAGGTTAGATAACTCTTTCAGATAAAAATATAAAATCAAATAATTACCATTTTTGTGTGTCGGACGTTTGATAAATATTTTGGTTTATTTTTGGCTGCGGCATCTTAACTGGATCAGAAGATACAGTATCATGAAAATCGGACATTTCTTTTTTGTTTGAGTATATATATGCTTGCAAGTAACTGACAACTGCTTTACTTATTAAAGTGACCGCAGAGAGGGAATACTCGCTAAAAAGTATCTGGCTGGGCAGGGTCTGAGCTCATGACCCCACTAGCATTCCATAGCAGTCTGACTTGCTATTGATTGTATAAATTGCTCCGCCCTCTTCCACTCCTTTGGGCAAAGAAACACACTTTAAATCTGATGAAACCCTGCTCGTTTGCAGATAAGTTAGAGCCTTAAAGCCTGTGTTTATTGTTTACTGCTAAAGGGTTATCGTGTAACTAGTGATGATCCAGTTGAAATGTCGCGATCAGAGTTTGCACTGTTTACGGCCAGAGACTCATGTAATATAGATTATCACTGCTCAGTAGAAACAATTTTTATTAAGATATATAAAATACACCGCAATTTAGATAATCAGACGTGTGGTCCCTTAAAATATATAATGGACAATTTCATCCTTATAATATCAATCTGCATGGACGATTACATTAGTAGATACACACCTAAAACATTCAAACAAAATTTGATACGAAAAAGTGACAAAACATGAGCTTAACAAATTTCGAAAATGGTTATTTAACACCACAGTCTCCCTATCCCTCCTGTGTCAATTGCCTGTCATAAAATATATCAAATTCCAGAGACATTTACATAAACAATCCAGGCTGTTCAGACGCTCTCACCTTGCATATGAAAGCAGATGTCTACCTTGAGAAACGCCAGAAATTAATTATTGAAAAAAATCTGATTGATTATATAAGGTAAGCTTTTAGTTCTACGATGTAAATATATCACTTCTCACAGAATAGCAAAACATTTGTTAATAAAGAGAGGGTAGCCCAATTATAACTTGGTGCCAATGGGCGCCTGTTCTTCTCAGCATTGCTTAAAAATGATATTTAAAAGATTCAAAAGATATGTTGAAAACTGCTAATTTGTTTGGTTTGGTTTTGTGGTTTATTTTCCCAGTCAACAGGTATGGTCATGTTTAGACGGTAAATTCACCTAACAACACTTTTCCTGCGCAAGTCGGTTAACCAGTACGCCATGCACAAACTATTGCTTGTTACTGACAGCAGCCCTTCTTGAATCAGCGGAAGGAGGAGAATGACTGTAGAAAATATTTCAAGATCAATCTCCACGAAAGTATGGGCCGGGCTTAGATCGAACTCTTGACCCCTGGATCAGCAATAGGCCACTACAGGATCTGAATTTTCTTTTAATTCGGTTAAATTTTCTTTTGATACATCTTTACATCTGTTAAAATAACTGATATGAAATATTGCATCAACTATGAGTTATTGCCATTGAATTTGTGTTTACAGGTGAATAATAAATTAAATTGGCATAAGGCATCATTGGCCACAAAATATTGAACACATACTGAAATTCCTTAAAAGTGTGATAAATTTCGATAACTTTTGCAATAGTCTATGTATCAGGAACAAAAATGTATATTTGCAACTGTTTGTGCTGTTTATAACCAATGGCATAACTTCATCTTAAATTTACAATAAACGAAACAATTTTAATTTTGAAATAGTTAATTTCCCATTTCTTGACGAAGATGTTCATCTCGCTCCTTCGTATGGTGTATATATTTCGCAGCTGATTCGTTTTTCTAGAATATGTTCAAATGTTAGTAATTTCAACAATTGAAACCTATTTTTGACCACTAGGTTGATGACATAGGGATATCGATATCATAACCTTCGTAAAACATTCTCTAATTTCTACTGAAGATACTCAGAGTTGATCGTTAAATACAATCTAGGCTGGAAAACTTTTCTGCAACAAGGCATTTCAGAACCTGTGTTTTATGGTGATTTAGTTGGAAAGCCTTCTTTTCATGATCAGTTAAAATGTCATCAAGCATTATAAAAAAGTGGGATATAGCATGAATACTATGCGGTAGTCTGCATGCCTGGTTGTGAAAACATCACAGATTATAGCTATGGTTTCCTTTTCAATTGTACTTTAAAGTCAGGCTTCAGACTCAATGACGACACTGACGTAGAGCTTTACTCCGTTGGTAGATGTCTGACGTTTGTCTTGGGCTGGGCCCACCTTGACTCAACTGGGTTTTTTTCTTTGGCCCAGCAGTCTGTGTATTAGGATCCCTTTTCTTTGTTTTGTTGGTTGGTTTGATGCTTTATGTCCCAGTCAACAGCTATGGTCATGTCAGGACGATCGATTCACCTAGCCACATTTTTCCCGTGCAAGTTTAACTTAAAGGTTAACCAGTACTTCGTGCCCATACTTTCGCTTGTAACTGACAACAACCCTTCTTGAATCAGCAAAGGAAGGAGATTATTTTCTTCATGATCAATCTCTATGATCGTATGGGACTGGGCCGGGATTGAACTCGCGACCCCTGAATCTGCAGTCAGACACGTACCTGTAGTCAGACACGTACGTTACTGACTGCGCTACACGGCTGGGTCCTTTTCTTTGTTTCATCACATAAATCGTTATTGGGCGCAAAGCATCTTGAGCAGAAAAAATGCAGGTTCCCATTCCCCTTCATAGCTAACCTGTAGTCGTCGTAGGATATCCCTGAACGAAAAAAATAATAACATATATCATCACCCTCCCAGACCCCCATTTACATGTTTATAAGTAGAGGATCAAACGTAAGTACAAATGTATTACTATTAATTGAATGGGTTGAAGAAAGCATTTTATCGTTTTTTCGCAACGAATTAATATGTTCAATATTACGGGGGCACAAATGTTGCATCATCCGTAATTATCATATGGCGTTAGTATGTGCGTATTTTCATAACGTACCCACCATCTGTAAGCCACTATCTTAATACCTGACAGACGCAACGTTAAGACATTTGAGCCAGTGCATGAGATTTCCAACAATGTGGTTTGTGCGACCAGCAAAGCCTCAGATCAGCCTGCGCATACGCGCAATCTGATCAGAGCCTTTGCTAGTCGCTTGAGTATTCTATGATTGTTAAGCTACTGACTGAACACCATTTGGAGTTTATAAACTCAAAGGAGCCTGCAGAGGCTTATCTGAGTCTACATATGTCAAAATGGCACATTGTTGGAAATCTCATGCAATGGCTCATTTGTAAACTTTATTAGCCAGATTTGGGGAAAAAATATGAAACTAGAAGGACTAGCAGATAGGTTTAACCGCATTTATATAATATAAAGAACTGCGAATTAGTGTTGGTGTTTGAAAGAAACGCGTTGTTTCAACGGCAGTCAGCTTTCTGGAAAGAACATTATGAACATGAAAATTGACGTTAATAAAGACAAATAATAATCTTACCTGTTCCACATCTCCGATGTTGCCATCCTTCACAAATATTGCACGATATGGCGTGCATGCGCGCGGTCACCGCAGAATCACAATCAATGCATACGACGGACATAATGACATCCAGGTGTGTACTAATGGAGTAAAACTGTTGAGCCACAGTTTTATACCTTAACAACGGCATTTCAAAGGCATACCGATTATCTAGTAATTACAACCTGTTAATCCCAACTGTTAAAGCATTCTGCGTAATTACCTACAAAATTAGGCGTTAATTGGGGGAGGGGGGGATTTTCATAATCAAAGGCACACACTTATATGATTAAAGGTCCGACTTATCATTTGATATTAATTAATAAGGTATTTTGACGCATGTGCTAACATACAAATCGACGGAAACATGCTGACGAACGAACATAATATTTGATAATCAATGCAGAGATCTGCATTTTTCACATGGTCCCAAACACAATTTTTTATTTTTATTTATGCAAACTAACCCACTATGAATAAAAAGAATACACCTATCGTTCAATATAAAAAAATAGAAAAATTAATGGGGACGTTTTGACCAACTTTTTGAACCATGGGGACGTTTTGACCAATTTGGGGACGTTTTGACTAGGGGACGTTTTGACTAGGGGACGTTTTGACTGTAATCCGTCACCGATTCTTCACATTGGTACCGATTATTCACATCTGAGAAAATTTGTACCAGTTCTTCGCACGTCAAAAATATAAAAATGTGAAAATTGAGCACAAATGTTAGACCCCAAAGTTAATTAAAATTGACTGCACGTAAATTTCACACTTGCAAAAAATGACTTATCGGTACCAATTCTTCAAATGGTGTGAAATTTACGAAGTGTGAAATTTGTGGTTCAACAAGACTCCAACCAAAATTTAGACTTCTAACCCCACTGGACACGTCAGTTTGAGCGTTTCAATGAAACATTGTTGTTTCCTTTTGTGCATAAGCTGTGAGTACCAGCATCTCATGTACATGGCGGTTCATTAGTATTATCTATATATTCATCTAACCTACATTTCCCCACGTCAAACAGTGCTTTTACACATTTTTATTGACAGCTCAAGCTACTTTGAACTAATATTATAAAATTTACAGAGACACATCTGCTATACAATAAAAGTGGTCCAAAAGGAGGAGGTAATGCACCTTTTAGTGATATTTCAATGTTTTACATCAAATATTTCACAATGCACAACGTGCACATGCCTGCTGGTACAATAATGCAGTCATTGTATGGTTGTGTGTATGCACGGGAGATAATACACTGGCTAAAGCTCATGGATTATCTTCCTGTACATACGCACAAAGTAAGTGAGGGTGCAAAGATCAGGAACCATACAATAACTTACACTTAAATCAAGAGCCAATTTATTTTATCACGAGGAAACTGAAGCATGTAGCCATCGATGAACAATGACTAATGAATAATCCAAGCGTTTACATGTACATGTATACTTAAATTTCCATATACGAGGGTCATTTGGAAAGAACGTATTTTGGTCATTTTTTGTAAACCTATTCGTTTGGTATCACCTAGAACAGCAATCTGGCCTCTGTGTCAGGACACACACTTTCCATTATTATTGCGAATATGTGTATTGTTTGCTTACTGGAAAAATAAAAATATCCATGAAATACATACATTTTCACAGCAAGCCTTTAATAAATCTTTAGATTTTGCAACCGTTCATAGCCTCGTGATTGACACAAATTTGATTGACAGCTGCCAAGCTCACTTGCCCCTGCAATACGTATCGAACATCAAACTCATTCGCCAGAAGTAAGACTGGTGTTGTGGTGGACAGCGAGCCACACCTGAGTCGCACGTGCAAAACAAGCCTCTTGTTTGCTCCATTGGCTGTCCGTGTTCAAGCTGGCTGTTCCGCTTTTCCGTTTTACACTCAGACAAAGCTGTTTATGCGATTACATATTAAATACAAAACTGTTTGTTTCTTAAATTATAAATAGTTTTTATATTTTAGATATTTAAAGCTGCATACTCTGGAACTTTGAACATTTTTCGAAAAAAATTATTTTCTTTTTAAATCATTTGCAAAAGCAGAATTAAGTTAAGTTTTCACAATAAATCTGTTCACTATAGCTGAAAACTGCATGGAAAAGTGAATTATCTTATAAAAACAGGTGTTTTTTCTCTTGTTGGTAATTATTTGCGTCCCTCCAATAATTATAGACAGGTAAGTTTTAACATAATTGCTGTTGTTTTGATATTGATAATTTGTAAAGAGTTACGAAATTGGTGAAATCTATACCTGAATTTTAGTTTTTTTACTGTGTTCTTGAAAAATAGAAACATTATTTCAAAAAATAAAAGATCAAAAGTTACAGACTATGCAGCTTTAAAATACAATGTAAATATAAGCAATACATTCAATGTTTGGCCTGTTCATGGAATCATGAATATTTCGTGTCTCTTGAAAAGTTAACGTAAAGCCCTTCCGGCTTCTGGGTCTCTTGCAAAGTTAACGAGAAACCCTTCACTTCTTAAATAACTTTTGAAAAGTTTGTACATGTTGAACATAAACATAATATTATCAAATTGGATGATTTTGCACCATTTTAAAGGCCGTTATATGGTTAAAGTAAGAAAGAGGGCCTTGGAACGGTCAGTAAAATATTTTACTGGAGGGCTTAAACCGGTTTAACAGTGCACATACCTCACCCTTAGTTCAGATGTGTATCAAGACACATAGACGCTTGGTTTGCATGAAAGACCCCTAACTTATTAATGCATCATCTAGAATATATAAATCAAGATATAAAAAGGAGATAAAGCAAAGATAAGGACTCAGCAGTAAATAAAACTGAATACTGGAGCAAAAGAAATCCAACAGGTAGGCCTGACAACAGTCAAAGCATCTGGCCCCTACCATCTCATCGATAGATAAGTCTTTAAGTCTGAGCCGTCATAGAGTCTGAAGTCGGACCCACTTTGTGCAATTAAAGAGAAAAGCAAAGTTGCCAATCGTGATTGGGTTGACCACCAAGCATGCAGTCTGCTGCAAACCATTGATGTTAGGGTTAATGTTAAGTCAATATATACGCTATAACTGAGAATGTTGATTCTCATTGCTTAAAAGGGAATAGAGTGGCTCAGTGATAGAGTGCTTGACTCGAGACCGAGGGCCCCGGGTTCGAGCCTCACCGGCGTCACTGTATTGAGTCCTTGAGCAAGACACATGTATCCTTACTTAGTACTCGTTCAACCCTAGTAACCCGACCCGACATAAATGAAAGATTGTTGACTGTGACGTAAAGAATCAAATCAAAATCATTGCTTAAAAGTGAGACAAGAATATCAACGTTACATCGTTCTGAATACAAGGCAATGTGTTTATTTTACCTCTAAAACGTGTATGTCACAATGCACATATTTTCAAAATATATTTTGGTTCTTAAAATGTACTTGGTACAATGAGGTCAGCTTTAAGTTGACATTTTGGTTTATTATAATTGTAAACAGTTACAAACACAATAGTTAGAAGGGGAGCACAGTGGCTCAGTGGTAGAATGCTTGACTCGAGACTGAGGGGCCGGGGGTTTGAGCCTCACTGGAGTCACTGTGTTGTGTCATTGAGCAAGACACATTTATCTTTGCTTAGTACTGGTTCAACCCAGAAAGACCTGTCTAAACCAAACTTAAAAATTGTTGACTGGGACGTAAAGAATCAAATCAAACTGCGAGTATAAATCAATGATGTTGTGGCGTTTAACGTGATACTATGAGTAAATACTTAAGCATCACCTCGATCCTTAAGACTTTCACTTTGAAAAAGACAACAGAACGAGATTTAAGCGTAGAGAAGCACGTACAAGATGGACACAAAATACAATATTTACAGTTCATGAAATCATTTTTAAGTGTGCTGTTCACTGCTGCGAGCGGGCTACCCAACCCTACTCCACTTCATATTACGAAATGGAGGGGGAGGTAGGATTTTACCAGGCTCTAGACCAACAAGGCCGTTCGTACTGACGCACGCTTATACTCTGAGCCTTAAGAGAACCAATATATTAAATATTGACCCTTTTTTGGATTCACACATGTGTTTAAACTGACATAATCTGCTGTATATGCCACAAAACTCAGCTACAGAACCTCCAGTCGGTATTCCCGTCAGAGTGTTGTTGACTCACTCTTTATAGCAAAAATTTGAATTAAATGTAAGAAAACTTGTCGTGCTGACAAGAACTCGCTAGAAACTTCCTTGCCAATGCCCTGGCCCAGTTTATATAAACTTCCCGCAAGTGGTTAACCCTACTCACGAGCCTCGCTACCTAGTTAAACCGGTTCTTTTAAGACACAATTTTCCCGCTATACGATGTAACACGGGAAATTAAGAATGCCTTTGGTGTAATATGAGGGGCTGAATAACCTCATTCACTTCTTGAAAATTGGGGGTTATGGGATCAGTAATATAGTATTGAATACAGAACAAAACAAGTCAACAAATTTGCGCGACGAAATGTTTTTTAAATACCATTTGAAACAATTAAAGCAAACAATATACTCAATGGGCACATTTCGTGCTGCTGTAGTGACCCAAACCACAGAAAAAGAATACAGAAAATGGCCAAAAGTCTTATTTTAGAAGTTATACCATATCTCGTTTGATCAACATTTTCCAGATGCAAAAACAGCCGTGATCGCAAAGTATATTACTGTAGCTAAGCCCTTCAAATGGAATACAGCGTTACTAAAATTTTACATATATGTTACTCAAAGTAAGAAAGACGGCAACAATCAGGAAACGATACAATGAAGTACCACACCAGATTCAGGACACTACATTGGAAAGTAACAAAATACAACAAACATCAACAACAAGAGCAAGAGGTCAGCCCTTTCCCATCTGGTGACTACAAGGCAGCAATAAAAAATACGCGAAAGCATGAGAAACACAAGACACAAACACAAAAGAAGTATCGCCTTGGAAAGGTCAGTAGAAAGATTTTACTGGAGGGCTTAAACCGGTTTCACGGCGCGAACCTCACCCTTAGTTAACACTGAACGTTGGCGTAAGTATAGAAATAGCAACACCCTAAATAGAATTAAATTTCGTTGGAAAATGATGTCATAAATTACTTAGATTTTGAGTACCTATTTTCTGTACTGTCAGTGCAATCGCAGTATTTGCTCATCTGAAAAATGTACATAAAAGATAAACAAGCAGACGATTATCTTGTTGAAGTAAACAAATGGTACAGTTTACAATACACATCGAGGTCTACAAATAATGGGTTTACTACGCCTACAAAACGCAATCATTTTGTCTGCAACTATCTGTATGTTGCGTGTCTCTGTATGTGAAAGCGTAAAATTAAATAAGTAGGCTGACACAGGCATGCAAATACCTAACAAAATTGCTTAATGTTTGCCTGGCGAAACCAATAAAAAGAAAGTAATCCAATTCATAAGTATCACATACTGCTAAATATCACATACAGGTTACTTTCGGAACCTGATTTCTATGGTGACTTGGTGTATAAATTGAAGAAGATTGTTTGCTCTACTAATTTTTAGCGCAGTTCATTAAAATGATTTTCCATTATAAAAAGATTGGCTATAACATTAACGTTTTGCAACAGACTGCATGCTTGGTGGTCAACCCAATCACAGTTGGCAACTTTGCTTTCCTCTTTAATTGCACGCCGGTGGGTCGGACTTCAGACTCTATGATGGTTCCGACTTAAAGACTTATCTATTGATGAGATGGTAGAGGCCTGATGCTTTGGCAGTATGTCAGCCCACCATGGTTTACCTGTTGGATTTCTTTTGCTCCGGTATTCTGTTTTATTTACTGTTGAGTCCTTATTTTTTGATTTATCTCGCTATATCTTGATTTATATGTTTTAGGAGATGATGCATTGATAAGTTAGGGGTCTTTCATGCAAACCAAATATCTATGTGTCTTGATCCACATCTGAACTAAGGGTGAGGTTGGCGCCGTTTAACTGGTTTAAACACTCCAGTTAAATAATTTACTGACCGTTCCAAGGTGGTACTTCTTTTGTGGATCTTTTATGTTTTTGTTCTGTCTTGTGTTTGCTATGTCTTTGTGCGCGTCTGTTTATATGTGCCTTGTAGTCACCTGCTGGGAAAGGGCTGACCTCTTGGCTCTCGTTTGTGGTGTCTAACTGTGAGTTTGTCACTTTCCCATTGGTATCCCGGGTCAGGTGTGGTACTTGATTGTATCGATTCCTGATCTTTGCACCCTTACTTACTTTTACTGGTACCTATGACATAATGTACCAGTATATTATAATTATACTGATACCTATCACGTACTGTGTGTAAAGAGTCAAACTTAAAACATGTATGTGCAGCTATCCAGAGGGACTTTATATCTAGATTTTGGTCTGAATCTTCATCCAAACATCCAGTATGTGAAAAGCTAGGCTCTTGTGAGTATGCGCATATGCACAGGCTCTCCTTAGGCTTCGTTTGTAACCGATGCGATAAGTATTGAAATCGTATGTACTGACTCACAGTATGTAATCACAAAATACAATCACTTATTGGAAGAATGATGAGACTGAAAAGCCAGAAATTGTTTAGCACTGACAAAATCCACCATCATTTTAGCAAAACAACGAATGAATGCGGGATGTTTTTGGCGCTTACCAGATTGTACAATAAATACATATATTATTTAATAAATCTAATTAATAATTTCATAAAGTTGATCTTACTGGGCCGTGTAGCGTAGACGGTAACGTGTCTGGTAATAGATGCTAGTCTGACTGCAGATCCAGGGGTCTCAAGTTCGATCCCGGCCCAGTCCCATACTTTCGTGGAGGTTGATCATGAAATAATTTCTATGGTCATTCTCCTCCCTTCTGCTGAATCATTCAAGAAGGATTGTTGTCAGATACAAGCGAAAGTATGTGCACGAAGTACTGGTTAACTGCTTATAAAAGCTTGCCCAGGAAAAGTGCGGATAGGTGAACTGACTGTCCCGTCATGATCATTGCTGTTGACTTCGGACGTAAAGCAACAAAACAAAGATACATACAATATATTTGATCATTTTTTGCGAAAGAAGAATGGTCAACTTGGGACAGGCAAAGTTAATTGGAATGTGCCTTCAGTTCTATCCAGCAGAGTGACGGTGACGGTTCAGGACTCTAGATATGAGTGATAGATAGCTAGATATATTTCGTTATTTCCTCCAAGTAAGAGAATACAAAATTATTTACAATTTTACTCTCAAAAATGTGCAACTTGACTTATGGTCACTCATACATCTTGATATGAGTCTGGTCCTTCATCTTCTTCCACAGAGCATGGTAAATTAGCAAAGCTCTGAGGAGACTGCGAACAGACTCCTCATAGACTTTTTTGTCACAGATGTCATCTGATAAGTATTAAATTTACTTTGACTGGCTCAAATAATTGGGCAAGGACACGCAATTCGGTACTCATCGCACACCTTTAAGCGCCCAGGTTGACGTAATGAGCGTAGCTAGTGGTCTAAATGTTGAACTGAGTCGTTTTCTACCGTCATAAGTTCTACATGCGAGAAGCTAAGGCTCTGAAGAGATGTCTCGTCTGAGCCTTCGTTGGTCGCAAATGCAATAAGTAACACAGTCGCATGTGATCTCTCATAAATTTTATATTTTAGGTGGCTTTGTCGTGTGAATGAATATTGGAAAACATCATGAATATCTCAAAGGCCATGAATGTCGTTTTGTGGTGTACTTTACTTGTCTACAGCGGAGTTTGCGGATCGTGTTACATAAATCCTACAACATTTACAGCAGATTGTTCACACCAGGATCTAGACAGGGTCCCTTCTTATGTCCCTGATTCAACCAAAGTTTTAGACTTATCAGGTAATTTGTTCAAAGAAGTGCATCTGAGGCACTTCAGAAGATTTTATAATTTAGTGAAACTTGATTTAAAGTCAAATTACATAAAATACTTAGGCAATGACTCTGATACAGAACTTTTAACGCTAAGAGTGTTGGACATATCAAAAAATAGGCTTCGATATTTGAATAATGCCTTTTTTATCCGCATACCTAATCTACAGAAACTGTCCATTAGTTATAATGGCAACCTTATAGTATCGACGATCAGAGGACTTCGGAATCTAACTATTCTGGATATGAGCTCCATCGAACCGATAAACGTCAACTCGACTCCATTCAAGGATTTGGAATACCTTAAAGACCTCAATCATGGTTGGTGTCGGCTTAGGTATCTCAGAGATACTATGTTCACTGGTCTTTCAAATCTTCTGAAGCTAAATCTAAGATGGAATGACATGCATGATCTTCCCAGTGGAGTATTTCTCAGACTAATCAAACTGAAATATCTAGATATGAGCAACAATATGCTGGAATATCTTCCCAGTGGAGTATTTGCCGGACTATCAAAACTGAAAGATCTAAATTTGAGCTTCAATAGGATGAATCATCTTCCCAGTGGAGTATTTGCTAGACTAATCAATCTTAAATTTCTTGTTTTGAGCGTCAATAACCTTGATCATCTTCCAAATGGAATATTTGTTGGACTAACCAAACTGAAAGTTCTTGATTTGGGTGGCAATCCGCTGTATTACATAACATCTCTTCCAACAGACATATTTCATCCACTAATTCACCTGGAAGAGCTAAACCTGAACACGTATGGCCATCTTCTAGATACCTATACATACATGGACAATCAAATAAGTAAAATACCAACCTTAAAGCGGCTATATATTACGGGAGCACCGAATAAAAACTTTGGACCTGGATTTACTGTCCTGATAAAGCTAGAATATCTTTATATAACAGGTAATTTATCAGTAATCAATAATGAGACATTTGTCAATTTAAAGTATACACATTCACTTACACTGTCACTGGTAGGTTGCGAGTTTAGTAGCATTTTCCCGAATGCATTCACTAGTTTGAAAAACCTAACATTACTCGACGTCAGTTATAACAACTTTCTATGTAAAAAATCTATGAGGAGTAATTTTACAACAGCAATATGCAACAGTAGAGTCAAAAGTCTGATTGCCACTAATATGCAATGTCCATTTCATTTTTATCCATGGTACTACTGTGATTCTCCAGATCTTGAATTACTTGATATGAGCAACAACAATTTGGCTACAGTGTTTGCATTTCCGTTTACATTAAAAGAGCTTTATCTTGCCAACAACAATATTGATTCCCTTGATTTGCTCACACTTTACCACATGTATAACTTAGAGAAACTAGATCTATCAGATCAAACTCAAATTCCTGATGACTCAAATACTCATCTGAAAAAAGGAAAAACGAGAACAACTGGGGACACAACTGATTCATACAAGTTGAATACAGTGTCATTAGCCCCATTTTATAATATAACAAAGACATATACTGACTTCAAACAAAATGGTCAAAATATCGATTCACAAGCTAGAAATATGACATTTAAAGATCAAAATGTTAACGTCACAACATTGTCCCGTCCAATTCCTGCATTTCTGAAATGGATTGATGTTAGCAAAAGTGGTTTAATATGTGACTTATGCAAATTAGACAACACCAATAACTCTGTCAAGATATTTAACATTTCTGGATTTAGGCCAAATAAACATTGCAGTAAATGGTTAGACAGATTATGGCCTTGGCTTCATAATTTAATAAAGCTCGAGTACCTAGATTTAAGGGGGGATCATATTACGACAATACCAGCAGAAGCGTTTACTCACACAACACATTTAAAACATTTAGATTTGGCTGAGAATCATCTTGCTACTTTAACATTTGAAACAAAGTCTTTGGGGAATTTAAAAATACTCAACCTTTCTGATAATATCATTCAATACGCTTATAGCCAATTCACAGAAGACATAAAATCTAATGACTTAAAGATTTATTTGGATCATAATGATTTTTTATTATGTGACTGTGATAGGTTAAGCTTCGTCCATTGGCTGAGTACCTCTAATGTTGTATACAACATAACTGGACTCATGTGTAAGTATGCCAATGAATCGCAAGTTAGTCTACGTCAAAGAGCTGCTATATATCACCAACTAAAATACGAATGCCCATCCATAGTTGTGATTGTTAGTTGCGTGCTTGTTTTCATTTCCGTGCTACTCGGAGGGTGTGGTATTGCTATTCTCTGCCACAAAAGGTGGAAGGAAAACTATTTAAGTGTTTTTGTGAGAAGCATTATTAACCCTTATCACCCACTAGAGGAATGTCATATTGAGCTAGAGTATGATATCTATATTTCATACGAGCGAGATCATGACATTACAGCCAATGAAACTTTGCACGACTTAGTAACCAAGAAACTCTATCCCTGGTTTAAACAAAGAGGGTTCAAAGTTTTAAGCAGAGATGAGTTATATGCAGGCAGAAAACTATATTCCGAAATCTCTCAGGCTTTGCGCAAGAGTCGAAACGTTATTGTGTTGCTTTCGAATGATTACTGTGTGGATTTTTGGAATGTTTTTGAGTTCAATACTGCAGCTATGGAGGGCATATACACTAAAAGACGAATAATCATTCCGGTATCATTTGAAATACTGAAACCAGAAGTTTTTCACGAGGAAATCACCACCTTCTTAAAATCTGTGCCGTTACCCAGATACACACCCAATACTAGTTTTACTGTGTTGGCGAATTATTTGTTAGAGAAAATAATGTGCTGATAATGTGCCAACAGACATACCAGAATAAAAAGCCATTTAATAGGTGAAGCCCCCATTGTGGATCTGTGTTCCCTTGATCCCTGAAAATTATGCATTGATCTCCCCAAATCCCTAAGAATAATTTCCTGGGCTCCCTAAAAGTTTTTTGCCTTTGCTCCCCAAATCTCTGTACATGTATAAGCCAATTCTCCCAAAAATGTTTTTTCTCACTGTAGAATTAAAATCACATACTTAAAAACTATGAAGCCATACCAGAGCTCACGACTTAATGATTAATTAATATTTTGCCTTATACATGTAAAGACAGAGGTTAGCCATGGAATACATGACATTTAATTATTTCAATGAAATGCATGATATGTGGCTCAAAGTATGAGATCATCCTAAATGCGGTTGCTGTACCTGGTAGAGTAGGCATGGAGGAATGCTCGCTAGATTTTATTTTTTTAATTAGAGACAGATCATTTCGTTTTCTGGTTTGGGTCATGGGCTGATTTTTTCCAACAGCTTAAACTAGATTTTTAGACAAAGAGAAAGCATTTGTTTTTTGTAACCATAAAAAGTATTTTCTGCAATTGCTATTTGTCCCTATACGCTTGTTAAACTTCTACAGCTTCATCAAGTATATATCTGATAAGCACTTTTCAGAGTTTTCTTATGAAAATGAGCTAAATATCTAAAGTGAGAATTACATAGCAGCTGTGTAGGCAACCCTGCTCAAATATAGAGTCACACTCGTGCTAGGGGGGGGGGGGGGGGGTCGGCGTTATGCTCTCCCAGGAAAATGGATATAGAATTGTGTGATCTGGTGTATTGTGTGTGGTCCAAAGTATGTTATTACCACAAACTTAAAGGATAATAAATCAAAAACACTCAAATAGTAAGTGAGTATTATCAGGAAATACCGTAATCACAAACCGCAGACTCAATTGCCATATTTTTCTCTTAGATAACTCCAGATGTGTATGTTAGAACGAAAATAAATACATTTTGAATTAACAAGGAGGTCTGAGGGGCTACCCTCACCCCTCCAGAAGCAGAAAATATTTAAAAAATCGAAAAAATGGAGGCTTTTCCTTTTTTTTGTTTTGTTTGTTTTTAAGCAAGGCTCCCCAAATCCCCCAAACTATGAGTTTGCTCCCCAGCTCCCCTAAAATAATAAGCAGTGCTCCCCAGCTCCCTGAAAATAAATATCCATTCTCCCCAGATCCCCTAAACTCCTAGGGCACCATAGTTGCAGTATATTTTAGTTAATAGTGATTACTACTATATTAGAGGCAGTGCATGTTTGGTTCATATCCTATTATCAAACACAAAGTGTTCTGACTAGCCCTGCGCTTTCACATTATTGCCAGTGCATTTGCTGCTCGTAGACACAAAATATTGAGGATAATGATAATTTACTCAGTTTAACAAAAAACTTTTGTCTCACTGTGAATTAATGCACGCATGTTATTAACACTGATTCTACTAGTCACGTCTACTGATAAGACTTGCAAACAGCTTGGACCCAAAATAAGGATGTATAGAAATGTCAGTTCCGGTCTGGACTCTGATTGTATTCCTGATGAAAACTTTTTTAAAAAGTTGATTTTGAAAACAAAACAGCAGACGACAAAAAAATGCAGAATTACCCAGTAGTCAAAGAGTTAAAAAGGGAGTGGGGAGTATTCGATATCTCCACCCAATACTGACAAATAAAGGTTCGCTTTCAAGCATGCACCATGTATGTATGGATAACATTTGACCTCTCTTTATCAATGTGGTCTTTTGGTAGGGTGACTGAAACCTTGAGTGTGCACGTCGTCTCATTGAAATGGACATATGTGTTAGCTCTTAGGCCTAATCTGGATGCAAACTCTGATAGTATTCCTGAGAAGTTGATTTTGAAACAAGAAATATCACAGTAACGTGACGAATGTCTTTAAAGAAATTGGTCTAGCATAAGACAAATTTGAAGATAGTCAATTCTTATATAGGAGATATGCTCCAGATACAAAAACCTAGAAATGAGGTCAGAAGTCCAAGTTAAGGTCAAAGTGAACCAGATTGGATGCAACACTCGGCCATCAAAAGGAGGAATCCATGTGCCAAATTTGGGATTCCTACCTCAAATAATATAGGCGATATGCCCCAGACACGATTATTCCAGAAAATAGGTCATAGGTCAATGTCACTGTGACTTAAAATGTTTTGCGACATATAACCATCCAACGATGCATCTTTACTCCAAATTTAGGATTCCTACCTCAAACAGTATAGGAAATATGCTCCTGACACGACTATTCTAGAAACAATTTCAAGGTCACAGTAACCCCGAAACTGATACATGAAACTCTGCCATCCCAAGATGCAACCACACACCAAATGTGGTATTTCTAACTCAAATAATAAAGGAGATATGCTTTGGACACGATTATTCTCAAACCTAGGTCAGATCAAGGTCACAGAGACCCAAAAATGGCACTCCACCATCCCAAGATGCATCCACCACAAAATTTGGAATCCTTACCTCAAAGCGTATAGAAAGTATGCACCAAACTCGATGCCAATTCTAGAAACTAGGTCAAAGATCAAGATCACAGTGACCCAAAAATGAAACCTGACACTCCTCCATCCCAAGATGCATTCATACACTAAATTCGGAATTCATACCTCAAAGAATATAGAATTGCACCAGACTCAATGCTAATTGTAGAAACTAGGTCAAGGTCACAGTGACCCAAGGATGGTACGCGACATTTCGTCATCCCAAGATGCATCCACACACTAATTTGAGATAACTACCTCAAATGATATAAGATATATGCTCTGGAAGCGAATACTATAAAAACTGGGTCAGAGGTCAATGTCAATGCCACATTGACCAGTTAATGGTAGGCCACAGTCCCCAATCCCAAGATGAATCCACACACCAAATTGGGATTCTTATCTCAAATAATATATGAGATATTAACCAGACATGATTATTCTAAAACTAGGTCAGAGGTCAAGGTTACAGTGACCAGACATTAGTACGTGACGCTCTGCCATCCCAAGATGCATTTTTACACCAAATTTGGAATTCCTACCTCAAAGAATATAGGAGAAATGCACAAGACTCAATGCCTATTCTAGAACTAAGTCAGAGGTCAAGGTCACAGTGACCGAAGGATGGTATGCATCACTCTGTCTTCTCAAGATGCATCTACACACCAAATTCGCAATTCCTACCTCAAAGAATATAGGAGATATGCACAAGACTCAATGCCTATTCTTAAAACTAGATCAGAGTTCAATGCAACAGTGACCCGAATATGGTATGCCACACTCTACAATCTCAAGATGCATCTACACACCAAATTTAGGATTCCTACCTCAAATAGAATAAAAGATATGCTCTGTACACGATTATTCTAAAAAACTAAGTCAGATGTAAAGGTCAAGGTCACAGTGACCCAAAAATGGTATGCGACAACCACACACCAAATTTGGGATTCCTATTTCAAAGGACATAGGAGATATGCACTGGACATTAAGCGGGACGGACGCGCGGAGGGACAGTGTATTTACTATATGCCTCCCAAAGTTCCTTTGGGGGCATAAAAATGAGCGGACGGTATAGGCATGCATTTTACCCAGTAAGCAAGGGTTTAGTCATGAGATATGGTGTAAACACAAAGTCTATATATGCCCTTTGACCACTCATTTAGACCTTGACCTTATGGCAGGGAGTCTGAGACCTACTCTCTGCACATCATGTCATTCAGATTGACATTAGTGTGAAATATATCCAAAATCGGACAAGGGGCTTTGGAAATATGAAGCAGTCACAGATAATGTACATGTGACATTCGACCTCTCAGTTTGGCCATGACATTGACGCAGGGTTTATGAAACTTTCACTTTTCATATTATCTTAATATTATGGACATATATGTGAAATAGTTTAGTTATCAGTAAAGGGGATCTAGAAATATTGAAAGAACACAAATAATAAACAGGTGATTTTTCACCTCTAGCTATGACATTGACCTTAAAGCAGGGTGGCTGAAACATTCGCCATGAACACTCTCTCAATATGGTGGACATGTGCGCTATTGTCATAACAAGACAAAACGTTTATGATTAATTGAGCTGATAATACACATTATAGTAACTTGATCTGGCGTACTGTATCAGGTCGAGTGGATGACGTCATATCAGATCCAGTTACTATTATAATAAAAATGTTTATTACGTACCTATCTTGACATAATTCTGATTTTACAGATAGACAGTACAAAATATGCTAACAAGCAAAGTGTGCTTGACTCGAGACCTAGGGGTTACGGGTTCGAGCCTAACCGGCGTCACTTCATTGTGTACTTGAGCAAGACACATTTATTCTTGCTTAGTACTAGTTCAGTCCAGGAAGTCCTGTCTCGACATGATTGATGAGTCGTTGACTGGGATGTAAAAATTAAATCTAACAAACAAATCATTTATAGGTATATATGAAAATAATGCATATGTGACTTTTGACCTTCTACTGTGGCCTTGATCTTGAAGCAGAGTGTCTGTAACATTTGCTCTGCAACAGGAGACGCTATATTTGATGTTTTAGGAATTAATTAATTTCATAATTAGACAGGCAGACAAAACAGGAGACGCTTCCAAACGGGGTAGGGGGTGCAAATTTGACTTCACCAAACATTTTATAATGAATTAGTTCCATGTGTAAGGGCATTATAACATCAATACTCAATTAAAGTCCCATTGAAAGTCTTTTAAAGTCCAAAATCATGAGTATTTTAATGATTATTTTTGTTATTGTTGTTGTTGTTGTTGTTGTTTTATCTGATTTGTTAAAATATTTTGAAGGGCAAGTGTAGTATATTCTATTTTCATGATAATGTTTTAAACTGATGCAAAAATATGCAGAAACGTACTGTATACATTGATTCATGCGTAAAGTACACCTATTCAGGGACAATGTGTTCTTGATCGAGACAATATATGTACAAATCTATTAACAGTATTAAGCAAAAGGACGATTTTCATAATCTAAAGAAAAATATGCTAAAAAGGTTATAATATTTAATGACTAATGATATGAAAATGAAACGTACTTGTACTTATTATAGCATAATATTGGAAAAATATATTTCAATAGAACATGCAAAAAATCCAAATACTAATATTCGGGTTCGCCTAAACTTCACATTTTCGACTGGGCGGTATTATCCCCCTCGAGTCCAAAAATACTATTCACATTTCTATGTAAAGTATGAGGACACATTTATCTGCAAAAGGATTAGATGGGACTCGAGAGGGGGAAGGGGGCTGGTGGGGGTCGTGGAATAATGTTTAAAAATAGGATTTGTTCTTATTTTCCTATATGCTTAATAAAAAAAGACCCGTTTGGCCAAACAATAAAACCGTACCATCATTGATGCAACATCGTAAAATAGAGACTAGCAGCGAGCTTATATATGAATATGGAAGCATTTGACCTACTTAGATTTTTTTTTAAAATCATAGCCAGCGCTATACTGTAGTTTTCATTTCCACTGCCAGAGGTCCTTCACATCCTCTCTGATAAATCCAAATTCATGAATGCACCATACCTAAATTATTGACTTCAAGACATAATTTTAATAACACTTTTCGGAACAGAACTAATATTTAGACAAATGCGAAACGTACAATAACTTACACACTATTCTTAAAGTAATTAAAAAACATTGATGATTCTCAGCCATATGCACTATAATATATCAATAGCTTTTGTATCAATTTTGTGTACAAGGGATGACTGCAATTAAATTTATTGATCAAGGGGGCATACATATGGTAAAGGGATAAAGTAACCAGGGGCTGTTTATTGAAAATTGCATTTTCAGTACCGCATTAAAATAATGATTTATTTAAAACAACCATGAAATAATTTCATTAAAAAGGTTTGCAATTATTTACTGTCACCTACATAGCATACTTACATGCCAATGCTTAGTGAATGAAGTCCTTCACCCAAATGTCCTGCCAATCTTTCGGACTGTTGGAAACAATTTTCTCTTCTGGCCAGACAAAACACAACCTGTACGTGCAATATGACAAGGAAGTGTTTGCAAGCCGGTAATGTCATTACCTTTTACTTAAGGAAACTATTCTATTTCATCATATCTGTGATAGCAGCAGACAACATTAAATAATTCTTTAAATGTTCCTAATGAATATCATGCTAATGACCTCATTATAATTTTAATGCTATTTTAAGGGGTTTTAATTGTCCTTAACACCTCATAAATCTGCATTTTAACAAGATTCAAGATTTATTTCTCCTGGCCCTTTCAAGGCATCAGAGTTGGCTAGAACATATATTATGTAACAAACATAGTAAAATAAGTAAAGGTGCAAAGATTGGGAATCGATACAATCAAGTGTAGTAGAAACGTATGTGTGTAGTGAAAGCTCAAACATGTTTTAAAGAGATTCGTAAATTATTTCCCTTGAATGAAGCTATATTTTATATAATATTGAAAACTATGTAAACTGGCCAAAATAAGTTAAGCCCCATGTCATTTTTTTTCATAGGCATAATGTTAAATTCCTGAAGTTTAGTTGTTTAATATAAAATATCTTAAACAATTGAAAACTCCAACTCAACTAAGTTAGACAACAAAATCTTTCGTGTACTTACGCAAATATTCAATAGAAAATAAAGACTGTCTTTTGATATGTGCTTAATTTTTCAAAAGTACCCATATTTTTGCCAATTTTACTATAGGATTTATAGGGAACGAAACGGGACATTTACAAAAAATTGTGAAGCCCTAGGGAAAATTGTTCAATATTAGTGAAACCTAGCACAAGATGAGAAGAACATTGCAATACTTCGCTGAATATTGTCTACAAAAATCTTTATCAAATAAAAAAATATGATAAAACAAACATGATTGTTTTTGCATTAAGTCTATGGAAAAAATCAGCTGGCGCTTAACTTAGTTTGGCCAGTTTATGTTGATAGATAATAGAATAATTAGTAAAAGAGATTGTTTATTATTTATTTGTATATATCAAGCATTGTCAAACATGCGTTTAGAACTAAATATTGCTGTTGTAATTATGATTTGCTACAGACATGTTGTAATTAATATTTAGTCAAATGCAAATATTCAACTATGCTTGAGAAATATTGGTGAAAATTTACATGAGAAATACCCCATCAGTATTCAGCCCGAACGCAGATCCCATTTTGGCTCTGTCGGTGCGAACGGCTGTGACACTGACGTGACTGTGCAAATGCTAAGACTCGCCTGCGTCCTAGATACTTCACTTTATGTGTAGTGCAAACATCTCATAAACTGGCCCATTTGTTAGCTCACCTGTCACGTAGTGACTAGGTGAGCTTTTGTGATCAGTCTTCGTCCCTCCGTCGTCCGTCCGTCGTCGGTCCGTCGTCCGTTAACAATTGACTTAAATGACAACTCCTCCTTAACCCCTGGTCCAATTTAGAAAAAAATTTTCACACAAATGATCCTTAGGTGGCCCTCTACCAAACTGGTTCTGGTCTGTTGCATATCTAGGTCACGGAGGCTGAAAAAAGATTTTCGAAATGAAAACTTTAAAATCTTCTTGTCTGAAACCAGATAACCTAGAGCCTTGATATTTGGTATGCAGCATCACCTAGTAAACTTCTATCAATTTTGTTCAAGTTATAGCCATGGGGCTAAAAATGGCCCCGCCCCGGTGGTCACATGTTTTACATAGGCTTATATAAGGAAAATGTGAAAAAAATCTTATTGTCTGAAACCACAAAGCCTAGAGCCTAGATATTTGGTATGTAGCCCCACCAAGTGAACCTCTACCAAGTTTGCTCAAATTATATCCCTAGGGCCAAAAATTGTCCCGCCCTGGGGTCACATGTTTTACGTAGGCTTATATAGGGAAAATGTGAACAAATATTCTTGTCTAAAACCACAAGGCCTAGAGACTTGATATTTGGTATGTAGCATCACCTAGTAAACTTCTACCAATCTTGTTCAAATTATAGCCCTGTGGCCAAAAATGGCTACGCCCCAGGGGTCACATGTTTTACATAGGCTTATGTAGGGAAAACATGATAAATCTTTTTTTTTAAATCTGAAACCAGAAGCCCTAGACTATTGATAATTGGTATTTAGCTTCACCTAGTGGACCTCTACCAAGTTTGTTCAATATAAAGCCATTGGGCCAAAAATGGCCCCGTCCGGGGGGCCACATGTTTTATATAGGCTTATAAAGGGACAATGTAAAAAAATCTTCCTGTCTGAAACCACAGAGCCTAAGGCTTTTATATTTGGTACTTAGTATCACCTTGTGGACCTCTACAAAGTTTGTTCAAATTATACCCCATGGGCCAGAAATGGCCCTCCCCGGGGTCACATGTTTTACATAGGCTTATATAGGGAAAATGTGAAAAAAAATCTCATGTCTGAAACCACAAGGCCTAGAGCCTTGATATTTGGTATGTAGCATCACCTAGTAGACCTCTACCAAGTTTGTTCAAATTATATCCCTGGGGCCAAAAATGGTCTCGCCCTGGGGGTCAATTGTTATACATAGGTTTATATAGGGAAAACGTGAAAAAATCTTCGTGTCTGAAACCAAAAGGCCTAGATTATTGATATTTGGTATGTAGAATCACCTAGTAGACCTCTACCAAGTTTGTTCAAATTATAGCCCTTGGGCCAAAAATGGTCCCGCCCCGGGGGTCAAATGTTAACATAGGCTTTTATAGGTAAAACGTGAAAAAAACTTCATGTCTGAAACCACATGACCTAGAACCTTGATATTTTGGTATGTAGCATTACCTAGTGGACCTCTAACAAGTTTGTTCAAATTATACCCCTGGGGGCTAAAAATGGCCCCGCCCTGGGGGTCACATGTTTTACATATTCTTATATAGGGAAAACATGAAAAAACCTTGTCTGAAACCACAAGGCCTGGAGCCGTGATGATTGGTATGTAGCATCACCTAGTGGACATCTATCAAGTTTGTTCAAATTATAGCCATGGGGCCAAAAATGGCTCCGCCTTTGGGTCACATGTTTTACATAGGCTTATATAGGGAAATGTGAAAAAAATATTCTTGTTTGAAACCACAAGGCCTAGAGACTTGATATTTAGTATGTAGCATTAACTAGATGACCTCTACCAAGTTTGCTCAAATAATAGCCCTAGGGCAAAAAATGGCTCCACCCGGGGGTCACATGTTTCACATAGGCTTATATAGGGAAAACGCGATACAATCTTCTTGTCAGTCTGAAACCAGAAGGCATAGACTATTGATAATTGGTATTTAGCTTCACCTAGTAGACCTCTACCAAGTTTGTTCAAATTATAGCCCTTGAGCCAAAAATGGCCCCGCCCCCAGGGGTCACATGCTTTACATAGGCTTATATAGGGAAAATGTGAAAAAATCTTCTTGTCTGAAACAACAGGGCCAAGAGCCTTGATATTTGGTATGTAGCATCACCAAGTGATCTCTACCAAGTTTGTTCAATAATTACCATGGGGTCAAAAATGGTCCCGCCCCGGGGTTACATGTTTTAAAACGGGTTATATAGGGAAGACAAGAAAAAATCTTCTTCTCTGAATACACAAAGCCTAGAGCCTTGATATTTGTTATGTAACATAACCTAGTTGACCTCTTCCAGGTTTGTTAAAATTTTGACCCTGGGGCACAAAGTTTACCATATTTGGTATTCAGTCACTGTATCAGTGCTGTTCCAGGTCAATATAATCACAGCGACTCTTTGCTGCTGGGCTTTGGGCCGTGAGACTTTTGATATGCTTTCACGCTGGGTTCTTCTGTAAATTTGGGACTTAGCAATTATATAGTCAAATAGAAATGACTGTGCAGGCTGATAGTTGGAATTAATGAGGATATTTTCTAAGAAAATAATTATGGACATATCCCATGCTCGTGTGTCTGTGTGTTTCAACTATATACAGGACTATATATATTTAACCTAATAAATCAGAAATATTATGTTGGACTTTGTAGTACTTTTGCTCGGTCACATGTGAATCTTCTCATGTGGAATGGACTGTCTTAAGAAGCAAGAGACGATTCAGTTTAGAAGTTTATATATCTAAATAAAGGAGAAGGCGTCAGCGTATATACTGTACAATGGTGGTAGCAGCTCTCTTTTAAGAATTTATCAATACAATAGGGCTTTAACCACATTGTGTCCCAGACAAGTGAAGCTCAAATTTGTTGAAGCCACGTTTATTCTTGCGTATTATAAAACCTCAAGGTGTACAAGTATCGTCTGACTAGCTTGTATGTTTTTTATGATTTTGTTGTCTGCTGATATTTTAGAATACAGGGTATATGCTTTCATATGACAATATTTTATAGTAATATGTACCTTATACATGTGGGACACATAATCTTGACCTAATACATATTTCTATAAAATTTCATGAAGATATCCTGAACGGTTACCGAACAAGAATGTATATAAAAATAGTATAAAAAATTCTGAAGCAAAGAAATGGAAAGCAACTATTATTACATATTTACATTTTCGAAACAATCCTTAAAAGAATCTTTAGATTTTTGTAACGGTTCATAGTCTCATGAATTACATAAATTTGATTGACAGCTGCCAAACTTACTCGCGCGTGCAATACGCTTTGAACATCAAACTCATTAGCCAGAATTGATACTAGCGTCGTGATTGACAGCGAGTCACACGTGCAAAACAAGCTTCTTGTTTGCTCCATTGGCTGTCCGAGTTCACCAAGCTGGCTATTCCATTTTCCGTTTTACACTCCGACTAAACAGATTATAAGATTATATTTTAAATACTAAACTGTTTTAGTTCCTATTTTTTTATATTTTAGATATTTATAATAAAATGTAAATATAAGCAATAATTTGGAATGTTAAAAATTAACGTGAAGCTCGAATTCACTTACTTTGCAAGAGACCAGAATTATTCATGATACCATGAACATTCCAAAAACTGAATTCATTATTTAAACCAGGCACATCGTCTTGACACATTACTCATTCCTATGAAGTTGCAGGAAAACATCCCATAAAGCTACTGAGTTATGGTGTGTTCAAGAATATTTAGAAACAAATAATGACACCATAACTTATAGGCCAAGAAAGCGGGAACAACCATTCTTGCGCGCGACACTAAAATAGCATGAACATATAATGAAGAGTAAATAGCTATGTAGTGTACAAGAATGTAAATTACTGTCAATTACTTTGAGGCAACGAAATAAAGAACAATCATTCTTGCGCGCTACGCATCGCCTCTACCTTATACACCTCCCTATAAAATTGCATGAAGATATCATGACCAGTGAGTGAGTTATGGAGTGTAGAAGAATGTAACTTACAAAAAACAAACATAACAAGAAATATCTTTAAAAAAATAATCAGCGGCATTCAAAGGAAAACATACATTTAAAGTCCTGTTGTATTGGAAGATGTTTTTATGCACAGTAGATTGGAGACATTTTCAAGCATAAATTACTGGTTAACCGCTTGCTCAAGCCTGCCCAGGAAAAAGTGTGGTTAAGTGAACTGACCGTCCCATCATGATCATAGCTGTTGACATGGGACGTAAAGCAACAAAAACAAAGCATTAAAATTAATGAAGATCTATATATTCAGAAGATCTTATTTCTGTAGCGCCCAAACGTGCAGTACTTTGTAGCCAGACTGCTCGCAGCTGAAGACATGCAGGATGAAATAAAAACATTTTATCCGTTGTTTAACGATCGTCTGGAAGACGAGCGAGACTGCTCAGTTTCGTAGGCTTTCCGAGTCCGAAAATGTCCACCTTGCGATGGCCAACTTAAGGAACGGCCCAACTGAGCCATGCCGTAACAAAACGAACGTAATGAGTATGAGCCAACCAAAGACTCAGATCAGCCTTGGCATTCGCCAAGTCTGATCAGAGTCTTCGTTGTGCGCTCAGTGGGTAACTATGGATTCAAGCTTTATTCATGCGATCAGCGAAGACTCTGACCAGACTGAGCTGATGCCTAGCAGGGGCGTAGCCAGAGGCTTTATCATGTTAAAGCCCACCAAAATATGGAGAGTTAAAAATATAGACTTTTCTTTTCAGATAGCGAATAACAAAGGCGCTGACCAGACTGCGCAGATGCGCAGGCTGGTCTGTGCCTTTGCTGTTCGCTTGTATCTCGCATAGAGGGACATAGTATGTTGAAGCCCAGGCTTACTGGCCTCCGCCTGGCTACGCGCCTGCCTAGACTGATCTGAATCTTCCCGCAGCCACATTGTTACTTTTCTCATGTGGCGACTCAAAAAGACTTGCGACTAATGTCATCATTAATCGCTCATATGGACAGGGACTTACTATAGAAAAGGGTATTATCAGCATACATGTACAGTTCAGGTCCATATCAGCCTGTGCCCCCGCAAAGGACTGATCAGGTCTACAAAACGCAGGCCATACCGAGGATCTGTATGCATAGCCTAGGCTGTGCGCCCAAGTGCAAGGTAACGCTCCCCAATACTCAAAGGTTACCTTTCGTCACATCAAGTCTCTTATAGAAGAGCAGCAAACTAAACATGACAGACATTTTCATGTATAATGTAATAAGCAAAACTCGACGATTAATACATGTCCTAAGTTATTTAAACCACAGAACAATGTTCAGAAACATGGATTTGGTGGTAAAAACCGCAACCCCGACCCCTTAATATTTTCATTATTACAATAGCATTGTATATTAGACTCACGAGTGAGGATTAGTTGTAAGGGGCACTTAGCGCCGCTTTGTATGTAAACAAATTTCATGCATTTCAAACAACACCCGTGGTTGTTTACATTCTGACGTCAGTATTGAGTACGTCACAATACCAGTGTCCCTGACTTAGTCGATGTTCATGTAAACATTTCACCATTTAAAGAATATCTTAAAATCTTGTCAAAAAACAATTTGAATCACGTTTTACGGTTCTGCTCATGCCTCGCCATAAAACTAAATTTCCGACCAAAAATCTAACGATATACCTCCCCAAATGAAAATTTTGAATACAGTTATCCCATAAATAAACAACAGCAAATTCACTATTAAATAGAGGATCTTACATGAGAGCTCATGTTTTACTGAATTTAATTAACGAGTTGAAGAAAAGAGATAAATATGAGGCTTGCTGAGCATTTTATCTCTTTTTCGCAGCGAGTTTAATAAATTCCATTATACAGGCGAACGAATGTTAGATTCTATTTATCATATGATATTAAGATTACTTTGAATTCTCATTTCTGGCGTAGAAGAGATAACATTTTGTCATTATGTACGCAACATCGTTATGGACGTCATAACGTTACCCCAAAATCTGCAAACCACTAGTGGTTTATGGAGGCTTTCACTAAATATTTCCCCATTGTCGACAATTCAAAATCCAGTCCTTCCTAAATATTCACGAATATAACTTTTCCAAAAGATTTTAGATTTGAAAGAACTCTATCAGCAGACCAAATCTGAGGCTTCTAGTTACATGTATAATATCTTTGTTGCATGTTTTCTACTTACAAAGGGTAAAAACCCATAAAGCACAAAGGGCGAAAAAAATAAAATAACCTTTTCTTAAGTGTTCAACAGGTAATATACTCGTTATCCTCTATTAGCTGTCCAAGTCTGAAGCTCCTAGCTATAAAAGTTTTTGAATAACCAAGCTTTCTATGTCCAACTTTTCAAAGGGCAATAATTAAATGCAAAAGGCATTACTCGAAAAAAAAAATATCTTTTTCTTAAATTTCACCAGGTAATCTACCTATTATCCTCTATCAGCTTTCCAAGTTTAAAGCTCCCAGCTTTAATAATTTTTGAGATACCAAGCTGCCTATGTCAAAGTTTTAAAAGACAATAACTAAAAACATAACGTATTTAAAACTTTTCACCAGATAATTTACTCATTATTATCTGCTGACTAAGATTGAAGCTGCCAGCTATTATACTTTTTGAAATATATTGATTACAAAATTAAATTTGCAAAGGGCAATGACCAATAAAAATGCACAGGACAATAACTCGAAAAAAAATATAATAACTTTTTCTTAAATTTAGACCAGGTAATCTACTCATTATCCTCTATCAGCTGTCCAAGTTTGTAGCTCATAGCTGTGATCGTGTTTGAGAAATCACGCTCTCTATGTCAACATTTTTAAGGGCAATAACGCAAAAAAAACCTAAAAAAAACAGCCTTTTTTTTAAATCTACATTAGGCAATCTACTCATTATCCTCTATTTTCTGACGTAGCTGTTATACATTTTGAAATATCTTGATTAAAAACTTTTATTATGACCCTTTAAGAGGGACATTACTCCACAAAGGTAGATAATTTCGATTAAAAACATACGGGTCAACAATTTTTTGTGGCAAATCTATTGTGAAATTTCAAAACTGTAATTTAATTTTGTAACGGACGCACAAACGGATGGACGGACGGACAAGCCCAAAGCAATATGCCCCTTCAACTTTTTCGAAGTTGGGGTCATAAAAAGGGCCATAACTCATATCAAAATTTGTGGATGACCTCCAAATTCGAACTTGACATGTATTTTTAATGATGCTTTACCCTTCTGTAAACTTAAAAAGATTTTGTCTGCGGTTTAAGATTATGGTATTTCCTGATCATACTCACTTACTTTTTAAGATGAAATTGTTACATCCCTTCAAAAGCTTTTGGTCGGAGACCACAATTTAGCCAAAACCTAAGTCATAAAAGGGCCATAACTCAGTAAAAAATTGCGGAAAATGCGGATTACCTCCCTTTTGAAACTTGATCTGTATTTAATAATGCTATACCCTTTTGTAAACTTTGAATAAAATTGATGCATCCCTTCAAAAGTTATTAAGCGGAAACCAAAAGTGTGATGCTCGGACGATGGCGTCATGATCCCTATGTGTCGGTCATGCTTCGCAGGGGACAAAAAAGAGAGGTTTCCCATCTCCCAAACGAATGGTCTATTAATAACAGCGAAAACATAGTGGCCTCGAAGCAAATAGAGAGATGTTTTTTTATCATAAGGGGTGACCTAAAAATCAATGCAGTTCTCTCTCGATTTTGAAATTTTCCTTTGCTCCAGTAATATGTTTTACCTTATCTTTGCTTTATCTCCTTATTATATCTTGATTTATATGTTCTAGGAGATGATGCATTAATAAGTTATGGGTCTTTCATGCAAACCAAACATCTACGTGTCATGATCCACATCTGAACTAAGGGTGAGGTTGGCGCGCCTTGAAACCGGTTTAAGTCCTCCAGTAAAATATTTTTACTGACCGCTGCAAGGCGTTGCTTCTTTTGTGGATTATTTATGTTGTTTCTACGGCAGCACTGAGGGGACATGTGAAAAAAATATTTATCTCGTTCCCACGACATAATTATCTCGTTCCCACGACATAAGATCTCGTGCCCACGACATAAGATCTCGTGCCCACGACATAAGATCTTGTGCCCACGACATAATTATCCCGTTCCCACGACATAATATCTCGTTCCCACGACATAATTATCTCGTTCCTTCGACATAATATCTCGTTCCCACGACATAATCAGCCAATCAAATAAGCTTATACTTTTAGTGGCTTTATGATGGACGCCATGCATTCAGAGACTGTGGCTTATTGGATAACTAAATACTTTAATAAAGGATTATGTTACAGAGATATACAGTATGTATTGAAACACGAACATTAGATTTGTTTAAGATTAAGACATCTTCAACTTCAAAGAAGAAACTATCACTGTGTACACGCAGCTGTTAATTTCATACGATGACAGCTTTCTGGATCAGGACAACTTCATGGCATCGCGTGATGTGGTAACGTTGTAATGAATATATGGAATCAACATCAAAATGAAAGATGTTAGCTTGATACTACACTATTTTGATCCAGCCAGGATAGTTTCGAGATTTGTGAGGCAAATGAGAAGATGTGTTCACCATGCATGCAGACCAAAGTCCATATGACATATAGACGGTTTGTGTATCAAAGGGTGCATATGTGGATTTTCTCGCAAAATTATATGGTTAAATGTTTATCAGACCAACAATGACCAAAAAATCATTAGTGGCTACTTTTTAGAAGATGTTATAGCTAATGGTGGGTGCCCTCTAACAATAAGGACAGACTACGGAACAGAAAACGGACATGACCGTTTGAAGACAGTACTTCTTATGTGGATCTTTGTCTTACAAGTGTTTGTTATGCTTTCGTGCGCGTCTGTTTGTTGATGCCTTGTGGTCAGTGCACGTCCGTTTATTGATGCCTTGTGGTCACCTCCTGGGAAAGGGCTGACCTCTTGGCTCTCGTTTGTGATGTCTGATAGTTAGTTTCTTACTTTCCCATTGATATCCTGGGTCAGGTGTGGTACTTGATTGTAGCGATTCCTGATCTTTGCCCTCTTCCTTACTTTATGTACATGTAGCAGCATTTCAAACATTTCTAAGGCGCATCAATTCTGATGATAACAGACCATACATATATGGTATAAGTACAAGTAACCAAATACTGAGAGCTGGATATTTACGAAAGGTACACATGCAATTTTTGACTGAATTGTTAAAGCACCTACTTTACTAGACATCGGGAGTTTCACTGGAGACATTTTGGACAGGAATCTTGTATTGTTCTGTTTCATATCATTAATTAAGGTTAGGTTTAGAAATCACAAAAATATAGAGTTTATTTACTCTTTATGATGAATGCCAAATATATTTTTTCATGTGCGGTGAAAAACAAATGTTATCATGAGTGCGTAGCACGAGTGTATCAGCCGATATTTTCACCGCACGTTTGGTATTTACCGAGAAAAATCTCTTAATTTTATACATTTTATACTCAAGAGAATTAAAGAAAGCAAACTTAACTTTTTGGTGGTTTCTTGTCCGATTTGGCAGTTTCGAATAACATTGGGATTTCACCATAGTTTACACCTAGAAAATGGCTTAGCACTTTCGCTGCCAAGCACCTCAAAAAACCAATACCTCAGTGCCAAGCATGTTTCAAGGACTCCTTGATATTGAGTGTATATGGGTTCAACACAGAGTATCACCAGAACCAGTCAACCTATTGCTGTGAAACTTTCACAGAATGTTGCTTATATATAAAACATTCTTTTAAACTAATAATAATAAAAATAGTCACGTGACCTTTTGCGGCCATTTTGAAGCCATATTGAAATATGAAAAAAATGCCTATAAACAACTATTTTATGCAAAAACGATAAAACATCCATCTACACCATGTATCATACATTATAATTTATTCAGATACTATATTGTATAATCAGAAATAAATCAAAATATGGCAGTTGAAGGGTTAAATTGCGTACAGTATGTCATTCCCTTCCAGACATGTTTACGTTGTTTTGATTTCCGCGAAATCTAATGGCATTACAAATATTTTTTGTAAAATTCATTCTTGTACAGAAAATTGCGTAATATTCCATATACGATAGTATCATGCCCCCTGAACATTTTAATTAAAGAACAAAGCTTAGCGTCTTTTATACGGTTAAAAATAGACAGCTATCAACCGCGCCTTGAAATGTCGACTGTAGTCGCGTTTGGCAGTGAACGGTAAATTCGTCTACAGTCGCGTTTGGCAGTGAATGTGTTAGAAGAAAATTTAAACGAATGAAACTAAAGATGCCAGCCTTTTAAGAAAGTCTGTCAAGTGTGCAGGCCTTAGGATTGACGTAATGTGCAAACTAACGAAAGCCCAGCCAAAAGGTTACATCATTTGCTTTGAAAATGACATCATAACGCCCTTAGTGTTATGTCTGAAAAATACTATTCATTAAGAACCGTTTTGAAAAAGATCCTGTCCCAGAATTAATAAAAAAAAAACTTGTTTGCTACAGTGAAAAGATACATGTATGTTGATGACCTTTTTGTATACAATTTTAAAGCTTAAAATATTTTTTGCGCTTATGACGTCACACATTATCATAAATGATGTCATATTTATGATGACGTTTCATAATGTGTCTGTCTTCCAAAAGTGAAACCATCCATGTGTTGCAGCCACCTGTGAAGTTTCATGATGTAGTTCCAAACGGTAAGCCTGAGACCAAGAGAGATATTTCAAAAACTGAGACACATTTCTTGTTAGAGATACCTTGTCTTTATATGACGCACAGGCCTATGAAGTTGCATGCTATAATTACAAATGGTACTTGAGATATGATTCGGAAATGGCTCTCAGACCAAGGGATATGAACCGCTGATATGAAAAGCGGTGGTGACTTCGCTGATATGAAAGAGTGGTGGTGACTTCGCTGATATGAAAAAGCGGTGTTGACTTCATACTTCACACTTTGAAACAAAAATCTTGATTTAATTAATGGATGACAACGGAAAGTAACAATTCACAGTTCATACTCCATGGTTCATACTTAACGCTTCTCACTTCATACTTTAAAGCGTACCCTTCAAACATTACTATTCAAACGTCATTCTTCTCACTTCATAGTTCAGACATCATACTTTACACTTCATAGTTCATACTTAATAGTTCAGGCTCCACACTTCACGACCACGCCTCACAGTCTCCAATCTTTAAACATGTGACTATGAGGTATTACTGATTAACATGCTGAGTGTTTTTGCTTTGGTACGTATGATAAAGTGTGAAATATGAAAAGTAAGTAGGGATGCAAAGATCAGGAATCGATACAATCAAGTACCACACCAGACCCAGGATACCAATGGGAAAGTGACGAATTCACAGTTAGACTTCACAAACGAGAGCCAAGAGGTCAGCCCTTTCCCAGCAGGTGACCACAAAGCACATATAAACAGACGCGCACAAAGACATAGCAAACACAAGACAGAACAAAAACATTAAAGATCCGCAAAAGAAGTATAGTCTGACATGTGAAGTCGGAACTATGAAGTGTGAAGTAAGAAGTGTGAACAGTGAAGTGTAAACTGTAAAGTATGAACTTTGAAATGTCACTTTCTCTTGTTTTCCATACATTAAATAACGTTTAGTTTAGGAAACTATGAAGTGTGAAGTATGAGTGCTCGTATGAACTAGTACCATTGAAATAAAGTGTCACACACACACACACACACACACACACACACACACACACACACACACACACACACACACACACACACACACACACACACACACACACAACCGTTTTAGAAAACTATATAATGATAAGAAACATGTCTGAACTGTCAAGTATGAACTCAACACTGGTTTTTCGCAGTGTTCATATTAAATGCTTCAATTGATTCTATTTTTTTTATTACAGTCAGTACCATTTGTGCGCCCAACGCAATGCACAATGTACCCAAGCAATGGAACAGTGAAGATCACTATTTTGTCAAGCTTCATCAGATGACATAGAGAAGAAACGGAATTCCGCCCTATCATTCCACATATACGAGGTTGGCGCGCCGTGAAACCGTTTTAAGCCCTCTTGTAAAATATATTTGTCCTCTACTTGCAGATACTACGACTAATAGTAGCATTACTGACGTATTGTGTCAGTAACTGTAATTTAGTGTATAAGTACTGGCCTATAGTGACATGTACTGGGACTCTGGGTAGCAGTACTGACCTCTGGTGACATTTACTGAACTCAATGCAGTGGAACTTACCTCTAGTGACAGGGACGGGGAACTCAGTACAAGAGTACTGACATCTTATAAAAGTTACTGTGACTCTAGAAAAAGTGACAATTAATGACAGGTTCTAGGATTCATGGTATTATACTGACCTCTAGTGTCAGGTTTTGGGACTCTAATACTGGCTCCTGGTTAGAAGCATTTGGAATCAGCGTAGCACTAGTAGTTTCAACCTCTAGTGACAGGTACTTTGATTTAAGGTAGCAGTACAGGCCTCCAGTGACAGTTACAGAACTCTGAGCAGTAGTTCTGAGCCTAAAGACAGGCATTGCTACTACAGTTATTAGCACTGTCATCGTGTGACAAGTTATGGTACTCTAGGCAGTTTACTTACCCCTTGTGGCAGTTACATGTACCAGAACTCTTGGAGGTAGTTTTGAACTCTGAGGATAGATACTGGTACTCAGTTTGTTAGTACTGACCAATTGTGACAGTTACTGGGGTTCGGGATAGTGTATTGGCATCAAGTGACCGTAACTGGAACTCTTGACAGCAATATTGACCGGTAGTTACTGTTATAGGTACGCAGGCTACAAGCACTGACCACATGTTACATGTACTGATATCTAGGATAGTGTAATGACGTCTAGTGACATGAACTGAGACTGGGCATAGTGCACATTTAATATCTTGATTTTTTTCACTCTAAAAGTGTTGCCACTCACTAGGGGCTATGACAGGCAGATCAAAGGCAAATATTAATGAGGTGATTATGGAATGAGATCCCATGAAGGGTTTATGTTCTTTGCCTCTTCCTCACGGTGCCATGGGTTGGTCTGTAGTGTGTGATTGTGGCATTTGCTGGTCTAGTGACAGGTACTGAGATTCAGGGCAGTGTATTTACATCCAGTCACAGGTACTGCGACTCAGACGCTATGATAGCTACTGGAAGTCTGGACAGTAGTGCTGACCACTTGTGACAGGTACTAGGGCTCTGAAAAGTGTTGACATCTAGTGACAGGCAATGAGTTATGGGATAGTGTACTGACAACTAAGTACTGGAGCTCTAGACAGTAGTTGTGACCTCTAATGATAACCAGGGTATTAGTACCGGCCAGTACAGTGTCTCAAGGTAGTGTACTGACATCTAGTGACACATACTGGGACTTATAGTAGTAGTATGAACCACCTAGTGACAACGAAAGGAACTCTGGGCAGTAGTACTGACCGCTAGTGTCATGTGCTGCTACTCAGGGTATGAGTGCGGACATAGACTAGCTTCTAGTCTGATTAATAATAAGTTGATTTTTTTTTCTGTTAGGTTAGAAACTGTTTGGCCCTTTTGGTAGCGTGTCTACGTTTTACACTCCTTGGCTTAAACTTTTGTTAAAATTGAGACAACAGAGTAGACTAGCCATATGGTGTACGTCTTAGATTTTATAGATTTCCCCTTTTGTAGATATTTTCATTTAAAGGCCTAGAGGCCAGGCTATGGCTGACCACTTGTGACAGGTACTGAGACTGATGGAGAGTACTCATATCTAGTGACATGTACTGGAAATATAGTGACCTCAAGTGAAAGGTACTTTGACTCAGATGACAGTAACTGGAACTCTGGGCAAATGTATGTACCGTTTATGACAGGTACTGGTACTCCAGTCATTAATTTTCTGCTGTAGCGACAATAGTTAGAACTCTATGCTGACATCTGGTCACAAACGCAAGTACTCATACTGTTAGTACTGACCTTGGTCTGTAGTATGTGATTGTGGCATTTCCTGGTCAAACTCACTTACTTTTTGAGCAGACACGTCAATCGCAAAAACCAATACTGGTACTCAGGATGTTAATACTTGCCACTTGTGACAGGTTCTGAGATTCAGCTGTGATGACATCTAGTGACAGATACTGAGGCTCTGAGTAGATCTTTAGTGACAACTACAGTGTACTGTAACTTAGGATGATATAAGTACTATCCTCTTGTGACAGGAACTGTAACCCAGAGTAGAATACTGACCACTTGTGAAAGACACTTGCACTACTAGATTTGTACCCACAATTCCAGTACCTGCCACCAGAAGTCACTACTACTGCCCAGAGCCCCAGTAATTGTCACCTGTGGGCAGTACTACAACACAGGTCCCTGTAACTACCACTAAATTCGTTAGTACTGACCAGTGCCCCAGTCTTTGTCTTCATCATGAAAATGAAAATAGAAATAAGAGTTTCAAGCGGTATTGCACGATGGACCCTTGGGTCTGCACTTTAATTACTATGTGAATCTGTCTGTCCCTCCATCCGACCAACATTATCTAACAACTGGCATGTGTAACAGCCATTTTTGATTGACGAGGTTTGCTGAGCAGCATATCTGCCAGTTGTGGTCAGTTAGTGAAAGTGCTCATAATTTCTAGACTGCACGGTATATTTGATTACTTATACATTTTTTGAAATTGGCAGGGAAGATGACAAATAAAAGAAAGGAAAACATATTGGTCATGCCAGGATTTGAACCACTTTGCACCAGGCTGTTGGAATACAAGAAAGCCTCCTAGACCACTCGGCCACTACATATGATATACACACTAGAGCAATTTACCTATATACCCTTTACCTGTACTCGTCAGATTAAAATTGCACGACCCTTAAGTCTGCACTATGTTGCTTGAACCTTGATTAGCTCGTCAGATTAAAATGGCATGACCCTTGGGTCTACAATATATTGCACGACCCTTGGGTCTGCACTATAATTACTATGCTAGTCTTACAGGACCCTTGGTCTGCACTAAAATCTTGCATGACCCTTATGATATACACCTTAGAGCAATTTACCTATATACCCTTTACCTGTACTCGTGAGATTAAAATTGCAAGACCATTGGTTTGCCCATCAGATTAAAATTGCAGTAGAAGTCTAAATTAACTGTAAAATAAAGCAATTTTAGATGTTAACCAGTAAACTATGACCTTAATCATATAGACTTGTTTGCAGGGTTTAAATATTAATATTAATGAAAGAGAAGTTATTGCTTCAGTTAATGCGTGTTCTAAAAATTAAGGAACTAGTTGTGAGCACAAATAGCAAGAGCGTTTGACACAATGGAATAGAGTGGCACTAAAATGTCGTTATTTTTCCATAGCATGAATTAAATATAAATAGTTTGTATTGTTTTCTGCCAAATTCAACATATTTGCAATAAAGCATATATATATATATATATATATATATACATGTTAAATGACTACTTGGAAGACAAGAAATCTTATCTTTATTGTAAAAATCATTCTAGATAAGGGCTTGTTTAGAATGACATACTATACCTCTTGTCGATAAATGGTCAGTATAATTGATACGACTTTAAACACTGCGCTCGTTAGTCAGATTTTTCCAATTTAAACAAAGTAATTGTATTACTTTGAAATAATAGTTTCAAATAGTTCAAATACAATGATAATTTTAAAAATCACCCTAAACAACAATAGTATTTGTAAGTAAGCTGCATGACATTCTTTGGTGACATCAATTTATGCATTTGTAAAAACACAAAAGAAACTGACAGCTGAAGAATTTATTTCCTAAAACAAGTCATAATCACTCATAAAGACAGGAACAGTTAACATATTGGCATAACCATCGTATTCATCCACTGGGTTTGGATGATGAAATTTAAGCCTTAGACTTTGGTCAAACCCAAGAGAGGGTATAATCTCTAATCCTTTCACAAATCCTAACAAAGTCTGCAATCCATTTTGTTCATCTGAAAGAAGAAAAAAGGCAATGGAAATTTTTTGATTAGACTTAAATAGGGGAAATTGATATACGAGGGATGTTCCAAAAGTTATGATCCTGGCGTGATATCTCTGTAACCAGCAATGCAACTTGGCCGACAATTGTACCAAATAATAATATATTATTTTTCTATTACGGCTTTGACAAGTATTATGTAACTTGAAGGAGCGACCGGAAATCTACCCCAAAACAGTCATACCCACAATGCACTGACCTATCAAGCAGACTGTGCATATTTAACACCTCATAATTCAGACAATAGCAGTCTCAGCAATTCATTTTCATGGTTTCTCATATTTATTCATAAGCCAACATGTCCTGTACATATGGCGAACTTTCTATATGATCTGGGTTTCCTAAGCCCTTTACTTTATGGCTATGCAACTGTCGGCTATAATCAAATTTTGAACACTTGAAGATTTGACCAGCCCAAACTGCCATAACAACAGCTGTATTAAATAAAGGTAAAAAAATATGAGCCAAACTCAGATGAACTGACTTTTGTCTGAAGCAGTTATGAATGGTCAGTGTAACCGAAGACTGATAGTAACCCTCATAAGAAAATTCAAACGAGACCACAAATGAGGTCAATATTTGAAGGTACAAAAATTTGCATGTGTATATCTAAAAATAAAACCCAATCAATTGTCCAAAGGTGCACTACATCGTAAAATGATGCAATATGGGATTTGATTGAGCACAAAGCATCCATCAGAAACCAATAATAATTTTAAAAATTCTTATTTAAAATCAATCATTTTTTGGCAAGAAATGAAACTTTTTACAATAAGATATTTTGTACTCGAAATAATGTTGGTCTTAAATATTTTGCCAATATTAGGTTTGGCATGTTTTAGTCCAACTTGATAGACAAAAGTATGTTATTATCAAAAATAAAAATTCTGCAATGTATTAAAAATGACCTGGTTGTCAATTTCAATGACGTCATAAGAATTGCGCATTGTGCTATAAATATTGATTTGACACAACCTGTCGCCATTACAACATTTGAATTAACATTATAAGTAACAAAAAGTAAAACTACAATGTAGGCTTATTTTGTGGTTTTAAAGATGCCGGGCTTGAAATATTCAGATTCAAATATTATTTTAATGCTATAACATGAAAACGAGTAGGCGATATATAATATGCTGTAACTATAAAACAAAACAGTACAGCGAGAAAATATTAGCATCATTATAAAGGTAAAAGGCAGTTCTCTTGAATGGTGCATAGTATGCCTCTTAAAATGTATCTGGACAAAGCTTCAAGGTAAAGATCAGAACATTTGGAACGTTTCTCGTAAAATATAGTGTCATTAATACTCGTATTGGGTTCTGGCAGATAGCAGAAATCAATTTAAACTGATGCAAGGGGGCTTAAATTGAGAGTTGACGCCTTATCTACTAAATATCACAAACAAATACTATGAAAACGAGTCAGTCATGTACAAAGAGCTACGTACATTAAGGGGCTATTTTAGCCCCCCTATAAGGCTAAAAAATAAAAATTGTTTTTCACCGATTTCTTCCCATTAGCCCAGGTGTAAAAGTCTGGTACTCATTCGACTTTTACCGTTACTATGGTAAAAAGAGGGCCCATGGGCCCAAGATCGTTCACCTGAACCCTTGTCAGGAGAAGATGATGTTTACTACAAAATATAAATCCCATTCTCCAACACTTAATAAGTCCATCTTGGGTATCACTCAGATCATAACCAAAGCCTATCAAGTTCAATCAAATTATACTTATCTGCACAGTTTCATGTCTGGTATTTTTACCCAACCCATAGGCCCGTGGTGTGCATAATGGCAAACATTTTAATGCCATAATGTGATGTGCACAATAACCTTCCTCAGAAAAAAATGTTTTTACATCTTATCCCCATACAGGACCCAATGGTATGTAAAAGGGCAGAACATTTGCATGCGTGGTGTCATATGCTTCATTCTAATTGATTTGATTATGCACCATGGCTACTTTCAGAAAAGAAAACACATCAACCTTTTAAGTGAAGGTGTAAGAGTAAAACATTTGCTAATATGTTTTTATAAGCTGCTTTAATTTGATATGCAACATGACCATTTTCTGAAAATACTATTTTATTTTTATAGGGGGGGATTTTTGGTCCCATGGGCAGAATTTGAAAAAATATATTTCTTATCTGGAGCTCTGGCGGCTCTTGTGTTCGTTGGAGCGGAATTTATTTTGCAATTTTGGGAGAGGGCATTATGGGAAACCTGCATGTGAAGTAATTTTAAATTTGGACTAGTGGTTCAGGAAGAGATGTCGTTTAAAGAAAAAGTTTACTGACAAACGGATGCTGGATGCATAACGGAAGAAGACTGATCACAATAGCTCACCTTGAGCCTTCAGCCCCGGTGAGCTAACAAAAATTGCCACCAAAATAGGCTAAAATAGGAAAGTGACCATTTTAAGCAAATTTAAGACATTTGACAGAGAAACCAACATAGAGCACTGACAAGCAAATACCAAAAAGATATTTAAACTGATGATGAATATGATCAAGAAACACAAGATATAAAAAGGTTGTTTTTGGTATTTATCGGCTGATTTCCAATTCTTTAAACATTCGTCTCCCAAAGCCTTAAATTTTAGCCAAAATTGCAATTTCTCTATTTTAAGCCTTTTTCATCGGCCATTTTTGTTACCATGGCAACGGAAATAGTTAAATAAATGCCATTATTTTACACTTGGGTTATTTTGCTGTTGTCAGTCCCACAGGGGTTTACCCTTTGGATTTCTTTTGCTCTGGTTTTCAATTTATTTACTGTTGAGTCCTTATCTTTGCTTTGTCTCCTTTTTATATCTTGATTTATATGTTCTAGGAGATAATGCATCGATAAGTTAGGGGTCTTACATACAAGCCAAACAGCTATGTGTCTTGATCACTAAGGGTGAGGTTGGCAAGCCATGAAACGGGTTTAAGCCCTCCAGTAAAACATTTTTACTGACCATTCCAAGGCAGTGTTTCTTTTGTGGATCATTTATGTTATTTCTTTCTTGTTTTTGTTATGCTTTCATGAGGGTCTAGATAGGCTATAATGATTAGTGAATAATGGCCTTATTTTATAATGAATAGTGAATAATGAGCCAAAATATTAATGAATAGTGAATAATGAGGGTATAAAATAATGGATAATCCTATTTTTTAATAAACTGAAGAAAAAAATAATGAATAGTGCATAATCAGATTTTTTGCCACTTTTCTTACTTTTAATGAATACTTGGTCTTGTTTTAATGAATAACCCAAAATTTTGATGAGATGAATAATGGGCTAAATTTTCAATGAATGGTGAATACCAGACCCCCCCCCATCCAGACCCTCTTTCATGTGCGCCTGTTTATTGATGCCTTGGTCACCTGCTGACCTCTTGGCTCTCGTTTGTGATGTCCAGTTGTGAAGTTGTCACTTTCCAATTGGTATCCTGGGTCAGCTGTGGTGCTTGATTGTATCGATTCCTGATCTTTGCCCTCCTTCTTACTTTTATTCTTCTAATAAACCAATCAGAATAAATTGGTGAAAGGCAACTTTTTTTTTTTTGGCTCCAGAGGGGGGCCAAATTATCCCCTTAATGCACGGTGCTCTTTTGTAGGTTCTCTCTATTTCTAAAGTGACTATTTTTTCTAGATTATTATGCCATTTCGCGTTGGTAGAATTTAAACTCTTCTTGTAATAATAACATTCTTTTATATTATGGTCGTAAAAACGTTGGGTTAGGCAGAAAGCAGAATAAGTCAGTGCAAAGGGATGTGATGGTTGCTATAGGTCAACTTTAGAGGTCAGTACCATGAGGGATTAACTTTAAAATAATTTTAAAACGAGCACTTCAAAATATTCCAAATCGTAGATATGGAAGCCGGGTCAGACTATTAAAGAAAATATTATGACCAAGTTGTTGTTGTTTTTATTTTGACAGACAGACAGAGGAAAGAGCGAAAGTCTGATACTAAAAATTCAGGACAATTGAATAAATTCAATTATCAGAAAAAGTTATAATTCTATGCATCTCTTCTGGTGATAAATTCGACATTTAGGCCACGGGAGCTAGCAAACTGTAGAAAAGAAAAAAATAGGCCTATATTTACTTTTATATTTTTACAGATACACGCCTACTTTTCTAAAAAAAAGTTTGTGACTAGTTCCTGTTATTGAGGCTAATTCCAGCCTGGCTATGTAATGTCAATTAATAAGGCATCCACAAAACCTGCCCATGCAAAAATAGTAAGTGAGTATGGTCAGGAAATACCACAATCACATACCGCAGACAACCCCATGGCACTGCGAGGAAGAGCCACACAACCATCATGAGACACCACAAAGACACATTAAGCAAAGTAACCAGCTCTCTCTTCCCCATCAAGATGATTGCAATACTAGAATGGACTTAAAGTAACGTACAACAAAACATAGAACAAGTACAGACTCCCATAATGGGAGTAACAATAAGCAAAAAGTCAACAACAACAGAACCACCGCCTTAGAACGGACAACAGCCTATGCCACGGGGGTGGGGGGGCTTAAATGCATTTTACTGGTATCAAATCTTCGCCCTAGATTCTGCTTTGCATATTGTGTAGCCTAGTGTGAGTTTAAATAACTAATGACACTATTTAATATCAAGCGCTATCTTGTTTTTCTTAAACTTTGGGAATGTTATCAGGATATTATGTCTTGCATGGCGTTGATATCTGTAATAATACATGTATTAGGTTAACGGGTTTTAAAATATGTTTTAAGCTTATATTGACGTCTTTTCGCCTGGCGTTATTTTCTCAAGTGTCGTTTAGCGTTATTTAATTTTTTGCAGGTGTTATTTCGTCTTTTCAATTTGCGTCTTTTAACTTGGCGTCTTTTCGTTTTATCGCCTTGCATAATTTGGTATCTATACATATACTGTAACAATAAGTGTTATTACCATTGTTTGTGTCTGTGACCTTTCAATTGATTCAAAATCTATATTCTGTGCTATTGGTTTGATCCTGATAATGACTCCAACAATAACGGGTAAAAATATTTACCATTTATCACTGGAGAAATGTTGGTTTCAAGTTGTTTAGTAAATGTAAGTTATACCAAAAGGAATTGCAGGGAAGCTGCCATCTCGTTTGATCTAAACTCACACTATCGTGCTCAGTGTAAGTTTAGAGAACACAAAATAAAGAGAACCTACAATATTTGGGTCAATTTGGAGGGGGGCACCCATCATTTTTCTCAATATAACTACAAATGTTTGAAGAACATAAACTAAAAAGAACCTTCAAAAGTTGGGTCCTGGGGCGTCATCATAAAGATAAAAAGATAAACAATAATCAAAAAAACATTGGGGGGACAACTGTATTCAAAATTCTTATTTGGGGAGGTATATCATTAGATATATGGAAGGAAAATTTAGTTTTTCGGTGACGTGTTAGTGTAGCCGAAAACGTGACCCCTGAACGCATATCCGACGATATACCTCCCAAGTAATAATTTTGAGTATGGTTATCCCCCATTCTAATGCACAACTAACATTTACCTACAAAAAAGACAGTGAAAATGTAGTATGTTGCGCCCACAGCCTGTAGCTGCATAAAACCACTTGTCAGCCATTGAAACGAGACGTTGCGTAATGCCGTTGCGTAATACCGTCGCAGGATATACTGTCGCAATAAGTAAATGAGTATGATCAGGAAATAGCACAATCACTCACTGCATACCAATCCACGGCATCGGGAAGAAGAGCCACAGAATACCAACAGTCACAAGACATCAGGGAAGACAATCAAAGTAAAGCAACCAGCTCTCTCTTCCTCAAGATGATTGCAAAATAGAAATGACACTTAAGTAATGCATTACAAAACAAGGACCAAACACAGATCCCCCACAATCCAATGGGAGGAACATTAAACAATGAATCGTGTATGTGAATAAATCCCTACTCACAGACAGAATAGTCAATATAGTTGTAGACAGAAAAGTTGTACACCAGTTAAGAGTTGATACTGTCCTCCTCGATAAAGATGGGAAAGAGTTAAAAAGATTCAGAATGTGGCCAGCCTTTCGCCCCAAAATTGCGTTTTTATTTTCTTCAATAGAAATACAACATTTAAATTTGCATAATCTTTGGTATCCGTTATGTATGTCGCTTTACATTTCTATACAAAAGCACAGCAGAAGACCAGATGCACTTTAACAGTTTCAAAAATAAGCTGACACAACATGTTGAAGCATAATATTATCCATGTGACGATAGCTCCACTTTGCTGTTTCACTCTTGGGAATAGTACAAAATCTTTTTTAGTTTGTACGGATTTCAAATTTTGTACAAATGTTAAATCTGTGCAATTTTGAACAGATTTTTTTTAAATTTCATTCGAGTGTACACTGACCAATTGCATTATATGTACCGTGTGTCCCAAAACACATGAAACGTTTCGAAAGTCTTTTAACATTTGACTCCACAAAGATAAGTTGCTTATTGATTAACATACTATACAAAGAAATTTTATAATGTCATATTCCGACTTGATTTCATTTTATGACAATGCAAGGTTGAGCTTTTAAAAATGGGTTCTAATTTTCTAATTTACACAGTTCTTACGTCTTTGGCAAGCCTTTTAACACTATATATATATATATATATATATATATATATATATATATATATATATATATATATATATATATATATATATATATATATATATATATATATATATATATATATATATATATATATATATATATATTTATTCTTGTTGCAGCATTGTATTGATATTCATTTCTTGATGCTTGCTCTTGTGAATATATTATGTATACACTGTTTTTGTCATAGCTTTTGTCATCCTAAGTGTACCTAAAGTTTTATAATCAAGACTCAAATAATATAACCACCTTGTTCAGAATGAGTATTTTTAAAGACCTTTCAGTTTTACAAAATCAAATTTGTTTCCATGGTAACCAACACGCTGTAATTTTGATGTCATGTAAAATACTGAAGAGGCTGCTCTTGCGTATTGCCCAATTCATTTAGATTATAAAGTTGCTTTAACTAAATGTATTGGCAATACATGTACCATTAAGTATGCATTTTATTGTTACCCCACCCACTTTTCTCTATAAAGGCCACTGATACCTGGTGTTTAGTTTAAACATTCATATGACAGTTAAGTGTGCAGGTAATAAAACAAATCCAATCGATGTGTTTGTATGACACTATTGTTTTGTTTTATGCCTTAACATAAAAACTAGGGGTTATGCCGTGAAACGGGTTTAAGCCCTCCAGTGAATATTTCACTGACCATACCAAGGAGGTGTTTCTTTTGTGGAACGTTTTTGTTAGTTACGCTTCATGTTGGTGTCAGTTGTGCTGTGGCGTCTGTTCCATGTAGCCTTGTGGTCACCTGCTGGAAAAGGGCTGAATTCTTGGCTGTCGTGTGTGTTGTGCTTTGTCACTTTCCCAAATGTGTCCTAGTCCACATCAGAATTAAGGGAGAGGTTGGCGCCTTGGAACTGGTTTAAGCCCTCCAGTAAAATATTTTACTGACCGTTCCAAGGCAGTACTTCCTTTGCGGGTCTTTTATGTTTTTTTCTGTCTTAATTTGTGTTTGTTATGCCTTTGTGCACGTCTGTTTATTTGTGCCTTATGGTCTACTGCTGGGAAAGGGCTGACCTTTTGGCTCTCGTTTGTGGTGTATAACTGTGAGTTTGTCACTTTCTCATTGGTATCCTGGGTCAGGTGTGGTACTTGATTGTATCGATTCCTGATCTTTGCACCCTTACTTACTTTAAATACTGAACAATTTCATTACAATTAACGCATTTTGCCTTAAAATATTACATTTATGCCTATTTCAGTTCAAAAATTCATTTAAAATGGCTTATTTGGTGACACCATATTTGACGTTACCAGAAACATGCTGTTTACATAGGATAATGCTAGCAATGCCTTAAAATATTTTTTGACATATATTACTTGATATTTAGGTATGCCAAGCTTAAAGGTTGGACTTTTATTAAAGTTTGGAAAAGTTTCATACCTTTTGGGACACCCTGTATATAGCCATAATAAAATTGTTTCAAAAAAAAACTAGACAACAAAAAAGGCACAGGCACTCCAATAGTTGCACAGCTTGCTACAATCTGCAATTTTGACAGAACATTCATTAAATTTTGCTTGTACAAGTATATGATGCCGTACACGACAGAACAAATACAATGAAATATGCCCCCAGCGAATATTCAGAACAACTTTTGCATGAACCCAGATAAATCTAAGTGTGCACTGAATGGGTGGTACAGGTAGTTACAATTGCAAGGCATTAGTGTTTTCCATGCACTCAGAAAAAGTAATCGCTGGTTGGACAGGTCATGTTTTGGGGTTTTGGCATGCACTGTCTGTTCCAGAAGGCAATGTTTAGTCTAGTTTTAACCCCATATCCCAGAATTAATGTGTCGTCTCTTTAGTTGCATTTATTGCAAAACATATGGACCCATATCAGACTGTTCCTAAGGTTCATGGTGTTCATATTGTTTGCTTCCATGTTTAAAGTGGTTTTAGAGTCGTATAAATATATGCATCAGACATAATAAGCAGACGACATTTTCAGGACAAAACATATCATGAAATCAGAGAGAGAATTCAATTGAATAGATCAAACAGAAGATGGATCAGTTTGATGGGACCCGAATCGATATTGAGTTGCGTTACCCTTTTAAATTAAGCCCTTTTAAATTCAGTCCTCATGTTCACAATGTGGATCGTTTGATCCAGCATATGTTAGAACAGTTCTTAAATAAATCAACAGCTTGTTTAACATGTCAAAACGTACTTACCTTTTATAAATCTAGCATTTTTATCTAACACATTGTAGGCCTAACAAAAATGGCGAAGGTCAGTAGCATTTGGCTCATTTTCATTGGATAAAGATGTCGTGGGAACGAGATAATTATGTCTTGGGAACGAGATATTATGTCGTGGGAGCGAGATATTAAGTCGTGGGAACGAGATAATCATGTCGTGGGAACGAGATCTTATGTCGTGGGAACGAGATCTTATATCGTGGGAACGAGATAATTATGTCGTGGGAACGAGATCTTATGTCGTGGGAACGAGATAAATATTTTTTTTCACATGTCCCCTCAGTGCTGCCGTATGTTTCTGTCTTTTTATTGTTATGCTTTCGTGCGCGTCTGTTTATTGATGCCTTGTAGTCACCTGCTTGGAAGGGGCTGACCTCTTGGCTCTTATTTGTGATGTCTAATTGTGAAAAAACTAGTTGTCACTTTCCGATTGGTATCCTGGGTTAGGTGTGGTGCTTGATTGTATTGATTCCTGATCTTTGTCCTCTTTCTTACTTTTATTATATCTGGTCTTTTATCACCTTATAAAGCAAAGGTATATGACCAATGAAATGATCCACTGGAATTTGCATCTGATGATAACCTACTCTCCGTTTAGGGCGTGACCACACTTTGTGAATATTTAGTGGAATGCTACGATTTTAATGCATGGCGTTATTTCACTCCATATGATAATTTGTCTTTTCTAAGATTATTCTAGAGAGTTTTAAAAATTCAAACGGACTATTAGCTTTTGGAGTATACATTTCAACTGAAGCATATAGTTATCAAGTGTTAGCTCCCTTCAACAAAAACAAGCAGGAGATGCCACAATTACACTGCAGACCAACCCACAGCACCGTGAGGAATTGATACAGAACACTTACAGGCACAATGACATCAAGAAGACAAGGAAAGTAAAGAAACAAGCTCACAATAGACACAATGTACTGCATAACAAAACAAGGATCTAGCATAAAAACCCAAACAATAGGAGTAACAATAAAACAATGAATCAACAACAACAGGACCACCAACAGGCTTACATAGCATAATAAACCGTATGGATTTTTTCATGCAAAACACGTTCTCTTCAATGAAAAGAGATATTTATAAAATAAATATAAAACTAAATGTTTACACACACAAGTGTATGGACACTTGCATAATCCGAAATTACAGATCAAAGCATTTAACTATATTTATATTTTCGTAGAAATCCTTTAATGATCCTTTAGATTTTTGCAACCGTTTATAGTCTTATGCATGACACAAATATGATTGACAGCTACCAAGCTCACTTGCCCGTGCAGCACGCTTCAAAAACCGAGATTATTTGCCAGAAGTGACACTAGAGTTGTGATTTACAGCGAGACACACCGGAGTCGCACGTGCAAAGCAAGCCTCTTGTTTGCTCACTTGGCTGTCCTTGTTTACGCTGGCTGTTCCGCTTTTCCGCTTTGCACTCCTACAAAACCGTCAATACGATGTTAATACGATTTCATAGTAAATACAAAACTGTTCTGTTTCCTAAAATATATATGTAATTTCTATAGCTTAGATATTTATATAAAATGTAAATATAAGCAATAAATTCAAATGTTTGGTCCGTTTTATGGAATCATCAAGATACTTCAGGTCTATTGCAAAGTTAACGTTTAGCCAGAAGAGCGTCACTTCTTTTGCAAGAGACCCGAAGTATTCATGATTCCACGAACATTCCAAAATTTGAATTCATTTCTTAAAAGATAAAAGTCAAATATTACTATCATGGAAAATGCATCAGAAATACTACTGTTTTACCTTTTAATAAAATATATATTTACAACCGGATGTGGGCTTAGGCAAAGGAACTACAGAGTCTATATACACTGAACCGAAGTTATAAGTAGCCACCATACAATTTTTGCTCCTGTTTAGAAAGTAAAAATCGCTCTCACAAAATTTAAATCTTATAAGAAGGTCCAAGGCTTTGTTGAGACTCTGCAAATTATGTCATTTCAAAATGTCTGGTAGACCTTGCACAGACGAGGTCCGAGTAAAGGTACCATCATTTCAAAAAGTCAGACTATTTAGTGTGATATAAACTATTCATCAGATACGTTATCCATTTATATTTTAATTAGTTTGAAGACGTTTATAACAGCTGCGATATAAGATGAAAAGAATCAAAGGTTTTTTTGACAATAGGACATTCCGTTTCTCTTCTACTTTAACATGAAAACAGCCCCGGTCAACAACTTTATTAAAGGATTTTTAGCTTAACCATTCAGTTTGCATACACACTTTGCTTTGCTCTGTACGCTTTATTATCTACGACACAGTAGTGCAATTTTCAGGGGTTCTTTGTTATGAATTGGCGTCACTGTTCGGTTTAAAAAATAAAAGGAAGCTTTAACAAATGTCATTTAAATGACCTTTAAAGTTTCACGTTAAAAGTGGAAGTGGATACAAAATTAGTAAAAAATATCATTAGAAAATGGGCTCATCAAGTTGCATGGTATTTTGTCAAACATATTAACGTAAAATAAAACACATACAATGATTTTAGTGTGTACAGCTGATGATTTCCGAAAATTTCGGAATATTCGGAAAATTATCAAATTTTTAATAATTCATAAAAAATCTGTCATAAGCAAATTGTCAAGTGTTTGATGCTTTTCAAGTCGACTAGGCAGGTTTGCAATCACCTGTACTTGAATTTGATAAAAACTGCACTCAAAACGCTCATTTTCATCAAAAAGTTGATTTTTGCATTTTTGGACCCAAAAATCGTGAAGTGATAGAAAACTCTTCCAAAATACCGCTTAACTTTAGTACATTACAATATACATACTTGGGAAAAAATTCATTTCAATATCACTAGGGCTTAGTCAGAAAAAAAAGAAATTGAAAAGTGGCTACTTAGAACTTCGGTTCAGTGTATATTTATAGGAAGGTTCACAAAGGCAGGGATGGGCTGTAAGTTAGCTTTTAGGTTGGGACATAATTCTGTGACATGACCTACAATAATTTGAAACATCAGATTTTAATCCTTGCCAACAGAAATGATTAAGACTCTTGTGATTGTTTTCTTTCTTATCCCTAAATGACGTAACTATTTTTAAACGTGACAAAAACGAGCTTGCTGATGTTGCGAATATGTTTGTCTCCTCGATGGCGCTGTCTCGCTGGCGTGGGTGGATTTTGTATTTGGGTTTAATACCTTTTAGTTGACAGAAAGGTAATGTTTTACTTTAATGTTTTCTATCAAAATTATGACATTAAGCGTATAGAATTGAGTTTAATAATTGAAATATTTTAATATTTTAATCTATTAACAACAAAGAGTCGTGTCGCTTGGCCGTCTATAAATTTGGTCAGCTCATGAAATTTTGGCACTTATCACGCATGCACAAAATCCCCTTTGAACGCCCACTATGACATATCCAGCGGGGCTAGAGGTATAAAGAGCTACGTGTATAAGGGGATAATTTGGCCCCTCTGGAGCCAAAAAACTGAAAGTTGTTTTTCACCAATTTCTTCTGATTGGTTTATGAGAAGAATTACCCAAGTGAGAAATTCTGGCATTTATTTAACTTTAATCTTTGCTATCGTAACAAAAATGGCTGACAAAATAGGCTTAAAATAGAACAGCACAGAAAAGATTACGTAAACTATACAGTTTCTAGTCAATCAAATACAAGAATAATTTACATGCGAGGGTCATCCAATGAATAGCCTGAATTTCCTTAAGCATCACAAATGTAACCATTAGGGCATGCAACAACATATCCAAATATTTGATGGAAATTGAGGTTGCTTGTTGCTTAGCAACGACAAAATGATATTAAAGCTAACCTGGCCAGATTTTCCTCATACAAAATATATTGCTAAAGAAACGTAGTATGCCATTTAGCTATGATCATGTATCTGTACATAGTTTGTTATTTACTTTGCTCTTGCTTAATTGTTCTCAATGCTACATATAAAATAGGGTCGTTAACTTGCTCAAGTTAGTCACAGTTCCGTAGCAACCACGCACTTGTGGAAATTGGAATATGTGTATTCCTTCACATCACTGTATTCTTGTGTTGCTAGGCAACAAGGGATACGTTTGATACGTGCTTTCTTAAATATATCATCTTAAAATATGGAATATATTTAATGGTTTAAGGGTAATTCAAAACTTTTATACCAGCCAACGATGACTTTAGGGCCCATTTATGACCCCAACTCCCATTCTTTATGCTACTATTTTGCATTTTTGTCGTTTTTTCACGCTAAACGTACCTGTAAATTAGACATTTTTCAAAAGTAGTCAATGAGTTATACAGACTAGTTACTTTATGGAACAGACTATCAAACATATTCTTTTTGAAACTGATATGCAACATGCCAGTAACCATGGCAACCATTTTAAGACATCCGGCCTGATAAGCTATAATACCATGTTTTCGTTGCTAAACAACAAGCGACATCGCTTTCCATCAAACTGTTGGATATATCGAAGCATGTTCAACCAGTTCTGCCACCTTATGCTTACATTTGTGATGTTTAAATGACACGAATACATTTTAAATACTTAAATCAAGTTGTAGTGCTTATCTAACGATCTTGACTTAACCCATATATGCCAATAAAACGGCGGTTTTTAATGGCATTCATGGGTTAAGATGTATATTATGACTTATTCAAATGTTAGAATTTTTGATAATTTCAAATCAAATCCAATCAGTTCCATCATGCATTTCAATAACTGGAGGCTTAGCCCAATTCTATCACCCAGTCACCTCCCACCAACATAAAAAGCGCCTGTAGCGTCCCTTTTGTGCAGATATGGTGCTTACTCAGTTCTGTATGGTAGCTCAGCTGGACCCTACAGATTGATATATTAAAAAGCAAAAAACTATTACATGAAGCTGACACTTATAAAGGAAATAAAGTAGGTCATTTTATGTTATATGTTATGCTCTAATAACATTGCAAAAAATACAAAAGACTGAAAATTCGAATAGTATCGTTTTAAAATGTATCTTTTTACTTTGCGCACGATCAGAGTTAGACGTTCTGGTTATGCATGTACTTGATTGGACAAATATGTAATTTTTAACTATATGTCGGGCTCGTCACCTCACTGTGATTGTGTACAAAGTATAACAGTAGTAATGGATGTCACTATGGCACCCGCGATTTTTAAGCCTGAAAAGAACTTAGTTTTTTTTTCAGGATAAAATCGCGGGTGCCATAGATGACTATCCTGGTAGGCTTGAGTGACTAGCTGTGAATAACTTAGTTTATTTTAGGGCTATTTTGGTTGGATTTATGATTGTGATAGTTTCCTGGTCATATTCACTGGTTGGGCTGTGATTATGATAGTTTCCTGGGCTGTTGGGAAATAACTTAGTTATTTTTGTGGGCAATAAAGGTCCTGCTGTGGTGATATATAAAATAACTTAGTTAAATTCAGCTTTGAAAATAACTTAGTCATTTTAGGGGGTATATTATGTGGTGATATATGGTGTGTGTAATAGGCAAGGCTACTAAGTTCTATGCGTCTTTAGAGTCTCTTGGTCAATCAAGACCTCATCTCCTAGAGGCATCACTCTGTAGCGTTAACTAGTGTATAGCTAGCCGTCTCAAGCTTACTACTACTGAATTTTTAATGAAAAGAACAACAAAGACTGGTGAACATTTCTATAACTTTATTGCCCTGCTAACTATAACTGATTACAATGACAGAGGATTAGGGCCGTCCCTCTGTTCATTGTTTACAATAATTTCCCTTAACATATTTACAACATATTATACTTAGGATACTTCTTTGAAAGGTGATGTGAATAATTATGACATTTACAAGTCTGTATTCTGTGTTTGAATAAAAAGTCAGGAGGAGCCATGCGTCTCATTCCATTCTTGGATAGGATGACTCTGGCATAGTTATAGATGAACCACATCTCGATATCTCTGTCATTCTGGTATAAATCATCTCCAGTTCCATATAGTTCTTGATGAATGGCTGTGTTTAGATCTAGTCCTTTGTTTAGCTGGTGAATGATGTAGATACACCAAATTCCACATACTTTGCTCCATGGACTCTGTAAACATTCTTTGTTATGGATCCATCTTGTAGAGTTTCTTTCAATAAATGGTAGAATATATTGCTCATCTGGTGGTCTTCCATATGAATCGAAGTAGATAACTTGATCTCTTCTGAAGTAGATAGCCACCCAATGTTCTCCTGGATCTTTGGATATATCTGTATTTACAATGTAAGCCTTCATATCCAGTGGTTTCTTCTCTGGTAGTAAATCCTTGGCACATACTTCTCCTTTCACAGGAATATTGTTTATGACTTTGATTAGTTCAACAGTGTTCATTTTTATTCTGTTTCTGGGTTCTCGTTTTCTTCAGTTTCCTTTTCTTCATAGGATTCTATGAGTTTCTTGGCCCAGTACGTCTTCCACTGTTCTGTTAAGTCACTTTGATTTTTCTTGAAGTACTGCCAGTTTTTATAGGCTTCTTGATTTTCTTCTGGCGTCAGGTGATTGATCCCTGTTGTAAAGTCCATAGGGTGTCGCAAACTGTCGCCATACAGATAGTTCCAGATTCTATCGTCAAAGTCTTTCATCACATCGTAGATGTTTAGGCCCTCTAAGGCTGGATCATGACATCCATAATCTTCAATCCATTCTCTTGGAGAAGTCCATAGACAGATATCGTGGTATTTCTGACTTGGGTGGTTCATTTTACATCCATGACATTCATGCTTTGCACAGTCTCCAACTGCCATCTTTAGACAAGTCAATATGGCTTGTTTTAGAAGAGTCTTCATAAGACAATCAATATCCTCATTGTCTTCTACTTCTTTCTGTAAGGTACTCTTCTCATTTGATGGCTGGACTGTTGCACTGTATGCATCTGTTTGGTACATCAAGTCCTGTTCAATGAAGTATCCTGCATTCATCTTTAGTAATCTGTGGTAACTTCTCTAAGTCCGTTGATTTCTATCAGGTTGTCAAACTCTGCATACACAAGCACGTTGATCGTCTTGTCAAGTGATGTTGCAAACTGAAGCTCCAATCTGAGGTTCCCAGTTTTTATAGGGTGCAAATAAGACTGATCGGCTGCTTGATCTGGTGTCAAATCATATCCCCAAAAGCAGTAACCTCCTTTGTAATCTTCATAATCAATGTTGCAATTTTGGACCTGATTCTGACTTGCTAATGCTTGGTAAACTGATAGAAAAGATCTGAGATACTGATCATTTTCAAATCTAGGTTCAAATGGTTTTCCATAGACACTATGGCCATCACAAGTGACATCCATTTTACTTAGATTGAAATGTTGGAAAAAGAAAGGATTAGTATCCAAATTCCCATTAAATGCCTCATTTGTTACTAAACCAATAAAAACTCGTTTTGGAAGTTGACCAGTGAGAAGATGATCTTCAATTTTAAATCTTGTGCCACTACTGATTGTAAAAGTTTTGACTTCAACTCTTCTGATTGGAAATTTAGCATTATGATGAGCAATAGTTTGATTCAGTTCATTGCTAATGGCTGGTAGAAGCTGAACATTTCGGACTCTCAAGATAGCGGTATCAATTTTGATTTTTGCAGGATAATTATCACTCATCAAACAAAACTGAGGAGATGATCGATTAAGTCTAAGTTTGAATTCTAAGCCATTAGGTAAATATTTTTCCTGCATAGCAAGATCCAAATGTAATTTACCCTGAAGCTCCACGGATTTGCTTTTTGCTATGCGTTTGCCACGATCAGTGATAGATGCATATGTAATATCTTCAAAAGCTCCTGCTTCATCCTCAGACCAAAATTCTGCTGCTTTCAGTTGATTATCTTTGACATCAGAACCATAAGAAAACAAATTTTCAATGTATGCTCTGTATGGATACGTGTCTGAATTATTCGTGATCAATTTATTGTTGATATACAAATCGATGCCACTGAACATACTATGAAAAAAGTTATTAATTGGAAATACTTTTGCATCCGTGTCAAGATCTTCACCCGTTTGCTGTAAGATTCTGAATTTGATATATAGATAGGCTTGAGACAAATCAGTGTAAAACTCGGTGTGAGGTGGAATTAGAAATTCAATGGGTGCATGATGACTATCGAGAGAAACGATGGGATGATAATCATTCCACTGAGTGCCTTGCATGGTAGTCATGGTGGGTGGAATGGATTCCATATCCAATTCCGTTTAAGTGCAATCGCAAGAACCTTGTTGAATCATTTTTCGTCAAAAATATCTTTTTCAAATACCAGACGTTTAGTAGGATTAAACTTTTTTGCTCTGCTTTTAAAACCCCTCTTAACAGTTTGGTGTCTAGATTGAGACTGAGGCTTTTTGCGTTTTTGAGTTGAATTTATAGCCAACTGATTTATAGTAGACTGACCAAAAGATTTCAAAGCTGTTTTTCCTCTTTGTTTTAAAACTTTTTTTACATTTTCACCACCCACAATGTCTTTTAGAGCTTGAACCCCTTGATCTTTAGCTACTTTTTTTCACGCTTTTTAAACTTGCTTTTGCGACAGGTTTTAAAATTGGAATCACTGTTCTCAATGCAGCTTTAAAAAAGGATCCTAAACCATTGCCATATTGTCTTGAAACGCCTCTGTACACGGGAAAGTCTCCTTTCCCAGATTGAAGAGACATAATGCTTCTGGATTGTTTCAACATTATTCTTTCTGTCGAAAATGTAGTTTCACTAACGTTTTCCCAGAGATAAATGGCACATTTTCACCTGTATCACCTTTTATACTAATGTGCACCTGATCTATGAAAGATTTTGCCACTGGAACGTAGTGTACATTGACAAATTCTTGATGTAAATGATTGTTTTCTCTTTTACTTTCAAATGGCAACACTCTCAAAATAGGTGCAGTAACATCACCAATAAATGTATAACTTGCTAAATCAGAGTAAATGTAAAGTTGATGAATTTTTGTATTCAAATCCACACCATATCTGAAAATGTATTTTTCATTTCCTAATGGTTTATCAAAATAATTTCTATCTACACCTAATATTTCTGCAATTGCCTTTGGAAAAATAATTTTGACTTTCGTAGGATCTTGAACATCAAGTTTGACTCGAGCACTGTTTTCACCATAAGTGATTGAAATGGTAGCATTGCTATTTTTTAGCGTCAGTCCATATCGAAAATTGATACTTTTTTGAATTTCTTCAACTAAATGGCGTGGAGAAGCATAATAACCATTTTGGATATAGATTTTTTAGTCTATATAAAATCCATAGGTTGTACAATTATCTATCTCCTCACACATTTTTCTATCAGTAAATCTTAAAATCACATAATTGTTTTCCTTAGTGATATTATTTACTTCAGTTGGAGTTATGACTTCTACCAAACCCACTTCCCAATTATCTTTTTCAATTTGTATGGAATGATCTAATTTCACTTTAAAGTCACATTGCGTATTTTTTGAAAATGTACTGAGTGAACTATCACTCAAGAGTGTCAAATAAAAGTTATTCATGGTTTGAGTTTGGGCGAATCTGTTTCATCAGCAGAAATTGGATTAGTTTGTTTTCTAAATTTTAAACCTGGGGATGGTAGTATGTAACCGATAGAACTACTGAGTAAAATTAGCCACAATTCTTTATCTGGTCTTCTCAGACTGATTTGAACTAATGATGTGACAATGATCATGTATACAACAATGATCTGAGCAAAAAAAGTGAAACGATTTTTAACAATTCGATCACGACCTTCTGCAGATTGTACTGAAGCAGTGTCACCACGTACAAATGATCCTCTGAGATCCATTTTCATTCTTTTATACAAGATCAGATTCTAAAATCCAACTGTCAAATTTTGAAGGATACCCTTTCCAGTGAACTTTAATTTCTTTCACCCACTTTTTTCCTACTTTACGTTTTCTGTGATCTAAAACAGAATCAATTTCGTAAATTTGCTCTTTCTCTACACGTTGTAACTCGTGTGAATAGAAAGTGCCTTTGACTAATTCACCCTCAAGATCTTTTATTTTATAGGTGATAGGAGTCTGAGTTTTGACCACTGCTAAAATTTGAAATAATTCTTGTTTCCAATTTGGTAAATAACCTTTATCAAATGTACGTTTTGTTTAATTGATACGCACAAAATCATTCACTTTGAATTTTGGTTTGACTTTTTTAGAATTTGATTTTCCATATAAGTTTTCTGACACCTGTGGTTCATTTTTAAGAGTCACAGACACAGGTGCACATTTAATACTTCGATGATAAGCGTGATTGTAACCATGTACTAATTTGGGAAGAATGTCTACATATCGCAAAGTGCGATGATGAGTAAAATATTTCCACATGCGAGTTTTCAAAGTTCTTTGAAAACGTTCCACAATACTGGCTTTGGTTTCAGGATTTTCAGTAGTGAAGAAATGAATCTTTTTAGTTTTCAAGAAATTTTGAAATTCTTTATTTTTGAATTCAGTTCCTTTATCTGTTTGCAAACTTTTTGGACTTTGTCCACTTTTTAACACAGATTTGAAAGCAATTACTAAAGTTTTTTTCAGTTTTATCTTTAATAGGTACCACCCATGCATATTTTGAAAAGACATCTATGATGCAAAGTAAATATCTATGCTTGTCATTGGACTTTGATAATTTTGATAAGTCTGCCAAATCTGCTTGCCATTGAGTATCAATTCCAGCCACTACTGTTTTGCGTCGCAAACACTTTTTATGAATAGGTTTATGTAAAGTATAAGTTTGTTGTTTTCTTAACCAGTCTCTAATATCTTGACGTTTTACTTTTTTGGATGATTGTTTAGCAAGTCTGTACAAAGCTTGTTCACCTGCATACGCAGCAGGACTTTTAGGATTGTAATACAACTGTTCAAGCTTCATTGTAACTGACCCATGGAGAAGAAAACTCTTCTTTTATACGTTTTTTGGTGGCAGATAAAAGTGCCGGAGAGGAAAAATGGTCTTTGATACGTTTTCTGACACTCAAACTCTTTGCAGACCTGACAGAAACAGGAATACGACTTGCTGTTTTTCTGATGGTGCGTTTTTGTTTGGGAGTGATATAATCCGTTTCAGGAGTTTCTGGAGCACGATGCATCCAGTCCCACCTTTCCCTATTTCCAATGACATCTTGGGGAATATTCATGTCTCTTAAACCTTCTGCAAAAGCTTGCCAACCTGTAGGTTCACTGCCTTTATGATGTCTAATGACATCATTGACCAAATCAATAATATTGGACCCTGGAATAGATTTGCCATAAAGTTTAACTGTACCATCATCTTCCCAGGACACATTTGGGTTAGTTTTTAGAAGTGAAACTAAAAGCTGAGCTTTACGTTTCATGGTGAAAGGCACACTATCTATGACCAATTGATTCATTTTGGAAGAACTAGGGTCAGATTGGGGAAAAAGAGATGTTTCTTTCAAAGCTTTTTGATGAGCTGTTTTAAATTTGTGCAAGGTCTGGCCATACAATTGAGATTTTTCAGCTTCAGACAAATCTTCATTGGCCATGACAGAAGATAAGTCTCTTTGAAGACTAGCTGTGGCAGATACATTAGGATCAGGAGGCAGTCTGGGTTTTTGAATTTGTTCCTCTTTCCAGCGTTTCATGTCTTCCCAAAGTTTAAATGGCACAATAGCCATTTTACGACCATCCATATTTTTTTATTTTTTGATAATTTCACCCAAGACAGAACCTATGATAGGAGCAATTAATGGTTTTAACAATAATCCTAACAAAGCTCCACCTTTCTGATTAATTATTTTCTTTTTTGTGTCAGGTGGAACTTGCTTAGAACTCAGTAAACGTATATGTTGCTTTCTAGCTCGTAACTGATTCTTTTGAGCATTTGTCAGACGTACATTGCCTTTTATAAGATTGATGCAACATTCCCCTACACAATCAATGACTTCTTTTGGAGATTCTTGAATCATTTTCTTACGACATTTATTGGATAAATGAGTCAATCCTTCTAAAAATGTACCATAAGTTTTAATCAGAGATTTTTTTCTCATTTTATTTTGAATTTTCTACGACGTGTTGTTGTTACAGCCATGTTTATGAGTGTGTTCAACACTTTTATGTACAGTCCTTTTATAGTTTTTTTAAAAATGAAGTCTTCGACGTTCAGAATGAGGTGGCGATGGATATTTGTTTGGATTTAACATGTGCATGGTAGCACCAAATCCATGTCTTTTTAACAAATCTTGTGCTCTCAAAGGAGTAAATCTTGCTAAATTAATAGAAGATCGTCTTGCATTTGTGTTTGGAGAATCAAGACCTAAATTTTGCCATGAAGCAGGACTTTTACTTTTACGTTTTGTTACAAAACGATCATCAACCTTTCTTTTTTTCTGTTTTCTAGGTTTTTTCACTGATTTTTTCTTAGGTTTTTTAGTTTTCTTGTTAAATTTTCTCATCAACTTATTTCCATCCCATCGAATCAGATCATCCCATCGAATGATCACACCACCAAAGAATCCACCACCTCCAGGTTTTAAAATGATACTGCGCTTGACTTCAGGGTCAACAATTGCACTTGTTAATTTTCTAACATCATCCTGATGTCTATCCATAAATTTTTGAGTTTGTTTAGGTAATTTCATTTTACACTGAACAATTTTTCGAGCTGCCAAAGAAAACCATTTGATTATTTCAATTAAACCTGCATTTAAGAGTGATTTTCTTTTATGACTATCATGTTCTCTGCTTAAATTATACAGAGCACGTATCAGATTAGCTGATGTTCGTTGAGCCATTTTGACACAAATGATGGATTTAAACTCAAACACACCTTTTTATACTCCTGGAAAATAGACAACAGGTCCTTGTTGATCTGATTTTGTAAACCAGTTTTGAAAAATATGTGTTCTGAATCTAAGATAATCTGGTGTATTTGGTTTCAAATCGACCAATAAGTATCCATGAGGTATAGATGTGGCATCGTTAAATGCATGAATCATATGTGGAGCTTGAAGTTGATTTGCTAATACTTTGATTTGCATCTTATCTCTTGGACTTTGAAATAAAACTAAATAATGAGCATTCAAACTGATGGTGCGAGAAGATTTACTTTGTTGAAATAATTTTTTTGTGATGTACACCACACTTGCGTTTCTATGATGTCCTTTTCTTGTAAACCATAACTTAATTTTTTCTTCATCTTTATCTCCTAACATGTCATCAAAAATCACCAAGTGCGTTGCACTGGGATCGGTGACAATCTCATCTTCATCATCGGGAATACCTTGAATAAATTTGATATTTGACCCTTCACGTTCTTGTAAGATATTATAAGATGTTTGCCATTCCTTGTAACACCAAACAATACGTTGGGGTAAAATATCAAATAAATCTTCTTTAAACTCAATCATCTTTTTAACAAATTCAGTTTTACCCGATCCACTTGGACCAGAAATAAAAATATTAGAAGGGTGTTTAAAAAACAAACTTCCAATATCTTGATTTGAGTCCAACTGGTGTGTAGAAAGGGCCATGTCTAACTGTGAAAAAATTACAAAGACAACTTTATTTATACTCAAATTTTAATAAACATGAACCAACAGTTTAATACATAATTAAAAAACAGTTTAATACATAAAAACACCTGTACATGTTTATCAGACACAGTTCAATTCATGACTATCAGAAATAATACATGATCATCAGAACTACTCTATCTATGCCATATACCCATAAGGAACAGTATATCCATCTCCAACAATGACACGTTTAGTATAAGTGAACCGATACGTCTTGGATTGCAATTCAGTAGTCACAGTCTTGTCTTTGTGTTTTCTGATCCTATTGTAGTTGACAGTTTCTCTGAAGTCTTTCCTATCTCCCTTCACCAAGTTCAGCATCCTATCAAAGTGAATGACTTGAGATGTATTGTAATCTAGAGTGAGTCCTTTCACTTTGCAAGTAGATCTTCGATTTCCATCCTTGTCCACAAATTCATAGCCATAGTTCTTCGGTCCCATTCCAACAAATTTTACAATTCTAGCATTGGGCACTTCATCTGTCCATTCTCCAAGTCTGTTGTTGACAATAGCAGGATTCCATAAATGGGGTTTGTGATGATAGATGATAGAGTCTGTATCAAAGTAGAGTACACGTTCATTCAGCTTTTCCAAGATTCCATAGAGCTTCAATCTGGCTTGAGCAGTGACAAAGGCTGCAACAATCACATTACTGCAAGCATGAGCCTCCACATTGGGTTCTGTATCCTCCCAGTTGACCAGTAGAAGATTTTCTCTGCAAATGTCCACATTCTTGACAATCTTGTTTGGATTCGTCACCATATCAAAGAACTTGGCAGGTTCTGAGAAATATTCTGTCTTGGCCATATTCTCTCGCTGTGCCAATTTTCCCCAGAGACTGTTTAACATGATCTTGGCAATAGCTCTCATTCCTTTATTCTTCTCCACATTCTCCAACCTGATTCCTTCGGCTTCAAAGTAGTCTTGCTTGAACTTGATCTTATCTTGCTCTGTCTTGCACCAATCAGGATACCCACTTGATTCTTGCTTGATTCTCAGAAAAGTATCAATATAGCCAGCAAAGATCCCTCCTTCTCCAGATTCTCTGTCATATTGAGTCGCCTCTGAGAAATGCCAGACTTCATACACATCCAATAACTTGTACCCTCTGTCCAATGCAGCAAATAATTTGATAGTGACCCAGGTCCCTGTAAAACTTCTATCTTCTTCTCGTAAATGAGTACATCTCATATGAGGATCTGTCTTTTCAGCACAACTTCTACACAATGGAAACATCAATTTCTGACTGCATTTCTGTGAAAGTACAGGATGGTTCAAATTGGTGGGTGGTAGCACTTTACGCTTGATCAATCCACAGTACTGTCTGATGTTGTCTTTATCAATATTCTCTTGAGAATAGATGGTAGGATGTCCAAGTGGAAACTGTCCGTACTTGCAAATAGTTGGATAGAGTGAACACACATCTATGTACTTGATTTCTTCATTGGAGGATTCATCGATTTCCTGATAGAGTTTGGTCGAGTTAGTCCTTCCACCAAATAAAGCATCTCTTGGCCTCAAAGGGTCTAAGTTTGTAAATTCTGAGTCCACCAAAGATCTAAAGTCTGGATCTTCCTTGCATCTCTTGTCATAGTCACACTCCCAAAGTTCCACCACCTGATATCCTGCTTTTCGTAACTCTTCACTCTTGCCAATGGTCAAAATATACAACTGATGCATGGTCAAACACTGATGATGTTGAACTCTGTTTCTGTCTGGAAAATGAGTAGGGCATCCATGCCAGTAACATCCATGGAATTCAAATACTGTTCGAGATTCTTCATGGTAGCCATCCACATAATGTCCATTGATTCTTTGTTCACCACCATTCAATGCATGTTTGATTTCAATACCACGTTCCTTAGCTTCACTTTGAATCCATCTTACAGCTTTGATAGAGTAATTCTTTTGATTAGGATAACCTTCAGGTGGGATGATGGCAATACTGTTTTCAGGCATATGATTCTTTCTCCATACCTTTGAACAAGCTTGAGCGATAGTGCAAGCTTCAGACAAAGGATCGAGTCCACTAATGTTGATCAATTCTCGTCTGAAACAAGCACATCCTCGTCTAAGAATATCCACATCACTACGACAGTATTCTTCCATCTCCAATTTGAAGTTAAATATAGCACCACTATCAATTTTATCTTTATGCCAAGCTAAAAATACCTCACGATCCTTGACAGACATCTGACCAGGATTGTACATGTCCACTGGAAAGTAAGGTCCCACATACTTTTGGTTTGCCAGTGTATTTGCAAGATGAGGAAAGTAACCTTTCTTCATCTCTGTCAAGCCAAATGTATCTGGGAAATTAGCCAGTCTCATATGCAAAAACTGATAAGAATCAAGGAATGTGACACGTCCTACTTTCATTCTAAGTATAGTATTTCCATTCATGATCACATCAGGTTTCACTGTACCATATTCTAAGATATAGTGTAAGATGAACTGACCATCGTATCCTCCAAAATTATGTGCAATACATGTCACTCCTTTATTCTCATCTCCTAAAACCCAATTGCAAAATTGTGGTAAAGTATCTATGCCTTCAAAGATAAATTCTCTCAGACCTGTTTGTGTCGAACAAGTCGGACAAAATGTATCCATGGGCAAATCCATGCAATCATCACAAGCTTTATGAGCATTACAGAAATTCACTTGATGTGTACCAGTTTCTTGATTTGACTCGAAATCAAAGAAGATGAAACGAGATTTCTTAGGTTGAGAAACCTCTTCTTCTCCTTCATTTTCAGTCATCTCAGATTTACATTCATAACTTTGAATATAGCATTGATGATTGGGCCCAACAATCTCTTTACAATTCCTACATTTCCTCTGTCCTGGACACACATGATTTTTCTTATTGCCCACAATCCTAAGATTACATTTCCCACAATTATACACAAGTTGACAAATAGATTTATGCTGCTTAGATTTCACTGCCTTATGCTTTGCAAAACAGTCTCTACTACGAAATGTTCTTTAACAGTCCATACAACGCGTTTTTTGTCCAGGAATACAAGGAATGTCACTATAGCAACCATCACATCCATCAGCACATCTATGGGCTCCCCTGTTCGTATATCCAACATCACAATACTCGCAGTAATATATACATCCTAGAAATCCTGTCACCTTTGTAATCGCATCATAGTGATCAACTCCATTGAAGTAAATATGGATCACCCTCGTCTCAGGTTTCTTCTTGAATTGTAGTGGTAATACCAGTCCATCTTTAGGATACTGAGAATGGACTTTGATCAAGTACTTGGGAGCAAGTACAGATTGGATCTTCTTGTATTCCTCAATACCACAAGACTTAGTATGAGGAATCTTCGCTTGATCCAATAACTTCATGGCTTCTCTGGTCTGCATAGATTTGCTGGATTGTCTCATAAGATGCCAATTCTTCTTCCAAGTTTCTGATTCTTCTTTGTCCGCATTGCATTTTGCCACCACCACAGCTCTCGCCATACACATTACATCTTTGGTATTGTTGATCTGGATAATACTTCTTTTGTTGATACTCATATTTTCTGACTCAAAATAAAGTCCAGCATGTAATGGTTTACGTCCGCTGCCTACTGGAAGTCTCACCACTGTGACTTGAATAGTCATCTGTCCATCATTGATGCGAAAATTCTCATTGGACTGGAGCACTTTCATAATCTCTTCTAACACAGCTTCTCCAGTCATAGCTGAGACATCTCTCCATGTCACAAAGACACCAAGTTTCAATCCAGGATGAAGAATAGTCATCCGCATCTTATCATTGGATTCCATCTGGCATCTTTCTTTGATATCTTCAACCAGCTGATCAAACAATCTTGATATGAACTGATATGGCGAAACATTGTCAGGGAAAGTCTTGATGTTGAGTTGAAATTCTTTCCCTTGAGCTCGAAATAATCTCGATTTCTTCTCGTTGACTGCCTTGATAGTATAGTAAGAAGTCAAATCTTCATCATCTTCATCGTCTGAATACATAGTCCTAGCTCTTCTTTTCCTTGGTGGTGATTTAATATCATCTTCATCATCTGAGCTCTCTGTGTCTGAATAATCTACCAATTTCGGTTGAGGCTCTTTATCATCAGAAGTGGGTGGGGTATTATCTCTCTGTCGTTTAACCATCTTGACTGTTCGAAGTTCTGTAGTGAAATGAGGCTGCAATGGAAATGCGAGCTCAATTTATACTGGAAAAACCCAGATTTTTCTGCAATCATCAGTTGAAATTTCACAGTTGAGACTCAGTACCTGATTTTTTTCACATTGTGTCAGGCGAGACTACATATTATTTTTACTAGGTCTAAAATGCAGGCGAGACTACATATTTTTAGCTAGGTCTAAAGTGCAGGCGAGACTACAATTTTTGAAAATTTGCAAGAAGTATCAGGCACTGTATAAACAGCACCATTACTCCCCCAGTACTATCCTAACCTCGGAATCCCTGGCGATTGAAACTGTCTCAAATACAAGTCAAATTCCTGCATGTCTCTATGGACCAGAGAATTTGAGGCGGAGCCACTCCAACCCGAAGGCTGGCGCCCTTAAACAGCCGAAGCTGCTCTACCTTTTTAAATGCATATTCAACAGTTTCTGAAGCACAAAGCTTCTCTACGGGCCTCGGCGCATGTATAGAGTACCAGTGGTCAGTTATTTTTTGTTCACACTATATCTCTACTGACTTAATAAGCAATTATTTGCGATTCATATATATAGTTATCCTATCACAGAATAAGTTTGAAAGGGTGTCTCAAATTTGCATACACCATCCCATAATAGTTATCATGCCTTTAAAGTATGTAAAATCGATAACTTGAATATAAGAGCTATCTTATGGTAAAAATTTGAAGTCTATCGGATAAAAAATACCCGAGATATTACAAATTTCACATATTTTTTACCGTTAAAATTTTCTTATTCAAGGGAGATAATTTATTGGCATGAAAAAGCAAGAATCGGATTTCTAAAAAGTGAAATCATATTTTCCCAATAACTTGAGTTTGCCTGGACCGATTTTCAAAATTTCTGCACCCTATAAAAGCTTAGAACAAGTGCTATCTTATCATCTGCAGGTAACACATAAAGAGAGCAAATCAGTTATGGCATATCAACTACCGACAGAAATACAACATATGATATGGACTTATTCGATGTACAATTCAGCTAAAGGGTTAGGATTCAGGAAGCAAATTCAAGAAGGATGGTTTAAACTTAGGTTGAGACGCTTGTCAAATGCTTTAGAGACTAAATCTCAGGACATCTATCACCAAGAACTAGGCCAACTACTTCTAAGCATGGACGAATTACTAAATCTTCCTGGCGAGATGCGCTTAAGATTTCATACGGAGATGCTCAAGATACATTACTCCAAATTTCACAGTATTGATAAAGCTCGTGTTTGGGTTGTAAGAATGAAGAATTTGACAGTGGATAAACTTTACTCTATTCGTACTTGTGACACAGATATCAAGTATTTTTTGAATGAAATTATCTATGACAGTAATAAGTTTTATGGATGTTTGTACTTAAAGGAAGAAACTCCTAAGCATCAGGTCCAATGGTTATTGTCTGCATGGAATACTCAAGATGTATCTTTATCTGTGGCATCTTTAACAGCTGCAGGGATTAACCACTTTATAACCAGTGAACTGATTAGGTATATAAACAGACCAGATTCATATAACGTTGCCATTGGACATTATACTCCAAGACAGATAGAACCACAAATTATTTTGAAGTTTCCAAGTCGTGAATCTGATTATCTGCTGAATAACTGAATATGTATACGATCACCAAAAGTCTACCCGTGTGCTTAGATCAAATTTTACATTTTGATGTCTACAAAATAACTTTAGACCACATCTTATCATTAGAACCATCCAGTGCCGAGTTTTTGAAAACGAGAGCAGGAATCAAGAACTGGTTAAACTGATTTGAGACATTTGATACATTCAGATTTTGGACTAAACGTAATGCTCGAGAGATGTTGAGAATCATTGATGACACTCCTGTCACCTATATGGATTGGTTAACTTATGTGGCAAACAGCGAAAGTGTGATTTCTCACATCGAAGCAGTATTGAAAGAAATTCAACAAGCCTCAGAAGAAGAAGATATGGATTATGAAGATCTCATTTCAAACATAGATACCTTGATCACGATATAAAAAGAATGATCAAGTCATTTTGATCATCATATCTCAGTTCAACATCATGGAAGAAGCAAGAGAGAAGAAATATTTGGAAATTCCACTTTCCAAGATATTGAAGTTCAGACCTTAAAGAAGATTATTGTTCTGCATTTACATCTTATTTTCTCATGATGAGATCACTTTGGAAGAGATTCAACAGAAACTCAATAGTCCTGAAACTTTTGAAGATTTCAAGAGACTTTGGTGGATCAGTATCAGTTATTTGATGGAAAAAGAGACACTGATTACATTTGAGAATTGGAAAAGATGTGTTGCTGACAATCCTAGTGTGATCGAATTTCTCTACAATCATAGAAGAGACAAAACTATTTCTGGACTATAAATAGTTGGACACCAGTGAGAGAGGATCATTTCACTTCTGACTTTCAAAGAGTAAAGATGGCAAACAGTAGAGATCCAAGGATGGCTAAAGTCTATGATAAGAAGAGCATCTACTATCATTGTGTATCATTGAAGAAACTTTTATCTCAAGAGGAACAAGCTTTGATGCAACCATTAGAAGATAGTTTGAGACAACAAGACAAGTTGAGGCCACCTTATGGAGAATGTCACCATTGTCATGATACGGGGCATTGGATTGGAGATTGTCCAGAGGCTAAGAAATTAAGAGAACAACAGATCTCTACAGATAAGAAGAAGCCTGCATATGGACAATGCTTTATCTGTGGACTTGCAGATCATTGGGCTCCAAATTGTCCTAAGAGAGAAGAGGATTTTACATCTCAACAGTCTTCTATATCTACAGAGAAGCAAAAGACTGAGTCTTCAGTATCTACAGCGAAGCCTTCAAGAAAACGAAAGGCTCCTGAAATAGATATATCTGATATCAGTCCTAAGAGAAGACGCTTGGACACTCGTTCAAAGAAGACAGCCATCCGTACAAAGACAGGGAAGAAGCCATATTGTTTCATTTGTAAATCAGACTCTCACTCACCTCGATCCTGTACAGAGATGGTGGCGGAGAACTGGGATAAAGCGATTTCTCATGATGAACCAGACAGTGACTCTATAGTGCATATTCAATAAAGACTGGACTTTAAGGATTTTTAGTGACGATCAGTTCTGTTTTTAAGATAGTGTAAGTTGTAAATAAAATTACGGTGTTGAAATTGTGTTTGTTTTTTATTTTGAGGTTATTCTTTAACGAAACTAATTTAGTAGCCCTGAAAAGGACTGTTTGTTTTAAAGTCTCCTAAGTAACAAAATATTTCTTACTTAGAAGATTTTAAAATAGGTCGTACAATGGCTACAGGTTTTCTGGAACCAATCCCTCTACGAGCAAGAAATTGCTCTAATCCCAACTTATTTTGCTGTCTCTCCACCTCTTTCCAATCTTTTCGCTGCAAAGCAGCACACAACTTGGTCAAGCTGAATTTTTCAAAGAACTTCATTTTTTTTAAGAGAGACACAAAGTACGCTGGGTTATATAGTTGGATAAGTGGATTGACCTATATTCTACTCCTCCGCTAGAGAGAGCAACATTAATCTGATTGGTCCATTTAAAGATCACGCCATAATCACCCCATTACTGTGAACATGGTTAGGAAATACTACAATCACACATATCTTAGGCATAGCCTTACATACAAAACTAAGTGCAACATATTAAGTTATTCTTTCTTGAAGAAATGGGTGGCCCTGAAAAGGGCCGGTTTGGTGGTTAGATTACCACAAAGGCAAAAATTTAGGAGCAGGGGCATCTACTGGGGCGGCCACCACAGGCAGGGCATTGCACAGCCCACTGCTCTACAGTTATAGTTCTTTTCACTGGGATGTAGAAGGGTGGATGGTCTGCCTCCGCATCCCAATCCTCAGAAGGTTGAGGTGTGGGGGAAGAATTATCCCCCCAATCTTCCTCCTCGTCACTGATAGTTTCCACCTTCACTTCCATTTTCGCATCATTAATCAAATTTTCTACCCTCCGACTCATCTCCAACATCTTTTGATGATTCTCAATCATTTGTAATAGAAATTCACCCGTATCCTTCACAGCATTCACTGTCTCCAGTAACCTCCTAGTAGCATCAACCATAGTCTTGCCCTGCTCCTCCAAATGCTCCAAACGCGAATCCAAATTGCAAGCCATTTTGTTGTTGTTGTGTAACACAAGAACAGAATGAAGAATTTGAGATTTGAAACGAGCTTTTATAGTTTTCAAAGGGATTGACCTACATTGAACTCCTACGCTAGAGGGAGCAACAATACACTGATTGGTCAGTTCATTTATTTTCACCCAATCAGAGTTGACTTGATTTCTTGAAACGCGGGAACTTTAAACTAGGTCAATCCGCTTGACAAGTATAAAAGGCTTGAACACACTACACTTTCACCATTCATAATCATGGAGCCATCACTGACAATAGATGATATGATCAACAATCCTGACCTTTTGCTATCAGCAGTGAATGAGACATTTGCTAGCGATACGACACAACAGTATTATACGCCGCAAACACCCTCAGCGTATATGCCTCAACCTGTTCAACAGATGCTGCAAAAACAACAGTCAAAGACTCAAGTCATTGAAGTCTTACTCAAAGAACTAAATGAGTTAAGATCTAGAGTGAAGAACTTAGAAGAATTGTCTCAGCAACGTGCACAGCAGCAACCTTTAGAGATGCCTTCCATCCAGATTCCCATTAGACTTGACATTACGACAAATGATCAAGATACCAGTCAAAACATAGGAGTTGGAAAAGCAACTAAGAAAATTAGAATTACTAAGAGGAAATGCTAAAAATCACCTAGACAATCAACAAACAGCCCTTTTCAGGGCTACCACTTCCCTAGAAAGAATACCACTAAACTTGCTAAATAGTTACACTAGTTAACGCTACAGAGTGATGCCTCTAGGAGATGAGGTCTTGATTGACCAAGAGACTCTAAAGACGCATAGAACTTAGTAGCCTTGACTATTACACACACCATATATCACCACATAATATACCCCCTAAAATGACTAAGTTATTTTCAAAGCTGAATTTAACTAAGTTATTTTATATATCACCACAGCAGGACCTTTATTCCCCTCAAAAATAACTAAGTTATTTCCCAACAGCCCAGGAAACTATCATAATCACAGCCCAACCAGTGAATATGACCAGGAAACTATCACAATCATAAATCCAACCAAAATAGCCCTAAAATAAACTAAGTTATTCACAGCTAGTCACTCAAGCCTACCAGGATAGTCATCTATGGCACCCGCGATTTTATCCTGAAAAAAAACTAAGTTCTTTTCAGGCTTAAAAATCGCGGGTGCCATAGTGACATCCATTACTACTTATAACAATAGAAAAAAAGAAAGAATGAACGCATTTAGTCTGGTAGAAAACAAGAATGACCTGGAACTTGATTTTAAAGTTTTTTTCTTCACGGATTCTTGTTGTTCAGACATTGTACATGATGAATCCAACTGATGCCACTCTGGCATCATTGAGCGTTTTGAAAAATTAAAGATGGCGTCCAAGATGGCCATCAGTTATGCTCCTAACACCTATCTGACCAACAGGTTCGATAAAAAGAGCTCTAATTTTAACTTTTTATGGATGTTTAGAGGCTAAATGATACAGACAATTAAAATGGAACACTGATTTGATTCAGAAGGTTGAAATATTGAAGATGGCGCCAAAGATGGCCGTCATTTAGTCCCCAAAGACCTATCTGACCAAAACACGCAATAAAAAGCATTTTAATGTTGACTTTGTATGGCTTTTTAGAGTCTAATTGATACAAATGATTAAAATGGAACATTGTTTGATTCAGAAGGTTGAACTATTTACGATGGTGTCCAAGATGGCCGCCATTTTAATGCAAAATCCCACTTGAAATCAGAATCACAGTTAATAACCTTTTTCTGATAGTTTTCAACGGTATGATGTTGTTGTGTTTCAGCGTTGTAAAATATACAAGATGTCGTCCAAGATGGCAAAGATAGTAGGATGTATATTGTGAAATCACATGGGTTTTTATTATACACTGCACTGAAAAAAACGGACTTATTTTTTTCATAATGGGAATGCTTTTTGTGTGTCTTTGTTCTGGTAATCGTATTCATCAATCCATGCACTACTTTCAAGACTTCCTTTGGCTGGATCTGATAAAACGAACCTTAATATCATATTATTCTCATAAAAGTTCCTACTTTGGGCAAACATTCTGTCAAGAAATAATGAAGTGATAAATGCCAGGGTATGCTAAACGAACGATATCACAGAAAACTCTGTGACAGCGTGCTTGCTAAAAGTACACACCTTTTATAATCAATATGCGGAAAGAATCAGCTTGAAAGTAGTTTATTGATGGATTGTTAAAAAATAAAATTACCGAAAAAAGAGGGAAAATACTATTTACTTATGGAGTGCAGTGTATCAACAAACCAACGAGTAAGAGATATATCTGCAAGCTGCAGATGTTAATTACCATCATGACTGCTGGTTGGGTGTAACCATTTAAGACATTCCTGCTGCTTAGGAGAAACTGTAAAATACAGGCCTGTTGGTCCGGTGCAGTTGTAACAACCATTACTACTATACTGGTCTGGTACAAGTGCAACAGACAGCACAGATGGTTGGATATTTCTATAACAAATATGAATACTAGTACTGGTCCGGTCCAAGTTTTTCAGACATGCATGCGTGTAGGTGCAAGTTTAACAGACATGACTGCTGGTTAGGTGCAACTGTTAAAGACATGACAAATGGTGGGATGCAATTGTTACAGACATGGCTGATGGCTGGGTGCAAATATAACATTCATGGATGCTGATAAGATGAAACTGTAAGAGACGTGCATGCTGATTGTATGCAACATATAAAGACATGACTGCTGGCCAGGTGCTACTGTAACATACATGCCTGGTGATCTTGTGCAATTGTGCTTAATTGGTCCATTGGTCGGGTGCAAGCATAGAAGACATAACTGCGGGTCTGAGGCAAGTGTAACCGATATACCTGCTGGCACAGCTCCACAACTACAAATGTGTTTGCAAATCTTCCAGAAATGCATGCTTGTATTCGATGTGCCAAATACCCGGGTGCAACTGTCACGAACATGCCTGCTGTTTCAGAGCAAAGTTTAAAGACATGGGTACTGCAACAGGCCTGATAGTCTTTTGAAGCTGTTACATATATAACTGCTGGCCTGGAGTCTTGGTTTCAGACATGTGTGCTTAATCAAACATGGAAATGGTAAAGAGGTCTACAGACCCTGTGGCAATAATGGCTGGGTTGCTGGTCTGGTTCAAGTATAACAGACATGCACACTGATCCAACGCATGAGTACCCAGCATTCCTGTTAAGCGGGTGCAATTGTAACATACATTATTGCCTATGTGATGTAACAAACACACTTTCCTGCAGATCCTGCTTCTCAGCAACAGACATACATGTGTGCTGTTTCAGTACCACATAATTTGCATGCGTGCTGGTAAGAATGTCTGATGTGATGGCCTGGTGGCAATACATGGATGCCGTTCGATGAAAATTCAACAGATATGGCTGAGAACTTGGTACCATTCAATCAGACATGTCTCCTTTGAAAATCAAAGAGAAAAACTACTCGATTGATGCCCCTCCATCAGACATGCCAACTTAAACTGTGAAACTTTAGTAGGCAAGATTATTGCTACGTTGTCAATGCAAGATACATGCCTGCTGGTCCAGTGAGACTCCATTGCTATGTCGCTGCAGCTGCAACAAATATGCATTCTGGCCTAGTGTAACTTCCACAAACACCACTACTGTTCAAACATGCCTACTGGTTGAGTGATGTGCAAGATTGGTGCATGCTGGACCGTTGCCACTCAATCAATATGCCTGCCGATCTTTTACCACCCAATCAATATGCCTGCCGATATTTTACCACTCATTCCTGCATGCTTGTTGGTGTTGTGTATCTCTATTTGCCATACCTGCGTGTATGGTGTCTCACTATCAGTCGTGCCTGCTGGTGTGGATCCCCACTATAGGCCATGTCTTCTGAAGTGATGCCTCATTATCAGCCATGCCTTCTGGTGTGTTGTCTTCCATAGGCCACGCCTTCTGGTGTGGTCCCTCATCATCAACCATGACCATTGGTGGGTGCCTCACTATAGGCCATGTCTGGTGGTCAGTTGCCACTGCAACCAACATTTTTACTAGTTGAGTGCAGATGGGAGGATGGCTACAAATATGGTGCTACTTGTACAGAGGTGTCATCACATCAGACATGTTTGCTAAACTGGGCCCAAAATTACAATGCTTCCTTGAAGTTAAGGACGACTTAAGTGAAGTATTGATATTTCAAAATGCTACATTAAATGTTTAATAAATTGCCAGGATGGATGCAGTATGTATGAACAAAGACACCATTGTGATCTACAGAAAAAAACGAAACTATTTTGATTTTAATAAGTTCGAATCGTTATTTTAATCAATACTTAACTTAAGTCTTCCTTAACTTTAAGGAAGCATTGTAATTTTGGGCCTTGGTGCTATTCTCAGATATGCCTGCATTTACAGTGCAACTCTATTATACATGCATACCAGGTTTGTTTATTCAGATACGTGTGTTTGTAAAGGCATCTGGTCTGTTACAAATCCATCATTATGCCTACATGTAGGGTGCCACTCCGACGGGTTTGAAAATTTGTTGGCTACGATCTTGAAGGCCATCTTGAATATGTCAAATGCTGAGTGATAGCATCACTGGGATCACAAGGATAATGTCTGTAATTCAAGAATCAGTAAAATAAGCATTTTGCATGCAAATCCCTGGACTTTGTCGGTCTCAGGGAAGATTTTCTTATATTTTTTGTGATAAACTGCCATCTTGGCGGCCATCTTGTCCGCATTCTTATTTTATTTGGTTACAAGCTAGTGTGTTCAGTTAGATTCCAACTTCATAGCAACAACTTAAGAAAGAAAATGGGTTTGAAACATTATTTTTCATATAACACATTTTTCTCTTATAATTGTCCTCCATCTTGGACGCCATCTTGGATATATCGAAATGCTCAATGATGCCAGAGTGGCATCACTCGGATTTTTCAAGGACAATGTATGCACTACCAGAATCAACAAAGAAAAAAAAGTTTAAAATCAAGTTCCAGGTCCCCCTAAAATTCGCCTGAATACTGCCGGACTAATTTCTTGAACTCAAAGTATTTAAGAACAATTGTTCAACGATGTTGAGAATGCACTTTCAACCAATCAAGCAATGTCGCATGACAATATGAACAGTTATATATAGAGAATGCCAATTTTGACCAAATGTATGCCTTTTTGGAGACGGATCTTTTAGGAATTAGTTATCAGCACAGCTACATACCAAACAAACCTTTTACAATGCTGTGTGCCGTGATAATTATCATCATCTGTTAAAATATCTTTTTGGTATTTGCTTGTGCTGTATGTTAATTTCTCTGTCAAAATTCTCAAATTTGCTCAAAAAGGTCACTTTCCTATTTTCAGCATATTTGGGCGGCCATTTTTGTCACCAAAGCAATGGTAAAAGTAAAAATAATACCAGGTTTTTACACGTTGACTATTGTTATAATAAGCTAAAAAGAAGAAATTGGTGAAAAACATTTAAATTATTTAGCCTCACAAGGGGTCCAAAATAGCCCCTTAGTACACATAGCTCTTTTGGTCCGAGTCTTCAACTACAGTAGTTCAAATTGCATTGCCAAACAAAAGCTCTGGTGAGTCTGCGCATACCTTCGCTCGGCAATGTGATTAGAAATAAAATTGTTGACACATTTACTGTTTCCATCGATTTTTGTCATGTGATCCTGTGGTTTATGTCATAGTTAATTGGGCTTTTTTACGGCATACACATTGTCTTTCTTCTCTTTAATTCACTGTAACAAACCTAGCCCTATGAGCGACTGTATTAATTACGTATGTCAAATTTGTCTTAACATTGCTCGTTTATTCGTTTCAAAGGCATAATACTTGTCAGAAATATTAAATCTCAACTGTTTTGATGCCCATTCTATTTCCGTGTTCTGAACGCACTTTACAGGTTAACCCTTAAAAGCGCCAATCACAACTGCAGCAGACGACAAATTTTGCGACATCTCTCCCAATTTTCGACGAAAAAAAGGTCTGATATAACATGAGAATCGTCTGCCAGCAGATGATTCTCATGAAATATCTTGCCTTATTTGTTATTTTTGAAGGAACAGCTAAATTTGCAATTGTCGTCTGCTGCAAATTATAGGTGGCGCTTTACAGGTTAACGTCTCATAAGTGAAAACCCAAGTAGATTTACATCGGCCGACTTTTTGTGGAATGTTATTTGTTTAGCGATTTTTTGTGTCGTATGATTACTGACGGACTTTAAAAACGCAACGCTTGGATAGCAGCTTTAATTTATGTTTCAAAAAAGAAGGCAAAACAATCATTTTAGTTGTATGTTAAAGAGTGTTCATATGTATGTTAGGCATAAAAACGTTGTCCAATTTAAATGAATTTAAGCATTGAAAATGGAAATATAAATATTTTGTGATAGGGGTCAATTGGTTCATGTGACAACATGTCATCAGTGAAAGATTTCCGTAACTTCTTTAAATTAGAACAAACGAGAAGTATCAAAGGGGTACGTGCATTAAGAGACTATTTTGGCCCCCTATGAGGTCAAAATATAAAAGTTGCTCTTCACAAGTTTCTTCTTATTAGTTTATTAGAACAATAACTAAGGTGTAAAGGTCTGATATTGATTCGACATTATCAGTTGCTATGGTAACAAAAACGGCCGCCGAAATTAGCTGAAAATTGGAAAATGACTATTTTGGGGCAAATTTGAGACATATAACAGAGGAATAATTATAGAGCACAAGCAAATACCAAAACAAATATTTTAACAGATGGTGAGAATTATCATGGCACACAATATATTAAAAGTTTTTTTTTGTAATTTGCTTGTGCTGATATCTAATTCTTAAAAATCAGTCTCCAAAAGTCTCAAATTTGGCCTAAAATGGCAATTTATCTATTTAAAGCCCATATTGTCGGCCATTTTGGTAACCATAGCAACTGGGAACAGTAAAATAAATGCCAGAATTTTACACTTGGGATATTCTTCTAACAAACCAATAAGATGAACTTGGTGAAAAGCAACTTTCAGTTTTTGGCTCTAGAGGGGGCCAAAATAGCCCCTTAATGCACGTACCCCTTTGTGTCATGGACTTCGTTGGTCATCGAAGAATCACCTTCGTATCGCTTGGCAGGACTGTGATACAGCCTGCTTGCTTATTTGTTTGCACCCCTTCATTAAATGGCTTAAAATCTCCACTACTTAAGAAATGTTCCAGTGACCTAAATTTATATGAAGCAGTAATGTCATCAGCTTTAGTCATACAATTAAAACTTGAAACCAACTCATGATGACATAATCGAAGCAAAGGAAGTTCACCTGTTCAACTGCATTTTCGTAACATATACAGGGAAGTTATTGTTGCGTATTTAAAGTCCTTCAGTATACAAAGAACATTTACACACATGTGCTAAATTCTTAATTATTTTGGCGTACTCTTTATTTTGCAGATGATCGCGACTTGTTCGTATATCATTTATGTATTTTGTTGAAAAAGTAGGGGAGTAACCTCAGGAAATACCACAATCACACTCTGCAGACCAACCCATGGCACCGCGAGGAAGAGCTACATATCACTATTAAACAGTCACCAGTCATCAGGAAGACAATTCGAGTACAGCAACCAGCCCTCTCTCTTGTTCGTCAATATGATTACAGACTAGAGTGGACATTTCGTAATGCACAACACGACAAGGACCAAACACAGACCCCTGCCCCCACACGAACTACTACTGTCCTGCCAGCCAAGAGTGACAGTGACGTCATGTTTTGTTTACAAAGTTAACAGGGACTTATAATCGATAGATCTCTTGTGTATTAATCCTATCCACAGGATAGGATTAATACACAAGTGATTTCTCGATTCGCGTTAACACAAGTGAAGTAACACATTCGTGCTTTACTAAGCAATTGTAAACAAAATGTTATGTCACTGTCACTCTTGGTTGGCACGATAGTAGAAGGAACATTAGACAACAAATCAACAACAACAGAGCCACCGCCATAAAACGGACAAGAGCCTAAGCCTCCTGGGTATATGACATTGGCCTTTTGTACGTGTTCACTAATGAACGCAAATGAGCCGTGACACGTGATTTCCAGCAATGTGGCATTTTGACAAGTGTAGACTTAGACGAGCATGTGCAGCCTCCTTTTAAGCTTAAACACTCCAAATGATGTTCAGTCAGTAGCTTAACACTCCTAGAATATCCAAGCGACCAGCAAAGGCTCTGATCAGTCTGCGCGTATGCGCAGGCTGGTCTGAGGCTTTGCTGGTCGCACATACCACATTGTTGGAAATCTCATGCACTGGCTCAAATCAATATCCTTAAATCTGATAGGGACAACGATTTTATTCTTCTTTCTTCAGACATCCAATGTTTGATTTTTAACATATTTTATTTAAGTTAGTTTGTACATGGTTGATACAGCTTGTTTTGGATGTCTAATTGTGATTTTGTCACTTTCCCATGTTGTATCCTGGGTCAGGTGTGGTATTTGGTTGTATTGATTCCTGATCTTTGTCGTCTTTCTTACTGTAACACAAATATATGAGGCTAAGAACGTAATATAGTAGCTTATATAGCTGTTCTCCAATGCGAAATAAGATATAAAGTAACGGCAAACAGATTAGAACACTGTACAATATACTATTAAAATTCAGCTTATGACAGCTTTTCACATGACGTCGCGTCTGGGAATGAAATAACGCCATGCATTAAATCTATAACCACTCGTGGTTTACAGATTTTCAGGAAACGTTATGACGTCCATAACAACGTTGCATACATTATGACAAAATTATGACAAAATATTACGCCAGAAATGAGATTTCAAAGTAATTTTAATGTCATATGACAAATAGAATCTAAAATTCGTGCTCTTGTATAATTGAACTTATTAAGCACGTTGCGAAAAAGAGATATTATGCCCGACAAGCCTCGCATTTTATCTCTTTTCCCCTACTCGTTTGATAAATTCAATAAAACATGATCACTCATGTAAGATCCTCTATTTATAGTGATTATGTCTAAATCAGTATCAACTATGATATATTGGCATGTTGTACAAGGAAAGAGTGGGTACATGATGAGCAAATCATACAAGTCTTACAACCACACAACTAGTAGGTAGTTCATGAACTCGAATTTGGAGATATATCTGTAATGCAAATATACAACCAAGCAAGTAGCATGTTAGCAAAGAGGTAGTTCATGAGCTCGAATATGGAGATTTATAGTTGTCAAGCAAATATAAACAATTTGCAGTAGAGTGACTGACAGGAAATTTGATACTGATTGGCAGTTTGGGATGTTTAAAAGAGGTAAAGACAATGGACATGATACTTGGAAAATGTAACTTTCCAAGTAGTTGTGTTCCTCATTTTCATTAACATATGTAGTAGGTACACATTGGAATTGCCTCTATTGAGACAATTACATTTGTACATACAACATATGTCCATTCAATCAATGAGTTTTTCACCATAAGTTTTTTTTAAAAAACAAATTCTTAACCACTTTCATTTATTGAAAAAAATGAGCATATAGAAATGAACAACTTTTCATGTAGTTTCTCATGCACCTGGATTACAATAATAAACTGTCTATGTTATGCTTCTAACAGCTTATCATGAAATGTTTCATGGGAGTATATTGCGTAATTGCTAGTTGCGTGGTTGTAAACCTTTCCTTCATGAATATTCATGCCAAGCTACGCCCACTATGAATGATTATATAAATACACTTTCACGTGTGTACTTAGAACAAAGAAATTACTTGTCAGGTCCACTAGTGTATGATCATATCTAATCATATTTCCATTAGCAAGCAGAGTAGATCCTGATCAGGCAGCTCTTACAACTGCTGCCTCATCTTGGTTTGCTCTGTTTGTAGACGGGGTAAAAGGCGTCTCTATGAGGAAAAGGGTTAACAAAAACAAAAAATATGCTACCATCTGACAGTGACGTCATGTTTTGTTCACAAATTTATCAGGGACTTAGAAAGGCTGACTTAGAATCGATATATCACTTGTGTATTACATTTGTAATCCTATCCACAGGACTAAACCAGTGCTTAGTTTTAACAGTAAAGTATTTATGTTATAGATTTCTTCTGTTTATGGGTCCTGCCAACAAGACAGACATTTTGGTCTTCGTCATTAAACATACGGTCTTATATATCTCGCAATCGGTTGTGTATCACAAAAAAAAACAGTTTTGAAATTCATACATAGCGACAGGAGGCTTATGTTTAAATATGGAGTTGCCACAATTGGCGTGAAGCCACAGAGTAAAAGGTATTGAGAGTTGTGTTTGGCGTATTTATTTATTTGTTGTTTATTTATTATGTTTTATAAGTGAAATTCACAGTCCCTTTTCTAAGGGATCAGAAGGTCACCTCTGTGTGACTGGGTAGTGATCGTAGAGAAACTAAAAGACAACACTCAAAAAATAGCACTCCACTCAATGCTCCACTACACTCCATGTTTTACAAAATGCATACAAATGCATGACAAGAAGACACCCACTTCAAAAAATTATGTACTATGCTGCATAAATTCAAATAAGATGCACTTCTGATTTCTACCATGAAACCAAATTCCATGAACTCTAATCAGACGGTTCCCTAATAAGGGCCCTGCTTTCATATTGTTTGCAATATAGGCTACATGCGCGGATCCAGAAATCGTTGTTAGTATACAACTTTGACAACTTTTTTTATAGTTTGGGAGAGGAAGGCTCCAAATACCTCTATTAACAACCCATTAACGGCCCGCCAGCGATGATGGCGCGACCTTGAATGCTGGATTGGTAGCTTTGTGATTTTAAGGGGATCCGGACCAGTATTGCTACGGAACCTTATATGTTTTGTAATTTTCCAGGGGGGGGGGGTCCGGACTCCTTGTCCCCCTACGCTGTGGATCCGCACATGTGCTGTTAAAGTACATAGGCAGAAGAGAGAGCATGTATCAGTTGTCGTGAATAGCGTGAAAATAGTTGATAGTGCATCTCGTGCAAGTTTGACTTTGTGTCCAACAAAATATTAAATCAGCCTAAAATCCGCTCCATGTATACATGTATTACTAAGACCCAAGCGTTCTTCGTGTGCCCAGCGAATACTCTAATCAATTTTGGCGGATGTCCAGGCTGCCCACAACCAATTGCTGGGTGTGAGATCATATTGTTGTTGTTTTTCTCACTCACATGTGCGCATGTAGTTTTCTTTATATGTGTTTATGAACGTAATGTAATCCAAGTTTTCCCATTGCATACCCATTACTTCTATTTTTGTCCCTTCTCTCATCAGCTGTCACAACATTTATGCGTTACTGTCAGACTTATGACAGGGAGAATAAATATGTCACGTCTGTGTCCTTCCTAAATATGAAATGAGCAAAATAAGCTATTTTGATATGCGTACATAATATGAATAGCATTCTTCAAAACTTGTTGATTTCAGAAATATAATTACATTTTAAATTACTTTTCAAGACAGATATGCAATAAATTAAAAAAACAGTTTGTTTAATAGTAAAAACCAATTATACGCGGTGTAAGCATCGACTGACCAAAATGTTAGTGAGTATGGCCAAGAAATACATGTACCACACACTGCAGACATTCCAAAGGCACTGCAAGGAAGAGCCATAGAACACTAACAGTCACAAGACAACAGGAAGACAATTAAATAAAGCTACCAGGTCTCTTTTCGTCATCAATATGATTGCAAAACTAGATAGGAAACCAAGTACTGCATAACAAAACATGGACCAAACACAGTACCCCCACAAACAATGGGAGCATCAATAAACAATGACTCAACAACAACAGAACCACCGACTTTAAGACGGACAGCAGACAAAGCCACTAGGAGCTTGAATGCATTTTACTTGCACCAAATCTTCGCCCTAGACCCTGTTGCCTTTGGACACCTCTCAGGCCACCCAAATATTGTGTTCAATTTTTCATCATGTTCATGGCATTTCTTTGTTCAAAATGAGAACTTGTTAAAGACTCTGAGACTAAGTCTGCAACTATGCACATTTTTCGAAAAATGTTCATTTCTTTTTAAATCGTTTGTAAAAACAGAATCAAGTTAAGTTTTCACAATACATCTGTTCACTATAGCTGAAAACTGCATGAAAAAGTGAATTATCTTATAAAAAACATGTGTATTTTCTCTTGTTGGCAATTATTTGCGTCCCTCCAATAATTATAGACAGTCAATTTTAACATAAATGCTGTTGTTTTGATACTGATAATTTGTAAAGATTTACGAAATTGGTAAAAGGTATACCTAGTTTTAGTTTTTTTACTGTGTTCTTGAAAAACAGAAACATTATTTCAAAAATTAAAAGATAAAAAGTTACAGACTATGCAGCTTTAATAGATGTTAACCTATATTAGCCTAGCGTCTTTTATGCGACACATGGGCAAACAGTGCCAACACAGACCAGACACCTCATCTGTTCAAGGTCTCCATTTTTCGCTTACAAAATTTTCTATTAAAATTCGAATAAAAACCTAACAACCATTAAAGCGGAAATGAACTGGTCCAATTAGTAAGAATGCGAAATCCAAATAAGCATAAATGGGTTAATGACCTTATACTGTAGGAAGGATTTTATTGAAACGTTTTGTGCTTTTTATGCCTAAACCTACCCATTTGTATTTTAAAACAAACACAGATTATTCTCGCAGACCAGATTGGGATTTTCGTTGTTTTTGCCCATGTGTGATTTTAAAAATCTATCAGTAGTATGAGGGTGTAATAGAAAAATCCATCTTGAGGATCACCAATTGGCACCACGAGGGTGCCGAGTGATGACAATCGGCGATCGCGCTGGACGGATTATTCTATCCCATCTTCACACGAATTATGGATTATTTTTCTTGTTCACCATTTGATACCTCATTTATATTGAAAAAAAACAACTTCAAAATGACTTCCAGAAAATCCGGATTACGCTGAGATGCGACATGATGACGTCATTTTAACATTACAATGATGTCACGCATCGTGCGACTGTTCGTTTTTTTTATCTTTCCCTAGGACTGGTATTGGTATGTGAGATAGGTAAAAGCAACGAAAATTCCGATCTGGTGTACGAGGGTGACCAGGAAATGCCACAATCGCAGATTACATACTAATCCACGGCACCGCGAGGAAGAGACACAGAGTATTGACAGCCATATCACAAAAGCAAAGCAATTAGGTCACATTTAATATTTGAATGGATAAGCGGCGCAGTCTCGTAGGTGCGAGGATTGGGGAGAAAATTTATGAGACAAGTCTTTTTTCTAGAATCCTAACAACTGATATCTCTCTCGTTGTAAAATCAAATGCAAACTCCTACATGTTCTGAAACATCTCAATATCTTCTAAAAAGAGGTAAAGAGGAGAGAATAGACAGAAAACAACATAACAATTTAATTTGTTCAAAACAATTTATTTTGTGGTATCTTGGATAAGATTTAAATTGCACATACACTATATATCTTAATATTTTTTGCACTGAAATAACAACTGGTATACGACTGTACAATGATCCTTCGTTAACATGATTTCTGCTATCTCAAAGTATCTTTACAGCTCTATACAGGGTGATTATTATTGACAATTGAGTTTTGACTTGTCAATTAAAACATATGTAATGGGTACTTTAAAAATCGCATAATTGTTTCTTTTGAGCACTCAAAACATATGTTTAAATTGATTTATAAGGGCAAATTCACTTTCAATGTTTAGAACTGTGTAACAGATAACAGCATTTATGAAAATTTAAATTGAAGTGAAAAGTTAGTTTGTGCTTTGTGGTCACCTGCTGGGAAAGGGCTGACCTCTTGGCTCTCGTTTGTGGTGTCTTCTGTGAGTTTGTCACTTTCCCATGGTATCCTGGGTCAGGTGTGGTACTTGATTGTATCGATTCCTGATCTTTGCAACCTTATTACTTTTTTTCAATTATTTTAAAATTGGTAGCCAGCCAACAACAAACATACTTAAAAAGTTTTCAGATAAATTAGTTGGTCAAGGATTTTTGTTATGGTCATACGTTTGATATAAACACATTTTCCAGGTAATGACTAAGAGGGACGGCCAAGGGCGTCCTTATTGTGGGGCTAGAGGTGAAATTCTTTGACCCCCGCAAGACGAACCGCAACAAAAGCATTCACCAAGAATGTCTTCCTTAGTCAAGAACGAAAGTCAGAGGCTCGAAGACGATCAGATACCGTCGTAGTTCTGATCCAAAACGATGCCAACTGACAATCTGCAGGAGTTGCCTTAAAAGACTTGGCGAGTGATCCCCGGGAAACCAAAGTCTTTGGGCTCGGGGGGGGGGGGGGTATGGTTGTAAAGCTGAAACTTAAAGGAATTGACAGAAGGGCACCACCAGGAGTGGAGCCTGTGGCTTAATTTGACTCAACACAGGAAATATCTTGCGTGTAACTTGAATAAACTTTTAAATATTCAACAGGAAAATGACCTTTTGTCTGAATTATAAACTCTTTGCATTCTGTGTAATTTTTTTATGCTTTTGCTGTCATCTGTTGACTTTTTTCAAAATTAACTTTTTCAAAGAAAAATCATTCAGAATCACTTTAATAAGAGTGACAAACGAGTGCGTGTGGATCCCAATCTGGGTCCAATCTGTTTACAGAGATTATTATCAGAGGACGAAAGACGCGCTAAAACAGGTACTTTGAGGTGTCAGGACTCAAGCTAGAAAAAGAAATTGTATAATATCAAACATTTAGCTTTTGTCATGCATAGTAATCAAATAGATGGAACATATTAATGATCTTCTACAAAGTTATAACGCTCATTTTTATAATTTGATGCATTCCAGTATAATTCATTTCACTTAAAATGAAACCTATGGGGAAATGGATAAAATATGCAGGGTCAAAATTACAATGTAAGAAAAGTGGCAAAGATCAGGAATCGCTTCAATCAAGAACCACACCTGACCCAGGATACCACATAGGTTAGTGACAAAACACAATTAAACATCAATGTCTCCTCAAAGTTTAGTACCTTAGTTGAATTTTGAATTTTTAAGGATTCCAAAAGTAAAATCAAAATTCTTTCATGTATTCTGTAGATCACTATGAAAGATTTGACCATATGCACTATACCATGCCTAGCAATTTGTTACACATTTTAAATATAAATACTTGAAATTACTCTCGTGCCAACCAAGAGTGACAGTGACATATTTTTGCTTAATTGTAAAGTAAAACATTAACTTGTACACTCCACTTGCGTTAACGCAAATCGATAGATCATTTGTGTATTTATCCTATCCTGAATACACAAGTGATATTTCGATCATAAGTGCCTGATAGCTTTGTAAACAAACATGACATCACTATCACTCTTGGCTGGCAGAACAGTAAGGTAGAACTTAATTTTTGCCCAGATCATTCAATGTGTTGTGGTGTTAATTAATTTTATATAGTATAGCTATTATAGGATAAAATGTACTTGTTGCAAATGTTAACACTAATTTTGATTTAGGACTGTTTTGGTTGGGGTTCCTGACATATGCTTTATAAATGTTTTATGACGTCAAAATGAATGACATGCCCCATCTACAGAATAAATATAGTAAAACGTTCAACTATTCTTATCAGAAGATAAGTTGAAAGTGACAACTAAACATCAGCACAATGGTTTACCACAACAATTGGCAGTGTCCACTTACCAAAACATGCTATGACGTCACATTCAACTTATACTCCACCTACAGTAGAACTAGATCAATAAATGGTGATGAAACAAATTATCCCTTGTCCTGCTGAACTATGATTTATCCCTTTTTAAAAACACTGTAAATCTAGGTCAGCTGGCTTTAAAAGAAGCCATGTGATCAGGATCAAGTTTGTTTTACATGCTTACACCAGAAATGCTGCAGGTTAACAACATAGAAATTAGTGAGTAGTGTAGAACATAAGAATATTCAACCTGAAAAGGTTTGACAAAATAAAGATCATTTTCTAACAAAAATATTCTAAATACTAGGGTCAAGTCATGTATCTTTAGACATCAGGTGAATTCGGTCACACATTTGCAAGAAGTGAAATTCCAGATGAGACGGCTCCTTACGAGCCATCTCATCAGGATATTTACTGTTTGCTTAGTTATTATTTTTTTATTTATTCCAATAATTACAATATGAAACAAACAAGGTCACTGTCCGAATTTACACGCTGTCCAAAGTTATCTGACTTTACCCTAGCATTTGCCTTTGAATCTTCATCTACTTACATGCGAATGTTTACAAGGAGCTACTTGACAAGGGGGCTTTTACGCCTGTGCATAATTATATCATTATAATCATAATCTACTGAACTGGTTTCATTAAGATATGGCCAACTAACGCTACTATTATCAGGTATACAATAACCTAGAGAATTTCTACATTTGTCTGAGATTGAAAATTGAATTGCTGTTAAATAAAAGTTATTTTTATGTTTGTTAAATATGATTTTCATGTCATCATGTGCTCCTCCAAAAACTAGATTGTGTATAGATTGTGTAGTTTGAAAGATTTTTCATGGGCTTGAGGACCTGAAAAAACTTATCCCCGGTATAACAAAATCTCACATGAATAATAGGTTCGTTTTCTCGGTTGTCTTTTAATTCATCAATTGTATTATTTTATTAACCCGCACGGGAAAGCCTGTGTTGTATAGTATGGTTGAGGCTATAAGAACCCGTCATGAGTGTGAGGGTAGGATAGATAAATACCTCCGGAGGATCATCGTTTGATATCTTAAGGTTTGCCTAGTGATGATAAACAGTGATCCCAAGGGACAGATTTTCTATCCTACCATCACATAGTTAATGGATCTATTTCCTTGCTCACCCTCAAATACCACATTTTTATGTTTAAAAAAGCTCCAAAAAGTTCCCAAATAAGCTGAGATGCGACATGATATGATGACGTCACTTTAACATAACAATGACGTCACTTGACGATTATGTCGCGTGAGTTCCAATACAACCAATGTACAGCCCTCGCATGACAGCCTGGGTAAGATAACACGGGTAAGATAAGACTTTCTATCCCAGGATTATATCAGATATCCTTATCTGGTGTGCAAGATTATAATTTCTGTCCACAATAAAATCTTGTCTAGCGTACAAGAAAAAAAGGCTTCCTCAATTTTTAATCTTGTTGATGCTTTACGTCCCATTCAATAATTTTCAGTCATGTGTGGTATTCTCCTTGGTTTAACCAGTACTTAGCAGAGGATAAAGTATCTTGCTAGATGATACCAAAAAGTGTTTTAGGACACCGTGCAATGTATCGGATAAAGCTCACACCAGCAACCCCTCAATCCAATTTCAAGAACTCTACCACTTAGTTACTTTGTTCCTATACTTGAGAAATGTAAGTTTGTAGGATCATAACATATTCACTCAATATTACAGGGGATGAAATGTTTTCCATTTCCGTGGTTAATAGCTATGCTTTGCCAATACAAACTTGGTTGCATGCATGTTTTGCATTTGGGCCTCGATGCGAGAAAACCTTTCTTTGGGGGGGGGGGGGGGTAGGGTTCGAACAACAAAAGTGCAGACCAGCCTGGGCTCCTGCGCAGTCTGATCAGCTCATCCATTCAGATTATTCTCAAACTATTCTGCTCAGCTGCTAGACTAGATAGATTCTTGAAATCCAGATTATATAGACGAACTTACATGAGTGCTTCTCTTGTTGCAGATATAGAGGTTTTTACATGAGTGCTCCCCTTGTTGCATATATAGAGGATCTTACATGAGTGCTCCTTTTATTGCATATATAGAGAATCTTACATGAATACTCCTCTTGTTGCAGATATAGAGAATATTACATGAGTGCTCCTCTTGTTACAGATATAGAGGATCTTACATGAGGGCTCCTCTTGTTACAGATATAGAGGATCTTACATGAGGGCTCCTTTTATTGCATATATAGAGAATCTTACATGAATACTCCTCTTGTTGCAGATATAGAGAATATTACATGAGTGCTCCTCTTGTTACAGATATAGAGGATCTTACATGAGGGCTCCTCTTGTTACAGATATAGAGGATCTTACATGAGTGCTCCTTTTATTGCATATATAGAGAATCTTACATGAATACTCCTCTTGTTGCAGATATAGAGAATATTACATGAGTGCTCCTCTTGTTACAGATATAGAGGATCTTACATGAGGGCTCCTCTTGTTACAGATATAGAGGATCTTACATGAGGGCTCCTCTTGTTGCATATATAGAGGATCTTACATGAGTGCTCCTTTTATTGCATATATAGAGAATCTTACATGAATACTCCTCTTGTTGCAGATATAGAGAATATTACATGAGTGCTCCTCTTGTTACAGATATAGAGGATCTTACATGAGGGCTCCTCTTGTTACAGATATAGAGGATCTTACATGAGTGCTCCTCTTGTTACAGATATAGAGGATCTTACATGAGGGCTCCTCTTGTTGCAGATATATATGATCTTACATGAGGGCTCCCCTTGTTGCAGATATAGAGGAGCTTTCATAAGTGCTACTCTTGTTGCAGATTTAGAGGATCTTACATGAGGGCTGGTGTTTTATTGAATTAATTAAACTAGTTAGGGAAAAGAGATAAAATGTGAGACTTGTCGAGCATTTTATCTCTTTTTCGCAACGAATTTAACAAATTCAATATTACAAGAGCACGAATGTTAGATTCTATTTATCATATGGCATTAAGATTACTTTGAAATCTCATTGCTCGCGTAAAAACGTTATTATTATGTCATTATGTACACAACGTTGTTATGAACCTTATAACGTTTACCAAAAATCGATAAACCACTAGTTGTTTACAAATGTTATTGCATGGCGTTATTCCACAGATGCGACGTCATATGATAAGGCAAGTTTAATTATAGTGTTTTTTCTAAAGCTAGTCACAAAGGCGTTGTTCAGATTTGTGCATCTGCACTTGTAACTACGTACTAAAATAAGGGTTTTCTCACGACCAGGCTCAGATGTCTTAAATATTCATAGTACGAGACCTGTTTCATGTTCATTTGAACAAATGTGAATTTCATTTTTTGAGGTTGTATATAAATAAAATTAATAATTGTTGCATTCTCTTAAATAACGGACGTGTCCCTGGTATGACCAAATAAACAAATGGGCAATTTGAAGCTTGACCAATTACACGGGGTCCCAAAATACATGCCCACCCCCTTTTTACCGATTTTAAGAACTAAAACAAGTATATTTCTAATGAAAATGCGTATAAAAGTGTTCAAATTTCTTTTAATTTTAGAGGAGCATTCAGTCTAATAATCAAATGAAAAACAGCTTCTGTGCGCCTGCTTTTGCCTGACAACTGGACTTTATAAGTTCTACCATATGAGTGCCCAAATGGGCACTCTGTGTATAAAATGCGTCCTGGAAGAATTGTGAACAAGACCAAACTCTGCTCTGGACCTGCGTCGCGGGAGCAAATCGTCAATGTGTAAACAGTCGATATGCAAAGTTCAAATAAACAGGAATGAAATCAGATTACACCCAAATTTCGCAATGTAATCTACAGTAAGCATTTCAGATGGAAAAAAGTCTATCAAAAATGAGATAAAATTTATGAAACGTGCACAATATAGGAAGTGCACATCTTCAATATGTGAACAATCATAAGGCAACGTTTGAATTAAAAGGAATGAAAACTTTTGGAGTTACAGATTATACAAACTTATCACCCCTAAAATGTTGCGGATGGACGGACAGATCGGAAAATATCTAGGTTCAACACCCATCAAAAATGAGAAAAAACAATGAATTAATCTCACAATATAGAAGGTGCACATTTTTAATGTGTGAACAATCATTATGCAAAGTTTGAATATAATGGAATGAATACTGTTGAAGTTACAGATTACACAAACTAGGCACCCGCTAACTATTTCAGATGGAGAAAAATGTCTATGTTCAACACCCGTCAAAAATGAGAAAAAAAATATGAAATGTGCACAATATAGAAGGTGCACATCTTCAATGTGTGAACAATCATTGTGTGAAGTTTGAATATAAAGGAATGAATACTGTTGGAGTTACAGATTACACAAGCTAGGCACCCCCTAAGCATTGCGGATGGAAAAAATGTCTATGTTCAACACCCCTCAAAAATGAGAAAAAAAATTATAAAAGTGCACAAAATAGGAGGTGCACATCTTTAATATGTGAACAATCATTTGGCAAAGTTAAAATAAAAAAGAATAAAAAGTTTTGGAGTTACAGATTACACAAACTAGGCACCCCCTAAGCATTGCTGAAGGAAAAAATGTCTAAGTTCAACACCCCTCAAAAATGAGAAAAAAATTATGAAACGTGCACAAAATAAGAGGTGCACATCTTCAATATGTGTATAATCATTAGGCAAAGTTTGAATAAAAAAGAATGAAAAGTTTTGGAGTTACAGATTACACAAACTTGGTACCCTAAAGTGTTTCGGACGGACGGACGGACGGACGGACAGACGGACGGACGGACAGACGGACGGACAGACAGACGGACGGACGGACGGACGAACGGACGACCGGACGGACGGAGTGGACCCACTACTAGACCTGCTTTCGCTAAAGCGACGCAGGTAAAAACAAATTCACAAAACCCACAGCCGACACAAGTTCTTAAATAGTCCAAGAATATATCGCCGATAAAACTGATCCTCAAATATTACATTCATGTATTTTGCTTAAAATTAAGTGTTGCTTTGAAAACTGCAAACCCCAAAATTTTATGTTTAAGTTGCTTCAAAAGAGTAAATATCCAACGGAAATGCTTTATTTCCTATCAGAACACACGTTAGTCAATTTATAATTATAGGTTCTAAGAGAAAAACTTCACCCTTTTAAGAGAAATCGTTCGAGAACGGTTCTGAACATTTCGTTTCAGACAGCATTTTTACTAAATATAATAAGAAATAAATGAGATACGGCAATTTCAAATTTGTTCAAATAAACATGAAACACCACTTGTACAAAATATTCTCAGAGTGAAATATGATATTGAAACATTAGTATGTTACGTAATACCATTAACATGCCCAAAAACTATTCAAAAATGAACTATATAAAACTAGATGGGAGAGCATGTCAGTTCAAATAGGGTTATAACAAGTAATCAATACTTTGAACAAGTATTAAAAAGAGAGAGAAAATAAACAGTTTGTTTAAAACATAACAAGTAACCACTGTAATATCACTCTCTCAAAATCACATAATAATATCAACAAAATCTCATATACATGTTAAATAACAAAACAGACAACAACAATTATAATACAAAAGCACATATGCAATCTATATAAGCAACTTAGAAAAAATATTCAGCCCATGTACAGTACAGTCTGAAGTACAGTTTACACATGAGGTGTACAGCACTGCTAAACAATATAAGTTAAAAAATTAATTCGATTTTTTGGAATGTTCATGGAATCATGAATACTTCAGGTCTCTTGTTAACCTTGCAAGAGATCCAAAGTATTCATGATTCCATTTGTCTAAAAACTGATGAAATGGTATGGCAACAGAAAAATAGCATACATCCTGAAAACAAACTTTTGGAGCACAAAATTATAAATATTTTCGTAATTACAAGTCTGAAAATATGTTACTAGTGCTCAAAAGAACCTTTTTAAGTACCCCCATGTTTAGTTTAGATATAAGAAAATAATTTTCAGTTACACTCTTTGATACCACCCATACCAACTTTAGTACAAAATATCTCGTGATGTGCAAGGTCTACACTAATGTAGGTTGTATAAACTAGTTATACCATGTTTGCCCACCTGTACGTAAGATATTCCACTCGCTAAAGCTCGTGGATTATCTCCACGTACATGCGGACAACCATGGTATGACTATTATCTATCTGGAGGTGTAGGATATTCACCCTACACATGAATAATGGGTGTTATATTACATGATACTAGTCAACACTCTGCAATCGGTGACAATAGTTTCATCATTTCTGATTCCTATCTCCAATGGCAAACTTACTGTAGGCTTCCGTTTCTTGTGAACGAATCCTATAGTCTTGTTCGTTTTCACGAACTACATAGTTACCAGCAAGCAACTATTCCCGAGCAGCTTATTATCCCGGACCTGTTTGCCATTTCATAATTGTTCATGACGAAATAGCATTGTTAACAATGCTAGATGTATCAGTACGCTCAGGTATTAAGCTGAGTCCTAGATGACTATACAATCACAGACGTAATGTTCAACGCATGTCCAAATGAGTATTCTAACTTCTTTCCTCTGTTAAAGCATCCGAGAACAACAGATGAAAACACAGTGCATCTATCATAAAAAATGCATCTCCTTCTCAGCACAAAATTTCCATCATCAGCATCGTCGAAATACAAAATCAGTTTACCGGGATTGAGTATATTAAAATATCCCACGAAGCTTGGGTCCATAGAATGTCGAGAACTCTTCAAAGTTTCGTGTAGAGGTTCTGTAATAAAGTAATAACAGTCATTACATGACGTGGCGTCAGGGGAAAGTAAAACACCATGTATTAAATTCAATAAATCACTTGCGGATAAAATATTTTACACCCAGGCAACCACCAAAGTAGCATTTCATTGCAATGAAACCTCTAAAGATAAGCTGTCAATAGTATAAAATTGACTATCTATTATTGTCGGTGCATGCCAAACTACACAAAAACTTGTTCATTTCTACATGCTCATAACACTGAAACATGAAAAGTAGTTGAAGTTTGTGAAAACCATGTTTTATGGTGAAAACACTCATTAATTGAATGGACATATGTTGTAGGTGCACATATGTTACTGAATCTAGAAATTAAAGAAACCTATTTTGAAATATACACTAACCAAGCACCATGTCCATTGTCTTTCCTCTTTTAAACATCTCGAACTGCCAATCAGTATCAAAATACATGACACTATATGGCAAATTGTTTATATTTACATGGCAGCTATATCACCAAATTTGATTTCATTAACAGTGCTTTTGCTAAGCTGGTAGTTGCATGGTTGTATAAAGTCATGTAATGGCATCCATAACAATGTTGAGCACAAAATGAAAAAAACCCTCAATATTTTCGCTTTAAAACATGTGATTTCTAAGTAATTGAAATAAGAGAATAAAACATTTTTCCATGTATTAACGTTTGCCAAGCCCAAGTGTGAAAATGGGTTGCAGCCCGAACAGCAAAGAGACGAGGTTGCATCACATTCTCACACGAGAGCTGGGCAGACGTTTATATGGAAAAGACCGTTAAATGCTGTAGCCAATAAGAGGAAAAAACATTCTATAACATTTATTAACGTTTGCCAAGCCCAGGTGTGAAAATGGGTTGCAGCCTGAACCACAAAGCAATCAGAATTGCAATACATTATCACACGAGGGCTTGGCAAACGTTAATACGGAAAAGAATGTTATTTATCATATGACGTTGCGTCTGGGAGTGAAATAACGCCATGCAATAAAATCTGTAAACCACTAGTGGTTTATCGATTTACGGGAAACGTTATGACGTCCATAACAACGATGCGTACATAATGGCAAAATTATAACGTTTTTACAGCAGAAATGAGATTTCAAAGTAATCGTAATGTCATATGATAAATAGAATCTAGCATTCGTGCTCTTGTATTATTGAATTTATTAAACTCGTTGCGAAAAAGAGATAAAATGCTCGGCAAGCCTCGCATTTTATCTCTTTTCCCCAACTTGTTTAATAAATTCAATAAAACATGAGCACTCATGTAAGATCCTCTATATAGTCATTGTCATATACCTCACTTTCCAGCACACCGTGCTTAAATGGCAATGAAGCCCTCTGCTGAGGTGTATTAATAGGAATGAAGCCCACACCCAGTGATTGGTAAACGATCAGCCGCATTGTGACACGTTAAATGTAGATGAAATGTACAACTGTCAGCGACTGAAACACATCAAGTTTCTTTTGTAGACACTTATTAGGTCTACAATATGTCCTGTGTTATTGAATTTATTAAACCAGTTGAGGAAAGAGATAAAATGCATGGCCATGGCTGACGAGCAATTATCTGTTTTTTTCTCAACTTGGTTAATAAATTGCAGAATGCTCCCTTTTGAGCTTTCTGCAATACTTTTGACCTGCATTAAGCAATAATCAGTCTTGATAACCATTTTTTTTGTTTTTTATAGTGTCGTTTTACACAGGTTTTACTGTACTGTGACCGTTGCACACTAGTGTCATCTTCATGTAGTTTATGAAGCACACACACTAAAAGGTGTCCTGGGTCAGGGTTTGTACTAGATTGTACACAAACAATTGTATCAATTCCAGATCTTTACCTCCTTACTTACTTTTATAAAGAAGATGTCAAATGATACAAAAGTTTAACTTACATCGTCTTTAGGTAGAGGATTTTCACCGATCATTTCATCATAAAACACTGAATTCTCCTCCCCAAGTGACGCCAGACTTTGTCTAGGGGACACCGGTAGCGTTGAGACAGTGCTTACACTTGACATGTTAGAAATTGTTCGAGCAAGGCTATAATTATCACTGACGCTACTCTGACGGCTACACGTCCAAGACAACGCCACAGGAGTATCATCGTCAGTATCGGAGTCGTTAGGCGTTTGTGGCTCCCTCATTAGGTCTACTGTACTGTTGGTTGTGGAACCTATTGATGCCAGTCTCTGTAGAACTGGCAACAGACTGCTTCTACGCCTTCGCCCTGCAACAGATACACAGGTTTAGATAAACAAAAAAAAAAATCAGCGTAAAATTGTTAATATTTTCTTACCCATCAGTTTTAACATATGTTTTGGGTGCTCAAAAGAACCGTCTCATTGAGACGGTTCTTTTGAGTACCCACAACATATGTTTTGGTTGAGAAATAAGAAAATTAAATTTTTGTTATGCAGTCTTAATAAAGTCCTGGCTGATACATAAAAAGAACAGTAAAACTTGTATAAAGCAGCCACACCAAAAAGGCTATCAATACCAATAATCGTTTATTCTAATGCTCCTGCTTTTGTAACGCGACGTCTGATTGGATAACGTCAAAAATTTGCGACAGTATATCCTGCGATATACTGCAGGAAACATTTTGACGTCATTAATTACGTCATATTTCGTTGGATGACGTGCGGCTTTATGAGGCTTTCAACGCTCCAATTCGAGACGAAACTGCAGAAGTGCATTAGAATGGGGATAACCATATTCAAAATTTTCTTTTGGGGAGGTATATAGTCGGATATACGTTCGGAAATCACGTTTTACGGCTCTGCTCGCGCGTCGCCGTAAAACTAAATTTATCCGACGATATACCTCCCCAAATGAAAATTTTGAATACAGTTATCCCCTAAATGTAGGTCAAAAGTATTGCAAAATGTTCCGAGTGGAGCATTCTGAAATACTTTCGAACTTAAATAAGCTACCATATTCAATTAAGACCTTTGTTTTGTCTAATTTTATGTGGCCGCTTTAGAAAGGTTTTACTGTAATTGGTCACAAGGAGAGTCCACAGACAAACCAACGGCGCTGCTAGGAAGAGACACAGAACACTTATAGCCATATGCCATCAAATGTACAATTAAAGTAAAGCAACAAACTCTCTCTTCCTCTACGAGAGGATTGACAGTCTAAACAGGACATCAAGTACTGCATTGTTATTCAAGGACCAAACAGGACATCAAAACTGCGTTACTATTCAAGGACCAAACAGGACACCAAGTACTGCATTACTATTCAAGGACGAAAGACAAAAAACACACCCAATAGGGACAACCAGCAATAAAAAAGTAAGTGAGTATGATCATGAAATACCTCAATCACATACTGCAAAACACCCTCGGCACCGTTAGGAAAAGACACAGAACAATAATAGCCATATACCATCAAGTACACAATAAAAAGTAAAGCAACAAACTCTCTCTTCCTCAACTCAAAGATTGCCAAACTAAACAGGACACCAATTACTGCATTACTATTCAAGGACCAAGTCAAAAATGCATTACTATTCAAGGGCCAAAGACAAAAAAACACACACCCAATAGGGACAACCAACAATAAAAAAGTAAGTGAGTGTGATCATGAAATACCACAATCATATACTGCAGACCAACCCACAGCACCATGAGGAAGAGGCACAGAAGATTTTAGTATCAATACATCTGTAAGACAATAATAGCAAAGCAACCAGATTTCTCTTCCTCTTCTGGATGATTGCAAACTAGAATGGACACGTAGTAATGCATAACAAAACAAAGACAAGCACAGAACTTCCACATTGTTTATTACTGTAAATCCAGAAATTTTCGTGAGAAATTAGTTTCGCAAATAGCGTTAAAAGATATATTTATGACGCTAAAAATTCCCGACAAGGGCATGATTTACATATATTAGTAAATGAAAGAGAGATTCCGGCAGTTCACGAGGATTCTATTTTCATGAAATTTCGCGAAAATAAAACCCTCGCGAAAATTTCCGAATTTACAGTATCTAGGATTGGAAGGTATGTTGGTCTCAATGAACAAGAAGTTACAATTTGTTTTACATTTTGATTGAAACTGTCTTCCTTACGTTAACGTCAGTTTATATAATAGATATGCCTGACATAATGTTATAGCAATTAAAATATAATAAACATGAAAACAAAAAGCAGTTAAAATACTTTTCAACAATTGTCTTTTGTTGTCGTCGCGACCTTGAAAATGTAACACCAAGGAATAAAAGACGACACGTCTATGTGTGGTTAAACAAGTTAAAACTATAATGTATGTGGGTTGTTTTATTACTGTTATCTTGTGACATAACATCGTGTGATAATATTTGTATCATATAACCAAAATGACATCATTTTAGAGCAATCGAAAATGACTTGGCCAATTCCGTAGAATCAGACCACGGATGTACATAGAGGGTCTACTTTGATAACGTGACATTGACGTCACAGAAACCATGCCAACACAATAACAAGTGTGCCTGCAGTGAAACAAACGGTTAACAAACACTGAAGATAGGTTTCTCCTGATGAAATCGAATTTAACATGTTACTGTAAATGTTCTGTGGCTCTTAATTTATCCAAATTTGTTGCAATTATTATGGAAAAGTTTTCTGTGTTGTTTTTCCAAATGATTGAAACAAATTATGTTCCAATTTATATGAAAATTAATCCTATATCATTTGTTATTAAAGGTCAATTTCCTGTCATGGACTATACCTGTATTTCCAATACAATAACATTGTTTTTTCATAGTACACTGTATTTATGTATTATGTATATTTTACTGCATGACATGTTTGCGTTAATCTCTTACGCCACCTGTGAGTGGCCTGAGATGTATAGTTTTCAATAAAGTTATGTTCTGTTCTGTCACTGTAAATGTTCTGTGGCTATTCCTCACGGTGCCATAGGGTGGTCTGCGGTGTGTGATTGTGGTATTTCCTGATCATACTCACTTACTTTTGTAAGTGAGGTCTTGTGCAGATTCGAATATGACGGGTAAGAAGCTATTGATTGAATACATGCAAACTACTGTCGTGCCATCCAAGAGTGACAAAGACGAAATAGTTGTTTACAATTGTTAAGTAAAACTTCAACTTGAATAATTCACTTGAGCTAACGCGAATCGATAGACCCCTTGTGTATCAATCCTATCCTGTGGATAGGATTAATACACAAGTGATCTATCGTTTATAAGTCCCTGATAACTGTGTAAACAAAATATGATGTCACTGTCACTCTTGACTGGCAGGACAGTATTTTACGATATATACCTCCTGTTGGTAAACATTCTTTAATTTCTTTCTCTGACGCTCCTTTCTTTTTACAAAGGGACTGTAAACTTTTCACCTCTACCTGTACAAAAAGGAAAAACATTATTTTACTTGCTGGAGACTCTATCCATGTGCGGATCCAGAGGCGGACACGGAGTTCGTACCCCCCCCCCCCTGGAAAATTACAAAAATATAGGGTTCCTTAGCAATACTGGTCAGTGTTCCCCTGAAAAATCACAAAGCTACCGAGCCAGCATTCCATGTTGGACCATCATCGGCCCGCCAGCGAAACGCCATTTAAATGGTTGATGGCCCACTAATAGCGGTATTTGGATCCTTCCTTCCCTCATCAAATTAAAGAAAAAAAGAAAAGAAAAAAAAAAAAAAAAAAAAAAACGTTGTCAAAGATGGACCCCCTCTGACAAAACTTTCTGGATCCGCGCATGCTATCATGAAACTTTCGTCATTTTGTTATTTATCATACACATCTTATAATAACTGCAATGTTGCTAGTTGCCTGATTAACGTTGTCTAGCCAACGGCATGTGCCTTTATCAGGTCATGATGACGTTTCACTTTTTTGAATGACGTCGCTAATGGCACTGAATCAACACAAAAATAAGAAATTACGTCATAATCGCTAGTTTGAAGAGTGAAACAATGGGTCACTGATAAATAGAAAATCAGGTTCGCGTCTTTTGATATCAAGTTTACCAGGCTTGTCTTTGAGAATGCATGTTGAATCGCTCGGCAAGCCTCGCGATGTCAACAAACAACGATGACAACTTGCCTGGTAAACTTGATATCAAAAGACACCCACCTAGTATTCTCTATATACAAACCAGGAAGTCCAGCTGATATATCTGATAACAATGGTATTAACCTTTTTTGGGAGGAATGGAATTTTCCATTAAATTTGATGCAGTTAAGCCAGGATTGTCCGTTGTATATATTGATGGTTCACAGGTCAAATTTTCCAAAAATATTCAGTATAGTTCTTTCTCTGAAGATGGGTTGTGTCTTACCAAACAGTGTAAACCCTGATGCATTTCATCTGGGTCATCACTTTTTACCAAAGTACTTTTTAGGGGTTTCAAGTATACAAAGGATTTTGAAATCAATAAATATGCATAAAAGCCATGGGCTGAACTGTGATATGACATTTTCTAGATATACTCGCTTATTTCCTATATGAGTTCATGTTAACTCCTTTAAAAAAAATAAACATATTTTTATTTCAGAAAGATACATTGTATATTTATAAATAATTGGTAATACAATGTATAGGATTAGAATTAAAACTTCTTTGTAGAGATGATCTCTGTCCTTTCTAGTTTTGGGCCAAATTGACCTCATTGCTTACTTGTATACTTATATTTCAGAAAGATACATTGTATATTAATTAATCATTGGTAATGCTAAGTATTGGATTAGAATTAGAACTTTGATGTACTGAGAGATGATCTCTGTCCTTTCTAGCTGGTTATCAAATTGACCTCATTGCTTACTTGTATACTTATATTTCAGAAAGATACATTGTATATTAATAAATCATTGGTAATGCAAAGTATTGGATTAGAATTAGAACTTTCATGTACTGAGAGATGATCTCTGTCCTTTCCAGCTGGGTATCAAATGGAGCTCAATGATTTCTTGTATTTGTGATTTTTAGTGGGTTTTTTTTGTTACTATGCATCTTGCTTATTAGGCCAAATTAGAAAATACCTATGTTTAGGGATACCCAATTCTACTTATATGTGCTGGTGAAACCTAGATTTTTCAGGTTTTCTAAAAATATATAATATATGCATTTTGAATGGCGAAATGCCTTTCAAAATGCATTAAATTATATTTATTCAAGACTAAAAAAATAATCAAAAAGAAATATGTGTGCCTACCCTACCTAAAATGTTCAGTCCTGTTACCCAAAACACATTTATTTCTTTATTTGGCCTTACTATGGCGTTAATAGGCTATGGATTTTAAATGATTTCGACTGGTGTTCCTGGTCAAAGCCCCTTGAATTTATTACTATCATTTGTCTATATATTTGATTTTTGAGACATACAAGGCCTCTATATTAGTGTTTAAATTGAGAAAAAAGTCTTATTTCATAACCAAAACATATGAGCCGCCACATGTGCTTTCTAACAATGTAGCATTTTGACAAGTGTAGACTCAGACGAGCCTGTGCAGCCTCCTTTTAAGCTTAGAAACTCCAAATGATGTTCAGTCAGGATCTTCACACTCCTAGAATATTCAAGCGATGAGCATAGGTACTGAGCCTTTGCTAGTCGCTGGAAATCTCATGTCGCGGTTCATATATTGTGGGTACTCTGTTGAGCACCCGAAACAAATGTTAAAAAAGAAACAAATACAACTTAAGGCTCAAAGAGTTTCCTAATCTGGACCAATGGTTTAATGATTCTTGCACTCCGGATAAGGCTGAGATTTTACCCTTGGATAGAAAATCTTATCTACCCAGGCTGTCACTTAAATGCTACATACATTGGTTTTATTGGAAATCACGCACATGGTCGTCAAGTGACGTCATCATGTGAAATTGCACCTTATTCTGGAAGCTTATAAAAAACAGTGATGAGCAAGAAAAATAATCCACTATTAGTGTGAGGGTAGGATAGAAAAATCGGTCCCTCGGGATCACTTTTGTCATCATTCGGCAAGCCTCAGGCGATCCACGGGGCGGATTTTCCTATCCTATCCACACACTCATGATAAATTCTTATAGTCTTACCCTATAAAGTTCTGTTTTCATCTTGAGGTCACTGGCTCTTTTGACTGATCCCCGATACTGTTGTTTAACAATCTTCAGTTGTAAGAGGTCTCGACCCTGTATCACCAGTACGAAACCTGGAAGATTCAAACATTTCATCCATGCAAGCTGTTTATTTGTTTGATTTGATTCTTTAGTCCCATCAACAATTTTCAGTTATAAAGGGACAGGTCTTCCTGGGTTGAACCAGTACTAAGCTAGGATTAATGTGTCTTGCTCAAGGACACAACGCAATGACGCCGGTGAGCCTCGAACCCGCGGCCCCTCGGTCTCGAGTCAAGCACTCTACCACTGAGCCACTGTGCTTCCTTATCCATGTAAGTTGTGATTGCAACAATATATAGTATAGTTCTTTTTTTTAAAAAAATGACATACATGTAAAAAATACTAGGGAGAATTTAAGCCCATCGTGGCTCACGCAGGTTTTTCTATGTCTTTGCCCGTCTGTGAGTTAAATAGAGGAACTTACATGAATGCTCATGTTTGATTGAATTTATTAAACGAGTCGAGGAAAAGGGATAAAATGCGATGCTTGTCATTTTGGGCCTGGGGAGGGGCCAAAAGGTCAAATATCTTTAAATTTCAATTACAAAGTCAATTTCAAATATTTTTTATACCATACCTTGTGTATCTTCTCATAAATGAAAGGTATAAAACATATCAGACGGGATTTTCATTCAGTCACCTGGGTCATGCCCAAGGGGTGGGACTTGGGGGTACCGAGTGGGATGGAGGGGTCAAAAATTTATTTTTTCCGAAATTCAATCAAATTTGGTGTGTGTTAGTTACTCACATGAAAGGCACGTGCAACGGCGCATTTTTATGGTAGCCTCGTGCAGCTCGTGTTTATGAACCACATGTCTAACCTGACACAATTCTATTGTAGCGTTTCTTAGACCCATCAGTAAAGGTTCAAGGACTAAGACTAGATCTTTGAATAATGCATTAGGCATCCAGATAAAAGTGCGTAACTGAAAGCTTTTTATTCTTATAACTGGACCAAACCATATAATTTGGGTGCTCAGAAGAACCGTCTCCACGTGACGGTTCTTTTGAGCCCACGAAACATATGTTTAATCTGAATAGCATTTTCACGCTAAAATTTTTCTTATCTGTGCCTATGTTAGTTATGAAGTTAGCAGTATATTTTCCTGTCATCCGAAGGTCAAGTAGTGTTTTTTATAGTATGAACCACACACATAGTAAGTTTAACCTGATTATATTAAACAATTAACCTGGACAAAAATTATGGTGAGCTAGTTTCATGCTTAAAGCACAATTGTCACTAACCACTGCCGCATTCTTATTTGATTGATTTATTTGGTCTTTGCCATTTTTCTTACTTTGATTATCAGAACTGTTTTGTCTGTGCTGTGTGGCGGCCCTAAAAAGATTTCCCTCGCACTTTTATTTAATGCTCTTATTATTCCAATCGTCAGGATTGCGAGTACAGTCAGTAGCGCAGTCGCAGTCGGTAACGTGTCTAGCTACAGATGCGTATCTGACTGCAGATACAGGGGTCGCGACTTCAATCCCGACCCGGTCCCATACTTCCTTCGAGATGGATGATGAAACAACTTCTACAGCCATTCTCCTCCCTTCCACTGAATCATTCAAGCAGGGTTGTTGACAATTACAAGCGGAAATATGTGCACGAAGTACTGGCTAGCCGCTTGTTCAAGCTTGCCCAGGAAAAAGTGTGGTCAGGTTAACCTTTGTTATTTAAAAAGTGACCACTTCATGTAAATTACGAATGTTGCTGATGCCTACTACATAGCGGAACACATATGTTAAGGACTGCCTTTTCGCTTTTGAAATAAGTGCCTTGCCAAATATTCACAGATATTCGTGTAAGTCAAATATACCTACTATTTACAACACGAATAACTCTCCATGGTAGAATAAATATCATGATATTGGCAGCTTCTTCCTCTGGGTGGGCCCACAATCCTTCCCAGAACACCAAGTCAAGACACCAGGATACTGTTATCACAAAAGCATCGAAAACCTACAATATATAACAAAATGTTTTGATAACAATATCTGAATTAAAGGCGCTCGTTTATCCGTTTAAAGGCGTTAATGAACCGCAAATTTCACACTTCTTGATTTTTGCCTCCTTACTAACTCTGATATGGTCCAATATTAAAGTTTTATCATACTCTTATGCTGCGGTGTATATAATTTTATTTTGAAGGAAAGGATTAGGAAATGAAATTATTCGTTTGTTTTTATTCAGACAGTCATACGTAAAATAAAATGAATGACATAAGGGCCAAGCCAAACCAAGACTGATATGAGTCACTCGAAAAATGCTAGTGCCTTGGCAAACGTTTGAGAGCAAAGCAAAGATTTTTTAGTGGAACTGGTATACTTTCACACCAGCTGATCTAAATCCTCCCCTTTGTTGATTTTTTTTGTTGACTAGGGCGCATTTATGTATATTTACCTCAATTTTATGATGAAGAAATTTCTTTCCCATAACAAACATTTTGAAGTAAGTTACTAGCACCAGAAGCGTCAGGATAACCATGGAACCAAGATGGAACGCGTGGGTGAGCTCGTGCAGCAGGTAGTGGCGATGCATGGCTGCATCCGTAAGTAGGTCATGTTTATGATTGGGACCAGCTCCTCGTCGAACACGTGACAGGAAATCATGGCTATGGTCGTGCGCATGCCCGTCGTCATGGTGATGAGTATGAGGGGTGAATGGATACGTGTCATTCTCGACAGGCCATGCAGCTTTCGCCATTTCATCAAGTAAGTGTTCGTGTCCGTGTGTGTGTCCCAGTTGATTGTTCTGCACTAACACAAGGATGCTCTGTAGTGACCAGCCATCATGAATAGTTTTGTTTAGGAAATCCGGAAAGGTCTTGAAAATGATGTCTTTTGAATTTCTCTCTAAGATTTCCTTCTCATGTAGCTCATCTGAAACACAATATAAGCGATATTTTACCCATTAAAGCCGAATGAAATTTACTACCCCTATCAGTAGAACGAGCCCATTTCCAGTTTTAGGGGTGTTGGGTGGTATTTTTCATTTTTATTCAAATTTTAATAGAATATTATGTAAGCAAATAGTGGAGACCCAGGTCCGACGCCGCGTTATGCGGCGTCTTATCTGGGTTTTTGTACTGTTTGCCTATGTCCCACAAAAAGGACGCTAGGCCTAAATGGGTAATCCTTTTCAGACCAATAGAATTTTCCATAAAGCTACTTGCAAAATAGACAGGATAGTTCAGAGTATTCATGTTTAAAGCTGCATACTCTGTAACTATGAACATTTTTCGAAAAAAAAAAATTCTTTTAAAATCATTTGCAAAAGTAGAATAAAGTTATGTTGTCACAATAAATCTAATTTGTACAGCTGAAAACTGCATGAAAAGGTGAATTATCTTATAAAACAGGTGTATTTTCTCTTGTTTGTAATTATTTGCGTCCCTCCAATAAATCTAGACAGTTGATTTTTAACATAAATGCTGTTGTTTTGGCACTAATAATTTGTTAATTATTACGAAAAAGGTAAAATGTATACCTGAATTTTAGTATTTATACTGTGTTCTTGAAAAATAGAAACATTATTTTTAAAATGAAAATATCAAAAGTTAGAGATTATGCAGCTTTAAGGAGGGGTCACGGATTACATGTCGTATATTTACCAAATAGTGTGGAAGTTCTTTCTCTGGCGATCGAATGAGTCTGCAAACAGCGCAGACCCTGATAAAATGCCGCATTTCATCTGGGTCTTCGCTGTTTGCTACATGCAAATATCCGTTTAGGGGCAAAAGACTAAGCCAAATGCGAATCTCAAATACTAATCCAGATTTCTAAAACGCACTATTTACGGGGTACATGTGTACAACATATTGTGTTCAGTGGTCAACTTTTTTTTATGACTCGGTACAAGTTGGCATGTGCGAACAGCGAAGATTCCAATCAGTCTGGTCAGAGTCTAAGTTTTCCGCCTGAATGAGCGTTAGACCCTTGGCTACCCGTAGAGTGCCCAGCTTGTACTTTTTTTTGCTAGAATCCGGTTTATACATGCGATATCTAAGCCAAGTGCGAAATTCATATTAGATTTTGGGTTTTTATACATGTAACCGTATTTGCTATTCTAAACGACATACCCTGATCACGGAGTGCTTCTGATTGTGTTTAGTGATTAACTTCTATCCGAACTTTTCATAAATTTGTTTGTATTGGCGATTTCATATATGGACTACTATTCCACAAATCGTTTATGGCAGTGACGTAAGGTAAATTTCATAAACCATTATAACTTTCAATAAATGTAAGATCTACTGATTACTTAAATTTAGTACCAAACATCTCTGAAACTGAAATCTCTGAATCTAAAATAATTTGTCAGAAACAGGATTTCGGTGACCCTCAAAAGTATAGCTAAAGAAATTTGATCCGTCAAAAACATGGCCACCAGGTACAATATAGCTTGGCTTAACGCAATAGCAAAGACTTTAACATTGTTCTTTATGGAATATAAATGGATATTATACTCAGAAAAACAATTGAAGGATATTTAGATTCAGTCCCATCTCCAACATTCAATACAATAAAAACTTTAATAATTTTGCATGTATTTCATAGTTCCAGACATCTGCAATCAAAATGGATGCTTTATTTTAGTCACGCTTCAATGATTTAAGTACAGTACATATCCAAATGGTTCAACCCTCTATACTGAAAAGTCACAAACATTCAAAAAGGATTGAAACCCATTTTTATCGTTTGTATTCCATAATGACTGGCTCCAAAATCATCGCTGGTTCTCCCTCCAAAAATGGCACCTAATTTTGAAGCCTTTTGTCTGTGTTTTACTGCAAATCTGTGGTCAAATTTGCGAGGGTATGCCATATCCGTGTATTTTTGTTGAAGAAGTTTTCCCATTATTGGGGGCAAAGACTGATAAATTGGTGCTAACTTTTGTCTATGGTCGGAATTAGAACATAAGCAATGACCTGGTAAAGGTTGCAGCAAAAATTGAGAGCGCTAAATTTTTTGCTTGTGAACTTTGGGTAGAGAGGGTCGGTACGTTTGGTGTAGTACTGTATCGTAACCAATGACCCGTGAATTTCCATTTGCATTTTGATGAATTGCATAGTAATAATTCTATCAATGACAAAAATAATCTGTTTGAAAATTATATTCCCAAATGTTATAAAGTCAAAAGAATTTTAATATCCTTCAATTGTTTTTCTGAGTATATTTTCTGTTGAGCATGTTGTCAGTTTCCTTTATGCACAATATACCTATCTCATGTAAGCGATTTAGGGTCATGTTGACCCTTTTGTTTTAATACCTCCTTAACATCTGGGTGCACTTGGATGCAAATCTGATTTAAATTACTCGGACGCACGGATATAGGTAGTGCCTATTTAATTTAGTGCACATATATGGCAACTCTCATCCAAACACATTTATATGTAAAAGAAATCAAAAAGAAATTGCCCTAAAAACACGACACGTTGAACTTCACGTTTGTAGGTACACTTTTCGCAATATAAACACATAAATTATCTATAAAAAATAACACATGTAATCGCATTCTTTTGCGTAGTACAACATGACATATTTGATATAAGTACATGGCTTTTTCATTTAAATAGATCTACCAAAATAATCTATCTTAGAACAAGAAAACAACATAATAATAAATTGTTTAGCTAGCAGTTTCTAAGTTAGTATCTTTTTATTTTTCAGAGTTTTACAAATTAAAAAATTTCCGCGTACCACTTAAAGGCTAAAAATAAAGGTCTTTGACCCTTTCCTGGTAAGATCCACCCACTATGAATAATTATCTAAATAAATTTCACCATTTGTACATATTTCCATAAGCAAACAGAGTATACCCTAATCAGACAGCTCTTGTAACAAACAGAGTAGACCCTGATCAGGCAGCTCTTGTAACAAACAGAGAAGACCCTTAGAAGGCAGCTCTTACAATAGCAAAAGTGTGAAAAGGCATCTCTCTGAGGTAAATGGTTAAGCCTAACGTTCCAAAATACCCTCTATATAAAACGCCTACTTACTCACTAAAAGAAGCTCTTAACGAAAGCAGATGATGCTGATGCTCTAAACAAAGCATGAAAGGTGAGGTGAACGAGCACGTGCAAGTGCAAAGGGTGTCACATAACATTGGTGTGAATTAGGTGGACATGATTGAATGTATTACAAAGCCTATCGCATTGGCGTAGCTCCCATTACGCAGTATACGCACGTGCGTAATAAAAATAGTAACACTCAAGGGAGCTCACCTACAGTGGTAAAAGTGATTTCCATACCTTAAGGAAATGCTCTTAAGGAAAAGAATTCGCTCCCTCTGGGAGCAAATTTTTTCCTTTAAGAGAAGTTCCCATTTTGAAAAGGGACGTAATTGTAGAGAATCATTGCTTGATACAGTAGTCTCCCTTAGATGTGCGTAAGTTTTCAACGTTCTGGCTACGCCATTGTATCGCCATGGTATGTGTATTATGAACTGCAGATGGTGTTACATAGCATTTTGGGTGAATAATTTGCTTTTTATGTTTGTATTCATACTCAGCTTAAAACATGCAAATACCTTCTCCTAATAATTGTTCATAAACGCTTTCCAGATGTTTGACATGCATAATTTTATGTGTGCTTTTTTTCTCTATCTTTGTGGAATTTCACGTGTTTTCTGTTCAGGAATTGCGTTTGAAGTGTATCAGGATTTAAATCATGCATTTTTCTGTTGACATGCTCGCTGAGATATTACCCGATGCGTTGAACATACCACGCTCTGCTGGAAACGGTAAAATGAAAACTTTGGCAAGGTTTAAACTATATATAGCAAGAACATGATAAATACAGTGTTGATCAAGAAGACGGTCGTTGGGTTTGCATAAATCCGAAATGATCACAAACTTTTAGCCAGCACATGCGATTTGATGTTTTTCGCATTGTCCAGTAGCAAAGAATCTGGAAAGTCTGTGCATTGAAATGCGCAGACTTTCCAGATTTTTCGCTGCTCGCATACACGTAGTTTTTATGTTGATGAAATTTCCAATCATCCATTCGAATGTGGTTGACCTATTGTTGGTGGCATTTTGGTTTTCTTTACTCTCCCTTGTGCGGATCCCCTTCCATTCCTTCGTGATTGGTCCTGGGTTTTACATTGTATTGTGCTTGGGGACTTCTGACGGTTGCTTGATTGTATATATTTACATCAATAATTAACTTATCATATGTGTATACCTCGTCGCCAGAAAACTTGTATCCTGGGTGTGTGACCATGTAAAACTGAACTGAGCAGCTACAGAAACTACTTAGAATATTGAGAGGCTCAGTAGCTGAATATGTTGGTTTGAGTCCAGACTGGCTCTAGTCAGTGTATCAATGTGTCATTTCATATACTTGTAGCTAGTCTAACTCTGGTGGCTCTGATTTAAGACAGAGCCATCAGAGTTTGACTAGCTACAAGGATTAGAAATGACACATTGATAACAAAAATTATTTAAGGACTGGAGCCAGTCTAGTTTGAGTCTCACTCGGAGATAGGATTTCTCGCGACGTGATTTATAATTGTGGCATTATTTTTCTGGCAATAACTTCTTTACACTGTTTCATAACATTTAATTATTTCTAGTATAGTGTGTACTGTTTGTTTGCATTAACTTGTATAGAGGGCCATGAAATATTGTAAAAATGAATATAAAGAAATATTATTCAACAATTCGCAAGCTTTCTGCAAATACGTATTTACATACCCGTTCAATCTTTTAAAAGCCAAAACATGCATGTTAAAATTTGCATCTACGCCTATTCAAAATCTTCTGCAACCTATCCATGCAATATTGTTTAGAGTTTTTTGACTTGCAGCCTGACAGGTCGTGTCAATGTTTTCGGATTCCATTGTTATACAGTAGAACCCGTGTAAAATGGCCACTCAATATAAAACAAAACGAAGACCTTAATGACAAATTATAGCTTTCTGCAATACTTTTGACCTGCATTAAGCGATAATTGATCGGAAAACCAATTTTTGGTCTTTTTGAGAGTGGCTGTTTTACACTGGTTTTACTGTACGTTTAAGAACATGTAATGCCATAGACTGAAGTATAAAAATAAATCTGTTTTATGCAAGTTCATAGGCGTTTATGCAAGTTCATAGGCGTTTATGCAAGTTCATAGGCGTTAATGCAAGTTCATAGACTACCGCTGTTGTTGGGAATAATTGCTTGGAGCCTACCTTTCATAATTAAAATATCTGCTATAATTTGCCCCTTCACACAGCCAGCGTCTAGAACTGCACATATAGGCTACCGCTGTTGTTGGAAAAGAAATGCTTGGAGCCTACCTTTCATAATTAAAATATCTGCTATAATTTGCCTATAACACAGCCTGCGTCTAGTACTGCACATATAAGCTACCGCTGTTGTTGGAAAAGAATTGCTTAGAGCTTACCTTTCATAATTAAAATATCTGCTATAATATGCCCTATAAAAAAGCATGCGTCTAGTACTGCATATATAGGCTACCGCTGTTGTTGATAAAGATTTGCTGGGAGCTTACCTTTCATAATTAAAATATATGCTATAATTTGCCCTATAACACAGCCTGCGTCTAGTACTGCACATATAGGCTACCGCTGCTGTTGATAAAGATTTGCTGGGAGCTTACCTTTCATAATTAAAATATCTGCTATAATTTGCCCTATAACACAGCCTGCCTCTAGTACTGCCCATATAGGCTACCGCTGTTGTTGATAAAGATTTGCTGGAAGCTTACCTTTCATAATTAAAATATCTGCTATAATTTGCCATAATTATAACATGTAATGCCGTAGAATGGAGTATAAATAGAGAACACTACATGTAGGTGAGTGTCAAATGGTATCAAGTTTACCAGGCAAGGCTTTAAGAACGCTTGTTGACACCGCGAGGCTTGCCAAGCGATTCAACAAGCGTTCTCAAAGCTGAGCCTCATAAGACACGAACCTGGTATTCTATGTATCAGTTTACCCATTGTTTCACTCTAGCGATTATGGCGTAACTTTCAATTTTTGTGTTAACTCAGCGTCATTAGCGACGTCATTCCAAAAGTGCAACGTCATCATGACCTGATAAAAGCACATGCCGTGAGATAGACCACGTTAATCAGGCAACGTGCAACAATGTAGTTAATATGAGAGGTAACTGATAAACATGAATCTGTTTTATGCAAGGTCATAGGCTACCGCTGCTGTTGGAAAAGAATTGCTTGGAGCTTACCTTTCATAATTAAAATATCTGCTATAATTTGCCCTATAACACAGCCTGCGTCTAGTACTGCCTATAAAGGCTCCGCTGTTGTTGAAAACATTGCTTGGAGCTTACCTTTCATAATTAAAATATCTGCTATAATTTGTCCTATAACACAGCCTGCGTCTAGTACTGCCCATATAGGCTACCGCTGCTGTTGGAAAAGAATTGCTTGTAGCTTACCTTTCATAATTAAAATATCTGCTATAATTTGCCCTATAACACAGCCTGCGTCTAGTACTGCACATATAGTAAGGATCAACAACGCCACGTGCGTGTGTAACAGCGTTGACATCCGCTTCTTCATCCTGCAATGGTAGAAAAATTGTTATATTAGAAGTTCATTACGAGTATCCAGTTAAGGGGCTTGAACCTTTGTACTATATAGGTGCATGTAATGTAAACCCTGTCTTACAACCACGCAACTAGCAATTTAGCAGTATACTCCTATGAAACATCTCAAGATAAGCTGCCAGAAGCATAAAATAGACAGTCTTTTATTATTATCCAGGTGCATGACAAACTACATGAAAACTTGTTCATTTTTACGTGCTCAAATTCTTTGAATAAATGAAAGTGGTAGAATTTGTTTAAAAAAGCTTATGGTGAAAAACTCATTTATTAAAAAGACATATGTTGTAGGAGCACATTAGAAATTGCCTCAATGAGGCAATTACAATGTGTACCTACAACATGTGTTACTGAAAATAAGGAAGAAAACTATTTGGAAATTTACATATACCAAGTAACATGTTCATTGTCTTTACCTCTTTTAAACATCCCAAACTGCCAATTAGTATAATAAACTTCCTGTCACTCTACTGCAAAGTGTTTATATTTGCATGACAGCCATATCACCAATTTGATTTCATGAACTATGCTTTTGCTAAGCTGGCAATTGCATAGTTGTAAAGGAGACGGCAACATCAAAGACATGTGACATGGGTGCAAGCCCTTATTAAACCATTCAATCGGCCACAAACCAGAACAAAATCGGATATAAAATAAGAAAGTAAGAGCAATTTAAAAATTAAATTTCTGACCTCTGTTAAACCAATGGAGGCCGCCATTTTGAATATTTAATTAACTTCCTGTAAATTTTTAAAAGTCAACAAAATGCTCACCTTCAATGCAAAATGTACAGATTTTTTTTCAAAATTAATTATTTTCAACAGCAGAATCAATAAAATGCAAACGAAGTTGAAATGAAATGCAGGAAACAAGTTATCAGTTTATGCATATTTAACTAGGGCTGTATGATATCACTAAGCCTAAAAATGGCCGCCCTCCATTGCTTTCAATTATCTTCTATACAAACATCTGTAACTCTCTTACTTTTCATTCGATTGTGATCGGGTTTGTGGCATATTGCATGATTTAATAAGGGCTTGTATTTCAGATGTACTTGCTTTCAATGTTCATTAGAAAATGAAAGTATGCATCTTTCGAGTCAAGATTCATTTTGGAAATATATTGAAACTACATGTATTACATATTAAATTCGGCCTGTTCCGCAGCTAAGCTTATGATAATTGAGTATCGTCCAGAAACAGACGTCGATCGTGACAAAGCAGAGATTTTGTATACTAAGTTGGTGGTCAGTAATCAGTAATTAAATGTACATGTATGCTAATCTTTTGGAGTGTGGTGATTTATGTTTCGCTTGCTATTCATGTTATTTCGTTGACGCATCAGCATTATCTATACAAACGTGGGTACTTCCCAGGTGGTGGGAGGTTATATATGAACTCACGCACGTAACCATGAGATCACAGGTGGAAATTTTCTATTACTAATGACCTAAATCAGTAATAAAATATACACATTTATTGTACGTTTTGTTACCTGTCAATCACGCGTCTCCTGGCCATATTAAGGTATCAGAGTTTACCGTTTTTTCTTATGTTCAGTTGTCATAAAATGACAACATCAATCATTATATTGGTATCATCGCGAGAAAACCAATCTCCGTGATTTGGAACAAAGTGAGCTGCTCAATACAGGCTGTGCAGCTACATAGACTAGCTACCCTATCGAGTTTTTGTGTGTAGCAAGTGCGATTATTGTGCTTTCCAGAGAGCGAACAGCAAATGCGTTGATCAGCCTGCGCGGTGCGCAGGCAGGTCTACGCATTTGTTGTTCGCATGCAACACAATTAGGTTTTCTCTCGGCGAGGCCTAATTATTAAATCTCTCGACCTAAGCGCTATTATGCAAATTTATTCAGAATTGTCTCATCGATATTTACCGGAAATGTTTTACATTGGTCGCATCTTTAACCAACAGTTTCAGTGTTTTGTGCGTACATGAAGAATAATACCACTTCAGTTGTGATATAAGATGATGATCTTATTATAATAACGAATTAGAAAACATTTAGCCCTAATTATCTCAAAATAGTCTTAACTGACAAAAACGGTCCTCTTCGCGAAAATAGGCACTTTTCGCAGAAGGGATCCCTTTCACATTTTAGGGTAACCGCCGGTTCTCCCAATATTCAGATATACCCTATTACAAATGCACCATTCAGGCGCAACGTACATGTATTTGTATTGATGCGACCAGATACTCTCTAAAGACCATGATGCGATGCGCAAAAATGCGTTATCTGAAGCGAATTTGGTACTTGTAGGTCCGTTTAAAAATCTATTTGTCCCCATAGATGACAGTATGCAAACAGAACGTTAAGCCTGTCTGACACAGAACACGGTTGGGCACACGGTTCAACTACGGTATACTCGGTTATACACGGATTGACTGGTACGAGTATTGAGCTCCAACCGTGCCTGGGGATGAGTTGGTACGATTTAGACTCGAATGTAGAACGAGTATGTACGAACAAAGCAAGGATATACTCGATCAAGCAAGGTTTGTCACGGTTGGAACACGATTTGCAAAACGATTTCCAAAGGTTCCAAGTACGGTCTAGTAGGGTCTGTTACGACCTTGTACAAATAAATATTTGATTTCACAAAATAAAAATCTAAAGTGCTTTAATTACATACATACAATTAGAGTACATTGTAGCTGGAAACACAGTCATTAAAGATGACGTTACTCCTTTCTATTAAGTCTTAAACGCCTTTCCCATGCAAACGGAATAGTCCGGTTTGAAACATTAACAATAGTCCAGTTTGATAAATAGAAATAGCAGGTATTCACTCGTATTAAGAGCCTGAGATCACAGTTGAATATATAGTTGTTCTTTTAATTTCAAAACAATTTTATATACATGTACATGTACTTATCACACTAATTACTGTAATCATAGTCTTAGATGAAAAGATATACACGAATTTAATGAAATAAAACAATATGTTTTAAAACTTGATGAAAAGATCAAGTTGATGCCTGTAGACAGTCACTTCCCACTGCCTCATATAGGATCTCAAACTATTACAAAGACTGTCAAAGATGTAGACAGGAAATTGCATTATCAAAGAAAAAAGCCAGATGAAAAGATCAAGTTGATGCCCGTAGAGAGACGCCTCCCACTGCCTAATGCATTATCAAATGACCATCGCCCTAATTAGTAGACTTCCTGTCAAAACTGTACGATCTTGATTGGATTTCTTAAAGGAACAGCCTCTAGCAGCATTTCAGATCACAAGTCAAAGACAGTGAGAATATCAATCATTAGATTTAACGTACATGTATATTGAAATAATAAATTTGTAAACTAGCTGAATAGCAGTTATAATTGGAGCTGTGTGACACAGCCTAAAGTTGATTACCTCCATATATTTCAAATATCTATACAAATATCTGTAGCTTTCTTTTTTCCCCAATAGATATCGACGGGGCTAGGGTTTGCAGCATATTGCATGGTATGATAAGGGCATGCATTTCCGAATCCCTATCTTAAAATGTTGATGTCCTGTTTACAACCGCCAACTACCAGCTTAGCATGTTCATGAAATCAAATTTGGTGATATAGCTGCCATGTAAATATAAACATTTGCCATACAGTGACAGGTATTTTAATACTGATTGACAGTTTGAGATGTTTAAAAGAGGCAGAGCCAATGGACATGGTACTTGTTTAGTGTATTTTTGTGTACTAGTATTTCAAAATAGGTATCCTTAATTTCAGTAACATATGTTGTTGGTACACATTGGAATTGCCTCATTGAGGCAATTCCAATGTGCACCTACAACATATTTCCATTCAATAAATGATTGCACATTTTTTTCACTATAAAACAGTTTTTTCACAAACTTCTCAACTACTTTTTATGTTTCAGTGTAATGAGAATGTAATGAACAAGTTTATGTGTAGTTTGGCATGCACCTGGATAACAAAAATAGATAGCCAATTTTATATTATTGACATCTTCATATGAATTGAAATGCTAACTTGGTGGTTGCCTGGTATCAATATGGAGACATCCTTTCGCGGTAAGGCAGAAAATAATCTTGAAAAGATTTTAATAGTCTGGCATCAGTCCACTAAATATATATAATTACATTTAAAATTATATTTAACTATGAAAAAAAATCATCTTCTAAAAATTCTATACTCTCTGATAATCAAATTTAGTGATGTCCAAGCCGAGAACTTCTACTCCCAAGTAATTTTTATAAATTGTTATCTTAGAGAGATTAACAGTTTTACTAAAAAAATTGACATTAGAGACTGGGCCAGTCTAAGATTTTAACTGCGAATCGCGTTTCCCGACTAAACGGCAAAAATACAATATCAAAAACTGCCCACTTGCTTGTATGCGCTATATGGGAAGATTTCTCACTTACATGCAGTCAAAATCAAGATGCATTTTACCAATACATTCAAAAATGAGGTGACAACATCATTCAAAAAAATGTTTTGATTCATAACGTTCCAGTCGACAATTTTTCAGCCATGTCGGGACAAGTTTTCCTGTGTTGAAAATTGATTTAAATGCACGTGGCATTTCACCGCAGTGAATGTACAAAATATTAAACCTGTGCCAATTTGCACAGGTTTCATATTTTGTACATTTCACAAGACTGTGCACCTTTAAGGATTGAATATGCTACAGCATACGGAACTTCTCGGCCAAATTCATGAATCGGAGCTTTTCGGCTCAATTTTAGAATCTGATTCTACGGAATTGGCCGAGAAAGTTCTGGATGCCAAATTCATAGTTCAACAATGCGAGCGTTTGCGAGCGCTCGTTGTTCTGGTACATGTATCTATCTTCATTCGTAATGTGTAAAACCTGGCATCAGTACAACGAGCGCCCGAGAGCGCTCGCATCGTTGAACACGCCTCATAGTGGTATCAATCTGATTACACGGAATTGGCCGAGGAGTACCGAAAGATGCGACAGGTACGTTTGTTTTTACTATGGGCTGAATAGTTTTATCATGTCAATGTACTTTTCAGCATACTCAAGCATAAAATACGTTGGCATAAAATGAAAGAAAAAATGACCCATGTTGGTTTCATATCCCGTTAAGTAATGGGACCATCAATTAAACATGTCGCAAAATAAAACCGACCTTCTTCAAATAGTATCAGCTTGAAAAATATACACGGACGTATATCTTCATATTCTAGCAACTTTCATTGATATTCCAATGTTAAATAATAGGTCAATAGTCAAGTTTTTGTATGGCTTTGCGTCTATAAGAGACGATTCCATCGATTTTTGGAGAAATTTGAAAGCTTTATTTTTACTCTTAGTTTACCAGTGGCGATTTTTGTCGTCTGCTGATACATGTAAATTTGGACACAGAACCAGTTTGACGCTCTGATAGTATTCCTGAAAGATTTTTTCGGAAAAAGATAACTTTGAAAAAAGTCATCAGGCGACAAAAAATCAGGAAAAAAAGACCCAGCATGCGTCATGTTCTATGAGTTGATCCGACTTCACACGAAAATGTTTCCGTAATGTGAGCAAGAGTAGTTTGCGAGATCTTTCCTGACTAATTGTACTAAAATATATGCGGTCATGTAACTATGATTTACTACCTCGGGTGATGGGAAGAGTGCATTGTACCTTAAGGTTACCATACAGACATAAATGACATATATAGAGAATACTAGGTGAGTGTCTTTTGATAACAAGTTTACCAGGCAAGGCTTTGAGAACGCTTGTTGACATCGCGAGGCTTGCCGAGCGATTCAACATGCGTTCTCAAAGCCGAGCCTGGTAAACTTGATATCAAAAGACGCGAATCTGGTATTCTATTTATCAGTTTACCTATAGTTAAACACTCTTCAAACTAGCGATTATGACGTAATTTTTGATTTTTGTGTTGATTCAGCGTCATTAGCGACGTCATTTAAAAAGTGCAACGTCATCATGACCTGATAAAGGTAACATGCCGTGAGATAGGAAACGTTTATTAGGTTATGTTGAAACAATTCAGTTAATATTAGGAGTGACTGATAAATGGTGGTTGCAAGCTCTTGCTGTTTTGATACAAAGATATAAAAACCGCAGAAAATGTACAGGACGTGAAACCTGTGCAATTTTGTACAGGTCTAACATACTGTACAGTTTCTGTGAAAAAAAATCAGAAAAAATAGAAGGCCTTAGCTCTTGCTGTTTTGATATAAAAATATACAATCGCAGAAAATGTACAGGACGTGAAACCTGTGCAATTTTGCACAGGTTTCACGTCTGGTACAATTTCTGTGACAAAATCAGAAAGCTAGAACTACTTGAAATGATACCAAAACCTTAGCCTATTCCTTTTACAGACAAATGAGCAGTTTTGATTGAGGACTCATTTAGTGGGAACCGTCGCTGGAGTCTTTCAGCTCAGACAGGTCTCAATATTGACCCGATCTATATGAATTCTCGGTGTGTTTAGACCCCTCCCCCTATTAACTTTTGTTTTACAGGTTAGGGGTATTTCATGCAAACCAAATATCTATGTGCCCTGATCCACATCTGAATCAAAGGTGAGGTTGGCGCGCTGTAAAACCGGTTTAAGCTCTCCAGTAAAATATGTTACTGACCGTTCCAAAGCGGTACTTCTTTTGTGTGGATCTTATACTTTTTCTGGCTTGCGTTTGCAATGCCTTTGTGCGCGTCTGTTTATATGTGCCTTGTGGTCACTTGCTGGGAAAGGGCTGACTTCTTGGCTCTCGTTAGTGGTTTCCAACTGTGAGTTTATCACTTTCCCATTGGTATCCTGGGTCAGGTATGGTACTTGATTGTATCGATTCCTGATCTTTGCACCCTTACTTACTTTGAAGATCTGAAAGAGGAACGTAACCTTCTTCACACCGGGTAGGCGGCAATCGAAAACGCTCTTAACAATCGACGAACGTCGATCAAGAATCGCTAGAAACAGTGTTTTCGATTGTCATTTGTCGCCAGTCGGGCGACAAATGGCAATCGAAAACTCTGTTTCTTACGCTTTTTTTATCAACGTTCGTCGATAGTATTAACGTTTTCGATTGCCGCCTACCCGGTGTGTTCTTATATAAGGAATATTTCATAGAACTTTATCCGTAAAATGTTTTGACAATGTTACAGCAGTCTTTTGAAAAAAGAAACATGACGCAAAGTATAAGAATTAACATATTTTAAAAGACATTCAATAGAAAGTCACATCCTGGAGTTTTGTTGATTTTTCCAGTTCAAGTTATTTTTTTTGAACTGTCGGATTAATGATATCTGCATGGGCGTTTATTATAACACTAAAATGTGACAATTTAGACATTAATCAACGTCCGTTGTGTGACATAAATGCAACCTTCGTGACAAGCACAGCTGTTCACTGCATAGATACCGCGAAATATGTTGCATACCGTGTTTAGTTGAAAACACAGGTGCGCTCCACACCAATTATTGCGACGTATTTTGCGGTCAACTTTTAAAAAAAATGTGCAATACCGCTTCTCACAAAAGAGCATACATGTACTAATTGTCTCCGACGTGTTTTTGGATCATGTACCCTGATCCAGTGACCTTGACCTATACATAGAGATTACTAGGTTAGTGTATTTTTATATCAAGTTTACCAGGCAAGGCTTCGAGAACGCTTGTTGAAATCGCGAGGCTTGCCGAGCGATTCAACAAGCGTCCTCAAAGCATAGCCTAGTAAACTTGATATCAAAAGACGCGAACCTGGTATTCTATTTATCGGCTTACCAAGTTGATTCACTCTTCAAACTAACGAATATGACGTAATTATCGACTTTTTGTGTCCATTCAAGGTCATTAGCGACACCATTCAAGAAGTGCAACGTTATCATGACCTGATAAAGGCACATACTGTGAGATAGACAACGTTTATTAGGCAACGTGCAACGCTGCAGTTAATATGAATGGTAACTGATAAATGTATTTCTCTCACATGTGACTTTGTAATAATTATATGAAGTGATGTGACATTGTCATAATTATATGAAGTGAACTTTTCACTAAATGAAATTTCAAATCGAATGGGGCTTGTGTATCTTTGCCTGGGCAGGTGTTAAAGTTAAAACGCATTCTTGTAAATGAAGATACAGATCGTTTCTTTGAGGTAGCTGTGCCTTATACATAAATCTGCGATTTAACATAATCTGAAAATGGCGTTTTACATTGACTGCTGCGATGTTTTAAGCAACATGTAGAAAATGTGGCATAATGGCGTAATTCAGGCCTCTAGATCAGAGTGCCGGTAATTAAAATTTAGCATTCTTATTTCTCAACCAAATACTCAAAGAACTAGCTCCCTTAACAAATATGAAAACTGATGTACAGTTTAACCTGTCTTCAACGGCCACTTAAAATAGGAAAACAATGGTCTTAAAGACAGATGGTAGCTTAATGGAGGTCGAAAGTATTGTAATACTTTTGACCTGTATTAAGCGATAATCGGTCTCGAAAACCAATTTTTTGATCTTTTTTGAGTGACCGCTTAAGACAGGCTTTACTGTATAAAATATTCACACTATTGCGCCTTGTGATTATCTTGACCTAAATACAGCCACTTGTCAAACTGCGTGTTCTGTACACAAATAATGGCCATCTTGGTGGCGCCATCCAAATTACATATAGAGGTTATATAGTCAGTCACATGTATTATTCACTCTCCTGCTCTTATAAAAATGTGTCAAATCAGAAGAAATGGTGCAATACGCAAACAAGCCTGGTACATGTGTACCAGGCTTGTTAACGTTTCCACAGCATTTCTGTACTATTTTTTTAGTTTCACAGTATTTCTTCCGATTTGCCCATCTAAAGGTACATGTACATGCATTAGTGGGTATCTTTGTATTATCTATGCGTGCTCTTCACTTGTGGAACAAATAAAGAAATTTAGTAGTAGTAGTAGTAGAAGTAGTAGTAGTAGTAGTAGTAGTAGTAGTAGTAGTAGTAGTAGTAGTAGTATAAGTAGTAGTAGTAGTAGTAGTAGTAGAAGTAGTAGTAGTAGTAGTAGTGTCACAGGGTGCAGAAAAATCCCAACTAGTAGTAGTAGTAGTAGTAGTAGTAGTAGTAGTAGTAGTAGTAGTAGTAGAAGTAGTAGTAGTAGTAGTAGTAGTAGTAGTAGTAGTAGTATAAGTAGTAGTAGTAGTAGTAGTAGTAGTAGTAGTAGTAGTAGTAGTAGTAGTAGTTTAGCGCGCAATGCCTATCCGCATGTATGTCCTAAACTTGGCATATAAGTTTGTTATACTAGTATTTGCTGATCTTCGCATTTGTGTGTTCATGCTTTCCTAAAAACAGCATATGGACACAAACTGATTTGGACCTTCCCACTAGTTGTAAAGCTACTTGCCATGCCAAAATACTCTAGCTATCACACCAAATTTATGCAGCCTGGAAAAAAGTTCTTGCAATCATAAATTCATAAATTTGAACTTTGTTACATATCGCATTAGTGCAAAACCTCCAATAAATGCCCGTGCTAACTAGAGGTCTAAACTTTGGGCTGAGCCTTCCTATACAACTATGCGAGTAGTGAAGTGGCTACATGTATCGCCTCTGTGCAACTTCCGTAGCGTGAAAATGCGATCAGTACAGAAATCGCATAGGGTGCTACAAAAATGAGTTCCTTTGTACGTTTGTAAATGTACATGAATTGTACAACCACGCAACTAGCAGGTTAGCAAAGAGATAGTTCTTGGTCTCGAATTTGGAGATATAGCTGTCATGCAAATATAGACAATTTGCAGTAGAGTGCTAGTAGGAGTTTTATTACTGATTAGCAGTGTGGGATGTTTCAAAGACAATGGGCATGATACTTGGAAAATGTAAATTCCAAATAGTTTGCTTCCTTATTTTCAGTAGCATATGATGTAGGTACACATTGGAATTGCCCCTATGAGGCAATTCCAATGTGTACCTACAACGTATGTCTTTTCAATAAGTGAGTATTTCACCATGAGCTTCTTCAAACAAATTCTCAATACTTTCATTTGTGCAAAAAAATGAGCATGTAAAAATGAACAACTTTTCATGTAGTTTGTCATGCACCTGGATGACAACAATAGACTGTCTATTTTGTGCTTCTGACAGCTTGTCTTGAGATGTCTCAATGGAGTATATTGCTAAATTGCTAGTTGTGTGGTTGTAATATGCATGATCGTATGTTCCAACGGGTAAAGAAACATAACGACGACTCGGAGTTGACTAAGCGGTCATGTAAAAATTGGCCTGCCAAGTAGGCTAGTGTGTTAGGGGACTTCACTATGATTAATGCCCATGTTCAAAGTTGTTGTCTAAAATGTATCAAACTGCTTATAGCGAAATCAACATGAATTAGATATAGCTCACAAGCATTATAGTGCATGCGCGCATGAATCACACACCGTTAAACCGATTTAAGTCTGTCAAACCACAAAATTGACATCTGTAAACAGTGTAGAATCTGCACTGATTTCAACGATGAGATAAGGTAATTTAAAAATAGTGACTTTTATGCACTTAAACATAATAATGCACTGCTTCAAAATAGTGTGTTCTTATATCTAATTCAGCTAACTGAAGTGTACTAAACGTATATTACTCACTATTCCATTAAATTACAGAGAACCAGGGGCAGATCCAGGATTTCTGGAAAGGGGGTTCATATGTACAAATGTGTCGGGGGTCACTATGCTGATTTTATCTCATTTTTCTTAAATATCCCAAGAAAATGAAATAATTGGTCTCCAATTATTTTATTTTCATGGGATATTTAAAAACCGGGGCGGGGAGGAGGTTCGATCGAAGCCCCTCTGGATCCGCTACTGAGAACTTAGGTCTGATTTTGTGGCATTTACTTCATGCACTTGCATTGAAAAAAATCAACTAAAGCTGATGTGCATGATCCATAAACAATTGAGCTGCCGATTTCCTACTCACAACAATTGGGACAACCTCCCCATCCCATCTCTAAATATAAAATAAAATAAAAAGATCATCTTCCCGCACACTTTGTGTATGCTTGCAGAGGGGGCTCTGGAGAGGCTATGCATTTCGAAGGCTCGCGTTCGTCTATGCGAGTAGTTATCTTCATATAGCATGTTATACAGAAAATGTGGCACCCGATCTGACTAGCAGATATTTGGAATCCCCAGTGGCGGATCCATATGGGGCCCATTTTTTTTGGGGGGGGGGGGGGGGTCGCTTGCAACACCCCCCCCCCCCCAATTTAAAATATCCTATGAAAATGAAATAAGATAAAATCGCCAAAGCAAACCCCCACACCTTTAAACGTATTAACTCCCTTTCTAGAAATCCTTGATCCGCCCCTGATCTTCCTACAAGTGTTTGCTTACTACCATGTATTTCAAGGAGATACGGCCATGCATACAGACACTTGTGACTAAAGCAGTACTAATTCGGTCACAGATCAAACGTAAAGTCCAATGACACCAGTTTAATCATACGTTATTTATAACCATGCAACAAGACGAAACATGAAAATTGAAGTTGTACATTAATTAAGAGATTAAGATCTTATTGCACTAAATTAATATAGAGGGGGGGCGCTGTGGCTCTGTTGATAGAGTGTTAGGTTGAATGGTTGCAAGTTTGAGACTCACTGGATGCACTGGATTGTGTCCTTGAGCAAGACACATTAGCCTCTTCTTAGTACTGGTTCAATACAGGATGACAGGAAATCGTCCCGACATGACTGGAAATGTGTTGACGGGGACGTTAAGCATTACACAAATAAAGACTTAATTGCACAGTTTCGCTGGTGGGCCCATAGTGGCCCGAGATTTTATGCTGGCTGATTATGTACATGTAAGAACACATTAAGTCCTCTTTAGATCACGAAACCAAGATCAGACATGAAAAAGACACTAAAGTTCATGGACAATAATAGACAGTTAATCAAGACAGAGTAAAGCTATATTTATATATAAAGACAAAAAAAGATAATCGTAAAAACATCAACTGGCCATAAGTTAACTGAGCTCCATAACTGGCCAGCAAAAACGAGCCTGTCTCCAGCACAATGTACACGTTGGCATGTGCATACAGCGGATGCGCAGCCTGATCTGAGTCTTCGATTGGAGCACATGCCAACTTGTACTTTTTGGTGGTCACTGGCCCGGTTATGGTGTTCGAAGAAAGAAAGGCAATCACTAACCGAATTATGTCGTATAACGTTATTGCAAACATTGTTCGGATATTTAAAGTTGTACAATATACAATAGGATAAATAAGCGATTTGGCCATGATGTCATATGCTGAACGTTTCCTGAGTTTTGATGCAATAAATGAGAATTGTCACATGTTTTAGCAGCATATTGTTTAAGCATGCTGTTAGCTCATTTATAAAAGTATTGGTAAAATGCATCTGGACATCTACTGAAATATTGTATAGTTGCTGTTGTGTCGCCTTAAATTCGGGACGCACGGCGAAAACAAGCGATGCGAAAATTTTAACCCTTTCTCCATGTATAAAAAACGCAATTTTAGGCAAAAAACACGATCTTATTTTTTCAACATTGTTGTTTTAGACACTTCTCTATGTGTGCATCATTTCTTAATTTATTTAGCCCCTTTTTATTGACAAATGTATGTGTTATTTCGTGAGAAGATTTATTCTCATGTTTGCATCTTTAAAACGTTTAAATAAAAACAAAACAAAAGACAGACAAACGCAAAGACAATTTTTGCATGTCACATTATGCATTGGAATTACATGGCATGTCTGTAATATATTCTTTTTCTGTCTTGAACATCAAAATAACCGTTTTCTCGCGCGCTGAATCACGTGATCAATCAGGAAATCAGCGATCATATTTATGTTTATGGTCGTCCATTCATTTGTGTTATTACTCTTGCAAAAGAAGTTAACCTCTTGTTAAAACGCTTCTATGTCCAGACGTTGTGGTATTGTATTATTTTTAACTACATGTATGCATGCCATGTACTTTGGTACTTTATCCATAGACTTTCGAAAAGCCTTTGATATGGTCGACCATTCACTACTTATAGAAAAACTTGCACATTATAGGCTGAATATTACATCATTAAACTGGTTTCGATCATATCTTAGTACTCGCGTTCAATCTATAAAGGGCGATAATGGGATGTCCGAATTCTTAGAACTTATCAGGCATGCCCCAGGGCTCTATCCTAGGTCATACACTATTCTTATTATTTATTAATTACCTCCCTTTCCATCTAAACCATTGTCTAGCTGACTTGTACGCTGATGACAATACTTTCCATGCATCAGAAAAAAACAGAGATTGAACACAAACTGCAGTCTGACGCAAATGAAACAGAGGTCTTGAAATTACAAATTCATTATGGGAAATCAACCACTATCAGATTGGGTACAAGACATAAAGTTCAACAAGCCGGGCAATTAAACATATTTATCGATAAAACCCAATTAAATCTGGTCAGCTTACAAAAACTACTAGGCGTACATATTGATGCAACACTCAGTTGGAACCAGCATATTGATTATTTATGTTAAATCATTTTCTCTAGAATTTCACTTCTAAGACAATTGTCTTATTATGCTCCTGAAAATGTTCAAAAATGTTTTATCAAAGCTATCCTCTACCCCTGATAGATTATGGTTCAAATTCTTGGGGGCACCACAACAAAACTGAATATCGAAAGAATTAACAAATTGCAAAAAAGAGTGGCATGTATTATTTCAAAAGTCGACTATTTACTTACTTTTACTTTTATATAACTCTATCAGTGGAAATGTTCCAAAGGCTAAGACGGATGATAGTATCCCAACGAATCAATTATAACAAGGCTGTTTTGACATACATGGCCTTAAACAATCTAACTCCATCATATTTATCCGATTTACTTACACCGACAGCTATATCATACAACAGAAATCTTAGGTCATCAGAAAATGGCTCATTAATGGTACCAAAATTTAGGACGTCTTTTTACTCCGGCTCCTTTACAGTTTCAGCCCCTAAGCTATGGTACACTTTCCCTACCCTACATCAGTTAAACAAGCAACTTCCTTGAATATATTTAAGAGAGCTATGATAGAACATATTTCATTTTTGAGACCACAATTTTACTTATGAACACACTATTTTTTATACATCGGATATACAATGTAGACATCAAATGTGCCACCTGACGTAAGACTATATGATACTTTGATACATTGTTATCCATTATTTATGTTTTTAAACAATGCCATGCATGTTTGTATATTGTACATATTACTGTTTGTTTCATTCTATGTTTCTATATATCTGATATATGTTTAGAGGGCCATATGGTAGACTGGCCGTCAAGCTAAATATGTCACCTTTTTGAAATATTGTCTAGATAAATAAATTTAAAATAGCGTATTTGGCCCTTGTATATCACAATTTATACCACCTTTACCATCTTGAGCATAAATATCTAGTGATGTGCAGGATCTACACTGATGTTGGTGGTATAAAATAGTTATACCATGTTTGTCCACCTGTACGTAAGATAATCCTCTCGCTAAAGCTCGTGGATTATCTCCACGTACAGGCGGACAACCCATGGTATAACTATTACTTAAACCCAACCATTTATATTTAAACAAGTATGAGCTTTTAAAAAAATCTCACAGAAAGGGCTCTCGTTCTAAACCACTGAGCAACTACCAAACAGGTTGCAACTTGATCAATTATAATTGTCAGATGATGGCAATACGAGATCATCTTATGCTTTTTGAATGTGTTCAGTCTTCTAGATAAAAGTACAAGATTTATTTTCAAATTATGCTATAGTATATTTGTTAAACCCCATCAACTGTACACATGTTTTCCTTTGATACAGTTTAACCGCATATACTATCTTAGAAAACAGTGCAGACCCTATGAAAGGCCGCATTTAGTGTCATTTCATTTATGCATCAACTGTTTGCTAAAGTACCCATTTACGGATTGATACATGAGGTTTATATATATATAGCTTGCAATAATTACGTACCATTATGGAACACGATTATAATTTGGTGTTCAAGTACTGATTCACTCATCATCATGGGTTTCCTAAATTGTACATACACCTATCTTTAAAAGATCCATTCTTTATCTTTACTTGCAGTGTCCGTTTAAACAACTTTCCAAAGTTGATACAAGCTCTCACAACATTATTAATGACCCTTCTCCTATTGCATTTTTTTGCACCATGATTGAAGTTTTCTGGGTGCATTTAACCCCTTACCTCATAGAGACGCCTTTTGACGCCTTTGAAATATCGTGTATTTGAAAATATGAAAAATGGAGCATTTGCACTTTTGGAGCAAATGTTCCATTTTCATTATATTTTCAGAAGCATTCATAACTTAACTTTTTTATTTTTCTTATTTTTTTACGGTGTTGTCTTATAATAGAAACTGATGTCATGATCAAAAAATAGCCTGTGAGGGTAAGGGTTAAATATATGCAGTAGATGCGATAATTGGATTTATGAAACATTATCAGAATGCCAAAAAGATATGGTCCAGATCTGTCGGTCCTGATTTTCCTGTTTGCAAAGCTTATCAGCAGAGCAAGCAGAGAAAGAGTCATCAAAGGCTCTGAGAGTAAACATGGTAAACTTCTTTGTAGACCATAAACAAGATCAACTAATTTTATTGTCGAAGTATCACCTTTTGGTTGTCATTAAAAAGATCCCCTCTTTAAGGTACATATATTCACACTTTAACTTTATTACTGCACTTCTTTGAAGTTCTGAAGGCTTTAACAAGTTGTCTTGTTCAGACGTTTCTTGTGTTTGGCCTACGTCACAAGAAAACACATCTTCAAAGTCTGTGACGCGTTTTAACGCATACTTGCCGTCTCGAGAACGATGCAGAGTCCAAATATCATACTAAGGTTGCGAAACTTGTGTAACATGACCGCAGATAAAACTGCGCAAATGTGCAGTTTGATTTGTGCCTTTATTGTCTACGTAATAGTTATGCTATGGGTTGTCTGCCTGTACGTGGAGATAATCCACGAGCTTTAGCGAGTGGATTATCTTACGTACAGGTGGACAAACATGGTATAACTAGTTTATACCACCTACATTAGTGTAGACCTTGCACATAACGAGATATTTTGTGCTAAAGTTGGTAAGGGTGGTATAAATACAATAAACTCATGTGATCTGGAATCTTGCTTCATCGTTATCTCCCAACATATAACCTTTTGACGTCTCGGCCAGGAAAGTACAATTATACATTGCAAACTAAGTGAATCGGACATGCACTATTTACATTGTCTGTGAATCGGCATGATAATTCTTATCGAAAATCGAAAGGACAATGTCAAATCCGGCTTGGCACAGGCACTGGACACTGAGACTTTTTTGCATTCTGAGTCCACCTTTACTTTAAGGCTCTTTTGTGTGCGACAAAGCTGATATCTTACACAGCTTTTATGTCATATTTCCTGCTGAAATATCAAGAATCCCTTGTACAATTTCAAGAGAACACTTGTTTAACAACATAAGGTGTGTATATGGAGTGATAAATAAGTGATAAAAAGGGCGACAAGAGCTGTGCTTGATCTGTAAAACAATCCATTTATTCGTCAGCATAAGCTTCATTTTTGTATCCCTTTACTTGAAAGCCCCACAAAAGTACTTCCTTCTATTTCCTCAAAATATTTATATTTGGTATGTATGTTGAACATGTTTATGAAAGTATTTTGTGAATGTCTCTTATGAAATGAGATGAAACAAAAAACACAAGAATGCGTAATTAAAGATTCAAATATTTATTTCTCAACCAAAACATATGTTGTTGGTGCTCAAAAGAACCGTCTCAATGAGACGGTTCTTTTGAGCACCAAAGGCAAATGTAAAAACGGGTGGATAAGAATCTACTCCAGTGTATATCTTGCACATTACGATATAATTTTTGCTCAAACTTGCTAAGGGTGATATTGAAAGAGCCACAACAGAATCAGTTATTACTGTTCTTCAGAATGCATGTTAATTGCAAGCAGAAAGTGTTTCTTTCGTCTAAAATGATCATCATAGTAAGAAAGAGGGCAAATATCAGGAACCGATAGAATCAAGCACCACACCTGACCCAGGATACCAATGGGAAAGTGACAACTTCACAATTAGACATCACAAATGAGAACGAAGAGGTCAGCCCTCATCTCACATGTACAAAATGAAATGTACTTAAACAAGCTCTTATATGAGCGCAGGACGGTCATGCTTTATTGCGAATAGCAACTGTGCTGACCACGACCAGCCTCATGTGAACACTTGTTTTTCACTTTCAATGTATATGTATACTGTAAGAGTGCATGTTTTTAAGTTCGTCACACTTCATTAATCAAACATTTTTAAACAAAACAAGTAAGGCGGTTCAAATGAAATCGACACGTACATGTACAAGGGCAAATAGAGAAGGTGTAAACGAGGCTGCACACTGTGCAGCCTCGTCTACACCTTCTCTGTTTACAAAAGCAAAGTAAGTGCAAATGTAGGTAAAAATCAGATTTTAAGGGGACATTTTAAAAGGAAATAGACATGAATTGAACAGGAAAAGGTGTACATAGCGCCCATTTGAGGTGAAGTAATTTTGAGTATGGGCTGACTGAATTAAGCAATGTATGATTTATTGAGGACATTACGAATTAATGATCAATTAAAATTGATACTGTTTTTTACAAAACTTTTTTTTTCAAGGCTGTATGTAGTTGTTCGTTTGGTATTTACCTTTCATCAGTTCGCCCTACATGTATTTACATTAAAGTTGAAGATGTACCATCGTTGTTTTCTGTGCAAAATTGCAAAATAAATACTTTAAAAATGCAAGTAAAACTTCAACAATTGTTTAAGCAAAGCGTATTCCTTCAAAATATTGTTTGAACATTTTTGCAAATATGTTAAGTGCATCGGATTTCCGTTGTATAATTGATAAGAACCGTATAGAAGCAGACCACAAACACATTGCTCATGTACATATATCAACAATTATTATTATACTAGGCAGTAACGTATTTTTACAGACACAATAAGAATTATTATAGTTACCTATTTTTGCAGCAGAAAAAATTTGACGTTGGCGAGGAGAGGGGTCTACTATCGAACTATTTTCAGTAATTTTCCTTTAAGCTTTACTGACAGAGGATGTGCACCCCATTTTTGAATGTTCGTAGTGTAAAAAATATTTTGTAATAGCATTAATTATAAAACTGGCAAAAAATGTTATTAATGATTAAATGATATATTTGCAATATAAGTAAGCACCATACAATCATTGTGCAGCTCTTGATATGTCTGCTATATATAATAATGTTGCAGCTCTATATGGAACGAATATTGTTGAATGTTTTTAGTAACTTAGTATACTTAGAAATGTCTCTACTTAGTACAGTATACTTTTTTGTTTCACAGAATATTCACTATTCCACCACTTGTGACGAATTTTGCGTCTGTTTATAACATTTTCAAACAGTTTAGACCCAGATCAGGCCCGACAGCATGTCGGGCCTGATCTGGATCCAAAATGATTCTCTGATGGTATCATACGAACTATTTTTTTTTATAAAAATAATCATCATGAATAATTCGCAGCATGCAAACAATTAGGAGAGCAAAATGTGATCCTTGTTACTGTACGCCTACCTGTTTCGTTTATGTCTGTTCGGGGTAGCTACGGGCGGCGGCGGCGATTTGTCGTTATTATTACTCTCTTCCGCTTTTGTTTTCATAGCGTCCAAACTAAGCACTGGCAAAGTTAATTCCAAACGAAATTAGAGTAGTATCACAAAATAATATAAAAAATAATTCGGCGAAAAATCACTTTTAATCCGAGAAAAAACTGTAGGTTCACACCGCAAAACACATCACCACCGTGATATATACCAATAAGCTGGAAACAATCTCACTAGATGACGCACACGCAGTGTTTGGTTAATTAATACACAGTTTGATGTTTTATCCACGAACAATCACAAACGTCCGATGGTTATGTCCGGCTATTTGTAACAAATTTATCTTTTATAATTCATGGTTGCCATTGTCCTTATAACTGTTAATAGTTTATTTTTTACTAATTATTATTTACTAATTATATTTTATTAATTATTTTTATCTAACAGTGTACATAAATTTCAGACTCGAAATCTTCAATGCGAAAGTAAGAAATCCTTAAGTATTTCGCCGTGTTGTTTCTGTAAAATTGCGTCCGTTTGTATGTCCTGTGATTTGGTGGAACCCTGAGAAAGGAACAAGCCGTCTAAAGACACCATGGTGGCGAAGTGGCTCTTTATACTCTCGTAAAAACCACCAGTGTCATATTTTTGAAGGATTGACGAGTGCTTGGGCCGGTATGTCAGTGAGGAGACAAAAAGTGTCATAACGCTAGATGGTACCTCGCTTCATGGACGCAGCGTTAACGTAAAAACGCAGAGCGGGGAAACACGTTGCGATTGTCATGAAGCTGTGCCGAACGAAAATGTACATTACATTTTCGTTCGACACAGCTTTATGACAATCGTAATTCGTTTCCTTCACTTTATTTGCGCTCGGGATCGCAAGTTGTATCAAGTCCCGTAAATCAGTATATCGCTCAACAAGAACAGTTTACTGTCGAAATTCAACTTGACCAGGCAGCGGCTAGCATAAGGTACAAGTTAGCATGTACACCCATCAACGAAGCAAACTACCGTGCGCATTCACGCAGTCTGATTAGGGTCTTTGATAGGTGCCATGCGCGGATACAGATTTTTTTCAGAGGGGTCTAACTTTATTTACGTATTTTTTGTTGAGTTGATAAGTGAGAGAGGATCCAAATACCACTATAAGCGGGTCATCATTGGTCCGCCAGCGAAACAATTTAAATGGCGTTTCGCTGACGGGCCGATGGTGTCACAACACTGAATGCTGACTTGTAAGCTTTGTGGTTTTACAGCATCTTGTCCCTACCACGGGTTGCGATTTTTTTTTTCAAATCTAACGAAAGGAAATATCGACGAAGCCTTCGCTTGTGAAGATGGTTTTACAGGGGATCCGGACCAATAAAGCTAAGAAACCCTATATTGTTGTGCTTTTTCAGGGGGGGTCAGGACCCCCTGCCCCCCCCCCCTCTGGATCCACGCATGGGTGATATATGGGTAGCTAAGGATCCAACGTTTCTCGGAGAGGCGTCAAACTTTGTCTGCGCATCTGATTTGAATCTCGCTGTACGTGTATGCCAATCTGTACCTTAGCATGTGTGGATCCAGAGGAGGGGGGGGGGGCGGGGCAGGAGGTCCGGACACCCTCAAAAACCACAAAAATATAGGGTTTCTTAGCAATACTGATCCGGATCCCCGGCAAAATCACAAAGCTGCTAAGCCAGCATTCAATAATGGGCCATCATCATTGGCACGCCAGCCAAACGCCATTTAAATGGCGCTTCGCTGGCGGGCCGTTGATGGCCCGATATATGTGGTATTTGGATCCACTCATCAGCTAAATAAAAAAAAAGTTGGCAAAGTTCGACCCCTTCTGAAAAAACTTTCTTGATCCGCGCATGCTCAGCTCCAGAGAAACCCGAGTGAGGGGTTGAGAGAAACCTTTGTGGCCTTAATAGTCATGATATTATTGCAGTCTTATCTTTTATGACCGCTGAGGTATTTCTTCAACCAGTGCATTCACAATGCCATTTGTGTCTTTTTTGACTGGTCACCAAAACATTTTCGGGAAATAAATATTCGGTTCACCATACCTTACATAAAAGTCCCGCTAGCTTATTAATATGTCGAACCCGTACGTGTTTTAATTGAATTTCGACAAGCCACAATAGATTGTGACATGGTTTGATAAAACGGAACTAAAAATTCCGTGCACATTGTGCGTACGCTAATTTTGAATATGCAAATTTAGCGACGATTTCTAAATATTCATTTCGTACCCGGAAATACGTGGGGTTGCAAGTTTAACTATATGTCTGGAAATAGAAAATGAGCCGCGACATGAGATCTCCAACAATGTGGTATGTGCGACCAGCAAAGCCTCAGATCAGCCTGCGCATACGCGCAGTCTGATCAGAGCCTTCGCTAGTCGCTTGAATATTTTATGAGTGTAAAGCTACTGACTGAATATCACTTGGAGTTTCTAAGCTTAAAAGGAGGCTGCACAGGCTCATCTGAGCCTACACATGTCAAAATGCCACATTGTTGGGAATCACATGTCGCGGCTCAAATGGAAAGTTTGAATTATTCAAACAAATCAAACTGACTATAAATTTTGGGTGTTTAATTAATTATCCAGTCAAAAAGGGCTGCACATGACTTGGTGCATATGCATACAAGGAAATGTAGTCTGCAGGTTACCGTTTGTCTGAAAGAACTCTGAAATAAATCTAACTCCTAGCATGCTGGGTAATTTTTCATGTTTTTTTGTCGTCTACTATTTTCAAAGTTAAGAAGAAGGCAAAGATCAAGAATCGATACAATTACATGTAAGTACAATACCTGACCCGAGACACCACATGGGAAAGCAACAAAACACAATGAAACATCACACACGGGAGAGCAAAGAGGTCAGCCCTTTCCCAACAGGTGATCACAAGGCAATACAATACAGTACAATACAATAAAGACAATCGTGAACATAAATTATAAAAAGATCCGAAAAAGAAGCACCGGCTAGAAAACAGTCAGTAAAACTGCTGAAAAGCTTAACATGTTTAAAGGTACCAACCTCACCATGGTATAAGCATACCTATGCATTAATACTTCGTTTATGCGAGACGCAAAGGTTCAGATGAGTCTGTGCATATGCACAGACTCGTCTGAGCCTTCGCTGCTCACCGTAGCAATATGCACCAAAATTCCGTGTGTTGACCCATTTGTATTATTGTCATTATTGTTGTATGTTTGTTTTGTCTGTGTTATGGTGTCTCATCCTCGCGGTGCCATGTGTTGTTCCGTGATATATACTTTGACATTTCGTTTTGCAATTTGATTCTTTAAGAAAAGATAATTTTTGACTTGCATAAATTTTAAAATAAATATTTGGTTTCAATCTGATGAGACACCGCTGGCTTGTCTGTACATCCGCTGCCTGTCAACGCAAAACGTTTCAAAATCTAATAAGCTGTCCTTATTCACGTAACAGCCAATCAGCGTTGAGTTTGTCGGTCGTATTAGTAACCGCTAATGGGTCAATTTGTTAGTTGACAACCACGTCAGCAAGGAACAATACTTGATACATGTAATAAACGGGGAAAGTAAACAATTGTAAGCAATTATGACGTCATCACTTGAGACACAATTTACAGAGATGGTCAGTCGGGCTACATCCGGCTGGCTGCGCGGTTTTGTTTCATTAACTTTATAAAAACAATTAAAGTAGTTGGCTTTTCAGAGAGTAGCACCGTATATTTATTCATAGTTTACTCCTCCCCTTCCTGTGCTTCACAATCAATCGGTTTGCACAGAAATTTAAATTGTTGGCCAACTTAATCACATATGATGTCAATATGTGTACTATCTATTAAGTAAAACCGTGAAGTAAGCCGTGAAGTGATCAAGCGGCTATTTCCAATGGGAGGGGAGGAGAAAACAATAAGTAGGTCGTAGATAATATATTACAATTATAAAGAAATTAAGTGGTTCACTCGCTGCGCTCGTTCCCACTTAATTCCTTTATAATTGTAATATATAATCTATAACTGTAATATTTAACATCATACCACCTTTCGGGAGATGACCTATATAAGCTTACACTTACTGCCAAATCCCTTTCATTCAACTGCTTGTTATATTATTTGTGCTTTGCTTATTGTATAAAAGAGAATGAATAAAATATGTTTAAACCAATTTTATTATCTACTATGTAATGAAATACAGGAAAATATTGATTAAATATAATGCATATATTTCACAGCCGTGAAAATATAAAAACTTGTATTTTCACAGCAGTTAAAATACAAGATTTGATATTTTCATGGGAGAGAAGCCTTAAGAATGGACTACTTTTTCTATTTTCTCAATATGGTCTAAGTGAAGCAACTTTTTATGGCATATCTGTATCTTTTTAAGGGAAACAACTATTGGTGTTTCCTATTTCTATGGAAATGTAAACAAAAAGTCAGAGCCGCTTAGAAGCTTAATAAAAGAAGTAGCTTTTATAAATTTGTCTGCAACAACTAGAAAATCAAAACAAAAGCTAATGTAAACGAAGATTCGCTTCTCTTTACCTTAAAAGATTATGGGAAATTTGTAGATAATAAAAAGAAAACTCAAATGTTTTTGTTAAATATGTCTTTTATTTCACTCATGAAGTGGACGATAATTATATTTCATTCGTGGCTTCGCCACTCATGAAATATAAATATTGTCAACTACACTCGTGGAATAAAAGACATATTTAACAAAACATTTGAATATCCTCTATGTAATATATGATAAATAACCTATACTAAGAAGCTGGTACAGATGGCATAAATAACCAGTTGGTGCCAATGAATGTGGCTTCTGTGAAGTTTAACAATGGTGACAATAGTTTAACCCTTTTCAGGCCAATGGACAGTTCCACAAAGCTATATACAATGATTTCATGATGGTCCATTGCATAAATTAAGGGGCCACGGGTGATAATTTCTGAAAAATGATAATGTATTTATTTTTCTCTTACATGTAAGATCGATTTTTTAAAATTCGTAAATAATAATAAATAAATGCCACATTTCATCTTGATATTTACTGTTTGCGGAAGTGCCTGTATAGGGGTTTTAGGTCTACAGAGGGCTAAACCTAGCTTCCCTTTCACATTTGGATTTCTCTGCAACAGAAATACAGTGCTGGAAATGAATCTGTCCGCCATTTCACCTGACCAATTCTTATAATACAAGTAGACATATAAAAAAGCGAAATGCTAAAGTTGCGAACAGTCATAAGGCTACATTTAACCCTTATCAGCATTATATATTACTTCCATGCCGTGTATATTCCATTATTTATTCTTCCTCTGCAACAACCAGGCTTTGGCATGATTGATGGCCATGGATACATAGAGGATATTGAAATGTTTTTGTTAAATATGTCTTTTCTTTCACGAGTGAAGTGGACAATATTTATATTTCATGAGTGGCGAAGCCACGAATGAAGTATAATTGTTGTCCACTTCACTCGTGAAATAAAAGACATATTTAACAAAAAACATTTGAATTTTCTTTTTATTATCTACAAATTTCCAATAATCTTTTAAGGTAATGAGAAGCGAATCTTCCTTTACATTAGCTTTTGTTTTGATTTTCTAGTTGTAGCAGACGAATTTATTAAAGCTCTTTCTTTTATTAAGGTTCTAAGCGACTCTGACTTTTTGTTTACATTTCCATAGAAATAGGAAACACCAAAAGTTGTTTCCCTTAGAAAAGAAACAGATATGCCATAAAGATCTTTGCACCCTTACTTACTTTGCTTCCCTTAGACCATATTGAGAAAATAGAAAAAAGTAGTTCCAATCTTACAGTTTCTCTTCAGTGAAAATATCAAATCTTGTATTTTCACTGCTGGGAAAATACAAGTTTTTATATTTTCGGGGCTGTGAAATATATGCATTGTATTTAATCAATATTTTCCTATATTTCATAACATAGTAGATAATTAACTTAATTTACTTTTTCAAAGCAAGCCTTTTATGAATCTTTTGAATTTTGCAACCGGTCATAGCCTCACGAACGTAACAAAATTTGATTGACAGCTGCCAATCTCACTTGCCCGTGCAATTCGCTTCGAACATCGAATTCATTCACCAGATGTGACAATGGCTTTGAGATTAACAACGAGCCACACCTGAGTTGCACGTGCAAAACAAGCTTCTTGTTTGCTCCATTGGCTGCCCGTGTTCACACGTGCTGTTCCGCTTTACCGTTTTGCACTCCAACAAAATCGTTTATACGATTAAATATTAAATACACAATTGTTTTATCTCCTATTTATAATTCTAACACACCTCGCCTATATAGCCAATGGTTAAACTCAGTGATTTATTGGTTGTTAAATCACTGCACGGACTGGGCACGGACTGGCTTGACGTCATTCCGTCGCCAGTTTGTTTTTCATGGCGTCATTTAACACATACGGCACTGTAACGTTGACAATAGACGGCGTTACGTCGTTTTCGAAACTACTTGACATTAAAAATGCTGGTAAAATATGCGTTTCAGTCTAAATAAGAGTAGCGGGAAATTCCGACAGTCTGATCAAGATGGCGGAATCGTTATAGACTAAGAAGGATTCGTTCGTGTTTTTAATCTTTTTTGTGTGTTAGAATCGAAATAATTTCGCACTGACCGTAATTTGTTGCTTAATATATCACTGTCTGTCGGTCAGTCGTAAGCTGGTAACGCGCTTCGCGCTCATGATTTATTCACTTTAACGACTGACCTCCAGCCAGTGATATATTAAGCAACAAATCACTGCGAGCGCGAATCTATTTCTTAAATAATTTCTATGTATATGTTATTAATACTAAAAGGTAAATATAAGCAATAAATTCAATTTTTCGAAGGTTCATGGAATCATGAATACTTCGGGTCTCTTGCAGAGTTAACGTGAAGCCCAAAGGCTTCACTTATTTTGCAAGACACCCGAAGTATTCAGGATTGCATGAACCTTCTAAAAATCGAATTCATTTCTTAAATGTCTACCCCAATGTCCAAGAAAGCCAAATAGCCAGTATCATTCCATAATGTACGATCTAATGCTCAACCTCTGCTGAGGTATAATTTGTGTATGTCTGCCTAGCTAGGTCTAATATTAAATCAAATTGTCACCAATGTACATGTACCCCGTCATGTCAAAGGTAATTGAAATGGTGATTAGTCCAGATATGTGTCGAATAACCCATAATAATTATGATCAAGAACATTACGCATTCTTAGGAAGAAAAACATCGGGGAATGTCATGTAATAGCCTTTCGATTTCTACGTTTGTGGTAAAAAAATTATACTATTTCGTCAGATTTACTTTTCTACCATTTCATCAGATTTACTTTTCGCGTAATACATGTAACCATGTACCAGTATCTGACAGGAACTAGTCTATCGCGCAAAAAGTTGGGTAAATTCGGACATTAGGTAAATTCGGACACACATTTGCAAACAGTGTAAATCCAGATGAGACGGCTCATAAGGATTTTCACTGTTTGCTTAGTTAATTTATTCTTTTATTGCAATAACTGAACTATGAACAAGCAAGGTGGCTGTCCGAATTTAGCAGTCTGTCCAAATATACCCGACTTTACCCTAAATATGGCATAATGAGAACCCTTTTTAAGTTCGTATTCATACTACAAACGTAGGAACCCATAGGCTATTGCATGACGTTCTCCAATTTTTTATTCGTTTCCTAAGGTAGCTGTTTTTCATATTCAGCCAGGTGTTGAGCATTAGATCGTTTGGTAGGCGTGCAGTATGCTGGGAGTCACTACAATCCACGTGTCCGGAATCCACGCCTACTTTAAACTCTTTGACATGTTGTCAGCTGAACAGTTTGGATCCAGATCAGTTTTTACGAAAGAGATTATTTTGAAAATAATCAGACAAAACGCATGAAATATTAACCAGTATCCCCTATATGTAATGTCAACCTCGATTAGTTGTGGTGCGACATTAAACATGTGCAATGGTAGCTTCACACAGCATAGATATCGGGACCATTTTATATCACGCCATTTTGTAGGTACTGAGTCAGTCAAGTTTTTCAACTAATATCGTTTAAGTGATAGGAAAATGAAAACGAAAAGTGGCCGATGTAAATCTTAAGATAATGACTTACTGTATTTTCGTCTGCCTGGCCAGGTCTATTATTAAATCAAATTGTCACCAATGTACATGTGCCCCGTCATGTCAAAGGTCATTGAAATGGTGATTAGTCTAGATATGTGTCGAAGATCCAATAATAATTATGATCGAGAACATTATTACTTGACTTTTCGCTTTCTGTAAAGGCGGCAACTTTAATATTCATATCTGGGTGTGGTTCGGCTATTTCATCTGCTTAGGAAGGGAAATCAGGTTTTATTTATAATTTGGAAAAGAGTAAATAAGCTTTTTGAGCCGCACAAACGTGCGTGCATTTCATGAAAATAGTAACCGTATACACACTGAACTCACATTTATTAACCCTTAAAGCGCATAATCGCAAAATGTATGTTTTCTTGTCGTCCACTAAACTATTTGAAGCCTCATAGATAAACAGTGTAGACCCAGATCAGACTGCTCCTATAGGAGCAGTCTGATCTGGGTCCACAATGTTTGCCTCCCTGCTTATGTTAAATGGACATTTTCAGATGAAGGTATTTTGCTTGGGTTTTAAGGACTAAATAATGACTGAGGTGGTGGCACAAGATGATACAGTTACTTTTGAATAAAACCACGCCTCCTTTTCAGCTTGTACCTATGCCTAAAGTTGACTAGTCCTAATTACGCATTCATGAGGCGCCGCCTTTACAGAAAGCGAAAAGTGAAGTAATACGCATTCTTGTATCGGCCTGTCAGCCCATGATCAATGGAAAATGCTGGGAATCGGGGATAACTTGAGTGCTGTATTAGTTAAATGAACGCTGAATTTATAACGTAAAACGCAACTGAATTTGACCAGAAAAGGCCAAAATCACAGACCTTCCTTTGGCAATAAAAATAATAAAGAATTTTTTTTCATTAAATGAAACAGGAAACACTAACCCCATCCCTACTCTGGCGAACATGTGATAGAAAAAGTAAACAGTCTTCTTGACAGTCTTGTGTGGTACTTGATTGTATCGATTACTGATCTTTGCACCCTTACTTACTTCCTTGCAGCCTTGTGGTAGCATACTCGGAAAGGGCTGACCACTTGGTTGCCCTGTGTTGTGTTTTCATGTGTTTTGTCACTTTTCTAAATGTGTTCTGGTCCACATCAGAATTAAGAGCGAGGTTGGCGCTGTGAAACTGGTTTAAGCCCTCCAGTAAAATATGTTTTTCTGACCGTTCCAAGGCGGTACTTCTTTTGTGGATCAATTGTGTTATTTATGTATTGTGTTTGTCATGCTTTCGCGTCTGTTCATATCTACCTTGTGGTCACCTGTTGGGAAAGGACTGACCTCTTGGCTCTTGTTTGTGATGTTTAATTGTGGTTTGTGGTATCCTGGGTCAGGTATGGTACTTAATTGTATGGAATCCTGATCTTTGCCACCTTTCCTACTTTGGAAAGGAGACTTGCCAACGCCCAATAGTTTTAACGAGAAGATTTCTAAGTTTTCCCTATACTTTGAATATTAATTAAACTAACCCCGCTCTCTGGGGTCATAAAATTCTATTTAGATGGTCATCCATGTACCATTTGTTCCCACTTCTGCGAGTAAATTTTACAGGATTTCCCCCTTTTTGCTGCCATGGCAACCAGAATTGGCATGAAAGTCAATCCATTCAACAGATTTGGAAGAGAACAATCCATGCATATCATTCCTATACAGTTTGGAGGAAAAACTCAATCCAGTGTTTTATGAGATGCCATTTGAAGCATTTGGTGATTGACAAAGAAAGCTTGTCCTCTCAATGAGGGAAGTGTTGTCCATTACAAGCGAATGTATGTGCACGAAGTACTGGTTAACCGCTTATTCAAGCTTGCCCAGGAAATATTGTGGTTAGGTGAACTGACCGTCTCGACATGACCAAAGATATTGCATGGAATGTAAATCCTCAAAAATGCTTTAATATGACTTTTTGCATGATGCTGACTTGGCTAGTTTCCCTGAATTCCCCGTTCACAGCGGAACTGAATCCCGGGAACTGAATAGGTCAAATTTGAGAATGTGTGATAGGGTCATAAATCAATCCTAGTGTTTTTGTGTATGGCAATTGCAAAAAGTAAATGTTATAAATCATATATTACAATTATAAAGGAATTAAGTGGGAACGAGCGCAGCGAGTGAACCACTTAATTTCTTTATAATTGTAATAAATGCTCTTTGATTATTTATTGTTTTTTCCTCCCCTTCCATGGAAAGTAGCCTCCTTGACCACTTCCCGGATTTACTTCACGACTTTACTAAATATATATTATACATGTTAACAAAATATGTGATTAAGTTGGCCCAAAATTTTAATTTCTGTGCATAACGATTGGCTGTGAAGCACAGGAAGGGGCGGAGTAAACTATAAAAGTACAAAGAATGCAGGCTTCATATTTTGTATATTTCTTGCGGCTATACTCCTTTAAAACAAACGGCTATAGTCCTTTAAAACAAACGGCTATAGTCCTTTAAAACAAAAGCAGGTGTAGACGTGCTGAATTTACTTCCCTATGACCACAAAAAATCTCTTATATCATCCACCTTATTTATGGCACGTTCATCTCTTTCTCGCCTATTAGCCCGCAGTCCCACTTCTCAGCTTCAAAAACTTGTCATGACAGTTTTGCGCTGACGGCATTCTGCGTTTTTCATTATAAATTACATTTTTTGCATGTAGCAGTCAGAGTGAAATGAAATAAAAATAAAACAATGTATCGTGTAATAGTGTGCCTTCGTGTGGCATAAATTCAATAAATTAATTTAACAGCCAGGGACCGGAATTACAATGCCTCCTTAAAGTTAAGCAAGACTTAAGTTAAGAATTGATATTGCTATATTAAATGCTAAATAAATTGCCTGGATCGATGTGGTATATGCGGTCAAAGATATCATTGTGATCTTATGAAAAATTAAAACTATTTTGATTTTAATCAGTTTTAAAAGTTATATTTCGCATCCTGAAAAATCAATACTTAACTTAAGTCTTCCTTAACTCTAAGGAGGCATTGTAATTCCGGGCCCTGGTTGGTCCTGTTGGTTACTTGCACAAGAAGTGAAAATAACTACGTAAATTATTATGTTTGTTTCTAGATTTGTAGCTATACAATGGTAATAAATAAAGAAGCGTAATTAACTACATTATTTATCATGTTTATTTCTAGATTTGTAGATATACAGCTGTAATAAATCAGACTCACAGTAAATAAAATAAATTTGTCAACAAAGAGGGGGTAAACAAAATTAGAGATGGTGCCATATTTTAGAAGTTGAAAAATAATGATCAAAAGTAATTGAACTGCAGACCGCGTTTCCCGCCACAATGGCGCTGCTTCTTCGCCAAAACTATAATATTAAAATGTCTACTATATCAGTAGAATTGCATGGGGAAATCTAGACACACATTAACCATTGTTTCAAGAAGGGCTAACACAATTTATAGCACCCTTGCACGAAATTTCTCATAATGTGCAAGATCTATATTGATGTAGGTGGTATAAACAAGTTATACCATTTTTGTTCAACTGTACCTAAGATAATCCACTCGCTAAAGTTCATGGATTGTCTCCACGTACATATGGACAAGCCATGGTATAACTATTACGTATTCAACCCAAACTGCTTAAATATGCGTATGGACGCCCATTTTTGCCTTTAAAGCTCTGAGAAATGAACCAAATATAAAACCTGTGCGGATTGCAAAAGGTCTTCAATCCGCTTCTGTAAATTCGGAAATTTTCACGAGGGTTTTTATTTTCGTGAGGTTTCGTGAAAATAAATCGCTCGCGAAATCACTCTGCCGTTTTGTGATGCAGGTAGATCATATCCTAGTCACGATTTTTTAATATGGCAAATATATCTTTCAACGCTATTCGCGAAAATAAAATTATTGCAAAAAATCTGAATTTACAGTATATATCTCTAAGAGTATAAGAATCCATCTTGAGTATGAGGGATGAATAGAAAAATCCGTTCCGAGGATCACCGTTTGGCATCACGAGGCTTGCCGAGTGATGACAAACGGTGATCCCGAGGTACGGATTTTTATATCCCACCCTCACACGAATAATGGATTCTTTTCCTTGCTCACCACTGTTTTTATATTAAAATAAGCTTCCAGAAATCCCTGGATACTCTAGTATGCAATTACACATACTGACGTCACTTTAACAAAGCAATGATGTCACTTGACGACCATGTGCTTGAGTTCCAATACAACCAATATATGTTTGAGTGTAGTCCTCACGTGACAGCCTGGGTAAGATAACATGGGTAACTTGGATAAGATTTTCTATCCCAGGGTAAAATCTCAGATATCCTCATCCAATGTACAAGAATCTGCCCTCTTGATGCGAAAATATTTTGATTTGTCCGCATGTACGGGGAGATAATCCGTGTGTGTTAGCAAGTGGATTATCTTACGTACAGGTGAACAAACCGTGGCATGACTATTTTATACAGCCTACATCAATGTGGACTTTACACGTTATGTGATATGCTAAAGTCGGTTTCGGCCTATACCTTTGGTTTAAAAATGTACGTTTGCATATAGTGTTTTGTAATTCGAGTTACGACTCATTTTTAGCCCAAAAAGGCGATGACTTGGTATCATATTCTATTCCACGTATTGCATATAATGTTTCTTGACCATAAGCTGAATATGGTTATGTATGTTTTTGCTTTGCCTTTGTAACTACTACAGTTTGTGTTTGTGTTTTGTATTTATTTCATTCTGAATTTGAACCGTAGTCTTTTGTGTATTTTCTGATCTTGCTGAGATAGAGAGCAGCGTTGAACAGCAAATTTATAATTTCGTAAAATTTCACACCCATAAGAAGAATTGCTTTGTCGAAACACCACTTAAATGAACTCTTAAAGGGAAACGCTAGCATAACTATCTATAGATTTTATATGAAAGATGGTTACATACAGGGTCGTTTTGTAAACAATTCATTCAAATCAGACCAACCGTTTAGAAGATAAGGTTGTTGAAAGATTTAACAATGGCTACCTTGGTACAAGTCACGTGACCGGCTGTGGGTAATGGCGTCATAACCGCGTAACTGAATAATTCAAATAATGTTTATGCCAGTTTATATATCAACTAATAAACTAATCAGGTACTATAATACTTATTCAAATTACACCAGAATTGTGCTTCGCAAACGCTTATACTTCTGTGTAGAGCTATTTGTAGAAAAAGGTCACGTGACTGCTAAATCAAAAAGGCGGCATCCATCACAGTAATTATGAAACATTTCAAAGCCTGTATCTTCCAAACTGTTGGTCCAGTTTTTATGATGTTTTTACCAAGCATCATGACTTTTTTAATCAGCTTAACTTACATATTAACTTCGTGTGCGATTCCCTTTAATTATAGATTATTTACAGTTATATCAATTATTCTTACGCGAGGATTTAATCGAAGTTTTACAGCCTTCCATCAACCAATCAGAAGACAGGAACTTGATGCAGTTGTAATTGCTGTAGATTTAAAGCACAATTACGATCTAGCTTCATTTTTCTTGTTTTGGCTCAGACCTTCCTTTAAGGACCATCTCTTCACTTTTTAGAGTAAGAAAAAAGGCAAGATCAGGAATCAGTACAATCAAGCACCGCACCCGACCCAGGACACCACACTAATTGCTGACATTGTTTTTACTTTAAACCATCTTAGTCATTCTATTTCAGCAATTTATTGTTTCACTCTCGACAATGCTCGAAATAGCTTTTACATGGTGTAACAACTTGTGGTCAGTGTGGTTTACGTTTATTTTTACAAATATAACCACAACCGTTCCTTAGTTTATATATAAGTATTCCTAAGTGAAGATTTTAGGACAAACAAATGACATTTGAAACTTATTAAAATCAAATGAGCCAGTGCATGAGATTTCCAACAATGTGGTATGTGCGACCAGCAAAGCCTCAGATCAGCCTGCGCATACGCGCAGTCTGATCAGAGTCTTTGCTAGTCGCTTGAGCGTTCTATGATTGTTAAGCTACTGACTGAACACCATTTGGAGTTTCTAAGCTTAAAATGAGGCGGCAGAGGCTCGTCCGAGTCTACACTTGTCAAAATGTCAAATTGTTGGAAATCTCATGCCACGGCTTAAATTGTTTCATGTACTTTGTAGATCAACTGACGACTGTTCGCTAATACAAAGCCTGGTAATGCATTAAGTCTTAGTTCAAACCTTACGCCTCTCCTCTCACTAGAAAGATGCGCATGCTCAAAATGTGTTGATCATACTTTGCTGATGTGCAATTATCGCACATGGCAATCGCAGATTTTCTAATCGCATTATCATGGTTTATGTAAGTTATTCACAAGCCAATAAAATGTGGTTGAAACCCATTTTCTCACATAGTGTGATCATGATTCCTATCGATACACCGCAATACATGTAGTGAATTGTTTGTGGATCCGTATCGATACACTTTAACAGTGGCTTGTTTGTGGATCCGAATCGATACACCTTAACAGTGACTTGTTTGTGGATCCGTATCGATACACTTTAACAGTGGCTTGTTTGTGAATCCGTATCGATACACTTTAAAAGTGGCTTCTTTGAGAACCCGTATCGATACACCTTAACAGCGGCTTGCTTGTGGATAAGTATTGATACACCTTAACAGTGGCTTGTTTGTGGATCCGTATCGATACACCTTAACAGCGGCGTGTTTGTGGATAAGTATCGATACACCTTAACAGTGGCTTGCTTGTGGATAAGTATTGATACACCTTAACAGCGGCGTGTTTGTGGATCCGTATCGATACACCTTAACAGTGGCGTGTTTGTGGATAAGTATCGATACACCTTAACAGTGGCTTGCTTGTGGATTAGTATTGATACACCTTAACAGTGGCTCGTTTGTGGATCCGTATCGATACGCATTAACAGTTGCTTGCTTGTGGATCCGTATCGATAAACCTTATTGTGGATCCAAATCTATACACCTTGCCAGTAGATTGCTTGTGGATCCGTATCGATACACATTAACAGTGGCCTGCTTAGCAGTTGCTTGTTTGTTTATTCATATTAATACATGTACACCTTAACAATTTTATTGAGGCTCATAGAAAACACTTGCAATAATGTCCAGTAAAATGACCGCATTCAATAATCGTAGGTTTTGGTGTGAAAACCCCAACCGCAGATCCAGCGAACTTAGAAACCCCCATAAAAGTGACACAATCGCCTATTTCCTTCTCTCGAAAATTTGACGAGCCAAATTTCCGCCTCCCATGAATTCGAAGTTGAAAGAAAAAGTGAAGCCTGAATTTTTAATCGAAGCCATTAAATACTTGGTTGAATCATTAATGTCAATCAGACAATGATCGTATAAAAATAGGCCAACTCATAGGATTTTGGTTCTCTTTGCACATGAGAGCAGCGGAAGCGCAGGCGAGCCTGCGCATATGCGCGGACTCGCCAGCGCCTTTGCTGCACGCACACACAAAGTCGGGGCTCAGAGAAAGGGTATTGTCCTTGTTTTGTTGTTCGGAGTTCAGGGTCCTTTCTAGTTATACAATCATTTCGCTGGATTGCTTTAATTTGAAGGAGCTCTAGCGATAAGGCGTAAATTTTCCCTAGTTGACAATATAACAAAGTAAGTAAGGGTGCAAAGATCAGGAATCGATACAATAAAGTACCACATCTGACCCAGGATACCAATAAGAAAGTGACAAACTCACAGTGAGACACCACAAACGAGAGCCAAGAGGTCAGCCCTTTTTCATCAGGTGACCACATGGCACAAATAAACAGACACGCACAAAGGCATTTCAAACACAAGACAGAAAAACATTAAAGATCCACAAAAACATCGTTTTTAAATTACCTTAATGTTTTTAAGATTGGCGTGGTTTGGCAGTAAAATAAGCATAGCAAGCTACAAAATACGTTTCGAAGCAATTCATCATTAACAAAGCCATAAAACCTGTGCTTTCTTCTCCAACCCCTCATTTTACGTCTTTATACCTGGTGGCGTTTAGACCAGACTTTGAGTAAATACATATTAGTTTTCAAAAAGTAAAATTCACTATAATGTTTAGGATAGATGGACTCTTCATTTCCAAAAAAAAAACTTGTTATTATTCTGCGCATGCGCACGAAATATACTTAAAACTGTGACGTTTGTCATTGGAAAGATGAAACTGGTGTCTTTCAGTATGTTTAAGATGCTCCCCCCCCACCTAGACCGAAGATGCCCTTTGGACAATGATACATGTATGCTGCTTTACGTACGTAAAGGGCGTCTTGGGTCGAGTGGGGTAAAGGGGTTGTACAAGCCAAAGAAGACCTCAATCATCTGAAAAAATAGACCACTTTATTGTACATCAACTGTATAACTATATATATTCTCTATCGTGATATGATGTTTGTTTACCTTAGTTTAATGGTCTATTTTGATACATATGTTACTGGAATAGCAATCACAGTTGATGATTAAAATAAATTCTCATTCAAAACGAAGTAGAATTATTACATGTACATGCATTAAGAATGAGATTTTAGTACATTGCCGGCTGGTCTGTATGTATTTGTTGAATGTGTCTAGTGTCTCCAGTCGTTATTTCAACAAAACAAAACGAACGTCTGATTTAGGGAAATTGCCCACCTTATCGCTAAAATCCTTTCTCCTTTGTGTCATATGTCTGTTAGTGTTCTGTGTCTCTTTCTTGCGGCGCCATGGGTCGGTTCAATAGTGTTTGATTGTGGCATTTGCTGGTCATACCCAATTTAAAAAATAGGTCTCAAGTCATTACTACATAGTTGCGTATACATGTTTAAACGTTGTATTTTGCGCATTTGCGACAAGTACATTTATAGTTTACCCCGCCCCTTCCTGTGCTTCACAACCAATCGTTTTGCACAGAAATTTAAATTTTTGGCCAACTTAATCACATATTTTCCAAATACAGATCCAAATAAGTCATTTGACTTTCTTTTGAATGCCATTTGTATAGTGGTTGTATTGTAATCGTATTCTGTGTTGCTTTGTATACTTGTCATATATTATACAAATAAAATAAGGTTTAAACCTATCACATATTTTGTCAATATGTGTAATATCTATAAAGTAAAATCATGAAGTAAATCCATGAAGTGGTCAATCCGACTATTTTCAATGGGAGAAGAGAAGAAAACTATAAGTAGGTCATAGATCATATATTTTAATTATAAATAATTAAGTTGTTCACTCGCTGTGCTCGTTCCCACTTAATTCCTTTATAATTGTAATATATGATCTTTAACCTATACTACACGTAATTAACAAAGGACTTGTAAGACGTGCTTTTAAGCAATATATTTCAGGCATCCAGATAAGAGTGCGTATTGGAAAATTTATTTCTTCATTTCTCATCCAAAACATATGTTGTGGGTTCTCAAAAGACGGTTCTTTTGAACACCAAAAACACATGTTTACATTGAACGGTAAGAAAATTTCCTTATCTGGATCTATGAATTATATCAGCCTTGACTGTCCTCTTCAACTGCGATTGTACATCTCCGTGTAATCATGCAGTATCTGTGATTCCGCTTATTAATGAGCATTTAGCCCCCCCCCCCCCCCCCCCACGTGTTGCTAGGTTTGCTGTCCGTTTTATGGCGAAGGTTCTGTTGTTGTTGATTCATTGTTTATTGCTGCTCCCATTGTTTGTTGGGGTTCTGTGTTTGGTCCTTGTTTTGATACTCAGTACTTTGTGTCCGTCTATTTTTGCAATCATCTTGATGGGAAAGAGAGAGCTGGTTGCTTTGCTTTAACTGTCTTCCTGATGTCTTGTTGCAGTCAATGTTGGCTCTTCCTCACGGTTCCGTGTGTTGGTCTGCGGTGTGTGATTGTGGTATTACTCACTTGCGATTTTATAATTCGTGCTCCCATGACACAGATGAGGAAAGGTACATTTCTTTTTATTTGTATAAATGTATGAGGCTGGCATAATTATGTAAGTTTGTGATTGAAATAATTTATCATATTTTTTGTCAATTAGTGAAAGGGAAATCACGACCTGAGGTCAAGGATAAAACTAATTTAGGCTTGGTCGTATATAGTGCTATATAAAGACATATTTTGTTTTTATGGAACTGTTTGTCAAATAAAGTGCATTTGCACGGATGTTGGTATATGCGACTTTTGGCACGTTGTTGAACCTGCAAATGAACTTTCAGCATGATACATTTCTTGCAGAATAGGGTTATCACGCCTACCAAACGATCCGATGTTCAACATCTGGTTGAATATTAAAAGCAACTGCTTCAGGAAGAGAATCAAATTTCGGTGAATGTTATGCAAGAGCCTATGCATTCCTACGTTTGTGGTATAAATTTGAGGTCAGAAAGATCTCTCGTTTTGTCAGATTTACTTTTCGCGTAATAGAGGTGTACACGATTTTGACAGGAACGTGTTTATCACGCGAAAAAATATGACCTTATGAGAATACTTTCTGAGCTCGTATTTATACCAAAAACGTAGGAATCCATGGGCTATTGCATGACATTCCCCGATGTTTGATTTTCTTTGTAGAGCAATTGTTTTTCAACCGCATGTTGAGCATTGGATCGTTTGGTAGGCGTGTTATACAATGTATACAGACCGAATGCGGAAAATGATATGTTCAGTGCAGTAGGGTAAAGCCGGGTAAATTCGGACACCAGGTAAATTCGGACACACGTTTGCAAACAGAGGAAATCCAGATGAGACGGCTCCTTATGAGCCGTCTCATCAGGATTTTCACTGTCTGCTTAGTTAATTTAGTTTTTATTCCAATATTTGAACCATGAAACAAACAAAGTGGCTGTCCGAATTTAGCCGTCTGTCCGAATATACCCGACTTTACCCTACACGAACCCATGAGGTCTGACTTGCAAATCAGTCGCTCAAAGCAGGAAGCTAATTGGACCTAGAATCCTCACTATCAACATCGTAAAGAAATAAAAGCTTGATTTCAATATGGTGACCTGTTTCTCTCGTTAACCCTTTTCAGACCAATGAAATCTTCCATAAAGTTTGATACAGTTAAGTTTGGACGGTTCATTGAATATATTGAGGGATCACAGGTTGAAATTTCCAAACAAATATTGCATTTTCTATGAAGATCAATTTTGCCTAATCAAACGGTGCATACTCTGATGAAAATACCGTCACTGGTGTTAACTTATGAGCTGATTCACTTAAAACCACGCAACTATCAGGTTAGCAAAGAGGTAGTTCATGAACTCGAATTTGGAGATATAGCTATCATGCAAATATAAACAATTGCCGTAGAGCGACATATATTTTAATACTGAATGGCAGTTTGTGATGTTTCAAGTAAAGCTTAATTTCCAAATAGTTTTACTCAATTTCAGTAACATATATCGTGGGTACACATTGGAATCGCCTCATAGTGGCAATTCCAATATGTACCTACAAAATATGTCTTTTCTATAAATGAGTTTTTCACCATAAGTTTTTTTTAAAACAAATTCCTTTCAGTGAAATGAGCATGTAGAAATGAACAAGTTTTCATACTAGTTTGTAATGCACCTGGATGACAATAATAGACTGCCTATTTTATGCTTCTGACTGCTTATCTTGAGATGTTTCACTAGCATTGTCGCAAACAGGAAGCACGCTAGCACGTACTAACCTGTCGCCTTTCGCTCGGTGCACACTGGGATTGAACCGCCATTTTTATTAAAAATATATTACGCGACCACTGCTTGCATGACTCGGGGCTTTACATCCAGAAAATATTAACTGAAAGAGAAATGATAAACAGTCAAAATTTTAACTACAATAAATTCTGTCACTACAGAAGCGCGAGAATTGAACTTGACTATCCCAAAAACCCGCTAGCTACCCATAATGCAAAGGGCCAAATGCGAGAGATCTAGATGAGGTATCGTCAGGTTTCGCGAGAATGGTTTCACTAGAGCATATTGCTAGAGTAGTTGCTTTGTTTTATGACCTTATTGGACGTATTTGAAGCTATCACGTAAACGACGTGAAATAACACCAGTTGTGATATATAGCGTATGAATTACCTTGTCATTGATGTGTCAATATCCTCAATAAAACTATAAACTTTAATAATTCTAATTATGAATGCAAATATGAAACGCGTCTTAAGAAATCCGATTTGACAAATCGGATTTCTTAAGACGCGTTTCATATTTGTCAAATGCGGACACTAAAGATAGCAGACAGGCCAGCAGAACATGGTATACTGATCAAAATTACATTGCTCGCTGCCTGGACTAAACAGTATTTTTAGATAGTCTATGTAGCTGAGCAGACTTGTAGTTACCTGTCAATGTTAATGCCGAACAGGACGTTTTGTCGAGGTGGACCATCTATGTCTAGATTGACAGGCGATTCATTTAAATCAAGTTTTAGATCTTGTTCGACATCTTGTTAACAAGACTAATCTAACCGCACTTTATGCAGAATAAAAACTTGGTGTTTGTAGGGGTTGAATTCAATCCATACTTCAACTTGAAAACGCTGGTTATATCTCCGGCTCTTTGAGTCTGAGTCTGTCGGGTGGGCCTCTTAGCCAAAGCTCTGTCGCCTTGTGAACAAAGCTGTTGGTGGGTTGTGTAAAACAAACAAACAATCATTGGTTATGGACACTTATTAGAAATATATACTTATATCGAATCTATTTAGGCAAACCCAAGGTCCAATACATGATCAGACTACAAAATGATACAAGGACCTCTGACACTTTGGTAGGGTATCTGCCTATTTTTCAGATGCTTCCCAAAACTTCCCTATGCATTAGATATCACTGGTTTCCTTTTGGATAGGACGCTTGATGTATTTGGAATGAATTAAGGTTATAATTAGACAGGCAAACCCATACAACAAAACAGGAGACCCTACCAAAGGGGGCTGGGCTTCAAAATTTGATCCCACCAAAACATTAAGAAATCGATTATTTTTACCTGTAAGGGTATTATATCATCAATACTCGATTACAAATCACAGTGAAAGTATTTTAAAGTCCAAAATCATGAGAATTTTAGCGATTTGTTTTGTTGTTGTTTTTTCTATCTGATTTGTTAAGAAATATTTTGAAGTGCAACTGTACCCCATATTCAACCTTGATGACAATGTATTTACCTGCCTTTTCTATCAAAAGTATAGGCAGCGATACACTGTGATTCCCATTACCACCGTCAGAGGTCCTTTTATGTGATCAGTCCACATTCTCTCCATTTACACTATGCCACGGTTTCACAAAACTTCTTGCCAACTATAACTTCATATGACTGTTTTCCGCACCTGATTATGGATATGTAGAAACTACTTCCGTGTCCTTTTCTAGAGTAATAAAATTTATAAGCTGTAATCTTCTAAGAAAATTTTAATTTGACAAATATGGGAAGCATTTTCGAAAATGCTTCCCATAACAGTCAAATATACGATTTTTTAAAGACCGATTTTTTTTCAATCTAAAGGTGGTACCACTCACTTACAAATTTGCTTATGACTCTCCCTCGGTGCTAAGCCAGGCAGATCAAATCCCTATCATAATGAGATAATTATGAATGAACTCCTTGCATGGGGTAATAAAGAGGCACCATGAAGGGTTTAAGTATTTTCTGATAAAATATTGATAACTATCTTTTGTATACAGGCTAGTCGCTTCTTGGAGCTCCTTCAGTCCAGTGAGATATTGAAAAATACTTAGACATGATGCGATCTATCCCTTATCAGTAAATCCGTTAATGACTCTTCATAAACAGAAATACAGGCATTTAAGAAGTTTCTGGAAATAGGTACCAGATTATCAGCTATGCATTCACTTAATATATGACTGTATAATGTTTTCATCATTTCTAAGTGAATACTCTAACAGCAGATGGTTCTCAGTGAACCATTCGACGTCATCTGAACGTAACGATGGCGTTCCCAGGTAAAACGTGTTTAAGACGTGATCGTCACACCAAAAGCGTTACATTTTGAAAACGTCCAGAACCTTTAGGTTTCATTTTCAAAACGTGCAGAAGACAAAATAAAAACCCTACATGAACACGTTTTTGTAACGTTTTTTTTAGTGTTAAAGACGTTTTTGTAACCCCATACCTGCCATGGAACATTGCAAATCTGTAAAGAAAACGTTTTAAAAATTGTGACTGTCTTTATATATACGTACCCTGAACGCGAGGGAGACGTTTCCACTAACACTATTGAAGACGTTCCCATATAACACGTGTTCGTCACTCACATAACGTTACAAATTGAAGACGTCAAATACATTCGCATTTAGTTTTTAAAACGTGTTGAAGACCTAATGAAACCCTTGCACGAGGACGAGGACACTTTTATACCGTTTTGATTCGTGTTTAAGACGTGATGGTAATCCCAAAACAATGACGTCTTCGTTTGGTGTTCAAACTGTGTTCACAACTGCATCAAAACATGGATTTGCAGTGAACTCGTTTTTAAAATGTGTGCTAGTGATTCCTTACGTGACTGACACGTTTTATAATCCAAGACGTGTGCGTCACTCCAAAAGCAGACGTCAAACACTTTTGCATCTAGTTTTCAAATCGTGATGAAGACCTAACTAAACCCTTGCATGGGGATGTTTTTATAACGCTTCAATTCGTGTTTAAGACGTGATGGTAATCCCAAAACAATGATGTCTTCGTTTGGTGTTCAAACTGTTTTTAAAGCTATATCAAAAAAAATAAATCTGCAGTGAACTCGTTTTGAAAACGTGTGCTAGTGATTCCTGAACGTGACCGAGACGTTCTTTATACAATACGTATGCGTCACTTCAAATGAGTTACAAATTGAAAACTTCAAAGACGTTTGCATTTAGTTTTCAAAACGTTTTTGAGATGTCCTGCAGACGTCAGTTTTAATGATAAACGTCTGAAACACGTGTCTCAGACGTTTTCGTCAACAAAACTTACAAAAGACGTCTCCGTCACCAAAACGTATGGTTCACTGGGTTAATTTACAAGCAAGCAACAAGCAATTTAGCAATATACTCCCATGAAACATCTCAAGATAAGCTGCCAGAAGCATTAAATAGACAGTCTATAATGGTCATCCAGGTTGTTCATTTCTACATGTTAATTTCTTTGAATAAATGAAAGCGGTTGAGAATTTGTTTTAAAAAAGCTTATGGTGAAAAACTCATGTATTGAATAGACATAATGTTGTAGGTATACACAAGAGTTGCCTCATAGAGGCAATTCCAATGTGTACCTACAATATTTGATACTGAAAATAAGGAAAAAAAAACTATTTAGAATTTTACATTTTCCAAGTATCATGTCCATTGCCTTTACCTCTTTTAAACGGTCCAAACTGCCAATCAGTATTAAAATTCCTGCCACTCTACTGCAAATTGTTTATATTTGCATGACAGCTTTATCTCCAAATTCGAGTTCATCAACTACCTCTTTGCTAACCTGGTAGTTGCGTGGTTGTATTAGATGCAAAGGTGCACAACCACATACAAGTATACAACATGTTAGGAAGCGCATTGGCTCAGTGGTAGAGTGCTTGACTCTATATGAGAACGAGGGACCGCGGGTTCGAGCCACACCGGCGTCACTGCAATGTGTCCTTAAGCTAGACACATTAATCCTAGCTCAGTACTGGTTCAACCCAGATAGACCCGTTCCTACATAACTGAAAGATTGTTGATGGGACGTAAAGAATAAAACCAAACTAACATGTAACCTGTGTAAATTTGTACGGGTTTCATATTTATCATGTCCTCTGTCATTGTGGCAGCAAAAGAGAAGTATCACAGGAACTTATAAACTGAACCACACTTCTAACGCAAAATAAAACTGATCTTTAAATATTACATATTTTGTTTCATCCATTGTTACGCATTTTTTTCAACAAAAAACCATACTTATTTATGAAAATGAAAGTAGAACGTCATCCATGCGCGAATCCAGGAATTTCTTCTTCTTTTTTTTTAGTCCTCAGCTTATTTTACAGAAGTCAAATGGTCAATTTCAAAGAAATCTATCATTTTTCAAGGTTCCAGAGGGGGCCCAACATTTTCCAGGGGGGAGGGGGTCCAACTTTTTTCAGGGGGGGGGGGTCCAATTGCTTATTTTCCTATAGAAACCCATATAACTAGTGATTTTCCAGGGGGGGGGGTCCGGACCCCCTGTCCCCCCCTCTGGATCCGCACTTGTCATCAGTCAATCATTCCCGTGATTGGGTGAATGTCTGCCATAGCACCTGACCGGTACAATGCCTCGTAGTATATTAATTTTTACATTCTTGAAACATTTTGCTTCAGTGGAAGTGTGGGTCAGTATATATTCCAGTCCTGCCTTTAACCCTCAAAGCGCCAAATGCAACAAAAGTCGTCTGCTTTTCTCGTCTGCTGAAATGTTTAAGTAGCCTCTATGACAAACAGTGTGGACCCAGATCAGACTGTTCCTATAGGAGCAGTCTGATCTGGGTTCACCCTGTTTGCTACTATACTTAAATTTGTCAGTAATGTTAGGAAATTATTTGCAGCAGACGACTTCAGCAGACGTTATTTTTCAGATGCACTTTTTCTTTGGGCTAAAAGGATTAAGTGATGTAATTCCAATTACACGTCAGTCACGTGCATATCCTCCAGAAGTTAAAAATATATCACTTAAAGCAGTTAATTATTTTTGCAACAAAATCAAAAGTAGCCTGTCAGAGTGAAAGTGTCTTTTTCCATCTTCATATTCTCGAGTTACAACAATTTTCATAGTCACGTGTGCAATTTTATCTGAAAGACCTATCACATAACTTTACGTATGTGCAATAAAATTCCGTACGCATTGTCTAGTCATGTGTACGCAGGGTCATTGAAAATCAATATATAAGCTACTTTTTAACTTGGGTAAGTTATATTTTTGAGCTTGTAAATTTGACCTTGGCCTAAATAATTTTTAGATATAAACTATATGCTATTTTTTGTAGCCTCGTTTTGAAATCATTGTTGGAAATACACAATTTTAACTCCTTCAAGTGATATATACTTAAACGCAAAAGAAACGCAACTCTTTCTAAAATGGTAGTTCCTTCTTTTTCATTTAAAAATTCAGGCAGCGATAATGAAATCGCTAAGTACCGTTATTTGCCTTGCATACAGCACCAAAATCAGACCGCTGTGACTTATGGTTGGCGAGCTTCAACGAGTTGTGTAAGGCAACCCCCATTTCAAAAGTTACAAAGTTCAAAAACTGTGCCTATTTCGCGATTAAAAACTTTTTAAACCAATGTCGGTTTTTGAAAGACTAAGGGTAGACAAAATCAAATCAGGTACTTTTATGTTTCTTTCATCGTTCATTTTGTTAAAATGACGTCTTGAATTTTTTTTGCGTAATTGACCATTTTTATCCAAACAAATATTAGTACATTGTAATCGAAAACTTTTAATGTCACCATATAGCCCGCAATACATTGTATAGAAGTCATACGTTTCACGATATGATCGTAAAAAATGCGTCTGTAATGATTGTTTTTAAAAAAAGTAGGTTGACGTAAATAAAGAAACGCAGCAACTGGTAGCGTTGATAATCAATAACTTCCAAACCGTTGTAGTGTTTTCCTTTAGTTAAGAGACCTTGCATGCACTTTTTCAAGAATATTTGCACGTGCTCGTGTTTGTGGGAAGCAATATATTCACAGTTTATGTCTTTTTTCTGAATATTTACATGAATTTATACAAATCTTCATTTAGATCTAACTGCAAAAATACTCAGTTTGCGCATTAAAAGTATGTTTTTGCTTTTGTTGTATATAAAACTGCCAAAAATATGCCTGCAAATCTGTTTATCCGAAAAGTTTAATCAGTTGAATAAATGAAGTTTATGTGTTTTTTTTCAATAAAATATCGCTATTACGATATTTTATTGGAAAAACATAAACTTCATTCAAGCAGCTCTTTCTTTTGCTGCAATCACACTAAAGTCATGTTATTGTGTCAACATTGTTTCTGTGACGTCAGTGTCACGTTATATAACGTCAGTGTCACGTTATCACTCGCTTATCACTTATCAAAGAAGTTCCTCGATGTACATCCGTGGTCTGATTCCAGGGAACTCCGCGGAATTGGCCGAGGCAGTTCTGATTGACTTAAGCAATTCTTTGAATATTAGCTCGGGTCAATGAAAAGTTATCGCTATTTAAGATTTTTTTCAAAAATTAAATGATCAAGGCCCGGAATTACAATGCCTCCTTAGAGTTAAGGAAGACTTAGTTAAGTATTGATTTTTCAGGATCCGAAAAATAACGTTTAAAACTGATTAAAATCAAAATAGTTTTAATTGGTCTGAAGATCACAATGATATTGTTGACCACAAATACCACATCGATCAAAGCAATTTATTTAGCATTTAATATAACATGTTGAAATATCAATACTTAACTTAAGTCTTGCTTAACTTTAAGGAGGCATTGTAATTCCGGGCCCTGGTTGGCACACATTAACAGCCAGGAACATAACCTCTATATGTTAAGGTATACAGGTTAAGGTATATAACACTTGAACAAGTTAAAATCGTGCCTTTTTAGCAATGATTTCAAAGTGATTAAATTTTTGTAAGAGCGATTTTTACTTTCTGAGCATGCGCCAAAAATGTAACTTCGGTTCAGTGTATATATTCTAAGAGGTTACAAGTCGGAAATTCAAAATCATGATCTACATGTATTTAGTCCCTGAATCTTGTTTTGACCTCATCAAAAAGTGTAGACCCTGATGAAATGCCGCATATTGCGGCATTTCATCAGGGTCTTCACTATTTGCAAAACAACCCGTTTAGATGTTTCCAGAACACAGAAGTGTTCAGCTCTTAATTGAACATATATCCAGATAAGCACAATTTGTGAGCTGCCACCTCTTTTGGTGTTAAAGAGACTAAGTCTGCAACTATGAACATTTTTCGATAAAAATTGAATTAAGTTATTTTTTCACAATAAACATGTTCAGTATAGCTGAAAATTGCATGGAAAAGTGAATTATTTTATAAAAACAGGTGTTTTTTCTCTTGTTAGTATGTATTTATGTCCCTCCAATAATTCTAGACAGTTGATTTTTAACATAAATGCTGTTGTTTTGATGATGACAAGCTGTTAAGATCTATAAAAATGGTAAATAAATTTGAATATTTATACTGTGATCTTGAAAAATAGAAACATTATTTCTAAAATTAGACCATCAAATGTTTCAGATTCGGCAGATTTAACTAACACGTATTTATATTTTATGATTTTACCAAGAATACAGTTGCTCAGTTGCCTCCCTTGAAACTTCTGATCAGCATAACAAGAAACTTCAAACAAAGGATTTTCTTAGAAAAGGGAACTGCGATTTGGCTTATATGCAAAGGTGTTGAAAATAATGAGGATGCATTGTATACAATTTAATCAAAATACTTGCTTCTCCTGTATCAATGCTGTTCAATGTTAACAGGTGTATAGGTTCAATACATATATATTTGTACATATGTTTTAGTTTTATCAATAACCTTTCACTGAGCCCCCTTATTGCAAATTTAGGTGACGAAGAATCTGTATTGCTTTATCTGGGATCATTTAATCAAATGGCATTTTTTGTAAAACTATTCCTAGTAATTTTCATGCAAAATAAAGGGTCTACTTTGTGCATTCATTGTTTGTTGTTGCTCCAATTGTTTGTGTGAGTGTGTGTGTGGCGGGGGGGGGGGGGGGGGGGCGGGGATTGTTAGGTCATTGTCTTGCAGTACTTTGTATCCTTTATAGTTTTGCAATCATCTCGCTAGAAAAGAGAAGGAGAGCTGGTTGATTAACTTTTGTTGTGTTCTGAATGTCACGTCTCAGTGATCGTTCTTTGACTCTTCCTGGTGGTGCCATGGGTTGTCTGTAGTATGTGATTGTGGCATTTTTCTATTCGTACTCACTTACTTTTTAAAACTTTCTTGACCACTACTTCAGTTAAAAATAGAGTTTTGTTTCATGCTTGTCTTACGCGAAGATCAGTGCTATGAAAGTCAACGTCTATAGATTTGTTTTTGTTTTTGTTATTTGTAAAATAAATAAATAAATAAAAAGGGTCTCATCGCGAGAAAACCTGCGTTCGGGAGTTTGCGAACAACAAAGGCGCTGACCAGCCTGCGCATCCGCGCAGTCTGATCAGCGCCTTTGTTATTCATGTATTGGAAAGAATAATATCTTGACCAATATCTATGTGTCTTGATCCACATCTGAATTAAGGATGAGGTTGGTGCCGTTAAACCGGTTTAAGCCCTCCAGTAAAATATTTTTTTGACCGTTCCAAGGCGGTACTTCTTTTGTGGATCTTTTATGTTTTTGTTCTGTCTTGTGTTTGCTATGTCTTTGTGCACGTCTGTTTATATGTGTTTTGTGGTCACCTGCTGGGAAAGGGCTGACCTCTTGGCTCTCGTTTGTGGTGTCTGCTGTGAGTTTGTCACTTTCCCATTGGTATCCTGGGTCAGGTGTGATACTTGATTGTATCGTTTCCTGATCTTTGCACCCTTACTTACTTTGCTTAAAGCGAAATTTCAATTTTCTAGCTAGTATCTGTAGCTGATTAGGGTGGTTTGAATCACACATCATCGGAAACCCACAAGACAGGTTTTCTCGCATCGTGGCCCACATACAAAGAAGGAAACAAAATGCAAAAATGTAAAATGCTACGCCATTTGTCGTGCTGTTGTTTCAATACTGCAATGGTTTTCGTTAATTAATTGCAAGCCATGACTGACCCCTTATTATAAAAATGCCAACTATAGAAGCGTCATGCACGTAACGGTGACGCATTCACGTTAAATTGAAGATATATAAATAAAATGAGTTGACATGGATATGAAATTAGGATCTTTCGGGTAAACATGCGTTTATTTATTAGTTAGCATGTCCACCTACGTCATGGTCAGTAATTAACGGCCAGCCAGCCGACTTCAATTCTCGAAACCTCACACTCATACTCGTTAGGAGCCTAATTCGAAGATTTTATTTATCCCATAGCAGACCAGCGAACACCAAGGCGAGTCTGCGCATAGTCGTTTCGCGCAGTCGTATTCGAGCCGTCGTTCTTCAGCAGATTAATGTCCAAGTCAGCACGCAATCTCGGGCCACTATTGGCTCGCCAGCGAAACGCCATTTTAATGGCGTTTCGCTTACGTGCCAATAGTGGAGGGTCTGGATGTGGGTCTGGTATTCAATATTCATTAAAAAATTTGCTCATTAATCATCTCATTATTTTTGTTTTCTATTCATTGAAATAAGACCAATTAGTCATTAAATCGGATTGTTCACTATTCATTTTTTTCTTCTTCTATTCATTAACAAATTAGGATTATTCATTATTTTTAGGTCCTCATCATTCACTATTCATTATTTTTGTCACATTATTCACTATTCATTATGAAAGAAGGTCATTATTCACTAATCAGTATACCCCATCCATTCCCTCATAGAGGCCCGCTTTTAGGTGCTACTGGGGTTATATACTACCTCATGTCAACACATCTGATTGTGAACTAGACATGTAAGGGCTGGTACTGTGAACTATGTGTTAACTAAGGTCGCCGGTTCACTGTTTACTTCTTCCGGACCACGTCACACTATTGTTGTCCGTTATTTGTTTCTCTCATTTGTGACGCGGAAACAAAAATGGCCAAAAACACAACATCTCTCGCAAATATTAATGATAGTGTTACATTTAGTTAATATGATTTAATATTTAGGCCAGAACCTTTTTCTTAGTTGATTTACGAACCCTCTTACTGTAATTTTTCGTAAAGTATAAAAAAAATCTAAATTTTTTTATATGTTATTCCCCGACACTAAATATTATTTGTTTCGTTGAAAAACATGTTTTGAGATTCTGTCTGTGTATTAATGAGAGTGTCACAGTTAAAAGTGATTGTCCTGTCCAGATGTTTAGGGAAATGATCAAATATTTAATACAGCCTGTTGGTTTACCTTTAAGTTACTAGTTTTACTGTTTTTTTCTGGAGATATTAAAAAAACGCTCTTTTCAGAGCTTTTTTATTTATTTTTTTCGTCCCCCGACCCTATATCTGATAAAAAAACTCCATAAATCAACTAATAAAAAAATCTGGCCTTATGCTCATGCGGAGACTAAAAGTTGGGTATACGTCATTTGCGTCCTATGTCTGTGCCAAAACCTTTATCGTAAGTTTTCGTTGTACGACGCCAAACAAATATAAGTGATTATTAAATTGTCCTGTTTCAAATGAAAACTGAATTATTCTCATACATTGTTTTTTTTTATCGTTCCAATAACTGTATATGACACCTATTTCGAAATGTGCAAGGTTTGTAGCACTATGCAATTTTACAATTATAAGCAAATTTACAGTAATGTTCAAGGTTTACAGTAATTTGCAGGTTTACATTAATGTGCAAGGTTTACAGAACCAAGCAGTTTTACAGAACGTGGAAGGTTTACAATAATGTGCAATTTTACAGTAATGTTAAGGTTTACAATAATGTGAAATGTTTACCGAAATGTGCAAGGATAATTTGTGTTTTTGTGTCTTGTGTTTCACATGTTTTTGTGTCTGTTCATTGCTGCTTTGTGTTTACCTGCTGTGAAAGGGATTACCTCTTGGCTCTTGTTGGTGATGTTTATTGTAATCTTTTAACTTTTCCATGTGGTATCCTGGATCAGGTGAGGTACTTGATTGTATCGTTTCCTGATCTTTGCCTTCATTCTTACCTTTACAATAATGTGCAAGGTTAACAGTAATGCTTAAGGATTTCAGTATTGGCAAGATGTACAGTAATGCGCTAGGTTTACAGTAATGCGCAAGGTTTACAGTAATATGCAAGGTTTACAGTAATGTGCAAGGTTTACAGTTATTATGCAAGGTTTACAGTACTGTGCAAGATTTGCAGTAATATGCAAGGTTTACAGTAATGTGCAAGGTTATAATAACTTGCAATTTTACAGTAATGTTCGAGGATTACAATAATGTGCACTGTTTACTATTGTCATTTACTATGTCAGCAATCAAACGTTCTTTCGACATTTTCAAGTTTATAAAGCAGCTGTTTTGACATGTTCTATATTAGTTAATATATATATATATATATATATATATATATATATATATATATATATATATATATATATATATATATATATATATATATATATATATATATATATATTAGGAGTGGCATCACGAGGTTTGACGGGTGATGACAAATGGTGATCGGTAGGGACGAAATTTTCTATCCCCTCCTCACACGAATAATGGATTTTTTATCTTGCTCGTAATCAAATACCGCATTTTATCATATGACGTGACGGTCGCGTCTTGGAGTGAAAAAAGCCATGTAATAAAATCGATTAACCGCAAGTGGTTTATAGATTAGGCCAAATGAAAAGTAACGTTGAAATCGGCAATGCGATTTCAAAGCAATCTTAATGTCATATGATAATTTATAATCTAACATTCGTGCTCATGTTTTATGGATTTTATAAAACTCGTTGCGAAAAAGAGATAAAATGTTCGGCAAGCCTGGCATTTTATCTCTTTTCCCATACTCGTTTAATAAATTTAATAAAACATGAGCATTCATATAAGATCCTCTATATGCATTTGTAAAAAGGGTCAAAGAACTTACTGAGTATGCTGAGATGCTACGTGACATGATAACATCACTTTAATAAAACAATGACGTCATATATTTATCCTATGGGGTTTGTATGGGGTGTAAATGTATGTGAGACAGAACTTTATCATGGGTTAAAAACGTCGAACCCCAAACTTGTATACAAGAAAAAAAAAACTACCAACAAACACTAAAACCACAGAGTAGAATGCGGCAAACCAATATTGCTGAAACATAGCCTAAGTTAGCTTCGTTTCCAGTAACAGTCATGTCAGAAGTATTTAGGTAAGAGTTAGTAGGTAATGTTTTTTTTGTCAATTATTATATATAGTAAAAAAGGAAACTAAGACTGGTGTAACTATGATAATTTTATTCTAATTCATGTCATATTTACATGTATGTACAATTTATAGCATAAATGGTCAAATATTGACATATTCAGTTTATAGCGACACAAAATTACCCCTGATTTACTAGGTTACCAGAACTAAACCTTCTAAAATTATTTTTTTTATTCATTTATCTTTTGTTTTCCATTGTCGTGCTATTCTCTGGGCATGTTGAGCCTGACAAACAGGCTCTACATGCCCAGTGAATAGCGTGAATATTGAGTTATCAGACTACTAGTACTAATGAAGGTATTTTATTTGTTGTTGATTTCTATAAGGGCATTATAATTTTTATGAAATAAAATATAAAGTTTCACTGGTAGGATTGGGTTACCAGAACTAAACCTTCTAAAATTGTTTCTTATTCATTTATCTAATGTTTGCCATTGCGCTTTTCCCTGGGCATGTTGAGCCTGACAAACACGCTCTACATGCCCAGTGAATAGCGTGAATATTGAATTATCAGACTACTAGTAATAATGAAGGTTTTTAGTTGTTGTTGATTTCCATAAGAGCGTGGCCCTTTTACAGACAAGGAGATAATTTACCTCAGCATTGACATTATTTTGGCTCACCGGAGTCACTTATTGGAGACTTTCACTTCCAAGAAAAGCTTCAAAAGTGTCTTTGATGAGTTTCACAGTAATGGCCTGATAAGCTTTTTATTAAAAATGTACATTTTTCTGTTAAATGATATATCATCATACCTCATATAACATAATGATCATTTAACCATTTTTATTCGGATAGATTTCCCAAAACATATTGATACAATAAGTAGGGAATAGTCAATTTCGTGTTTAATGGGGCACTGGTCGAAATGTCTTTATACAACCATACTTTTAATCTAATGTCCCAAAAGATTTTATTACCAGTTACCTGGCATATTAACTGAATTGTTGCACGTTGCATGATAAACGTTGTCTATCTCACGGCATGTGCCTTTATCAGTTCATGATGACGTTGCACTTTTTGAATGACGTCGCTAATGAGTCAATGGGTAAACTGATAAATAGAATACCAGGTTCATGTCTTTTGATATCAAGTTTACCAGGCTCGGCTTTGAGAACGCATGTTGAATCGCTCAGTAAGCCCCGCAATGTCAACAAGCGTTCTCAAAGCCTTGCCTGGTAAACTTGATATAAATTACACTCACCTAGCATTATCTATTTATCTAAGCAAACAGTGCACACCAGAATGACATACCATACTATGTGACATTTCAGCTTGGTCTTCCCTGTTTGCCAAAGTTGCTGAACATTTACCGTATCCAGGATAAAAAAAGGGTTAACAATAATGAAACCTTCCAATAAACCAACAGCGTAACCAAAAGATTTAAACAGTTATGCATATCAAAGGGAAACTATAGAAATTAACAGTTATTCCTATCAATGGCGTCCCTTCTCTTATAGGAAAGAGTTTGCTCCCTCTGTGGGCTAATTCTTTCCTTTGAGATTAGCCCTGCATGTTTTTGAAAAATACTATTCCACATAATTTAATTTGCTTTGAATGTGTACAGTTTTCATTACGCATGTACGTAAATGCGTAATGCGATCAACACCTCTGTAAGCTCTTATCTTATTGTCAACATCATAACTCAAACACAGAAAAGGTCAATAGCTAAAATTGCAATGCCTCCTTAAGATTAAGGACGACCTTGGTTAAGTATTTATCTTAGAGGTACAGAAAATAATGTTTCAAAGTTATTACAATCAACATCGTTTCATGTGTTCTGTAGATCGCAATGACATATTTGACCACATGTACTACAGCACATGTAGTCAAGTATGTCATTGCCATCTACAGAACACATGAAAAGATGTTGATTGTAATAAGTTTGAAAAGTTATTTTTGTACCATGTAATTTATTAAACATTTGGAATACCATGTTGAAATATCAATACTTAATTAAGGTCGTCCTTAACTTTAAGGCATTGTTGTAATTTTGAGACCATTAGCTTAATAGAGGTGGGTACCTGGATATAAATAAAAAAGCATCTGGTCGATGTTGCTGAATAAATTGAAAACGAGTACCTTTTAGAAATACCTAACAAATGTGCATCTTTTGGACACAACATCTAATGATATGGCAAAATGAGCAAAATAAGCTATATATCATCTAAATTTATTAACTTTATTAGGCTTTCACTACATGATACAAAAGTTGTGCAACATGCTTATTTGAATATTTTAAGCCTTTGTAGACTATTAACCTCTAAATGCTAACTTTTGCAAACAGTGTAGACCCAGATAAAATCCTGTATAATAATGCATTACATCAGGGCTGCATTGTTTGCTGCGATAGAGAGGGGAATATAATATTCTTTGGAAAGTCTAATCTGTGACCCCACAATATATGCACTGGACCATCCGTTTTTGCCGTTTCCTTTGCGCTATTTATTGAGTATGTAGAGTGAGTCTGTCACACACAGGCTCAACATGCCCAAGAAATAGAGTGAAAATTAATTTTTCAGAATACCAGTAATAATGGAGTTTCTTTTTGATGTTTTCTACAAGTGAGTAATCTTAATACAGTAAAACCCGTGTTAAACGACCAATCTCAAAAAGACCAAAGATTTGTTTTGACAAAAAGGACGCTAAGCTTATATGGGTTAATAATTTAAAATAAATGTGCATCTATTGAGTACCTACATATAATGTTCATATGGCAAAATAAGCAAAAATATCCACCAATGTGCATCTATTGAGTACCTACATATATATGTTCATTTGGCAAAATAAGCAAAAATATCCACCTTTTTGGAGGCTTTTAACACAGGCTACAAAAGTTGTCCTGCATAGTAATTTGAATACAGTTTAACCTGCTGAATAAGCCACCTTTATAAGAGCTCAACCTGCACTGCAGAAGAGAGCCAGTCTAAAACATTTCCAGTCATTGCCAGTCAACAAGTTGTTAATTGACCAATTAACACTTAGATTTACAAAAAGAATCCAATGGTGCATAAATAAACCTATGAGACCACTGAAATGCACATGGGACTTTGTGTATACATGTATTTTTGTTTAATGAAACTATTATGTCAAACATACAGACAGGTCATCTTTAGATAGGATTTTTTTATGAAACTGACAGAAAGAAGACCTTCTTCACGACAGATTTTCTGACTGACCCTTGAAAAGACAGTAACCTGTGTATAATAGACAGTTTTAGCTTTCCAAAAGGTGGCTCTCTTATGAAGGTTAGATTGTATTTTGTTAATCCTTTGTAGACCCGAAACCCCTAAACGAGTTCTTTTGCAAACAATTTATTTATTTGTTTCGGTGTCATATTGTTAAAGAGTATCACATCCATACATACACATAAATCAACTAATTGTCGTAAAAGACTATCGTTGTTAAAATATACAAATAGTAGTGTCAGCATATTCCATAAAATGACATTCTTATGATTTGGGTCGCAACATGAGAAAACCTGTCATCTGGGTTGCGAACAACAAAGGCACAGACCAGCCTGTGCATCCGCGCAGACTGATCAGCGTATTTGTCGTTCCCTTCTCAGGAAGCATAATATGTAAATTCAATATAGGTGAAATTTCAATATTCAAACTAGTCTCTGTAGCTAAGGAGACTGGTTTGAGACTCGCTTTTTCAGAAACCTCGAAGACAGGTTTTCTCGCAACGAGGCTCATTTAAAACAAGATAAAAATTTGTATGGCAAATATGTACATAAAATAAATACATTATAAAAAGAACTCAATCACAACGTATTTTAAAACACATAATAACATATAACCATTTCTATTCTGATCGACTTTCTCATACATGTTGATAAAATAAGTATTAGATATACTATTTTGTGGTTTCGGGAGACGCAGGTCGAAAATTCTAAATATGATTATGCATTTATGGCCCAAAAATTGTTTTTGTTGATGTTAAAACGGAAAAGAAATAGTTAAATTTGCATGCAGGCAGGCATCATTACAGAGAATAAAAATCTAATTCTGGAAAACATTTTGTTATCCCGAAAGTAGTCATATTGCATATCAAATTAAAGGGGGAAAAGAGTAGATTATACAAGCCAAAAAGCTAGACCTTACACACACCCTGACGTCTGTGGTCAGGTTGAAAGTTATGCATTGATATTGTGCAGATATAGGTATATTTTAATTGACCTGAGCATGTTGCCACTAAAACAGAGGGCATTCTACACAATTGACAGTCTTTAGATATGATCTGAATGATACCCAAAGTGGGCTTAGGGGTAGGAGAAATGGGTCTAATATTTTGAAATTTACTTTTTTTCTAAAACACCCTTCGTCGGGAATTTGATTTTGTATTAAATACCATTGAGGAGAGCACTGTTCAGCAAGAAAAAGAATTCATCATTTATATCAGGATGGGTTAGAAAAATCAGTCCCTCGTCAGCACCGTTTGTCGTCACATGGCAAGCCTCGTTATCCCAAACTGTGATTCTTGGGACGGATTTATCTACCCAACCCTTACACTTACGATAGATTCCTATGATCTGGAGGAGCGCGGTGTCTCAGTGGTATAGTATTAGACTCAAGGTCAAAGTATTTGACTCAAGGTCAAAGGGTATCAGGCTCAACACTCATTGAAGACACTGCATTGTGTCCCTAAGCAAGCCACTATACACTACATTATGTCATTGAGCCAGACACTTTAAAATCAGCCTCGTACCGATTCAACCCAAACGGGAAATCGTCCCAACGTGACTGAAACATTGTATACTTGGCCGTAAAGCAACAACACAATTTTTATTATTCTATTTATGCGTCTATGAACCAGAGTAAAATGGGCCTCGGTGCAAAAAACCTGTCTTTGAGGGTTTGCAAGTAACAAAGGCGCAGACCAGCCTGCGCATCCGCGCAGACTGATCAGCGCCTTTGTTATTCGTTTTAAAGAAAGTATTATATGTTAACTTGCTACAGGTGAAATTTCAATGTTCTAGCTAGTCTCTGTAGCTGAGGAGACTGGTCTGAAACTCACTTTGGCGGAAACACCAAAGAATGGTTTTCTCGCGACAAGGCCAAATAGAAACCAAGCAACAATTGCAGTATATATAACCCATTTATGCCATATGGAATTCCCCATCCATATCAATTGGACAAATCCATTTCGAATTTAGTAGGGTCCTTGGGTAGTAAGTTTTAATTTCATTTAAATTTTGAAAATATCTACTGTAGCAAACAGAGTTGAAACTGACAAGAAACCGCGTATTGTGGCGTCTAATCTAGTTCTTCACTGTGTTCCCATAATAAGCACGCTGGGTAATGTTGTACTTATTTGGAATCCATGCCATATGAGTGTCAAATAGCTTAGATCCAGATAAGGCCCGACGCCATGCCTGATCTGGATCTATAATGTTTACAAAGGTCATCAGCAGACTCATCATATGTTGTGGGTACTCAAAAGAACCCTCTCAATGAGACAGTTCTTTTGAGCACCCAAAACACATATTCTAGTTGATGGGTAAGAAAATAATTACAATTTTACGCTAAAAATGTTTGCTGGATAAGAACCAAAAGTTTATGTACTGCCTCAAATATTGCTGTAATCACTTTTTACTCAAATATACTGCAATTGTTAAATGGCGTTTTATTATAAGTTGCCCAGTGACGCAAGTTGCTCAAGTAAGAAATCTGCTAACACACTAAATTTAGTATTTGGTGTGTATCTGGGTAATGGCCCAGATTTTAAGAAAGCATTGATTTCCTCATGAAAAAGCTCTTGTTTCAGTATTTCAAATGTTATTGGAATTATGACTTGCCTTTTGGTATATATACCCTCCATAGCTGCAACATTAAACTCAAATACGTTCCAAAAATCTGCACAGTAGTCATTCGATAGCAATACAACTACGTTTCGGGTCTTGCGCAAAGCCTCTGATATTTCCGAATAGAGTTTCCTGCCTGCATGTAGCTCATCCCTGATTAAAACTTTGAAGCCTTTTTGTTTTAACCAGGGATACAGTTCTTTTGTTACAAAATCGTGCATAGATTTATGAGCAGAAATGTCATGATCGCGCTCGTACGATATATATATATCGTACTCCAGCTCGATCTGACACTCCTCCAGTGGGTGATAAGGGTTTACACTGCGTCTCCCAAAAACACTTAAATATTGCTCTTTCCACCTTTTATGGAGGAGAACAGCAACAACACTACCTCCTATGAGCAAGACAATAAAAGCAATTACACAGCTAACAGTCACAGTTACGTAAATGCATTCATCGTTTAGTTGTTGGTATATTTTAACCCTATGACGTAGACTTACTTGTGTTTCATTCTCATACTTACACATGAGTTCCGCTATGTTGTAAACGACATTAGTGGTACTGAGCCATTTCACGAAACTTAACCTCCTACAATCGCATCTTAAATCATAATTACCATCCAAATAAATCTTTAAGTCGTTAGATGTTATGCCTGTAGTAAATTGACTAGAAGCGTCTTGAATTATATTATTAGATAGATAAATTTCTTTTAAACTCACCAAAGACTTTATTTCAAACGCTAAAGTAATAAGAAAATTCTCAGACAAATATAAATGTTTTAGATTTATAGTGTGAGTAAACGCTCCTGCTGATATATTAGTAATCTGATTGCCTCTTAAATCAAGGTCTTCAAGATGTGTTAACTTATCAAGCCAAGGCCATAAACCTTTTAACCATTTACTACAATATTTATTGGGCCTAAATCTAGATATATCTAACGACCTGATAAAGTTATTAGTATTGTCAAGTTCGTATAACTCGCATATCAGCCCACTTCTGCTTACATCAATCCATGCAAGAACTGGAGGAATTGGCCACGATTGTATTGTGAATCTAGTTTCTGAGCTCAAACCTTCACTTTTAAATGTCATATTTCTACCTTGATCGTTAAATGTAATATTTCTTCCTTGATCAATAAATGTCATATTTCTGGCTTGAACGTTAAATGTCATAGTTCTTACTTGATCTTTAAATGTCATATTACCATCTTTAAATTCTACATTTTGAGCAGTTTTGTTTAAGTACTTATTAATTGTTGTTGTATTATAAAGTGGAACTGATGCCACTGTGTATAACTGGTACTGACCAGTTGAGTCCCTAGTTGTTCTCTTTATATCCTTTTTCAGATGAGCATTGGTGTATGTAGGAGTGGGAGTTTGATCAGATAGATCTAGTTTCTCTAAGTTATACATTTGGCTTAATCCGAATGATGAGACATAATCAATATCGTTGTTTGTGAGAATAAGCTCTTTTAGTGACTTTGACACAGATGGTATTTCTGGCAAATTGTTGTGGGACATATCAAGATATTCAAGATATGGTGGAGAACAGACAAACAATGACATTACATCAAATGTGCATAGGTAAGTGGCAATCAGATTTTTGACTCTACTATTGCATACTGCTGTTATAAAATTAATCCACATAGTGTACTTACATAGAAACCTATTTTTACTTATATCAAGTGATGTTAGGTTTTTCAAACTGGTAAACGCATTCCGAGAAATGTAACTCAACTTGCAACTTCCCAATGACAGCGCAAGTGAACGTGTATACCTTAAATTGAAAAATGTCTCATTATTGATTTCTGATAAATTACCTGATATTTCTAAATATTCTAGATTCTTCAGACTAGAATACCCGTGTCCAAAGTTGGTGTTTGGTGCTCCTGTAATATATAACTGCTTTAAGCTTGGTATTTTACTTATTTGATTGCCCACGTATGTATAGTTAACATTATCAGGAATATCACCCATGAACAGCTTTAACTGTTCCAGGTGGATGAGAGGTTGAAATATGTCTGTTGGTAAAGATGTACTGTGATATAGTCTATTGTAGCTCAAATCTAGAACTTTCAGTTTGGTTAGTCCGACAAATACTCCACTGGGAAGATGATCCAGATTATTGTCGCTCAGATCTAGAACTTTCAGTTTGGTTAGTCCGACAAATACTCCACTGGGAAGATAATCCAGATCATTGGAGCTCAAATCTAGAACTTCCAGTTTGGTTAGTCTGACAAATACTCCACTGGGAAGATAATCCAGGTCATTATATCCTAGATTTAGCGTTAGAAGATTTGAAAGACCAGTGAACATAGTATCGCTGAGATTCTTAAGCCCACACCCTCCAAGATTAAGGTCTTCAAGGTACTCCAATTCTATGAATGGAGTCGAGTTGACGCTTATCGGTTTGTTGTAGCTCATATCCAGATAGGTTAGATTCCTAAGTCCTTTGAACATGGATACTACTAGGTAGTTACGGCTAATGGAAAGCCATTGTAGATTAGGAATGCTGGCAAAAAAGGCACTGTTCAAATCATGAAGCCTCTGATTGTAAGATATGTCTAAAACTCTTAGCGTTGAAAGTCCTGTATCAGAGTCATTGTTTAAATGTTTAATGTAATTCCAACTTAAATCAAGTTCCACTAAATTATAAAATCTTCTGAACTGCCTCGGATTTACTTCTTTGAACCAATTACGTGTTAAGTTTAAAACTTTGGTTGAATCAGGAACATAAGAAGGTACCTTGTCTAGGCCCTGAAATGAACAATCTGCTGTAAATGCTGTAAGATTTATGTCACACGAACCAGAGATTCCACCGCAGAACAGTATAGTACAACATAACACGACAGTCGTGACCTTTGAGAAATCCATAACGTGGTCCAATATTTTGTATCACGGCAAAGCGACCTGGAATATAAGTGAGACATCATATGAGACTGTGGTACTTATCATATTTGGGAGCAGCGAAGGCTCAGTTATATTTGGGAGCAGCGAAGGCTCAGTTGAGCCTGCGTATATGCGCAGTCTCGTTAGAGCCTTCTCTGTTCCCATATACACATTACAGCTGTAGAAAACAACTGAAACCAATGGCGTAGCCAGAGCGCTGAAAAAGTTATGCACATCAAAGGGAGACTACTAGATCCAGCAGTGATTCTCTCCAATTGTGTCCCTTTTCATAATTGGAACTTCTCTTAAAGGACTGAATTTGCTCCAAGAGGGAGCTAATTCATTCCTTTAAGTGCAGTTCCTTATGACATGGACAATCACTTTTACCCCATTAGGTTACCCCCCTTGCATGTATTTTTTATGACACACGTGCGTAGCTACGTAATGGGAGCTGTGCCATTGGAAACCAAAATGTAGACCTCTATAAAGCTCCACCGAATACAAAAAATGCTTAAATTAGGTCTTTGCACGTATGTGATGAGTACCCAAATTTCACGCGCTTGCCCAAATATTTGAGCCAGTAAAAGTAAGTGATGTATTATTCAGATAAAACATGTAGTAAAAGAAGAGACAGATGGGCCTGTGCTCAGTCTGGTCAGGGCCTTCACTCTTCACTTACGCTCTTTTGGAAATAGTGAAGACTCATACCAATGTCTAGACACCTGATGGACCATGGTCAAGTGCGGATCCAGAGGGGGGGGGGGACAGGGGGTCCGGACCCCCTGGAAAACCACAAGTTATATGGGTTTCTATAGTGAATGAGCGATTGGACCCCCCTCCCCTGGAAAACGTTGGACCCCCTCCGGAACTTTGAAAATGATAGTTTTCTTTGAAATTGACCATTTGACTTCTGCAAAATAAGCTGAGGACTAAATAAAAAAAAATAAAAAAAATGTTGTCATACTTTTTTGTCAGCTTAACCGGGACCCCGCCTATCGAAAATTCCTGGATCCGCGCATGATGGATAAGATAAACATTTTTGTGTGTAGGATTGTGAATATTTTCTAGTTCATCAATTTTACTGCGTTTTTGGGGGACCACATTGTGACGTTTATTTTGAGAACCAACAACACATGTGTTGTAGTCTAGAAATAAGAAATTAATACTTGAATTATGCACTCTTATTTGGGCCTCGACGCGAAAAAAAACCTGTCTTCGGTAGTTTGGGAACAACAAAGGCGCAGACCAGCCTGCGCATCCGCGCAGTCTGATCAGCGCCTATGTTTTTCGCTTTTTGAAAATTACCAGATCCAAACTTGCTACATGAGAAATTTAAACTTTCTAGCTAGTCTCTGCAGCTGAGCAGGCTACTTTGAATCTCACTTTGTCGGAAATCCTGGAAACATTTTTTTATCACGTTGGGGCCCATTTAGAGAGATGTCATCACCTATATTGCACTGCCTTGCAAACACGTTCAAAGTTAATATTCCATGTCCAGACAATATTGTCGTTGGCATATACATGATACAAAAAGTCATTAATCCGTAATGAACTTGCTTTTGTAAAGTGACGGCTGATTGGATAACGTCAAACTGAATATCTCCGCCTGATTTGAGGATCAAGCCTAGGATGTATGTAAGGCGTAATGTTATGAATAAAAAGGCTGCATTTTTAGCCGGAACTGGCATAAGGAAATTTAGTTCTGTACAAAAAGCTACATTAAATGGATTTGAGGATTGTATCCAAACAACATGCACATTTTCAGACCATAGCTAAATTATCTGTCTAAAAGTCTAAAAGGATCAGCATAAAACTGTAGACGTTGGGAACATCCGTTATAAATTACATTGATAGTAATATCGTCTGAAGAAAATAACTCAACTTTTTAGAAAAATAATAAAATAAAAGTCAAGTTGAGATCTTTAATCAAACTAAAAAAAAAACATCCTCAGAACATGGCCAAAACAAAAGATTCAAAAGATGCATTGGTCATGGTCTGAAGATGCGCTTATGGCTTGGATATAATAACATCTGTAAAGCTCCAAAAGATGCATTTACTATGGTCTGAAGATGTGCATATATGGTTTGGATATTAAAACATCTGTGTAAAGTTTCAAAAGATGCATTGACTACATGTATATGGTCAAACATCTGTAAAGTTTCAAAATAACCTACCTGATAGTAACTTTAGAAAGGACTGTGCCGGTCAAGAACTTCTGACTTTTTATGCTTATTAGTCCCTGTAATAAAAGAAAAAACACACTTGAAAAAAATATATATAATGTGACGATAGTTTCCAAAACCCATGCACATCTTCAGACCAGGCGCAAACCTGCAAGGTTACAAAAAGATCAGAATAAAACTGATTCACAAAGTACATATTCATTTCGTTTGATATAGCAAAAATTGACAAAGACAAGTCGAAAACAGATAGATAAAATATAATGGGACAATAAAGTCCATAACACGTGCATATCTTTAGACATTAAGCAAAGCATCTGCAAAGATTTAAAAAGGATCTGAATGAAACTGTTCTTTAGTGAGACGAAGAGACGGAAAATGCCAAATACTTAGTCCCTCGCTTTAATCGAAAAGACAGGAGACATTATATGTAAGTGGATAAATGGAAGGATTGAAATTATTTTTCAGGGTATCAACAGGTATTTCATATTTACCAAGGGAAAGGACCCAATCGGTTTTCAATCCATTAAGTTTTACTGTTGTTTTTGTTTTTGTTACCATGAGGGCCTGGTACTAGCTTATGAGAAAATGATGTTTAAAACAAATCTACTATTTGCTTAAGCAGAGACATTCAGGCAAAAAAAGTTCAAAACTTTTCAAATTATTTTTTAGCACTTTATAGAAGAATGTATCTCCATATTGAAACTAACTTTCACTTCTTATTTACAAACTTACTTGCTATTCTGTGCGAAGCGATGTATCCACATTCAATTTGTATAATTTAACCCCTTTATGCACTAATGGACTCGTCTCTCCAGTTTGATTAATAACTTTAGGATAGTCCTTTGTTTATATCGGGGGGTCACAGATTATAATTTCCAAATTCCAAATAAAACTGTATTTTTTTATCTGAAGATCTTGTTTGCCTGAACAAACAGTGAAGACAATGATGAAATGCCGCATGATGCGGCATTTCATCTTCGTCTTCACTGCTTGCCAAGGTATACATTTACTAGGAGTCACTACTGTCGTACCAACCAAGAGTGACATCGTATTTTGTTTACAATTGTTAAGTCAAACATTAACTTGTGCTTACCAATTGAGCTAATGCGAATCGATAAATCACTTGTGTATTAATCCTACCCTGAGGATAGGATTAATACACAAATGATCTATCGATTCTAAGTCCCTGATAACTTTGTAAACAAAACATGAGGTCACTGTCGATCCTGGATGGCAGGACAGTTGTGGATAACGGACTAAGGCTTACCTGAAAATCAACCGGATTATGTTGTCATCAATTTAATCTGAATTCTGTCGTGGTAGACACCTGCTTTCCTCTGCGAGTTAAGAGCTTCTGAATAGTCCAGCCTGGTTATTGTTGTTCATAATTTGAAATGAAGATGCCTCTAGAAATTGATACATATGACAGGCAGGGATTGGGGAGACTGAGGTGTTTAATTACCATTTTCGGAATTTCTAAAGCTCAGATTTTGTCACGTTTTCGTATCATATTTTGTATGAATGGTTTAGGTGAAATGAAAAACTCCACTAAGCTTGAAATGATGAGGTTGCGGGTTCGAGCCTCATTGGCGTCACTGCGTTGTGTCATCGAGAAAGATACTGTAATCCTTGCTTAGTACTGGTTCAATTTAGGAAGATCCATCCCGACATATAACTAAAAATGCTGACTGGGACGTAAAGAATAGAATCAAACAAAAATAGGTAGAGTTATCTAAATTGCGATGTGTTTTCATATATCTAGATCTATCTGAAAAATTGTTGACTGGGACATAAAGAAGAAAAAAGGTCGGATTATCTTAATTGCGATGTTGACTTGGAATTAAAGAATAAAATAAAACAAAAACAGATCGGATTATCTAAATTGCGATGTGTTTTATATATATTGATTTATCTGAAAAATTGTTGACTTGGGGACTTAAAAAAATCATCAAGCAAAAAACAGGTCGGATTATCTTAATTGCCGAAAAATTGTTGACCTATATAACATAGGTCACCGACGGTGCAGGCCCCGGTGAAATGCTGCGTATTGCGACTTCACCTGGATCTTCACTGTTTTAAGGGGTCTTCAGTAAACGAAGAGTTAATGATAGAATGCACCTGCCAATGAACAATGCTTCACCAGAGCTTATGCTCACAACGGGTACATTTAGGTGGCAATCGAAAACGTTAATACTATCGATGAACGTAGATCAAAAATAGCTAGAAACAAGTTTTTGATTGCCATTTGTCGCCAATTAAATGACAAATCAAAAACACTGTTTCTAGTGTTTTGGTCCGCAATCATCGATTGTTGAAAGCGTATTCGATTGCCCCTACCCAGTGTGATGCTGTTCGTGGACCCCTGTGACCAAGGGGTGGGATCGAGGCTGGGACGGCGCTTTGTACAATCAGGATGGAGTCATACTTTTATCGAATGTCAGTGGGGCATATACTAGGACCCCTGCCGGCCAGATACTTTTGTAGCGACGATTCTCTTGCAGCGGTCAATGTAACAAGTTTTAAGTAGTTTTCAGTCTATACAGTAGAACCTGTATAAAGAGGCCACTTAAAAAAGACTAATCAAAGATCTGAATGACAAATGGTAGTTTAATGAAGGTCGAAAGTATAGCAGGATACTCCTCTAATTGCAATCTGCAATACTTTTGACATGCATTCAGCGATAATCGGTATTGAAAACCAATTTTGGGTGTGAGTTTTGAGTGGCCGCTTAAGACAGGTTTGACTGATAGTATGGTCAGCACAAAGTGACAATCAGTACAATCGTGCATTCTAAATCTTGCACAGAGTGGCATTTCTGACTTTGTTCCCATATTCCCATGTTGTGTCAGTCAACTTAAGAATCGCGCAAGTTTCTACCGCGTCTATCACATGCGATTCCTACTAAGAACAATACCGTCATCATCTAAAGCGACGATCTCATCGGGATAAACATGTAGATACAGAACAAGATGAAGGCTGTATGACTTATTCTCCTCCATCCGGTTAGGATTGAACACACATATCAAATTTGGTAGTTTTTGAAGCTTTAAACCGAAAGGAAGAAGTTTCTGAACTTGAAACTGTAACTTTACGCTGACAGGAAACGTCACACCAGCAATGCCAACATATTTTAGCTGGTGTCAACCAAAACTTTGAGAGAGAATTTACCATGTGCGCCAATCGTAGACTCTGATCAGCCTGCGCATCCACGCAGTCTGATAGGAGTTTTCAATGGGTTCTTTGTGGAAAAGCAAGCGCTAGGGACCAATGTTTCTTCATGCGGAACACTAAGACTACGATCCGAATGGACCAAACTAGTGCTTTCGCTTTACTTGTAGCTGGAACGTGATACATGTATAAAGTAACGCTGACAGCAAACCTATACCAACATATCGTATTTAACCCTCTTTGTGTCTTCAAGTGCTTATCCCTTAAACATAGGTCAGCCAGCACACAAGATTCTACGATTTATCGTTATGCAGAGCAGCGAAGGCTCATGCGAGTCTGTGCATGCGCAGACTCGTTTGAGCCTTCGCCAATCTCATACAGTAGGTATGGCTGTAGATATAGTATCAAACAAAGATGTAGACCCTTAACTACGTCAGCATCATCATCATTGGTGCACACTTGTCAGAGCATTCGCTGCTCCCATACAGTACGTAGTGATATTGAGGAATTCTAAAACAAAGATTTAGACCCTTTGGTTACGTCAGCATGGGTGCACATTTGCAGAGCATTCGCTGCTCCCATACAGTAAGAAGTGATATTGAGGAATTCTAAAACAAATATTTAGACCCTTGGTTACGTCAAAATGGGTGCACACTTGCAGAGCATTCGCTGCTCCCATACAGTAAGTATCGATGTAGAGGAAGTCTATAACAGATATTCAAACCCTTGGCTATTTTATGAAGTGGTGATGGTGTAGACAAATCAGGCCCCGAGGTTATAAAACTTTTTTCATGCTCAACTCCACGAAACACGAAATTTCAACTGCTCAGAAAAACTAAAATACTTACAAATGAAGAAGCTTCTTGCTTCAAGTCACTCAGATGTTGTATTTATCATGCTAATAAATGTTAAAATGCCACCTATCGTTGGCATTTTAACATTTATGAGCAGGATAAATTTCGTGCTTAGGTTAGTTGAGTATGAAACAGTTTTATAACCTCGGGGTCTGTTTTGCATCACGAGGCTTGACGAGTAATGACAAATGGTGATCCAGAGGGACGAATTTTTCTATTCCTTCCTCACACGAATAATGAATTCTTTTTTCTTGCTCGTCATTAAATACCGCATTATATATTTGTTAAAAGGTTCAAAGAACTTCCTGTGTATGCCGAGATGCGATGTGACATGATGACATCACTTTAATATAACAATGACGTCACACATCTATAAACGTGCGGCTGTTTAATTTTTATATTTCCCACAGGTTTGTATGGGGTACATGTATGTGAGACAGAATTTTCTCGTGGGTTAAAACATCGAGCCCCAAACTTGTATACAAGAAAAAATACCAACCAACTAACACTAAAACCTCAGAGTAGGATGTGACAAACCAATATTGCTTAAGCATAGCCTAAGTGATTAGGCCAAATGTAAATAGTTTCGGTTGTCAGTAACAGTCATGTCCGAAGAAACTAGGTAGAGTTGGTAGGTAGTGATTTTGTATCAATTATTTTATTTAGTAAAAAGCAAACTAAGACTGGTGTAACTATGATAGTTTTATTCTAATTCATGTCATATTTACATGTATGTACAATTTATAGCATAAAAGGTCAAGTATTGACATATGAGCCGCGACATGTGATTTCCAACAATGTGGCTTTTTGACAAGTGTAGACTCAGACGAGCATGTGCAGCCTCCTTATAAGCTTAGAAACTCCAAATGATGTTTGATCAGTAGCTTAACACTCATAGAATATTCAAATGACAAGAAACTTTTAAGGCTTTGATCAGACTGCGCGTATGCGCAGGCTGATCTGAGGCTTTGATGGTCGCACATACCACATTGTTGGAAATCTCATGTCGCGGCTCATATTCAGCTTATAGCCACACAAAATAACCCCTGGTTCACTAAAATCATATTAAAAAAATGTTTTGCACAAGAAATTTTTTGAAATAAAAAAAAAAGTTTCACTGGCAGGGTTGAGTAACCAGAGCTAAACCTTCTAAAATTATGTTATATTCATTTATCTATAATATGCCTTTGCGCTATTCCCTAGGCATGTTGAGCCTGACAAACAGGCTCTACATGCCTAGTGAAAATCATGAATATTGACTTTTCAGAATGCAAGTTATATTGAAGTTTTAATTGTTTTTGTTGATTTCCACAAGTGAGTGACCCTAATACAGATCAGAAGATAATTGATGGCAGCATTGGCATTATTTTTTGCTCACCAGGGCCCAGAATTACAATGCCTCCTTAGAGTTAAAGAAGACTTAAGTTAAGTATTTATTTTTCAGGATGCGAAAAATAACGTTTAAATCTGATTAAAATCAAAATAGTTTTAAGTTTTCTGAAGATCACAATGATATCTTTGACCATAAATACCGCATCGATCCAGGCAATTTATTTAGCATTTAATATAGCATGTTGAAATAGCAATACTTAACTTAAGTCTTGTTTAACTTTAAGGAGGCACTGTAATTCTGGTCCCAGAGCTACTTATTGCGAGTAAATCTTCAAACTCTGTCACCTACGTTGATAGTAACAGACGAGTTCCACATAAGTGTGTTGGCATTATTTGCATTTTTGTTTACTGTTATATCATACTACATCATTTAACTTATTGAGCATTAACCATTTTCATTTTGATAGATTTCCCCAAACATATTGATACAATAAATATGGAAAACTCAATAAAATGTTTAATGAGGCACTGGTCGAAATGTCTTTATATGACCATGCTTTTAATTTAATGTCCCAAAATAATAAGTTAACTAAGCAAACAGTGTACACCCTGATGACATATCATACTATGTGACATTTCAGCTTGCCTTCCCTGTTTGCCAAAGTTACTGTACGTGCCCCGTATCCAGGATAAAAAAGGTTAAAAATAATGAAACCTTCCAATAAGCCAACAGCGTGACCAAAACATTAAAAAATATATGCATATCAAAGGAAAACTACAGAAGTAAGCAGTCCCTTTTAAAATGGAGACTTCTCTTATAGGAAAGAATTTTCTCTCTCTGGGAGCTAATTCTTTCCTTTTAAAGTATTTCCTCATGGTACGACAAACACTATTTCAAATTATATAATTTTCTTTGAATGTGTACCATTTTTTATTACGAACGTGCGTGCGTAAGTGCGTAATGAGATCAACACCTTTGTAAGCTCTTATCTTATTGTCGACATCATAACATACAACACAGAAAAGATCAGTAGCTAAATGTGCAATGCCTCATTAAAGTTAAGGATGACCTTGGTTACATATTCATGTTAAAGGTACGAAAAAATCGTTTCAAATTTATTACAATCAAAATCGTTTCAAGTGTTATGTAGATCACAATGACATATTTGGCCACATGTACTGTTGCAGTGTTACTATAGAACAATTTCAAATGCAATGACGAGAACAGGATCTTAGGCAAATGAAACCACGAATTTACAGACGCCATCCTTTAAATAGGCTTTTTCGGAGAGCAAGAATCGCAGGAGGGGTTAGTAAGCAAAATCCCATCCGTTGTAAGTAATGTTAAAATAATAAGCATGTAAATTTTCGCTTGTGGTCTAACATCTTCTTCATGCATCGTTTAAAAATTATAAAACTATTGGTTATGTGACAGATGGGATAGAGATTTCATGCTGAAAAAATCAGCTGCCACCATTGACGTCAAAACGTAGTCATCATTTGATTACACTTCTAATGTTAATTGGCGTGCCAATTCAACAGAGACTCAGTTTACGAAGATGTCATAGGCTTACAATGTAACTCATCTTATGGTTGATTAAAACCATAAGTTGCTGGAAAATGATGCGACGCATTTGCGAAATAATGGTGACGTTAGATTTTATCTTTTGGCTTGTGCTCTATAGTCATGAAGATGTTTCATTCAACATTATTCTTCTGAATGTGTTGGAAGGCATAATACAGTTTCACTTGTCAATGTGGTTCAAGAAAACCGACTAAAACACCGTTTGAAGGCGATAACATAAAACCATTAATAAAAACGCCAAATTGTGAAAAATTGGTCGTTTATTTCTCTAAACATTTGCAGCATTTGCTGAACGTTTTTTGGTTTCAGTGACCAAACAATCGCATGAAAATGTGTTTGGCTTCCCCCAATGATCAAAAATACCAACGCACACCCTAGTCTTAAAATTTAACGTCACTTTAGCACGGCCACTGCGTTTGGTAATTCCGTAACTTTTTAATGGAAATTCTTGTCCGATGATTAACGCTCGTTTCTTCATGACAGCAAATGAAACTTGACATCTGATGTGGATGGGTTCATCCATACAAAACAATTGCTTAACTTCTTGTGCATAGTACATGTTATTGCGATCTACAAAACACCTGAAACGATGTTGATTGTAATAAGTTTGAAACGTCATTTTTCGTACCTTGCAATTTATTAATCATTTGGAATACTATGTTAAATTATCAATACTTAATTAAGGTAATCATTAACTTTAAGGCGGTGTTGTAATTTTGGGACCATTAGCTTAATAGAGGTGGGTATCTGGATATAAATAAAAAAGCATTTGGGGGATGTTGCTGAATAAATTAAAAACGAGTATCTTTTAGAAATACTTTACAAATGTGCATCTATTGTACACCAACATCTAATGGTATGGCAAAATGAGCAAAATAAGCTATATATCATCTAAAATTACTATTTTTATTAGGCTTTCACTACATGATACAAAAACTGTGCAACCTGCTTCTTTTGAATATTTTAAGCCTTAGTAGAGTAGTCATCTTTAAATGGTTACTTTTGCAAACAGTGAAGACCCAGATAAAATGCTGTATAATATTGCATTACATCAGGGTCTGCACTGATTGCTGCGATAGAGAGGGGAATATAATATTCTTTGGAAAGTCTAATCTGTGACCCCACAATATATGCACTGGACCATCCGTTTTTGCTGTTCCCTTTGCGCTATTTTTTGAGTTTGTAGAGTGAGTCTGTCACAAACAGGCTCTATATCCCACAGAAATAGAATGAAAATTAACTTTTCAGAATACCAGTAACAATAGAGTTTCTTTGTTGTTTTCTACAAGAGAGTAATCCTAATACAGTAAAACCTGTGTAAAACGACCAATCTCAAAAAGACCAAAGATTTGTTTTGACAAAAAGGACGCTAAGCATATATGGGTTAATAATTTAAGATAAATGTGCATCTATTGAGTACCTACATATAATGTTCATGTGGCAATATAAGCAAAAATATCCACCTTTTTGGGGGCTTTTAACACAGGCTACAAAAATTGTCCTGCATAGTAATTTGAATACAGTTAAACCTGCTAAATAAGCCACCTTTATAAGAGCTCAACCTGCATAAGAGAGCCAGTCTAAAACATTTCCAGTCATTGCCAGTCAACAAGTTGTTAATTGACCAATTAACACTTGGATTTACAGAAAGAATCCAATGGTGCATAAATAAACCTATGAGACCACTGAAATGCACATGGGACATTATATATACATGTATTTTTGTTTAATGAAACTATTATGTCAAACATACAGACAGGTCATCTTTAAATAGGAATTTTGTTATGAATCTGACAGAAAGAAGACCTTCTTCACGACAGATTTTCTGACTGACCCTTGATAAGACAGCAACCTGTGTATAATGAACAGTTTTGGCTTTCCAAAAGGTGGCTCTCTTATGAAGGTTGGACTGTATTTTGTTAATCCTTTGTAGACCCGAAACCCCTAAACGAGTTCTTTTGCAAACAATTTATTTATTTGTTTAGGTGTCATATTGTTAAAGAGTATCACATCCATACATACACATAAATCAACTAATTGTCGTAAAAGACTATCGTTGTTAAAATATACAAAAAGTACAGCATATTCCATAAAATGACAATCTTATGATTTGGGTCGCAACACGAGAAAACCTGTCTTCTGGGTTGCGAACAACAAAGGCGCAGACCAGCCTGAGCATCCGCGCAGACTGATCAGAGAATTTGTCGTTCCCTTCTCAGAAAGCATTATATGTAAACTTCATATAGGTGAAATTTCAATATTCTAGCTAGTCTCTGTAGTTAAGGAGACTGGTTTGAGACTCGCTTTTTCAGAAACCTTAAAGACAGGTTTTCTCGCAAGGAGGCGCATTTAAAACAAGATTAAAATTTGTATGGCAAATATGTACATAAAACAATACATTATAAAAAGAACTCAATCACAACGTATTTAAAAACACATAATAACATATAACCATTTTTATTCTGATCGATTTTCTCAAACATGTTGATGAAATAAGTATGAGATATACTATTTTGTGGTTTGGGAGACGCAGTTCGAAAATTCTAAATATGATTATGCATTTATGGCCCAAAAATTGTTTTTCTGATGTTAAAACGGAAAAGAAATAGTTAAATTTGCATGCAGGCAGGCATCATTACAGAGAATAAAAATCTAATTCTGAAAAACTTTTTTTATCCCGAAAGTAGTCATATTGCATATCAAATTAAAGGGGGGAAAGAGTAGAATATACAAGCCAAAAAGCTTGACCTTACACACACCCTCTGGGGTCAGGTTGAACTTTATACATTGATATTGTGCAGATATAAGTATATTTTAATTGAACTGAGCATGTTGCCACTAAAACAGAGGGCATACTACACCATTGACAGTCTTTAGTTATGATCTGAATAATACCCAAGGTGGGTTATGGCGTGGGAGAAATCGGTCTAATATTTTAAAATTTACTATTTTCTCTAAAACACTTCATCAGGGATTTGTCTTGTATTAAATACCATTGAGGAGAGCAATGTTCAGCAACAAAAAGAATTCATCATTTATATCAGGATTGGTTAGAAAAATCAGTCCCTTTTAAGCAACGTTTGTCGTCACATGGCAATCCTTGTATCCCAAACTGTGATTCTTGGGCGGATTTATCTACCAAACCCTCACACTCACGATTGATTACTATAAAACTCGAGGAGCGCGGTGTCTCAGTGGTATAGTATTAGACTCAAGGTCAAAGTCTTTGACTCAAGGTCAAAGGGTATCAGGCTCAAAACTCACCGAAGACACTGAATTGTGTCCCTGAGCAAGCCACTATACACTACATTAAGTTATTGAGCCAGACACTTTAACATCAGCCTAGTACCGATTCAACCCAAACGGGAAATCGTCCCAATGTGACTGAAACATTGTTGACTGGGCTGTAAAGCAACAACACAATTTTATTATTCTATGTATGCGTCTATGAACCAGAGTAAAATGGGCCTCGGCGCGATAAAACCTGTCTTTTGTGGGTTTGCGAGTAACAAAGGCGCAAACCAGACTGCGCATCCGCGCAGACTGGTCAGCACCTTTGTTATTCGCTTAAAAGAAAGTAATATATGTAAACTTGCTACAGGTGAAATTTCAATGTTCTAGCTAGTCTCTGTAGCTGAGGAGACTGGTCTGAAACTCACTTTGGCGGAAACACCGAAGAATGTTTTTCTCGCGACGAGGCCCAAATAGAAACCAAGCAACAGTTGCAGTATATTTAATCCATTTATGCCATATAGAATTCCCCATCCATATCAATTGGACAAATCCATTTCCAATTTAGGGTCTTTGGGTAGTAAGTTTCAATTTCATTTAAATTTTGAAAATGTCTACTGTAGCAAACAGAGTTAAAACTGACACGAAACCGCGTATTGTGGCGTCTGATCTAATTCTTCACTGTTTCCCATAATAAGTACGCTGGGTAATGTTGCACGTCTTTGGAATACCATGCCATCTGAGTGTCAAATAGCTTGGATCCAGATTAGGCCCGACGTCATGCCTGATCTGGATATTTAATGTTTGCAAAGGTCAGACTCATCATATGTTGAGGGTACACAAAAGAACCGTCTCAATGAGACGGTTCTTTTGAGCACCCAAAACACATATTTTTGTTGATGGGTAAGAAAATTATTACAATTTTACGCTAAAATGTTTGCTGGATAAGAACCAAACGTGTATGTTCTTCCTCAAATATTGCTGTAATCACTATTAACTCAAACATACTGCAATTGTTAAATGGCGTTTTATTATAAGTTGCCAAGTGACGCAAGCTGCTCAAGTAAGAAATCCGCTAACACACTAAATTTAGTATTGTGTGTGTATCTGGGTAATGGCCCAGATTCTAAGAAAGCATTGATTTCCTCATGAAAAAGCTCTGGTTTCAGTATTTCAAATGTTATGGGAATAATGACTTGCCTTTTGGTATATATGCCCTCCATAGCTGCAACATTAAACTCAAATACGTTCCAAAAATCTGCACAGTAGTCATTCGATAGCAATACAACTACGTTTCGGGTCTTGCGCAAAGCCTCTGATATTTCTGAATAGAGTTTCCTACCTGCATGTAGCTCATCCCTGATTAAAACTTTGAAGCCTTTTTGTTTCAACCAGGGGTAAAGTTCTTTTGTCACAAAATCATGCATAGATTTATAAGCAGAAATGTCATGATCGCGCTCGTACGATATATATATATCGTACTCCAGCTCGATCTGACATTCCTCCAGTGGGTGATAAGGGTTTACACTGCGTCTCCCAAAAACACTTAGATATTGCTCTTTCCATCTTTTATGGAGGAGAACAGCAACAACACTACCTCCTATGAGCAAGACAATAAAATAAATCACACAGCTAACAGTCACAGTTACGTAAATGCATTCATCGTTTAGTTGTTGGTATATTTTAACCCTATGACGTAGACTTACTTGTGTTTCATTCTCATACTTACACATGAGTTCGGCTATGTTGTATACGACATTAGTGGTACTGAGCCATTGGGCGAAGTTTGACCTCGCACAATCACATCTTAAATAATAATTACCATCTAAATAAATCTTTAAGTCGTTAGATGGTATGCCTGTCGTGAATTGACTAGAAGCGTATTGAATGATATTATTAGAAAGATAGATTTCTTTTAAATTCACCAAAGATTTTATTTCAAATGTTAAAGTAAAAAGAGAATTTTCTGACAAATATAAATGTTTAAGCTGTGTTGTGTGAGTAAACGCTAATGCTGGTATTTCAGCAATCTTATTGTCGCTTAAATCAAGGTCTTCAAGATGTGTTAACTTATCAAGCCAAGGCCATAAACCTTTTAACCATTTACTACAATCTTTAATGGACCTAAATTTAGATAAATTCAACGACCTGATATGGTTATTAGTGTAGTCATATTTGAATAAACTGCATATCAGCCCACTTTTGCTTACATCAAGCCATTCAAGAAATGGAGGAATTGGCGGCCATGATTGTAGTGTGAATCTAGTTTCTGAGCTCAAACCTTGACTTTTAAATGTCATATTTCTGGCTTGATCATTAAATGTCATATTTCTAACTTGATCTTTAAATGTCATTTTTCTTTCTTTAAATTTGACAGTTTGAGCAGTTTTGTTTAAGTGCTTATAAATTGTTGTTGTTGTATTATAAAGTGGAACTGATGCCACTGTGTACCACTGGTACTGACCAGTTGAGTCCCTAGTTGTTCTCTTTATATCCTTTTTCAGATGAGCATTCGTGTATGTAGAATGGGGAGTCTGATCAGATAGATCTAGTTTCTCTAAGTTATACATTCGACTTAAAGCGACTGATGAGATATCTTCAATATTGTTGTTTGTGAGAATAAGCTCTTTTAGTGACTTGGACACATATGGTATTCCTTGCAAATTATTGTGGGACATATCAAGATATTCAATATATGGTGGAGAACAGACAAACCATAGCATTAGATCAAATGTGCATAGGTTAGTGGCAATCAGATTTTTGACTCTACTATTGCATACTGCTGCTATAAAATTATACCACATACTGTCCTTACATAGAAACCTACTATTACTTATATCAAGTGATGTTAGGTTTTTCAAACTGGTAAACGCATTCCGAGAAATGTAACTGAACTTGCAACTTCCCAATGACAGCGCAAGTGTACGTGTATACCTTAAATTGAAAAATGTCTCATTATTGATTTCTGATATATTACCTGATATTTCTAAATATTCTAGATTCTTCAGACTAGAATACCCGTGTCCAAAGTTGGTGTTTGGTGCTCCTGTTATATATAACCGCTTTAAGCTTCGTATCTTACTTATTGGATTGTCCAAGTATGTATAGTTAACATCATGAGGAATATCATCCATGAACAGCTTTAACTGTTCCAGGTGGATAAGAGGTTGAAATATGTCTGTTGGTAAAGATGTACTGTGATACAGTCTATTGTAACTCAAATCTAGAACTTTCAGTTTGGTTAGTTCGACAAATACTCCACTGGGAAGATAATCCAGGTCATTATCTCCTAGGTTAAGCATCAGAAGATTTGAAATACCAGTGAACATAGTATCGCTGAGATTCTTAAGCCCACACCCTCCAAGATTAAGGTCTTCAAGGTATTCCAATTCTATGAATGGAGTCGAGTTGACGCTTATCGGTTTGTTATAGCCCATATCCAGATAGGAAAGATTCCTAAGTCCTTTGAACATGGATACTACTAGGTAGTTACCTCTAATGGAAAGCTTTTGTAGATTAAGAATGCCAGCAAAAAGGGCACTGTTCAAATCTTGAAGTCTCTGATTGTAAGATATGTCTAAATCTCTTAGCGTTGAAAGTTCTGTATCAGAGTCATTGTTCAAGTGTATAATATAGTTTGAACTTAAATCAAGCTTAACTAAATTATAAAATCTTCTGAACTGCCTCGGATTCACTTCATTGAACCAATTACGTGCTAAGATTAAAACTTTGGTTGAATCAGGAACATAAGAAGGTACTTTGTCTAGATGCTGACCTGAACAATCTGCTGTAAATGTTGTACGATTTATGTCACACGAACCAGAGATTCCACCACAGAAAAGTACAGTACAACATAACACGACAGTCGTGGCCTTTGAGAAATCCATAACGTGGTCCAGTATTCTGTATCACGGCAAAGCGACCTGAAATATAAGTGAGACATCATATGAGAGTGTGGTGCTTATCATATTTGGGAGCAGCGAAGGCTCAGTCGAGCCTGCGCATATGCGCAGTCTCGTCAGAGCATTCTCTGTTCCCATACACACATTACGGCTGTAGAAAACAACTGAAACCAATGGCGTAGCCAGAGCGCTTAAAAAGTTACGCACATCAAAGGCAGACTACTAGATCCAGCAGTGATTCTGTCCAACTGCGTCCCTTTTCATAATGGGAACTTCTCCTAAAGGAATGAATTTGCTCCCAGAGGGAGCGAATTCTTTCCTTTAAGAGCAGTTCCTTATGACATGGACAATCACTTTTACAACATTAGGTTACCCCCGTTGGGTGTTACTATTTTTATAACACACGTGCGTAGCTACGTAATGGGAAATAAGCAAATGGAAGCCAAAATGTAGACCTATAATTATAGCTCCACCGGATACGTCAGCAATATTTTGATTTGATTATTTACGTCCCATCAACAATCTTTCAGTTATATAGGGACGGGTCTTCCTGGGTTGAACCAGTACTAAGCTAGGAAAAATGTGTCTTGCTCAAGGACCACAACGCAGTGACGCCGGTGAGGTTCGAACCCGCGGCACTTCGGTCTCGTCAGCAAAAATGCTTAAATGAGGTCTTAACACGTATGTGATGAGTACCCAAATTTCACGTGCTTGCCCAAATATTTAAGCCAGTAAAAGTAAGTGAAGTATTATTCAGATAAAACATGTAGTAAAAGAAGAGACAGATGGGCCTGTGCTCAGTCTCGTGAGAGCCTTCACTCTTCACTCACGCTCTTTTGGAAAAAGTGAAGACTCATACCAATGTCTAGACACCTGATGGACCATGGTCAAGTGCGGATCCAGAGGGGGGGGGGGACAGGGGGTCCGGACCCCCTGGAAAACCACAAGTTATATGGGTTTCTATAGTGAATGAGCGATTGGACCCCCCCCCCTCCCCCTGGAAAACGTTGGACCCCCTCCGGAACTTTAAAAATGATAGTTTTCTTTGAAATTGACCATTTGACTTCTGCAAAATAAGCTGAGGACTAAAAAAAACAAAAAAAAACGTTGTCATACTTTTTTGTCAGATTAACCTGGACCCCGTCTAACGAAAATTCCTGGATCCGCATATGATGGATAAGATAAACATTTTTGTGTGTAGGATTGTGAATATTTTTTAGTTCATCAATTTTACTGCGTGTTTTGGGAACCTCATTGAGACGTTTATTTTGAGAACCAATAACACATGTGTTGTAGTCTAGAAATAAGAAATTAATACTGAATTACGCACTCTTATTTGGGCCTCGACGCGAAAAAACCTGTCTTAGGTGGTTTGGGAACAACAAAGGCGCAGACCAGCCTGCGCATCCGCGCAGTCTGATCAGCGCCGTTGTTTTTCTCTTTTTGGAAAGTATCACATCCATACTTGCTACAAGCGAAATTTAAACTTTCTAGCTAGTCTCTGCAGCTAAGCAGGCTAGTTTGAATCTAACTTTGTCGGAAATCCCGGAAACAGGTTTTATCACGTCGCGGCCCATCTAGAGAGAGGTCATCACCGTCACTGCACTGCCTTGCAAACACGTTCAAAGTTAATATTTCATGTCCAGACAATATTGTTCTTGGCATATCCATGATACAAAAAGTCATTAATCCGTAATAAACTTGCTTTTGTAAAGAGACGTTTGATTGGATGACGTCAAAATTTTGCAACCAATTGGAAAGTCTTGGCCCAATTCGAGGATCAAGCCTAGGATGTATGTAAGGCGTAGTTTTATATATATATGAAAAAGCTTCATTTTTAGCCAGAACTGGCGTAAGGAAATTTATTTTTGTAGCATGTGAGTTCAGCTCTATTTAAATCCAATATTCTGACAAAAGAATAAAGTTTCATATTTTTCAATAAAATATCGCTACTATTGAAAAAACCCTAAATTTCATTTATAGTATCTTGTGGAGTGTTGTAATGTTTGTTTTGCTTCAATCAACTTGTTACATGTATTGACTTGGCGTGGTTTTTGTGACGTCAGCGTCGCGTTATTTGACGTCAGTGTCACGTTATCAAAGTAGACCCTCGATGTACATTCGATATCTGATTCCAGGAATAAAAAATAATAGGAGTCGCGCTCACATGGTACCCACTATCTATTCACTGAAAGTTATAACTTCTGAAAATGACTAAGTTCAAATTGTACAAAAGGTTACATTAAATGAATTTGAGGATTGTATCCAAACTACGTGCACATTTTCAGACCATAGCTAAAGAATCTGTAAAGTCTAAAAGGATCAGCATAAAGCTGTAGACCTTACAAACATCCACTATAAATTACATTGATAGTAATATCGTCTGAAGAAGATAGCTCAACTTGTTAGAAAAGTGATGAAATACAAGTCAAGCTGAGGTATTTATTCAAACTACAAGAATATCCTCAGAACATGACCAAAACATCTGTTAACTTTCAAAAGCTGCATTGCTCATGGTCTGAAGATGCGCTTATGGCTTGGATATTAGAACATCTGTAAAGCTCCAAAAGATGCATAGACTATGGTCTGAATATGTGCATGTGGTTTGGAGATTAAAGCATCCGTAAAGCTACAAAATAACTTACCTGGTGATAACTTTAGGGAGGACTGTGCCGGTTAAGAACTTCTGACTTTTATGCTTATCAGTTCCTGTAATAAAGAAAACTAGATATATACATATAATGTGACGATAATCTCCAAAACCCATGCACATCTTCGGACCATGAGCAAATCTGCAAGGTTACAAAAAGATCAGAATAAAACTGATTCACAAAGTACCCACTCATTTCGTCTGATATAGCGAAAATTGACAAAGACAAGTTGCAAACATATAGATAAAATATAATGTGACAATAAAGTCCAAAACACGTGCACATCTTTAGTCATTAAGCAAAGCATCTGCAAAGTTTTAAAATGATCTGAATGAAATTGTACTTTAGTGGGACAAAGGGACGGGAGGCTAAATACATGTACTAAGTCCCCTCGCATTAATCGAATAGACAGGAGACAATATATGTAAGTGGATAAATGGAAGGATTGAAATTATTTTTCAGGGTATCAACAGGTATTTCATATTTACCAAGGGAAAGGACCCAATCGGTGTTCAATCCATTAGGTTTTACTGTTGTTTTTGTGTTTGTTACCATGAGGGCCTGGTACTAACTAATAAGAAAATGATGCTTATCATACTTGGTTACTAATTTTAAAACAAATCTACTATTTGCTTAAGCAGCGACATTCAGGTAAAAAAAGCTCGAAACTTTTCAAATTATTTTTCAGTACTTTATAGAAGATTCCTTATTGAAACTAACTTTCACTCCTTTTTTACAAACTTACTTGTTATTCTGAGTGAAGCGTTGTATCCACATTGTATAATTTAACCCCTTTATGCTCTTCTTAGACTCTTCCTTACGGTTTGATTAATAACTTAAGGATAGTCCATTGTATATATCGAGGGGTCACAGATTATAATTTCCAAATTCCTAATAAAACTGTATTTTTTTTCTCTGAATATCTTTTTCGTCTCAGCATACATTGTAGACCCTGATGAAATGCAGCATATGCTGCATTCAACTGGGTCTTCACTGTTTGCCAAAGTAGGCATTTAGATGTCAGTAGTAGATAAAGGGTTAAAACTTACCTTGTTATCAACCAAATTTTGCTTTCATCAATTTAATTCTAACTTATGTCAAGGTAGACACCTGCTTTCCTCTGCGAGTTAAGCGCTTCTGAATAGTCCGGCTGGTTTATTATCTATTTGAAATAAAGACGCATCTAGAAATTGATACATTTTATGACAGGCGAGTATTGGGTAGACTGAGGTGTTTAATAACCATTTTCGGAATTTCTCAAGCTCATGTTTTGTCACGTTTTCGTATCATATTTTGTATGAATGTTTTAGGTGTAATGGTATACGCAACGAAGATTGATATGATGAGGTTGCGGGTTCGAGCCTGACCGCCGACGCTGCTGTGTCCCTGAGCAAGACACAGTAATCCTTGCTTATTACTGGTTTAATACAGGAAGACCCGTCCCGACATTACTGAAAAATTGCTGACTGGGACGTAAAGAATAGAATCAAACAAAAACAGGTGGAGTTATCTAAATTGCAATGTGTTTTTATATATCTGGATCTATCTGAAAAATTGTTGACTAGGACGTAAAGAAGAAAAAAGGTTGGGTTATCTAAAATGCGATGTTGACTGGAATATTAAGAATATAATCAAGCAAAAACAGGTCGGATTTTCTAAATTGCGATGTGTTTTATATGAAAAATTGTTGACTGGGACGTAAAGAAAAATCAATGAAAAAATGGCCGGATTATCTAAATTGCGATGCGTTTTATATATCTAGAAATTGTTGACCTAATATGTTGCATAGGTCTTCGACGAAGCAGGCCCCGGTGAAATGCCGCGTATTGCGACTTCGCCTGGATCTTCACTGTTTTAAGGGGTCTTCAGTAAACAATGAGTTAATGCTAGAATGCACCAATCAATGAACAATGTTTTACAACGGGTACATGTAGGTGGCAATCGAAAACGTTAATACTATAGATGAACGTAGATCAAAAATAGCTAGAAACAAGTTTTCGATTGCCATTTGTCGCCAATCGGGCGACAAATGACAAATCAAAAACACTGTTTCTAGTGTTTTGGTCCGCAATCATCGATTGTTGAAAGCGTTTTCGATTGCCCCTACCCAGTGTGATGCTGTTCGTGGACCCCTGTGGCCAAGGGGTGGAATCGAGGCTGGGAGGGCGCTTTGTACAATCAGGATGGAGTCATACTTTTATCGAATGTCAGTGGGGCATATACTAGGACCCCTGTCCGGCCAGATACTTTTGTAGAGACGATTCTCTTGCAGCGGTCAATGTAACAAGTTTTAAGTAGTTTTCAGTCTATACAGTAGAGCCTGTATTAGGAGGCCACTTAAAAAAGACTAAACAAAGATCTGAATGACAAATGGTAGTTTAATGAAGGTCGAAAGCGTAGCAGGATACTCCTCTAAAAGCAATCTGCAATACTTTTGACATGCATTCAGCGATAATCGGTACTGAAAACCAATTTTGGGTGTGAGTTTTGAGTGGCCGCTTAAGACAGGTTTCACTGATAGTATGGTCAGCACAAAGTGACAATCAGTACAATCGTGCATGCTTAATCTTGCACAGAGTGGCATTTCTGACTTTGTCCCTAGATTCCTATTTTGTGTCAGACAACTTTTAAGAACCGCGCAAGGGATATTGTCGGTTTCTACCGCGTTTATCCGATGCAATTCCTACTAGAACAAGACCGTCATCATCTAAAGCGACGATCTCATCGGGATAATTATGTAGATACAGAACAAGATGAAGGCTGTATGACTAATCCTCCTCCATCTGGTTAGAATTGAACACACATATCAAATTTGGTAGTTTTTGAAGCTTTAAACCGATGGGAAGACGTTTCTGAACTTGAAACTGTAACTTTACACGGACAGGAAACGCCACACCAACAATGTCAACATATACTAGCCGGTGTCTAGCAAAAGTTAGAAGTTGCCAAGTCCGCCCATCGAAGACTCAGATCAGCCTGCGCATACGCGCAGTCTAATCAGAGTTTTCAATAGGCGCTCTATGGTAAGCCAAGCGCAAGGGACCAATGTTTCTTCATACGGAACACTAAGACTACATGAATGATCAGAAGGGACCATACTAATGCTTTCGCTTTACTTGAAGCTGGAACGTGATACATGTATAAAGTTACACTGACAGCAAACCTATACCAACATATCGTATTTAACCCCTCTTTGTGTCTTCAAGTGCTTATCCCTTAAACATAGGTCAGCCAGCACACAAGCTTCTACGATTTATCGTTATGCAGAGCAGCGAAGGCTCATGCGAGTCTGCGCAAATGCGCCGACTCGCCTAAGCCTTCGCTGATCTCATACAGTAGGTAGGGTTGTAGATATAGTATCAAGCAAGGATGTAGACCCTTAACTACGTCAGCATCGTCATCATCGGTGCACACTTATCAGAGCATTCGCTGCTCCCATACAATAAGTATTGATATAGAGGAAGTCTTCAACAAAGATTTTGACCATTGGCTACGTCAGCATGGGTGCACACTTGCAGAGCATTCGCTGCTCCCATACAGTAAGTATTGACGTAGAGGAAGTCTATAACAGAGATTTAAACCCTTGGCTATTTTATGAGGTGATGATGGTGTAGACAAATCAGGCCCCGAGGTTATAAAACTTTTTTCATGCTCAACTCCACGAAACACGAAATTTCAACTGCTCAGAAAAACTAAAATACTTACAAATGAAGAAGCTTCTTGCTTCAAGTCACTCAGATGTTGTATTTATCATGCTAATAAATGTTAAAATGCCAACTATCGTTGGCATTTTAACATTTATGAGCAGGATAAATTTCGTGCTCAGGTTAGTTGAGTATGAAAAAGTTTTATAACCTCGGGGTCTGTTTTGCATCACGAGGCTTGACGAGTAATGACAAATGGTGATCCAGAGGGACGGATTTTTCTATTCCCTCCTCACACGAATAATGAATTCTTTTTTCTTGCTCGTCATTAAATACCGCATTATATATTTGTTAAAAGGTTCAAAGAACTTCCTGTGTATGCCGAGATGCGATGTGACATGATAACATCACTTTAATATATTGATAACGTCACACATCTATAAACGTGCGGCTGTTTAATTTTTATATTTCCCACAGGTTTGTATGGGGTACATGTATGTGAGACAGAATTTTCTCGTGGGTTAAAAACATCGAATCCCAAACTTGTGTGCAAGAAAAAAAATAACTACCAACCCAACTCTAAAATCTCTAGTTAGGATGTGGCAAACCAATATTGCTAAGCATAGCCTAAGTGATTAGGCCAAATGTAAATAGTTTCGCTTTCAGTAACAAACTAGGTAGAGTTGGTAGGTAGAGATTTTGTATCAATTATTTTATTTAGTAAAAAGGAAACTAAGACTGGTGTAACTACGATATTTTTATACTAATTCATGTCATATTTACATGTATGTACAATTTATAGCATAAATGGTCAAAATTGTCAAATATTGACGTATGAGCCGCGACATGTGATTTCCAACAATGTGGCTTTTTGACAAGTGTAGACTCAGACGAACATGTGCAGGCTCCTGATAAGCTTAAAACTCCAAATTATGTTTGATCAGTAGCTTAACACTAATATAATATTCAAGCGACAAGAAAGGCTTTGATCAGACTGCGCGTATGCGCAGGCTGATCTGAGGCTTTGATGGTCGCACATACCATATTGTTTGAAATCTCATGTCGCGGCTGATATTCAGTTTATAGCCACACAAAATAACCCCTGTTCACTATAATCATATGTTCCTTAAAAAAATGTTTGCACAAGAAAACTTTTTTACTGGCAGTGTGTGGTTACCAGAACTAAACCATCTAAAATTATTTTTTATTCATTTATCTTTTGTTTTCCATAGTCGTGCCTTTCTCTGGGCATGTTGAGCTTGACAAACAGGCTCTACATGCCCAGTGAATAGCGTGAATATTGAATTATCAGACTACTAGCAATAATGAAGGTATTTTAGTTGTTGTTGATTTCTATAAGGGCATAAGAATTTTTATGAAATAAAATATAAAGTTTCACTGTTAGGATTGGGTTACCAGAACTAAACCTTTTAAGCAAATTTTTTATTCATTTATCTATTGTTTGCCATTGCGCTATTCACTGGGCATGTTGAGCCTGAAAAACAGGCTCTATATGCCAAGTGAATATTGAATTATCAGACTACTAGTAATAATGAAGGTTTTTAGTTGTTGATTTCCATAGGGCGTTGCCTTTTTACAGACCAGGAGATAATTGACCTCAGCATTGAAATTATTTTAGCTCACCCGAGTCACTTATTGGAGGCTTTCACGTCCAAGAAAAGCTTCAAAAGTGTCTTTGATGAGTTCCACAGTAATGGCGTGATAAGCATTTATTAAAATGTACATTTTTCTGTTTAATGATATATCATCATACCTCATGTAACATAATGATCATTTAACCATTTTCATTCGGATAGATTTCCCATAACATATTGATACAATAAATATGGAATAGTCACTTAAGTGTTTACTGAGGCATTGGTCACAATGTCTTTATATGACCATGCTTTTAATTTAATGCCCCAAAATAATTCTTTATCAGTTACCTTGCACATTACCAGCATTGTTGCACGTTGCCTGATAAACGTTGTCTATCTCACGGCATGTGCCTTTATCAGGTCATGATGAAGTTGCACTTTTTGAATGACGTCGCTAATGTGTCAATGGGTAAACTGATAAATAGAATACCAGGTTCGTGTCTTTTGATATCAAGTTTACCAGGCTCGGCTTTGAGGACGCATGTTGAATCGCTCGGTAACCTCGCATTGTCAACAAGCGTCCTCAAAGCCTTGCCTGGTAAACTTGATATCAAAAGTCACTCACCTAGTATTCTCTATCTAAGCAAACAGTGCACACCAGGATGACATACCATACTATGTGACATTTAAGCTTGGTCTTCCCTGTTTGCCAAACTTACTGTACATTAACCGTTTCCAGGATAAAAAAGGTTAACAATAATGAAACCTTCCAATAAGCCAACAGTGTAGCCAAAACATTTAAAAAGTTATGCACATCCAAGGGACACTATAGAAATTGAGCAGTAATTCTTATCAATAGCGTCTCTTTTAAATGGGGACTTCTCTTATAGGAAAGAATTTGCTCCTCTGAGAGCTAATTCTTTCCTTTAAGAGTAGTCCTTCATGGAACGACAAACACTATTTCACATTATATAATTTCTTTGAATGTGTACAATTGTATTACGCACGTGTGTACTTTCTTAATGAGATCAACACAACTGTAAGTTCTTAACTTATTGTCAACATCATAACATACAACACAGAAAAGCTCAGTAGCTAAAAGTGCAATGCCTCATTAAAGTTAAGGTCGACCTTGGTTAAGTATTCATCTTAAAGGTATGGAAAAAAAAAACGTTTCACACGTATTACAATCAAAATCGTTTCATGTGGTCTGTAGATCGCAATGACATATTTGGTCACATGTACTGCTGCAGTACATGTGGCCAAATATGTCATTGCGATCTACAGAACAAATGAAATAATGTTGATTGTAATAAGTTTGAAACGATATTTTTCGTACCTTGCAATTTATTAAACATTTGCAATACCATGTGAGCCACAACATGAGATTTCCAACAATGTGGCATTTTGACAAACGAAGACTCAGATGAGCCTGTACAGCCTCCTTTCAAGCTTAGAAACTCCAAATGCTGTTTGGTCAGTAGCGTAACAGTCATAGAATATTCAAGCGAGTAGCATAGGCTCTGATCAGACTGCGCGAATGCGCAGGCTGGTCTGAACCTTTGCAGGTCGCACATACCACATTGTTGGAAATCTCATGCCATGGCTCATGTTGAAATATCAATACTTAATTAAGGTTGTCCTTAACTTTAAGGCGGTGTTGTAATTTTGGGACCATTAGCCTAATATATGGGTATCTGGATATAAATACAGGAATCATTTGGTCAATTTTGCTTAATAATTTGAAAACGGGTATCTTTTAGAAATACCTAACAAATGCGCATTTATTAAACACCAACATCTAATGGTATGGCAAAATGAGCAAAATAATCTATATATCATCTAAAACTATTAACTTTATCAGGCTTTCACTACATGATACAAAAGTTGTGCAACATGCTTATTTTGAATATTTGAAGCCTTAGCAGAGTATTAACCTCTAAATGGTTACTTTGCAAACAGTGAAGATCCAGATAAAATGCTGTATAATATTGCATTACATCAGGGTCTGCACTGATTGCTGCGATAGAGAGGGGAATATAATATTCTTTGGAAAGTCTAATCTGTGACCCCACAATATATGCACTGGACCATCCGTTTTTGCTGTTCCCTTTGCGCTATTTTTTTGAGTTTGTAGAGTGAGTCTGTCACAAACAGGCTCTACATCCCCCAGAAATAGAATGAAAATTAACTTTTCAGAATATCAGTAACAATAGAGTTTCTTTGTTGTTTTCTACAAGAGAGTAATCTTAATACAGTAAAACCTGTGTAAAACGACCAATCTCAAAAAGACCAAAGATTTGTTTTGACAAAAAGGACGCTAAGCATATATGGGTTAATAATTTAAGATAAATGTGCATCTATTGAGTACCTTCATATAATGTTCATGTGGCAATATAAGCAAAAATATCCACCTTTTTGGGGGCCTTTAACACAGGCTACAAAAATTGTCCTGCATAGTAATTTGAATACAGTTAAACCTGCTAAATAAGCCACCTTTATAAGAGCTCAACCTGCATAAGAGAGCCAGTCTAAAACATTTCCAGTCATTGCCAGTCAACAAGTTGTTAATTGACCAATTAACACTTGGATTTACAGAAAGAATCCAATGGTGCATAAATAAACCTATGAGACCACTGAAATGCACATGGGACATTATATATACATGTATTTTTGTTTAATGAAACTATTATGTCAAACATACAGACAGGTCATCTTTAGATAGGAATTTTGTTATGAATCTGACAGAAAGAAGACCTTCTTCACGACAGATTTTCTGACTGACCCTTGATAAGACAGCAACCTGTGTATAATGAACAGTTTTGGCTTTCCAAAAGGTGGCTGTCTTATGAAGGTTGGACTGTATTTTGTTAATCCTTTGTAGACCCGAAACCCCTAAACGAGTTCTTTTGCAAACAATTTATTTATTTGTTTAGGTGTCATATTGTTAAAGAGTATCACATCCATACATACATAAATCAACTAATTGTCGTAAAAGACTATCGTTGTTAAAATATACAAAAAGTACAGCATATTCCATAAAATGACAATCTTATGATTTGGGTCGCAACACGAGAAAACCTGTCATCTGGGTTGCGAACAACAAAGGCACAGACCAGCCTGCGCATCCGCGCAGACTGATCAGCGTATTTGTCGTTCCCTTCTCGGAAAGCATTATATGTAAACTTCATATAGGTGAAATTTCAATATTCAAGCTAGTCTGTGTAGCTAAGGAGACTGGTTTGAGACTCACTTTTTCAGAAACCCCAAAGACAGGTTTTCTCGCAACAAGGCCCATTTAAAACAAGATTAAAATTTGTATGACAAATATGTACATAAAACAATACATTATAAAAGGAAAACTCAATCACAACGTATTTAAAACATATAATAACATATTACCATTTTAATTTTGATCGATTTTCTCAAACATGTCGATAAAATAAGTATGAGATAAACTATTTTGTGGTTTAGGAGACGCAGGTCGAAAATTCTAAATATGATTATGCATTTATGGCCCAAAAATTGTTTTTGTTGATGTTAAAACGGAAAAGAAATAGTTAAATTTGCATGCAGGCAGGCATCATTACAGAGAATAAAAATCGAATTCTGGAAAAAAATTTTTATCCCGAAAGTAGTCATATTGCATATCAAATTAAAGGGGGGAAAAGAGTAGAATATACAAGCCAAAAAGCTTGACCTTACACACACCCTGGCCTCTAGGGTCAGGTTGAAATTTATACATTGATATTGTGCAGATATAAGTATATTTTAATTGAACTGAGCATGTTGCCACTAAAACAGAGGGCATACTACACCATTGACAGTCTTTAGTTATGATCTGAATAGTACCAAAGGCGGATTATGGGGTAGGAGAAATGGGTTTAATATTTTGAAATTTACTATTTTCTCTAAAAAACACTTCATCAGGGATTTGCCTTGTATTAAATACTATTGAGGAGAGCAATTTTCAGCAAGAAAAAGAATTTATCATTTATATGAGGATGGGTCAGAAAAAAATCAGTCCCTCGTTAGCACCGTTTGTCATCACATGGCAAGCCTCGTTATCCGAAAGTGTGATTATCGGGGCGGATTTATCTACCCAACCCTCACACTCACGATAGATTCTTATAATTTAGGAGGAGCGCGGTGTCTCAGTGGTATAGTATTAGACTCAAGGTCAAAGTATTTGACTCAAGGTCAAAGGGTATCAGGCTCAAAACTCACCGAAGACACTGCATTGTGTCCCTGAGCAAGCCACTATATACACTACATTATGTCATTGAGCCAGACACTTTAAAATTAGCCTAGTACCGATTCAACCCAAACGGGAAATCGTCCCAATGTGACTGACGCATTGTTGACTGGGCTGTAAAGCAACAACACAATTTTATTATTCTATGTATGCGTCTATGAACCAGAGTAAAATGGGCCTCGGTGCAATAAAACCTGGGGTTTGTGAGTAACAAAGGCGCAGACCAGACTGCGCATCCGCGCTGACTGATCAGCGCCTTTGTTATTCGTTTTAAAGAAAGTAATATATGTTAACTTGCTACAGGTGAAATTTTAATGTTCTAGCTAGTCTCTATAGCTGAGGGGACTGGTTTGAAACTCACTTTGGCGGAAACACCGAAGAATGGTTTTCTCGCGACAAAGCCCAAATAGAAACCAAGCAACAGTTGCAGTATATTAAACCCATTTATGCCATGTGGAATTCCCCATCCATATCAATTGGACAAATCCATTTCGAATTTAAGGTCCTTGGGTAGTAAGTTTCAATTTCATTTAAATTTTGTAAAAATATCTACTGTAGCAAACAGAGTTGAAACTGACAAGAAACCGTGTATTGTGGCGTCTAATCTAGTTCTGTGTTCCCTTAATAAGTACGCTGGATAGTGTTGCGCGTTTTTGGAATACCATGCCATCTGAGTGTCAAATAGCTTGGATCCAGATTAGGCCCGACGCCATGCCTGATCTGGATCTATAATGTTTGCAAATGTCATCAGCAGACTCATCATATGTCGTGGGTACTCAAAAGAACCGTCTCAATGAGACGGTTCTTTTGAGCACCCAAAACACATGTTCTAGTTGATGGGTAAGAAAATAATTACAACTTTACGCTAAAAATGTTTGCTGGATAAGAACCAAAAGTTTATGCACTGCCTCAAATATTGCTGTAATCACTTTTTACTCAAACATACTGCAATTGTTAAATGGCGTTTTATTACAAGTTGCCCAGTGACGCAAGTTGCTCAAGTAAGAAATCCGCTAACACACTAAATTTAGTATTGAGTGTGTATCTGGGTAATGGCCCAGATTTTAAGAAAGCATTGATTTCCTCATGAAAAAGCTCTGGTTTCAGTATTTCAAATGTTATGGGAATAATGACTTGCCTTTTGGTATAAATGCCCTCCATAGCTGCAACATTAAACTCAAATACGTTCCAAAAATCTGCACAGTAGTCATTCGATAGCAATACAACTACGTTTCGGGTCTTGCGCAAAGCCTCTGATATTTCTGAATAGAGTTTCCTACCTGCATGTAGCTCATCCCTGATTAAAACTTTGAAGCCTTTTTGTTTCAACCAGGGGTAAAGTTCTTTTGTCACAAAATCATGCATAGATTTATTAGCAGAAATGTCATGATCGCGCTCGTACGATATATATATATCGTACTCTAGCTCGATCTGACACTCCTCCAGTGGGTGATAAGGGTTTACACTGCGTCTCCCAAAAACACTTAGATATTGCTCTTTCCATCTTTTATGGAGGAGAACAGCAACAACACTACCTCCTATGAGCAAGACAATAAAATAAATCACACAGCTAACAGTCACAGTTACGTAAATGCATTCATCTTTTAGTTGTTGGTATATTTTAACCCTATGACGTAGACTTACTTGTGTTTCATTCTCATACTTACACATGAGTTCGGCTATGTTGTAAACGACATTAGTGGTACTGAGCCATTTCACGAAACTTAACCTCCTACAATCGCATCTTAAATCATAATTACCATCCAAATAAATCTTTAAGTCGTTAGATGTTATGCCTGTAGTGAATTGACTAGAAGCGTCTTGAATTATATTATTAGATAGATAAATTTCTTTTAAACTCACCAAAGATTTTATTTCAAATGTTAAAGTAATAAGAAAATTGTCTGACAAATATAAATGTTTCAGATGTGTTGTGTGAGTAAACGCTACTGCTGGTATTTCAGTAATTTTATTGTCGCTTAAATCAAGGTCTTCAAGACGTGTTAACTTATCAAGCCAAGGCCATAAACCTTTTAACCATTTACTACAATCTTTAATGGGCCTAAATTTAGATATATTCAACGACCTGATATGGTTATTAGTGTAGTCATATTTGAATAAACTGCATATCAGCCCACTTTTGCTTACATCAAGCCATTCAAGAAATGGAGAAATTGGCGGCCATGATTGTAGCATGAATCTAGTTTCTGAGCTCAAACCTTGACTTTTAAATGTCATATTTCTACCTTGATCGTTAAATGTCGTATTTTCAATTTGATGTTTAAATGTCATATTTCTGGCTTGATCATTAAATGTCATATTTCTAACTTGATCTTTAAATGTCATTTTTCTGTCTTTAAATTTGACAGTTTGAGCAGTTTTGTTTAAGCGCTTATAAATTGTTGTTGTTGTATTATAAAGTGGAACTGATGCCACTGTGTACCACTGGTACTGACCAGTTGAGTCCCTAGTTGTTCTCTTTATATCCCTTTTCAGATGAGCATTCGTGTATGTAGAATGGGGAGTCTGATCAGATAGATCTAGTTTCTCTAAGTTATACATTAGACTTAAAGCGACTGATGAGATATCTTCAATATTGTTGTTTGTGAGAATAAGCTCTTTTAGTGACTTGGGCACAAATGGTATTTCTGGCAAATTGTTGTGGGACATATCAAGATATTCAAGATATTCAAGATATGGTTGAGAACAGTCAACCCATGGCATTACATCAAATGTGCATAGGTTAGTGGCAATCAGATTTTTGACTCTACTATTGCATACTGCTGCTATAAAATAAGTCCACATAGTGTACTTACATAGAAACCTACTTTTACTTATATCAAGTGATGTTAAGTTTTTCAAACTAGTAAACGCATTCCGAGAAATGTTACTCAACTTGCAACTTCCCAATGACAGCGCAAGTGAACGTGTATACCTTAAATTGAAAAATGTCTCATTATTGATTTCTGATATATTACCTGATATTTCTAAATATTCTAGATTCTTCAGACTAGAATACCCGTGTCCAAAGTTGGTGTTTGGTGCTCCTGTAATATATAACTGCTTTAAGCTTGGTATTTTGCTTATTGGATTGTCCACGTATGTATAGTTAACATCATGAGGAATATCATACATAATCAGGTTTAATTGTTCCAGGTGGGTGAGAGGTTGAAATATGTCTGTTGGTAAAGATGTACTGTGATACAGTCTATTGCCGCTCAAATCTAGAACTTTCAGTTTGGTTAGTCTGACAAATACTCCACTGGGAAGATGATGCAGGTCATTATATCCTAGATTTAGCATCAGAAGATTTGAAAGACCAGTGAACATAGTATCGCTGAGATTCTGAAGTCCACACCATGCAAGATTAAGGTCTTCAAGGTATTCCAATTCCATGAATGGAGTCGAGTTGACGCTTATCGGTTGGTTATGGCTCATATCCAGATAGGTAAGATTACTAAGTCCTTTGAACATAGATACTTCTAGGTCGTTATCAATAATGAAAAGCTTTTGTAGATTAGGAATGCTGGCAAAAAAGGCACTGTTCAAATCTTGAAGCATCCAATTGTCAGATATGTCTAAAATTCTTAACGTTGAAAGTTCTGTATCAGAGTCATTGTTTAAATGTATAATGTCATTCCAATTTAAATCAAGTTCCACTAAATTATCAAATCTTCTGAACTGCCTTGGATTGACTTCTTTGAACCAATTATGTGCTAAGTTTAAAACTTTGGTTGAATCAGGGACATAAGAAGGTACCTTGTCTAGGTTCTGACCTGAACAATCTGCTGTAAATGCTGTACGATTTATGTCACACGAACCAGAGATTCCACTGCAGAAAAGTACAGTACAACATAACACGACAGTCGTGGCCTTTGAGAAATCCATAACGTGGTCCAATATTTTGTATCACGGCAAAGCGACCTGAAATATAAGTGAGACATCATATGAGAGTGTGGTACTTATCATATTTGGGAGCAGCGAAGGCTCAGTCGAGCCTGCGCATATGCGCAGTCTCGTCAGAGCCTTCTCTGTTCCCATATACACATTACAGCTGTAGAAAACAACTGAAACCAATGGCGTAGCCAGAGCGCTGAAAAAGTTATGCACATCAAAAGGAGACTACTAGATCCAGCAGTGATTCTCTCCAATTGCGTCCCTTTTCGTAATGGTAACTTCTCTTAAAGGACTGAATCTGCTCCCAGAGGGAGCAGATTCATTCCTTTAAGTGCAGTTCCTTATGACATGGACAATCACTTTTACCCCATTAGGTTACCCCCCTTGAATGTTTTTTATGACACACGTGCGTAGCTACGTAATGGGAGCTGTGCCAATGGAAACCAAAATGTTGACCTCTATATAGCTCCACCGGATACGTCAGCAAATGCTTAAATTAGGTCTTTACACGTATGTGATGAGTACCCAAATTTCACGTGCTTCCCAAATATTTGAGTCAGTAAAAGTTAGTGAAGTATTATTCAGATTAAAAATGTAGTAAAAGAAGAGACAGATGGGCCTGTGCTCAGTCTCGTCAGAGCCTTCACTCTTCACTCACGCTCTTTTGGAAATAGTGAAGACTCATACCAATGTCTAGACACCTGATCGACCATGGTCAAGTGCGGATCCAGAGGGGGGGGGGGACAGGGGGTCCGGACCCCCTGGAAAACCACTTGTCAAGTAATATGGGTTTCTATAGTGAATAAGCGATTGGACCCCCCCCCCCTCCCCCTGGAAAACGTTGGACCCCCTCCGGAACTTTGAAAATGATAGTTTTCTTTGAAATTGACCGTTTGACTTCTGCAAAATAAGCTGAGGACTAAATAAAAAAAAAAATATGTTGTCATACTTTTTTGTCAGATTAACCTGGACCCCGCCTAACGAAAATTCTTGGATCCGCATATGATGGATAAGATAAACATTTTTGTGTGTAGGATTGTGAATATTTTCTAGTTCATCAATTTTGCTGAGTGTTTTGGGAACCTCATTGAGAGGTTTACTTTGAGAACCAACAACACATGTGTTGTAGTCTAGAAATAAGATATTAATACTTGAATTACGCACTCTTATCGTGGCCTCGACGCGAAAAAACCTGTCTTCGGTTATTTTGGAATCAACAAAGGTGCAGACCAGCCTGCGCATCCGCGCAGTCTGATCAGCGCCTTTGTTTTTCGCTTTTTGGAAAGTATCACATCCATACTTGCTACAAGCGAAATTTAAACTTTCTAGCTAGTCTCTGCAGCTGAGCAGGCTAGTTTGAATCTCACTTTGTCTGAAATCCAGGAAACAAGTTTAATCACGTCGCGGCCCATTTAGAGAGAGGTCATCACCGTCATTGTACTGCCTTGCAAACACGTTCAAAGTTAATATTCCATTTCCAGACAATATTGTCGTTGGCATATCCATGATACAAAAAGTCTGAAATCCGCAATGAACTTGCTTTTGTAAATTGACGTCTGATTGGATAACGTCAAACGGAAAATCTCCACCTGATTTGAGGATCAAGCCTAGGATGTATGTAAGGCGTAATGTTATGAATAAAAAGGCTGCATTTTTAGCCAGAACTGGCGTAAGGAAATTAAGTTCTGTACAAAAGGTTACATTAAATGGATTTGAGGATTGTATCCAAACAACATGCACATTTTCAGACCATAGTTTAATTATCTGTAAAGTCTAAAAGGATCAGCATGAAACTGCAGACGTTGGGAACACCCCTTATAAATTACATTGATAGTAATATCGTCTGAAGAAGATTACTCAACTTGTTAGAAAAATAATAAGATAAAAGTCAAGTTGAGACCTTTATTCAAACTAAAAAAACACTCAGAACATGGCCAAAACATCTGTAAAGCTCCAAAAGATGCATTAGTACATGGTCTGAAGATGCGCTTGTGGCTTGGATATTAAAACATATGTAAAGCTCAAAAAGATGCATTTACTATGGTCTTAAGATATGCATGTGATTTGGATATTAAAACGTCTGTAAAGTTTTAAAAGATGCATTGGCCATGGTCTAAAGATGCGCTTATGGCTTGGATATTAAAACATCTGTAATGCTCCAAAAGATGCATAGACTATGGTCTGAATATGTGCATGTGGTTTGGATATTAAAACGTATGTAAAGTTTCAAAATAACTTACCTGATAATGTTAACTTTAGAAAGAACTGTGTCGGTCAAAAACTTCTGACTTTTATGCTTATTAGTCCCTGTAATAAAGAAATATATATATGCACATATAATGTGACGATAATTTCCAAGAAACATGCACATCTTCGGACCAGAAGCAAATCTGCAAGGTTACAATATGATCAGAATAAAACTGATTCGCAAAGTACCCACTCATTTCGTCTGATATAGCAAAAATTGACAAAAACAAGTTGAAAACAGATAGATAAAATATAATGTGACAATAAAGTCCATAACACGTGCACATCTTTAGTCATTAAGCAAAGTTTTAAAAAGGATCTGAATGAAACTGTTCTTTAGTGAGACGAAGAGACGGAATATGCCAAATACTAAGTCCCTCGCTTTAATCGAATAGACAGGAGACAATATATGTAAGTGGATAAATGGAAGGATTGAAATAATTTTCTAGGGTCTCAACAGGGATTTCAAATTGCCAAAGGAAATGGCACATCGGTGTTCAATCCATTAAGTTTTACTGTTGTTTTTGTTTTTGTTACCATGAGGCCTGGTACTAACTAATAACAAAACGATGCTTTAAATAAATCTACTATTTGCTTAAGCAGCAATATATTTCATCGAAACTATTTGTGCAATTTGTGTAGAGGACATTATGATAATCATTTGTGAAATAATTGTGTTTGAGTCAGTGGATAAGTAAGACGTCGCATTAAGGTATTTATATTTTTGCTCTGGTGCCCAGTTTGCTTAGCGGAACTAGTCCTTCTAAGTAGGAAAGGGATGACCTCTTAAAATTGGCTCTTGTTTGTGATGTGTATTGCGATTTTATTACTTTCTCATTTTGTATCCTGGGACAGGTGTGGTACTTGATTGTATCGATTCCTGATCCTTGCTGTCTTTCTTACTTTCGAAATTTTCAAATTATTTTTCAGGCCTTTATAGAAGAACGTATCTCCATATTGTTTGGTATAGCCCCTCCTTATTTACAAACTTACTTGCTTTTCTGAGTGAAGCGTTGTATCCACATTGTATAATTTATCCCCTTAATGCACTAAAAGACTCTTCCTCCAGTTTGATTAATAACTTTAGTATAGTCCATTGATAATATCGAGGAGTCATAGATTATAATTTCCAAATTCCAAATAAAACTGTATTTTTTCTCTGAAGATCTTGTTTGCCTTAACAAACAGTGTAGACAATGATGAAATGCCGCACGATGCGGCATTTCATCTTGGTTTTCACTGCTTGCCAAGGTATACATTTACTAGGAGTCACTACTGTCGTGCCAACCAAGAGTGACAGTGACGTCGTTTTTTTGTTTACAATTGTTAAGTAAAACATAAACTTGTGCACTCAACTTGAGCTAATGCGAATCGATAGATCACTTGTGTAATTCATCCTGTCCTGAGGATAGGATTAATACGCAAGTGATCTATCGATTCTAAGTCCCTGATAACTTTGTAAACAAAACATGAGGTCACTGTCACTCCTGGCTGGCAGGACAGTAGTGGATAACGAACTAAGGCTTACCTGAAATTCAACCGGATTTTGTTGTTAATCAATTTAATCTGAATTCTGTCGAGGTGAACACCTGCTTTCCTCTGCGAGTTAAGAGCTTCTGAATAGTCCGGCTTGGTTTTTGAAATGAAGATGCGTCTAGAAATTGATACATATGACAGGCAGGATTTGGGTACACTTAGGTGTTTAATTACCATTTTTGAAATTTGTGAAGCTCAGATTTTGTCACTTTTTGGTATCATATTTTGTATGAATGTTTTAGGTGAAATGAAAAACCCCACTAAGCTTGAAAAGCTGAGGTAGCGGGTTCGAGCCTCATCGGCGTCACTGCATTGTGTCATCGAGAAAGATACTGTAATCCTTGCTTAGTACTGGTTCAATTTAGGAGGATCCATCCCGACATAACTAAAAAATTGCTGACTGGGACGTAAATAATAAAATCAAACAAAAACAGGTGGGATTATCTAAATTGCGATGTGTTTTATATATTTAGATCTATCTGAAAAATTGTTGACTGGGACGTAAAGGAAAACATCAAGTAAAACACAGGTCGGATTATCTTAATTGCGATGTATTTTTTTATCTAGAGGTTGTTAACCTATATTACATAGTATAGGTCTACGACGGCGCAGGCCCCGGTGAAATGCCGCGTATTGTAACACTTCACCTGGATCTTCACTGTATTTAGAAGTCTTCAGTAAACGAAGAGTTAATGCTAGAATGCACCTGCCAATGAGCAATGCTTCACCAGAGCTTATACTCACAACGGGTACATGTAGGTGACAATCGAAAACGTTAATACTATCGATGAACGTAGATCAAAAATAGCTAGAAACAAGTTTTCGATTGCCATTTGTCGCCAATCGGGCGACAAATGGCAAATCAAAAACACTGTTTCTAGTGTTTTTGGTCCGCATTCATCGATTCTTAAAAACGTTTTCGATTGCCCCCTATCCGCTGTGATGCTGTTCGTGGACCCCTGTGACAAGGGGGTTGGATGTGGGTAGGGATGGCGCTTTGTACAATCAGTAGCGAGTCCAACTTCTATGCAATGCTAGTGAGGCGTGACTTAGGACCCCTGTCAGGCCAGATACTTTTGTAGCGATGATTCTCTCGCAGCGGTAAATGTTACAAGTGAAGTAGTTACAATATGTACATGTATCAGTATATGCAGTAAAACCTGTCTTAAGCGGACACTTAAAAATAGATAAAAAAAAAGGTCTTAGTGGTAAATGGTAGGTTAATGAAGGTCGAAAGCATAGCAGAATGCTCCCCTTGTAATACTTTTGACCTGCATTCAGCGATAATCGGTATTGAAAACCAATTTTGGTGTTATTTTTGAGTGGCTGCTTAAGACAGGTTTCACTGGTACATGTACATGTAGTATGGTCAGCAGAAAGTGACAATCAGCCAATCGAAGATTCCAAATCTTGCACAGAGTGGCATTTCTGACTTTGTCCTTAGATTCCCATTTTGTGTCAGACAACTTTTAAGAACTGAGCAAGGGATATTGTCGGTTTCTACCGCGTTTATCCCATGGAATTCCAACTAAGAACAAGACCGTCATCATCTAAAGCGACGATCTCATCGGGATAAACATGTAGATACAGAACAAGATGAAGGCTGTATGACTTATTCTCCTCCATCCGGTTAGGATTGAACACACATATCAAATTTGGTAGTTTTTGAAGCTTTAAACCGAAAGGAAGAAGTTTCTGAACTTGAAACTGTAACTTTACACGGACAGGAAACGCCACACCAACAATGTCAACATATTTTAGCTGGTGTCAACCAAAACTTTGAGAGAGAATTTACCATGTGCGCCAATCGAAGACCCTGATCAGCCTGCGCATCCACACAGTCTGATAGGAGTTTTCAATGGGTGCTTTGTGGAAAACCAAGCGCTAGGGACCAATGTTTCTTCATACGGAACACTAAGACTACATGAATGATCAGAAGGGACCATACTAATGCTTTCGCTTTACTTGAAGCTGGAACGTGATACATGTATAAATTAACGCTGACAGCAAACCCTATACCAACATATCGTATTTAACCCTACTTAAGTTCTTCAAATGCTTATCCCTTAATCATGGGTCAGCCAGCACACGAGGTTCTACTAATTATCGCTTTGTCGAGCAGCGAGGGCTCGCATGAGCCTTCGCCGATCTCCTAGGTATTGCTGTAGATATAGTATCAAGCAGAGATGTAGACCCTTGACTAGGTCAGCATGGGTATACACTTGCCAGAGCCTTCGCTGCTCACATACAGCATTGATACACACTTACCAAAGCCTTCGCTGCTCACAAACAGCATGGACACACACTTACCAGAGCCTTCGCTACTCACATACAGCATGTATACACACTAACCAGAGCCTTCGCTGCTCACAAACAGCATGGATACACATTTAACAGAGGCTTCGCTGCTCACATACAGCATGGATACCCACTTGCCAGAGCCTTCGCTGCTCACTTACAACTTGAATACACTTGCCAGAGCTTTCACTGCTCACATACACCATGGATACACACTTATCAGAGCCTTCGCTGCTCACATACACCATGGATACACACTTACCAGAGCCTTCGCTGCTCATATACAGCATGGATACACACTAACCAGAGCCATCACTGCTCACATACAGTATGAAAACACACTCACCAGATCCTTCGCTGCTCACATACAGCATAAATACACACTTACCAGAGCCTTCGCTGCTCACATACAGCATGGATACATACTAACCAGAGCCTTTGCTAGTCACATAAACCATGGATACACACTTACCAGAGCCTTCGCTAGTCACATACAACATGGATACACATTTACAAGAGCCTTCGGTAGTCACATACAGCATGGACACACACTTACCAGAGCCTTCGCAAGTCACATACACCATGGATACACACTTACCAGAGCCTTCGCTAATCACATACACCATGGATACATACTTACAAGAGCCTTCGCCAGTCACATACAGCACAGATACACACTTACCAGAGTCTTCGCAGTGCACATACAAAATGGAAACATACTTACCAGAGCCTTCGCAGGTCACATACACCATGGATACACACTTACCAGAGCCTTCGCAAGTCAAAAACACCATGGATACATACTTACCGGAGCCATCACTGCTCTCATACACTATTGATACACACTTACCAGAGCCTTCGCTGCCCACATACAGCATGTATACACACTCACCAGAGCCTTTGCTGCCCATATACAGCATGTATACACACTTACCAGAGCCTTCGCTGCCCACATACAGCATGGATACACACTAACCAGAGCCTTAGCTGCCCACATACAGCATGGATACATACTAACCAGAGCCATCACTGCTCACATACAGCATGGATACACACTTACCAGAGCCTTTGCTGCCCATATACAGCATGTAAACACACTTACCAGAGCCTTCGCTGCCCACATATAGCATGGATACACACTAACCAGAGCCTTAGCTGCCCACATACAGCATGGATACACACTAACCAGAGCATTCGCTGCACACATACAGCACGGGCTCTCCCATACAGTTAGTATGGATGTAGATGAGGTCTTTAAAATATTTAAACCCTTAGCTACGTCAACATGGGTCCACATTTACCAAAACATCGCGGTTGCTCCCATACAGTAAGCATGGGTGTAGATGAAATCTTAAATAAAGATAGATTTTAGATAGATAGAAGTTAGCTATGCCAGCCTTTGCGTTTAAAGTAGGATCTTGCGCATATGCGATTAGAACCTAAACTTATGAAATGGCTCAGTAAGCTTGTGCATGGCGAACCCGACATTTTTAATTGAACCCTAGTCATGCTGAATATATATATATATATAGGGTGAGAAATAGGAGAAATAGGCTAATGCACCAAACGAGATATCTTTCCTGTAGCACTGGATCCAGTAAAGGATGCTAAATTGATTTGAGAAATAAATATAAAAGGATATAAATAAAAAAACAGTGCAATTTTTTTTGAAACTAAGCGCTTTCGGCTTTCGCCTTGTTGACATATCATCCTGACCTACCCAAGGTCAGGGATAGTGTTGACAAAAATTGGTCCATCATTGAGTCATCAGATGAGTTGAAGGATATTTACCAGAGCAAACCAGTCATGGCTTTCAGACGCCCTAAAAGCCTTCGTGACTTCCTGGTACGAGCACGACTCAAACCAAACTCTAATGATGACAACCAAAATGGTGAATGTCGAGCCTGTGGCAGAAAAAGATGTCAATGCTGCAAAATGATAACCTCAGCTGGCACTGTGAAGTCATCTTCTGGGGCCACTGTAAGACTGAGACAGAACACAGACTGCACAACAGAGAATGTTGTGTATCTGATCTCTTGCAGCAGTTGCAACAAACAGTACGTAGGTGAAACCAAAGGCCCATTGAACAAACGCATGAATGGCCATCGTGATGACTGGAGACACCGTAGGTTTGAAAGATCACCAACAGCTGAGCATTTTCACTCTGCAGATCATGACTTCTTGAGCCATGCCTCTGTCTGCTGCCTTGAACACAACAAGGAGTGGTCAGATTCTACCAGGAAACTCCGTGAGAGCTACTGGATTCGGCGTCTGAATACTCTGTGTCCATTTGGCATCAACAAGGGTGACTGACTCTATCTGGTCATATGGTAGAACACCTGGTGTGCTGTGTTGTTGTAGACGACCTTTCAGGAGCCTAGACATGTTTTAGACTTCTGTTCTACACAAATTTTCATACAAGACATTTCTTGCCAGAATGCCAAAATTTGTACGATGTATTGCCAGAATGCCAATTTTGTGCGCTGTGTTTAATTCAGAAATATTGTGCAGTTATATTTGTGAAAATCAAGGCATAACAACTGGGCCCTTTTTAGGGCTTAAATAACCACATAATTCATGTATATAGTTATATTTTGTCAACTATCTACCTAATTTAATGTGTCTTGAAACTCTGATGAAGGCGAAAGCCGAAAGCGCTTAGTTTCAAAAAAAAATTTGCACTGTTTTTTGATTTATATCCTTTTATATATATATATATACTACACGCCTCTTCAATTTTCATCTTGGTAACCTGCAAGCAAGCATTTTCAATCAGAGTGGAGAAACAAGCTGCTTTTGATCTACGGTGTTTCTAAAACAGGATAAATCCGGATTTAAACAGGACAAGGGTACACAATGTCATTGCCAACTAGTGTCGTTTACTCATAACCTTTACAAAAAGATTGGGCCCGGATCAGGCCCGACAGAACGTCGGGCCTGATCTGGATTTATTCTTTTTGACACTCAGATGGCCACATGATTCCTGAAAGATTTTTTTATAAACGTTGATTTTGAAAAAAAATCTGCAAAGGACAAAAAATGAAACTTGAACACATTCGATGGCGCGCCATCGCAAATCTCCACACTCTCGAAGAAATCGAATAGAATTTGATCCTTTGACCCCATTCCAAGTTCACCAGTTTGATCCTGGGGTAAAATGTTTCAGTGTATCCTAGTCCACTGATCATCCCCTATAATTTGATATGCCACATGACTATGTTCAGAAAACTTAATTTTTGACCCCTAGCACCCCAAGTCCCACCCCTGGGGCATGACCCAGGCGACCGAATGAAAATCCTGTCTGATATGTTTAATATCATTCATTTATTAGAAGACAAACACAGTTTGGTTTAAAAATATTTGAAATTGACTTTGTTATTGAAATTAAACTATATTTGACCTTTCGGTCACGCCACAAGGCCCCGGGGGGAGGGGCCAAAAGAAATTGTGCCGTTGCACGCCAAAAATTCTATTGTCTTATTTTTCATCTAAAAACTCAAAAGAGCTGTCTCAATGAGACGGTTCTTTTGAGCACCAAGTACATTAAATTATTAATTGAATAATATTTTGTCCAATGCAAAGACTGTAAGTTGCCTTTTTACACCAAATGCACAGCCCAGGCTAGGGTTGGGCCCAGGCTAGGGTTGGACCCTAACTCGTTGTCTTTTTGCATCCATCTGCTGAACCTGGGCAACAGAGCAGTGATTCTCTGTCGCCTGAGTTCAGAAGCTTGGCACTCCTATCTATGCATGCTGATCATTTCATTAATGACTGTGCTTATGGTAGTATAGGTTTTATCATTTTAGATATGTCATGTGAATGTATACCTAAGGAATAAAGAAACGCAACAAACACTTTGAATCATTGTAAGCATGCAATGTGATGCAAGTTTTTAGTGCAAATGATATTTATCCATAGGAGCATATGTGTCCGTCAAAATTACAGTAGGTTCAACGTAATTATCGATTACGTAATCATTTTGGTACGCGCGTAACCAGCCTGATCCCCCATAGTAAACTGCTGAAACAGGGTCAATAAAAGCAAAGTTTGAATCAACTATCGGTTTATTGTTTTAAAAAGTCTTGGCAATAGATTGCGGATCAAGGAAATGATCAAATGGCAACGTTTCTGTAAGATTCTTAAACAGTTTAACGTCATTAACGTCAATTCTGAATACTGCGTGAAACGCGTAAACTTTCTTTTCTGCTTGAGATTTATTCAATACAAGAACGTTTTGTTCAAGAATTATGACTCGAGGTCTTCAGACGTCAAAAAACTTCAATTCTGACGTCAAAATTCGATATCCTACGTTTAAATGGTTTCCATAATGATTATGTGTTTTTCTTATGATAAAATGGTCCAGTGACAAAGTTTAGGTTACAGTTATCAAGTTTGGTGTTCACCCTCAGCATGTAATCAGATTTTTTCTCTTGCATTATATCGTGTTTTGTTTGGCTGACTTCAATACAAACACCTTACCAGCGTATTTCTACGGTATCTGAACAGTCAGTTTTTCCCACGAAAGCATTTTCTTATGTCTCTAGGTTTATTTTATCCCGTATATTCACCAGCGACCCAAACCTGACGGCTCTAAGTGACGTTTATCGTTTATTCACTACCATTGTGTATCTTGCCATTCAAGAAGCGTGTTTTGACGCAATATTTCACTGCATTACGATTATGATTGGGCGTTTGTTTAATTTGCACATTGTCAAGTCGACGCCAAATAACCAAATATAGAAAAGACGGAGTTTCTTGATCTTTATTCTGACGTTAACGTCACATTTTACGTTTTCATATGTCTTCATCTTGTAGCGTAAATTGAAGCGTTAAAATGACATTTTGGTATTTCATCACATGCTATAAATACTCAATAAGAAATTATAAAAGAGATATCGCCAAACCGTCATTTAAACACGCAAAAAATATATTTTTGTCTGTTGCGTTTCTTTATTCCTCAAGTATATATATGTTGCGATTGTTACCGAGGGTCACATTATTGTGTTTGTTTGTTTGATTTGATTCTTTACGTCCCATCAACAATCTTTCAGTTAAACAGGGACGGGTCTTCCTGTGTTGAACCAGTACTAAGCTAGGATAAATGTGTCTTACTCAAGGACCTCAACGCAGTGACGCCGGTGAGGCTCGAACCCGCGGCCCCTCGGTCTCGAGTCAAGCACTCTATCACTGAGTCCCTGCGCTCCCTAGAGGGTCACATGGTAGAATAATTTTATAATAGCTAATGTGTTTAACCCTCATCAAATAATGTATATAAAAACAAATATGTACGGGTAAGAAAATACTTACAATTTTAGATGGATCCTGTCGTGACGGCTCAGGTCAAGACTTTTCATACGCGGATCCAGAGGGGGACAGGGGCTCCCGACCCCCCCCCCCTGAAAAATTACAAAATATAGGGTTAATTAGCAATATTGGTCCGGATCCCCTGAAAGTCACTAAGCTACGAAACCAGTATTCAATGTTGGGCCATCATCGGCACGCCAGCGAAACACCATTTAACGGCGTTTCGCTGGCGGGCCGATGATGGCCCGCTTATAGTGGTATTTGGATCCTCTCTCCCCTCATCAACTACAAAAAAAGTTGTCAAAGTTCGAAGTTGGACCCCCTTTGATAAAACTTTCTGGATCCGCGCATGCTTTCACAATGTACATGTCATTGACATGTTCCATGGGATGCTTCTGCATGCTTTTTTTGTTTCTGCTGATTTTTCTTAAATGAACGTTTTCGAAATTTGCTTTCATGAATACCATCAGAGTGTCAAATAATAAGGGATTCTTTCCTGGTTAAAGGCCTATATTTCTGTCCATGAAGGTTATTAATGGATTAACTGACAAGGAACAGATTTAAATCCATTTCAGTATTTCGCTGGATTAAAAGGGCTCAAGAGGGGACTTACCTGTATAAAACAACATTTCTTGCAGAAAGATAAAAGTCAATATTTTATTTGAAAATACCTAAACCCTTCATGGGACCACTTTATCCCCCCCTGTGAGGATGCCATAATCACCTCATAATAATAAGCCTTTGATCTTTTGATAGCCCTCAGGTTGTGGTACCAATGCTATTCGGTAAAATGTAGGTCTTTAAAATACTCGGAAGTTGTATTTATCCTGCCAATAAGTGTGAAATGTCCACAATTATTAGCATTTTAACATTTTTAAGCAGAAAAAAATATATTATGCGCAATTGAGATGAGCATGATTTTTTTATAATCTTGGGGCATGTCTTCGAATATACGACATCATTGTTGAAGAAATAGATCAGCTCCAGTGCGTGAATTGTTGAGTAATAATTCACTGTTTGGAGGTCAGTTGTAATGAAGATCAAATCACGAGCGCGCAGCGCGAGTGATTTATCTTCGTACAACTGACCGACAAACAGTGAATTATAACTCAACAATTCACGCACTGGAGCTGATCTATTTCGATTCTAACACACAATAAACGACGAAAACACATTCGAAGTCTTCAGCTTCTTCCAACTTTCCGCCATTGCACTGAAGAACTCCCGCACATACTTAGACTACGTCGCATACGTTTACATGTAATTGTAACGTCTTTCAAGCGTAAAAACGACGTTACACCGTCTAACGCCATGAATTACGTCATTTTCCAGTGACGTCAGCTATCACACACTTTAGCAATGAATTATTGTCCGATATATCACAGTTTGTTACCGTTGGCTCTATAGGCGAGGTGTGTTAGAATTTAAAATAAATCTGCCGTTTTGATGATATTTCTCTTTGCCTACTGGGTAATTTTTCGTGCCTTTTTGTCGTCTGCGGATTTTTGTTTCAAAACAACGTTTTCCAAAATACGATCACACTGTCAAACAATTTGGAACCAGATCTGGCCCTGAGCTTATAAAACTTTTTCTACGCTCAACTCAGCTGAGCACGAAATTTATCCTGCTCATAAATGTTAAAATGCCAACAATTGTTGGCATTTTAACATTTATTAGCATGATAAATACAATATCTGAGAGACTTAAAGCAAGAAACTTCTTTGTTTGTCGGTATTTTAGTTTTTATGAGCATTTGAAATTTCGTGCTCAGTTGAGTGGAGCACCAAAAAAGTTTTAAAACCTCGGGGCCAGGCCCGACGTTTTGTCGAGCCTGATCTGGGTCAAAACTGTTTGCAAAGAAACTAGTAGTAGTTACCGTGTACACGTAAGCCTTATATATACATGTAGTGTCTGAGTAAGAATTTGTGGTAAGATCAAACACAACCACAATAAACCAACAGTGCTACTGTGGTTTGCTCTACATGTTCTAGGAAGTGAGGAAAATCCGGCTAAAATACAAAGCTGTATTACACAGCCGGAACACAGCAGTCAATGGACATTGGGGAGCAATGAAGAGCGTCAACAAAATACGTCGTAGACTGACGACAAGTCATAATACACGAAATAAGAAAATAAACAAAAATATATAACGCAAAAGTCCATCACATAAAGTAAGCAAAGTACACGGTGCATTCGATAACTCGAACCAAGCCACGTGTAGGCTAGTTCGAAGGACCTGCATCGGATCGACAAATGGCAATCGTAAACTCTGTTTCTAGCGAGTTTTTATCTACGGATAACATTTTGACACTACTGTGTCATTATGCCTTAATAGTCTCATGTCCCCTTTATTGCTTTTATTTTATTCGCTCATTAGATTTGAAATGATGCTTTTTAGACACGAAAGGTATGTTTTATAGCTTTATCATTTTTTACTTGTGCGGTTTTATGACAACCATTACCGCGATACACATTATATGTTCAAGTAATTAAAAAATTTTTTTTAACTGTCAAAATGGAACAAAGATTTTGTTATTTTCCACTTTATTATACTATTTTAACAGCGATACAGCTATTAATTGTCACATAATTGCAGAAATTAAATATAAATAGAAACTTAGACAACTAGGCTGAAATTAATGGGTTCTCCTTATAAGGTAATGAACAGTGTTGGGATTCCATGCATTCATTACTCAAGAAACATAAATTATATGAGAAGCCCCCGTGGTGTAGTGGATAAGCGCTATGCCTTGTAAACCAGGGGTCGCAGGTTCGATTCCCGGCTTCTCCCAGTCTGTCGGATGAGACTTTAAGCCGTTGCCCCGTCTTCTGAGACGCTTTAAAACCAGAACCACTGCCGGTTGAGCCTTCGGGAGTTCCTGGACACAGTACCACAAAAAGCATACACCCACCCGGCCAGTACTGGTACAGCCAAGGAACACGGCCACAAAAAATTATATGATGGTAGCATGTTTCCCCATGTTTATTATAAAATCATCTCTGTGGTAGAAGTAAATATCATGACATTCACTCATATTTCAATTGAAATTCCAGGATAATGCAGTAACATATTCCTTGACTTTTCGCTTACTGTATAGGCGGCAACTTTAATATTCATATCTGGGTGTGGTTCGGCTATTTCATCTGCTAAGGAAGGGAAATCAGGTTTTAATTATAATTTTGTAAAGAGTTAATAAGCTTTTTGAGCCGCGCAAACGTGCGTGTATTTAAAATCCTAACCGTATACACACTGAACTCACATTTATTAACCCTTAAAGCGCATAATCACAAATGTGTGTTTTTGTCGTCCACAAAACTATTTGAAGCCTCGTAGATAAACAGTGTGAACCCAGATCAGATTGCTCCACAATGTTTGCCTCCCTGCTTATGTTAAATAGACATTTTCAGATGCAGTCTGCGCATAGTCGTTTCGCGCAGTCGTACTCGAGCCGTCGTTCTTCAGCAGGTTAATGTCCAAGTCAGCACGCTATCTTGGAGGGTCTGGACGTGTGTGTGTGTGTGGGGGGGGGTGGGGGGGTCTGGTATTCAATATTTTTTAAAAAAAATGCCCATTATTCGTCTCATTATTTTTTTTGTTATTCTTTAAAATAAGACCAATTAGTCATTATCGCAGGATTATTCACTATTTTTTTATTTTTCTTCTATTCATTAAAAACATAGGATTATTCATTATATTTAGGTCCTCACTATTCATTATTCATTATTTTTTGTCTCATTATTCACTATTCATTATGAAAAAAGGTCATTATTCACTAATCAGTATACCCCATCCATACCCTCATAGAGGCCCGCTTTTAGGTGCTACTGGGGTTAAATACTACCTCATTTCAACCCAGCTTATTGTGAACAAGACATGTAAGGGCTGGTACTGTGAACTTCGAGTTAAGGAAGGTCGACGTTTAAGTGTTTACTGCTTCAGGACAACGTCACACTATTGTTGTCCGTTATTTGTTTCTCTCATTCGTGACGCGGAAACAAAAGTGGCAAAATACACAACATCTCTCGCAAATATTAATGATATTGTTACATTTAGTTAATATGATTAAATATTTAGGCCAGAATCTTTTTCTTAGTTGATTTACGAACCCTCTTACTGTAATTTTTCGTAAAGTAGAAAAAAAATCTAAATTTTTTTATATGTTATTCCCCGACACTAAATATTATTTGTTTCGTTGAAAAAACATGTTGGAGGTTCTGTCTGTGTATTAATGAGAGTGTCACAGTTAAAAGTGATTGTCATGTCCAGATGTTTAGGAAAAGGATCAAATATTTAAATATTTAATACAGCCTGTTGGTTTACCTTTAAGTTACTAGTTTTACTGTTTTTTTCTGGAGATATTAAAAAAAAGCTCTTTTCAGAGCTTTTTATTTATTATTTTTGTCCCCCGACCCTATATCTGATAAAAAAAACTCCATAAATCAACTAATAAAAAAATCTGGCCTTATGCTCATGCGGAGACTAAAACTTGGGTATACGTCATTTGCGTCCTATGTCTGTGCCCAAACCTTAATCGTAAGTTTTCGTTGTACGACGCCAAACAAATATAAGTGATTATTAAGTTGTTCCTGTTTCAAATGACAACTGAATTATTCTCATACTTTGTTTTGTTTTTATCGTTCCAATAACTGTATATGACACCTATTTCGAATAGTGCAAGGTTTGTAGCACTATGCAATTTTACAATTATAAGCAAATTTACAGTAATGTTCAAGGTTTACAGTAATTTGCAGGTTTACATTAATGTGCAAGGTTTACAGAACCAAGCAATTTTACAGAAACGTGGAAGGTTTACAATTATGTGCAATTTTACAGTAATGTTAAGGTTTACAATAATGTGAAATGTTTACCGAAATGTGCAAGGATAATTTGTGTTTTTGTGTCTTGTGTTTCACATGTTTTTGTGTCTGTTCATTGCTGCTTTGTGGTTACCTGCTGTGAAAGGGCTTACCTCTTTGCTCTTGTTGATGATGTTTATTGTAATCTTTTAACTTTTCCATGTGGTATCCTGGATCAGGTGAGGTACTTGATTGTATCGTTTCCTGATCTTTGCCTTGATTTTTACCTTTACAATAATGTGCAAGGTTAACAGTAATGCTTAAGGATTTCAGTATTGGCAAGATGTACAGTAATGCGCTAGGTTTACAGTAATGCGCAAGGTTTACAGTAATGTGCAAGGTTTACAGTAATATGCAAGGTATACAGTAATGTGCAAGGTTTACAATTATTATGCGAGGTTTACAGTACTGTGCAAGATTTACAGTAATATGCAAGGTTTACAGTAATGTGCAAGGTTATAATAACTTGTAATTTTACAGTAATGTTCGAGGATTACAATAATGTGCACTGTTTACTATTGTCATTTACTATGTCAGCAATCAACCGCTCTTTCGACATTTTCAAGTTTATAAAGCAGCTGTTTTGACATGTTCTATGTTAGTTAATATATATATATATATATATATATATATATATATATATATATATATATATATATATATATATATATATATATATATATATATATATATATTAGGAGTGGCATCACGAGGTTTGACGGGTGATGACAAATGGTGATCGGTAGGGACGAAATTTTCTATCCCCTCCTCACACGAATAATGGATTTTTTTTATCTTGCTCGTCATTAAATACCGCATTTTATCATATGACGTCGCGTCTTGGAGTGAAAAAAGCCATGTAATAAAATCGATAAACCACAAGTGGTAAATGGATTAGGCCAAATGAAAAGTAACGTTGAAATCGACAGAAATGCGATTTCAAAGCAATCTTAATGTCATATGATAATTTATAATCTAACCTTCGTGCTCATGTTTTATGGATTTTATAAAACTCGTTGCGAAAAAGAGATAAAACGCTCGGCAAGCCTGGCATTTTATCTCTTTTCCCATACTCGTTTAATAAATTCAATAAAACATGAGTATTCATGTAAGATCCTCTATATGTATTTGTAAAAAGGGTCAAAGAACTTCCTGAGTATGCTGAGATGCGACGTGACATGATAACATCACTTTAATATAGCGATGACGTCACATATCTATCCTATGGGGTTTGTATGGGACGTATTTGTTTGTTTGATTTGATTCTTTACGTCCCATCAACAATCTTTCAGTTATATAGGGACGTGTCTTCCTGGGTTGAACCAGTACTAAGCTAGGATAAATGTGTCTTGCTCAAGGACCACAACGCAGTGACGCCGGTGAGGCTCGAACCCGTGGCCCTTCAGTCTCAAGTCAAGCACTCTACCACTGAGCCACTGCGCTCCCTGATGGGGTGTAAATGTATATGAGACAGAACTTTATCATGGGTTAAAAACGTCGAACCCCAAACTTGTATACAAGAAAAAAAACTACCAACAAACTCTAAAACCACAGAGTAGAATGCGGCAAACCAATATTGCTGAAGCATAGCCTAAGTAGTTAGGCCAAATAAAAATAGCTTCGTTTCCAGTAACAGTCATGTCAGAAGTATTTAGGTAAGAGTTAGTAGGTAACGTTTGTTTTTATCAATTATTATATATATTTAAAAAGGAAACTAAGACTGGTGTAACTATGATAATTTTATTCTAATTCATGTCATATTTACATGTATGTACAATTTATAGCATAAATGGTCAAATATTGACATATTCAGTTTATAGCGACAAAAAATTACCCCTGGTTTACTAGGTTACCAGAATTAAACCTTCTAAAATTATTTTTTTTATTCATTTATCTTTTGTTTTCCATTGTCGTGCTATTCTCTGGGCATGTTGAGCCTGACAAACACGCACTACATGCCCAGTGAATAGCGTGAATATTGAATTATCAGACTACTAGTAATAATGAAGGTATTTTAGTTGTTGTTGATTTCTATAAGGGCATAATAATTTTTATGAAATAAAATATAAAGTTTCACTGGTAGGATTGGGTTGCCAGAACTAAACCTTCTAATTTTTTTTTATTCATTTATCTATTGTTTGTCATTGCGCTATTCACTGGGCACGTTGAGCCTGAAAAACAGGCTCTATATGCCCAGTGAATATTGAATTATCAGACCACTAGTAATAATGAAGGTTTTTAGTTGTTGATTTCCATAGGGCGTTGCCTTTTACAGACCAGGAGATAATTGACATCAGCATTGACATTATTTTAGCTCACCGGAGTCACTTATTGGAGACATTTTCACGTCCAAGAAAAGCTTCAAAAGTGTCTTTGATGAGTTCCACACTAATGGCGTGATAAGCATTTATTGAAAATGTACATTTTCTGTTTAATTATATAATATCCTACTTCATATAATACAATGATCATTTAATCATTTTCATTCGGATAATTTTCCCCAAACATACAATACAATAAGTATGGAATAGTGAATTTAGTTTTTAACGAGGCACTGGTCGAAATGTCTTTATATGACCATGCTTTTAATTTAATGTCCCAAAATAATAAGTTAACTAAGCAAACAGTGCACACCCGGATGACATACCATACTAAGTGACATTTCAGCTTTTCTTCCCTGTTTGCCAAAGTTACTGTACGTGTACCGTATCCAGGATAAAAAAAGGTTAAAAATAATGAAACTTTCCAATAAGCTAACAGCGTAACCAAAACATTAGAAATATATGCACATCAAAGGAAAACTATAGAAGTAAGCAGTCCCTTTTAAAATGGAGACTTCTCTTATAGGAAAGAGTTTGCTCTCTCTGGGAGCTAATTATTTCCTTTTAAAGTATTTCCTCATGGTACGACAACACTATTTCAAATTATATAATTTTCTTTGAATGTGTACCATTTTTTTTATTACAAACGTGCGTGCGTAAGTGCGTAATGAGATCAACACCTTTGTAAGCTCTTATCTTATTGTCAACATCATAACATACAACACAGAAAAGATCAGTAGCTAAAAGTGCAATGCCTCCTTAAAGTTAAGGATGACCTTGGTTACATATTCATGTTAAAGGTACAAGAAACGTTTTAAACTTATTACAATCAAAATCGTTTCAAGTGTTATGTAGATCACATATTTGGCCACATGTAATGTTGCAGTGTTACTATCGATCAATTTCAAATGCAATGACGAGAACAGGATCTTAGGCAAATGAAACCACGAATTTACAGACGCCATCCTTTAAATAGGCTTTTTCGGAGAGCAAGAATCGCAGGAGGGGTTAGTAAGCAAAATCCCTTCCGTTGTAAGTAATGTTAAAATAATAAGCATGTAAATTTTCGCTTGTGGTCTAACATCTTCTTCATGCATCGTTTAAAAACTATAAAACTATTGGTTATGTGACAGATGGGATAGAGATTTCATGCTGAAAAAATCAGCTGCCACCATTGACGTCAAAACGTAGTCATCATTTGATTACACTTCTAATGTTAATTGGCGTGCCAATTCAACAGAGACTCAGTTTACGAAGATGTCATAGGCTTACAATGTAACTCATCTTATGGTTGATTAAAACCATAAGTTGCTGGAAAATGATGCGACGCATTTGCGAAATAATGGTGACGTTAGATTTTATCTTTTGGCTTGTGCTCTATAGTCATGAAGATGTTTCATTCAACATTATTCTTCTGAATGTGTTGGAAGGCATAATACAGTTTCACTTGTCAATGTGGTTCAAGAAAACCGACTAAAACACCGTTTGAAGGCGATAACATAAAACCATTGATAAAAACGCCAAATTGTGAAAAATTGGTCGTTTATTTCTCTAAACATTTGCAGCATTTGCTGAACGTTTTTTGGTTTCAGTGACCAAACAATCGCATGAAAATGTGTTTGGCTTCCCCCAATGATCAAAAATACCAACGTACACCCTAGTCTTAAAATTTAACGTCACTTTAGCACGGCCACTGCGTTTGGTAATTCCGTAACTTTTTAATGGAAATTCTTGTCCGATGATTAACGCTCGTTTCTTCATGACAGCAAATGAAACTTGACATCTGATGTGGATGGGTTCATCCATACAAAACAATTGCTTAACTTCTTGTGCATAGTACATGTTATTGCGATCTACAAAACACCTGAAACGATGTTGATTGTAATAAGTTTGAAACGTCATTTTTCGTACCTTGCAATTTATTAATCATTTGGAATACTATGTTAAAGTATCAATACTTAATTAAGGTAATCATTAACTTTAAGGCGGTGTTGTAATTTTGGGACCATTAGCTTAATAGAGGTGGGTATCTGGATATAAATAAAAAAGCATTTGGGGGATGTTGCTGAATAAATTGAAAACGAGTATCTTTTAGAAATACTTTACAAATGTGCATCTATTGTACACCAACATCTAATGGTATGGCAAAATGAGCAAAATAAGCTATATATCATCTAAAATTACTATTTTTATTAGGCTTTCACTACATGATACAAAAACTGTGCAACCTGCTTCTTTTGAATATTTTAAGCCTTAGTAGAGTAGTCATCTTTAAATGGTTACTTTTGCAAACAGTGAAGACCCAGATAAAATGCTGTATAATATTGCATTACATCAGGGTCTGCACTGATTGCTGCGATAGAGAGGGGAATATAATATTCTTTGGAAAGTCTAATCTGTGACCCCACAATATATGCACTGGACCATCCGTTTTTGCTGTTCCCTTTGCGCTATTTTTTGAGTTTGTAGAGTGAGTCTGTCACAAACAGGCTCTATATCCCACAGAAATAGAATGAAAATTAACTTTTCAGAATACCAGTAACAATAGAGTTTCTTTGTTGTTTTCTACAAGAGAGTAATCCTAATATAGTAAAACCTGTGTAAAACGACCAATCTCAAAAAGACCAAAGATTTGTTTTGACAAAAAGGACGCTAAGCATATATGGGTTAATAATTTAAGATAAATGTGCATCTATTGAGTACCTACATATAATGTTCATGTGGCAATATAAGCAAAAATATCCACCTTTTTGGGGGCTTTTAACACAGGCTACAAAAATTGTCCTGCATAGTAATTTGAATACAGTTAAACCTGCTAAATAAGCCACCTTTATAAGAGCTCAACCTGCATAAGAGAGCCAGTCTAAAACATTTCCAGTCATTGCCAGTCAACAAGTTGTTAATTGACCAATTAACACTTGGATTTACAGAGAGAATCCAATGGTGCATAAATAAACCTATGAGACCACTGAAATGCACATGGGACATTATATATACATGTATTTTTGTTTAATGAAACTATTATGTCAAACATACAGACAGGTCATCTTTAGATAGGAATTTTGTTATGAATCTGACAGAAAGAAGACCTTCTTCACGACAGATTTTCTGACTGACCCTTGATAAGACAGCACCCTGTGTATAATGAACAGTTTTGGCTTTCCAAAAGGTGGCTCTCTTATGAAGGTTGGACTGTATTTTGTTAATCCTTTGTAGACCCGAAACCCCTAAACGAGTTCTTTTGCAAACAATTTATTTATTTGTTTAGGTGTCATATTGTTAAAGAGTATCACATCCATACATACACATAAATCAACTAATTGTCGTAAAAGACTATCGTTGTTAAAATATACAAAAAGTACAGCATATTCCATAAAACGACAATCTTATGATTTGGGTCGCAACACGAGAAAACCTGTCTTCTGGGTTGCGAACAACAAAGGCGCAGACCAGCCTGAGCATCCGCGCAGACTGATCAGAGTATTTGTCGTTCCCTTCTCAGAAAGCATTATATGTCAACTTCATATAGGTGAAATTTCAATATTCTAGCTAGTCTCTGTAGTTAAGGAGACTGGTTTGAGACTCGCTTTTTCAGAAACCTTAAAGACAGGTTTTCTCGCAAGGAGGCGCATTTAAAACAAGATTAAAATTTGTATGGCAAATATGTACATAAAACAATACATTATAAAAAGAACTCAATCACAACGTATTTAAAAACACATAATAACATATAACCATTTTTATTCTGATCGATTTTCTCAAACATGTTGATGAAATAAGTATGAGATATACTATTTTGTGGTTTGGGAGACGCAGTTCGAAAATTCTAAATATGATTATGCATTTATGGCCCAAAAATTGTTTTTCTGATGTTAAAACGGAAAAGAAATAGTTAAATTTGCATGCAGGCAGGCATCATTACAAAGAATAAAAATCTAATTCTGAAAAACTTTTTTTATCCCGAAAGTAGTCATATTGCATATCAAATTAAAGGGGGGAAAAGAGTAGAATATACAAGCCAAAAAGCTTGACCTTACACACACCCTCTGGGGTCAGGTTGAACTTTATACATTGATATTGTGCAGATATAAGTATATTTTAATTGAACTGAGCATGTTGCCACTAAAACAGAGGGCATACTACACCATTGACAGTCTTTAGTTATGATCTGAATAATACACAAGGTGGGTTATGGCGTGGGAGAAATCGGTCTAATATTTTAAAATTTACTATTTTCTCTAAAACACTTCATCAGGGATTTGTCTTGTATTAAATACCATTGAGGAGAGCAATGTTCAGCAACAAAAAGAATTCATCATTTATATCAGGATTGGTTAGAAAAATCAGTCCCTTTTAAGCAACGTTTGTCGTCACATGGCAATCCTTGTATCCCAAACTGTGATTCTTGGGCGGATTTATCTACCAAACCCTCACACTCACGATTGATTACTATAAAACTCGAGGAGCGCGGTGTCTCAGTGGTATAGTATTAGACTCAAGGTCAAAGTCTTTGACTCAAGGTCAAAGGGTATCAGGCTCAAAACTCACCGAAGACACTGAATTGTGTCCCTGAGCAAGCCACTATACACTACATTAAGTCATTGAGCCAGACACTTTAACATCAGCCTAGTACCGATTCAACCCAAACGGGAAATCGTCCCAATGTGACTGAAACATTGTTGACTGGGCTGTAAAGCAACAACACAATTTTATTATTCTATGTATGCGTCTATGAACCAGAGTAAAATGGGCCTCCGCGCGATAAAACCTGTCTTTTGTGGGTTTGCGAGTAACAAAGGCGCAAACCAGACTGCGCATCCGCGCAGACTGGTCAGCACCTTTGTTATTCGCTTAAAAGAAAGTAATATATGTAAACTTGCTACAGGTGAAATTTCAATGTTCTAGCTAGTCTCTGTAGCTGAGGAGACTGGTCTGAAACTCACTTTGGCGGAAACACCGAAGAATGTTTTTCTCGCGACGAGGCCCAAATAGAAACCAAGCAACAGTTGCAGTATATTTAATCCATTTATGCCATATAGAATTCCCCATCCATATCAATTGGACAAATCCATTTCCAATTTAGGGTCTTTGGGTAGTAAGTTTCAATTTCATTTAAATTTTGAAAATGTCTACTGTAGCAAACAGAGTTGAAACTGACACGAAACCGCGTATTGTGGCGTCTGATCTAATTCTTCACTGTTCCCCATAATAAGTACGCTGGGTAATGTTGCACGTCTTTGGAATACCATGCCATCTGAGTGTCAAATAGCTTGGATCCAGATTAGGCCCGACGTCATGCCTGATCTGGATATTTAATGTTTGCAAAGGTCAGACTCATCATATGTTGAGGGTACACAAAAGAACCGTCTCAATGAGACGGTTCTTTTGAGCACCCAAAACACATATTTTTGTTGATGGGTAAGAAAATTATTACAATTTTACGCTAAAATGTTTGCTGGATAAGAACCAAAAGTGTATGTTCTTCCTCAAATATTGCTGTAATCACTATTAACTCAAACATACTGCAATTGTTAAATGGCGTTTTATTATAAGTTGCCAAGTGACGCAAGCTGCTCAAGTAAGAAATCCGCTAACACACTAAATTTAGTATTGTGTGTGTATCTGGGTAATGGCCCAGATTCTAAGAAAGCATTGATTTCCTCATGAAAAAGCTCTGGTTTCAGTATTTCAAATGTTATGGGAATAATGACTTGCCTTTTGGTATATATGCCCTCCATAGCTGCAACATTAAACTCAAATACGTTCCAAAAATCTGCACAGTAGTCATTCGATAGCAATACAACTACGTTTCGGGTCTTGCGCAAAGCCTCTGATATTTCTGAATAGAGTTTCCTACCTGCATGTAGCTCATCCCTGATTAAAACTTTGAAGCCTTTTTGTTTCAACCAGGGGTAAAGTTCTTTTGTCACAAAATCATGCATAGATTTATAAGCAGAAATGTCATGATCGCGCTCGTACGATATATATATATCGTACTCCAGCTCGATCTGACATTCCTCCAGTGGGTGATAAGGGTTTACACTGCGTCTCCCAAAAACACTTAGATATTGCTCTTTCCATCTTTTATGGAGGAGAACAGCAACAACACTACCTCCTATGAGCAAGACAATAAAATAAATCACACAGCTAACAGTCACAGTTACGTAAATGCATTCATCGTTTAGTTGTTGGTATATTTTAACCCTATGACGTAGACTTACTTGTGTTTCATTCTCATACTTACATATGAGTTCGGCTATGTTGTATACGACATTAGTGGTACTGAGCCATTCCACGAAGCTTGACCTCTTACAATCGCATCTTAAATCATTATTACCATCCAAATAAATCTTTAAGTCGTTAGATGTTATGCCTGTAGTGAATTGACTAGAAGCGTCTTGAATTATATTATTAGATAGATAAATTTCTTTTAAACTCACCAAAGATTTTATTTCAAACGCTAAAGTAATAAGAAAATTGTTTGACAAATATAAATGTTTCAGATGTGTTGTGTTAGTAAACGCTACTGCTGGTATTTCAGTAATTTTATTGTCGCTTATATCAAGGTCTTCAAGATGTGTTAACTTATCAAGCCAAGGCCATAAACCTTTTAACCATTTACTACAATCTTTAATGGGCCTAAATTTAGATATATTCAACGACCTGATATGGTTATTAGTGTAGTCATATTTGAATAAACTGCATATCAGCCCACTTCTGCTTACATCAATCCATTCAAGAAATGCAGGAATTGGCCATGATTGTATTGTGAATCTAGTTTCTGAGCTCAAACCTTGGTCTTTAAATGTTATATTTCTACCTTGATCAATAAATTTTATATTTTTAGCTTGATCTTTAAATGTCATATTTCCGACCTGATCATTAAATGTCATATTTCTAACTTGATGTTTAAATGTTATATTTCTATCTTTAAATTTGACAGTTTGAGCAGTTTTGTTTAAGTGCTTATAAATTGTTGTTGTTGTATTATAAAGTGGAACTGATGCCGCTGTGTATAACTGGTACTGACCAGTTGAGTCCCTAGTTGTTCTCTTTATATCCTTTTTCAGATGAGCATTGGAGTATGTAGAATGGGGAGTTTGATAGGATAGATCTAGTTTCTCTAAGTTATACATTAGGCTTAAAATGAAGAATGAGAGAACTTCAATATTGTTGTTTGTGAGAATAAGCTCTTTGGGTGACTTTGACACATATGGTATTTTCTTGTGGGACATATCAAGATATTCAAGATATGGTAGAGAACAGACAAACAATGACATTAGATCAAATGTGCATAGGTTAGTGGCAATCAGATTTTTGACTCTACTATTGCATACTGCTGTTATAAAATTAATCCACATAGTGTACTCACATAGAAACCTATTTTTACTTATATCAAGTGATGTTAGGTTTTTCAAACTGGTAAACGCATTCCGAGAAATGTAACTCAACTTGCAACTTCCCAATGACAGCGCAAGTGAACGTGTATACCTTAAATTGAAAAATGTCTCATTATTGATTTCTGATAAATTACCTGATATTTCTAAATATTCTAGATACTTCAGACTAGAATACCCGTGTCCAAAGTTGGTGTTTGGTGCTCCTGTAATATATAACTGCTTTAAGCTTGGTATTTTACTTATTTGATTGCCCACGTATGTATAGTTAACATTATCAGGAATATCACCCATGAACAGCTTTAACTGTTCCAGGTGGATGAGAGGTTGAAATATGTCTGTTGGTAAAGATGTACTGTGATATAGTCTATTGTAGCTCAAATCTAGAACTTTCAGTTTGGTTAGTCCGACAAATACTCCACTGGGAAGATGATCCAGATTATTGTCGCTCAGATCTAGAACTTTCAGTTTGGTTAGTCCGACAAATACTCCACTGGGAAGATAATCCAGATCATTGGAGCTCAAATCTAGAACTTCCAGTTTGGTTAGTCTGACAAATACTCCACTGGGAAGATGATGCAGGTCATTATATCCTAGATTTAGCATCAGAAGATTTGAAAGACCAGTGAACATAGTATCGCTGAGATTCTGAAGTCCACACCATGCAAGATTAAGGTCTTCAAGGTATTCCAATTCCATGAATGGAGTCGAGTTGACGCTTATCGGTTGGTTAAAGCTCATATCCAGATAAGTGAGATTCCGAAGTCCTTTGAACATAGATACTACTAGTTTGTTACCTCTAATGGAAAGCTTTTGTAGATTAGGAATGCTGGCAAAAAAGGCACTGTTCAAATCTTGAAGTCTCTGATTGTAAGATATGTCTAAATCTCTTAGCGTTGAAAGTTCTGTATCAGAGTCATTGTTTAAATGTATAATGTCATTCCAATTTAAATCAAGTTTCACTAAATTATAAAATCTTCTGAACTGCCTCGGATTTACTTCTTTGAACCGATTATATGCTAAGTTTAAAACTTTGGTTGAATCAGGAACATAAGAAGGTACCTTGTCTAAGTGCTGGTGTGAACAGTCTGCTGTAAATGCTGTACGATTGATGTTACACGAACCAGAGATTCCACCGCAGAACAGTACAGTACAACATAACACGACAGTCGTGGCCTTTGAGAAATCCATAACGTGGTCCAGTATTCACTATCACAGCAAAGCGACCTGAAATATAAGTGTGACATCATATGAGAGTGTGATACTTATCATATTTGGGAGCAGCGAAGGCTCAGTCGAGCCTGCGCACATGCGCAGTCTCGTCAGAGCATTCTCTGTTCCCATACACACATTACGACTGTAGAAAACAACTGAAACCAATGGCGTTGCCAGAGCGCTGAAAAAGTTACGCACATCAAAAGGAGACTACTAGATCAAGCAGTGATTCTGTCCAATTGCGTCCCTTTTAATAATGGGAACTTCTCGTAAAGGAAAGAATTTGCTCCCAGAGGGAGCAAATTTTTATCTTTAAGAGCAGTTCCTTATGACATGGACAATCACTTTTACCACATTAGGTTACCCCCCTTGAATGTAACTATTTTTATACACACGTGCGTAGCTACGTAATGGGAGCTGCGCAAATGGAAACCAAAATGTAGACCTCTATATAGCTCCACCGGATACGTTAGCAAAATGCTTAAATTAGGTCTTTGCATGTATGTGATGAGTACCCAAATTTCACGTGCTTGCCCAAATATTTGAGCCAGTAAAAGTAAGTGAAGTATTATTCAGATTAAACATATAGTAAAAGAAGATGCAGATGGGCCTGTGCTCAGTCTCTTTAGGGCCGTCACTGTTCACTCACGCTCTTTTGGAAATAGTGAAGACTCATGCCAATGTCTAGACACCTGATGGACCATGGTCAAGGGCGGATCCAGAGGGGGGGGGCAGGGGGTCCGGACCCCCTGGAAAACCACAAGTTATATGGGTTTCTATAGTGAATGAGCGATTGGACCCCCCTCCCCCTGGAAAACGTTGGACCCCCTCCGGAACTTTGAAAATGATAGTTTTCTTTGAAATTGACCATTTGACTTCTGCAAAATAAGCTGAGGCCTAAAAAAAAAAAAAAAAACGTTGTCATACTTTTTTGTCAGATTAACCGGGACCCCGCCTAACGAAAATTCTTGGATCAGCATATGATGGATAAGATAAACATTTTTGTGTGTAGGATTGTGAATATTTTCTAGTTCATCAATTTTACTGCGTGTTTTGGGAACCTCATTGAGACGTTTATTTTGAGAACCAATAACACATGTGTTGTAGTCTAGAAATAAGAAATTAATACTGAATTACGCACTCTTATTTGGGCCTCGACGTGAAAAAAACCTGTCTTCGGTGGTTTGGGAACAACAAAGGCGCAGACCAGCCTGCGCATCCGCGCAGTCTGATCAGCGCCTATGTTTTTCATTTTTTGAAAAGTACCAGATCCAAACTTGCTACCTGAGAAATTTAAACTTTCTAGCTAGTCTCTGCAGCTGAGCAGGCTAGTTTGAATCTCACTTTGTCGGAAATCCCGGAAACAGGTTTTATCACGTCGCGGCCCATTTAGGGAGAGGTCATCACCGTCATTGCACTGCCTTGAAAACACGTTCAAAGTTAATATTCCATGTCCAGACAAAATTGTTGTGGCATATCAATAATACAAAAAGTCTGAAATCCGCAATGAACTTGCTTTTGTAAAGTGACGTCTGATTGGATAACGTCAAAAATTTGCAACCAATCGGAAAATTTGCCCCAATTCGAGGATCAAGCCTAGGAGCTAGGATGTATGTAAGGCGTAGTATTATGTACATGAAAAAGCTGCAATTTTTAAGCCGCAACTGGCGTTAGGAAATTAAGTTTTGTAGTACGTGAGTACAGCTCTATTTAAATCCATTATTCTGTAAAAAGAATAATTTTTTTAAATAATTTGTTTCAATAAAACATCGCAACCATTGAAAAAACCTTAGTTTCATTTATAGTATCTTGTGGAGTGTTGTAATGTTTGTTTCGCTGCAATCGAACTTAATACAAGTATTGTATTGGCGTCGTTTCTGTGACGTCAGCGTCGCGTTATTTGACGTCAGCGTAACGTTGTCAAAGTAGACCATCGATGTACATCCGATATCTGATTGCATGGAATTGGCCAATGCAGTTCCGAAATATTTGCAAAATTTATTGTCAGGTATAGTTGGACGTCATTAATTACTCATTATGTTGGATGACGTGCGTCTATATCTGGCTTGAAACATTCAAATTTTATGCGAGACTGCAGAAGCGCATTTAGAATGGGAACAACCATATGAGCCATGACATGAGATTTCCAACAATGTGATATGTGCGACCAGCAAAGGCTCAGACCAGCCTGCGCATACGCGCAGACTGATCAGAGCCTTTGTTGGTCGCTTGAATATTCTATGACTGTTAAGCTACTGACCGAACAAATTTTGGGGTTTCTTAGCTTAACAAGAGGCTGCACAGGCTCATCTGAGTCTACACTTGTCAAAATGCCACATTGTTGGAAATCACATGTCGTCGCTCAATTATTAAAAATTTTCACTGTTAGATATGCGAGCTGAGCTGTTACAAGTAAACGTGATTTTCAAACGTATATCCGGTGATATACCTCCCAAAATGAACATTTTGAATACAGTTATCCAATTATCAAGAAACAAATCACATTCATTCGCTTTGTGCTAAAATGATGGCAATTTTTGTTGGAACAACAATTTCTTGTTTTCTTTTTTTAATTTCAGAAACTAAAAAGCAAGAAATAGTTGCTATCCAAAAAAAGTATGATCATTATTCCAATAAGAGATAATATTTGCTATTACAAATGTTTTTGGGGCAGCAAATATGATTTTAGTACGTATCACATTTGTGAGGAACGAAATATTCGGTGAGTCACCTGCGCTTATGAGAAGACTCTAAAGAGTTTGTTTGATTGAGTTAAGGCTCACAGTCAACAATATTTTAGTCATTTCAGGAATCCTTCTGGAGATATTATGAGACAAATGAAGAATGGGATATCCTGAAAGGTCCCAAACACCCAAACCTAATGTGCTTCAAGTAAGGCAAATTTCATCGTGTTAACAGGCTAACTAGGACAGGGCTATCTCCCGGGAAGCTGCAACAAAAAGCGGACCACCCTTAATTCAAAAATATTTTCTGTCTAAAAACACAAGATTAGCATGTAGGCGAAGATTCAGATAAAACAATTGACAAAAGATTAAATGATCTTACATTCGTGCTCATGTTTTATTGAATTTATTAAATGAGTTGGAGAAAAGAGATCAAATGCGAGGCTTACGGAGCATTTTATCTCTTTTTCGCAACTCGTTTAATAAATTCAATAAATCAAGAGTAGGAATGTTAGATTATATTTATCATATGACATTAAGGTTACTTTTAAGTCTCATATCTACCCTAAAAACGTTACAATTTTGTCATTATGTACGCAACGTTGTTATTGACGTCATAACGTTCCCAAAAAATCTGTAAATCACTAGCGGTTTATCGGTTTTATTGCATGTCGTTATATCACTCCCAGACGCGACGTCATGTGATAAGTAAGGGGGTAGTACCTGCAGAGATTCAAATCGGTATTAAAATTAAGAAGTCGCGCACACATGGTACCCAGTACATGTATCTATTCACTGAAAGTTATAAAGCCTGAAAATGACTAAGTTCAACTTGTACAAAATGTTACATTAAATAAATTTGAGGGTTGTATCCCAACTACATGCACGTTTTCAGACCATAGCTAAAGTATCTGTAAAGTCTAAAAGGATCAGCATAAAACTGTAGACGTTGGGAACACCTGTTATAAATTACATTGATAGTAATATCGTCTGGAGAAGAAATCAACTTGTTAGAAAAATAATTAAATAAAAGTCAAGTTGAGACCTTTATTCAAACTAAAAAAACATCCTCAGAACATGGCCAGAACAAAAGATTCAAAAGATGCATTGGTCATGGTCTGAAGATGCGCTTATGGCTTGGATATTAAAACATCTGTAAAGCTCCAAAAGATGCATTGACTATGGTCTAAAGATGTGCATATATGGTTTGGATATTAAAACATCTGTGTAAAGTTTCAAAAGATGCATAGACTACATGTATATGGTCAAACATCTGTAAAGTTTCAAAATAACCTACCTGATAGTATCTTTAGAAAGGACTGTGCCGGTCAAGAACTTCTGACTTTTATGCTTTTTTAGTCCCTGTAATAAAAGAAAAAACACACTTGAAAAAATAAATATATATAGTGACGATAGTTTCCAAAACCCATGCACATCTTCAGACCAGGCGCAAACCTGCAAGGTTACAAAAAGATCAGAATAAAACTGATTCACAAAGTACATATTCATTTCGTCTGATATAGCAAAAATTGACAAAAACAAGTTGAAAACAGATAGATAAAATATAATGTGACAATAAAGTCCAAAACACGTGCACATTTTTAGACATTAAGCAAAGCATCTGCAAAGTTTTAAAATGATCTGAATGAAATTGTACTTTAGTGGGACAAAGGGACGGGAGGCTAAATACATGTACTAAGTCCCCTCGCTTTATTCATAAAGGCATGAGACAATAAGTGGATAAATGGAAGGAAGGATTGAAATAATTTTCTAGGGTCTCAACAGGGATTTCATAGTTACCAAGGGAAATGACCCATCGGTGTTCAATCAATTAAGTCTTACTGTTGTTTTCGTTTTTGTTACCATGAGGGCCAGGGGCCAGAATTACAATGCCCCCTTAAAGTTAAGAAAGACTTAAGTTAAGCATTGTTTTTTTAGGATGCGAAAACTAACGTTTCAAATTGTTTAAATTCGAAATAGTTTTTTTTTCTGTAGATCACAATGGTATCCTTGACACCAAGTACAGCATCTGTCCAGGCAATTTATTTAGCATCTAATAGCATCTAATATAGCATGTTGAAATATCAATACTTACCCTTATTCTTTCTGAACCTAAAGGAGGCATTGTAATTCCGGGCCCTGGTACTAACTAATGAGTAAATGATGCTTAAAACAAATCTACTATTCGCTTAAGCAGCGATATGAAGGCGAAAAAAAGTCGAAACTTTTCAAATTATTTTTCAGCACTTTATGGAAGGATGTATCTCCATATTAAAACTAACTTTCACTCCTTATCTACAAACTTACTTGCTATTCTGTTCGAAGCGGTGTATCCACGTTCAATGGTTTAACCCTTATGCACTAATGGACTCTTCCTCCAGTTTGATTAATAACTTTAAGATAATGTCGGATTATCTTAATTGCGATGTTGACTTGGAATTAAAGAATAAAATAAAACAAAAACAGATCGGATTATCTAAATTGCGATGTGTTTTATATATATTGATTTATCTGAAAAATTGTTGACTTGGGGACTTAAAAAAATCATCAAGCAAAAAACAGGTCGGATTATCTTAATTGCGATGTATTTTTTGTCTAAAAATTGTTGACCTATATAACATAGGTCACCGACGGTGCAGGCCCCGGTAAAATGCTGCTATTGCGACTTCGCCTGGATCTACACTGTTTTAAGGGGTCTTCAGTAAACGAAGAGTTAATGATAGAATGCACCTGCCAATGAACAATGCTTCACCAGAGCTTATGCTCACAACGGGTACATTTAGGTGGCAATCGAAAACGTTAATACTATCGATGAACGTAGATCAAAAATAGCTAGAAACAAGTTTTTGATTGCCATTTGTCGCCAATCAGGCGACAAATGACAAATCAAAAACACTGTTTCTAGTGTTTTGGTCCGCAATCATCGATTGTTGAAAACGTTTTCGATTGCCCCTACCCAGTGTGATGCTGTTCGTGGACCCCTGAGACCAAGGGGTGGGATCGAGGCTGGGAGGGCGCTTTGTACAATCAGGGTGGAGTCATACTTTTATCGAATGTCAGTGGGGCATATACTAGGACCCCTGTCCGGCCAGATACTTTTGTAGCGACGATTCTCTTGCAGCGGTCAATGTAACAAGTTTTAAGTAGTTTTCAGTCTATACAGTAGAACCTGTATTAAGAGGCCACTTAAAAAAGACTAATCAAAGATCTGAATGACAAATGATAGTTTAATGAAGGTCGAAAGCATAGTAGGATACTCCTCTAAAAGCAATCTGCAATACTTTTGACATGCATTCAGCAATAATCGGTATTGAAAACCAATTTTGGGTGTGATTTTTGAGTGGCCGCTTAAGACAGGTTTCACTGATAGTATGGTCAGCACAAAGTGACAATCAGTACAATCGTGCATTCTAAATCTTGCACAGAGTGGCATTTCTGACTTTGTTCCCATATTCCCATGTTGTGTCAGTCAACTTAAGAATCGCGCAAGTTTCTACTGCGTCTATCACATGCGATTCCTACTAAGAACAAGACCGTCTCTTCTCAAGCGACGATCTCATCGGGATAAACATGTAGATACAGAACAAGATGAAGGCTGTATGACTTATTCTCCTCCATCCGGTCAGAACTGAAAACTCATGTCAAATTTGGTAGTTATTGAAGTTTGAAACCGAAAGGAAGATGTTTCTGAACTTGAAACTGTAACTTTACGCTGACAGGAAACGCCACACCAACAATGTCAACATAGTTTAGCCAGTGTCAGCCAAAACTTTGCGAGATAATTTACCATGTGCGCCAATCGAAGACTCTGATCAGCCTGCGCATCCGCACAGTCTGATCAGAGTTTTCAATAGGCGCTCTGTGGAAAGCCAAGCGCAAGGGACCAATGATTCTTCGTGCGGAACACTAAGACTACGATCCGAATGGACCAAACTAGTGCTTTCGCTTTACTTGTAGCTGGAACGTGATACATGTATAAAGTAACGCTGACAGCAAATCCTATACCAACATATCGTATTTAACCCCTCTTTGTGTCTTCAAGTGCTTATCCCTTAAACATAGGTCAGCCAGCACACAAGCTTCTACGATTTATCTTTATGCAGAGCAGCAAAGGCTCATGCGAGTCTGCGCATGCGCAGACTCGTTTGAGTCTTCGCCAATCTCATACAGTAGGTATGGCTGTAGATATAGTATCAAACAAAGATGTAGACCCTTAACTACGTCAGCATCATCATCATTGGTGCACACTTGTCAGAGCATTCGCTGCTCCCATACAGTACGTAGTGATATTGAGGAATTCTAAAACAAAGATTTAGACCCTTTGGTTACGTCAGCATGGGTGCACATTTGCAGAATATTCGCTGCTCCCATACAGTTAGTATTGGTGTGAAAGAAGGCTTAAACAAAGATATAGACCATTGGCTACGTCAGCATGGGTGCACACTTGCAGAGCATTCGCTGATCCCATAAGTAAGTATTGATGTAGAGGAAGTCTTAAACAGAGATTTAGACATTTGGCTACGTCAGCATGGGTGCACACTTCAAGGGCTTTAGTAATGTGCAACGTGTACGACACTGTGCAATGTTTACTTCAGTGAGTAAGGGTTTCAGAAACGTACATGGTTTATAGTAATATACACGGCTCACAGCAATGTGCAAATTTTACAGTAATGCGGAAGGTTTACAACAATGTGTAACGTTTATATTAATATTCAAGGCTACACTAATGTGCAAGGTTTACCCTCATGTGCAAGATATTCTGCAATGAACAAGGTTAACAGTAATGTGCAAGATTTACAGTAATGTTCAAGGTTTAAAGTTATGTGCTAGGTTTACATTAATGTTCCAGGTTCCGAGTATTGTGCAAAGTTTACAAACTATTTCAAGGTTTACAGTAATGTAGAAGGCTAATAGTAATGTGCAATGTTTACAGTAATGTACAGAGTTCACAGCGACGTAAGAACACATAATTTTAGGGTATGCTAACAACAAAGGCGCAGAACAGCATTCGCATCCATGAAGTCTGATCAGTGTCTTTGTTATTCGCTTTGTAGTAAGTAGCTTGCAATAATACCTTTACTTGATACATCGTCCAGCTAGTCACTTTTTATGAATATTCAAGCTAGGCGCCACCCATTATGCATAATTATAAAAATAAACTTTCATGTTGGTAGATACAACAAAGACATTACTTGTCAGTTCCACAATTGTAGGATCATATCTTATCATATTTCTGCCTGATCTTGGTCCGCTCTGTTTTCCAAAGTGTCAAAAGGCGTCTCTATGAATAGCTGATTAACAAATACTTGTCTTTTTCTTTTTAGGCAAGTGGCATTGTTCAACTTTTTCTAGTTCACAAAGCAAACTATTGCGTTTACAATGTCAGCAATCAAACGTTCGTTTGGCATGTTCTAGTTTATAAAGCGACTGTTTGACATTTTCTATGATAGCAAAAACAGCAAGAATATAAAAACCTTTTATGAGTGTGAGGACGGTAGAAAAAGCAGGCCCTGAGGTTATAAAACTATTTTCATGCTCAACTCCACTGAGCACGAAATATTAACTGCTCAAAAAACTAAAATACTGACAAATGAAGAAGTTTCTTGCTTCAAGTCACTCAGATGTTGTATTTATCATGCTAATAATTGTTAAAGTACCAACAATGTTGGCATTTTAACATTTTTGAACAGGATAAATTTCGTGCTCAGCTGAGTTGAGCAAGGAAAAAGTTTTATAACCTCTGGGCCTCTCGGGAGGGTCTCTGCTTGGCATCACGAGGCTTGACGAGTGATGACATATGGTGGTCAGGGGACGAATTATTCTGTCCCCTCTTCACATGATGGATTATTTTTCTTGCTTGTCATTCAATACCACGTTATATATGTATAAAAATGTTCAAAGAACTTCCTGAGTATGCTGCGATGCGACATGACATAATAACATCTCTTAAATGACGTCACATATCTATAAACGTGTTGCTGTTTAATTTTGATATTTCCCATTGGTTTGGTATAGGGTACATGTATGTGGGTAAAAACATCGAACCCCGTACTTGTATGCAAGAAAAAATATTAACTACCAACCCAACTCTAAAACCCCAGTGTAGGATGAGGCAAACCACTATTGCTTAAGCATGGCCTAAGTAGGAAAGCCAAATAAAAATAGCTTTCTTTCCAGTAACAGTCATGTCAGAGGTAACTAGGTAGAGTTGGTGGGTAATATTTTTTTATCAATTATTAAGGGAAAAGGAAACTAAGACTGGTTTAACTATGACATTTTTATTCTAATTCATGACGTATGAAATATTGACATATGAGCCGCGACAGGTGATTTCCAACGATGTGGCTTTTTGACAAGTGTAGACTCAGACGAGCATGTGCAGCCTCCTTATAAACTTAGAAACTCCAAATGATGTTTGATCAGTAGCTTAACACTCATAGAATATTCAAGTGACAAGAAAGGCTTTGATCAGACTGCGCGTATGCGCAGGCTGATCTGAGGCTTTGATGGTCGCACATACCATATAGTTGGAAATCTCATGTCGCGGCTGATATTCAGTTTATAGCCACACAAAATTACCCCTGTTTCACTAAAATCATATATATATTTTTTCAAAAATGTTTACACAAGAATTTTTCTGAAATAAAATATAAAGTTTCACTGGTAGGATTGGGTTACCAGAACTAAACCTTCTAAAATTATGTTTTATTCATTTATCTATTTTATGCCATTGCGCTATTCCTTGGGCATGCAGAGCCTGTCACACAGGCTATGTATGCCCAGGGAACAATGTAAATATTGAATTATCAGACTACTGGTAATAACGAAGGTATTTTAGTGGTTGTTGATTTCCATAAGGGCATGGCCCTTTTACAGACCAGGAGATAATTGACCCCAGCATTGACATTATTTGGCTTACCGGAATCACTTATTGGAGACTTCCATGTCTGAGAGAAAAGCTTCAAAAGTGTCTTTGATGAGTTCCACACTAATGGCCTGATAAGCATTTATTAAAAACATACATTTTTGTGTTTAGTGATATATCATCATACCTTATATAACATAATGATCATTTAACCCTTGTCATTCTTATATATTTCCCCAAACATATTGATACAATAAGTTTGGACTAGTCAAAAACGTGTTTAATGAGGCACTGGTCGAAATGTCTTAATATGACCATGCTTTTAATTTAATGTCCAAAAATAATTTTTTACCAGTTACCTCGCATATTAACTGCATTGTTGCAAGGTCCCTGATAAACATTGTCTATCTCACGGCATGTGCCTTCATCAGGTTATGATGACGTTGCGCTTTTTGAATGACGTCGCTAATAACGTCAATATCACTATTTTGCAGAGTAAAACAATGGGTAAACTGATAAATAGAATACCGGCTTGTGTCTTTTGATATCAAGTTTACCAGGCTTGGCTTTGAGAACGCATGTTGAATCGCTCGGCAAGCCTAGCATTGTCAGCAAGCGTTCTCAAAGCTTTACCTGGTAAACTTGATATCAAAATACACTCACCTAGCATTCTCTATTTATCTAAGCAAACAGTGCACACCAGGATGACATACCATACTATATGACATTTCAGCTTGGTATCCCCTGTTTGCCAAAGTTACTATACATTTACCATATCCAGGATAAAAAAGGGTTAACAATAATGAAACCTTCCAATAAACCAACAGCGTAACCAAAACATTTAAAAAGTTATGCACATCCAAGGGAAACTATAGAAATGAGCAGTTATTCTTATCAAGGGTGTTATTTTAAAAATGAGGACTTCTCTTATAGGAAAGAATATGCTCCCTCTGGGAGCTATTTCTTTCCTTTAAGAGCAGTCACTAATGGTACAACAAACACTATTTCACATTGTATAATTTTCTTTGAATGTGTACAATTTTTATTACGCACGCGGGTATATGCGTAATGAGATCAACACCTTTGTAAGCTCTAATCTTATTGTCAACATCATAACATACAACACTGAAAAGGAGCAATGCTTCATTAAAGTTAAGGACGACCTTGGTTAAGTATTTATCTTAAAGGTACGAAAATAACTTTTCAAAGTGATTACAATCAACATCGTTTCATTTGTTCTATAGATCGCAATGACATGTTTTGCCACATGTACTGCAGCGACCCTTATAATTTATCAAACATTTGGAATACCATGTTAGAATATCAATACCTAATTAAGGTCGTTCTTAATTTTAAGGCAGTGATGTTTTGTTTGTTTGTTTGTTTGATTTTATTCTTTACGTCCACTCAACAATCTTTCAGTTATGCGGGACGGTTCTTCCTTGGTTTAACCAGTACTAAGCTAGGATAAATGTGTCTTGCTCAAGGACCACAACACAGTGACGCCGGTGAGGCTCGAACCCGCTACCCTTCGGTCTCGAGTCAAGCACTCTACCACTGAGCCACTGCGCTCCCTAAAGGCAGTGTTGTAATTTTGGGACCATTAGCCTAATAAAGGTGGGTATCTGGATATTAATCAAAAAGCATGTGGTCGATTTCGCTTAATAATTTGAAAACAAGTACCTTTTAGAAATACCTAACAAATGTGCATTTATTGAGCACCAACATGTAATGTTTAAAGGCAAAATAAGCACAATAAGCTTCATTTCATCTTAAATTATTAACTTTATTAGGCTTTCACCACATGAAACAAAAGTTGTGCAACCTGCTTATTTTGAATATTTCAAGCCTTAGTAGAGTAGTAACCTCTAAATGGTTACTTTTGCAAACATTGAAGACCCAGATAAAATGCTGTATAATATTGCATTACATCAGGGTCTGCACTGTTTGCTACGATAGAGAGGGGAATATAATATTCTTTGGAAAGTCTAATCTGTGACCCCACAATATATGCACTGGACCATCCGTTTTTGCCGTTCCCTTTGCGCTATTTATTGAGTATGTAGAGTGAGTCTGTCACAAACAGGCTCTACATCCCCCAGAAATAGAATGAAAATTAACTTTTCAGAAAACCAGTAACAATAGAGTTTCTTTGTTGTTTTCTACAAGAGAGTAATCCTAATACAGTAAAACCTGTGTAAACGACCAATCTCAAAAAGACCAAAGATTTGTTTTAACAAAAAGGACGCTAAGCATATATGGGTTAATAATTTAAGATAAATGTGCATCTATTGAGTACCTACATATAATGTTAATATGGCAAAATAAGCAAAAATATCCACCTTTTTGGTGGCTTTTAACACAGGCTACAAAAGTTGTCCTGCATAGTAATTTGAATACAGTTGAACCTGCTAAATAAGCCACCTTTATAAGAGCTCAACCTGCATAAGAGAGCCAGTTTAAAACATTTCCAGTCATTGCCAGTCAACAAGTTGTTAATTGACCAATTAACACTTGGATTTACAAAAAAAATCCAATGGTGCATAAATAAACCTATGAGACCACTGAAATGCACATGGGACATTATATATACATGTATTTTTGTTTAATGAAACTATTATGTCAAACATACAGACAGGTCATCTTTAGATAGGAATTTTGTTATGAATCTGACAGAAAGAAGACCTTCTTCACGACAGATTTTCTGACTGACCCTTGATAAGACAGCAACCTGTGTATAATAGACAGTTTTAGCTTTCCAAAAGGTGGCTCTCTTATGAAGGTTGGACTGTAAGGATCATTGACACTTGCTTTGGGTAAATGCCTATGGTTTTCAGTAAAAATAAAAGTTTGTCAATTGTCCCTTTCTTCACCTTGAAGCTACCCTGACCTGAGTACTTTATGGCTGTGAAATCCGTTTACGATATTAAATGCTTCAAAGATGTAAAATTTTGGGTAGAACAATCAGTTTTACATTAAGATATATAGAAATCGGAAAACATTTTTTAAAATATCATTCCCCCCCCCCCCCGTGTGCCAGCAAAAGCTTTTGCATGTATATGTGTTACTATATTTTACACATTGTATGAAAGTGGCTTGCTGGCACAAGGGGGGGAAAGATGTTCAGCAGCCCAAAACCCCAGGGCCTAAGCCCATAAAATGCCTTTTCTACCAAATAAGAAATTAATGACAGTAATGAAATTCTCTAGAACCAACCTCCTAAATTGCTTTGTATTCTGAGCTAGTTTAATATAAAGTACTTAAAGATTAAAAGTAGAATTAGCAAGGTTTTATGCATTTTTCATAAGAAAAAATCTCACTGTTATTAAATGACACATTATTTTGCAAACGTCCTGTACTTATCTATTTGCATGCTAGGGAATTGTTCATGTTTTTATTTTCGTCTGCTGACTTTCTTCAAAATAAAGTTTTTTAAAAATAAACCACCCAGGACCACCATCAGAGTGTCAAACAGTTTGGATCCAGATCAAGACGGACATTCTGTTGGTCTTCATCTGGGTTCAAAATGTTTGCAAAAGGCTATTGGCAAACGACAAAATTATCCACTGGCATGCAAAGAGTTATAACAGGTAAATACTTGAGTGTTTAATATATTGTCTCCTATAGGGATATACATGCATATGTATACCATAAATATTCGGACACTTTAAATACATTCAACATGCTATGCCCTTTAAACAAAGCAAAAGTAATATTCAAAGGATCTAGTTAGAATCAGTTTTACTTTCCAATGCTAAATGGGACATTGTCATTCCCTCAAAATATTTATTTCTTTTGTTGAGCTTTCAGTTTTGTATTATTTACGGTACATGTAGTCAAAAATGTACAGGTAACTTCTAAATTATCTCCCCAAAATCATTTTATTACAAAACATATTTTGTTTTTAAAACAATTTCATCAATTATCGTGATTCGTTAAGACTCTGCATATGGTATAATCAATAGATATCACCATGCCTACCAAATAAATCAAGAAAACGTGCAGAAATCACTTTTTAAAGCACTTTTTATTTTCATGAAATTTCAGACCCCCTCCCCTTTCTACCCGCCATAACTCTCGAGTGCGTAGGAATTTTGAAAATATTTTGCTAGCTGGCACTTGCCATTAGATTCATCTATTGCACTGATACTACATGCACCACGCTAGAAGCTCAAAAGCAGCGTTCTGTCAATCAAAAAAATAGGCGTATAAGGCCCAAACCGTCAATGATCCTTTGTTAATCCTTTGTAGACCCGAAACCCCTAAACGAGTTCTTTTGCAAACAATTTATTTATTTGTTTAAGTGTCATATTGTTTAACAGTATCACATCCATGCATACACATAAATCAACTAATTGTCGTAAAAGACTATCGTTGTTAAAATATACAAAAAGTACAGCATATTCCATAAAATGACAATCTTATGATTTGGGTCGCAACACGAGAAAACCTGTCTTCTGGGTTGCGAACAACAAAGGCGCAGACTAGCCTGAGCATCCGCGCAGACTGATCAGAGTATTTGTCGTTCCCTTTTCAGAAAGCATTATATGTAAACTTCATATAGGTGAAATTTCAATATTCTAGCTAGTCTCTGTAGTTAAGGAGACTGGTTTGAGACTCGCTTTTCCAGAAACCTTAAAGACAGGTTTTCTCGCAAGGAGGCGCATTTAAAACAAGATTAAAATTTGTATGGCAAATATGTACATAAAACAATACATTATAAAAAGAACTCAATCACAACGTATTTAAAAACACATAATAATATATAACCATTTTTATTCTGATCGATTTTCTCAAACATGTTGATGAAATAAGTATGAGATATACTATTTTGTGGTTTGGGAGACGCAGTTCGAAAATTCTAAATATGATTATGCATTTATGGCCCAAACATTGTTTTTCTGATGTTAAAACGGAAAAGAAATAGTTAAATTTGCATGCAGGCAGGCATCATTACAGAGAATAAAAATCTAATTCTGAAAAACAATTTTTATCCCGAAAGTAGTCATATTGCATATCAAATTAAAGGGGGGAAAAAGTAGAATATACAAGCCAAAAAGCTTGACCTTACACACACCCTCTGGGGTCAGGTTGAACTTTATACATTGATATTGTGCAGATATAAGTATATTTTAATTGAACTGAGCATGTTGCCACTAAAACAGAGGGCATACTACACCATTGACAGTCTTTAGTTATGATCTGAATAATACCCAAGGTGGGTTATGGCGTGGGAGAAATCGGTCTAATATTTTAAAATTTACTATTTTCTCTAAAAACACTTCATCAGGGATTTGTCTTGTATTAAATACTATTGAGGAGAGCAATTTTCAGCAAGAAAAAGAATTCATCATTTATATGAGGATGGGTCAGAAAAAAATCAGTCCCTTTTGAGCACCGTTTGTCGTCACATAGCAACCCTCGTTATACCAAATTGTGATTCTTAGGGTGGATTTATCTACCCAACCCTCACACTCACGAATGATTCCTATGATTATGGAGGAGCGCGGTGTGTCAGTGGTATAGTATTAGGCTCAAGGTCAAATATTAGACTCAAGGTCAAAGGGTATCAGGCTCAACACTCACTGAAGACACTGCATTGTGTCCCTGAGCAAGCCACTATACACTAAATTATGTCATTGAGCCAGACACTTTAAAATCAGCCTAGTACCGATTCAACCCAAACGGGAAATCGTCCCAATGTGACTGAAACATTGTTGATTGGGCTGTAAAGCAACAACACAATTTTATTATTCTATGTATGCGTCTTTGAACCAGAGTAAAATGGGCCTCGACGCAATAAAACCTGTCTTTGGGGGTTTGCGAGTAACAAAGGCGCAGACCAGACTGCGCATCCGCGCAGACTGATCAGCGCCTTTGTTATTCGCTTAAAAGAAAGTAATATATGTAAACTTGCTACAGGTGAAATTTCAATGTTCTAGCTAGACTCTGTAGCTGAGGAGACTGGTTTGAAACTCACTTTGGCGGATACACCAATAATGGTTTTCTCGCGACGAGGCCCAAATAGAAACCAAGCAACAGTTGCCGTATATTAAACCCATTTATGCCATATGGAATTCCCCATCCATATCAATTGGACAAATCCATTTCGAATTTAAGGTCCTTGGGTAGAAAGTTTCAATTTCATTTAAATTTTGAAAATATCTACAGTAGCAAACAGAGTTGAAACTGACAAGAAACCGCGTATTGTGGCGTCTGATCTAGTTCTTCACTGTTTTCCAATAATAAGTACGCTGGGTAATGTTGCACGTCTTTGGAATACCATGCCATCTGAGTAACAAATAGCTTGGATCCAGATAAGGCTCGACGCCATGCCTGATCTGGATATTTAATGTTTGCAAAGGTCAGACTCATCATATGTTGAGGGTACTCAAAAGAACCGTCTCAATGAGACGGTTCTTTTGAGCACCCAAAACACATATTTTTGTTGATGGGTAAGAAAATAATTGCAATTGTACGCTAAAAATGTTTGCTGGATAAGAACCAAAAGTGTATGTTCTTCCTCAAATATAGCTGTAATCACTATTTACTCAAATATACTGCAATTGTTAAATGGCGTTTTATTACAAGTTGCCCAGTGACGCAAGTTGCTCAAGTAAGAAATCCGCTAACACACTAAATTTTGTATTTGGTGTGTATCTGGGTAATGGCCCAGATTTTAAGAAAGCATTGATTTCCTCATGAAAAAGCTCTGGTTTCAGTATTTCAAATGTTATGGGAATAATGACTTGCCTTTTGGTATATATGCCCTCCATAGCTGCAACATTAAACTCAAATACGTTCCAAAAATCTGCACAGTAGTCATTTGATAGTAATACAACTACGTTTCGGGTCTTGCGCAAAGCCTCTGATATTTCTGAATAGAGTTTCCTACCTGCATGTAGCTCATCCCTGATTAAAACTTTGAAGCCTTTTCGTTTTAACCAGGGATACAGTTCTTTTGTTACAAAATCGTGCATAGATTTATGAGCAGAAATGTCATGATCGCGCTCGTACGATATATATATATCGTACTCTAGCTCGATCTGACACATCTCCAGTGGGTGATAAGGGTTTACACTGCGTCTCCCAAAAACACTTAGATATTGCTCTTTCCATCTTTTATGGAGGAGAACAGCAACAACACTACCTCCTATGAGCAAGACAATAAAATAAATCACACAGCTAACAGTCACAAGTACGTAAATGCATTCATCTTTTAGTTGTTGGTATATTTTAACCCTATGACGTAGATTTACTTGTGTTTCATTCTCATACTTACACATGAGTTCGGCTATGTTGTATACGACATAAGTGGTACTGAGCCATTTTACGAAACTTAACCTCCTACAATCGCATAATAAATAATAATTACCATCCAAATAAATCTTTAAGTCGTTAGATGATATGCCTGTCGTGAATTGACTAGAAGCGTATTGAATGATATTATTAGAAAGATAGATTTCTTTTAAATTCACCAAAGATTTTATTTCAAATGTTAAAGTAAAAAGAGAATTGTCTGACAAATATAAATGTTTTAGATGTGTTGTGTGAGTAAACGCTACTGCTGGTATTTCAGCAATCTTATTGTCGCTTAAATCAAGGTCTTCAAGATGTGTTAACTTATCAAGCCAAGGCCATAAACCTTTTAACCATTTACTACAATCTTTAATGGACCTAAATTTAGATATATTCAACGACCTGATAAAGTTATTAGTGTAGTTATATTTGAATAAACTGCATATCAGCCCACTTTTGCTTACATCAAGCCATTCAAGAAATGGAGGAATTGGCGGCCATGATTGTAGTGTGAATCTAGTTTCTGAGCTCAAACCTTGACTTTTAAATGTCATATTTCTGGCTTGATCATTAAATGTCATATTTCTAACTTGATCTTTAAATGTCATTTTTCTTTCTTTAAATTTGACAGTTTGAGCAGTTTTGTTTAAGTGCTTATAAATTGTTGTTGTTGTATTATAAAGTGGAACTGATGCCGCTGTGTATAACTGGTACTGACCAGTTGAGTCCCTAGTTGTTCTCTTTATATCCCTTTTCAGATGAGCATTCCTGTATGTAGGAGTGGGAGTTTGATCAGATAGATCTAGTTTCTCTAAGTTATACATTTGACTTAAAGCGACTGATGAGATATCTTCAATATTGTTGTTTGTGAGAATAAGCTCTTTTAGTGACTTGGGCACAAATGGTATTTCTCGCAAATTGTTGTGGGACATATCAAGATATTCAAGATATGGTTGAGAACAGTCAACCCATGGCATTACATCAAATGTGCATAGGTTAGTGGCAATCAGATTTTTGACTCTACTATTGCATACTGCTGCTATAAAATCATTCCACATAGTGTACTCACATAGAGACCTACTATTACTTATATCAAGTGATGTTAGGTTTTTCAAACTGGTAAACGCATTCGGAGAAATGTTACTCAACTTGCAACTCCTTAATGACAGCGCAAGTGAACGTGTATACCTTAAATTGAAAAATGTCTCATTATTGATTTCTGATATATTACCTGATATTTCTAAATATTCTAGATTCTTCAGACTAGAATACCCGTGTCCAAAGTTGGTGTTTGGTGCTCCTGTAATATATAACTGCTTTAACCTTGGTATTTTGCTTATTGGATTGTCCACGTATGTATAGTTAACATCATGAGGAATATCATTCATGAACAGCTTTAACTGTTCCAGGTGGATAAGAGGTTGAAATATGTCTGTTGGTAAAGATGTACTGTGATACAGTCTATTGTGGCTCAAATCTAGAAGATGCAGTTTGGTTAGTCCGACAAATATTCCACTGGGAAGATGATCCAGATCATTGGAGCTCAAATATAGAACTTCCAGTTTGGTTAATCTGAAAAATACTCCACTGGGAAGATGATCCAGATTATTGTTGCTCAAATCCAGATCTTTCAGTTTGGTAAGTCTGACAAATACTCCACTGGGAAGATGATCCAGTTTAGTGTAGCTCAAATCTAGAACTTTCAGTTTGGTAAGTCCCACAAATACTCCACTGGGAAGATGATGCAGTTGATTCCCCTGTAGATTAAGCATCAGAAGATTTGAAATACCAGTGAACATAGTATCGCTGAGATTCTGAAGTCCACACCATGCAAGATTAAGGTCATCAAGGTATTTCAATTCTATGAATGGAGTCGGGTTGACGCTAATCAGTTTGTTACCTCTCATATCCAGATAGGTTAGATTCCTAAGTCCTTTGAACATGGATACTTCTAGGTCGTTACCTCTAATGGAAAGCTTTTGTAGATTAGGAATGCTGGCAAAAAAGGCACTGTTCAAATCATGAAGCCTCTGATTGTAAGATATGTCTAAAACTCTTAACGTTGAAAGTTCTGTATCAGAGTCATTGTTTAAATGTATAATGTCATTCCAACTTAAATCAAGTTCCACTAAATTATAAAATCTTCTGAATTGTCTTGGATTTACTTCTTTGAACCAATTATTTATTAAGTTTAAAACTTTGGTTGAATCAGGAACATACGAAGGTACCTTGTCGAGGTTTTGGTTTGAACAATCTGCTTTAAAATCTGTAATATTTATGTTACACAAACCAGAGATTCCACTGCAGAAAAGTACAGTACAACATAACACGACAGTCGTGGCCTTTGAGAAATCCATAACGTGGTCCAGTATTCTGTATCACGGCAAGGCGACCTGAAATATAAGTGAGACATCATATGAGAGTGTGGTACTTATCATATTTGGGAGCAGCGAAGGCTCAGTTGAGCCTGCGCATATGCGCAGTCTCGTCAGAGCCTTCTCTGTTCCCATATACACATTACAGCTGTAGAAAACAACTGAACCAATGGTGTAGCCAGAGCGCTGAAAAAGTTATGCACATCAAAGGGAGACTACTAGATCCAGCAGTGATTCTCTCCAATTGTGCCCCTTTTCATAATTGGAACTTCTCTTAATGGAACGAATTTGCTACCAGAGGGAGCGAATTATTTCATTTAAGAGCAGTTCCTTATGACATGGACAATCACTTATACCACATAAGGTTACTCCCCTTGAATTTACTTTTTTTATTACACGTGTGCGTAAGTACGTAATGGGGCCTGCGCTAATGGAAACCAAAATGTAGACCTCTATATAGCTCCACCGAATACGTCAGCAAATGCTTAAATTAGGTCTTTACACGTATGTGATGAGTACCCAAATTTCCCAAATATTTGAGTCAGTAAAAGTAAGTGAAGTATTATTCAGATTAGAAATGTAGTAAAAGAAGAGACAGATGGGCCTGTGCTCAGTCTCGTCAGAGCCTTCACTCTTCACTCACGCTCTTTTGGAAATAGTGAAGACTCATACCAATGTCTAGACACCTGATGGACCATGGTCAAGGGCGGATCCAGAGGGGGGGGGGGGGCAGGGGGTCCGGACCCCCTGGAAAACCACAAGTTATATGGGTTTCTATAGTGAATGAGCGATTGGACCCCCCCTCCCCTGGAAAACGTTGGACCCCCTCCGGAACTTTGAAAATGATAGTTTTCTTTGAAATTGACCATTTGATTTCTGCAAAATAAGCTGAGGACTAAATAAAAAAAAAAATAAAAAAAATGTTGTCATACTTTTTTGTCAGCTTAACCGGGACCCCGCCTAACGAAAATTCCTGGATCCGCGCATGATGGATAAGATAAACATTTTTGTGTGTAGGATTGTGAATATTTTCTAGTTCATCAATTTTACTGCGTGTTTTGGGAACCTCATTGAGACGTTTACTTTGAGAACCAATAACACATGTGTTGTAGGCTAGAAATAAGAAATTAATACTGAATTACGCACTCTTATTTGGGCCTCGACGCGAAAAAAACCTGTCTTCGGTGGTTTGGGAACAACTAAGGCGCAGACCAACCTGCGCATCCGCGCAGTCTGATCAGCGCCTATGTTTTTCGCTTTTTGAAAAGTACCAGATCCAAACTTGCTACATGAGAAATTTAAACTTTCTAGCTAGTCTCTGCAGCTGAGCAGGTTAGTTTGAATCTCACTTTGTCGGAAATCCCAGAAACAGGTTTTATTATGTCGCGGCCCATTTAGAGAGATGTCATCACCGTCATTGCACTGCCTTGGAAACACGTTCAAAGTTAATATTCCATGTCCAGACAATATTGTCGTTGGCATATCCATGATACAAAAAGTCTGAAATCCGCAATGAACTTGCTTTTGTAAATTGACGTCTGATTGGATAACGTCAAACGGAAAATCTCCACCTGATTTGAGGATCAAGCCTAGGATGTATGTAAGGCGTAATGTTATGAATAAAAAGGCTGCATTTTTAGCCGGAACTGGCGTAAGGAAATTAAGTTCTGTACAAAAGGTTACATTAAATGGATTTGAGGGTTGTATCCAAACAACATGCACATTTTCAGACCATAGCTTAATTATCTGTAAAGTCTAAAAGGATCAGCATGAAACTGCAGACGTTGGGAACACCCCTTATAAATTACATTGATAGTAATATCGTCTGAAGAAGATTACTCAACTTGTTAGAAAAATAATAAAATAAAAGTCAAGTTGAGACCTTTATTCAAACTAAAAAAAACACTCAGAACATGGCCAAAACATCTGTAAAGCTCCAAAAGATGCATTAGTACATGGTCTGAAGATGCTCTTGTGGCTTGGATATTAAAACATATGTAAAGCTCAAAAAGATGCATTTACTATGGTCTTAAGATATGCATGTGATTTGGATATTAAAACGTCTGTAAAGTTTTAAAAGATGCATTGGCCATGGTCTAAAGATGCGCTTATGGCTTGGATATTAAAACATCTGTAAAGCTCCAAAAGATGCATAGACTATGGTCTGAATATGTGCATGTGGTTTTGATATTAAAACGTATGTAAAGTTTCAAAATAACTTACCTGATAATGTTAACTTTAGAAAGAACTGTGTCGGTCAAAAACTTCTGACTTTTATGCTTATTAGTCCCTGTAATAAAGAAATATATATATATACATATAATGTGACGATAATTTCCAAGAAACATGCACATCTTCGGACCAGAAGCAAATCTGCAAGGTTACAATATGATCAGAATAAAACTGATTCGCAAAGTACCCACTCATTTCGTCTGATATAGCAAAAATTGACAAAAACAAGTTGAAAACAGATAGATAAAATATAATGTGACAATAAAGTCCATAACACGTGCACATCTTTAGTCATTAAGCAAAGTTTTAAAAAGGATCTGAATGAAACTGTTCTTTAGTGAGACGAAGAGACGGAATATGCCAAATACTAAGTCCCTCGCTTTAATCGAATAGAAAGGAGACAATATATGTAAGTGGATAAATGGAAGGATTGAAATAATTTTCTAGGGTCTCAACGGGGATTTCAAATTGCCAAAGGAAATGGCACATCGGTGTTCAATCCATTAAGTTTTACTGTTGTTTTTGTTTTTGTTACCATGAGGCCTGGTACTAACTAATAACAAAACGATGCTTTAAATAAATCTACTATTTGCTTAAGCAGCAATATATTTCATCGAAACTATTTGTGCAATTTGTGTAGAGGACATTATGATAATCATTTGTGAAATAATTGTGTTTGAGTCAGTGGATAAGTAAGACGTCGCATTAAGGTATTTATATTTTTGCTCTGGTGCCCAGTTTGTTTAGCGGAACTAGTCCTTCTAAGTAGGAAAGGGATGACCTCTTAAAATTGGCTCTTGTTTGTGATGTGTATTGTGATTTTATTACTTTCTCATTTTGTATCCTGGGACAGGTGTGGTACTTGATTGTATCGATTCCTGATCCTTGCTGTCTTTCTTACTTTCGAAATTTTCAAATTATTTTTCAGGCCTTTATAGAAGAACGTATCTCCATATTGTTTGGTATAGCCCCTCCTTATTTACAAACTTACTTGCTTTTCTGAGTGAAGCGTTGTATCCACATTGTATAATTTATCCCCTTAATGCACTAAAAGACTCTTCCTCCAGTTTGATTAATAACTTTAGTATAGACCATTGATAATATCGAGGAGTCATAGATTATAATTTCCAAATTCCAAATAAAACTGTATTTTTTCTCTGAAGATCTTGTTTGCCTTAACAAACAGTGTAGACAATGATGAAATGCCGCACGATGCGGCATTTCATCTTGGTTTTCACTGCTTGCCAAGGTATACATTTACTAGGAGTCACTACTGTCGTGCCAACCAAGAGTGACGGTGACGTCGTTTATTTTTTACAATTGTTAAGTAAAACATAAACTTGTGCACTCAACTTGAGCTAATGCGAATCGATAGATCACTTGTGTAATTCATCCTGTCCTGAGGATAGGATTAATACGCAAGTGATCTATCGATTCTAAGTCCCTGATAACTTTGTAAACAAAACATGAGGTCACTGTCACTCCTGGCTGGCAGGACAGTAGTGGATAACGAACTAAGGCTTACCTGAAATTCAACCGGATTTTGTTGTTAATCAATTTAATCTGAATTCTGTCGAGGTGAACACCTGCTTTCCTCTGCGAGTTAAGAGCTTCTGAATAGTCCGGCTTGGTTTTTGAAATGAAGATGCGTCTAGAAATTGATACATATGACAGGCAGGATTTGGGTACACTTAGGTGTTTAATTACCATTTTTGAAATTTGTGAAGCTCAGATTTTGTCACTTTTTGGTATCATATTTTGTATGAATGTTTTAGGTGAAATGAAAAACCCCACTAAGCTTGAAATGCTGAGGTAGCGGGTTCGAGCCTCATCGGCGTAACTGCATTGTGTCATCGAGAAAGATACTGTAATCCTTGCTTAGTACTGGTTCAATTTAGGAGGATCCATCCCGACATAACTAAAAAATTGCTGACTGGGACGTAAATAATAAAATCAAACAAAAACAGGTGGGATTATCTAAATTGCGATGTGTTTTATATATTTAGATCTATCTGAAAAATTGTTGACTGGGACGTAAAGGAAAACATCAAGTAAAACACAGGTCGGATTATCTTAATTGCGATGTATTTTTTTATCTAGAGGTTGTTAACCTATATTACATAGTATAGGTCTACGACGGCGCAGGCCCCGGTGAAATGCCGCGTATTGTAACACTTCACCTGGATCTTCACTGTATTTAGAAGTCTTCAGTAAACGAAGAGTTAATGCTAGAATGCACCTGCCAATGAGCAATGCTTCACCAGAGCTTATACTCACAACGGGTACATGTAGGTGACAATCGAAAACGTTAATACTATCGATGAACGTAGATCAAAAATAGCTAGAAACAAGTTTTCGATTGCCATTTGTCGCCAATCGGGCGACAAATGGCAAATCAAAAACACTGTTTCTAGTGTTTTTGGTCCGCATTCATCGATTGTTAAAAGCGTTTTCGATTGCCCCCTATCCGTTGTGATGCTGTTCGTGGACCCCTGTGACAAGGGGGTTGGATGTGGGTAGGGATGGCGCTTTGTACAATCAGTAGCGAGTCCAACTTCTATGCAATGCTAGTGAAGCGTGACTTAGGACCCCTGTCTGGCCAGATACTTTTGTAGCAGCGGTCAATGTTACAAGTGAAGTAGTTACAATATGTACCTGTATCAGTATATGCAGTAAAACCTGTCTTAAGCGGACACTTAAAAATAGATAAAAAAAAGGTCTTAGTGGTAAATGGTAGGTTAATGAAGGTCGAAAGCATAGCAGAATGCTCCCCTTGTAATACTTTTGACCTGCATTCAGCGATAATCGGTATTGAAAACCAATTTTGGTGTTATTTTTGAGTGGCTGCTTAAGACAGGTTTCACTGGTACATGTACATGTAGTATGGTCAGCAGAAAGTGACAATCAGCCAATCGAAGATTCCAAATCTTGCACAGAGTGGCATTTCTGACTTTGTCCCCAGATTCCCATTTTGTGTCAGACAACTTTTAAGAACTGCGCAAGGGATATTGTCGGTTTCTACCGCGTTTATCCCATGGAATTCCTACTAAGAACAAGACCATCTAAAGCGACGATCTCATCGGGATAAACATGTAGATACAGAACAAGATGAAGGCTGTATGACTTATTCTCCTCCATCCGGTTAGGATTGAACACACATATCAAATTTGGTAGTTTTTGAAGCTTTAAACCGAAAGGAAGAAGTTTCTGAACTTGAAACTGTAACTTTACACGGACAGGAAACGCCACACCAACAATGTCAACATATTTTAGCTGGTGTCAACCAAAACTTTGAGAGAGAATTTACCATGTGCGCCAATCGAAGACCCTGATCAGCCTGCGCATCCACACAGTCTGATAGGAGTTTTCAATGGGTGCTTTGTGGAAAACCAAGCGCTAGGGACCAATGTTTCTTCATACGGAACACTAAGACTACATGAATGATCAGAAGGGACCATACTAATGCTTACGCTTTACTTGAAGCTGGAACGTGATACATGTATAAATTAACGCTGACAGCAAACCCTATACCAACATATCGTATTTAACCCTACTTAAGTTCTTCAAATGCTTATCCCTTAATCATGGGTCAGCCAGCACACGAGGCTCTACTAATTATCGCTTTGTCGAGCAGCGAGGGCTCGCATGAGCCTTCGCCGATCTCATAGGTATTGCTGTAGATATAGTATCAAGCAGAGATGTAGACCCTTGACTACGTCAGCATGGGTATACACTTGCCAGAGCCTTCGCTGCTCACATACAGCATTGATACACACTTACCAAAGACTTCGCTGCTCACAAACAGCATGGATACACACCAGAGCCTTCGCTGCTCACATACAGCATGTATACACACTAACCAGAGCCTTCGCTGCTCACAAACAGCATGGATACACACTTACAAGAGGCTTCTCTGCTCACATACAGCATGGATACACACCAGAGCCTTCGCTGCTCACATACAGCATGGATACACACTTACCAGAGCCTTTGCTGCTCACAAACAGCATGGATGCATACTTACCAGAGGCTTCTCTGCTCACATACAGCATGGATACACACTTACCAGAGCCTTCGCTAGTCACATACAACATGGATACACACTTACCAGAGGCTTCTCTGCTCACATAAGCATGGATACACACTTACCAGAGGCTTCTCTGCTCACATACAGCATGGATACACACTTACCAGAGCCTTCGATGCTCACTTACAACTTGAATACACACTTGCCAGAGCTTTCACTGCTCACATACACCACGGATAAACACTTATCAGAGCCTTCGCTGCTCACATACCCCAAAGATACACACTTACCAGAGCCTTCGCTGCTCACATACAGCATGGATACACACTAACCAGAGCCATCACTGCTCACATACAGTATGGATAAACACTCACCAGAGCCTTCACTGCTCACATACAGCATGAATACACACTTACCAGAGCCTTCGCTAGTCACATACAGCATGGATACACACTTACCAGAGCCTTCGCTAATCACATACACCATGGATACATACTTACCAGAGCCTTCGCTAGTCATATACAGCATGGATACACACTTACCAGAGCCTTCGCTAGTCACACACAACATGGATACATTTTTAGCAGAGCCTTCGCTAGTCACATACAGCATGGATACACACTTACCAGAGCCTTTGCTAGTCACATACACCATGGATACATACTTACCAGAGCCTTCGCTAGTCACATACAGCATGGATACACACTTACCAGAGCCTTCGCTAGTCACATACAGCATGGATACACACTTACCAGAGCCTTCACTAGTCACATACAGCATGGATACACACTTACCAGAGCCTTCGCTAGTCACAAACAGCATGGATACACACTTACCAGAGCCTACGCTAAGCACATACACGATGGATACACATTTCCCAGAGCCTTTGCTAGTCACATACAGCATGTATACACACTTACCAGAGCCTTCGCTAGTCACATACAGCATGAATACACACTTACCAGAGCCTTCGCTTGTCACATACAGCATGGATACACACTTACCAGAGCCTTCGCTAGTCACATACAGCATGGATACACACTTACCAGAGCCTTCGCTAGTCACATACAGCACGGATACACACTTAAAAGAGCCTTCGCTAGTCACATACAGCATGGATACACACTTACCAGAGCCTCGCTAGTCACATACAGCATGGATACACATTTACCAGAGCCTACGCTAAGCACATACCCCAAAGATACACATTTACCAGAGCCTTCGCTAATCACATACAGCATGGATACACACTTACCAGAGCCTTCACTAGTCACATACAGCATGAATACACACTTACCAGAGCCTTCGCTGGTCACATACAGCATGGATACACACTTACCAGAGCCTTCGCTAATCACACACAAAATGGATACACATTTACCAGAGCCTTCGCTAGTCACATACAGCATGGATACACACTTACCAGAGCCTTCGCTAGTCACATACAACATGGATACACATTTATCAGAGCCTTCGCTAGTCACATACAGCATGATTACACACTTACCAGAGCCTTCGCTAGTCACATACAACATGGATACACATTTACCAGAGCCTTCGCTAGTCACATACAGCATGAATACACACTTACCAGAGCCTTCGCTAGTCACATACAGCATGGATACACACTTACCAGAGCCTTCACTAGTCACATACAACATGGATACACATTTACCAGAGCCTTCGCTAGTCACATACAGCATGAATACACACTTACCAGAGCCGTCGCTAGTCACATACACCATGGATACACACTTACCAGAGCCTTCGCAAATCACAAACACCATGGATACATACTTACCGGAGCCATCACTGCTCTCATACACCATGGATACACACTTACCAGAGCCTTCGCTGCCCACATACAGCATGTATACACACTTACCAGAGCCTTCGCTAGTCACATACAGCATGGATACACACTAACCAGAGCCTTCGCTAGTCACATACACCATGGATACATACTAACCAGAGCCTTCGCTAGTCACATACAGCATGGATACACACTTACCAGAGCCCTCGCTAATCACATACACCATGGATACACATTTACCAGAGCCTTCGCTAGTCACATACAGCATGGATACACACTTACCAGAGCCCTCGCTAGTCACATACAGCATGGATACATACTTACTGGAGCCATCACTGCTGTCATACACCATGGATACACACTTACCAGAGCCTTCGCTAGTCACATACAGCATGGATACACACTTACCAGAGCCTTCGCTACTCACATACAGCTTCGATACACACTTACCAGAGCCTTCGCTAGTCACATACAGCATGGATACACACTTACCAGAGCCTTCGCTAGTCACATACACCATGGATACACACTCACCAGAGCCTTCGCTAGTCACATACACCATGGATACACATTTACTAGAGCCTTCGCTAGTCACATACAGCATGGATACATACTTACCAGAGCCTTCGCTAATCACATACACCATGGATACACACTTACCAGAGCCTTCGCTAATCACATACACCATGGATACACACTTACCAGAGCCTTCGCTAATCACATACAACATGGATACACACTTACCAGAGCCTTCGCTAGTCACATACAGCATGGATACACACTTACCTGAGCCTTCGTTGCCCACATACAGCATGTATACACACTTACCAGAGCCTTATACAGATCCACATACAGCATGGATACATACTTACTGGAGCCATCACTGCTCGCATACACCATGGATACACACTTACCAGAGCCTTTGCTGCCCATATACAGCATGTATACACACTTACCAGAGCCTTCGCTGCCCACATACAGCATGGATACACACTAACCAGAGCCTTAGCTGCCCACATACAGCATGGATACATACTAACCAGAGCCATCACTGCTCACATACAGCATGGATACACACTAACCAGAGCATTCGCTGCACACATACAGCACGGGCGCTCCCATACAGTTAGTATGGATGTAGATGAGGTCTTTAAAATATTCAAACCCTTGGCTACGTCAACATGGGTCCACATTTACCAAAACATCGCGGTTGCTCCCATACAGGAAGCATGGGTGTAGATGAAATCTTAAATAAAGATAGATTTAGAAAGTCTTTGCGTCTAAAGTAGGATCTTGCGCATATGCGATTAGAACCTAAACTTATGAAATGGCTCAGTAAGCTTGTGCATGGCGAACCCGACATTTTTAATTGAACCCTAGTCATGCTGAATATATATATATATACTACACGCCTCTTCAATTTTCATCTTGGTAACCTGCAAGCAAGCATTTTCAATCAGAGTGGAGAAACAAGCTGCTTTTGATCTACGGTGTTTCTAAAACAGGATAAATCCGGATTTAAACAGGACAAGGGTACACAATGTCATTGCCAACTAGTGTCGTTTACTCATAACCTTTACAAAAAGATTGGGCCCGGATCAGGCCCGACAGAACGTCGGGCCTGATCTGGATCCATTCTGTTTGACACTCAGATGGTCACATGATTCCTGAAAGAATTTTTTATAAACGTTGATTTTGAAAAAAAATCAGCAAAGGACAAAAAAATGAAACTTGAACACATTCGATGGCGCGCCATCGCAAATCTCCACACTCTCGAAGAAATCGAATGGTATTTGATCCTTTGACCCCATTCCAAGTTCACCAGTTTGATCCTGGGGTAAAATGTTTCAGTGTATCCTGGTCCACTGATCATCCCCTATAATTTGATATGCCACATGACTATGTTCAGAAAACTTAATTTTTGACCCCTAGCACGCCAAGTCCCACCCCTGGGGCATGACCCAGGCGACCGAATGAAAATCATGTCTGATATGTTTAATATCATTCATTTATTAGAAGACAAACACAGTTTGGTTTAAAAATATTTGAAATTGACTTTGTTATTGAAATTAAACTATATTTGACCTTTCGGTCACGCCACAAGGCCCCGGGGGAGGGGCCAAAAGAAATTGTGCCGTTGCACGCCAAAAATTCTATTGTCTTATTTTTCATCAAAAAACTCAAAAGAGCTGTCTCAATGACACGGTTCGTTTGAGCACCAAGTACATTAAATTATTAATTGAATAATATTTTGTCCAATGCAAAGACTGTAAGTTGCCTTTTTACACCAAATGCACAACCCAGGCTAGGGTTGGGCCCAGGCTAGGGTTGGACCCTAACTCGTTGTCTTTTTGCATCCATCTGCTGTACCCGGGCAACTGAGCAGTGATTCTCTGTCGCCTGAGTTCAGAAGCTTGGCACTCCTTTCTATGCATGCTGATCATTTCATTAATGACTGTGCTTATGGTAGTATAGGTTTTATCATTTTAGATATGTCATGTGAATGTATACTTAAGGAATAAAGAAACGCAACAAACACTTTGAATCATTGTAAGCATGCAATGTGATGCAAGTTTTTAGTGCAAATGATATTTATCCATAGGAGCATATGTGTCCGTCAACATTACAGTAGGTTCAACGTAATTATCGATTACGTACACATTTTGGTACGCGCGTAACCAGCCAGACCCCCATAGTAAACTGTTGAAACCGGGTCAATAAAAGCAAAGTTTGAATCAACTATCGGTTTATTGTTTTATAAAGTCTTAGCATAGATTGCAGATCAAGGAAATGATCAAATGGCAACGTTTCTGTAAGATTCTTAAACGGCTTAACGTCATTAACGTCAATTCTGAATACTGTGTGAAACGCGTAAACTTTCTTTTCTGCTTGAGATTTATTCAATACAAGAACGTTTTGTTCAAGAATTATGACTCCAGATCTTCAGACATAAAAAAACTTCAATTCTGACGTCAAAATTCGATATCCTACGTTTAAATGGTTTCCAAAATGATTATGTGTTTTTCTAATGATAAAATGGTCCAGTGACAAAGTTTAGGTTACAATTATCAAGTTTGGTGTTCACCCTCAGCATGTAATCAGATGTTTTCTCTTGCATTATATCGTGTTTTGTTTGGCTGACTTCAATACAAACACCTTACCAGCGCATTTCTACGGTATCTGAAAAGTCAGTTTTTCCCACGAAAGCATTTTCTTATGTCTCTAGGTTTATTTTATCCCGTATATTCACCAGCGACCCAAACCTGACGGCTCTAAGTGACGTTTATCGTTTATTCACTACCATTGTGTATCTTGCCATTCAAGTAGCGTGTTTTGACGCAATATTTGACTGCATTACGAATATGATTGGACGTTTGTTTAATTTGCACATTGTCAAGTCGACGCCAAATAACCAAATATGGAAAAGACGGAGTTTCTTGATCTTTATTCTGACGTTAACGTCATTTTACGTTTTCATATGTCTTCATCTTGTAGCGTAAATTGAAGCGTTAAAATGACGTTTTGGTGTTTCATCACATGCTATAGATACTCAATAAGAAAGTTTTAAAAGAGATATCACCAAACCGTTTAACCAAAAAATATATTTTTGTCTGTAGCGTTTCTTTATTCCTTAAGTATATATATATATATGTTGCGATTGTTACCGAGGGTCACATTGTTGTGTTTGTTTGTTTGATTTGATTCTTTACGTCCCATCAACAATCTTTCAGCTAAACAGGGACGGGTCTTCCTGGGTTGAACCAGTACTAAGCTAGGATTAATGTGTCTTACTCAAGGACCTCAACGCAGTGACGCCGGTGAGGCTCGAACCCGCGGCCCCTCGGTCTCGAGTCAAGCACTCTATCACTGAGTCACTGCGCTCCCTAGAGGGTCACATGGTAGAATAATTTTATAATAGCTAATGTGTTTAACCCTCATCAAATAATGTATATAAAAACCAATATGTACGTGTAAGAAAATACTTACAATTTTAGATGGATCCTGTCGTGACGGCTCAGGTCAAGACTTTTCATACGCGGATCCAGAGGGGGACAGGGGCTCCCGACCCCCCCCCCCCCCCCCTATAAAATTACAAAATATAGGGTTAATTAGCAATATTGGTCCGGGTCCCCTGAAAGTCACTAAGCTACGAAACCAGTATTCAATGTTGGGCCATCATCGGCACGCCAGCGAAACACCATTTAATGGCCATCATCGGCACGCCAGCGAAACACCATTTAATGGTGTTTCGCTGGCGGGCCGATGATGGCCCGCTTATAGTGGTATTTGGATCCTCTCTCCCCTCATCAACTACAAAAAAGTTGTCAAAGTTCGAAGTTGGACACCCTTTGATAAAACTTTCTGGATACGCGCATGCTTTCACAATGTACATGTCATTGACATGTTCCATGGGATGCTTCTGCATGCTTTTTTTTATTTCTGCTGATTTTTCTTAAAGCTGCATAGTCTGTAACTTAAAACATTTTTCGAAAAATTTTATTTTCTTTTTAAATCATTTGTAAAAGCAGAATTAAGGTAAGTTTTCACAATAAATCTGTTCACTATAGCTGAAAACTGCATGGAAAAGTGAATTATCGTATAAAACAGGCGTTTTTCTCTTGTTGGTAATTATTTGCGTCCCTCCAATAATTATAGACAGTTAAGTTTTAACATAAATGCTGTTGTTTTGATACTGATAATTTGTAAAGATTTACGAAATTGGTGAAATGTATACCTGAATTTTAGTTTTTTTAATGTGTTCTTGAAAAATAGAAACATTATTTCAAAAATTAAAAAATCAAAAAGTACAGACTATGCAGCTTTAAATGAACGTTTTCGAAGTTTGCTTTCATGAATACCATCAGAGTGTCAAATAATAAGGGATTCTTTCCTGCTTAAAGGCCTATATTTCTGTCCATGAAGGTTATTAATGGATTAACTGACAAGGAACAGATTTAAATCCATTTCAATATTTCACTGGAAAAAAGGGCCCAAGAGGGGACTTACCTGTATAAAACAACATTTCTTGCAGAAAGATAAAAGTCAATATTTTATTTGAAAATACCTAAACCCTTCATGGGACCACTTTATCCCCCCCCCCCCCTGTGAGGATGCCATAATCACCTCATAAAAATAAGCCTTTGATCTTTTGATAGCCCTCAGGTTGTGGTACCAATGTTATTCGGTAAAATGTAGGTCTTTAAAATACTCGGAAGTTGTATTTATCCTGCCAATAAGTGTGAAATGTCCACAATTATTAGCATTTTAACATTTTTAAGCAGAAAAAAATATATTATGCGCAATTGAGATGAGCATGATTTTTTTTATAACCTTTGGGCCATGTCATCGAATAAACGACATCATTGTTTTAAAATAAATATGCCGTTTTGACGATATTTCTCTTTGCCTACTGGGTAATTTTTCGTGCCTTTTTGTCGTCTGCGGATTTTTGTTTCAAAACAACGTTTTCCGGAATACGATCACAGTGTCAAACAATTTGGAACCAGATCTGGCCCTGAGCTTATAAAACTTTTTCTATGCTCAACTCAGCTGAGCACGAAATTTATCCTGCTCATAAATGTTAAAATGCCAACAATTGTTGGCATTTTAACATTTATTAGCATGATAAATACAATATCTGAGAGACTTAAAGCAAGAAACTTCTTTGTTTGTCGGTATTTTAGTTTTTAGGAGCATTTGAAATTTCGTGCTCAGTTGAGTGGAGCACCAAAAAAGTTTTAAAACCTCGGGGCCAGGCCCGACGTTTTGTCGAGCCTGATCTGGGTCAAAACTGTTTGCAAAGAAACTAGTAGTAGTTACCGTGTACATGTAAGCCTTATATATACATAAGGTGTCTGAGTAAGAACTTGTGGTAAGATCAAACACAACCACAATAAACCAACAGTGCTACTGTGGTTTGCTCTACATGTTCTAGGAAGTGAGGAAAATCCGGCTAAAATACAAAGCTGTATAATCAGTCAGGGACATAACTGCAATAAGTTAAAATATATATCACTTGAGGAAGTTAATTTTGTGCCTTTTCAACAATAATTTCTAAGTGATGCTACAGAAAGTAACTTATTTAAGTTATATCTGAAATTATTTAGGCCAAGGTCAAATTGCAAGCCGTCAACAACATAACTTATTCAGGTTAAAAAGTAGCTTATTTTCTGAACTTCATTGACCTCGCGTACTTATTTATAGACGATGCGTACAAAATTTTATTGCATAATCGTAAAGTTATGTAATAGGTCTTTCAGATAAAATTACCCACATGGCCGTGAAAATTGCGGTAACTCGGGAATATGAAGATGAAAAAAGACACGTTCACTCAAACAGGTTACTTTTGTTTTTGTTGCAAAAAAGTTAACTGCTTTAAGTGATATATTTTTTAACTTTTGGAGGTTATGCACCTGACTGATAATACAGCCGAAACATAGCAGTCAATGGACATTTGGGAGCAACAAAGAGCGTCAACAAAATACGTCGTAGACTGACGACAAGTCATAATACATGAAATAAGAAAATAAACAAAAATATATAACGCAAAAGTCCAACACATAAAGTAACCAAAGTACACGGTGCATTCGATAACTCGAACCAAGCCACGTGTAGGCTAGTTCGAAGGACCTGCATCGGATCGACAGATGGCAATCGTAAACTCTGTTTCTAGCGAGTTTTTATCTACGGATAACATTTTGACACTACTGTGTCATTATGCCTTAATAGTCTCATGTCCCCTTTATTGCTTTTATTTTATTCGCTCATTAGGCTTGAAATGATGCTTTTTAGACAAGTAAAGTATGTTTTATAGTTTTATCATTTTTTACTTGTGCGGTTTTATGACAACCATTACCGCGATACACATTTTATGTTCAAGTAATTAAAAAGTCTTTTTTTAACTGTCAAAATGGAACAAAGATTTTGTTATTTTCCACTTTATTATACTATTTTAACAGCGATACAGCTATTAATTGTCACATAATTGCAGAAATTAAATATAAATAGAAACTTAGACAACTAGGCTGAAATTAATGGGTTCTCCTTATAAGGTAATGAACAGTGTTGGGATTCCACACATTCATTACTCAAGACACATAAATTATGTGATGGTAGCATGTTTCCCCATGTTTATTATGAAATCATCTCTGTGGTAGATGTAAATATCATGACATTCACTAATATTTCAATTGAAATTCCAGGATGATGCAGTGGGAGCGCAGTGGCTCAGTGGTAGAGTGCTTGACTTGAGTCCGAAGGTCCGCGGGTTCGAGCCTCACCGGCGTCACTGAGTTGTGGTCCTTGAGCAAGACACATTTATCCTAGCTTAGTACTGGTTCAACCCAGGAAGATCCGTCCCTATATAACTGAAAGATTGTTGATGGGACGTAAAGAATCAAATCAAACAAACAAGCAAACAAGGATGATGCATTAACATATTACTTGACTTTTCGCTTACTGTATAGGCGGCAACTTTGATATTCATATCTGGGTGTGGTTCGGCTATTTCATCTGCTAAGGAAGGGAAATCAGGTTTTAATTATAATTTTGTAAAGAGTTAATAAGCTTTTTGAGCCGCGCAAACGTGCGTGTATTTAAAATCCTAACCGTATACACACTGAACTCACATTTATTAACCCTTAAAGCGCATAATCACAAATGTGTGTTTTTGTCGTCCACAAAACTATTTGAAGCCTCGTAGATAAACAGTGTGAACCCAGATCAGACTGCTCCACAATGTTTGCCTCCCTGCTTATGTTAAATAGACATTTTCAGATGCAGTTATTTTGCTGGCGTTTTAAGGACTAAATAACGACTGAGGTTGTGGCACAAGATGATACAGTTACTTTTGAATAAAACCATGCCTCCTTTTCATTTTTTACCCATACCTAAGGTTGACTAGTCCTTATTACGCATTCATGAGGCGCCGCCTTTACAGTAAGCGAAAAGTCAAGTAATACATGACACTATGTTTATACACATCTAAATATTGTTTTGGTTCGATGCTTAAGGTCACAGTCAACAGCTATGGTCATATCGGGACGGTCAAAGTTCCAACATGTATACGTAACCACACATTTTCCTGGGAAAGCTTGACTAAGCAATTATTAAACCAGTACCTCGTGCAAATGCTATCGCTTGTAGCTGACAAAAACCCTTCTTGAATCAACTGGGAAAGCTTGACTAAGCAATTAGTAAACCAATACTTCGTGCACGTACTTTCGCTTGTAGCTGACAACAACCCTTCTTGGATCAACTGAAGGAGGAAAATGGCCATAGAGACTAGTTCATGATCAATCTTGGCGAAAGTATGAGTTCGGGTCGAGATCGAACTCGCGATCCCTGAGTCTGCACTCTGCAGTCAGACACGTATCTGCAGATATACACGTTACCGCCTTCGCTACGCGGCCCGGCGATAAGCGCCAGTAGCTCAGTGGTACATTTGTAGTTACACTCGACTTCAAACTTGGCTCTTGTTTGTGATGTTTAATTGTGTTTTTTTTTTTCACTTTCCCATGTGGTATCCTGGGTCAGGTGTGGTACTTGATTGTATCGATTCCTGATCTCTGCCGCCTTTCTGTCTTTTACATGCAAACTACGAGAAAAATGACATTGAATATTGTATGAGAACAACGAAGGCTCTGGCAAGACTGCGCTGCTGATGCGCAGTCTTGTCAGAGCCTTCGTTGTTCGCAACGAGGTTCGCGCATAGCCTATTTACTCCAATTGTAAGAAATTCATAGAAAGGAATTATTTGCCCTAAGCCTTCTTATTAGGGAGCGCAGTGGCTCAGTGGTAGAGTGCTTGAATCGAGACCGAAGGGCCGCGGGTTCGAGCCTCGCCGGCGTCACTGCGTTGTGGTCCTTGGGCAAGACACATTTATCCTAGCTTAGTACTTAACCCAGGAAGACCCGTCCCTGTTTAAGATTGTTGATGGGACGTAGAGAATCAAATCAAACAAAACAAAACTCTTTTTATTATACTTATTTTTCCCTAAACATCATTGAAACAGTTTACATGTCTAACATTAAAACAGCTATTATTCTTAAAATAGCTACAAAAGTCAACATCACACATAAATCAACCTATTTGCGTCGTAGACAGTTTGTCAACATCCTCAACTAAATTATGTCCAGTTTTGACAGAATGACCTATCTGTGCGGACAAACATTAATAAACTGTCACAAATGTATAACCAGCATCCTTTGGCTACCGACTCGACCAAGCCATGAGAAATTTCAAAAAACAAGTTTTTGTTGCAAGCGAATAGCAAAGTTGAAGACCAGTCTGCGTCGTCTGTTTCGCACTTATGTCGTTCCCATTCTGGAAGGTTCAAGAGATATACGTGTACGTGCGCTATGTACCTAAAATCCAAAACAATTGCTGGTCTCTGTAGATGAGCAGGGATGTTGGTTCATGTACAGCCACGCAACTAGCAGGTTTCATGAAAGTAAGAAAAAGGGCAAATATCAGGAATCGAAAAAAAATCAAGCACCACTCCTGACCCAGGATACCAATGGTAAAGTGACAACTTCACAATTAGACATCACAAACGAGAGCCAAGAGGTCACCACTTACCCAGCAGCTGACCACACGGCATCAATAAACAGACGCGCAAAAAACATAACAAAACACGACAAAAATAACAAACTCGAATTTGGAGATATAGCTGTCATACAAATATAAACAATTTGCAGTAGAGTGACAGAGATTTTAATACTCATTGGCAGTTTGGGGATGTTTAAAAGAGGTAAGACAGTGGACATTATACTTGGAAAATAGTTTTCTTCCTTATTCAAGTTTCAGTAAAATTATATTGTAGGTACACATTGAAATTACCTCTATGAGGTAATTCTAATGTGTACCTACAACATATGTCTTTTCAAAAAATATTTTTTTAACCACTAGCTGTTTTGAACAAATTCTCAACCACTTTCATTTATTCAAAGAAATGCGCATGTAGAAATGAACAACTTTTCATGTTGTTTGCCATGCACCTGGATTGCAATAAAAGACTGTCTTTTTTATGCTTCTGGCAGCTTATCTTGAGATGTTTCATGGGAGTATATTGCTAAATTGCAAGTTGCGTGGTTGTAATTTGAAACTAATTGAAGAAAATCCTTAAATTTTTTAATCAGGTCAGAATATTCACTTTGCAGTTACGTCCTTTTGAAAATCAAAGATATGGTCATAAACAAAATATGGGGAAAATTGCCTTATCAGGAACGACGTCATTTACATTCAAAGTTGATCAAGATTGATGATGAGTGGGACGGGCTAAGGGTAATGGCTGAGTTCGAAATTCAAAATGTATTGCTGTTTATAAGCTAGCATAATTAACCATATTCATTCCATACCATATGCACACTCATACCATATTATCACTCTGGGTTGGATATAATTAATCTTAAATCAATACTTTTAAGGTGTGGTGGGGATATAGTGATGTTTATGATGGGATGAGTGTAGGATAAGATATGCCCCTCTAAGACTATAGAGGTTACATATGACATGTTATTATCCAACCTTATTTTACCATACAATGCCACACCATATCATACTCTACCACGGGCAGGGTATGAGTAGGGGCGGAGGGCTGTATTAGTATGACAGAGTAGGTTTTTTTAAAATTTTAAAATGTCCATAATCGTGTATTTAATATGTATAATAGCTGTATTAGTATGACAGAGTATGTTTTTTTTTAATTTTTAAAATGTCTTTAAACGTGTATGTAACGTGTATAATCACTGTATTTGAATGACGGGGTGTTTTTTTTTTTAATTTTTAAAATGTCCTTAACTATTTATATGGAAATGTGAATACATGAAAAGAAACATATTGCCACCTTTGTCAATCTACTTCACCGCTAATATTCTAATAACTCATGCAGATACGACGGTTCCATATCACCAGCACAACTTTGTAGTCTAGATACGAGTGTTTCCACTATAAAGTTATTTCCTTTTAGTCCAAAGCACGGACTTTATGTAGATTCGTGAATCCCGCCCGATCAAAGAGGCTCAGACGAGTACATACGCACAATGTAAGGGCCTCGATGATGGGATAGGAACGCTAGTGGACACTGTATCCGTTTAGAAATCTTCCGAATTGTACCGTATAACGGGTGTAGATTTACAGCAGTGCTAATGCGATGGAAAATCGTTTCTATATTTAGCGTATTACTATATATATTTGGAAATCAACTGTACCTTGTACACGTTCATGCTTCACTGGTTTTTAATATTATATACATGGTTAGTTTTCTTGCAGTATTAACATTTATGTAATCCAGTCAGGCGATTCATTTGGCAAGTGTTTTGAAGATTTCCTTGTGTTTTGAAGATTTCCTTGTTGGATATATATATATATATATATATATATATATATATATATATATATATATATATATATATATATATATATATATATATATATATATATATATATATATATATATATATATATATATATATATATATCTTCATGAAACGGTAAGGTATAACTTAATTGTTCATTCAAGGCATGGCGTATTACAATATCAGAAATAGGAAGCAAATTGTTTTGCGAGGCCCCTGGAGACTAGCATGTGCCTTTATTTCTCTTTGCGACATTTTAAGGTTCTCCTTTATATCAATTTTAATCCAGGCTAAGCTAACGTCCTTTATATGGGACATGGGCAAACTGTGCAGATCCAGATCAGGCGCCACCGAATGCGGCGTCTGATCTGGGTCTCCACTGTTTGCTCACAGAATGTTCTATAAATATTTGAATACTATAAAATGAGTGACTGTTCCAATTTATTAGAACGGGAAAATTCCATTCAGCTTTAACCCGTTAATATACATGACCAGCGCTATTGATTAACGTTTGACTACTCAAAAAATAAGGTTTGCGGAACGAGATGGTAAGAGTAAGACTGTTCCAGCTGATACAAAGTACTTTGTCACAGTTTTGGGCCAATTACGGTTGGCAAACAATTTTTACTAATGACAGGACTAGAGGAGTTCAGTTTTAACATACAAGAACCACTACACGAACGTATACTTAGGGAATAAAGAAACGCAACAGACGAAAATATATTTTTTTGCGTGTTTAAGTGACGGTTTGGTAAAATCTCTATTGAAATTTTCTTATTGAGTATTTATAGCATCTGATGAAATACCAAAACGTCATTTGAACGCTATATTTTACGCTACAAAATGAAAATATATGAAAACGTAAAAGTGACGTTAACGCCAGAATAAAGATCAAGAAACCCCATCTTTTCCATGTTTGGTTATTTGATGTCGACTTGACAATGTTCAAATTAAACAAACGTCCGGTCATATTCGTAATGCAGTACCTATACTACATTATAACATAATCATTCTAAACTCTAACTTGCTAACAACAACCCTGAGAGATATTCTATGCGTACCTATGTGCTAGCATATAGCTGTATGATAGGGTAGCCTAGTATAGCCTATCCTACAATGCGCATATGTAATAGTTATACCTTGGGTTGTCCGCCTGTACGTGGAGATAATCCACGAGCTTTAGCGAGTGGATTATCTTACGTGCAGGTGGACTAACATGGTATAACTATTTTATACCACCTACATCAGTGTAGACCTTGCACATCATGAGATAGTTCATGCTAAAGTTGGTAAAGGTGGTATAAACCCTGTTGTAAAGTGTGGTATAGGTATGGTTTGGTTTGTTTCTGGTTACTAGTAAGGGTAAATCAATACCGCTTGGGTAGAATGAGGTAGACCAGGCAGATGTTTAGGCTACATGTGGTGCATAAGCTGATATGGATTATAAGAATCCATCATGAGTGTGAGGGTGGGATAGAAAAATCCTTCCTGAGGATCACCAATTTGCATCACGAGGCTTGCCGAGTGATGTCAAACGGGGATCGCGAGGGACAGATTTTTCTATGCCATCCTTACACTAATAAATTCTTTTCTTGCTCACAACTAAATATCTCATTTTATATTGGAAATACATGAAAAAAAAACTTCCAGAAAATCCTGAATACGCTGAGATGCGACATGGTGACGCCATTTTAACGTTAAAATGACGTCACGGAACGACGTGCTGCCGACTTGCGGCTGTTCGTTTTTTATCTTTTCCTCGGGCTGGTACGGTAATGTGATATAGAATTTATCTCACATGGGTAAAAACAACGGAAATCCCGATCTGGTGAGCGAGAAATATTAACATACGACCCTGTTCTACTCTATATCATTATCAAACCCTTCAAATTCTGAAACACTACCTAGCTAATATAACCTGTTTATACCAACATGGCAGAAGTACTGTGCGTTACCCTGGGGCAGAGTAGGTGGATGGTATAATGTGGGCAAATTAGGTTATTGCATGTAGTTTGTGTGTGTTAGGGTTCGATTATACATACAGTGTGTACAAAAAGAAACGCAAACTGTACATAATGTTTGATAGCTACAGCCCTTTCAAAGATAAGCATTTCAAACTTGCAGGATACTTTGACTGGACTATCACTTATCTGTAGGTTGAATTCCATATTTTTTCAAACACTATAAAATCATGTTTTCTATCGGTTTGCCCATGAAAGAAAAGTCACAAATACTATATGTAATGAGAATTTGTTGTATCTTTTGATTTATAGACTTCATATGTCCTCACTCGTTTGGAACGTTATTCTATCATTTTCCCATTGTTCCCCTGTTATCCTAATAAAGTTTTCGAGTCACACTGTTTGATTCTTCAAGTTCGCCAAAAGCATTGAAAAGGAGATAGTCAAAATTTTGATCAACCTGGCATACCAAATGAATCTGTGATTTAAGGCAGATTGGCTATTCTTTGGCTATCTTCTATACACTTCTTCTTTTGGCGAAGAATCAATCAGTGTGACTCGCAAACTTTAGGATAACAGGAGAACAATAGAAAAATGATTTTTAAAAAAGCCCACCCCAAACCAGTGGCGACGAAGGAGGTCTATAAATCAAAGGATACGAGTACTCATTACATATTGTGACCTTTTTTCTTTCATGGGTGCTCTTGTTAGCCGACACAAAACTTGAGGTTACAGTACGTGAAAAAATATGGAATTCAAACTACTGATAAATAATAGTTTAATTTATCAGTCACCCCTAGTATTAACTGAATTGTTTCAACATAACCTAATAAACGTTTCCTATCTCACGGCATGTTACCTTTATCAGGTCATGATGACGTTGCACTTTTTGAATGACGAATGACGTCGCTAATGACGCTGAATCAACACAAATATAAAAAATTACGTCATAATCGCTAGTTTGAAGAGTGCTCAACAATGGGCAAACTGATAAATAGAATACCAGGTTCGCGTCTTTTGATATCAAGTTTACCAGGCTCGGCTTTGAGAACGCATGTTGAATCGCTCGGCAAGCCTCGCGATGTCAACATGCGTTCTCAAAGCCTCGCCTGGTAAACTTGATATCAAAAGACACTCACCTAGTATTCTCTATTTATGTATTCTGCAAGCTTGAAATGCTTATCATTGAAATGGCTCTATTATATCTATCAAACATTATGTACAGTTTGCGTTTCTTTTTGTACACACTGTACGTGTATCTTGTTTAATCTTACACCCTATAACATCATTATACATGTACACTTCTCTTATCCTATACTCTACTCAAAACCTATCCTAACCATACTCCTGCTCTACCTTGCCCCTAGTTACAACCTGTCCTAATAAAAATGTAATGCTATTACTACTTTATTATGACTTGTCTTAACCTAGCCCTACTCATACGGTGGTTGGAATGGGTAGTGTATGGTAGTCTTCGGTGGTTACGAAAGTTACATATGCATGTTTGTGTTTTTCTCGCACACCATATCAAGATTTCCATTGTTTTCATGTGAGATAATTCTTTCTCACATACCAACGCACACGAGATCGAGTGATCCTTATGTAAGCTCGCTGTCGGAAAAATCTGTCCCACATCGCTACCCATGTGAGATAAGCGTAACACGCGGCCGGTTGCTAATGTGAGATAACATTTTTGGCGCATGACTGTATTCCCTCGAAAACGAAAGTTGAATTGTTGTCAGTCAGGAAAAAAAATATTTTCAGCGATTTAAGTCGGCCTTCAACTTGGTTTAAAAGTAAAGCTGCGCATTTTACTTACAACCTTTATTCAATGCTTTGAACATGTTGTGTGCATTGCGATTGGCATATTTAACCTGTTGTGTTGGGCATTGAGTGACTGAATCCACCGGGACGGGAGCCTTGACGATGTAAAAACACACCACACACACACATTTTCCTCAACAAAATGACTTACTCGAGTTACTGTGGCTGATAAGCTAGTTCTTGTAAATCCATTTTGATGAAATAACCCTTTGTTCATTGTTTAATGCGCTGTTTATTCGCTGTTTCAAGTTGATTTGTACAACGCGCGTCATTGACTGTAAACATCGATCTCAGTGACGTCATCAATAAATAAAACACAGTACTGTACCGTTCGGTCGTGGTATATGAGAAAAAGAATCGATCATTGGTGTTCAGTGGTTCCAGAAAAATCCCAACCCTCGTGTCCACCGTTCAGTGGGAAACTCGGCAAGCCTCGTTTCCCACTGGAACGGTGGGCCCTCGGGTTGGGATTTTTCTGTCCCCACTGAACACCAATGATGGATTCTATTTATCTCACATACCCGTACCAGCCTGTGCAAAAGATAAAAAACGTATATGTTATGGGATATTTGTAGAGAATCACCACACTAATCTAGATATGCTCGATTGGCTGCTCATCTTTACATTAAGGGCTCAGTTATTGTGTTTATACCGGGCCGCGTAGCGCAGTCGGTAACGTGTCTGGCAACAGATGCGAGTCTGACTGCAGATCCAGGGGTCGCGAGTTCGATCCCGGCCCGGTCCCATACTTTCGTGGAGATTGATCATGAAATAATTTCTACAGTCATTCTCCTCCCTTCCGCTGAGTTATTCAAGAAAGGGTTGTTGTCAGTTACAAGCGAAAGTATGTGCACGAAGTTCTGGTTAACTGCTTGGTCAAGCTTGCCCAGGAAAACATGTGTGGTTAGGTGAACTGACCGTCCCGCCATGACCATAGCTGTTGACTTGGGACGTAAAGAAACAAACAAAAACAAAACGAAATTGTGTTTATCGAAAAAAACTATCGAATCAGCTACTGCCTTCACGAATATGGAAACTTGGTGAACAGGAGGTACCTGAACCAAGCCAATATAAACATTTGGGTATAACAAGCGAAAGAGACATGACTCTAAATACGGTAACTAAAGAAGCCAGCACGAAATTAAAGATGACCTTTCTAAGTCCAGTAAACTGCCGGTTGTATGAGGACGGGTTTACCCCCCTTACAGCCAAGCACATTTATAAATCGATTGTGTTACCTAAATCCTTTTATACCACCTTTACCAACTTTAGCATGGAATATCTCGTGATGTACAATGTCTACACTGATATTGGTGGTATAAAATAGCTATACCATGTTTGTCCACCTGTACGTAAGATAATCCACTCGCACGTGGATTATCTTCACGTACAGACGGACAACCATGGTATAACTATTACATATAGCTGCGAGATATGGACGCAACTGTCCCCTACTCAGCTCTCATCATTAGAGAGAGCTCATCGTTTTTGCGCTAAATTTTTGCAAAGTCTGCCAAGAAATACTGATACAGATGTTACCTTGTCACTGTTAGGCTTAAACTCAATAGAGGTTGAAATAGATTACAGAAAAATGGTGTTTTGGGGACAGTTATGCCGCTTACCTAGCGATTGCGCTATAAAGCAAATCTTGGGGACAAACAGTGTGTTGTAAAGAGGGTCTACAATGTACACTTGCTTCGTGTTTTTTCTAATAATTACTGTAAATTCGTTTCATATAGTTTACAATATTTTGCTCATCTTTTCTATAATATGTTTCGGTTTCTTTTTGTACCTTGTAAATGTATGTGTTATGTATGCTCTCCTTATCTTGGAGAAAATAAAGAATATATATCATTACATCCTCGTGAAATTTGAGCTATAACACAGAGGAAAGATACTTTTTTTAATGATACCAAACATGATAGGGTTTGTACATCGGTTACATAGATAAAAGGTTATGCTACGAACTTTCCAAACCTTTTTCCCTTGTATTATGCTGATGCTGATATATTGTAAATTTTGTAACTATTGTATATTGTGGCAAAGCAAGCGTACTCAATAAACATTTTTGTTGAATACTACTTTCTGTGTTTTGCTCAGTCATTGTTTTGTGATTTTCAGGTGCATTTTATGCAGCTCAATATGGTTTAAGGCGCCATTTCTCTTTAAATCAAGAGAGCAATTTTTGGATTTTGAAGAAGCGAATTAAAGAATGAAAGTTTAAAAGGTCGGTTTATAATTGGATATCATAACAAGTCCGTTGTATGCGGAGAACGGGACTCTCTGCGATAAATGGTAACTATTGTATGTACATATATTTGCTGAATATTAGTACATTGTAGACCCTCTTTAAAACACACTGTTTGTCCCCAAATAATTTGACGTTAAACTGAATTTCGGTTGTATCGAATTCAAATTCAAGCTAAACCGGTACATTTGACGGTGTAAAAATTTTGCTGTCGTAAAAAGGTCGCTATAAAAAGTTTTTACTGCAATTGAATGTGTATGCTGAAAGTTGGTAGTTGCTGTTGATAATATATGTATGTTGAAAAGAGGTAATTATTGGGTATATGTTTAATATTGGTACTGTTGTACTGTATGTATGTTGAATTTTTTTAACTGTTGTATGTGTATGCTGAAAATTGTTAAATGTTGCATGCATATGCTGAAAATTGTTAACAGTTGTATGCATTTGCTGAAAATTGGTAACTGCTGTATGCATATGCTGAAAATTGGTAACTGTTGCATGTAATGCTGAAAATTGGTAACTGATGTATGCATATGCTGAAAATTGGCAACTGTTGTATGTAATGCTGAAAATTGGTAACTATGTTTTATGAAAAAATTGATAAGTATTATACATGTATGAATATATCTAAACCTGTTTTAGTATCGTCTCAATAACACACATTACAATTTTACGACAGCGTGACCTTGCATTGACCTTCCCGTGTGAAAATAACCATACCACATAAAATAGTATCTATCACAATTGTGAACAGTGAATACTTGAACGAGTCTGCGCTTCAGCGCGGACTCGTTCAAGTATTCGCTGTTTTGCGTTCACACACCGCACTGGTATGAAAGCAGATGATTAAGATCTAAATAAAGACATACACGTATTGCCCAATCTGAGGGCCGTTTAAAGAACAACTAAACGGAGAAACTGAAACAGACACTGTCCAATGACATGGCTCAAATTAGTAATAATGAGCTATCACCAATATTTGACAAGGCTTGACAGGAACATTACACTTGTGTTATATAATACACAGAGAATGCACTAAAAAGGCTATTTGTAATATTGCCACCAAAGTTAATACCTTAGTCCACACATCGTCAACAATAATGATGTGAAACGAGAAAACGTACCTTAATGAACGAACACTATGATTCGCACATTCTGATCAAGGGCTTTGTATTCCATAAGTTGATAAAATTTGGAAAATCAAGTAGCATCATGTTTGAGAGTGGGGCATTGCTTTCTACATGTAGTCAAATTTGTTATAGAATCAAAAGTAAACGTATGAAAGGTAGCTTCCATGCGGGCTAACAATTTTATGTTTAATTACAACAGAACTTGGGCTAGTAAAGTGTACATAAGCCCCAACCCCCCCACCACACGTACATACACACACCTCACTTTCGGTGCATCGGCTAGTGTCTCTTCTAAGGCGATGATTCTGTTATCGTTGATTCATTCCTCTCATTGTGTGTGGGGATTTAATGTCACTGTCCTAACGGCCAAGAGTGACACAGACGTCATGTTATCTGGGAGGTATAATCGATAGATCACCTGTGTATTTATTCTATCTGCAAATAGGATTAATACACAATTGATCTACCGATGTGCGTCAGCTCAAGTGTAGTCTTACTTAACAATTGTAAACAAAGTATTACGTAACTGTCACTCTTGGTTGGCACGACAGTAGATCCTTGATTTCTGGTGTAGTTCTTGTTTTTTTTCTATTTTTGGTATCCAGACCCCCCCCCCCGAAAAATCACAAAAATATAGGGTTTATTAGCAATACTGGACCGGACCCCCTGGAAAATCACAGCTACCAAAGGAGTATTAAATGTTAGATCATCATCGACCCGCCAGCGAAATGCCATTTAAATGGCGTTTCGCTGGCGGACCCGATAATGGCCCGCTTTTATTGGTATTCTGGATCCTCTCTCCCCTCATCAACTAAATAAGAGAAAAATACATTATAAAATAAATGAAAAAAAAACGTTTCCAGAGTTGGACCCCCCTCTGACAAAACTTTCTGGATACGCGCATGTTATACTCAGACTGACGTGTGTGTTTCCTTGATCTGTGCCACGGTCACTTCCTCGCGGTGGCATGGGTAAGCCTGTGTATATGGCATTTCCTCATCATACCCACTTTCCCTTCTATGAAGCGTATAGGAAGATTGTCCAACACGGACTTCCGGCACGATAACGCCCGTTTTTGCTTGACACAACCAAAATTACCTAAGGAAACAATAATAAAACATATTGAAATAACAGCTGGACTAATTAAACCCAAAATAATCATTAAGTTATTTGCATATAGGGATTGCTTTTACAAGTACGGTAAAAAGTCGCTGCTGAAATCGCCACCCCACCCCCCCCCCTTCTCCAATGCTGATTAACTGGAGTCGTCTGTTGATAGCCTCTGCAAACAGTTTGGGCCCAGATCAGGCCCGACAAAACGATCTGGATCCCAACTTTTAGACACTCTGACGATATTCCTGAAATAATTCCTCGAAAAAGTTGATTTTGAAAAAAAAAATCATTAAATTACACAAAATGGCAAAATTACCACAAAAAAGTAACAAAATTAACGTTTTGCTTTTTTTTGTAATTTGATGATAGACAGAAGCTAGACCTTTCACAAGATGTGTAATTATTGTACCGCAAATTCTATATTTGTAGCGATACAACCCCATTCTACGAACATAAAAAGTGCCCCTCGTATTACCGATTTTACCAGAGAGTTACGGACTTTACACGAGCATTACCGGCCGTTTATACGGAGACATTTCAGTGATGCGTTTCCTTTCAAGGTCTCACTGTACTTATGCATTTTCCTATAGTTGAATTCTCAAAATGCACGCGTTATTTCTACAGGACATCTCCTTGATCATTACTCAACACTTAATCCTGTTCGAAAACTCAAGAAAACAAAATAAACAGTGAAAGCCCAGGTTTTTCTAAAACATTTTAGAGTTTGTGGAGACCGTACTTTTTCAAATTTCCTGCTGCTCCGGCCAAAGAATACACTGACCTGGAAAAAGTATTTTCCCAAAGTGGAAACACTACAGAATTAACTGAAACTTACAGGAGCTGTCTGGCTAAAGGGGAGCGTCTGGTATGTAAAATTAATCATGACCAAGTATCAGCAGAGCAAAAATTGGGGTTGACCGAAGTACACCCGTACTTGTTTCTAATGCTCATAAATCCCATCGCACCCAAACTCACGGTGCCTAATGGTACAGTCTTTAACACGTGTTTTGAATCAACCAGCCGTTTTTATTCAGCTTTACGTGTTCGGTTGTCTTAATACTTTACGTTTCAGTCAACAATTCTTTAGTCATGTCGAGACATGGCTTGATCCAGTCCTACAAAGCCGAGGATAAATGTCTTGTTCAAAGACACGACACATTTCCTCCGATGAATATGGGTTTGACCCCACTCTTACAAAACGTTTTAAGACCCTCATTATGCATATAGGTTAATCATATGCAGTGAATTAGCAATCATAAGATTTGCAATTAGGCCTGATTGACTTTTAGGATGATCAATCGAATTGCCGCCTATCATCAAAGCACCTTTAACGCAATTATGGATGTGAGACAAAATTTAACCTCGGCATTGTACTAGATACTACAAAAGCTTTGTCTGTCTGCAAACATTTTTTTCTGTCGGTTGTAATTGGCAGAGCACATGAGAAGACTCGGACCAACCTATACAATTGCACGGGTTGATCTGGGTCTAATCAGGCGCCATCAAGTACAATGTAGTGGAAAAGGTAGATTTACTTGCGTCGAAACCATGTTAATGCATTCCTATATTTTAGTATCAATTTATTGGAAAGTACTATGAAAGCATTTCATTACTACCATAACTAAGCAGTTTTGGCAATTATTTTCGAAAAGGTGTTTGTCCCGAGGGGGCTTAATGGACATAGCTCTCTATTTGCACTGGACAATTCATCCCCTCACCATGGTCACTTGTAAAATATAAGTGTATGTTCACACTGAAGAGGTGGCAGCTAAGCTGCGACTCCCTATAACTTACACCTACCTTCGCTAACATCTCCTTTGATGTAAACTTACACTTAATTTCCTATCAAAACAGTTTGCGACCACCGAGCCAAGTTCAATCCTGGTCCGGTGATTATGTAATCATTTCTACGGCCATTCTCCTCTTCCGCTGATTGCTGTCAGTTACAAGCAAAATTATGTGCACGCACCGCTTAGTCAAGCTTGCCCAGGAAACATTGCGGTCAGGTAAACATGACCATAGCTGTTGATTGGGACGTAAAATCTAAAAAAACGAAAGAAAGAAGAAAGATAAATGTTTAATCATTACTCCCTGTTATTATTGTAGTTATTCTCCGGAACATTAGAATCGGACAGTATATAGTTTTAAAGCAGTTTAAAGGTTGTTACAACGCGATTAGTGGCAGTTCAGCTGCCACCAAAAGTTAAGTAAAGTTACACTAAGTGTTACAGTGAATTTTATGCCACAGAAGAGCTCTCTTAGTAATATTTGAATTAAGCATGTACAAGTGTCGGTACCAAGTGTTCATGATAAAGCTAACACTTTGTTCGCTTTCGATAGACAACATAAGATTTTCATGTTTTCAAGTTCGAAATACCCGCTTATTCGAATTATATTTGGAAAACATGGGATCAGAGAATGTGACCAATATAATCTTATCAAAGCATGGGAGCCGGACAAAACATCCCAGGACAAAACATCCCATGCCATTTTTTGCCACCCTGGACAAAACATCCCACGAAGATTTGCCACCCCGGACAAAACATCCCATGCTGTTTTTGTCACCCGGACATAACATCCCATTCCATTTTTGCCAGCCCGGTTACTGGCCAGCGATAGCCGCACCCAAACGGCTGTAGCTCAGTTATAGCCGCGACCATGCTAAGAAGCATGAGCGCAAATATAGCCCAGAAACATCCGGGTGAGAAATATTGATCAATCAGCAAGGTTGTATCAAAACCATTTTGGAAAATCCGAAGAGCCTACTCGCCATTTGATTGGCTTGTCTTATCGAATGGAGAATATCATACAAGTTAACAGCAGCCATAGCCAGACGATGGCCACAAGCGAACCCGGCCATATGGACACCGGCCTTGTGTTGCGTAGGATCCGTTGCAGGATCGAATCTGAATTTGGGTCAAACCCGGATGCTATAATGGGTGTTATAATGTAATATTTATGAAGCAATATAATTTTGATGAATTTTACTTCCGTCATTTGTCATATTAGGAACATGGCAGTACGTTTTTAAGGTGTCAGAGGGTCTTAATTGACACATCAATCATAGTTTGGCTTTTTTTCTTCTCACTTAACAACTTCTAGTCTAATTATATTTGGGCCTCGTCGCGAGAAAACCTATCTTCAGCGTTTCCGATAACGCAAGTTTCAAATCAGTCTCCTCAGCTACAAAGACTAGTTAGAATATTGAAATTTCATCTGTAGCAAGTTTACGTATGTTACTTTCCAAAAAAACTAATAACAAAGGCGCTGATCAGACTGCGCGGATGCGCAGGCTGATCTGCGGCTGTGTTGTTCGCAAACCTCCAGAGACAGGTTTTATCGCGTTCGCGTTCTTTCTGTGTTGACTTGTTAACTTACCGTCGGAACATTTATACCAAGTCGCAACAAATAAATAAACTGTACTATTCAACTACTAGGTTACTGTATAGCCACCTGGTATTCAATGTACCGGTCTCTTGTAAAGGTATAGTCCGTGCTCGATAGGTGTAGGGTGACGAAACAGATTTACAGTTAGTAGTATGAATGACAACCCTATATTTGCCCAATCAGGTGAATAAAGTACCATAACGTGACCAACTACGTAACTCTACTCTTACCGAGCACGGACTGTGACGGATTATTTATTTATTTATTTATTTATTTATTTATTTATTTATTTATATGCATAGTTTAATGAGGGTACAACACATTTGGCTAATATGAAACTATTCTACCATGTGGCAGTCAGTAACAAACGCAACATTTTTACAAAAATATACGTTCGCATGACATAACCTATACTACCATAAGCACAGTCATTAATGAAATAATCAGCATGCATCTTAGTCGAGTGCCAGGCTTCTGAGCTCAAGCGACGGAGAACCACTGCTCAGTCGCCCAGGCTCAGCAGACGGATGCAAAACGACAACGAGTTGGATGCAACCCTAACCTGGGCCCGAGCCTGAGCTGTGCATTTGGTGTTTAAAAAAGCAACTTACAGTGGAAGGGCGTATAAAACTGAAACATTTAAATCTTTGCATTGGACAAAATACTATTCAGTTAAGAATAAAATTGACTATTGATATAGTCACGAAGTATCACAGCAAACTATTTATAATATGGATTTGATCCTGTCTTTAAAACTCGTTAGAGATGATGCATTGCGAATTTGAATCAGAATCTCAACTCGAGCAGAAAATCTACCTGCCTGCGAATTTTTAACGTCGCAAAAAATGTCTTTGCGAAAAACATTCCCGCAAAATTTTTGGAATTTACAGTACGCTTTCATAAAGAGCAAGCTATTCTGAACAATTCATGTTTTAAGCAAAGAGCAATCATGTAGGTTGTGACGGACGGATGGTCAGACAGGCAGGCGGGCAGGCAGGCAGATTTTTTGCTCGAGTTGACAGCCCTCGGAACGCTGATCAGCTCTAACCACTTGAGTTACATGGTGGCCCAAAAGCATATGTGATAGATACCAAAGTCTAGTGTGCTGGGGCCTGAATTACAATGCCTCCTTAAAGTTAAGGAAGACTTAAGTTAAGTTTTGATTTTTCAGGATGCGTGTGATAACATTCCAAACTGATTAAAATCAAAATAGTTTCATTTTGTCAGCAGTCAGGGACATAACTTCTATAAGTTAAAATATATATCACTTGAGGAAGTTAAAATTGTGCCTTTTCAACAATAATTTCTAAGTGATGCTACAGAAAGTAACTTATTTAAGTTATATCTGAAATTATTTAGGCCAAGGTCAAAGTGCAAGCCGTCAACAATATAACTTATTCAGGTTCAAAAGTAGCTTATTTTCTGAATTTCAATGACCTCGCGTACTTATTTATAGACGATGCGTACCAAATTTTATTGCATAATCGTAAAGTTATGTAATAGGTCATACAGATAAAATTACCCACATGGCCGAAAAAATTGCGGTAACTCGGGAATATGAAGATGAAAAAAGACACGTTCACTCAATCAGGTTACTTTTGTTTTTGTTGCAAAAAAGTTATTTGCTTTAAGTGATATATTTTTTAATTTTTGGAGGTTATGCACCTGACTGGTCAGTAGATCACAATAATATCCTTGGCCACAAGTACTGCATCGATCCAGGAAATTTATTTTAGCATTCAATATAGCATGTTGAAATATCAATACTTACGACTGTAAATCCTTAACTTTAAGGAAGCATTGCAATTCCGGGTCCTGGGCCCGGAATTACAATGCCTCCTTAAAGTTAAGCAAAACTTAAGTTAAGCATCGATATTTCAACATTTAATACTAATTAAATTGCCTTGATCGATGTGGTACTTGTGGTCAAAGATACCATTATGATCTTCAGAAAAAATGAAACTATTTTGATTTTAATCAGTTTTAAACGTTATTTTTAGCATCCTGAAAATTCAATACTTAAGTCTTCCTTAACTTTAAGGAGGCATTGTTATTCTGGGCCCTGGTCTGTTATGTTTTTGTTGAGTGATTGTATTCTGTAGGTAAAATACTATTAATGTAAACTCCGACAGCCACTAAAATGTTTCCTTGCTTATTTATTAATTAGGCTTAGAGCATTTATTTGCTTCAGTCATTTTTATTATAAATGGTCACTGGACATATAATTGGGGCATTTATTTCATGTTTTGTTTTCATAAAAGTGATGAATGCTGCTTTAACATTATTGATGGTGTGGTTGCATGTACTACATTGTAGTAGTACACGCATGCCTCAGATTTGTACACTCACCGTGGTCATCTGGGCCCCGATGTCCAAAGCATTGTTAGCATAACGAATACATTACAGGATTGCAATGCTAACAGTGTACAAGAAACCCTGTCTTATGTCTTACTTAACCTGTCGAGACAAGGGTCCGGAATCACAATGCCTCCTTAGAGTTAAGGAAGACTTAAGTTAAGTATTAATTTTTCAGGATGCGAAAAATAACGTTCAAAACTATTTTAATCAAAAATAGTTTAAATTTTTATGAAGATCACAATGATATCTTTGACCAAAAATACCAAATCGATCCGGGCAATTTATTTAGCATTTTATATAGCAAGTTGAAATATCAATACTTAACTTAAGTCTCGCTTAACTTTAAGGAGGCATTGTAATTCCGGGCCCTGGTTGTTTTACTTAAATTGCCTTTTAATGTAATTTGACTGTTAGTGTTCTTTGACTCTACCTCGGTGTGCCGTGGGTTGGTCTGCAGTGTGTGATTGTGGCATTTCCAGGTCAAACTCACTTACTTTTTTATGTGATTCCGCTCAGTTCAATTTTAAAAGTCCACACTGTAAGTACCATCAGCAAGGCTCTGCTGTAAGCTAGCAGAATAAATGTTTAAAGCTGCATAGTCTGTAACTTTTGATCTTTTTATTTTAGAACTAATGTTTCTATTTTTCAAGAACACAGTAAAAAAACTAAAATTTAGGAATACATTTTACCAATTTCGTAAATCTTAACAAATTATCAGTATCAAAACAACAGCATTTATGTTAAAATTAACTGTCTACTGTCGTGCCAACCAAGAGTGACAGTGTCGATATACTTTGTTTACAATTGCTAAGTAAAGCACCAACGTGTACATTTCACTTGAGCTAACGCGAATCGATAGATTACTTGTGTATTAATCCTATCCTGCGGATAGGATTAATGCACAAGTAATTTATCGATTATAAGCCCCTGATAACTTTGTAAACAAAACATGATATCACTCTACTCTTGGTTGGCAGGACAGTACAATTATTGGAGGGACGCAAATAATTACCAACACGAGAAAAACACACCTGTTTTATAAGATAAACCACTTTTCCGTGCAGTTTTCAGCTATAGTGAACATATTTATTGTGAAAGCGTAACTTAATTCTACTTTTACAAATGATTTGAAAGGCAAATAAAAAAATCGAAAAATGTTCATAGTTGCAGACTTAGTCTCTTTAACCATGGCCATCCTGCAACCATGATCGAAACCCAACCGAGCACATACATGTATGCGGTGTGATGTTAATAACCTGTGTGTGCGTATCGATTAATACAATTTAACCCATAAAGCGCCAATAAAAGATGCATCTGAAAATGTCGTCTGCTGAAGTCGTCTGCTGCAAATGTTTGCCTAACATTACTTACTAATTAAGTATAGAAGCAAACAGCGTGGACCCAGAACAGACTGCTCCTATAGACTAAAGACTGACTTACCTTTGAACATAATTCATACCTTTAATCATACCTACCTGGCCGCGTAGCGCAGTTGGTAACGTGTCTGGCAACAGATGCGAGTCTGACTGCTGATCCAGGGATCGCGAGTTCGATCCTGGTCTGGTCTCATACTGTCGTGGAGATTGATCATGAAATAATTTCTACGGTCATTCTCTTCCCTTCCACCGAATCATTCAAGAAGGGTTGTTGTCAGTTACAAGCGAAAGTATGTGCACGAAGTACTGGTTAACCCCTTATTCAAGCTTGCCCCAGAAAAAGTGTGGTTAGGTGAACTGACCGTCCCGCCATGACCATAGCTGACGACTTGGGACGTAAAACAACAAAACAAACAAACAAAAACAAACAAACAATAACTCATATCTCATAAAAAATGGAACACATTGACAAAGTTCTATTCTGTTTTCTGTATTGATTTGTTTGAAAAATGGTAAATTGTGACTTTCGTTTTTTGAAATTTTAAACTCAAACTTGAATATTCTAAATGTTCTGAGTCAGTTTTCTGTGAAAATAACCAAGCATTACCGTAAAACCTTGTTCTAATATATTACTAAGTATTTTTAATCCTAAAATTAACAAAACAAAAATATATGCGCTAGAAGATTCCTTAGGTGTATATTTAGGGGTCACAGGTTACAATTTAAAAAAAATAATGTACTTCTTTCATTGAAGGCCTATTTTGTCTTATAGCAAACAGTGCAGACGCTAATATAATGACACATTATGAGGGATTTCATCTTGATCTTCACTGGTTACCAACATACTTTTTAGGGGTTTCTGGTTCACAAAGGGTAAATCAATGGAACGATTTCAAATCAATATAATAACAATTATGCCCCAAAAGCACACCATGTAAAGTTAAACAGCCTGTTGTCGGACGGGAGATTGGCATGAAATTTGGTCATCAACATTGTGGTAGACTTCTTTTTACATATATGAGTGACCGTTTTATTTCTTTAGATACAGGGGTCAAACAACTGTGAAAAGAAAACTGATTTATAGAGGGGTTAATGACTTGTATTTGTAGATTATTGTGGTTACAACAGGAACATTAAGTAATAGAAGTACATATATGGTATGACGTGTTTATCTGGTGTTTAATTTGATGTGTCTAAATAAACTGGTCAAAATAAATTAAGCCCCACCGAATATTTTCACATAGACTTAATGTAAATGCATTCATGTTTGATTTATCATAACATTTTACTGAAACAAGATTTCCCAATAAAATTTTCAGCGAAGTAGCAGCAATGTTACCTCTAAACATGTGCTATAGTCCGTACAGAAATTCAGTGAACAACGTTTTTCTTTTTTAAAATGTCTTTAATGATAAAATTTTGGACTAAAAATTTGCACATACATATAATAAAACACCGCCTAATATACAATTGCATATTTGAATATTTATGATAGGAAAATAAGTCTGGAATCTCTTGTAAAATAAAATAACTTAGTCGTTTTCGATTTAGAAAAATCCTTATTTTCCCTCAATGTATTTCATATGGGTAGCACGTGGTTTATACAGTTCAATGAATACCATGTTTACTTTCGTATATCAGGTTGTATTATATAGAAAACAGTCACCAGCAGGACAACTCTTGCACACTGCAAATGCTTTGAAGAGACAGCGCAAATTACAATTATGTCTGAGTTATCGTATTTCCCGTGTTTTCTAAGCGTTCATGGATAGCAATTGGACCGCGACTGCAAAAACCTGTCTTCGGTGATTTGTAAAAATAAAGGCGCAGACCAGCCTGTGCATTCGCGCAGTCTCATCAGCAACTTTTTTGTCTGCTTCTTTAGGTGAATCATATCTACACTTGCTACGATCTAGCTAGCCTGTTTAGCCGAAGAGACTGGTTTAAAACTCGCTTTGTTGGAAACCCAGAAGACAGATTTTCTCGCGTGGTGGCCTGTGTTGCTTGCTTGACAGCTCTAGGACACATATTACAAGTGCAACAGATAATAATATTAAAAAATTAATGAGGAGGCTGTTCATCAAATATATTAACGGGAGTCACATTATTTGATTGCGCTCTGCATCGTCTGATACACATGTCATTCGTAACTACGGCCCACAGGGCCGGGGAACGGCTAGGACTTTGATTTCCTTGATGCGGGTCCCTGGTATGACCCTGTACTAACAGCACATTTGCCCTGCTGGGGCGTGGTTACAAATGGCTGGTGCGCATATTTTTTCGCCTTCATGCACTTGTCATTTGTGACCATGCACCAGCCCAGAGGAATGTCGAGGACAGTGACTTTGTGTCTGCAGTTCCCCATAGTAACCACCACACTGTGGAGACAGCTAGATGGCAAAACCGTGACAGTTCTCCCCCGTAGTCTGTTATTATACTGCACTGTCATTTTTGTCTAGGTCTATCAAACCCCTACATTTTCTCCGCATTTTGGAGGCAATGTAAAAGTAAAAACGCAACACATTTACCAGGCCATGGATATCCCCGTCCTGCTCAGGGGCTGGGGGGGGGGGGGAACCAGTGGTTACAAATGACTGGTGCATTATTTATAGCCTATAATGCACTTCGCATGAAAATTTAGTTCTCAGCCACCCCAAAACTATATTGACCCCAAACACAAAATGAGCCAGTGCATGAGATTTTCAACAATAAGGTATATGCGACCAGCAAAGCCTCAGATCAGCCTGCGCGAACGCGCAGTCTGATCAGAGCCTTTGATAGTCGATTAATTATTCTATGATTGTTAAGCTACTGACTGAACACCATTTGGAGATTCTAAGCTCAAAAAGAAGCTGCAGATGCCCCATCACTAGTTTCTCCTTCCGACCTCAGCATTATTTTTATTGGATAACTCCTTTTTCACTTGTCCTCTCATTTATAATTGCCCAGAATAACTTTTTGCATGCATATTTTGCATTGTCTGGTGTCAACAAATCAGTATTTGGAATAAACAAATAGAAAGTTCAATTTATTTAATGAAACAAGTTGGAAAATGTTTAAACTCTGATAATCAGATAAGAAGGGAACACAGAAAATCAAGATTTTAAATTGAGGAACAGGGGAACACAGAGATTCATTTTATAGGAACAAGTGGACGGGTACCCACTGGGATTAAGGCCTCAATATTTTCTCGTAAGCCAAAATTCTGTGAGCCCAAACTATTGCCATAAATCGCATTTGATGCAACTATTTTGATATGATAAGACACGTTACTTCGTCTTATAAAACTGTATAATTATTCATCGATAGTAAACTAAAGGCAGTGATCCGTACAAAGGTGCATTTAGGGTAAATTAAAAAATGCAGATGCTCAAATGAGAACAAATTCCATCATATCACAGCCCATTTGGCAATACATTTTGTAACGAAAAAAATATCACCAATTAGGCGGTGTATAGATGCATTAAATTTTGATGGTTATTGTGCGATCAGTCCGAACATAACGAAATAAACGCAAAAAAGCGTTGTTCACTGAATTCCTGTACGCACAGTAGGTTTCACGTTTATTGATGAATTTTCCATAGAGCTTCAGACATTCCAGTAAATGTCCCGTTTCGTTCCCAATCATTCCTTTAGTAAAATTGGCAAAAATTTGGATACTCTTGGAAAATTTAGCACATACCCAAAGAAAATCGATATTTTCAATTGAAACTTTGTGTAATTACACCCAAGATATTGTTTTCTAACTTGGGTGGAGTTACAATTTTCAACTTCCTTCGATATTTTTTAAATAAACAATTAAACTTTGGGAATTTAACATTATGGCTATGGAAAAAATGACATGGGGCTTAACTTATTTTGACCAGTTTACATACATCAAATATTTCATGTCATAACTTTCTTGTTTTGTTCCTTTTACTCATCCCGTGGCTTACTGAATAAATACACTAAAACCTGTCTTAAATAGACACTCAAAATAACACATCAAAGGCAGTAAAGATCAATTATCGCATAATGCAGGTCAAGAGTATTACAGAATGCTTGGTGCATTCTGCAATGATTATGACTTGCATTTTAAAGCGATAATCGCTTAATGCAGGTCAAGGGTCTTTTGATCAGCATTTTAAAAGCGGTATCGGTCTTGAAAACCGTTTTTGGTCTTCTTTTGAGTGGCATCTTAAGACAGGTTTTACTGTAAGCATGTAATATCAACGATTGTTACAACACATTTACGCGTGACATTCAAAAATCAGACCGTTACAAACACTGTTAATCCAGATGCACTGTGAAAAAAAAACTCAACACCAAATTTAGTGGCAGCTGAACTGCCACTAGTATTGGTGTAACCTTACAACTACTTTAAAATCCATGTTCTGTTCGATTGTACTGATCCAGAGAATAACTAAAATACAACCACACAACAAGTATTAGCTTTTCAAAAAAGTTGGCGGTCGTTTAGCCCTATCATTGTATGTATTCTTGTCCACTGCATGCTTCCATTTTGAACTTCTAGAGCTTGTCCATGTAGATTTATTCTAAGCTCTGATTATTAACATCTGAACTGTGATTTGTAACTGTTCACAAACCAAATTTGGGATTCCTAGAATTTATGCTCGTGGCACGATTTTTCTAGATCTGATGGCAGTGGTAAAGGTGTGTGACGCTCCATGACCCTAAATTCATTAAGACACTAAATTTGGCATTCTTACCTAAAATAATATAGGAGATATACTCCTGATATGATATGAACACTCAAACACTTATGACACTACGGACAGGCAGTTTGATAACTTATATATATGCCTCCCTTTGGGGGCATACAACATGTTTGTCATGACTATCATAAGACAGTGCCTGAATTCATAGTAATTCTATGTGATCAGATGTGGATGACAATCACATAAGTGGGTTTACTGATGTGAAGTTCGCTCGCACTCTTTGCCAATCAAGGACGTTTTGACTTTGGGACGTTTGACTTTAGCCAGCTTTTTTGAAAAACTAATGCTTCTTGCGTTTATATAAGCAGGGCAAATTGACGCCTTCTTTGTGAAAACTAAATTCGTAAACAAGCTTGCCTCGCGCTATAGGTAGCCCTACAGAATTCACGGACAGTTTACTTCGCGCTGTAGGTCAACCCACGATATTTGGTACCCCACTCGTTGTTCGGCAGCGAATAAAATATGGCATGAGCACGGCATAAAGGTTTAGTCAAAACCTGAATTTGATGTGTGTTTTGAATGATGTTTATATAAGCGGCCGGCCATGACCGACCGCAACTAGCAATTTAGCAATACACTTCCATGAAACATCTCAAGATAAGCTGCCAGAAGCATAAAATAGACAGTCTATTATTGTCATCCAGGTGCATGACAAACAACATGAAAAGTTGTTCATTTCTACATGCTCATGTCTATGAATAAATGAAAGTGGTTGAGAATTGTTAAAAAAGCTTATGGTGAAAAACTCATTTCTTGAATAGACATATGTTGTAGGTACACATTGGAATTGCCTCGTAGATCCTCGGGGCGGATTTTTCTATCCCACCCTCACTCTTAGGATGGATTCTTATAATCTTCAAGCAGCTAACCAAATGCATTGTTTCATCACATGAAACAATGGAATGAAATAAACTGACTGTGATGAAACAAAGAAAGGAGCGCTTAACTCGCAGAAGTCAGAGCTAAAGAAACCAGGAGTTGATACTCGGTTGGTCCAGCAAAAGGCAGACATGAGGCAAAAACTAATTGATAAAGTCCGTTATAGAGTCATGCAGCGTTAGTTTGACTATTTTGACTATGTTGCCATTCTGTATTTACAATAATATTTACCAATAACAAAGTTATTTTTACTCAGTTTTTTAGAAGAATGCATGCATTTTATTACATCTAAATGTTATATACAATTACCAATCACAAGCAGAATTCGTAGCATAGTCCACTGTCATAGAGGTTGCGAGTTCGAACCCCGTCGTCGTACCTTTTTATGGATTTTATATTTACATCAATTTATCTATTTAGAGGTTTTATTTATAATAATCATTTCAAAACCATTTGGGTTGATAAATATCGCTTTAATGATAGCAAGCAATGCATACCCTATTGAGTTGATGCATTCAGTGGCATCCCACATATGTGTTTTCGTGTTTGATAATGCCCTTTGTATTATGTATTTTCTGCAGCCAGCGACTCTACCTACTGAGCTATATAAGCTGATATCAAATAGTTTTCAAAACTACACCTGAGTGTTGAATATGCCAGCCTAATGTTTTGATTTAAATGTTCACAAACAGGCAAATGTAAACATGGTCATTAGATCTTGGCAGCACTATAGTTGGAAAATAAAGGTGAGGTTGGTACCGCCAAACACATTTAAGCCCTCCAGTTCTTTTTCTTACTGACCGTTCCAAGGCGATGCTTCTTTTGTGGATCCTTTTTATGTATTTGAGCTTCGTGTCATACTAATTTGTCTGTCCCTTGCAGACTTGTGGTCACCTGCTGGGAAAGAGCTGACCTCTTGGCTCTCTTGTATGTGATGTTTTCTTTTGTTTTTGTCACTTTCTCTTTTAATGTCCTGGGTGGCATTTGATTGTATGTATTCCTGATTTTTGCCTCGTTTCTTACTTTAACTTGAGTATGTACAGTTTTAATTGTGTACGTGCGTAACTGTGTGATGGGAGCTGCGCCTTTGTGAACAGACTGATAGGGTCTACCCTTCCAACTGTGTAGCCTCTCATTTTGAATGATTATAGGGTAAAGTCGGGTATATCGGACAGACAGCTGAATTCGGACATGTTTCAAATATTGGAATAAAAAAAATAAATTAATCAAGCAAACAGGGAAAATCCTGATGAGATGGCTCATGAGGAGCTGTCTCATCTGGATTTACACTGTTTGCAAATGTGTGTCCGAATTTACCTGATGTCCGAATTTCTCCGACTTTACCCTACTATTTCGGACAGTATGTTTGGAGAACACATTAATCTCTGACATATAATAAAGTATTTTTCTTGTTACATGTTTCACAGTAAGTGCAAAATTAACTTAACGGACATGTCGCCATGCTCTTGACCTTTTTCCTGCTGAACCAGGTTTTATATTTTTATTTTGGAAACACTGTAGATCCAGATCAGCTGGCTTCTGACGAAGCCATCTGATCAGGATCCTCGCCGTTTTCCATCCTGATCAAAATACATATCTTGCAACTGGAATGCTGTAGGTAAAATTTGTAAAAATGTTAAAAATACGAGAGGAGAGTAGTGCATAAATATATTCAGCGTGGCAAGGGTTAGTATTTCAAAGGTCGGTCATTTGTCATCCGCTGATTAGAGTACTGCAATATTTTCGCACACACTAAAAATTGTTCGGATCATTTTCGTGGTATCCAACCTATCCTATAAAATGCCCTTAACAAATTTAGGCAACAAAAATAAATTCCCTTAAATACAAGACAGCAGTCTGAAGGATAGCTATATCCCACGTCGCAGAATCCCATGAACTTGAAATGTGACCTCTGCATACTATCTCAATGAGAGGAACATCTGAGTGAAGTTTAATGAAAATTATTCAGAGGGTTCATGATTGCTAAATTTCTTTCCAAATTTCTCGAGATATTTCCTTTATGATATTCTTAGCCAGAATCATCCCTGCTTAACGCGTCGTCGAGCAACTAATGTTCATGATAATACTGTATAGGCCATCGAATAAACGAGTCAAACAGACGCCATAGGAGTGGTTCGACAGAATAACGTGCAGCTTTATATGTTAAATTAAGCAAAATATTGTACCTAGGACACGGGTTTTTTTTTTTTTTTTTTTTTTTTTTGCTTTACGTCCCATGTCAACAGTTATGGTCATGGCGGGACGGTCAGTTCACCTAACAACGTGACTTTTTCCTAGGCAAGCTTGAACAATCGGTTAACCAGTACTGGGTGCACATGCTTTCGCTTGCAACTGACCTAGGACATGGGTAGGAAACTTCGTAAACAGAGTCGATGGCTCTGTATATGAGACCTGAAAATCGCATAAAATTAAGAATATTTCTTTAATTGGGTAAAACAGCGAAAAAAGGAGAATGTGGTCTTTCAACTTCTAAGTAATGGTTATACCATGGGTTGTCCGCCTGTACGTGGAGATAATCCACGAGCTTTAGCGAGTGGATTATCTTACGTACAGGTGGACAAACATGGTATAACTATTTTATACCACCATCATCAGTGTAGACCATGCACATCACGAGATATTTCATGCTAAAGTTGGCAAAGGTGGTATAATTCAAGCTAATGCGACCTGCAAATTGTGTACGGTTTCAGTTGTAAGGTAAACAACTTCATGTACCTCACGACAAAAAGGATTCTGACAAATCCGTACGCAATTTGCAGCTCGAATCAGCTTAGATTATAAGTTAAAAGACCAGGGCGGAGCACTACATTCTCCTTTTTTGCCATTTTACACCAAAAAAGCACCGAATGGAAAACTAACGGTTTAGGTGTGTTCAGAACTGGAAAGACTCTCATAAGATTATTCTCTCAGGGCCTCGGCTCTTTTTATGAAATTTCCTAACCGTGTTTATCATGTTTATCAATATTCTAATGTTTTAAATGAAGTATTTTACAATACACAGCGGGCAAATACGTGCTTGGGCAGTGAGAAGGTTAGTGTATGGTTTGTGCGTCTGTACGAGAAGGTGATTATTTGTACTTTACACATAAATATGCGAAACATTCAGTTTTTGTGACTAACCTTGTTCTTATTATTATTTGCCCTACTGATTGAGGTCAAATGACCAACAATTAACGTCCTAAATAAACGCCGCTAATATCATTATAAATCATCCTAAAATCTGACACATTGGATAAAAAGAACCTTATTATTGTTTACGGAAGAACACGAAGGTTACGACTATTTTGAGTAGACCAGCCAGTTTCCATGCGCCAACTAAACTGTATTTTTATCTTTCCCGTCTTAGTCGTTCTCTATGATGTCTAACAACAAAGCCATGATTGAATACCCCGAACGGTCCTTTGTTGACCAAGTGTCGTCTTACAGCCTCCATTATTTTTTTTAAAATGTCAGACCATTACTACTTAAGTGTAGCTTCACACCAGATTTGGTCGATCGGAACTACCTCGGCCAATTCCGCGAAATTCCGTGGAATCAGACCACGGATGTAGATGGTAATGCGGGTGATAACGCGCGACGCTGACGTTATACAACGTGACGCTGACGTCACAGAAACTATGTTAACACAATAACAAGTGTGATTGCAGCAAAACAAACGGTTATAAGCTATGTTTTATCAATAAAATATCGCTATAGCGATATTTTATTGAAAATACATAAACTTCATTAATTTTATTCTGCTTGAAAGTTAGATTCTGTTCGATTGTATTGAACTGGAGAACATATAGGCCACTGGCTGGATATGGTTTACCTCCCCCCCCAGGGGGAATTTTGTAGACCATATTTTTCTTGAAGCCCAATGTCTTGCAAGGATTTTGCAACATGTTAGCCCTTTGACAATGGCAGCGTTAAGCTGTAACAGCCTGTTACATACGTTACCCTACAAAATATTTGATAATTAAAATTCTTTTTAAGACTTCAGAAAAGTACAAAAGATAAGGTAAGATTTCCAAATTGGTTATATTTTCTAAATAAGCTATTATTGGGCCACAGATAATGACATTTGAAAACAAATATAGTCACCCCCGATGTAGTGTATGTTACATTTTTTCATTGAACCCCCTTTTTAATGATAAATGCATCTAATATAGTTTGTCTTAATTTTTATTGACACCAGTTAACGTTCATTAATTTGGTATTACATTAAAGAATATTTATTTACCTTTTCAAAACTGCAAACATTACGTTTCTATCTTATATACTTTTTGAGTTATTAGATGATGAACATGGTACCCCCATATCACAGAAAAATGCAAAATGTAATTCTCCAGGCCTCGCGCTGGCTATAGACCCCACTTCCCCCCAGGGGGAATTTCATACACTATGATTTCCAGATACTACATTATATAAGCCACAAAATGAAATATGTAAGCTCTCTGAGAGTGGCAGCGTTAGTGGGTAACATCATGTTACGTACGTTACCCACAAAATAACATAAAATTTTCCTGATAATGTCTCCAACCTGACATATTCACTTTTTTTTAAGTCTGGCACAGGTTTAAGAACTTCTTATAGCACAGTTACATAATTTTAGCATTTATTTCATTAATTTCTTGAGTTTTTGCCGTTGTATATGTTACTTAGTGTTTCATATGTTATTTCTAAGTATCAGTATGGCAGTTATTGACTATACATGTATTACATCCATCAGTGAATAAAGTAAATCTATAAGGCTGCTATTCAAGTGAAATAAAGTTCCTCACGGTGTCTTACACTATTTTACAGCCCAGGTTACATACGTTACTCTCTGAATACCATTAAACATTCAAGATATGGTATCCGACACGACCTGCTTGTACTTTTTGCATGCTGGCACAGGTCCATGTACTTCTTTTTACTCTGGCTCATTTGCTGAGGAAGTTACTCAGAGCATAAACTACATAAACCCTCTTTTCTATTATAGAGACATCAAATATAGTTGACATAATACTCATGGAAAGTTTGTAACATTCAGTGCAATGTGCGAGTAACAACTTAAAAGATCAAAGAAAACCCATCAGGTAGAAGTTCTAGAGCAAATCTTCATATTTTATCCAAGGGTTTTAAAGAATTTTCCTAAACAACTTATTACTCCTCTATCAGATTTATCTTGCAAGGATTTTGCAAGATGCTAGAACTCTGGCAATGGCACCATTACCCTGTAACAGCCAATTACCCATCAACATCTTTGATAATTTTAGTAAATGACTTCTGAAAAGTGCAAACCATAAGGTAAGATTTCCAAATTGGTTATATTATCCAAGTAAGCTATTTTTGCATCACAGATATGAACCTTTGAAAACAAATATGCACCCCAAAGTGTTACGTATGTTACTTTTTTTCACTATTCCTATATAAATGATTTATGAAACTAATTTAGTTTGATATTTTCAATGTGAATGGGCTTACTAACTCATTTTGCATTAAAGAATGTTTATGTACCTTTTGAAAACTGCAAATATCATGTTTCTATCTTTTACAAGGTTTGAGTTGTTGAGTTTTGAACATGGTAACCCCATATCACACAAAATGTGAAATATAATTCTGTGGCTCTTTTGTTAGGGTACAATCAAGATTTCTTTCACCCAGAGGTACTCAATTTTCTTCCCATTTATTTTCCACACATGTTGTCCATATCTGGAAAGCCTCACTTGTTTTCATGGGAAGGACTTGATAGTTCAATCTATGTATGTACATCTTAAGGACAGAAGAGCAGGGTGGAGGTAAGCTCATGTTCATGCCATTTGAAATAGTCAGTATATGAGTATGACTTAGGTACTTTTTTTCAGAAACATGTGGTACTGCAGCTTATTCACAATTACATAAATAGCACATGTTAGGGCTTCATATCACTGATGAGTGCCTAGAGCAATTCTTTATTTGTTTTCTTACCCTTCTTAGAATGTTGATGAACTAGTGGGGGAGGGGTTCTCTATCAGTTTGATAGATATAACCTTTCCGTGGTACTAACACATCAGCACATTGGTAGTGTCACAATCTGTTAAACATTGTATTACTGTAGATCTCTTCCCCCATATTCTGGCCAATGCTGTCAGAAGGTGCACCTTTTGTTGACATACACCATTGTTGAACAAAACACCCAGGTTATCCTCTGCAAGAATGTTTGTAAGACTTTATAGACTGCTGCTTATACATTGTATATATGCATCAGTGACAAAACCAACATGCCCTGCCTTTAGTGCCTGGTTGAATATTGGTGCCATCAGATCCATGAATGTGACAGGAAAAGCTTTTATGCTCTGTAGTTACGGCATTAACATCAACGATATGTGCAGCACTACATGGCCAATCTAATGTTGGTTCAATGTGTGGTTGCAAGCCATGCTGATGTTTGGACTTGTCAGTTTTGGTGGAAATTCTATCAGAAGTTGACAATGACCATGGTACAGGTCCCAGAAGGAATGGCAGTGTCAACTCAAGCTCAACATTATGTCCAATAGAAAGAAGGCCATGCTGACCAAAGACGCTCCTTTAAGCTCTCATCTGGCTGTTTACATTTTGTGAATTGGGCTATTTCTTCTTGCTTGACCTCGCAAGCATCAAAACTTTATTAGCTTGTAGCATTTTATGAGAGATGTAAAAGACAGATTTTTTAAACTAAAAGTGAGTTAATGGAGTCTGCAACAGCCTCCCTGCCAATGTCATCAGCCTCAATAAGATCCTTAGCTATGCCCGGTTTAGCAGGCACACCAAAAGACAAAAAGTACAGCTCATTGTCTTCAAAACTAGAACTAAAAGGATTGGTGAAGCCTGAAACTGCCTCTAGTACTCATTCTACTTTGCATCTGAGCAGATTGAATATTTCATTTCAGTACATTAAAGAGTTGTTTCAATATATTGAGCTCTGATGTGATGAGTAATACACCATTCCATCTGTAGTACGAAGCGTAGTTCTAGTTGCTGAAGCCTATAATACCTCTTTATTATTTGCCTGATAGTTATGTCAAAAGCATTTCTCAAGCAAAGAACCAATGGTTGTGACACACTAAACCCATTTTGTTCGAGAAGTTCTTTGCATCTGCGATGTGTATCAAATTTATGAGTGTAATCAGTTACACAGGTACATATTGTGCGTAGTTGTTGTGAGCGCGTGCAATGAACATTGGGAACAAGGCATACAGATAGAGATGACATGCAATTCATAGTTGTTTACCTTGTAGCCCTAATCAGTGTCAACACCATCTGAATCATATCCATATACCTTGCCCAGAACTGAGCTGTTTCACAGTGACTGTCTTTCAGAACTTCCGATTTGAATGCATGGTATTTATACTGTTTATGTGAGCAAACAGCTAAGGTTGATAGATCACATTATATTATTAGTTTAAGTCACCATAAATTAAAAAGGAACTTCAATTTATTTCAGCCTTATAAATTTTCTAAATTCTCTGACAGACTTTATACATGTATCGTCAATAACTTCTATACAGATACTCAGAATAACTTATGTATCATTGGTAACACACATAACAGTTAAAGCTCAAGGCATTTATTAAAGGAATACTTAAAATAGGTAAACCTTGTTAAAAGAAGTACATAAACCTGTGCAAGCATGCAAATAAGTATAAACAGGGCTTGTTAGAGACATTAACTTTAATGTTTAATGCTTTGTTAAAGGTAACATACATAACATTGACCTGAAAAATAGTGTAAGCGACCATAATAAAGAACTTTTAATCATTTAAGTAGCAGCCTTATAGAGTTACTATATTCTGTGACAGATGAAATACACATATAGTCAATAAATACCATACTGATACTCGGAAATAACTCCGGAAACACTAAGTAACTTATACAACGGTTATTACTGAAGACATTTATAAAATTAATACTAAAAATAGGTAGCTGTGTTATAAGAAGTTCATAAACCTGTGTCTGCATGCAAATATGTACGAAAATGTCATGGTTGAGACATTCTCAGGGACGTTTAATGCTATTTTGGGGGGTAACGTATATAACGTGCTGTTACACGTTAACGCTGCCACTCTCAGAGGGCTAACATCTTTTATTTTGTGTCTTATATAATGTAGTTTCAGATAATCATAGTGTACAAAATTCCCCCTGGGGGGGGAGGGGGGTCTATAGCCAGCTCAAGGCCTAATAACAACAATAATATCAGGTAGAAAAGTTTAACATTTATCATTCGGGAAATTCTAGCCTGGCGTTGTTTTAGTACGTCGACACTAAAAACGGATGACGGCTCAGCTTTTCACAGTTTATGGGTCGGCACATTGAATTTTGTTCATTTTCGCTGAAATGTGTTAAGATTAAAATTATTTGGTTTAAAAATAGTATTCAAAACAGTAGACGGTATTTTATAGGTCATATATGTATAGGTTATTAGGTCATGGTGCTGGTAAATTTTGTAAGAAGCTAATTTTCGTGAGAGGGGGTGTCGTCACATTAGTCCTTACAGTGATTATTATTTCTAAAATATTTTTATTAATTCGTAAACAGGCGTTATGTACGAACTAATAAATTTTTGCCCAATTAACTTATTATTTGTGATCGAATAATCATTTTTGACATGACACAAACTTTATTCTGATTAATGTTAATGTTCTTAAAGATGCACAACTTATACTGTCCATGCATTTTGACTAATGATAAACAACCTTAGACTGACAGTACTAATTATGTTTGCACCTAGAAGTGTGCTATAATTAAAATCCAACAAATGCATTTTCCTAATTCTTTGTGTCATATACATGTGTTGTCATTATTATTAATTGTCTTGCATGGAATAAAACTATAAAATGAGACTTGTCGCGTGCTAAGCAAACTTTGCTGCATGTGGACAACTACGGCGCAGACCAGCCTGCGCATCCGCGCAGTCTGATCAGCGCCTTTGTTGTTCGTTTTCTGGAAAGTTTAATGATTCCGCTTGCTATACGCAAAATTTCAATGTTCCTGCTAGTCTCTGAAGCTGAGCAGTCTGGTTTGAGTCTTACAACGCATGTACCTAGTCGCAAACCACGAAGACCGGTTTTCTCGTAACGCAACCCATCACAGCCATGTCATTTGAAAATGGTGTTCGTCGCATAGACGGACGATCAACGAACACTCGGTAAAGCGAAAGCGTCAGTACAGTCCCGCCAGACCTACCATTGTTGCTCATATGCACTCAAAGTATCAAACTTCAATACAGTAAACCCTGTCTTAAGCGGCCACTCAAAAATAGACAAAACAAAGGTCTTTAAGACAAATGGCAGCTTAATGAAGGTCGAAAGTATTGCAGAGTGCTCTCTTGGAGCATTCTGCAATACTTTTGACCTGCATTAAGCGATAATCGGTCTTGAAAACCAATTTTTTGTCTTCTTTTTGGGTGGCCGCTTAAGACACGTTTTACTGTATTACTAAGTTACCATGCAGTGGCTAGAAGCTATGCATGCACGTTAACCATTTTAATTCTGCTGGATTATCGTAATGCACATTAATACAAATGCACATGTCCATTTCGCATCATAAGGAGTTGCCGGTCAAAATTTCTATAAAGTGATGTGTTTTTGTTTTTTGAAGATGATGAAAATAAGGCGACATTTTATCTGGGTCTTTAATGTTTACCACTAAAGGTCTAAATTGTGCCCAAACATATTGAGTGTATCAGAGCAAATGCGAATGCTCGCCCAAGCATTCACTTAATTACCAAAATATTGCTTATTCAGCAAACTAATTAACCGATGTTTTCAACAAGCAGTTGGCTGTTTATTTGTTACAAAATGTGTCGGTTCGAAACATTACGGACGCCAGCAGATAGCAAATTCTAGAACATTAATGTGAATAGCATGTTAGACTTCATGTACGACTGTGTCGTAAACACTTCATTCATTAATTCGACTCGTCTTATCTAAAAGTTCATGGGGCCAGAGGTAGACTGTCTCCAGTCCTTAAAACAATTTTTCATCAATGTGTCATATCATATGCTTGTAGCCAGTCTTACTCTGATGGCTCTGTTTGAAAACAGAGCCATCAGAGTAAGACTGGCTACAAGTATATGATATGACACATTGATGATTTTTTTAAGGACTGGAGCCAGTCTAGGCCAGAGGTTATCAGTAACATTTTTAGTCAGAATGGAATTTATAACTCTTATCAATTGGACCAGTCCATTTCCGCTATAAGGGTTGCTGGGTTATATTTTTTCATTTTTATTCAATCTTGATAAATTAGTTTATAAGCAAACAGTGGAGACCCTGATAAGACGCCGCTTATCTAGGTTAACACTGATTGCCAATGTCCCTCAACAAAGGGCTAGGCTAAAACATTGAATATGTTAAACTGGTACTTCTACAAATGTACGTAATCATGTCAGGGTTGCGGCAGTTACTCTTTAAAAAACAAAAAACAGAAAAAAAAATCCCAGAAAATTACCTGTTCCTTTTTAATAGATGCTTTTATAGATGGTCAAGCGTTTTTTTTCTAAGACATAAAACAATAAAAAAAAACTTTACCATTTTATTAATGTCTAAGATGATTAAGTCTTTTTTTATTGTTTCATATAAATGGGTGAAACTTTTTTCTAAGACCATGTTTCACCAATAAAAACATTATAAAAAAGTTTAACCGTCTCATTCATGTCTAAGATTGTAAAGCTTTTTTCTATTGTTTTATAATGGGTGAAACTTGTTTTCTAAAACAACTTGGCTTCACCCATAAATAACAATCAAAACAAGACCAAACTCTGCTCTGGACCTGCGCTGCCGGTGCACATCTACAATGTGTGAACAATCATTATGCAAAGTTTGAATATAAAGGAATGAAATCTGTTTGAATTACAGATAACACACGAATAAACAATGTAAGAACTCCAAAGGTGATGTAGACGTAATGATGTCTAAGTTCAACACTCTCAAAACTATCATTAAATGTATTATCAAATGTGCACAAAATATAGGGTACACATGTTCAATGTGTGAGCAATCATAACGTATGAAGATTGAATATGAATGAATGAAAACTGCTTGAGTCGCAGATTACACAAACCAGACACCCCCTAAGCATTTCGACGGATATCTAAGTCCAACCGACCTTAAAAATAAGAAAATATTTATCAAATGTGCACAAAATAGGAGGTGCATATGTTCAATGTATGAATAATCATTATGCAAAGTTCAAATATTAAGGAATCGAAACTGTTGGAGTTACAGTTTACACAAACCAGACACCCTCTAAGCATTTTACAAAAAAACAAAGTCTAAGTTCAAGACACAGAAAAATGAAAATAAAACAATGCAAATGTGTACGAAATAGAAGGTGCATATTATCCATGTATTAACAATCATTATGCAAAGTTTGAATATAAAGAATGAATACTGTTAGAGTTACATATTACACACACGCATTTCGGATGGAAAAAATGTCCAAGTTCATCACCCGTAAAAATGAGAAAATATATATGAAATGTGCACAAAATGGGAGGTTCACATTTTCAATGTATGAACAATCATTATGCAAAAGTGAGTACGATCAGGAAATACCACACTCACACACAGCAGACTAACCCATGGCACATAGAGGAAGAGTCACAGAACATATACTGTAATAAGACATCCATAAGACAATAAAAGAAAAGCAACCAGCTCTCTCTTTAACTTCAAGATGATTGCAAAACTAGAAAGGACACAAAGTAGTGTACAGCAAAACAATGACAAACACAGAACCACAACTTGCTATTGGAAGCACATCAAACAACAGATCAACAACAACAGAACCACGCTCAGAACGGACAGCAGCCTAAGCCACCAAAGTTTAAATACAAAGGAATGAAAACTGTTGGAGTTACAGATTACACAAACCAAACACCCCCTACGCAGTTCAGATGAAGAACTGCCTAAGTCCAACACCCGTAAAAAATGAGAAAATATTTACCGAATGTGCACATAATAGGATGTGCACTTCTTCAATATATGTGTACAGCCATTATGTAAAGTTTGAATAAAAAAATGAAAACTTTTAGAGTTATAAATTACACAAACTAGGCACCCCAAAGGTGTTGTGGACGGACAGACCGACAGGCATAGTGGACCCACTACTAGACCTGCTTTCACTAGAGCGACACAGAGAACAACTTAACCATAATATTCATGTCTAAGATGCTTAAGTCTTTTTTATTGTTTTATATGGTGAAACTTTTTTCTAAGACAGAGTTTCAAACATATAAAACAATCAAAAACTTAACCATCATATTCATGTCTAAGATGTTTAAGTTTTTCTTATAGTTTTATATGGGTGAAACTTTTTTCTAAGAGCAGGGTTTGCCCATATAAAGCAATTTAAAAAACTTAACCATCTAAGACTTGTCTAAGATGGTTAAGTTTTTTAATTGTTTTATATGGGTAAAACTTTTTTCTAAGACTGGGTTTCACCCATATAATGTAATCCAAAAAAGAAATTAATCATTTAATATATGTCTAAGATGGTTAAGCTTTCATTATTGTTTTATATTGGTAAAGCTTCTTTACTAAGAATGGACTTTATCCATTAAAACAATCAAAATCAAAAACACTTATCTATCTTATTCATCTCTAAGATGGTTCAGTCTTTTTTATTGTCTTATATTGGTGCAACTTTTTTCTAAGACCAACTTCCATCTATATAAAACAATCAAAGTCAAAACACTTAATCCATCTAATTCATGTCTAAGACGGTTGAGCTTTTTCTGTTGTTTTATATAGGTGAAACTATTTCTAAGACCTAGTTTCACCAAAATAAAACATCAAAAAACTTAACCAATTAAGACTTGTCAAAGATAGTAAAGTTTTTATTTATTGTTTTATATGGATGAAAGACTTTTCTAAGACCAGCTATCACCCATATACAACAAACAAAAACTGAACTATCTTGGACATGTCTAAGATGGTTCAGTTTTTTATTGTTTTATATGGATGCAACCTGGTCTTAGGAAAAAAAGTACATTTTTTCTTATCTATCTCTTCTCACTGAATAAGAAATAAAATTGTTACTAAAAAAGGGTGATCAATTTAAAAATTGGTACTTTTTGAGACCTGACCTTCTTGTTACATAAAAGCAAAGAATATTATTGAAAAAAGGACACGTTTCCGCTGAAATTACAACTGCTTTACATTGCAAATGCAATTTTTCAAAATTGCATAATCACCGATATATGCAGCATTTACAGGTTTGCCCCTTTTCCGTTCTAGCTTTTACATCTGGACTTGTCCTCGAACTGGTATTACCCGTTTAGTAGTTCACAAACGTATAAGTGTATTTGCTTTTTGCAATAGGCATTGGCAACCGACAAGTTAGCATTTCGTTTGATAAAACACCTTAAGATAAGCTGTCAATAATATACAATTGGGTAACTATTATTGTAACCCAGGTGCATGCCAAACTACACAAAAACTTGTTCATTTCTACATGTTCATTACACTGAAATGTAAAAAGTAGTTGAAGTTTGTAAAAAATACTGTTTTATGGTGAAAAACACTCATTTATTGAATGGACATATGTTGTAGGTGCACATTGGAATTGCCTCTATGAGGCAATTCCAATGTGCACCTACAACATATGTTACTGAAATTAAGGAAACCTATTTTGAAATACACACTGAACAAGTATCATGTCCATTGGCTTTCCTCTTTTAGCACCTCATACTGCCAATCAGTATTGAAATACCTGTCACTATATGGCAATTGTTTACATGACAGCTATATCACCAAATTTGATTTCATGAACTATGCTTTTGCTAATATGGTAGTTACAAGGTAGTAACATTGCGTTTTCCATAAAGGTTGAGCCGGTCACTGGAACCAAACTGACCTCTCTTCGTCCTTGTGGAATTTTCCCCATTAATAAATTGTGTAAGTAGGGCAACCTGCAGCTAATACTTTATGTATACAATAAATATACCACATCTGTCAATCGAAGTGTCAATATCAGTCCGAGATCAATCCTAGTAAACCATTCTTATTGACAGGGATGATTGTTTTACTGTTATAATAAATGCAGAAAACGTACAGAAAAGAACCGCATTACGTTACCAAGTTGTATATAATCGGCTATAAGACGATTGTAATTTGAGATTGGTATTAATTACTTTTTTTCAGTTCGAGGCAAGAAACATAAATATTCCTGGAATAATAGCACTGGTCTGTTCTATTGTTTAGGGCCATGTTCCTTGGCTATAACCGGTACTGGCTGTGTGGTGTATGGTTTTGTGGTTTTATATCTAAGAGCACCCGATGGTTCAACTGGCAGTGGTTCTGATTCTAAAGCATTTCAGAGGACAGAGCCACGGCTTAAAGTCTCATCCGACAGACTGGTCACGATCGAAGAACATGGTGCATATTTTTGGTCTGTATTTAAGAGTGTATCTATTCAACAAGACAACAGCATTGAAAATGATCCAAGCCCTGATTTGACCATGCAAAGTGCCACAAACTCGAATGACAAATTAGAAAGTTATAAGTGTTTGCATATTATCCTTTTTGTTATTTGTGAGTGTCTGTCATACTGACTTGTCTGTTCCTTGCAGCATTTTGGTCACCTGCTGGAAAAAGGTTGACCTCTTGGCTCTCTTGTATATTATGTTTTATTGTGTTTTGTCACTTTCCCATATGGTCACCTGGGCCAGGTGTGGCATTTGATTGCATCGATACCTGATCTTTGCCTTCTTTCTTACTTAGAAGGCTATTGAGGTCAGGCATTTAGGCTGTTTGACGACACATAGTCTACTTGAATCCGCATAAACAGAATAACTGTTAACTTAGTTTGCAAAAGTACACAACGTATTTCATTCTTCTGTTAAAACGATGAAATAGGGTTTTCCAAATTTACCGGAAGTTAGTTATATATTCAAAATTGCAGCCTCAATTGGCTTGTTAGAAGTCAGATTTTTTCCGGATATCTGTATATTTTACATGTACATGTATACTGTACATTCATGTGCAACATCTGACCAATAACATGCATGGATTGGCTCATTTTTGTAGCTCTGATTTCGTAAAGTACAACTTTTATAAAGTACGTTTTACAGTTCGATTGGGACACAATGAGTGTTTTATGTACGTTTTATGCTGTCAATCAACAATTAAAGATAGTCATAATTATCGTAATTTATATGACCTACTTTGTCAAAAGCGTCGTTACATGTATACGAAAGTACAGTACAGATATCATTCACTTACCATTTGGAATGTACTGGGACCTAACCGTTAATGAAACGTGAATGGCGTTGTCCCGCCCCGCTACCGCCTCGCTTTTATCGATCATATCGGTCCATTCCATGGAATGATAACTGAATTGAAACGCTTGGAATGGTTGCACGTAAAACGAATAAATGAACGATTTTTTTAATTATTATTATATTTTTTTTTCTTACTTTCAAGCATAATTTTATGATCATATTCATAGTATGCGTCTTAAGTGTTTGAAGTAACATATGTTCAATTTCAGAGGATTAAACTGTAATGTCTTGGCAAATGGGCCCAGTGCGAAAATGGTCCCTGATCATGTAAGCATAAAACCAACCTGATCAGCTACAAAAGACTAGCTAGAATGATGTAATTTTGCATGCAACATGTTTAAAAGACACTTACAAGTGAGTAAATGATAAAGGTACTAGCCAGATTGCGTGTATGCACAGACTGGTCTTTAATCTGTTGTCCACATGTAACGAGGTCAGGTTTTCTTTCGAAATGGCTTTAAACGGTTATTATATTAATCAAACAGGTATTATCATCTAGTCTATTGCGGCATGTTTTCACTTATTGCCCAAGGCACGCGCAAAATGTGTGACTGTGGATTCAATAATATCATGGATTAGCTCAAACAAAACTGGTCAAATAAAAATGGCTCTACTTTTTTGTAGTTAGTTTAAACATATTGTATTTCCAAAATGTGCAGCGATGGGGATGGTTCACAAGTTCTTGCAACATTAGTTACGACCCCCCCCCCCAACCACCTATATAGTATAATATTAGCACATGTATTTAAATCCTTCAGCTATGGTTGTTCTTGCAGATATATATTGGGGTAATTTAAAATTGACAATTTTAATTCGATAACTGCCTGTTATTTTACTATTAAAACACTGATCAGGCTGCCAAAGTTGATCAAGCCATCACTGAATATAATATATGCACATACTGTCCTGCCAGCCAAGAGTGACAGTGACGTCATGTTTTGTTTATAACATTATCAGGAACTTATAATCGATAGATCGCTTGTGTATTGATCCTATCCTGTGGATAGGATTAATACACACGTGATTTACCGATTTGTGCTAGATCAAGTATAGAGCATAAGTTAATTTTTACTTTGCAATTGTAAACACAATATTGCGCCACTGTCACTTTTGATTGGCATGACAGTGAACGTAGCATTTAGTCATTGATAACCTTAGAAAACAGTATGCTAGGTCCAGGCCAGGTTCAAAATTTTGTCTGGCTGATCTGGATCCAAACTGTTTGACTGTCTGATCTTGTCTTTGCTGGACATATCGTGTGGTTGCACATACATGTAGCATTTAGTCGTTTCTGTTTTTCTCATTACCTGTTTATGTCGTCTGTTGATAACCTTTGTAAATGGTTTGGATGCTGATCAGGCTAGACATATTAACGTTTGATATTTTGGTTGGTCACATTCCTCTGTTGATAACATTAGTAAACAGTTTAGGTCCAGATCAGGTTCAAAATTGTGTTGCGCCTGATCTTGACATTCTGATTGAATTGGTGCTCATAATATAACTGTCATATCGACTTCTATACAAGCAATGTACTGCTGAATTATAGCTTAGTTTAGTTTGGGTACAATACCGGATGAACATTTTTGATAATATATGGGCCAGCACATTAGAATTAAGTACTTATCGCAGATGCGCAAACGCCCCTGTAAACGACCATGCCAACGTATCCTGTTGAACTAGAAGTATGAATGTTGGTCTGAGTCATCATGCACGTCAATACCATATCCATATTTGTAAATGAACAGCGAGGCTCTGGCTAGTCTTGGCATTTGCGCAGGCTGCCTGCCTGCCTATGTATGTATGTATGTATGTATGTATGTATGTATGTATGTATGTATGTATTAGAATAAAGCGAAGGCTCTGGCGAGTCTTGGCATATGCGCAGACTTAAATGAGCATTCGTTGCTCGAATATATGATAATAAACAAAATTTCGTGCGTTTCCTTATGCTCATGTTTTTGTTAGTTTTCCTGTTTTACGCCCTAGTGGATGGCTGGCTAGCTGCTGGAGGGCACGCGTGCGGGCTGGCTTTGATCAATATATCATTATTTTGAATACTTTAGAAAATCGAAATTTTCTCTCTTGGTGAATGATTTAAGCCTAGAATCCAGTCCGCTGTCATTTTCTCCTAGCAACGAATCTCGTAAATTCGAAGACCTAGGGACTAAAGGTTTAATTTTGAATGATCGAAAATTCTAATTATAGGGAGGTTGACATGAGTAAATATAACCCCCCAAATGACCATTATCAGTTTCCCCCTATCTAACATAAGTTTTATGTGCGTAAAAGAAACGTCTCAGGGAGACGTTTCTTTTACGCACACAAAAATATGTTTTTATAGATAGTAAAGTAGCTCATAATTAGGCCCTTTTCTCTGCATCCATTGTGTCCGGAATTTATTTCAAATTAGCGAGTATTTCAAAAAACGAAGTTTAAATTTTCGAGGTTTTACTGTATGGCTGGCTGGCTGGCATTGCTTAGAATACTTTAGAATTTCAGAATCTGCCATTTTCTCTTTACAGCATAAAGTTGTTTTTAAGAATTATTAACAATTATTAACAAATCAGAACTATCCGTGTCTATAAGGACGAAAGACTTATCAATTTGCTAGTTATAATCATAATGTTAGTGGAAAGTCCTGTACATGCGCCACGCATATCCCAGTTTGGGTCCAAACTTATTCAGTAAGATCTCCAAAACTGATTTGGGCAACCTTTGCAATCAGATATCTAGCAAAGGTAATTACATTTCATGCGAGATCTTAATCCAAAATACTGCAAATACGCCTTTGGATATATTAGTTTGGAGATTATCTAACTATGTTAAATTATATGCAAACATGTCGTTTAATCCAAATGGTGACATCCTGTCATTTTGAATATTCATTTATCGAACTCGTGTCTTTAGGAGTATCTCTTTTTGCTACTGATTACCGACGCGTGTCGCGATATCTGACCGGCTAATAAACACTTGCAGGAAGTCCTTCAACAGGTGGTAATAGAAAATTTTGCGAAGGATTTACCACTTACCTACTGTGTACCAAAAAGTTGGCTATTAAAGCAAACAATGAGCATTTGCTGGGATAATCTTGTCTAAAAACACTGAATTACTTCAAACTCAATTATCCTAGCACAAGCGTATGAGATCTGGGCATACACTGCATGCCAAGCTACACATAAAACCGTTTATCTATCAGAGGAGACGTTTGTCATCTGTTATTAACATTATCTGATCTGAATCCAAAATGTTTAACGCTTAGATGGTGTTCGGTTTTCCTGAAAAATATTTTTGAAACTGCAGCCAGCCTGCCAGACAGACAAAATAAGATAGTCAATATACCGCACGTTTAAATGAGCATACACGTAAATTCGCAACCTATCTGATCTGAGCATACAAGGCCTAATTCCTTTTTATCTCTCAAAAGACCGTCTCGGTACTAGCAAGCGGTGTGGACCCTCATGACGCAGCAAGCGGCATTTCTCCGGGTCTTCACTGCCAAAATTACAGATTTAAATGTGAAAAAAATGGTGCGAGCCTAGAAGCATAATTCCATAGTTCCATACTCTATGTTTGATAGCAGCGACGGCTCTGACGAGACTGCGCGTATGCGCAGGCTCGTCTGATCATTCTCTGCTCGTCGATGGGATAAGTACCAACGTTTGAGACATTATGAATACTTTGACATCCGTAAACGAGTTTCAAAGATAAGTGACGAAAAAGAGCTTGCTACAAATGTAGTCTCTGGTCGGCAAATGTAACAACTTAAAAAAAGGAGAAATTAATGGAATTTTTGAATGCCTCTGTTAGAACAAAAATGCCGTCATTCAACAAAGTTATGCCGCATGATCAAGACACTGATTTTCACACATTTGCGATTCATTAAGGCAGTTGCAATTACGCCAATAAGCATTAAGATGATTAAAGGTGTGCATCTATTGACACCTCGTCCAAACATGCTTCTGAAACACTGATCTCCTTAATTGATCAGTTTACAAATTCAATGGGTGGATGGACAGCCGGGCGGACCCAGACACGGCATGATCCAGGATTTTTTGTCAGGGGGGGGGGGGGTCCAGGCCCGACGGCCAGAATACAGGATCCGCACATGGGACCAATACGCACACGCACACGCACATACATACATACATACATACATACATACATACATACATACATACATACATACGCATGTATAGACAGACACATGAGGCAGACGGATGGACATACATGTACATGTATAGACGGCAAACTAAAAGACAATTTATTTAAAACATGCATAATCATGTACAGAGATAATGTCAGAAACAGACATGTGCGTGCATGTCGAGGCATACATGCGCGTCTCATTATCTTAAATTTCCCATGAAAATGAATGATTCGGTCCCATCTAGCCCAACTTATTTCATTTTCATAGGATATCTAAAAACGGGGGGCATGGAGGGGGTTCGAGCGAACCCCATGAAGCCAAACTGGATCCGCCACTGCTTATACATGCATGCTAATGCACAGACATTCTGGTTGCATTATGCATGAGCATGCAACTCGTATGTACTTCAAAAATATATGGGCCGAGTTGTCTTATGAATTTGGACCGAGTTGTCTTATAAACATGGGCCGAGTTGGCATGGGCCGAGTTTTCTGTGGGCCGAGTTGGCATGTGCCGAGTTGGTTTTTGGGCCGTGTTGTCCTTAATTCGATTGGTTTTGCCTTTCACCGCTACAATGAGATCTTTATTCTAGAAATGAGATAAATTTATGTTTTCATAATTATACATTTTATAAGTCTTCAGTATTTTTTCACTTTAATTAGTGTAAAATATACTTTGATATCGAGCTAAAATCGGCTTCTTTTTCCGGCACGAAGTCGCAAAAAACTATTTGAAACACATGCCAACTAATAAGACAAACTTGTCTGTTTATATGCGAGCATCGACAACTCCGAAGAGCCTGGGCAAATGTACTGTCTCATCAGGGCATTCGCTGCTCGCACGCACATCGGATCCATTGTTGTGTCTGAGCGCACAACAAAGGCAGTGCATGTATACGGAGGCTCGGAAAAAATAGATCATACCAGATAAGCATGCAGTAGTGCACGCATGCTACCAAATAGACACGTGTGTAGTTGCACATAATGACTAAGCATATGCGTTAAACACAACGCCCGCCTATGCGCAGGCTCGCGAGAATCATCGCTGTATGTACACACAAATGAAGACTCAGATCAATTTTTTAACACCAGTCCGCTGGTTAAGAATGATCGCCTTTAGCCCATGACCCGCCCACTTCCTTTTGTTTACAGCCAATCAGTAGCAAGAAAAGGACCATATTCAGCGTGGTATATTTTCCATAACCCACACTTTTGTGAGACTCATTCCCATAACTTGATGAGAGGAAATTGCTGTTCAAAATGTTAATTTCACCAAAGGACCTCGGACAGTTTCCTATTCAATCTGCCCAAATTTTGACAGCCTGTGGCTAGGATAATGCATAACTGACAACTATAGTTTTGTGCTTAAATCAAACCCTAACATTTAGTGAACCTAGCAATATAAAATATTTTGAAAATATTGCATAACTATGCCAGGAATTTAGGGTTTAGGGGGTGGGGGTTATCTTTGTGACCAAATTTCATTTCACAGAAAGTCAAAGATTCGTCGAGTATTCACCTAAATACATGTAAATATTATGTTTGCGGCATAAAAATTGAGACGAAAGTGATGCGTTTGCATAAAATTTGGGTTGAGAAGATTACATTTTTTCATCTAAAGAAGTGTGCTGTCAATGACTTTTGACTGTTACCTGTAATGTTTCAAGTTCATCCAGTTGACTTGTGCACTGAGGTGTATCATATCTGCATACTGTATAAATCATAGTCTAGATAAACACAGATGTTGAGCGTAAAATCGTTAATATTTTTCTTACACATCAGATTTTATCTATAATTTGGTGCTTAAAAGAACCGTCTCTTTGCGACGGTTCTCTTGAGTACCCACAACATATGTTTTGGTTGAGAAATGAGACAATAAATTACTTTGTAAGCACTCATAGCTAAAGCTCTGATACATGCCATTTACCTACAGGTCTTTACAAAATAAGTTTCTAATAAGGTTTTATAATAAAGCGTTTTTGAGCATTTTGACATCGTCCCCCCCCCCCCCCCCCCCCCCGTGACCAATCATGCCGTTTTTATATGATGTGTGAAATGTAAAACTACAACTGTATGCAAAAGGATTAGTTTGGTCACCGGGGGGAAAGCACTTCAGTAAAACTTTTTCTATTTTCTATATGTTGAATAGCAAAAACAGAGTTTTCAGCCCATATTTTTCAATAGGTACTTGTCCAATGAGAAAACGGCTTTTGTGGATAAGTCGAGGATTGAACCTACTATCTTTCTCTTAGAAAAAATATCATTTTCTTTAAAACTTTTCTCTGGTCATTTTTATGGGAAATCCTTCATTAAGACTGTCCGAGGTCCTTTATTTTTATTTTTAGAGCCTAAATAAAACTGTGATCAGAATATTGACACAAAATGATGTAAATTTCGAATGTTAGCTGATTCACAGAAAATAGGCGACTGCAGAAAACAATGACCAGGCTGCACATGTACATTGAAGCCTGATCAGAAATTACACTGCTTGTCCCAAAACGCTTTTTGAAAGACAGCATGACCAAACGGCACATGAATATACACGCTGATCTGAGTGTCTCCACTGTTTGAGAATCAGGGTAGAATGCACAAACAGAGGAGACTGATCAGCATGTACATCTGAAACGTGTGATCAACGAAATGCTTCCCAGGTAATTTTGAAAAATAAATCTCACAAAAATGCTGCTAATAAAATCCATTTGTCCCATGTGAACGCATCCATGGCTAAAGATGAAATGAGACTCCTAAACGAAATGCAGCAAAATGCCACATAATGCGTACATTTCAGGATGTGAAACCAACACAGGAAACAGCTGGGTCAGGGCTAAATAGGTTATACAATGTTTTGTGTTTGTTATGAAATATACACTCGGGAGCTCTGCTCCCTCGTATATATTCCATAACCAACGCAAAACATTGAATAACCTATACTTAACGTACAGTACCAATTAAAGGAAGCGACATACCACGTCATAAATCATTCGAATACCTTCGAATTACAAACGTGTGCCAGGCACGTGTGTTTTTATTGTTTTCAAAGAGCCCCAAGCATAGGATTAAAGGACCGGATGCACAGTAGTAGATACTAAAAAGGGCCATGACGCGAGAAAACCTGACTTTGGTGCATGCGAACAACAAAGGCGCAGGTGTATTCGTATCCACGTAGTCTGATCAGCGCCTTTATTGTTCGCTTATTGGAAAGTATAATATCTAAACTTGCCTCAAGCAAAATTTCATTTTAACTAGTCTCTGTAGCTGAACAGACTGGTTTGAGTCTTACCTCGGTCCTAGAACACGAGGTCTTACTCAGAAACCCGCAAGACCCTGTCACACTATAACGTTTTAGCCAACGTATGCTGACGTATGAAATATATATCTAGTACACTGGAATACGCTTGAAATCTAATTAAAAATCAGAGGAAGCCTCTCTCTGAACTTATGCAAAGCGTACGCGAAACGAATATAGAACGTATGTCTGACTTATAAGTAACTTATTTGTAACTTATTCCCAACGTAACATAACTTATACTTGTATCAGCGTATAAAAGCATATGCCCAGCGTATGACTAGCGTTCTTGACTTGTGGGAAACTTATACACAACGAACGTCTAACGTATGCTGAATTGTACATATAACGTACGTTAACGTATGCACAACTTACGTATAGTCCTTATGTCAACCGTATAAAGCAGAACAGAATTTTGGGACCACTTTGTCATATGACAACGTATACCAACGTACTGTAGCGTGTTCGTAACGTATTGAAAACGTATGTCTAACTTATTCAGCGTGCACCAACGTACTGTGTGAGTTTTCATACGTCCTCATACGTTGGTGCTAACGTACCTTAACGTATGCATAACTTACTCGTTGCGTACATCTAACGTATGCCTAACGTATAAGCAATACGTCGGCGTACGCGCAAGTACAAATTTTTGAGATCTATTCACCGTATGGCAACGTATACCAACGTACAGTAGCGTGTTCGTAACGTGTTTAAAACTTATCTCTAACGTATTCAGCGTACACCAGCGTACTTGCTTAATTTCTCATAGGTCCGTATACGTTGGAGCTAACGTACCTTAACGTATGCATAACTTACCTGCTGCAAACATCTAGCGTATGCCTAACGTATAGAAGCAATACGTTCGCTTAAGCTGTTATTTTCTATGGATGCACAAAATGTTGGACCTCTTAGCCGTATGTCAACGTATACCACCGTACAATAGCGTATTCGGAACTTGTTTGAAACTTATTACTAACGTACTAAGCGTATACCAACGTACTTGCTGAATTTTTCATACGTCGGCATATGTTGGTGCTATACGTCGTAGCGTGACAGGGCCTTAACGTCAATGCATAAATGCATAAATAGTTTGGTCTCGTCCAACCCAAACATTGTTGTGGGTACTAAACAGGACCGTCTCATCGAGACGATTCTTTTGAGCACCCTACTCACTAAAGTTTTCTTCTCTGGACATATGCTGTATTGTTTTAGCAAGGGCTCATAGGCTAAGATCTGGGTAGCATGTAAAGAAAAATAAGCCTGTTCATGCGAGAAATGCGAAAAACAAAGGCGCATAACAGCCTCGCATCCGAATAGTCTTATCAGCGCCTTCGTTATTCGCTCGAGCTAAGCGAGCGAGACGCGAGATCTCACTACTTTTATTTGCCCCTGTTGCTGGGCATGCTGGTTTGAGCTTGACACCACTGAGTCTCCCAGAGCTGAGTCTGCGCTGTGTGCAAGGTTCATATTCATTTAAAGTAAATAGCTTAGTAGAGACCGAGCCTTTATCTGTAGAAACAAGTGAATAAATAGAAAATGCTAAGTTTTTCTTTCTATCTTTAACATGTTTAACATGTTTAATTTGCATAATTTTATTCAGTTTCCCACAGAATTGAAAATGGCGCAATCATGAACATACACTGTAGATCTAATTCGAATTTTCTCTTGGTACTGGCTCGCTCAAATTGGAGCCATGCGCCTTTTTATGCAGTCTTGCCAGAGCCATTGCAGCTTATATAGCTAAAGTTTGGATGTAGATGAAGACGATATATAGGCATGTAGCCCAACCTCATCGCTGTACATGCAAGTTTCAATAGTGACGTACTGATTTGTTTGATTTGATTCTTTACGCCCCATCAACAATCTTTCAGTTATATAGGTACGGATCTTCCTTGTTTGAACCAGTACTAAGCTAGGATAAATGTGTCTTGCTCAAGGACCACAACGCAGTGACGCCGGTGAGGCTCGAACCCGCGGCCCTTCGGTCTCGAGTCAAACATTCTACCACTGAGCCACTGCGCTCCCGTGACGTACTGAAGTACCAAACATTATGACCATGCGCGCCTTTAAAATGCGTGGCGATTTTTGCCGTATGCAAACAGTTTAGACCCAGATAAGACACGATATAACTTCTTATATATACTAGGGATGAATCGACTATGGGGCGAAAAGACTAGTGGGGGCAAAATGACAAGGGGGGGGGGGGAAGACCAGGGGGTAAACGCTTTTGGGGCGAAACAACTGGGGGGGGGGGGGGAATGGTTTGGGGCGAAACGTCCCGGATTCTGCTATAATAAAATGCCGGTGTTCTTGCTGGGGTCAACGGTCGACAAAGACGAATTAGAACTCAATAATGAACAAGAGTTTAGTATTGCCTACAAACCGGTGATTTTATCACAATATGTTATTGTTTAAAAACTTCTTTATAATAAAGAAATATGTCAGTCAGCTCAACCCATATAAGCCAACGTCCTTTTTGTGGAACAGATGCGAACAAAGCAGGCCCAGATGAGGCGCCACAGAATGTGGCGGCGTCTCCTTTCGGTCTTCACTGTTTAAAACGTTTAATCTAAAGATACATGTAAAATGAGAATAAATCGCAACAACCCTTTGAACGGAAATGGACTGGTCCAATCGATTAAGGTGAGGAATTTCATTAATTATCAACATTTTTGATACCCTGTGGCGATGTCGAGCATGGACGTGTTTTTATGCTTCTTTAAAGGCACCGAAGAAACTTAAAATTACAATGTCATGGGACCAGCAAACAAAAACGTGTAACTTATCGCAAAATAGACAAAATGCGACATGTCTCATTAAAAGATTACTATCCAAAACAATAATGTTTTATAGGAAGTTGTTATTTCAGCCTCCTACAGCTATTATCATTTATTAGAAACATTTCTTGGAATAGTTCATAATACTCTTACCATTAAGGGATAAGTTGCCTGCTCAGCCAAACAAATTCCAATTTAAAAATAAGAGTAATACGATTAGAAAGCAGAAGGACTGAGTTTGCAGTTCCAGAGGTAATTCGGTTACACGTAAGCCTTTGCATCTGCACATCTTCGGTAACTAAGGGCCTGGTATTTCCTTAGCGGCCAATGAAGCGTCTGATCAGACTGTACAGATCGAGTAAATGCTAGCTGCATGGAAATTCTCCCCAAGCTCGTTTGTCCGTATGTTTGAGTGGTGCAATATGCTTTGTTCTGTTTGATACGTATTTTTCGATTAAAACAAAGACTGACAACTACGCTGGATCTGATGTGGTCTGCGTATTGAAGCCTTGAATGCGTTTACGTATCCGCACTGTATATTGATAATGTGTTTGGTGGCAGCAAAATGTGTGGCAGCTGAGCTACCACCTTTTTGGTGTATATTTACACTTAATTACCTTCTACAACAGGGAGCGCAGTGGCTCAGTGGTAGAGTGCTTTACTCGAGACCGAGGGGTCGCGGGTTCGAGTCTCACCGGCGTCACTGCGTTGTGGTCCAAGCTTAGTACTGGTTTAACCCAGGAAGACCCGTCCCTGTTTAACTGAAAGATTGTTGATGGGACGTAAAGAGTCAAATCAAACAAAAACCTTCTACAACTAAAGGTCAACCTTTCACCAGTGATTCGTGTTATTCTTGTATTATTATCCGGCTCATCACAATCGAACAGAAAAAAGGCTTTAAAATTAAAAGAAATGTTACACCAAAAATAGTGGCAGTTCAGCTGCCGAACTTTTTGTGTAAGCTAACAACAAAAATAGTGGCAGCTGAGATGTCACGTGTAATTGTGTAGATGAATACTAACTTTCCGACTAAAACAGTATTTGACCAACATTTCTCCAGTGATTCCAAGTGTCGAAACAGTTTTACCTGTTATTATTGTAGTTATTCTCTGGATCCAAACAATCGAACAGAACATAGCTGTTAAAGCAGAACTAATTGATCCTCATGGTTTACCATAAGATTCTGATCCTTTTGTTTGAGTTGATCCTGTACGACCTATTACACAATTTTAAGTCATCTTGGACGAGTTTCTTGAGGTTGAACCAGTACTAAGCAACGGAAAACGTGTCTTTCTCAAGGACATAGACGTTATTTGTCATGTGTTTTCTACTTTTTGATAAAGTGTTAATGCGTTACTTCCCAGTCAACAATTTTTTAGTGTTGTGCAACGAGACGCTTCTTTTGACTGCCCACAACATTATTGAGCCGCAGAATGTGCTTTTCAATAATGTGACATTTTGCTGAGTCATACGAGCCTGTACAGCACCTTCTAAGCTTATAAGCTTCAACTGGTGTTCATTTTGTTAAGTCACACGAACCTGTACTTATAACCCCAGCTGGTGTTCAGTCAGTACAGGTAGCTTAACAGTCAAATAATAACTAGCAAATGCTCTGATCAGACTGAGCGTATGCACAGGCTGATCTGAGGCTTTGCTGATCGCACATACCACATTGGTGGAAATCTAATGTCGTGGCTCATATTGATGTATGCTCAAAAGAACTATCTTCTTTGAGACGGTTCCGTTGAGTACCAACAGTACATGAATATGCATTGGTTTGGAAACAGGGAAAATGTTTTTATTACGCATCTGGAGGTCTGATTAATATATTTAAATGTCTTATAAGTCGAACATGGCTAGATATCAATACAAATGTAGGTTTGGTCATTATTCGTAGATGCGTAAGAGTACGATATGTATTTTTATGAATTTTGTCATCAATGAAAAAAAAAGAAAATTCTAGCGAAAAGGAAAGATATCCAATAGTGGCCAAGCTAAATAAAGTTTTAAAATGTTTACAGAAGACAAAACAGTTGTATGACTAATCATAGGTCCAGATAAGCATTTTTTACAATTGGCGGATCAGTGGAGAAGCCGCCGTGGTGTAATGGATAAGCCTCTTGCCATGTAAACCAGGGGTCCCAGGGCCAATCCCTGGCTTCACCAGTCTGTCTGATGAGACTTTTTAAAAGCTGTGGCCCCATCCCCATATGACCTCTGCTATTGGTGGGACGGTTGTGCATCATCTAAAGTGGTCCTGGCATCTAAACTGGTCCTGGCATCTATTATGGTCCTGACCAGCCTCTATATTGGTCCTAACTGGCATCTATTATGGTGCGCTAAGCAGACTCTAAAATGGTCCTGAGCGCTAAATGTAAATATATGCAAACCTAAAACTTTTTCAACTTAAACGGCTTCCACCGCAAAAATAATCATATAGCCAGGACACAAGCCATTTGTGTGCGTGCGTGCGCGCGCGAGTGTGTGTGTGTGTGTGTGTTTTGCAGGATTTGGTTAGCCCCGCGTCCTATCTAACGCACATGCCGTTTTTTAAATATCGAACGCATTTGAGACAACTCTGTGTGTTCGTGCCTCGTGCGCACGGACTTACATCCGCATCGAATAAAAAAGTGTTCGATGTTTATGGGATAATGCAGCCCCGCCCCCTTGGGGCCGTGGATACCGGGGACATAACGGGGATTAAGTGCCGGGATTAAACCTACGATATGTCCCCGCAGTACCGTGGGTGTGCCGGGGCTTGCCCAAAAGGTCCTCTTAACAGCGCACCTAACATCCACCTATATATATGCCAATATAAACCAAATGGGGTGCAACTTGGTGGTCAACTCGCATGTTCTCGGGCAGGGGCGGATCAAGAAATTATCGTATCAGTGGGGGGGAGGCCCAAGCCTGATTGATGTTTCAGTCGTATTTTACTGACTTTTTGCTGAGTGTTCCAATTGACCATTCCAAGGCCAAGGAGGGAGGGTGGGGTGTCCAAGTTATTTAGGCGCTGTAGGGTAGGGGTGGATGCGGTGTGGAGGTCCTCATACTTATTCCTAAAGAAACCTATAACACTTGTAATTTTCGGGGGGGGGGGGGGGGTCTGGATCTCCTGACCCCCAACCTCTCTATGGATTCAGAAATCAAGAGAATCGGTAGAAACGATAGATACTCCCAAATATACGGTTGTTCAATAGCTACAAATTGATTTCACTAATAGTGTTTATGTTCTGCTCTGGACAAAATTCAAGTATAACAAAGGGCAATAACTAAATTATGCAAAAGAGAGTTATGGATATTTGTACACTGTATCTCTCCTCATCGAGATTTTTCTACCCGGTTGAAGTTATAAGTTGATACATGTAACTGTTATACATGTAGCTTTTGTGTTATGCTCCGAACACAATTTAAGTGTGAAAAATAACAAAGGGCAATAACTCCTAAATTATGCGAAAGAGAGGTACGGTTCCTGTACACTGTACTTCTCCTCATCGAGATCTATACTAAGCCAAAGTTCTAACGCAACTTTGTTTTATTTTCCGAACGAATGCCCTAGGCCGATTGGTTCGCCTAGATGAAAGTTCATTCAGTTAGGCATCGAAACTTACTTTAATAGTTTAAAGCTGCATACTCTGTAACTATGAACATTTTTCGAAAAAAAAATATTTTCTTTTTAAATCATTTGTAAAAGTAGAATTAAGCTTTGTTTTCACAATAAAAATGTTCAGTACAGCTGAAAACTGCATTGAAAAGTGAATTATCTCCTCAAATAGGTGTGTTTTTCTCTTGTTTGTAATTATTTGCGTCCCTCCAATAATTCTAGACCGTTGAATTTTAAGATAAATGCAGTTGTTTTGATAGTGATACCTTGTTAAGATTTACGAAAATGGTAAAATATTTACCTGATTTGAGTATTTTTACTGTGTTCTTGAAAAATAAAAACATTATTTTTAAAATTAGAAGATCAAAAGTTACAGACTATGCAGCTTTAACAATATACCTCAAACTGCTTCCATTGAGAAAAGGTACTTAAAAAAAATAAATTGCATGGTAATGTTCCAATGTTCGATATGTGACATGCATTTCGGCATCATGAAATCTGAGTTGATTTTGGGGATTTCTATAGGAATTCTTTAAGTTTTTAGCAACATTTTTTCTTCCTCAATTGGGCTAGGCGTCAGATCCCGTTTATTGCCAATAAAAAGAAGGATTTAGTCAGAATTAAGCTAACGTTATTATAGGAGTTTTCTATTATTGTCAGAGTGAATATGAAGCAGCCGCGTCGGTAATTTTTTATCCATTTTTGCTCCTCGCCATTTCTAAGAAGCAGAAGTAACACATGTTTATCATTCTTTCAATGATTTCCACGTTTTTTGGGGGGTAATTTACGCGGTATGGACTTTGTATTGAATTTATGGACGTCCTGGCAATAAGCGCTCAAATCTCTATTAACTGAAACTGGACGCTAAATTTTGTGAAATTCAACAGAGCAATTTTCAAGCTTTACCCCTCATCTTACTGGCCTAGCGTTGGAGTGTGGGTTTATACGGACTTTTTAACTTAATGACCACTCACAAGGTGCTGAGACCCAAAAAGTGTTTTTGACCAATCAAACAACAGCTCACAGAAGCATGCTCCAGACAACGTATTCTCTGTGCGATAAAGATTCTTCAAGATTAGTTGAGCATTTTTTTTTCGAACATAAACCGCCCTACAGCAATTGGTCGTATAAAATTCTGGCCCTTTACGCGTTGCATTAGAACTTTGGCTCAGTATATTTACCAGTGAAGTTTCAAATTGATACCTCTTATAGTTTCTGTGTTATGCTCTGGACAATATATTCGTAAATTCTCTGAAACCACTGGTCCAACTGAAGCTTTTCATGTGACACCACCATGGGATAGGGGAAAAGATGGAAAGCTTATTCAAATAATTTAGGTTATTTGTTGTAAGTCATTTTTGTCAACCCCCGGGGGGGGGGGGGCATTTAGGAGGGATTTTACCACAAATTTGGCCCTGCAATGAAGGGCCTTTAGCAGGGCTTTGAAAATTGAAAAGTTAAAAGCCCCGCTATTCCCCGGCCCCGAGGGGCGAGGGATACAAATGACTGGTGTATAACCGAACCATTAAGGGAACAACCTCCGTAAACGCAAGCAAATGAAAAGAAATGAGTATAAGAACATCAATTAGTACGAATCATGTTCTTTTACTGGGTCATATTGCAACAAATATAGCTCTTCCGAATGTTACGAATGTTAACCACCAATGCTTCATCATAGATATAATAGTATATCGACAGTAGAGTAGTACTGATATCTAGTATCAGAGACCAGGGCTGTGGATACTAGTACTGGTCTATAACAGTAGAGACTATGACTATGGCAACTAGCAGAGACTGGGAATACGGATACGAGTACTGACCACTAGTAGCAGAGACTGGGTCTATGGATATGAGGACTGACCTCTAGTAGTAGTGTCTGGGACTGAGAATACCAATACTGACCTCTAGTTGCCAAAAAAGGGACTCTATGTACTAGGTTTGACTCTAGTGGCGTAACCTGTGACTATGGATACTTATAATGACCGCCTGTAGCAGTGATTGAAACAAGGCATACTAATATCTGTAGAAGTGACTATAACTTTGGCTGATAGTACAGTCCATTTGTAGCAAAAAGGCGGACTCTGGATACTAGTACTAGCTTCCAGTCGCAATGGAAGGGACTCTAGATTCTAGGAATGATATCTAGTGACAATGACAGGGACTCTAGACACTTGTACTGACCACTTGCGGCAATGGCAGGGACCCTGAAAACTTTTACTGAACTCTAATGACAATGTCTGCGACTCTGGATAATTTAATTGACCTCTAAGTCGCATTGACAGGGATTCTGGATACTTGAACTGATCTCCAGTGGCAATTGCTGGGACTCTGGATACTAGTACTGAATTCTAGTGGCAATGAAAGGGACTCTGGATATTTTTTACTGACCTCTAGTAGCAACGACTGAGACACTGGATGCTAGTACTGCCCTCAAGAGGCAATGGCAGGGCCTCATGATACTAGTACTGACCCCAAGTGGCAATGAAGGGGACTGGATAATAGTACTGGCATCTAGTGACAATGATATGGGCTTTGGATACTCTTACTGAACTCCATTGGCAATGACAAGGCCTCTTGATACTCATACTCAACTCTTTTGGCAATGACTGGGACTCTGGATACTTTCAATGACCTCTAGAGACAATGACTGGGACTCTGGATACTTTTACTAACCTCGGATGGCAATGACTGGGACTCTGAATACGTATACTGACCTCTAGCGCCAAAGACAGGGCTCTGGATACTTTTACTGACCTCTAGTGGATATTGACAGGGACTCTTGATACTTTTACTGACCTTAAGTGGAAATGACTGGAACTCAGGATACTACTACTGACCTCTAGTGGCAAAGGGAGGGACTCTAAATCTTTTACTGACAACTATTGGCAATTACATGGACTCTTAAAGAGACTAAGTCTGCAACTATGAACATTTTTCGAATTTTTTTGTTTTCTTTTTAAATCATTTGTAAAAGTAGAATTAAGTTATGTTTTCACAATAAATCTGTTCACTATAGCTGAAAACTGCAAGGAAAAGTGAATTATCTTATAAAACAGGTGTGTTTCTCTCTTGTTGGTAATTATTTGCGTCCCTCCAATAATTATAGACAGTTCATTTTAGCTTAAAAGCTGTTGTTTTGATACTGATAATTTGTTAAGATTTACGAAATTGGTAAAATGTATACCTGAATTTTAGTTTTTTTACTGTGTTCTTGAAAAATAGAAACATTAGTTCTAAAATTAAAAGATCAAAAGTTACAGACTATGCAGCTTTAATACTTTAAATGACATCAGTTTGCATTGGCAGGGACTCTAGATACAAGAACTGACCTCTAGTGGCAATGACTTGGACTCTTGATACTTTACTGACCTCTTCTGGCAATGGCAGGGACTCTGGATACCTGTTCTGTTCTCTCATGACAAAGGCAGTGACTCTGCATACTTTGACTGACCTCTAGTGGCAATGACTGGGACTTTGATACTGGTACTGACATCTAGTTCCAATGACTTAGATTCTGAATACTTTTACTGACCTCTAGTGCCTAAGGCTGCGACTCTGGATACTTTACTGACCTCTAGTGGTATTAACTGGGTATCTGGATATTTTCACTGACATCTAGTAGCAATGAAAGGGACTCTAAATACTTTTACTGACATCAAGTGACAATGATGTGGATACTTTTGCTGATCACTATTGGAAATGACTGGGGCTCTGGATACTAGAACTGATTCTAGTGTCTGCCTACTGGTACGAACATTTATTGGCAATTACAGGGACTCTGGATACTTGTTCTGATCTCTCGTGGCAATGACATGGACTTTGAATATTTTAACTGACATCAAGTGTCAATGACAGAGAGTCTGGATACTTTTGCTGACCTCTAGGGGTAATATATGGAATCTGGATACTAGCTTTGACCTAGTAGCAATGTCAGTGACTCTGTATACTTTAATTGACTTCTAGTGGCAATGACAGGTATTCTGGATTCTAGTATGGACCTCGAGTGCCAACGACAGGGACTCTGGATAAAGGTACTGACCTGAAGTGGCAATGATTAGACTCTGGATACTTTTACTGACCTCTAGTGGCAATTACAGGATATTAAGATACTAGTACTGACCTCTAGTGGCAACGACAGTGACTCTGGATACTAGTACTGACATCTAATGGCAAAGAAAGGAAGTCTGGATATTTTTGCTTACAACTTTTGGCAAAGACTGGGACTCTGTATACCGTAATTTAACTGACCTGAAATGGCAATTACAGGGACTCTGGCTACTTGTACTGACCTCTAATGGCAATGATAAGGACTCTAGATACTACATGTATATTATAGTAGTGATACTTTAAAGAACCTCTAGTGGCAATTGCAAGGACTCTTAAGTGCTATTTATACTGTCCCCTTATGGCAATGATAGGGACGTAAAGTGGCAATGACTGGACCCTGCATATTTTTATTGACCTTAAGTGGCAATAACATGGACTCCGGCTACTTGTACTGACCTCTAATGGCAGTGATAGGGACTCTGGATTCTATTACGGACCTCTAGTGTCAATTGAAGGGACTCTGGATAAAGGTATTGACCTATAGTGGCAATGACTAGATTCTGAATACTTTAACTGACCTCCAGTGGCAATTACAGGATATTAAGATACTAGTACTGACCTCAAGAGGCAACGATAGGGACTCTGGATACTAGTACTGACATCTAATGGCAAAAACGGGAAGTCTGGATATTTTTACTTACAGCTTTTGGCAAAGACTGGGACTCTGTATAATTTAACTGACCTGTAGTGGCAATTACAGGGACTCTTGCTACTTGTATTGACTTCTTATGACAATGATAAGGACTTTTATTACTTATACTGTCCCCTTATGACAATGGTAGGGACGTAAAGTGGAAACGACTGGACTCTGCATACTTTTACTGACCTCTAGTGGCAATTACAGGGACTCCGGCTACTTGAACTGACCTCTAATGGCAATGATAGGGACTCTAGATACTAGAACTGACCTCTAGTGGCAATAACAGGGACTCCAGATACTAGTACGTACATCTAATGGCAAAAACAGAAACTCTGGATACATTTACTGACAACTATAGGCAATGACTGGGACTATGGATACTTTAATTGACTTCTATTGTCATGACTGGGACTTTGAATACAAGTACTGATACTTTGATTGATCTCTAGTGGCAAGAACAGGGACTTTGTATGCTTGTAATTACCTCTTTTTGCAATGGCTAGGGCTAAGGATATTAAGACTGACCTTTAGTGGCATGGATAGGGACTCTGGATACTTTAACTGACCTCTAGTGGCAGTGACTGGGACCCTGGATAATGACCCAGACCTCTAGTGGCAAAGACTGGGACTTTGAATACTGACCTCAAGTGGCAATTGCTGGAACTCTGGATACTTTTATTGATCTCTAGTGGCAAAAACAGGGATTTTGTATACTTTTATTTACCTCTAGTTGCAATGCCAAGGACTCCAGGATACTAAGACTTACCTTTAGCGGCAGAGAGAGGGACTCTGGACTCTACTTTAACTGGCCTCTTATGGCAATGACTGGGACCTTGGATACTAGGACTGTTTTCTAGTGGCAATCCGATGTACTCTGGATACTTTAACTGACCTCTAGTGGGTATGACTCGGACTTTGAATACAAGTACTGACCTCAAGTGCCTATTTTCTGGGACTCTGGATACTTTTATTGATCTTTAATTGACCTCTAGTGGCTATGACTCGGACTTTGAATACAAGTACTGACCTCAAGTGGCTATTTTCTGGGACTCTGGATACTTTTATTGATCTTTAGGGGCAAGAACAGGGATTTTGTATACTTTTATTTACCTCTAGTTGCAATGACTGGGACCATGGATACTGACCCTGACCTCTAGTGGCAATTAAAGGGACTCTGGATGCTCTTACTGACATCTAATGACAATGACTTGGACTTTGGATACTTTACTGACCTCTAGTCGCATTTATAGGGTCTCTGGATACTTTAACTGACCTCCTTTGGAAATAACTGGGACTCTGGATACTAGAATTGACATCCAGTGGTAATGAAAAGGATTCCAGATATTTTTACTTACCTCTTGAACCAGACTCTGGATACAAGTACTGACATCTAGTGGGAATGACAGGGATTCTGGATACTAGTACTGAACTCCAGTGGCAATGTCATGGACTCTCGTTACTTTTAATGATATTTAGTGGCAATGACAGGGACTCTGGATACAAGTACTGACCTCAAGTGGCAATGTCTAGGACTCTGGAAGCTAGTACTGGACTTTAAAGGCAAGGGCAGGGACTCCTGATACTTTAATTGACTTCTGTTGGCAATTACTGGGACCCTAGATACTGGTAATGATCTCTTGTTGCAATTATAGGGACTCTGGATACTAGTACTGATCTCTAGTGGAAATGACATGGACTCTGGATATTTTACTGACCTCCAGTTTACATTGACAGGGACTCTGAATAGTAATACTTACTTCTGTGGCAGTGACTGGAAATTGGAATACTAGTTCTGACATCTAGTGGCAATGTCTGAGACTCTGGATACTTTTACTGAAGACTAGCGGTATTTACAGGAACTCTTGATACTTTTACTGACCTATAATGACAACGACTGGGACTCTGGGTACTTTACTGACCTCAAGTTGCATTTACAGGGACTTTGGATACTTTAACTCACCTCCTTTTTCAATACCGGGGACTTTGGATAGAATTGACATATAGTGGTTGTGAAAGGGACTCTACTTACATCTAGTATAGAGAACTGGATAGGGACTTTCGATACTTTTACTGATATTTAGTGACAATGACAGGGACTCTGGATACAAGTACTGACCTCTAGTGTCAATGTCTAGGACTCTGGATGCTAATACTGACTTTTATTGGCAAGGACAGGGACTCTGGATACTTTAAATGATCTCTGTTGACAGTTAAATACTAGTACTGATTTCTACTGCAATGATAGGGACTCTAGATAGTATACTGACCTCTAAGGCGAAAGGGACTCTGGATAGTAATACTGACCTCTAGTGGCAAGGAAAGGGACTCTGGATAGTAATACTGATCTCTTGTTGCAATTACAGGGACTTTGAAAACTAGGTTTGTCATCTAGTGACAATGACTGGGACTCTGGATACTTTACTGACCTCTTTGTCAATGACTTGGACTCTGGACAATGTTTTACGACCTCTAGTGGCAATGACTGGGACTCTGGATACTTTTACTGACCTCTTTTGCAATGACTTGGACTTTTGACACTGTTTTACGACCTCTAGTGGCAATGACTGGGACTCTGGATACTTTTTCTGGCCTCTAGTGGCAGGGGTTCTGGAAACTTTTACTGGCCTCAAGTGGCAATTGTAGGAACTCTGGATACGTTTACTGAACTGTAGGTGGCAATGACACAGACTCTGATTACGAATTTTGACATCGCAAGGCAATGCCTGGGACTCTGGACACTATTATTGATCTCAATTGGCAATGAATGGGACTCTGAATACTTTTATTGATCTCTAGTAGCATTTATAGGGTTTCAGGATACTTTTACTGATCTAAAGTGGCAATGAAAGGGGCTTTGGATACTTTTACTGACCTCTAGTGGCAATGACAGGGCCTCTTGATACTTTTACTTATAGTATATATCAATGACTGGGACTCTGGACACTATTATTGATCTCAAATGGCAATGAATGGGACTCTGAATACTTACTTTTATTGATCTCTAGTGTTATTTACAGGGTTTCTGGATACTTTTACTGATCTTTAGTGGCAATGAAAGGGACTCTGGATACTTTTACTGACCTCTAGTGGCAATAACAGGGACTCTTGATACTTTTACTGATATAACGTATCAATAACTGGGACTCTAGACATTATTATTTATCTCTAGCGGCAATGAATGGGACTCTGAACACTTGTTTTGACCTCTAGTGGCAATGACAGGGATTCTGGATACTTTTACTGATCTGTAGTGGCAATGAAAGGGATTCTTGATACTTTTACTGACCTCTAGTGGCAATAACAGGGTTTTGGCTACTTGTACTGACCTTTTATGATAATGATAGGGACACTAGATACTATTACTGACCTCTAGTGGCAATGATATGGACTCTTGATATTTTAAAAATACTGATATCAAATGTCAAGAACAGGAATTCTGGATACTTTTATAGCAAACAATTGGCAATAACTTGGGCTCTGGATATTTTTGTTGACCTATAGTCGCAATTACAGGAACTCTGGATACAAGTACTGTTTTCTAGTGGCAATGACTGGGACTTTAGATGCGAGTACTTGCATCCAGTGGCAATTGCGTTGACTCTAGATACTTTAATTGATCTCTAGTGGCAAGGACCTCTGAATAATTTGACTGATATTTAGTGGCAATGGCCTTAGGATACATTTACTGAACTCTAGTTGGAATGTCTAGGACTCTGGTAATTAGGACTGACCTCTAGATGCAGAAAAGGGACACTCTATAAATTTACTGACCTCTATTGGCAATGATTGGGACCCTTGATACTGACCCTGGTATTTAGTGGAAATGACAGAGACTCTAGATATTTTTACTGACCTCTAGTCGCATTGCCAGGGACTCTGGGTATCTAAACTGACCTCCTGTATCAATGACTTGGACTCTAAAATTAGTACGTACCTCTAGTCGCCAGATATTTTTTGACTCTAGTTGCAATGACAGGGACTCTGGACACAAGTACTGACCTCTATTGGCAATATCTAGGAATCAGGATACTTATACTGATCTCTAGTAGCAATGACAGGGACTCTGGATACTTTTACTGATATTTAGTGTCAATGAAAGGGACTCTAGATACAAGTACTGACCTCTAGTGGCAATATCTAGGACTCTGGATGATAGTACTGACCTCTAGTGGCAATTACTGGGAGTCTAAATACTAGCACTGATCTCTAGTGGCAGTGACAGGGACTCTGGATACTTTAAATGATCTCTGTTGGCAGTTAGATACTAGTACTGATTTCTACTGCAATGATAGGCACTCTGGATAGTATACTGGCATCTAGTGGCATGGAAAAGCTCTGGATAGCAATACTGACCTCTCCAGTGGCAAGGAAAGGGAATCTGGATAGTAATACTGATCTCTAGTGGCAATGAAAGGGACTTTGAATACTAGTTCTGACATCTAGTGACAATGACTGGGACTCTGGATACTTTTACTGACCTCTTTGTCAATGACTTGGAATCTGGACACTGTTATACGACCTCTAGTGGCAATGACTGGGACTCTGGATACTTTTACTGACCTCTTTTGTCAATGACTGGGACTCTGGAGACTGTTTTACGACCTCTAGTGGCAATGACTGGGACTCTGGATACTTTTACTGGCCTCTTGTGGCAGGGGTTCTGGATACTTTAACTGGCCTCAAGTGGCAATTGTAGGTACTCTGGATACTTTTACTGAACTGTAGTGTCAATGACACAGACTCTGGTTGCGAGTTTTGACATCGCAAGGCAATGCCTGGGACTCTGGACACTATTATTGATCTCTAGTGGCAACGAATGGGACTGAATACTTTTATTGATCTCTAGTTTTATTTACAGGGTTTCTGGATACTTTTACTGATCTATAGTGGCAATGAAAGGGACTCTTGATACTTTTACTGATATTAAGTATCAATGACTTGGACTCTGGACACTATTATTGATCTCTAGCGGCAATGAATGGGACTCTGAACACTTGTATTGGCCTTTAGTGGCCATGGCAGGGATTCTGGATTCTTTTACCCACCTCTTGTGGCAATTACAAGGTTTTTGGCTACTTGTACTGACCTTTTAATGACAATGATAGGGACTCTAGATACTATTACTGACCTCTAGTGTCAGTGATACGGACTCTAGATATTTTAAAAATACTAATATCAAATGTCAAGAACAGGAACTCTGGATACTTTTATAGCCAACAATTGGCAATGACTGGGGCTCTGGATATTTTTCATGACCTACAGTGGCAATTACAGGATGTCTGGATACTAGTACTGTTTTCTAGTGGCAATGAGAAGGACTTTTGATACTTTTACTGACCTTTAGTGGCAATGACTGGGACTTAAGCTGCGAGTACTTGCATCCAGTCGCAATTGCGTTGACTCAAGATACTTTAATTGATCTCTAGTGGCAAAGACAGTGCCTCTGAATACTTTGACTGATATTTAGTGACAATGACGGGGACTCTGGATACTTTTACTGAACTCTACATGGAATGTCTAGGACTCTGGATATTAGAACTGACCTCTAGATGCAGAAAAGGGACTCTCGATACTTTTACTGACCTCTATTGGCAATGACTGGGACCATTGATACTGAACCTGGTCTTTAGTGGAAATGACAAAGACTCTGGATACTTTTACTGACCTCTAGTCGCATTGCCAGGGACTCTGGGTATATTAACTGACCTCCTGTAGCAGTTACTGGGACTCTAAAATTAGTACTCACCTCTAGTCACAATGGAAGGGACTCCAGATATTTTGTTGACTAGTTGCAATGACAGGGACTCTGGATACAAGTACTGACCTCTATTAGCAACATCTTGGACTCTGGATACTAATACTGATCTCAAGTAGCTATGACAGGGACTCTGGATACTTTAATTGATATTTAGTGTCAATGATAGGGACTCTAGATACAAGTACTGACCTCTAGTGGCAATATCTAGGACTCTGGATGATAGTCATAACCTCTAGTGACAATGTCTAGGACTCTCGATGCTAGTTCTGACCGCTAGTGGCAATAAGAGGGACTCTAGGTACTTGTTCTGATCTCTAGTGGCAATGACAGGTATGCTGGATACCATTACATACCTCTGTAAGCCATGACTGGGTCTATAGATATTAGTACTGACCTCTTGTATCAGAGCCATTGACTAGGGTACTAGTACCCACCATATAGTAGAGACAGGGACTATGGATTTAAGTACTGACCTCTAGTAGCATCTACTAGGACTCTGGATACTATCACTGACCTCTAGTGGCAGAGTCTGGGACTATGGATGCTTGTTCTGCACTCTAGTAGCAGACACTGCGACTATGGATACTAGAACTGACGTCTATTAGGAGTAACTGGGAAAATGATTATTAGTACTGACCTCTAGTAGCAGAGACTGAGACTATGGATACTAGTGCTGACCTGTAATAGCAGTGACTGTAACTAAGGTACTAGTACCGACCTCCAGTGGCAATGACTCTAATATTGACCTCCTATGGGAGAGACAGGGCCTCTGAATGTAGTAGTACTGACTTCTAGTAGTAGAAACTGGGACTCTGTATAATTTACCTGGCCTCTAATAGCAGTGACTGGGACATTAGATACTGATACTGGTGGGTAGTTGCAGAGTCATGGACTCAATATCTTAAGAACAAATTGATAGAATTTTACCAAACTTGTGGTGTCTTCTGTGAGTTTGTCACTTTCCCATTGGTATCCTGGGTCAGGTGTGGTACTTGATTGTATCGATTCCTGATCTTTGCACCTTTGCTTACTTTGGTATATGCAATGATATTGGCATGATCTAGATTGAGGTTGTTATAAGTCATGATTTTTCTCCAATTTGTACCAGAGTTATGGCCCTTAATTGATGTCAGATTTTTGTTTCCGCTCAATATTGTAAGTACTCATAGATAGAATTTTACCAAAGGGGGACGTGCATTAAGAGGCTATTTTGGCCCCCTATGAGGCCAAAAAATTAAAATTGCTTGTCACAAGTTTCTTCTTACTAGTTTATTAGAACAATAGCCAAAGTGTAAAATTCTGGGATTGGTTCTATTTTTAGCGTTGCTATGATAACAAAAATGGCTGCCAAAATAGGCTGAAAATAGAAAAGTGACCATTTTGGAGCAAATTTAAGACATTTGACAGAGAAATTAACATAGAGCACAAGCAAATACCAAAAAGATATTTTAACAGAGGGTGAGAATTATTACGGCACACAATATATTAAAAGGTTTTTTTGGTATTCGCTTGTGCTGATATCTAATTCTTAAAACAATGGTCTGAAAAAGCCTTAAATTTGGCTCAAAATGACAATTTCTCTCTTTTAAGCCTATTTTGTCGGCCATTTTTGTTACCATAGCAACGGAAAAAGTAAAATAAATGCCAGAATTTTACACTTGGACTATTCTTCTAATAAACCAATTGGGTGAAATTGGTGAAAAGCAACTTTCAGTTTTTGGCTCCAGTGGGGGCCAAATTTGCCCCTAAATGCACGTACCCCTTTTGTGTGTGAATTGATATTGACAAGATGTAGGTTGAGATTGTTATTTGTCATTTTTCGCAAATTTGTAACGGAGTTATGGCCCTTGATTGACTTAACCTTTTCGTTTTCGCTCAATATCTTAATAACAAAATGATAGAATTTTACCAAATTTGGTATATGCAATGATATTGGCATGATCTAGATTGAGAATGTTATACATCATGATTTTTCTCTAATTTGTAACAGAGTTATGGCCCTTAATTGATGTCAGATTTTTGTTTCGCTCAATATTGTAAGAACTCATAAATAGAATTTTATCAATTTTTGTGTGTGAATTGATATTGACAAGATCTAGGTTGAGATTGTATCCTGTCATATTTCGCAAATTTGTAACGGAGTAATGTCCCCTGCTAATGTCAGACTATTGTTTCCCCTTAATACCTTGAGAACAACTTGGAATTACACCAATTTTTTATATATACATTTAAATTGACAATATCTAGATTGAGATTTGTTATCTGCCATTTTTGCAAATTTATAATAGTTATTGCCCTTAATTGAAGTCTTAATTTCATTTCTGTTCAATATTTACAGAATACATGGGCAGAACTTGGCGAAACTTTGCATATGCTTTGATACAGACAAGCTGTGATTGTTACCTTTCTTTTTGTTCCAACTTGTAACTTATGGCCCTTGAGTTATGTCAGAACTCCGTTTCCACCCAATATCGTGAGAACAAATGGATGGAATTTCACCCAATTTTATATAGGTATTTATATTGGCAAGATCTTGGATGGAATTTTACCGGTCGGTTTTCATAAATTTGTAACAGAGTTATGGGCCTTGATTGATATTTTTACAACATGAAATGCACTATAGCTGGGCTATAGTCATATTTTCTGAACTCGATATCGCAGAGGCGTGTTGGCCGTTCTTGTTCAAATTTTATGTGTATTGTTAAAATGGTAGCGGACAGCTGAACACTATTTGGGGACAGCTTGGAGAAAAATAGATTTCTATAGAAAATGATAGCTCCAAGCTAACCCAATCATTTTATCGCACCTTTTTAAAAACAACATTCATTCGCCGTGAGTCGTTGTTTTGATTGTAAGGTTAATGGGGGATGGCCTCGACCCCTATTGACCTATTACGAGGTTAATAAAATTCTTCTTCTTCTTCTTCTTCGCCGTGAGTCGGCATACGCCCATTCTAATCCGGTACTTCTATTTTTGTGTATGAGGAAACCTTGTGTTTTAGCATCTCTCTGAGCATTGAACATACAGCGAAGACCCAGCGCACACAACAGATGCCCATGCTGATCTAAGTATTCACTTTGTGCACATGGTTTTCTGATGGTTTTGAACAGATGCGGTTCAGTTTATCTAAAGTGTACTCAGCTCAGTCTAACATTTGAATATTTTGAATTAAACAATATCCCATTTGGTCAGCTCGTATATTGGTCAGTTGTTACTTTGTCCCATTTTCCAAAGGACCATATTTCCCGGAAAATATGTATAAAATTGGGAAATTCCTAATAAGGTGGGTTGGATATTTGCCGGACCAGAAATTTTATTGAGGGAAAGGCCTTCTATATGAGGACAATAGATTATTTCACGGACCCTGTATTGATAATTTAAGATCCGTGGTCATTTTACGGGGTGGCGACTACCAGAAAATTCACACAAAAACTTGAACTGCGCCAACGCCAATAAACAACAGTAGAAAAAGAATAGAAAACATCGCCATCTTGTTTCTTGAAATCAACAATGAAACAACAAAAAATGGAAATTAAAATGGAGAGGGTAGTGACCTATGCGACATATGATCTGATAAGCGTTTTCTGCTTTTCATTTGTTTACACTGTAATATCACTTTCACACAGCGAATATTCTAATGATCTTATAATGACACAACTGTCAACAACTCTTGCAGCAGGAAACCTGATTTCGGGGTTTCAGACCAGGTAAAATTCAAACCAGACTGCTCGTCTTGATGTTTCGTATATAGTAATCGCCGGTACAACACCAACACCATCTAAACAGCGAAAATACTTATGTGCTGATAAGATCACACAGCGATGAAGCGCAATAACTGCATTCAAACGGAAACACTGTTGTTATCAGACTATGTGGTGGCCCGTTTTTTTATTCTGATGCTTCGCTAGATGCACATTGGCAGTTTGTTGGTTTTATCATGCTGTGGTCAATTTGTAAATAAAAGTGAAACAATAATCTCATGCACACATACCAACATTTCTGCGCAGTTTTAGATGTCAGGACCATTTTAGATGCAGGACCACTTTAGATGATGCATAGGAATATATTGGGGATCATTTTAGAGTCTGTTTAACGTGCCATAATAGATGCCAGCCGGGACCATTTTAGAGGCAATTAGGGACCAAAATAGATGCCAGGACCCTTTTAGATGCAGGACCACTTTAGATGATGCACAGACGGTTAACACAAACACAACATCTTCGGTGTACATCCATCAAGCACCCCAGCATTTACACCGATAGTGAATAATTACATACATTACTAACGCAAATAGTACACATATAGAACTGTGCCCCACATACTTAATTGGTCTATATTGCTCTCTTGAGCAGTTGACTTTATGGTTTCAGAGGCGAGTTTTTTTATTTAAAAAAGCGTATTATCGCATGCAATGTTGCTCAGCGAAGGCTTGAATGAAATTTTGATGACCCAAACCAGAGTGCGCATCTGTGTATGTCAGCACAACATGAATACTCCACCAAGAGTGCTAACAGGTTGTGAAAAGAGCAAAACTACGTCAAATTTTAGCGATGATTTCTTTTTTAAATGAGCCGCAACATGATATTTCCTACAATGTAGTGTGTGCAACCAGCAGAAGCACAGGCCAGCATGCGCATACGGGCAGTCTGATCAGAGCCTTTGATTATTGCTTGAATATTCTACGAGTATTAATCTACTGACCAGACATCATTTGGAGTTGCTAAGCTTAAAAAAGGGTGCACCAGCTCGCCTGAGCCTGCTACTGTCAAAATGCCGCAAAGTTGTTGTGGCTCAAATGTGGTTGGCGAAAAGGCTTCTTGTTTATGACTTATTCTGCCGTCAGATTTTAAAACTATATCCTTTGGAAATTTTCACGAAAACCTGATTGTGCTGCTATTGAGCAACAAAGGCGCAGTTCAGACTGCAAACCATCGTGGTAAGCAAAATTCTACATTATATAGATACATGTACTCTGTAGCTGAGCTGGCTTGATTGACCCTTACCAAGTAGCAAAGTTAGTATTTATGTCGGCATGCATACATAAATGTATCAACTCTGCATGCTGAGTGATTTTTTCGCGGCCTTTTTTTTCGTCATGATAACTTTTTTAACAATATCTTTCCTTATAAAATTTCGGGTCTGATCTGAGTCCAAACTGTTTACTTATGTTATTAAGTGGTTATTGAACGGCCAATGAAAAAAAGAACCAAAAAATAAGAAACAGACCATAGGTATTCTATTAGGTCGCGTGTGTCGTGTCAATGGCCATGACGTGTGAAAACATACATGATACATGATAAATTGTTAAAATCTAAAGACATGGACATTTTCTTCCCTTTGTTTTTGTTTTTCAATATTGGACAAAAACCATAACGGATTATTTATGGAAAGCATTTCGCCAGTCCGCAAGACTTGTTTTTAAAACAGTTTTGCACCATTATACTGTTTACAAAATTTACCAGACGTTAGAATTGAAGTCCCCTTTTTCACATTGGCATGTAGATAAGGCAGTCCAAATCTAGAGGTAACTGGTTGCCTAGCTACGTATTCGGTCAGCTGATTTTATAATTAGGTGTGAAAAACATCAGCCATTTTAATCTCTTGGACGCACAGAACACATAAAAAGGTACCAAGGTACACTAATAAGAAAAAAAGATGGGTTAAGATTTGTTTACAATGTGATCAGCTGGGGTTGCTGAAGCACCCACCCCTCCTCCTTGGATGTAAATTAATTTCTTAGGTGCCTTATACGTCGAATTTAGCTTATTATCAATATTAATGTAGGTTTTATGGTTTGAATAGCATGTATAAGTAACTGTTTTCTTTACCTACTACTGTCGTGCTAACCAAGAGTGACAGTGACGAATTGTTTTGTTTACAACTGCTAAGTAAAAATGGCATGTACACTCCACTTGATCTAACGCGAATCGATAGATCACTTGTGTATTAATCCTATCCACAGGATAGGAATAATACACAAGCGATCTATCGATTATGAGTCCCTGATAACTTTTTAAACAAATCATGACGTCACTGTCACTCTTGGCTGGTAGGACAGTACTTACTATTTATATAAGTTTATAATTGCGCCACACTAACTACGCAGATAAATATGACTCTTGTTCTCTTTTCACGCCATCTTCAAATACAATTTAGATGGCTGGAATGAAATGCATAGCCTTGTTCTCTGGAAACTATAAGAAAATTATCTAAATGCGTCTGCTAATTATTATTTTAAATTGACTATAGGGTTTGTTAAGACTGATTTTGTATAATGAAAAAGTATTTATATGTTTATTTCAATATTGGTACTTGCTGAATTCATTATGAGGAAAAAATCCCCTGAGTTCAGACTTTTTTCTGGAGCTCTGCGATTGCCCCCATGGAGTGGAATGGTATGACCGATATCATTCCAATAATTCCAATTATCGATCCACTGAGTGATCGTACCGGTACCGCCATGGTACCTGAGTGCAAGTGAGTAGTGAGTGAGTGATGAATTGAGTGGTTGTATAAGTGATGGAAATCTGTACTGTACCTTTATTCTTTATACATGTCGCTTAGAATGTATATATACAGCCTTTCTGTTCTTAGAAAAATGCTACATACGTGTATAGCAATACAACTAAATTTCTTCAATATTGCGAAAGGGCGGGACGGTCTAATAAAATTAATATGCTCAATATTGGTTTAGGGTACGGTGTATTTTTTATCGGTTTGAGACCGATCCTTAAAGTGCCAATCTCATCAGCAATATATTTCTCAGTTTTGTAATTTAATTGTATATTTCTGGGGACAATAGGGCATTTCTTTTCGTGTAAATCGTCTGCAAAATTCTGTAAAACATCTGAATAAATTTATTAAAGAAGCAATTCAATATGAAATTGTTCCCTTTACGATGCCACTTTAAGAATTGATTAATTCATTAAATTAACTAGCGCATTAGGTTACTAGTTCACCAACATGCAAATATATAATTGTTACGGAAGTGATCATAATTAACGCTAATATCTCACCATGTCGATATGAAGTCTATTCTCAGACAGTGATTTTGTTTTTCAGTGTTGATTCATTGTTTGTTGTTGCTTCCATTTGATTACGTGCATGTACAGATCCAGAGAGTTTTGTCAGAGGGGGTCCAAATTTAACAACGTTTTATTCTTTTTTTTTAAGTTGATGAGGGAAGGGAGGATCCAAGTACCATCATCGGCCCGCCAGCGAAACGTCATTAAATGACGTTTTGCTGGCGTGCCAATGATGGATTATCATTGAATGCTGGTTTGGTAGCTCCGATTTTTGAGGGGATCCGGCCCAGTATTGCTAGAAAACCCTATATTTTTTTTATTTTTCAGGGGTGGGTGGGTCCGGACCCCCTGCCCCTCTCTGGATCCGCACATGGCGTGATGTTTTTTGAGTTGGATCCCTGTTTTGATATGTAGTTCTTAGTGTCCTTTACAATCTTCTTGCTGAGGAAGAGAGAAATGGTTGCTTTACTTTAGTTTGCGACTTTCTTTCATGTGGCTACATGTGATCTGTGTCTCTTCCTCACAGTATCATGGGTTGGTTGTAGCTCGTGTGACACTTCGTGGACATACTCGCTTTATCGTTGGTTCGCATGCATAAATGTGTCATGAGAATTTGTTTCTCGCCTTCAATCAGATTATTTACGAAGGTGTTGCAGATACGAGAATTTGTAAACTCGCCCCTTTTGTGGATGTGTTTTATACGAGATTTCGTACCTACACGCAAGTAACGTGGATACATCAAATGCAGATTGCACGCCTAAAAAGGAGCAGAACTACCTTTGGTTACCTTTTTTATTTATTTAATTAAAACGCAACTTGTCTTTATTGAGTTTCAAACATTGGCAAAATGTCCTATCTGCAATACATGTATGAGGTTACAAAATCTCGTATATATTCTCTCCTATAAAATTTACTAAAGTGCACGTACGAGGTTTTGTAAACGAATCAACGTTATGATGGTTGAGTCATTGGATTTTCCTCGTTTCATATACTTTTAAACGTATCACTGCATGGGTATGCTGATAGTCAGCTGGTATTCCTCATTATGGAATTTAGCCTTCATATACAAATGTATTGCTAAAGCCGAAATAGTCATCGGATACATTTCGAGTTTGCATTTTTTATGCTGAAGTCATCTTTGTGTTTGATTTTAAATTGGGTGATCAGGTATACCTCATTCTGTGTTTATCTTTAACATTTAAGTCATTTGGTATACCCCATTATGGGATTATTCTCGCCATCGGGTTTTACTTCACTTTGGGCATGATTTTTTATTTTTTCATAAAAACTTATAAAGCCATTGTCAAAAGAACAAAAATCTATTTTTAAATTGAGCATCGTGTGGCATTTCATCAAGATCTTCACTTTTGCCAATCTGCGCATTTAGGATCACTACTAAAACGTATAGAAAGGCTAAGGACAGAGCAGGTCGTCACGTTTCACCCAGTCTGCCACAATTCAGAACCTTACTTCACAGTATAGGATTGTTTCATACATCGTGGAAACCACATACACGTATCACTTTTCGAACATTGTGACATACAGTTGGTTGTAAATCAATTAGAAATTAATTTAAATTTATTACATACAAATCATGCCTAACTGACACATTGGAATTTAATCTGGATCTTCACTTTAGCCAATGTGCGCATTTAGGATCATTACTAAACGTATAGAAATGCTTAATGTAAATGTTCTATGTTTTGTTGTACGTTACTTTATGTCCATTCTAGTATTGCAATCATCTTGATGGGGTAGAGAGAGCTGGCTGCTTTGCTTAATTTGTCTTCCTGGGCCCGGAATTACAATGCCTCCTTAAAGTTAAGGAAGACTTCAGATAAGTATTGATATTTCAACATGCTATATTAAATACTAAATAAATTGCCCGGGTCGATGTGGTACTTGTGGTCAAAGATATCATTGTGAGCTTCAGAAAAAAACAACTATTTTGATTCTAATGAGTTTCAAACGTTATTTTTCGCATCCTGAAAAATCAATACTTAGCTTAAGTCTTCCTTAACTTTAAGGAGGCATTGTAATTCTGGGCCCTGGTGACTCGTGATAGTTGAGTGGCTCTTCCTCGCGGTGCCATGGGATTGTCTGCGGTTTGTGATATTCCTGATCATACTCACTTACTATTTTAATGACAAAGCTGGTCGTCACGTTTCACCCAGTCTGCTAAAATCAGGGACTCCCTTCACAATATAGGATTGTTTCATACGTCGTGGAAACCACATATAATTAATACTTTTATTACCCAGGAAAGAAGAATCGAACATTGTGGCATACAATTGGTTGTAAATCAATTAGAAATGAATTTAAATTTATAACATACAAATCATGCCTAACTGACACATTGGCATAATCTAACAATAAGAGTTGAACAGATTGACTATGATCGATCTAATCTGTTTGAGAAAGGCGGGAGATGTATTCCATATTAATCACCTCTTTGCCCCCTAGTGTCGTCTGCTGATGAACTTTGCAAACATTTTGGACCCAGATCAGGCCCGACTAAAAGTCGGGCCTGATCTGGATCCAATCTGTTTGACACTGATGGTATTCCTGAAAGAATTTTCGGGGGAAATAATTTTAATAAAGATCAGCAGACGACAAATAAAGCATGAATAATTATCCAGCATGCAATGAGTTAAGACTATTTCAGGAGACGGGCTAATAAAGGTACATTTGTAACCAAAGAGCTTTATTTTGAAGAAAATTAAAGGCGTGCTAAAACAAAAACTGGAGGCACGAACAAGTGCATCCAACGAACAGCCATTCGTCCGATTACTCTAAGAAAATCAGAGGTTTGAACTAGCCATGTATTTTGCTTTTCTAACGTACATGTATAGGTCACATACTTTCGAATAAGGAATAATTTTGAGTGGCAGACGTTCCACTCCAAGTCGTTATTTTGACATGCGATTTACGTTTTAAATGTTTATTGTCTTTTAATGGACGCATGTCTGTATTACACAGCTCTTAACCTTAAGCATGTGTCCTAATTAAATAATTATGAAAGATAATGATATAATTAAGAAGAGGAATTATGCAACATAATTGTTTCTTAAAGGACATTTTCACGACATTATGATATTCTACCTATGCTAAAACAGTTCAGTCATTGGCGTAGCTCCCATTACGCAGTTACGCACGTGCATAATAAAAATAAATGATGTAACATTCAAGGTAGGTCACCCAATGTGGTAAAAGTGATTTATTATACCATAAGGAACTGCTCTTAAAGGAAAGAATTCGCTCCCTTTGGCAGCAAATTCTTTCCTTTAAGAGAAGAGAAAGGGCGCAATTGAGGAGAATCATTGCTTGATCCAGTAGTCTCCCTTTGATGTGCATAATTTTTACAGCGGTCTGGCAACGCCATTGGTTCTTACTTAACTCCAGGCTTTCCAGCGTTTCTAGTTGCCCTTTGGCCTGCACTATAAAAACTATGTGAGTCCATCTGTCCATCCGTTACCATTTAGTGAAAATGCTCAAAATCTTGAACCACATGGCATATTTTTTATCACATTTTGCATGAAAATGCATGTCAACATTATCTAACCAATGGCATGTGTAACAACCTTATGATGGACGAGGGTTTGCTGAGCACCATTTCAGCCCGTTGTGGTCAGTTAGTGAAACCGCATGGTATGTTTGGATCACTTATTGCACATTTATTGTTTTAACATTGCCCCGTCAATGGTGTGAAAAATGGTGACGAGGCTTTGCCGATAAATATTTTGACCAGTCGAGGTCTTTTAACAAAAATCCTCTTGAACCGCACCATATATTTCGATCAAGTTTTGCATACTTATTCATCTTAATATTGTCGAGACACTAGTACTGGTACGCAAAACGGTGACTCAAGTTGGCGTAACGTAAATTGACGCGACGTCATCTCCCTCAATAACAGCATGTATGTCCACTATTTCAACATTGCAAAAGTACTCAAGAGCATATGAAAAACTCGCACTTGATTATAATTGTGAATAAATACACGAAATTCAATGTAAATAAATATATAGATAAATAAATAGATAAATAAGTACAAAAAATCCTACAAAAAAGCATAATTATTATATGGCTACGATTTCAACATTGCAAAAGTACTCAAGAGCATATGAACAACTCGCACATGTATAAAAAATGTGAATAAATACATTAAAATCAATGTGAATAAATAGATAGATAAATAGATAGATAAATAATTACAAAAAATGTCAAATTGCCCAAAAGACCGACTCATTGAGATGGTTCTTTTCAGCACTCACAACAAAAGCTTTGAGAAAGAATAGTTTTAATCAATCATAATGGACAACAATTATTGCACGACCCTTGGTCTGCACTATAATCACATGTGAGTCTGCCCGTCCATCCATCTGTCCGTCCGTCCATTACCAGTTAGTAAAAATGTTCATAGATCTTGAACCACATGGTATATTTTTATCACATTTTGCATACATATGCATGTTAACTTTTCCTAAACACTGGCACGCAAATCGCCCTGTTTTTGATAGATATAGTGGAATTGCTGGAAAATTATCCAGCCTGTTGTGGTCAATTAGTGAAAATCCTCATAACTCTTGAACCTTATGGAAAACTTTGATCAAATTTTGCATATTTATTTGTTTCAATATTGTCCAGCCACCCTGGTTTGCAAAACTGAGGCAAGGGCTTGCCGAGCATCATTTTGGCTGATCAAGGTGTTTTAGTTAAAATTATCATAACTCTTGAACGGAATGGTATATTTTAACCAAATTTTGCTAACTAATACATTTTAAAATTATCTTGACACAAATATACAAAACGGTAAACAGACTTGGCCAAGAATTTGTTTTTGTGGTCCGCTTACGTATAGAACATATTTCAGGACAGCTATGTTGAAACACTCAGTTTGGCTACCCAATCATTGCTTTCAATTTAAGTACCTAGTTTCATTCTAATAAGCAAACGTTCAACGTTGGTCGTGCATATTACTGTCAGTTGATTTTCCTAGTTTTCTTACTTTTTCCTAGTTTTTTTTACCTATTTATTTGAAGAGGTGTACACTTTTAGCTGAAATAGCCATTTTTCAAATGTGCGCCTAGTTTTTCACAGTTTTGTCTAAAACCTCCTAGTATTCCTAGGTTTTCATACATTTGGCACTTTTGTTTTAGACAAGGTAAAACTGTCTTTTAATATGTTAAAGCGAGAAGACCTTTAAAATATTGCGCTTAATACAGTAGCTGGTGTTTGTTGTGTGGTCTGGTGTCACTGGTGCATGGTCTGTGAGTCTTAGGAGTACTCAGTGCTAATTCTTTGTACCAGTAACTGATAGCTAGGGAAAGAATGTGCCAGATCTTGGAATTGAACCTGCAAAACTCCCGAACATTACGCAGTACAAGCTACCAACCGCAATTACCGGGCTATCAAATAATAATGGATATGTAGCATCAATTGGTTTATTGATATAATACTCATGCTATATCCCACTCTTTTACAATGCTTGGTGGTATTTTGAACAAATTGGAATCATGAAGAAAGCTTTTGTAAAATCGCGCCAAGAGGGGATACAGATGTAAGCAGCGTCAACACTTGTATCGAGAGACTTAGTCTCCATTGGCAGAAGCATAACGTGATTTGCATCTCTAATACCAGAGATTACTTTTACAGCAAAAACGGGATACCAACTGAACGATACTTTTCCAGTGATGGGATACACCTATCACGATCAGGAGTAAAGCGCCTGCTGGATGCTATCAACTCGAGCATTGAGATAGTGGAGAATTATGAATTATGTGTTTTCAGCAGACCTGCAAATCAGAGAAATGCAATAGATTGGAAGAGGAACACTTTGCCAAACCAGGGCCAGCGATATTTGCAGCATCGCGAGAGACAAGAATGGAGACATGTTAATAAACGTTGTTATGCATGCCGAATGATGGGACATATATCATCGGAGTGCTGGAATTAGGGATTCGGCATTACTGCCAGTACAGCCGAAGGCGCACAATTATACACTTCAATTTCATACCAAGTTCTTGTTAATGTATGCAATCAATGTAATTCCTTTAACTGCGCCTGTGACATTGATTATAATGACATTTTACTTTCATCTTCAGTTTCACACGTAAGTGTTCCACATTCAATTATTCAGAAAGAACAGTCTTCTAAACGAGTTTGTAAGGCAACTAAAATTAAACAAAGGTCAAAGGTATCAGTTGTAGAGCACAAAGACTTAATGGATCGCATAATTACAAACTCGGAAGACCAAATGCAACCAAGTAGTATTATCGGTAATCATAGTGAGGGTCTTAGGTTTGATCTGATAACAAAAGGTTTTAATTTTGCCCACTTAAATGTGCAAGGACTTTGCGGGCAGAATATGAGTAAATTTTCACAGTTACAAGCCATGTTGAAAAGTCCAGTCAACAGTGCATTGCATCTTTTTGGCTTAAGTGAAACAAAACTTAAATGCCATAAACCAACTAATTTTTTTCGCATAGATGGTTTTCAAATGCCTTTTCGTAAAGACAACGTGAGCAATGGCGGTGGAGGTATTATGGTTTATGTAAAAAATGGAATAAATGCAAAACGTAGAGATGATCTAGAAACTAATGATATACAGTGTGTTTGGCTTGAAATAACACCATATCGGGGGAAGTCATTTCTGATTGGAAATATGTATAGGCCTCCAAACTCAAAGGTAGAATTTAATGACCAGTTTGAAAATTTTATTGATTATGTTATGAGAGAAGAGAAGGAAATTATTTTAATGGGAGATTTTAATAAAGACTTATTTAACGAGGAAATTGGGACAGAGTGGATAAATTTCACCAATTCTTTAGGTCTGGGTCAGTTAATAAGTATTCCAACAAGAGTTACTGAAACATCCAGTACATTAATTGACCACATTTATACAAATCGTGAAGAAAATATTTTGAGGGTACACGTAGGTAAATTTTCACTCAGTGACCATTATGCAATTTTCGGTAATAGGAAATTAAATAGTCAATTACGGAATAAAAAGCATCACACTATTACATATAGGTCATTTAGACATTTTAATGAAAATATGTTCATTAAGGATTTGGCAGAGGTTCCTTGGGAAACAATAGCAGCTTTTGATAAGGTTGATGACATGGTACAAACATGGAATGATTTATTTTTGGAAATAGTGAACAAGCATGCTCCAATTAAAACCAATAGAGTAAAAAGGAAACACCAACCTGAATGGCTAACATCTGAAATTTTAGACTTAATGAAAGAAAGAGACAAATGTAAAATTAATGGTAAAATTGATGAGTACCGAATTTTAAGAAATAAAATTTCAAAAATGATAGATAAAGCAAAGAAAGAAATGTATCGAAATAAACTTGAAGAGGGACAAGATGACCCTAGAACTATTTGGAAAATATTTAAACAGTTTGGTGCCTGCAAAAAAATGGAATCTACAGAAAATGCTTTTGGCATTAAAATAAATGAACAGGTTATCACGAACGAGCAAATGATTGCTGATCATTTTAATGAATTCTTCATAAATATAGCTTCTAATTTGAAACAGCCACTTAAGCCCTCACATTTTGAAAAACTTAGCAATTTCATTAATTCGAAACTGACTGATGATGTTTCTTTTGATATACCCCTAATTAATTGTACATTTGTAACTTCTTTTCTTTCATTGATGGATGGTACTAAATCTACAGGCTTGGACTGCATAGGCCCCAGGCTGTTAAAAATAGGCTCTACAGTTCTTTCACCCAGTATAACTTTTATAATAAATAAAAGCATTACTTCTGGTGTTTTTCCGTCAATTTGGAAACATGCTAAAGTAAAACCACTTTACAAATCAGGAGCTAAAGATGAGCTAAATAACTACAGGCCAATTTCCATATTACCTACACTTTCAAAAATAATTGAAAAGTGGGTTCATATGAAACTTATTTCATACTTAAATCATCATCAACTTTTAAATCAAAAGCAAAGTGGATTTAGATCTGGCCGCTCAACTGAATCTGCTCTACTTCATATGACAGATACATGGTTACAAGCAATAAATGATGGTAATATTGTTGATTGTGTTTTAGTAGACTTTCGCAAGGCTTTCGATCTGGTAGACCATAAATTACTTCTTCAAAACTTAAAACAGTATACAATTAATAAATTAAGTCTTTCGTGGTTCGAATCGTATCTAAGTCACAGAACTCAACAAGTAAATATCAATACAAACCAGTCAAAAACTGGAAGTGTACTATATGGCGTACCACAGGGTTCCATTTTAGGTCCTCTGTTATTTTTGATATTTATAAATGATTTACCCCTATTTATTGGGGATTCAATTCGATCTGTAGATTTATATGCTGATGATACAACATTGTATGATATTGGTTTAGATACGGTAGAAAATAATCTGCAACACTCTTTGAATTTACTTAAAATGTGGTGTCTAGAAAATGGTATGATAATAAATATAGACAAAACAAAATTAATGTTAATATCAAGTAGACAAAAGAGAAAATGTATGAAAGATAATAAGTTGGCAATTGAGTATGATAATTTTGATTTGCAATTAACAAGCTGTGAAAAGGTGTTAGGTGTCCATATAGATGACAACTTAACATGGACAAATCATTTTCAACACGTTTCAAAAAAGATATCTTCATACCTTTGGCTTTTGTTTCAGATAAAATCATACCTTTCTTTACAACACAGAGTGTTATTTTACAATGCTTATATTAAGCCTCACTTGGAATATTGTTGTGTGATTTGGGGGAATTCATTTAATTCTAATCTACATAAAATTGAAAAATTACAGAGAAGAGCCTGTAAATTAATACTTGGTACAGATTATATATCATTGGAAGATGCGCGAAAACAATTAAATATGTTGTCATTTGAAGAATTAGTTTTCGTCAACAAAGCTAAAGTAATGTTCAAGGTAACTCATGGCATTTCACCAATTTACATCACGGAAATGTTCCAAATTAAAGGGTGTAATAATGAAGATACAATGACTTTGCGTTCAGATTCAAACAAAAATTTTAAAACACCAAAACCTAAATTAAACATGTTTAAAAACAGCTTATCTTATTCAGGTACTTTAATTTGGAATAGCATTCCGCTGGAAATAAGAAAGGCAAATACTATTGGTGATTTTGTCAAAAAATGTATAACATGGATGAAAGACCTTTAGTTTATATATTTGTATTCACATACCTCCACCGCCGAATCAGTTTCGATGTTTTACAGAGCCAAAATGCATTTAAACATACATTATTAAATGTTGATTTCTTCAACCCCTCTCCCCCCCTTTTTTTTTTTTTTTTTTTTTTTTTTTTTTCTTAAATTTTGCACCATTTTCTTTCCACTCATATTCACTTGTATTTGTAAATAATTTATTGTCATGTTTGTTATTTCATGTATGCTATGCTTGTGTTAAGAGGGCCTCAGGGAAGATTGGTTATACCAACTGAGTCACCCTCATTAAATAAAGTCTTTACTTACTTACTTACTTACTTTTCCTGCGATTCTTGTTACGGCTTTGATATGCCTTGTTGCAGAAGAGCGCTCAAGCCAAAGTTGCATGCAAAGACCGACTCTGAATGTATTCGGTAGAATTTAGAAATGCATCTACGAAGTTTATGATGTCGATAGCCTTGTTTAGTAATTTAGCTGTCAACATTTGGTTTCTATGGTTGAAGCAGTCTTGTGTCAGTGCACAGACTGGTCAATGTAAACTAGCTTGGATTATATAGGCCACGTCGCGAGAAAATCTTTCTTCGGGGTTTTCGACAAGGTGAGGCTTATGGAAAGTCTAGTTACGATACTTTCCAATAAGCGAATAACAAAGAAGCTGATCAGACTGCGCGGATGCGCAGGCTGGTCTGCGCCTTTGTTGTTCGCAAAGACAGGTATTCTCGCATCGAGACCCAATTACGGTCTATAACAAAATTAACTAATTCTGATAACACAACCAATCTGCTGTAGCTGACTACTCAGCCATCATGTAGTGTCGGGCCACCATCGGCCCGCCAGCAAAACGCTATTTAATGGCGTTTCGATAGCGGGCCGATCGAGACCCGCTTTTAGATATTTACTGGGCAACTCTTTTATTTTCCACATCTCCTTTTGGCACCAGATATTAATCAGTCTTCTTCTCATGTGCGATAAAAAAGTTATAGCATGATTTGTTCGCATGTACGTGGAGATAATTCACGAGCTTTAGCGAGTGGATTATCTCACGTACAGATGGACGTACCATTATACATGTATAACTATTTTATAACAACTTCAATAGTGTACATGTAGACCTTGCGCATTACGTCATATTTTTTGTAGAAGTTGATAAGCCTGGCATAAGAACGAATCTCTCTTGAGCGGGCTATATTATTTTTAACCTGTAAATGGTGGATATGAATAATGTACCATCAAAAACAGGACATAAATAGGCTACAAGGTCGTCTTATCAAAACCTCAAATCAACCTTGTTCATTTACTTCAAGGCATTTAGGTTATTAGTGATAGTCTACACAATAACGTCGAAGAGGGTATCCGCATTTTTAGGCTTGTGTCAGTGCACAGGCTGATGACTTTTATGTAGTTTGGAATATTTAACGGATTATAATATAAGTAATAAATTATAATAAAAGTAATAGCCCAATTCTACGCCACGACAACCATGTAACAGCCTCCCATATGTCATTTTGGTCCACAATGGAGTAGACTAAAGTTCCTCCAAAAGGTCAAGGTTTTTTATTAAAGTAAGAAAGAGGACAACGACCAGTATATAAACATAGCGTCCATTTTATGGGGCAACTGCAAACAGCGCATACCCAGATCAGACACCACAGAACGCTGCCATCTCTTTTGGTGTTAACTTACTCACTCATATTGTTTACACTGTGGAGTGGGGGACATGGAGCGGGAAGATTAACCCTTAAAGGGCCAATCACGACTGCAGCAGACGACAAATTTTGCGACATTTTCCCCAATTTTCGACAAAATAAGGTATGATATTACACGAGAATCGTCTGCCAGCAGACGATTCTTATGAAATATCATGCATTATTTGTTATTTTTGAAAAAGTGGCGAAATTTGCAATTGTCGTCTGCTGCAAATTATAGGTGGCGCTTTAAGGGTTAAGTTGGGTGAGGATGGCAAGTGATGAGTTGGACCAAAATAGTGACGAATGGGACCATATGGATGATTTAGGGTATGTGGATGGGGGAGTCTATGAGAAAATTATGGCTGGGCCTTGCTATCCACTTGATCAAAGTCTAGATACGATGACATCATACTGTGTGAGTGGGTAAGGCTTACCGGGGTTTACCTGTTGGATTTCATTTGCTCCGGTATTAGTCCTTATCTTTGCTTTCTCTCCTGTTTATATCTTGATTTCTTAATGGTAGGGGACTGATGCTTTGGTTGTTTGTCGGGCCCACCGGGGTTAACCTGTTGGATTTCTTTTGCTCCGGTATTCAGTTTTATTTACTGTTGAATCCTCATCTTTGCTTTATCTCTTTTTTATATCTTGATTTATATGTTCTAGAAGATGATGCATTGATGAGTTAGGGGTCTTTCATGCAAACCAAATATCTATGTGTACTATTCCACTAAGGGTGAGGTTGGCGCTCCGTGAAACCGGTTTTAGCCATCCAGTAAAATATTTTTACTGACTGTTCCAAGGAGCTTTTATGGATAATTTTTATGTCTTGTTTTTGTTATGCTTTTGTGCGCGTCTGTTTATTGATGCCTTGTGGTCACCTGGTGGGAAAGGGCTGGCCGCTTGGCTCTCGTTTGTGATGTCTAATTGTGAAGTTGTCACTTTCCCATTGGTATCCTGGGTCAGGTGTGGTGCTTGATTGTATCGATTCCTGATCTTTGTCCATTTTCTTACTTTAACTACTGTGCAATTAAAGCTGCATAGTCTGTAACTTTTGTTCTTTTAATTTTTAGAACTAATGTTTCTATTTTTCAAGAACACAGTAAAAAAAACTAAAATTCAGATATACATTTTACCAATTTCGTAAATCTTAACAAATTATCAGTATCAAAACAGCAGCATTTGTGTTAAAATTAACCATCTCAGCAGCATTTGTGTTAAAATTAACCATCTATAATTATTGGAGGGACGCAAATAATTACCAACAAGAGAAAAACACATCCTGTTTTACAAGATAATTCACTTTTCCGTGCAATTTTCAGCCACAGTGAACAGATTTATTGTGAAAACATAACTTTATATCTTCTTTTACAAATGATTTAAAAAGAAATTAAAAAAAAAAATCGAAAAATATTCATAGTTGCAGACTAAGTCTCTTTAACAATAAGAATTTAATCAACGACCAATGCTACACGAGCCACGCTGTCTGGCAAAATTCTATCTAACTGCGTGACAAGGCTCTGCAAGTAAAATAAGAATTGATGCTATATGGTCTACGCAGTGGCCTCATTAAAACGTGTTTAGTAGTTGAGCAACCAAGGCATCATCTAGACTGGCATCAGTCCACTAAATGCATATAATTACATTTACAAAATGTACTATCTCTTATAAAATTCTATCATCTCTGGTAGTCAAATCTAATGTCTGAGCCCAGAGCTACTACAAGTTAAGTTTATAAATTGGTATCTTAGAGAGAATATCAGTTTTACTAAAAATGACATTAATAGAGACTGGGACCAGTCGAGGCGTCATCATACTTGTTCAATTCACCACCTGGCTCAACTTGAGATCAAAGCGTCGCTATTTCGAGCCTCACTGTGTACTGTGGCTGGTCCTTGAGCAAGACACTTTATTCTCTGTCTATCACTGGTGTTACCCAGGAAATATCCCGACATGACTGAAATATTCCCTACGGAGTGTCGGCATGTATGTTGCTCATGGAAATTAGTCTTTAACCCCTTTCGTTCTGATAGTTTTTACCATACATATGACACAATAATCACGGGCTTGTCCATTTTGTATTTTAAGGGATCACAGGTCAAAATTTCTAAAAAAAATAATATATTAATGACCATAATGATTGTTTTGTCTTAGCAAAAAGTGCAGACCCTAATTATATGCTGGCATTTCATCTGGTTCAGCACTGCTTGCAAAAGTACCTGTTTTAAAACGGGTATCCAGATTTAAAAGGGTAAAAACATAAAGGTTTACACTGTATGGGCCAATCATGTGCAGGGAACATTCAAAATATGAAACCGGTTCAAAATTGCACAATCAATATTCGCTGAATATCAATATTTCACCAGGATGTAAACAGATTTCACCGAAAAGTATTGCATTTATTACATTAATGACGCAATTTATTTCTGATTGGTCAGAGACGGTGATAACGCATATGTCATAAAATTTTAGAAGAATACACAAGATGACAAGATTATACCCCTTGAGGCAGCATAATGGTCTCTGTGTATTGTCTGTCAGATGATTTATACACTAATGTCTTATAAATAATAATAAACGTAACCTTATATAAGCCGCTATGTGTTTTAATTATCACATTTTCCTGCGGCCATTGAACCAGTACTGGAAGTCAACATAGGGTCACAACGTTTTGAGAGCCAATGAATGCGTCTGCACCTGTGACCTCAAAAAGTACTTCGCCATTGACTGATTTACGAAATTACGATTACCGTAGTTTTATAGCTTCCGGAAACTTAGCTTCCGGTAGCAAAGACATGCTCATTTGCATTATTATAATGTGCTTAGTATTTCGTTAGAAATGAATTATGTGAAACCAAAATTGTGGTTACGTGTATATGGTTCGAATTAGAATATTAATCTTGTGGAAGAAAGGACAGTCTGCTTGGCTGCCGTGGTCTTTGTCTGTGAGGTCTCTGTCATGGTCATTGTGTGTCTGCCACGTTTCTGTCACGGTCTGTGTGCCTATCATTGTCTTTGTATGTCTGGGAAGGTATTTGTGTGTCTGTCACAATCTTAGTGTGGCTGTCATGGTATTTATGTGACTGTCATGGTATTTGTGTGTCTGTCACTGTCTTTGTGTGGCTGACATGGTCCTTGTGTGGCTGTCACAGTCTTTGCATGTATGTCACGGTCTATGTGTGTCTGTCACGGTCTCTGTGTGTCTGTCACGGTCTGTGTGTGGCTGTCACGGTCTGTGTGTGTCTGTCACGGTCTGTGTGTCCGCCATGATCTTTATGTGTCTCTCACAGTCTTTGTGTGGCTGTCATGGTATTTATGTGACTCTCATGGTATTTGTGTGTCTGTCACTGTATTTGTGTGGCTGACATGGTCCTTGTGTGTCTGTCAAAGTCTTTGTGTGGCTGTCATGGTATTTATGTGACTCTCATGGTATTTGTGTGTCTGTCACAGTCTTTGTGTGGCTGTCATGGTATTTATGTGACTCTCATGGTATTTGTGTGTCTGTCATGGCCTGTGTGTGTCTGTCACGGTCTGCGTGTGTCTGTCACGGTTTGTGTGTGGCTGTCACGGCCTGTGTGTGGCTGTCATGATCTTTGTGCGTCTCTCACGATATTAGGGGGTTGTTTTTGCTCTGTGTTCAATAGGCTGACTGTGATTGTGACATTGTGGTTTCTTATAGTTTACTCCTCCCCTTCCTGTGCTTCTCAACCAATCGACTTTCACCAACTTAATCACATATTTTGTCAATATGTGTAATATTAATAAAAACACAATAATGAAGTAAATCTGTGAAGTGGTCAAAGCGGCTATTCCCAATGGACAGGTGAGGAGAAAACTAAAAGTAGGTCATAGATCATATATTACAATTATAAAGAAATTAAGTGGTTCACTCGCTGCGCTCGTTCCCATTTAATTCCTTTATACTTGTATATATATAATCTATAACCTTACTTATTTAGGCTTCATCAGTGACCCATTATAAATGTTATATATTATCTTATACGTACCAACACAACGGAACGATCAAATGTATTTTGGATATGTTTTTAATAGACATGTTGTCAGCTCTGCTCATTCATGAAATAGAAAAAAAACTGATAAAGACACCCTGAGTCACCACACCATTTTCCCGAGGAACATTTGTTTTGGTGCTTTGAAACACTTCCGGTGAGCATTAAAGCAAGTGAACAACACAGGCGAGTTCAACTGATCAAGACACCCTTTTCTCCAAGGAATATTTGTTTTCGTGCTTTGAAGCACTTCTAGTGAGCACCAAAACAACTGAACAACTGGTTTCAAGCAGCTCATTCATGAGAAGTCCAAATGATCTTATTGAGAAAAAGAACAAATCTCGCAGTTTTTCGGTTGTAAAAACGATCTTTTTCTTTGGTAAGAATAATTTTCACTGGGAGCGATCATTTAAAAAATCACAACATATAAATATCTAAGAAAATGATCACATGCTACTCTGGGATCGCTTGCTTATATGGAGCTGTACACCTTGTCACGTGGAATTGGCCTCTTCAAGAATTGACTGTGTTTTACTTACTGCACCGGTGTTGACATGGGGACATTTTTAAGGTCACGTCAGATGTGCAAAACTAAATTCAACAAAATAACAGGATTGTTAAAAATTATTTCTTTGGTAACTATTCTTAATGTATTTACGTGCTTTTGGCGGAATGCATTTTGTATGTTTAAAGCCAATAAAGTATTTGTATTGTACTTACAAAACACACATGCATGCGGTATAAGGGAGAGAACCACTATTGCGGTCGTTTAACTTGCATTCGATTAGACAAGCTTTAAAGCTGCATACTCTGTAACTTTTGATTTTTTCAATTTAAAAATAATGTTTCTATTTTTCAAGAACACAGTAAAAATACTAAAATTCAGGTATACATTTTACCTTTTTCGTAATAATTAACAAATTATTAGTGCCAAAACAACAGCATTTATGTTAAAAATCAACTGTCTAGAATTATTGGAGGGACGCAAATAATTACAAACAAGAGAAAATACACCTGTTTTTATAAGATAATTCACTTTTTCATGCAGTTTTCAGCTGTAGAAATTAGATTTATTGTGACAACATAACTTTATTCTACTTTTGCAAATGATTTAAAAAGAAAATATTTTTTTTCGAAAAATGTTCATAGTTACAGAGTATGCAGCTTTAAAGCTGCATACTCTGTAACTATGAACATTTTTCGAAAAATTTTCTTTTCTTTTTAAATCATTTGTAAAAGTAGAATAAAGCTATGTTTTCACAATAAAAATGTTCAGTACAGCTGAAAACTGCATGGAAAAGTGAATTATCTTATCAAATAGGTGTATTTTTCTCTTGTTGGTAATTATTTGTGTCCCTCCAAAAATTCTAGACCGTTGAATTTTAACATAAATGCAGTTGTTTTGATAGTGATAACTTGTGAAGATTTACGAAAATGGTAAAATGTTTACCTGAATTTGAGTATTTTTACTGTGTTCTTGAAAAATAAAAACATTATTTTTAAAATTAGAAGATTAAAAGTTACAGACTATGCAGCTTTAATCTCAATCTGACCATGCTCCGAGGTTATAAACCTTTCTCCATGCTGAACTCAGCTGAGCATGAAATTTATCATGCTCATAAATGTTAAAATGACAATTGTTGGCCTTTTAACATTTATAAGCATGATAAATACGGCATCTGAAAGTTTTAAAGCAAGAAAAGTCTTTATTTTTCAGCAGCTTAGCTTTTATGAGATGTTAAGCACTTTATTTTAACCCTTGCTTCTGCTGTGGTCTAGGGGATAAACCTACATGTCTTGTAAACCAGGGGTCGCAGGTTCGATTCCCGGCTTCTCCAAGCCTGTCGGGTGATACTTTAAGCCGTGACATCGTCTTCTGGGACGCTTTAAAACCAGAACCAGTGCCGGTGAACCTTTTGGTGCTCCTGGACATTAAAACCACAAAACCATACACCCACCCGGCCAGTACTGATTTTAGCCAAGGAACACTGCCACAAACAAAATCATTGCTATTCTGAACCCCGAATTATTCTTTTTGAAAACACAGTAAATCAAGATCAGATTGCTTCTGACGACACCATCTGATCAGATTCAACATTGTTTTCCACCCCGATTGAAAATACATACTGACAACTGTAACGCTGAAGGTTGACAGGATCAAAACTGGGGAGGAGTGTAGTACATAACATGTGCTGATCCAGAGGGGGAATAGGGGGTCCGGACCCCCCCCCCCCCTGGGAAATCACAAGCTATATGGGTTTCTATAGAAATTAGCATTGCCCCCCCCCCCCCTCTGGAAAAAAGTTGGATCCCCCTCTGAAACCTTGGAAAATTCGTTTTCTTTGAAATAACCATTGGACAACCTCTGTAAAATTGCAAAAAAAACGTTGTTAGAGCTGTTTTCTGACAGTCAGGCCTGGACCCCACCCCCCGGCAAAAAATCCTGGATCCGCGCATGCATAACATATTCAGCATGGCAAGAGTAACAGAAACAAAAAACTATTTCGTTCCTTATTCCTCTTCCTTGACTTTTCCCATTAATTCACAGTGAGGTATTTCCTGTTTATGTTTGTTCGCATTTCACCAGAAATTGATAAATTTACTAATATTTTATAATTAATAACAACTTGACGCATGTTATGTCAGAACTTAATATAAGTGTCGGACAATGAACCCACCTGCGCCCATCGTTCTGATTAGGCCAAATAAAAAATAAATGTGTTTAGGGTAACCCGACCAGATCTAAATTTACTGATGAAACCTAGAAATTTTTTTCAGGTTTTCTGGAAAAAAATATATAATTTTATGCGTTTTAAAAGGTGAAATGCCTTTCAAAATGCATAAAATTATATTTTTTCCAGAAAAAAAAATAATTAAAAGAAAATGTGTGTGCCTACCCTGCCTAAATCTTTTAGACACGTTACCCGCAACACACTTATTTTTTATTTAGCCGTAAGAGACGAAAGGAACGATGGAATGCCTATCAGGGTTTTCACTTTTTACTATCACAAGAAAATATTTAAAAGAAAATAGAGCGAATGCGAGAAAATAACTCCAAAAAAGTAATTGGCACAACTTTTGCCAGTAATATTAGTTAAGCCACCCAACTCCCTCCCCTTGACTGCATCTGTTGTCCGATCTATTGTCGTTATTTTGTTGTCGTTTTTTCAAACCTAACACCAAATTTGGTGGTAACTGGGCGTAGACCTTCAGATCAACTACTTTAACTCTTTATCTCCTAGTGTCGTCTGCTGATATCTTTTGCAAACAGACTGGACCCAGATCAGGCCCGACAAGACGTCGGGCCTGATCTGGATCCAATCTGTTTGAAACTCAGGTGGTATTCCTGAAATAATGTTTTGATACAGTTGATTTTGAAAAAAAAATCAGCAGACGACAAAAAAAAACAGTAAATATTTCCCAGGGGGCCAAGAGTTAAACGCTTTGCTCTGTTCGATTGTTTTGATCCAGAGAATATCTACATGTACTTAAGAAATGAATTCTATTTTCGGAATGTTCATGGAATCATGAATACTTCGGGTCTCTTGCAAAGTAAGTGAAGCCCTTCATTCCAAAAATTGACTTTATAACTTATACGAGACCTGTTTCATGCTTATTTGAATATATTTGAATTTCACTTTTTGCGGTTGCATCTAAATAAAACAAACAAATTTTGATTTTTCATGCATAACGGACGTGTCCCTGGTATTGCCAAATAGACAAGATGGCAATATAAAGCACAGCCATAACACGGCGGCCCTAAATACATTCCATCCCCCTGTTACTGATTTTAAGAGCTAAAACAGGTGTATCTTCTAAGAAAATAAGTATTTAAGTTTGAGCTTTTCTTAGAAGTTTAGAGGAACATTCTATTTATTCTTCAAATGAGAAACAGCCTATGTGTGCCCGTTTTTGCCTGGAAATTGGACTTAATAAAGTTCTTCCATTCAAGTGCCCATTGGTATCTCAAGTATAAAATGTGTCTTGAATGAATTTTGAAAATCAAATTTTCATAAGCCACAGCCGACATAATTTCTTAGATATTTTAAGTATCTGTCGCCGATAAAACTGATCAACACATAATATTATTGCATTTGAGTATTCCACATACAATTTAGTGTTGCTATGGAAACTGTAAACCCTAAAATTTGATGTTCAAGTTGCTTCCAAAACGTAAATATCCAACTGGAATGCTTTATTTTCTAACAGAACACACTTTGATTATTTATGTACAATATATAAAAGGTTCCAAGAGAACAAGAAATATCACACAAACACGTGACGAATGCCCCCAAAGGAATTGGTCTAGCATAAGACACATTTGAGGAAAGTTAGCTGTAATTAAGGAAAATCTAGAAATGAGGCCAGAAGTCAATGTCAAGATCAAAATGACCCTAAATTGTATGAACACTCTGCCATCCCAAGAGGAATCAACACCCCAAATTTGGGATTCCTACATCAAATAATATAGGCGATATGCTCAAGACACAATTATTCTAGAAACTAGTATAGGTCATAGGTCAAGATCACAGTGACCTGAAAATAGAATGTGACAAATCAGCACCCAAAGATGTATCCATACAGCAAATTTGGAATTCCTCCCTCAAGTAATATATGAGATATGCTCCTGACACGATTATTGTAGAAATTTGGTGAACGTCACAAAACTGATAAATTACACTCTGTCATCACACATACTATATTTGGGATTCCTGGCTCAAATGAAAAAAGTCAATAAGCAATGCTTATTAGATACCCCCCGCACAGTAAGAGTCAGTGAAAAAACTTGGCAAGTTAGAGTTCAAACCAGCAGACCTTAGCTTTGAAAAGAAGGTTTCAGTAGAATCTGACCAAAACAAATTATAAACTCCTTCATGCATATGTTCAATGTGTCTACATTGTATCGGCAAAGTATCAAATTGCTCCATTGAAAGCTGTGGTAGGAGTTGATCGGCCCATGAAGGCACCATCTATGCATATACAAAAGCCTTATTAGGGAAAAATTGTCTAAGTTCTCACAGCTGTAATTTTGTCAAAAATTATATTTTCTGAACCAAACTCCTTCATGCATATGTTCAATGTGTCTACATTGTATAGGCAAAGTATCAAATTGCTCCACCAAAAGCTGTGGTAGGAGTTGATCGGCCCATGAAGGCACCCTCAACGAATATACAAACACCTTATTAGGGAAAAATTGTCAAAGTTCTCACAGCTGTCATTTTGTTAAACATTATTTTTACTAAACCAAACTCCTTCATGCATATGTTCAATGTGTCTACATTGTATTGGCAAAGTTTCAAATTGTACCATCAAAAGCTGTAGTAGGAGTTGATCGGCCCATGAAGGCACCATCTATGCATATACAAAAGCCTTATTAGGGAAAAATTGTCTAAGTTCTCACAGCTGCCGTTTTGTCAAAAATTATTTTTTCTGAACCAAACTCCCTCATGCATATGTTCATTGTGTCTAAATTGTATAGGCAAAGTATCAAATTGCTCCATCAAAAGCTGTGGTAGGAGTTGATCGGCTCATGAAGGCACCCTCTATGCATATACAAAGCCCTATTAGGGAAAAATTGTCTAAGTTCTCACTGCTGTCATTTTGTCATATATCATTTTTTCTGAACCAAACTCCTTCATGCATATGTTCAATGTGTCTACATTGTATGGGAAAAGTATCAAACTGTTCCATCAAAAGCTGTTGTAGAAGTTGATCGGCCTGTGTATGGCCTATAATATTATAAGCATAAAACCCTATATTAAAAGCCATTTAGAACTACAAAGGGAAATAACTCTAATAGAATTGGCCCCTAGCCCTTATTTTGTTGTCCAAAGTATTTGTCTTGCATATATAAACATGTTTGCAAGGTTTGATGAAAATCCAGCAATGACTCTTCAAGATATTAAGGAAACAAAACGTTACGGACGGACGCACGCACGGACTCACGCACGGACAACGTGAAAACAGTATACCCCACCACAAACAAAGTTTGCGGGGGGTATAATAATTTAGAAGAAAATGCTCCAAACATGATTATTCTAAAAACTTGATCAAAGGTCAAAGTCACAGTGACCAGTAAATGGTACATGACACTCCACCATCTCAAGATGCTTCCACACACCAAAATAATATAAGAGATATGTTCCAGACATAACAGCTATCAAAACTAGGTCAGAGGTCAAGGTCACAGTGACCTAAAAATGGTACATGATACTCCGCTATCCCGAGATGTATCCACACACCAAATTTGGAATTCCTACCTCAAAGAATATAAGAGATATGCTCCGGGCACAATAATTCTTAAAACTAGGTCAGAGGTCAAGGTCACAGTGACCCAAAAATGCTTTGGGACACTCCGTCATCCCAAGATGCATTTACACACCAAATTTGGAATTCCTATCTCTAAGAATATAAGAGATATGTACCAGACTCAATGCAGTTTCTAGATACTAGGTCATGTTCAAGGTCACAGTGACCCAATTATGGTATGCTACACTTTGTTATTACAAGATGCATCAACACACCAAATTTGAGATTCATACCTCAAATAATATAAGAGATATGCTCCGGACAGGATTATTCTAAAAACTAGGTCAGAGGTAAAGATCAAGGTCACAGTGATCCGAAAATGGTATGCCACACTTTGCCATCCCAAGATACATCCACACACCAAATCTGGATTCCTACCGTACGAGATAGGCTCTGGACACAATAATTATTAAAACAAGATCAGAGGTCAAGGTGACCCAAAAAGGTATGTGACAATCCGTCATCCCAAGATGCATTTACACACAAAATTTTGAATTCCTATCACAATGAATATAGGAGATACGTACCAGACTCAATGCAGTTTCTAGAAACTAGGTCAGAGGTCAAGTTCAAGGTCACAGTGACCCAATTATGGTACTTGACACTTTGTCATCCCAAGATGCATCCACACATCGAATTTGAGATTCCTACCTCAAATTATATAAGAGATATGCTCCAGGCACGATTATGCTGAAAAATAGGTCAGATTTCAAGACCACAGTGACCCGAAAATGGTACGCAACACTCAGCCATCCCAAGATGCATCCACAAACCAAATTTGGAATTCCTACCTCAAGAATGTAAGAGATAGGCCCTGGACACAATAATTTTTAAAACTAGGTCAGAGGTCAAGGTCACAGTGACACGAAAATGGTATGTGCCACTCCATCATCCCAAGATGCATTTACACACAAAATTTTGATTTCCTATCTCAAATAATATAGGAGATATGCACCAGACTCAATGCAGTTTCTAGCAACTAGGTCGGAGGACAAGTTCAAGGTCACAGTGACCCAATTATGGTATGCGACACTTTGTCATCCCAAGAGGCATCCACAAACCAAATTTGAGATTCCTACCTCAAACAATATAAGAGATATGCCTCGGACATGATTTTATAAAAAAAAAAAAAAAAACTAGGTCAGAGGCCAAGGTCACAGTGACCTGAAAATGGTACACGGCACTCCGCCATCCCAAGATGTATTCACACGCCAAATTTGGAATTCCTTCCTCAAAGAATATAGGAGATATGCACCGGACACGAAGCCAGACGGAAGGACGGACGGATGGACAGTGCGATTACTATATGCCTCCCAAAGTTCCTTTTGGGGGCATAAAAACTTCATATCGTTTAGAGAAATTGTTCGAGAAAGATTTAGTACATTTCGTTTCAGATAGAATTTATAAACGCTTAAAATTTTACTCCTCATCTTCAGAGACTGTTTCAAACCAGAAAATAAAAATAAAAACTGTTTTCTTGATGCCTGTATATTCCTGGAGATCAGACTAACCCATGGAAATCAATTATTACCAAATATAACAAGAAATAGATGCGTATCAGCATTTTCAAATTTGTTCAAATAAACATGAAACACCTCCTGTATTTATATTTCATTATAAATATCTAATATATGTAAATTATTTAAAATTTAGGAAAACACGATGTGTATTTAAATATGTAATTATTAACGGTTTTATTGGAGTGTAAAACGGAAAAGCAGAACAGCCAATGTGAGCACGCACAGCCAATGGAAATAACAAGAGACCTGTATTGCATGTGCGACTCAGGTGTGACTCGCTGTCAATCACAACATCACCGGTATCGCTTCTGGCGAATGAGTTCGATATTCGAAGCGTATAAGTAAGTAAGTAAGTAAGTATTCTTTATTTAACGAGGGTGACCCAATTGGCAGAACCAATCTTCCTTGGGGCCCTCTTTAACAAGTTAACACAATTTATATACATTAATTAAATAGAACAGAAACTCGAAACATGTAGGCATGAAGTAATGTGAAATGAAAAAATAATATTGATGAGCCATGACAAAGAAAATGGTACATTCGTCCTCTTTTGAAACCTGCCATCAAACGGTCTTTACTTAAAGATCTAGATTCATACTATCCAGATGTATGTCATATGTGAGTTAATCGCAGGGCCCAGGAGAGATTGTGACAATACCATCCTGCCTGGTCCCTCGCAACAACTCACAAAAACAAAATTCGATAAGTACCATGTTCACATGGCTGGTTGATCTTATTGGCTCGTTTCAGCAAGTTAAAACAATATATACAACATAATGATGCAGAGAGAGAGAGAGAGAGAGAGAGAGAGAGAGAGGGGGAGAGAGAGAGAGAGAGAGAGAGAGCAAAAATATCTATACAATACATAATGACCATATGACGATAACGGCTTATACATTCATTTCTAAACAATAATTGCAAAATCTATATCACTTACATTTAGTGTAATGCTACGTTACATTTTTAGCCATTCAGTGCATAACCTTACAAAAGTTTCTAGTGATGATGCCACTTTGATGTTAGTTGGAAGACTATTCCAGACTACCACACCTGAATATGAAAAGCTCCCTTTGTATAAGTTGCATTTTGCTTGTGGTAATAGGTAATTTTTATGTGCTACTGACCGTAAATTAGATGCTGTGTTGTCAAGGTTTATATCTCTCATTTGAAACAATTCATGTAAATAAACTGGTGCTATATTATTGTAAACTTTGTACATTAATTTGGCTTTATTTAGAAAAATTATTTGATCAAAAGACAATATATTTAATCGTTCCAATGCCTCTTGAATGTCCGTGTAATCTTGAGCAAGAATTAATTTACAAGCACGTCTTTGTAATTTAGATATTTTATTGATGTTTCCACTTGAAGTGTTGCTCCAAACAGTATTGCAGTAATCAAAATGTGGTTTAACATAGGCATTGTAAAACATGAGACGGTGCTCTACTGACAAATATGATCTTATTTTGCTTAGTAACCATAAATATGATGAGATTTTTTTTGAAACATGTTGGAAATGATTATTCCACATTAAATTGTCATCCACGTGTACTCCCAATATCTTCTCACTAGGCGTCATTTTTATATCTATATCACTATACCTTAAAGATAGGCCAGGATTTTGCAAGGTGAGCCTTTTTTGCCTGCTAGTTATTAACATCACTTTAGTCTTATCTGTATTTAAAACCATGCCGTTCTGTTGGCACCAAATATGAAGCAAATTCAGCGCACACTGCACATTTGTTTCCAATTGAAATACATCAGACTGAAAGTCATAGAAAGTAGTATCATCAGCATATAAGTCAACAACGACAGACTTTTGGAGTGCTAGCGGCAAGTCGTTTATAAAGATTAAAAATAGTAAAGGGCCTAAAATGGAGCCTTGGGGAACGCCACAAGTGATACTTGCTGGTTTTGAAATAGTGTTATTCAAAGAAACGCATTGAGTTCTGCTGGATAAGTATGATTCAAACCATGATAGACATGTTTCGTTACATTTATAACATTTCAATTTATTTAACAGAATTTTATGATCAACAAGATCAAATGCTTTCCTAAAATCGACCATCACACAGCCAGTAAGTTTTCCATCGTTAACAGCTTTTAACCAAGAATCAATCATACGGACAATAGCAGATTCAGTTGAATGATTAGATCGAAAACCACTTTGTGACTGATGAAGCAAATCGTATTCATTTAAGTATTCTGAAAATTTATTTTCAACCCATTTTTCTATTAACTTTGAAACTGTAGGGAGAATAGAAATAGGCCGATAGTTATTTTTGTCATCTTTAGCACCAGATTTGAAAAGGGGCTTTATTTTAGCTTCCTTCCATGAGCAAGAAAATTCACCAGTAATTAAGCTTTTATTTACTATATACAGCAGACTCGGGGCCAAAACATTAGCTGACAGTTTTAGAATTCTAGGACCAATGTTATCTAAGCCCGTTGATTTATTTACATTTAAATTTGATAAAAATGTTCGTATAAAAGACAGGTTTGTCAATGGAATGTTAAATTCAGTGGTATTTGGAACTTTTGATCGGATGAAATTGATTAGTAATTCGTTGTCTGACAACGTTATGGGTTCTTTCAAATTTGAGGCAACGGTAACAAAGTAGTGATTAAATAACTCTGATAAATCCGATTCATTTGTTATTAATTGTTCCCCTATTTTGATGTTTATATTTGATTCACACACAAGAATTATCTTTACGATTTGCTCCAAGTTCCTTGAATATTTTCCAAATAGTTTTAGGGTCGGACCTACCTTCTTCTATCTTTGACTGATACGTATTCTTTTTTGCCAACTCAATGTGTTTTGAAACTTTATTACGTAGATATCTATAATCATCCATATTTCCATTTATTTTGCACTTATTCCTTTCCTTCATAAGGTCCATTATCTCAGGGGTTAACCAATCAGGCTGATATTTTTTCTTTATCCTGTGGTGTCTTATAGGAGCATGCCTATCAAGTACTTATAAAAGGAGTGCATTCCAACTTGAGACAATATCATCTAAATTATCAAACTGTTCAATTATTTACCATGGGACAGAATATAAGTCATTAAGGAATCTGTTTTCTTCAAAGTTCCTAAAAGATCTGTAAGTAATAATTTGATGACTATTTTTACTGATATTGGATTGAGACTTTCGATTACAGAAAACTCCATAGTGATCACTTAAACATAAGCGTTCTACATGCACACGCTGGATATTTTCTTCAGTGTTTGTATATATGTGATCAATGAGAGTTTGAGATGTATTTGTGACCCTAGTAGGCTCATTAACTAGTTGAGTGAGACCTAATGAGGTTGTAAAATTGCCCCATTCTCTCTCAGTATCTATATTTAATAAATCTTTGTTAAAATCTCCAAGTAAAATAAATTCTTTATCTTCATTTAACAAACTATCAATGAATTCTTCAAATCTGTCGTTAAATTCTACTCTTGAGTCTGGTGGTCTATACATGTTACCAACTAAAAAAGGTTTGCTCTTAGCAGGAGAAATTTCTAACCAGAGACATGATATATTTTGAGTTTCTAAATCTTCCCTGCGTTTGGCGTTAATACCATTTTTGACATATACAAGTAAACCTCCACCGCCATTTGAATCATTATCTTTTCTGAATGGTGTTTGAAATCCATTTATTTTAAATATGTCTGTTGTTTTGTGGCTTTTTAATTTTGTCTCACTTAACCCCAAAATATGCAAATTATTATTTTCTGGTAAGGTCAACAAAACTTTTAGTTCTGAAAATTTATTCAGATTTTCCCCACAAATACCCTGAATATTTAAATGGCCAATGTTTAAACCTCTACTACTCAAATTAAAACTATTAGTAATGGACTCCTTATGATTTGTAATCAAGGGTGCCTTATGTTTGCTTCTCTTTGAAGTGTTTGAGACCTTACGTACATTTTGTATTTCAGAGGCTGATGTTTGACTACTACCTCTGCATGGTAATGATGTATCAAATGCATTATTGTCACGTAAAGATACTAATAATTCTTGATTACTAGACTGTCCTAGCGCTGAAGCTGAAAAACAACAATTACATTCAAAATGATTACAGTTACTACACAAATATTCAAAAATACTGAACTGATTCATATACATAGAAGAAGTATTCATATACACAGAAGACGTATTTAGTCCACTGCCGGCTATTGTGCCGATTTCCTATTGGGAAAACCAACAATCAGCGTAATTATGTCCTGGCATCGCACAACCATAACAGCCGCGATTTTCATTCCTAGGTCCATTAAATTTCCATCCTCTGTTAAGTTGCCCTGAACGTCCATTATAATTTCCGCTAAAATTATTCCTCGATCTCTCATTTCTTTTGTCCTGGAAATTGGAAACTTTGAACACACAAAAGTTGAAATCAGTTACTATTTCAATATGTCTGTTTAGTGCATCTACCAGGCGTTTGATGCCAGAGCGTGAAAGATGAATGCCATCATTCGAATGATATCTAGCTGATGGCATGCCATTTTGACCGAAGAACAAATTTGACGTGTCCTCGATACATCTAACATGGTGTAATTTCCAGTGATCGGATAGACGTTGTATTGCGTTGTTATATTCTGTCACATCTGTGTCTCCTCGTGGTGTTATTTTGCTTAGGTAGATAGTGCAGTTCTTGTTGGCGCTCTTGATTAAACCTATCAGCTGATCGTATAACTCCTCGTATGTTTTGACGTTTAATCTGCTGGAACAATCGTTCCCGCCAACACAAATTATGACATTTGCAATAGATGTCAAGTCATAAACGGATAGTTCTTCCCACATATCACTGATTTTTGCTCCTCCTTTTGCACATATTTTTACTCTATTATTTAAACCCTTGGTGTTGATACCTTTCAGGATGGAGTCACCAATAATTAATGTGCGTTTATGATGAACGGTATTATTCTCTCGGTTGACGCTCTTTATGGATGAGTCTTTCGTTGCTTGACGTTGGTTAAGCGTACTCCTGTTGGTCATGCAAACTGGAATCGGCTGGGGTATATATTTAGTCCTTGTCCTTTGCTGGTTGTCCGTAGTATCTGGAACATAAAGGGTTTTAAGCTGCGTTTGTGATGAAGCCCCGTTAACACTGGTACCCGACTGATCCCCGTATCCTTCGTCCACATAGCTTGTACTTGATCGGCTGCGATTAAGCTGTTCTACTTCCTGAACAGAGTGCGTGGATCTACAGGCGTCTGCATAAGTCCTGTTTGTCACTAAATTTTCAATCATACTTACAACAGAAATTTTCAAAGCATTAAGTTTGCATTCCATTTGCTGAAGAATATCTTTCTTAATAGATTTAATTCCACTATCAAGCTGGTCAATTTTACCGAGAATAGAATAAATACTAGTACTTGCTGCAGCGCTATTACATGGTTGATCCTGACGAGAAGCAATAGGCGTAGAGGTAAAAGCTGGCATTCGGTCAGGAAGTGTCTCCAAAAGAGTTCCGTAATTCATGGGTATAGACTGACAATCCTCGCGTAATGGCGCGTGAATTCCTGGTGCAAATGTCGTGGCAAGCTTGACACTACTCATGTAAGATTCTGTGATATTTTCAGCCGTGAAAGATTTATTTTTGGGTTGTTTTTCTATATGACTTGAAACAGGGTGTTTCTGAGCTACCGAGTCCGGATTCATCTCCACCGAAATTGTTTCAACGTTACATTTCTCGGCTACGTTAGCGCTTGTTAAGACGTTACAATTAGGTGCGACGTTACCGCTTAAGGGAACGTCGCAATTTGGCGCAACGTTTACGTCATTTCCATCAACAAACAATGAGTCGCAAATCGGCGCCCGCTGCTGAACTCCTAAATCCTGCTGAACGCCCAAATCCCTACTGCCCTCTGAAGAATATTCACTGTGACTTGGGTCTTCTAACTGGCTGTCTAATTCTTGCATTAATTTCTTGAATAAAGATTGCGTAATTTTGGGGAAACGCTCTTCTCTCCAAAGCTTACAACCGATTCCACTAAGTTCGATGGATTTGAAGTGACTGTCAAGCTTTATGTTACATTTAGCGCCCTTGATATGTGTTGTACATTTTGACAAGAAACTAGTGCCATCTATTTCGACACTACTCATGAAATCCGAGTGGATTTTCTTCTGGAAGCTTTCATATAAAACATTAGTCAGAAATTGAATGTTTATCTTAGTCTCAGAAGCATGAGTTCTGTAAAGTGTCCCTTCAAACGGATCATTATCGACTAATAATGGGCTAGGGGTCTCTGTTCCTGAGTCCAATGTTGAAAAAGTATGATCTGTCGACGCCGCGGTACAGTTCAAAATATCAATTTCTTCATTTTGACCGTGGGCGAATGCAGTATCGCTCACTGAACTAGTTTCCATTGTGAAATTTCAATACTTATGCAAGGATACTGTTCGGTGATCCTGGAGATAATTTCACTTTTGCAAATTTATAAATTCAACAGTCGTCCAAACATGCGAGTAAACTACACAGACAAGGCAAATTGCCAACGAAAATCTCTGATTTCGGCGACAGTAAACAAATATTGTCACAATAATTCGAAATGTTACCTCAATTTTCTCGAATATCCTCCAAATTATTTCAATAAAACACTGGATCTGCATAAAATATACGACACACACTTGATATCCTTCTATTCCCAAATTTTTCCAATCGATATTTCGATTTTGCAGTTGAATTTTCTTCTTATTTTTCGAGAGCGATTTTAAACGCGTCCGTTATCAACGACGTTACGTTACGTTACGTATTGCACAGGCAAGTAAGCTTGACAGCCGACAATCAAATTTGTGTACTTCATGAGGCTATAAACGGTTGCAAAAATATAAAGATTCATTAAAGGCCTGCTTTGAAAATGTAAATATGACAATATAATAACAGGTAAAAATGTTTAACATGTATCGATGTAAAATGTGTACTAAAACTGTTAAGTAGGAAATTAAGTGTAAGTTTACACCAAATTAACCCCCCCCTTTGGTGTAAACTTGGTGTTAACTTAAATGTATTATATACAGTGTTATATAGTATACTTCTACCACGACCTCTAAGTAATGACCTTCGATTCATTCAATGCATTTACCGTTACAGTCACGCCTCAAAGCGTTTTGTGGAAATATAATATGATTCATATTTGACTGCAATGGCTCTCTCTCTCTCTCTCTCTCTCTCTCTCTATATATATATATATATATATATGCCCTCCACCGAAAAACGGACCACTATCGGCCCACCAGCAAAATGCCATATCAATTTCATTTGGCTGGCGGGCCAATAGTGGCCCGAGATTGAGTGCTGGATGAGTTATTAATGGCATTCTTAATTACGTTACTTACACAAACTTGTGCCTTTTTGGATAAGGCGGTATTGTTATTATATTATAATAATCGGCCCGCCATCGAAAAACGGGCCGATATCGGCCTACTATCGAAAAACGGGCCATCAGCGGCCCGCCACCGAAAAACGGGCCACTATCGGCCCACCAACAAAATGCCACTTCAATTGCATTTTGCTGGCGGGCCAATAGTGGCCCGAGATTGAGTGCTGGATGAGTTATTAATGGCATTCTAAATTACGTTACTTACACAAAGAAACTTGTGCCTTTATGGAAAAGGCGGTATTGTTATTATATTATATTGTATTGTATTGTACTATTTATGGCGTTGCAAACGGAACTTTACATTGCATCATGGGAACGTTACGTTGCAATATGGGAACGTAGCTTTGCATTATGGGAAAGTAACGTTACTAACGTCGTTTCTATGCACCGTCATATCAAACTCCTGATGATCTGTATAACAGTGAAACCGGTAGAGGAATAGAAAATTATGTTTAAAAAATTGTGTAATCGGATTTAATCTTGTTTTATATATATATATATATATATATATATATATATATATATATATATATATATATATATATATATATATATATATATATATATATTACTTGACTTTTCGCTTACTGTAAAGGCGGCGCCTCATGAATGCGTAATAATGACTAGTCAACCTTAGGCATAGGTAAAAGCTGAAAAGGAGGCGTGGTTTAATTCAAAAGTAACTGTATCATCTTGTGCCACCACCTCAGTCATTATTTAGTCCTTAAAACGCCAGCAAAATAACTGCATCTGAAAATGTCTATTTAAGCAAGGAGGCAAACATTGTTGACCCAGATCAGACTGCTCCTGTGGACCCAGATCAGACTGCTCCCACAGGAGCAGTCTGATCTGTCTCCACTATGTTTATCTATGAGGCTTCAAATAGTTTAGTGGACGACAATAAACATACAATTTGTGATTGCGCGCTTTAAGGGTTAATAAATGTGAGTCCAGTGTGTATACGGTTAGGATTTTCATGAAATGCACGCACGTTTGCGCGGCTCAAAAAGCTTATTAACTCTTTACCAATTATATTTCCCTTCCTTAGCAGATGAAATAGTCGAACCACACCCAGATATGAATATTAAAGTTGCCGCCTTTACAGTAAGCGAAAAGTCAAGTAATACAGAACAATGAATATAAAATGGCAAATGCCCTAGCTTTGTTGCACCTAAATTTGTACTAAAGTAATGAAAAATTAAAATGGAAATATTCACAAAACACCCCCATTTACCATATTGTTGTGGCAGAATAACATGGCTGGATGTTATGATTGATGTTTCGTTGTTAAATACGACAGCATCTGCATGTCGCGCTGAATGCATTAACTTTTATAAGTCATTTTTTTGTAAATTAATGGAATCTGTTTTTTTTGTGTGTTTATATATGTTTTCCCCTCGGTTTTTTTTTTCAGAAAAATGCAATCTCAACAAGTTAGTTATTCTAGATTACTGAAAGTAAAACAAGTAAGCATGACCAAGAAATGCAGTATGACCAGAAAATGCAGTGTGACCAGGAAATGTATTATGCCAGGGAAATGCAGTATGACTGGGAAATGCAGTATGACCAGGAAATGCAGTATGACCAGGACATGCAGTATGACCAGGAAAACAGTTTGACAAGGACATGCAATATGACAAGGAAATGCAATATAACCGGGAAATGCAGTATGACTAGGAAATACAGTATGACCAGGAAATGCAGTATGATCAAGAAATGCAGTGTGACCAGGAAATGCTGTATGACCGGGAAATGCAGTATGACCAGTAAATGCAGTATGACCAGGAAATGCAGTATGACTGTGAAATGCAGTATGACCGGGAAATGCAGTATGACCAGGAAATGCAGTATGAGCAGGAAATACAGCATGACCAGGGAATACAGTATGACCAGGACATGCAGTATGACCGGGAAACGCAGTTTGACTAGGAAATGCAGTATAACCAGGAAATACAGTGTGACCAGGAACTGCAGTATAACCAGGAAATGCAGTATGACCAGGAAATGCAGTTTGACCAGGAAATGCAGTATGACCAGGCCATGCAGTATGACCAGGAAATGCAGTGTGAGCAGGACATGCAGTTTGACCAGGAAATGCAGTATGACCGAAAAATGCAGTATGACTGGGAAATGCAATAAGACCTGAAATGCAGTAGACCGGGAAAAGCAGTTTGACCGGGAAATGCAGTATGACAAGAAAATGCAGTATGACCAGGCCATGCAGTATGACCAGGAAATGCAGTGTGAGCAGGACATGCAGTATGCCCAGGAAATGCAGTGTGACCAGGAAATACAGTATGCCCGGGAAATGCAGTATGACGGGGAAATGCAGTATGACCAGGAAATACAGTATGACCAGGGAATACCACACGCACGGACCACAGACCAACCAAGGGCACTCCAGGAAAGAGACACAGAACACTGAAAGCAGCCACATGACTACAAAACATGATTAAGGTGGTAGGGGACTCATGTCAAAAGATAACCTTACTTTTACTTAAAAGAAAGAGTGTAAGAGTTATCGTTCCTGAATCTTGTTTTTAAAAGATAATACTTATTTGTAAAACGTAGATATTATTCTCCCCTGACAACTCTTTGATGCGTTGGCAAGTAAACAACAAAATGGCAGAATTGCTTACTTCAAGGCAAAACATATCCAAAAAAGGCTAGTTCGCTAAACGGAAGCCAAAGTCGCCGGATAACATGACTGACGAGAACAGCAATGATATCATCGAAGATTTAGAACAGCACATACAATGGAATGAAGGCGGCAGGATTGTGGAACTAGGTAATTTAGCGGTATAAGTTGAAGATAAGTATTTTGCTTTCACAAAAAGAAGGAATGCAAGTATTAGCTTTTAAAAACATCACCCAAAGTATGAAGTCATTCAGTATTTTGATGGTTAGAAGTTGCGGACCGTATAAATATACACACTATATACATGTCTCGGTTGCTATTACAGCATGCTGCCGCTAATGGTCAATTTTAAAGAAATCTATCGTTTTCAGGGCTCCAGATGGGGTCCAACTTTTTCCAGGGGGTCCAACTTATTCCAGGGGGTGTCCAATTGCTTATTCCCTATAGAAACCCATATAATTTGTGATTTTCCAGAGGGGGTCCGGACCCCCTGCTCCTCCCCCCTCTGGATCCGCACTTGGAGCAGCCCTTACAGCTTCATGGTTAAGGCTACAATACATTATCTCATTTGGGCTTGGCAAACGTTAATAGACAGAAGAATGTATCATCCTCTTATTGTTATATACCTTATAATAAGTGTTTACTATAGAAACTTGAGGTGTTTCAATCGCTGACAATTGTACGTTTTATTTAATCTAATGTGTCATATTTTGGTTGATCGTTAACCAATCACTGGCCGCGGGCTTTATTTCCGATAAAACAGGACTGCAGAGGGCTTAATTGTCGTTTCAACCTGCTCACGGATATCCTCTGCGAGTTAAGATACCGTCGCTAATGCTTTATTGAGAACTGACCAAACTATTCAATTATCATAAGATACGCTACTTTATCACATCGGATAGGCGGCAATCGAGAAGGCTCTGAACAATCGATGAACGTGGATCACAAATCGCTAGATTTACCATTTGTCGCCAATCAAGCAAACAAACTGCAATCCAAAAAGTATGTTTCTGGCGGTATTTGATCTACGTTCGTCGATAGTATCAACCTGTTCGATTGCCACCTATCCGGTATGTGTATTGATACAATGAATACGTAACCAAAACGATCTGAAACAAGAGCTACGAGTTATCTACATTTTTCAGTCATGTTTCTGTTGAAAAAAAATTGTTTCCACATCGGATAGTGAGCAATCGAAAACACTCCTAACCATTGACGAACGCGGATCAAAACTCGCTAGAAACAGTGTTTTGATTGCAAAGTGTCGCCTGTTCGATGAGGCACGGGTGGTGGTAAAAAACTATGATGCTAACTATTTTTGGTCTATAATCGTCGATAGTATCGATGTTTTCGATTGCGCCTATAAGGCGTGGTTTTGTTGTATGCTTCACGATGTTACAGTGGACATTTTTTTGAAATGCTTTTGCTTGAAAGGAAAATATTCACAACTGTTCGGATACTGTAAAGGCGGCACCTCATGACTGCGTTATTCGTCTACTTTAGACATAGGTAAAATCTGAAAATGAGGCGTTATAACTACATTCGAAAGTGCTTGTTTATTGTTTAACAAAAGTATAGAGGCAAACAGTGTGGACCCAGATCAGACTGCTTCTAGATGAGCAGTCTGCTCTAGATCTACAGTGTTTGTTTAAGAGGCTTCAAAATATTTCAATAGACGATAAAAACATACGATTGTGTTGTAATATACGCTTTAAGGGTTAATAAATGTGGAATCAGTGCATTAACGGACAGGGCTTTCATGAAATGCACGCAGACCTGCGCGGCTCAAGCAACTTTTAAACGCTTAGATAGAACCTGATTTCCATTCTTGAGCAGTTGAAATAACCGAACCACGCCCAGATAGGAATATTAAAGTTGCCACCTTTACAGTACCCCAAAAGTCCTATAATATATAACAATGTCAATATAACATTCCTTTCTGTATATTAACGTTTGTCAAGCTCTTGTGCGATAATGTGTTGCAGGCCTCACCGCTGTGTGGTTCTGGTTGGAACACATCACATTCAGGCTTGCCAAACATTAATACACGGAAAAGAATTTTTATCCTATATTGCATATTTGTAAGTTTATTCTTTAAATGACATTTAGATCTATGCATCAGGAATAAAGCTATAATGTTTAGCTTTTTCTACATAATTCCTACGTGTAAGAAAGCATCAAAGTATCAAGACATGTTATAGCAATGCTTTAATAAGAGGATAAAACATTCTTTTACGTATATTAACGTTTGCCAAGCCCGAGTGTGATCATGTGTTGCAGCCCGAGCCGCGAAGCGGTGAGGGCTGCAACACATTATCACACTCGGGCTTGGCGAACGTTAATATATGGAAAAGAATATTATATCGTCATTGTTATATACCTTCCTTTCAAACACAAGCAGTCCCAAATTATTTTATTCAATTGTATGCAAAAAATGTCCACCGTAGCATCATGAAACGTACAACGAATTCACACCAGATAGGCGGCAATCGAAAACGTCAATATTATCGACGAACGTAGACCAAAAATAGTAAAAAAACAGAGTTTTTGTTTGCCATTAGTCGCCCGACTGGCGAAAATTGGCAATCGAAAACACTGGTTGTAGCGATATCTGACTCGCGTTCATCGATTGTTCGCCAAGAGTTTTCGATTGCAGCATATCCGGTATGGAAACATATTTTTTTTATAACAGGAACATGAAAAATGTAAGTTATTCCTAGTAGCCCTTGTTTCGGATTGTTTTGGCTATGTATACAGTAGGCCTATATTCAATAAACACTTCACATAAGGGGCAATCGAACAAGATAATACTATCATGGATCATAAAATACCTGGATATGAAACTGCAATAGATTTGCTAATAATTGTTTCCCAATGATTGCCGCGTCGATATACAGGTAAATCCGATAATTTGACTGACCACTTTACAAATATTGAAATCCATACATGTGCGCATACTTTTTCCCTTATGTTCTAGCAACTTGGGGGTAACGGTAGTAAAGTGAATTTAATGCCAATAAACTGAGAATTTCTCCAGCTACAATTTGATACCAAACAATCTAGTGTTCTCAGGAAAAAATACCCAAGAAAAAAACAACACGCATCAGACCTTCCTACACTACACAGACATGGAAAACAAAGTAAGGAATTAGGCAAAAATCCTAGTGTCCTTTTTGTAAAACATAGGCAAATAGTGCAGACCCAGATCCGCAACCGCAGAACACAGCGTCTGATCAGGGTATCCACTGTTCGCTTATTCTTACAGAACGTTCTATAAAAATGCTCCCCAACACCCCTTAAACGCAAATGGAGTGGTCCAATTGACTAGAGTGGGAAATTCCATTCGGCGTAAATGGGTTAAATAATGTAATTAAATAAAAATTTGGTATCTTTATTTAATTCCTGTGACATAAATCTGTTAATTGGCAATTAATTTGTTGTCAGTTGTTGAGAATATTGCTTCAAAAATTAGACGGTTTGGTTGAAGAGATATTTTAACGCAGTCGCGGAAATAATTACTGCTCATAGACACCCTACCAAATACCTTGTTAATTGTTAACTAAACGCTTAAGGGATTAAAATTAAGTGTATCTATGGTTGACAAAGCATCTTTTATTATTTAAGATATGTTTTTCACGCTTTTCAACTCTGCAATGTGTTTAAATTCCTGGTGTACATTAGAGGCAACGTTTAGGTTTCTGACATTTCGTTATGTGAAAATACGAAAAACAGACGATTTTGCTAGCATTTTAACTGCATGGTTTTATTTTGTTTTAGCTAAAAAAATTAATATTCTGGTAAGGAAATATGTGTACTTTACGTATCAAGTGTCAAATATATCCAAATTACTCACATTAATTAGCTTTAGAACCGACAACTTCGGTGGTAAAGTTGGAAGAGTTATCATTTTCAAGATGGCGGATTGTACACAACGGAATTTGTCCAAATTAACACGAAAATTAACCATTATCCAGTGATTTTATGCCAACATAACACATATGAGATAAACTTACTAACTTATTCTCTTATATTCCGTAAGAATTTTCTCCATTTAAAATGAATATTCACGTTTTTGATATTGAAAACTTTCCTATGGATCATCGCTATGAACAGCCTTTTTGAATATGGCGGCAGAAAGGTATTTATCTCGGCGTATACCCGATTCACGCGTAGGCAATGATATTAATAAAATAGATAAAAAGCCAATCCAGGTAATTTTATGATCCATGATACTATCGACGAATGTAGATCTAAGATCGTTAGAAACAGAGTTTTTGATTGCCGTTTGTCGCCCGACTGTAAATTATTCCTAGTAGCCCTTGTTTCGGATTGTTTTGGCTACGTATTCAGTAGGCCTATATTAAATAAACACTTCAGATAGGAGGCAATCGACAACGTTAATGCTATCGACGAACGTGGAGATCGCTAGAAACAGAGATTTCGACTGCCGTTTGTCGCCCGACTGGCGACAAATGGCAATCGAAATAACTGTTTCCAGCGATCTGTGATCCGCGGTCATCGATTGTTCAGAGCGTTTTCGATTGCCGCCTGTCCGATAAGATAAAGGAGCGTATTTTATGCTAATTGAAACAGTTTGGTCATTTCTCCATAAAACATTAGCGACGATATATCTTAACTTGCAGACGATGTCCTATAGTGGGCTTTAATGGCGTTGCAGCCCTCTGCTGCCATGTGTTAATGGGGATGAAGCCCTTGGACAGTGATTTGTCGCATTGCGACACGTTAAATATAGATAAAAAGTACAACTGTCAGCGATTGAAACACGTCAAGTTTCTATAGTAAACACTCATAAGGTATATAACAATGAGAATCATAATGTAATGTCCTGGGTCACATATGCTAGGTCAAAATCTTTTTTGTCATTTTCTACGCCCATTCTTCAGTGCATAATCAATAATAGCTATGTCTCCGCCCAGTGATATATAGGGCGTAGACAAACAAAAAATTGGTTGAAACACTAATTATGGTCTTCTTTTTTTTCAGGATTTTTCAGAAAAGTCACCAAAACAAAAAAACGAGCACGGTGACACATATTATTTATTCAATCATTATATTCTTCAAGAAAATATCTTTGTAAAAATATGTTTTTTGTCGTTCCAGTTACATTCTCTGATATATTTATTTTGTATATTAGTGTGTTTTTTGGCATTTATTCGTTTGACTTAGTTAGGATTTTGCTTAATAAATTGTGTAAATACATGTTATTTCACTAATTTTTGTTTTTATTTATATCTCTGGTGTGAGTAGTATTTGTTCTGAATAAAACTGTATTGCGTTTCTTGTTAATTTGTTAACAAAATCTGTGTTTGTTTTTTTCAAAAACCTGCGATTTTGCAGTTTTTGACATCAAATAACTTTTTAAAAAGAACGGTGAGGTATTGTTTTTTTTGTCTTAGATTATAAGTATTAGTCTATATTATAATATATTAAAAGATAAAACACTTTTGGACATATGCCGGTGAGTCCGCTACTACCTTAAATGAAAGAACCAGCTCTCTCTCTCTCCCTCTCTCTCTTAGCGATACGATTGCAAAGCTAGAAAGGATACAAATAACTACTCCACAAAATAAGGCATGCGCGGGTCCAGAGGGGGGTTGGGGCAGGGGGTCCGCTGGACCCCCCCATCTGAAAAATCACAAAGCTTTAGGGTTTCTTAGCAATGCTAGTCCACCTCCCTTGAATAATCACAAGGAAACCAAACCAGCAGTCAGTGATGGGCCATCTTTTAAATGGTGTTTCGCTGGCGGGCCGATAATGGCCGCTTTTAGTAGTATTTGGATACTCTCTACCCTCCCCATTAAAAAAAAAGAAAAAAAGTTGGACCCCCTCTGACAAAACTTTCTGGATCCGCGCATGCAAGGATCAAGTATAAAACCCTCCAAAACAATAAGAGCAACAACAAACAATGAAAAAACAAGACCACCAGAATCAACAAAATGAAAGCTCTAAGCATTAACAGTGGACACATTTTTTTTTTTTTTTTCAAAATTTTACGCCGCGACATGTGATTTCCAACACTGTGGCATTTTGACAAGTTTAGACTCAGACGAGCCTGTGCAGACTCCTGTTAAGCTTAGAAATACCAACTGCTGTTCAGTCAGTAGCTTGACAGTCATAGACTATTCAAGCGACTTGCAAATGCTCGGATTAGACTGCGCGTCTTTTGGCTCAGGATGTTCGTATTTGGCACAATGATTGCCTATGTGGTGTTGGTCATAGTATCCTATTTAGATCACTGATTTGTTCTTGGAGTCTTAGGTCAAGGTCACCTATACTAGAGTCTGTCTTACGGCTCGTAACACGAACTCCTCATTCATATTGTGTGCAATGATTGCCTATGGGATGTGGATGGCGATAGGCTATTCAGATCACAGGTACCCTGTTATTCAGATCACTGATATAAAGCTTGGAGTCAAAAGTCAAGGTCACATGTAAAACACAGCGTACCAACATACAGAATCAATACCGCAAGTTTGAATAGAAAAGAGACCTTTCGAAATATCCCAAATATCTACAATAAACTTAATGTTTCTCACGACTAGTAACGTGAACTGCCGTAACGTGATTTCTTCTTTTTCAGTTTTTGACGGAAGATGGTCATACTTGGCATAATTCCAAATAGTTCCAAGGCGGTGCTATTTTGTGGATCCTCTTTGTTATTTATGTTTTATGTTTGTCTTTGTTGTGCTGTCTTGTCTATTCCTTGCAACCTTATGGTCGCCTGCTAGAAAAAGGCTGACCTCTTGGCTCTCTTGTGTGTGATGTTTTCTTGTGTTTGTGTCACGTCCGTGTGTGTTGTCCAATATCAGGTGTTATACTTGATTGTTTCGATTCCTTAACTTTTATAAGGATTACCTATGGGATGCAGATATTAAACCGATATCACATTACAGTCAAAGGTCAAGATCACATTAAGCTTAATATGTCTTGCGGCTCGTAATGCAAATTGGACAAACTGATTGGTGTAGCTAACAATTCCCTATTTTAAGGCCCTGTCACACTATAACGTTTTAGCCAACGTATGCCGACGTATGAAATATATATCTAGTACGCTGGCATACGCTGAAATCTAATAAAAAAAATCAGAGGAAGCCGCTCTCTGAACTTATGCAAAGCGTTCGCGAAACGAGCAAAGAACGTATGTCTAACTTATGAGTAACTTATTCAGAACTTATTCCCGACGTAACATAACCTATACTTGTATCAGCGTATAAAAGCGTATGCCCAGCGTGTCACTAGCGTCCTTAAAACTTATGCACAACGAACGTCTAACGTATGCTGAATTGTACATATAACGTACGTTAACGTATGCATAACCACAGGAGCTTGAAGTTCTATCCTTTTTTCGCTTCTAAACCCTAAAACCGAAAATCTCATAATGTCATTACGTAGTAATGACCAGGAGTGAAACTAAGCTCTCGACAGCCATTCCGGCTCCAGTTTCCGGTTATCAGCAGTGAATGTTGTGACAGCAACGTAAAATGTTCGACGTTACGCTGACCAAGATGGCGACGTTTAAAAAAAAACAGGACAATGTCTAGCGCAATGAACAATCAGAATGTGGTACCGGGAAACATGTTTTGCTAAGGAATAAACCAAAAGTGAATGCATTTTTTATTCCAATTGGTCGTATATCGGAGTTTGTAATCCTATCGATTTCAGCAATCCACGAGCATCTTGTATTTTATCCGGGTCCTCTTGCATTACAATCAAAATATTGATATAACTTCAATAATCGTTATTAATCTGCCTAACCGCCAGCAACCGGTCTCTGGAAGTTCGTCGTAGTGACTTACTAGGTATTTCTGAGTATGTTTCCCCACACAAATGAAATAACGGTTGAATTTATGAAGGGCTACCCTCCCTACTACGCTTGCTGAAAGGAATTGGTTTTGTTTCCCAGCTAAAACCCAGAACAGGAACTATCTCAAGGAAATATAAACAAAGCCTTTAACAGAAAAAGTGCAAGATTCCTACCTTCAAGTTTTCATAGCAACAATGCAGTTTGGAGGACTCTGAACTAGACGTATTTTCCAAGAATAAGCTGCTTCCATCAGTCATAAAGAACACAATAATAATCCAAACAAGTTATATTGAAACTGTTTTTGTCACTTATTTCCACCATGTTTGCACATGTGACCGTCGAGTATTTCCTTGAAAATATGTGACGTCATAATGTGACGTGTTCAGGTCGATAATTTTATTGGGGCCTCCAACGGGGAAATATTGTAAAATAGAACAGAACTATCAAAATCTGTTCTACTGCTAAAGGAAAGGGCTACCTGTTATCAGTGAGATGTAGTAAGATGCAAGGCTATGAAAATGTGATACGAATGCACCTATCAGTGTTTCTCCTAGAGCCGGGGGGGGGGGGGATACATGGAGAGTTTGACTGCAAACCAATTTCCCAACCACGGAATTAGAGCACCTAATCCCTGGGGTGGGGAATAACGATACTTCATCTGGGAATTTCCTTATCAACTTATATAACCAATTTGACGACCCGTCCAAGGGATTTTAGACACCACATAGATTTGCATGCATTTACCCAAGGGAGGGGAATTGAACCTCAGTATGTTTTTTTTTTTTTTTTTTTTAATTGTATAAATCCCCATGGGTATTTTGCCGTTCCCCTTCTCGGAGAATCATTGACAGGTGCATAACGTGATATATCACATCGGCTGATGAGTGGGTGTGTTGTGGGTGGGTGTAGTGGGGTTTGGGAGAGTGGCGAGGACCCGGGTTTGAATCTTAGTTATAGTACCCGTTAATGCCCAGTTCTCCTTCATCGGTTACTTATCCGTACATTGTATAATGTCTCTCTTCCAGTGTGGTCTACCCAAAGAGACACTGCATTTCGTGATTTCCTTTAATTTGATATGCAAAATTACCATGTTCTGAAAAAGTCGAATTTTGACCTTTTCACCCAAACCCCTGAGGGGGGGGGGGGGGGGGGTACTCTAATATTTTCACACATACGTAGGCCCGGGCTATTTTTTGGGATTCAAAATTCTGAATTTCAATATTTTTAGGGGTTTTGAGAAAAGTGTATATTTTTGGGGGGTATGAAGATTTTGTGGATATTTTTTGGGGTCATCACAAAATTGGGCTAGTTTGAGGGTCATTTCTATGCATTTTGGGGTATATTTTTAAGGTCAAGGTACAGAATTGGGATATTTTTTTTGGTTGCTAAATTTCAAATATTTTTTTTTGGTGCTTGAAGTTCCTGATAATTTTTTGGGGTGAACAGTAGATGCAGGGTCCGAGCCTAGGTATACGGAAAAAATTTGAGTACACCCCCCTTTGGGGGGGGGGGGTGTTTGGACTGCAAGCACAATATTTGCGACCATGCTGCTGAATTCGTGATTTCCTTTTTATTTGATATGCAACATGACATTGTTCTGACCTTTTGACCCGAAGGGTCAGGGGGAGGGGTCTGCTGACAAAATATTTGCTACCATGTTGATGCATTCGTGATTCCCTTTAATTTGATATGCAACATGACCATTTTCTGAAAAAGTTGAATTCTGACCTGTTAACCCCATCCCCAGGGTCGGGGGCGGATCTGCGGGTAAAATATGGCTTTGGCTACTGTCCGTTCTAAGGCGGTGGTTCTGTTGTTGTTGATTCAATGCTGATTGTTGCACCCATTGTGGGATTCTGTAATTGTTCTATGTTTTGCTGTGCGTAACTTTATGTCCATTCTAGTTTTGCAATCGTCTTGATGGGGAAGAGAGAGCTGGTTGCTTTACTTTGACTGTCTTCCTGGTGTCTCGTGATTGTTGTGTCGCTCTTCCTCACGATGCAACGGGTATGTCTGCAGTTTGTGATTGTGGTATTTCCTGCTCATACTCAATTTCTTTTTTTAACAGGGAGGTATTGTATTACTCCGATCGTCGGCGTTAGCATCGGCGCGAACACATGCTAAAAGTCTTGTGTATTTAAAGATGTGATGATAGTGTCCAAGCCACATGCATATTTACATGTCCGGACCATAAACAAAAGACTTACAAAGTTTCAAAAAGATCGGCATACGGTGTGAGGAGTTCTGCTCACAGAGTATTCAAAATTAAAAAGTGAAAAAAAATGAAAAATGAAAATAAAGAGCAACTGACGATATTTCCGCGCCATATGCACATCTTCAGCATCTGAAAGGTAGAGAAAAAGGGTCGAAAAGTTGCGCCGACAAATTTCACACTCATATCTTCTATGGACGGACGCACAGACAGACAAACCTATTTTAATAATCTCTTTCTAACGTCGGCAGAAAAAAAGTACCAGCATTATCCAAGCGCATCCCGTGCTATCAGATTATGAGGTTTTATATGTTTTGCAAAGAATGGAAAATTATAAGATCTCCGAGAATCTAAGACAACAATCCAGTTTGCTTTCTCCCTGCGCGTTTGCACCAATCAAGTCGGCTACCTGAGAACAGACTGCGCATTTTCGCAGCTGGAGAGCGAGCGAACGCGCAACTGAGGTATGTGCCCAGTGTCACGGGAGGATTTCTACTGTGCCGGGAACCATAGTTTACTGGGCCGGTACACCCGCTCTCGAGGGGTTCGAGGGTCAATAGATTACAACCAGAGATTCTTGATCGTGGACATATTTTATTTCGACCTCTCGGCAAACACACCTGCAGATACAATATAATATCCTAACTAATAGGAAATCCTTATGCAAGGTAAAATACTGCTGTGGCGAGGAACGCGAGTTTCCTCACCCCCTTATTATAAATGAGACTATCTTCACGCGTAACACGGAGGTTACCGAGGGGAAATACAAATGTCAAATAGAATACAATTATATACAACATGATGAAAATGGTATAAGTAAACGCATACCTGCAGATACAATATAATATCCTAACTAATAGGAAATCCTTATGCAAGGTAAAATACTGCTGTGGCGAGGAACGCGAGTTCCTCACCCCTTCACAACAAACAGAAGAATGAAGGAAAGGGCGCCTTAGGTGAGTTTGTGCATGCGCATGCATATAAGCGTGAATCTTGTGAAACGCGCGCAAATCAAACAGTGAGCAGTATTTACTGAATATGCGCTACTTATAAGATGACTTATATGAGAAAATGATCGAAATTGTAATGATTAAAGGCCTATAGGAGAAAGTATGGGAGTAGGATATGGGATCAAGACCTCAGAACAATTTGTGCAGAGTCCACATTAAATGACCCTGCGACATCAGCAAAAAATCTAAAAGCGGGCCACCATCGGCTCACTGGCGGTACGATGTTGGCCCGACTCTATATGCTGGCTGGGAATGGTCTAACATGAGTTTTGAATCTAAATAACATAAACAACAACGGTAAATTACATCGCACAGAATATAGCAAATTTATCTGGAAACCCTGATTTTGCTGCACTTAAACAACAAAAGCGCGGACCAGACTACGCATCCGCATAGCCTCTGATCCATGCATTTGATAATTGCTCTTTGGATAAGTCAGTAGGTTTTAAAAGTCATGCTTTTAATATTTTAGCTAGTCCTTGTAGCTGATCGGGCTAGTTGGCGCATAACCTGGTCACAAACCCTGATGATAGACTTTGTCGCGACGAGTCCTAATCAAGAGTTGATGAAGTTATCTCGAATTTGCAGGGGAAAATAGATTATATTGAAAAACGGATCCTTCAGAAATAGAGTGAACCTAGAATATAAGAAACTGCAGACTCGGGTTTTATAGAGTCTATTCATGAGAACTATAATAAAATGCTCTACCCCAAAGCACTACGCTTTTCCTGGGCAAGCTTGAAAAAGCGGTTAGTACTTTGTGCGCATATGACAACAGCGCTGAAGGGAGGAGAATGACTGTAAAATTGGTTCATTATCAATCTACATGAAAGTATGAGACCGGCCCGGGATCGAACTCGCCACACATATTTATTTCATACATGTAACACTACGATTTCAGATTCGGGCCACCCATGCTTATTGAAGCTCAAATGCGTCTCGACTTACACAAACACCACCCCCCAAACAAGAGCACCCCCACACACACCGACACCGCCACGACATCGGGGCACCACATATCGACATCCAGGGCGACGTAAGAAGTATCATTGGTAACCCCCGTTGGTCGCCTCATAGCTTGAAATCGATTAACAATCAACCGGTGCGTATGTAAACATAACGTCACACCGCGGATATTTTTGAATACAACAAACGTTTGTGCTTTGAATTTCTTTACGATAAAACGATTTTTTCCTGACAAGCAAAGGTATGAATATGGGTCCGGATTGAGTTCATTTAATGTTCTTAAGACTTTAACTGGTCGTCTTATTTTTTGGCCAACGGTAAATCATTTTATATTTTTTCTACATTTGATTTCTCCAAGTGTGACAACGGCTCGTTTTCGCTGCGTCACAACCGGATACTGGAGCCGGAATGGCTACCGTAACTTTTTGCTTATTTTCAAACGCTCATTATTTTAACTCAGTGATATGTCAGAAAAAGTTATCCATGCCTCGCATGACCTGTTGACATAGTTTTAATGGTTAGATGTTCATTTTTCGCCAAAAACGTCCGTGTAACGGCGATTCAGAGGTGCCTGAAATTCAGTTTCACTCCTGGTCATTACTACGTAATGACATTGTGAGCCTTTGGTTTTGAGGCTATAGGGGTGATTGAAGGATCGAACTTCAAGCTCCTGTGGCATAACTTACATGTAGCGTACTTCTAACTTATGTCAAACGTATAAAACAGTACAACATTTTGGGACCATTTTGTCATATGGCAACGTATACCAACGTACTGTAGCGTGTTCGTAACGTATTGATAACGTACCTCTAACTTATTCAGCGTACACCAACGTACTTGGTGAATTTTCATACGTTGGTGCTAACGTACCTCAACGTATGCATAACTTACCCGTTGCGTACATCTAACTTATGCCGAACGTATAAGCAATACGTCGGCATACGCTGAAGATTTTTCATGCAAGCACAAAATTTTGGATCTTTTCGCCGTATGACAACGTATACCAACGTACAGTAGCGTATTCGTAACGTGTTTAAAACTTATCTCTAACGTATTCAGCGTACACCAACGTACTTGCTTAATTTCTCATACGTCCGCATACGCTGTTGCTAACGTATGCATAACTTACCTGCGGCGTACATCTAGCGTATGCCTAGCGTATAGAAACAGTACGTTCGCATACGCTGTCATTTTTTATGGATGCACAAAATGTTGGACCTCTTGGCCGTATGTCAACGTATACCACCGTACTATAGCGTATTAGTAACGTGTTTGAAACTTATTTCTAACGTACTCAGCGTATACCAATGTACTTGCTGAATTTTTCATACGTCGGCATACGTTGGTGCTATACGTCGTAGTGTGACAGGGCCTTTAAACACCGATATGTGCCGCAACGCGACAAAATCTGTCTTCGGGGGTTTGCGAACAAAACAGGCGCGGACCAGCCTGCGCAGCCGCGAAGTCTGATCAGCGCCTTTGTTATTCGCTGTTTGGAAAGTATCATATGTAAATTTGCTACAGATGAAATTTCAATTTTCCAGCTAGTCTCTATAGCTGAGGAGACTGGTTTGAAACTCTCTTTGTTGGACACCCCGAAGACAGGTTTTCTCACGACGAGGCCCATATGACATTGGGGTCAAAGTTCAAGGTCACAAATACTTAAAGCCTGTCTGCGGTCTGAGGTGCAAATTTCTCCTTCATTGTTTGACCGAGGTTTGTCATATCCAGCACAATGATTGCCAATCACGTGGAGATTACAACAAATTCTTAGAATACTCATATGCCATTGGGGTCAAAGGTCAATGCCAAACATTAAAATATGTCTTATTGATTGAAACGAGAACCCCTCTTTTATTTGGTGATGGTGGGCGTTCAAATTTAGCACTCTATTTACCTATAGTGTTTATATATTACAACAAAGGTTTCAATTCGTGCAAAAGATCAAGGTCGCATATGGAGTCAAGGAACATGGTCACACATATTCTTCCTTCCTCTTACATTTTTGACAGAGGGTGTTCATATTTAGCAAAATTATTGCTAACAGTGTGTATATTGCACTTGAGGTTACAGATAATTGCGCAGTATGACCTTTGGATCAAAAGTCAATGCCAAATACACTTAGAATCTGTTTTGCAGCTTATAACACAAATAGTCCGGTCAATCTAGCGATTATTTGGGTTCGACCCGGCACAAATTGCAACGAAAACTTTCTTTGCATTTTTGTGAAGGACACCTATTCCTATGTAACATACAATAAGAGAACAAATTTGAGACTATGAAATTGCCTTTTTCGTGAGATTATAAGACACCTATCTGCCTGTTCAAATGTGCGGTTTTTGTGCTATATTTCACTTCTGGACATTGTTTTTCTTACTTTCAATTTCAAGAAAGTTTACTTATTGGTCAAAAATGGCATTCTAAAACATTTGGTATGAATGAAGTATTTCATGGTTGATTTTTTGATATTATGTTAGTATAATAGAGTTATCTAAATACCCCACCCATTAGGCGGCTATATAAACAAACTAAGGTTAGGATCTTCGCAGAATATTCATAAAAAATAGAACATTTCTTAAATGTGTAACTATTAAATAGATGCCAAATATCCAACAGTGTTTCTTGCATCAAGTATTGCTTTCCCCAATTTTAATTATTCTGTTCAGTGTCTTCATTATCGCCTGTATTTCCAATTTAAACAAAATCTCTGTGCCTCCGGCATGACTCTTCCCCTTGTAAGACCACCAAATGTTTTCAGACTTCTCATAAGCATTTGATCAGGTCTGTAGATAACCTGCTATCTATCACTCCTTCTGATAACATGGTATACAGTGTTTTCACTCTGATTTTTTATTTGGGGGAGACAGTCCCCAAAACATTCAATTTTGGTGGTCATTTGTAAATTTTGGTGACATATAATTCTTTTACTCAAATCACAGTGTGCTTGTTTTAATATATTTTCTGTTGAACAGTTTATTATTTCAATGTGTATTATCAATTGCAAATTTTGACTGTGCAGGTAGCCACCCAATAAAACACCAGAGGGAAAACATGTATTATTTAGTTGCAAAAATAAAATTACAACATCAACCAACTGGTTTCAGTTTTATTTCCAATATTGTGTCTTACTGACTAGAGACTTAGAAATGAAAATGAAAAAGGTGAGCAGAACATGCTCTAACAGAGAAATTGGTCAGCATTTTCAAATAACTGTTATTCTGACTAGAGTAGAAACTGATTGATCATTATGTTTGCTGGAACTTCTTCACAGAGAAGTATTCAGATGAAATTATTTATTTTAGTCTTGTTTTCATTTGACCAAAGGTTCTGGCTACAGATAAGAAATTAATTTCTCTCCGATCAATCTATTTCTAAAAGTAAGTAAGGGTGCAAAGATCAGGAATCGATACAATCAAATTCCACACCCGACCCAGGATACCAATGGGAAAGTGACAAACTCACAGTTTGACACCACAAACGAGAGCCAAGAGGTCAGCCCTTTCCCAGCAGGTGACCACAAAGTGGTTACCACTAAGTTTATTTTTCAACACGTTCTGGTGAGAGAATCCCCTCTCACAAGGGGCACTGGCACCATCAAAGTTAACAAGAGCTTTATTTGATGTGGCCAAGTGCTTGAACTGTAAAAACTGGCCTTTGCACCTATTTGTGTCAATTACATCCATGTATTGATCACATAGTTTGTCTAACAGTGTGACTGCATAGTTGTTTAGATTGGCATGATCTGGATATCTTTTTTGATTGAATACACAGTCAAATGCCTCCAGTAGGTCTAGATCATTTTGTGTGAACCGTGTTCTTAGATTATCAAGAATGTTGTTGATAAAATTTACCCTTGCTTTTGTGAATCTCTCCCTTAGTTGTTGTTGTCTTGAATCTGAACACCCTTATAATCATTTGTTTTCACCAACAGCAGGAACAGCACCCAAGCCTATTAAAGTCTGGTAAACATTATGGGAACCATTTCTCATATCATCAATGGCTGAAATACTTGAATTGACATTGTGTCTTATGGATGCTAAATTAACTTGATCCTTCTGGAATGTCAAACTGAGAATTCCTATGACAGTTGAAATGTCTATGAGGAGGGCAAACACAAGGATGAACAAAGATGTAGAAAAGAAATTCCCGGACCTGTTGCTTTGCCAGTTTTACCCTTATCATTTATAAGTGACATGATGATGGCATCATAATATTGATAGATAACTTTTACAGCACTTTTTGACAGTTGTGCCCTCTGGTACTTGCTGAACTCTACCATGTAGTAACTGTTGGAGGTCTCTTAGTTTAGTATATCTAACCTCAGAATCTGAGTGAAATCTGTACAGTATTTGAATGCACGTCTTTAGTCTTCCAAATATTGTACATTGTTACTTGCCTGTGAGGCTGCAAGTTTTAGCCTATGGGCAATGCAATGTACTTGAAGTAATTTATTGTTAAGTGCCTTCAACTTCACATCAACACCATTTCTACACCCCACCATAACAGCAGCTCCATCTGTAGCTAATCCAATAAGCCAACTATAATCTGCACCTCTAATAATATTTTTTCAGTGAGAAACTCACACAAAGCAGACTTTATCATATGACGTCGCGTCTGGGAGTGAAATAACGCCATGCAATAAAATCTGTAAACCACTAGTGGTTTATCGATTTACGGGAAACGTTATGACGTCCATAACAACGTTGCGTACATAACACAAAATTATGACGTTTTTACGGCAGAAATCAGCTTTCAAAGTATTTGTCATATGATAAATAGAATCTAACATTCGTGCTCTTGTATTATTGAATTTATTAAACTCGTTGCGAAAAAGAGATAAAAATGCTCGGCGAGCCTCGCATTTTATCTCTTTTCCCCAACTCGTTTAATAAATTCAATAAAACATGAGCACTCATGTAAGATCCTCTATTTATACCATATTACTTGCTGTCTGTAATGTGTTTATTTCCAAGGAAGGCTACTAGAACTTTACCATCTGTTAAATATCGCCCGTATATTACTATTTTTTTCTCAATAGTTATGTCACAGGTCTCGTCTAACATGACTGCAAAAAATAGGCTTTCGTTTATATCCTTTATAAGTCCCTTTTCTATGGGATCAAATATTGCAGTTTTCATGTCCGATATTACCTCAGGTTTGCTATAAAAATGTCAGTATACTCGCAACCATTGGATTGTTGTAGCTCCATAAGCCATGAAAAATCATTTGCTGGAATTCCTTTTTGTGCCATTACATAAATAGTACGAAGCTGAACTAAGTGTCTTTTTGTCTGATTGTCACTAACAAAACATTTTTCTTGCTCAGTCTCGACGTTGGCAACTGCCTTTTTGAACTGTGACTGGAGTTGCAATTATTTCAAAGCAGTCAAGTGGGACTTCGAACTTTCATGTCTAGCTAGGGTAGAGGTTCTGAAACTTACACATCCTGTTGTGAATGGATAGTTTTGGCCCGTATGGCAATATGCATGACAAGTCATTCCGCACAGTTTATCATCCCATCGTAACCACGAGTACAAGCCTATCCACTTATCAGAAAACATCCGTGTTTTTTTACTTTTGGGCGCTGAATCTAATACATGTATGTTGATAGAAATGGGCATACGTTCATAACAACTTCATTTCGCGTTTCTGTTTTCGCATGTGGCGTGCATCCTTACAAAACTTTTGATTAATGGATTGTAGTTATTGACAGAACTGAATATACAATGCTCATCAGTAAAACACGACTATTATATGACGCGATCAACTGGAGAAAAAGTAACAGTTTAATGACATTCTTTAATTTTATCTGGCAGTTTGTTGTTAGCTTCAATCAAACGTACGGCAGAGTCTGCAATAAAGAAGACGTTGACTTTACGACATTAAGCAAGTTCATGCGATTCAATTCTTCAAACGCACATGCGCAGATATCCAGTGAAGACATAGTCGCAACTTTCAGTCTGATCCTTCATCTAAGTCCTGGCTGTATGTGTACGAAAATCAAAAGCTCTGGCGAGACTGGGCATTTGGACAGCCTCGTCTGAGTTTTCGCAGCTCGCAAGTGAGATGAGTACGAAATTCACATGACCGGGCTCGTTTGTTATAAATATTTATTTGATTAAAAATTTAAATATTATTATTATCATTAGATTCGTCCTGTTTTAGTGCACGTTTAAAATAATTGCGTGATAATTGTCACAATGAGCCCAATGGCCTGAGATTAGAATAATTGAATCGTGGCATGTGATTTCCAACAATGTGGTATTTTGACAAGTGTAGACTCAGACGAGCCTGTGCAGCATATTTTTAAGCTTAGAAATTCCAGAGAGTATTCTGTCATTAGCTTTATACTCATAGAATATTCAAGGGATTAGCAAAGGCTCTGATCAGACTGCGCGTATGCGCAGGCTGGTCTAAGCCTTTGCTGGTCGCACAAACCACATTGTTGGAAATCTTATGTCACGGCTCAGATGTTAATGGTACGAGTCTGATCATGAAATGTTGGCACTACAGTAAAAATTCGAATTTCGATTGTTCGAAATACTTACTGGTCAAAATAAGTTAAGCCCCATGTTACTTTTTTACATAGCCATGAAGATAATGTCCCAAAGTTAAGTTGTTTAATTTAAAAATACCAAAGGTAGTTGAAAATTCTCACTCCACCCAAGTTAAACAACAATATTTTAGGTGCACTTACATAAAGTTTCAATTGAAAATACCGATTTTCTTTGGGAAGGTGTTAAATCTTCCAAGAGTATCCATTTTTAGCCCAATTTTACTACAGGAATGATAGGGAACGAAACGAGACATTTACTGGAATGTGTGAAGCTCTATGGAAAATGTATCAATAAAATTGAAATCTAGCAAATGTTGAAAAGAAACATTGCTGCTAATTCGCTGAAAATTTCATGGAAAAATCTTTGTTCGGTAAAATGTCATTATAAATCAAACATGCATGTATTTACATTAAGTCTGTGGGAAAGTGACCGGTGGGGTTTAATTTATTTTGAATATCTCAATAAAAATTCCAAAGGGAATTTAATCACATTAAAACACTATGTTTACTCTGTTTCAAATTTTCGGCCACTTGGCCTTTATCAAGAAACAAATAACTGAATTAATGTTGTGAACTACATCTCCATTGTCTTATCCAACCAGTAAATATAAATAACGTTATGATATTGTCATGGGTAATATGACGTCACTTCCAGTACGCCAAAACGAAACGTCCTGATGCATAAGCGCCAAATGACGTCATATCACTTACCAGACAAAATCACATCCCAAATACCTGGACAAATGCATAAACTAAAATAAGAATAATAAATAAATAAATAATACAAAGATAAATTAAATAATACAAAAATAAATATTTAAAAATGATTATTTAATAATAATAATAATAATAAAATAATAATAATAAAAATAATAATATAATAATTGTAATAATACAATAATAATAATAATGATAATAATAATAATAATAATAATATAACATTTTCATTATAAGCATTATAGATTAATAAATTGCTGCACTGCTCTCATCTAAATAATATACATCTACTACTTGTCAAGCACAAAAAGTCAAAAAGCTTGGATCATGATAAGGCCCTACATTTAGTTGAGCCTGATCTGGATCCAAACCGTTTGAAATTCAATATTTTGATCCAAAGAAATCATCCAAAATGGGACACTACAACCTTTAGCCCTTTGCTTACACAGGAGATCCCCAAACGGCCACATATACAAACAGTTAAGACCCAAATGAAATGTCGCATAATACGGCACTTCATCAGGGTCCACACTGAATGTTAAGATGAAAAAGATCCCCAGACAAAAAAAAAAAAAAACAACACTTTTTATTTAATCAATATACATAGGACCAGTTAAGCAAACAATTTAAGTGTAAAAATGCGGTTATTTTCTTATCCATTAGTTAAGACATGCGTTGTGGGTGCTCAAAAGAGCCATCTCATAGAGACGGTTCTTATGAGTACCCACAACATATGTAATGGTACAGAAATAAGAAAAAATAATTGTCAGGTATACACTATAATCTGGGGACCTGAATTAAATCACATCTACAACCGGACACCCCTGGACATGCACAATGTACTATCCCAGGTTCATAATATCAAACCAGAAGGAAGAATCCACTAGTAAACAAAGGGATAAATATTTACACCATTACTACCACTAAGTGTTATTTCCACCATCCTAGAGACCTAAATAATGTAAATAGATCGGACCCAGTTCAGTTCCAATATGAGACAAACTGCCTGGATACAGATCAGAAGTGGCATTCTGTTGATCTGATCTGGACCCAAACTGTTTGAAAAAAAAGGTAAGCAATAGGCAAAAGGCAAAAAGGGGCCGATCTATATATTCAATCTAATCAACATCCAGAGTGGAATGAAAAGGGTCCACATTAAATGCTGATTATTGCACAGGACCACTGATATGAGTTAGAAGTTTAATTGCACATTGCACCCAAATGGAGTCTTTGTTCCCAGCCTAATTATCCATTTCTCTTCTACCAACTGCCTGTAAGCCCTGCCCTCTCTACCCAAGCTCTGCAAGACCACAAAATGCATATCGTCTACTTTATGGCCACTGAAGTGTCTCATTATTGGCTTCTCTGCTTGATTCTTAATATCCCTCATATGCTCGCTAACCCGTTCTTTCACAGATCTCTCTGTCTCTCCAACATAGACTGTCATCTTGCATCTGTCACACAGGAGAGCATACACCACATTCCGCAATGTGCATTTTGGATTTGGAATTGTACTGTACGTCTTGTTCCCAGCTACATCATAGACCTCCCCCTTCTCAACCGCCTGACACACCCTACAATTGCATTGATCTTCTCCTCCACCAGTATTGGTAAGCCTAGCAGTTTTACTATGGACCAGGATGTCACATAGGTTCTTATCTCTCCTGTATGCCAACATAGGAAGTTCTTGGAATACTTCCTTCAGCCTGTCTGACCTGTAGAGAGTTTGAGAATGCTTTTGCAGGATACCTCTGATGTCTGGCAGGAGCTTGGAAAATGTCATTACCAAAGGTACCCTACCTTTCTTCCCTGACTTATGCGTGGGTTGCAGCAATGCCTCCCTTTTCTGATTATCCACCCTTTGAAGCTGTCTTTTGACAAATTTCCCAGCATATCCTCTCTTTCTCAGTTGACCCTTTGGTTCTTTCCTATGTCTGGAGTAATCTTCATCTTTCTCACAAATCCGCCTGATTTGTAATGCCAACCCATAAGCTAGCCCAGTCTTGGTATGAGAAGGGTGGCAGGAACTTTTTTTTGAGGTAAAGTTGTTCATCAGATGGCTTCTTGTACAGATCTGTGTAGACGCGACCGTTTTCCAGCTTCACCCAAGTATCCAGAAATTCTATTTTTTCTTGACTGTTACGAAGCTCAATCTGTATGCTGCTATGAATGTTGTTTGCATATCATGCAAACTCCTGCAAAGATTGTAGGGACCCAGTCCATATGCCAAACCCGTCATCAATGTACCTTTTGTAAAACATAGGACGATCATACTTAATGAGTTCTTCATCCCATTTCCGCATGTAACTGCACGCAAAATTTCTCCCAAGCCTGGAACCTATGGCAATACCCTCAGTCTGCTTATAATTATGGTCCCCAAACTTAAAAGTGTTATTCTCTAAGACTGTCTTTATCATTTCCAGTACATACTCTGTCGGAATTAAGGGTGCTGTTCTTGTCTCCAATGCCTCACGACAGGCTGCTATGCCTTCCTCTTTAGGGACAGATGGATATAGTTTGCAAACATCAAAGCAAAAAAGGAAGGCACCCTCAGGTATAGGTTCATCTATCTCCTGTAATTTATTTATGAAAAGAGCAAGGTATGATTCACATTTTAAATTCCTGGATAAATGCATCAGAAATAAGGTAATCCCTCAAGGGTTTTCATTTAGCAAGGACGTTCAGATTGAAATGGACAGTAATCTGAGATATCAATGTCAAAAAGTTAGGCAAGAATCAGCTTTAAGGCTTATGGAACTTACTAAATATGCATGTGATAGGAAACTGCAACTATTGAATAGAACTATTTCAGAAATGCAGTCAGAAGTACATAAAAAAGTTGCAAGATTGACAGATAGATGGGAGGACAAAGAACGTAGAAGGATAGATAAGGTCAAACAGTATAAATGGGACAGACTCTGTAGCCCCACAGATAGAACTTTTGAAGTAGTTTCAGTAGAAGGAGATGGGAACTGTTTTTATAGATGCATGAGCCTATATTTGTTTGGGATAGAAGACAAACATGCGGTGGTCAGGGATAGTATATGCAACTTTATGGATGAGAATAAGTCATATTTTATAGGTTTAGTGGATGGACCATTTGAAAGCCATTTGAGTAAACAGCGGGAGTTGAATGGCAGTATAGATTCATGGGCAACAGAGGTTTAGTGGATGGACCATTTGAAAGCCATTTGAGTAAACAGCGGGAGTTGAATGGAAGTATAGATTCATGCGGCATCAGCATTATATGGAGTGAATGTCAATATAAGGATGGGGAATGATCTTGAATTTCATCAACATACTTTCAGCCTCTTGCAGCAAGCGGACTGTCTTACTGATATACCTTATGGTCGTAGTATTTACTTGTCTTTGAAGGATGAACACTTCTCATACCTTCGTAAGATTTCAGATTGTAGGGATGGTGAGCAGCGGAATGACCATAGAGACATAATAGACTGGTTTGAAATGGACTGTGCAAATGAGGAAGAAACTGTTCAGAAGGTAGAGCATACACAGGATATATGTAGTGATAAGAGCAAGAGTCAGAGGACGAAGGAAACTAAAACAATTGCTAAAAAACCTAACAATAAATGGAAAATGAAAAGCTCTATGAGACCTTCAGAGACATATAGTCAGAGTGACAGGCCTGAGCCATCTGTAATTGAGTCTAGTTACAAGGTAAGAGATAAAGATACTGTGGTCACTAATCTATCCAGCTATAAGCTGACTGCAGCGCAGGAGGATTTGTTGTCCAAGGGGCTAAAGTTTATCCCAGACAGAACTAAGATAGACAAGATCAAGTTGCTAGCAGGTTTAACAGAATGGGAACGTCGTATGCGTCTTCGAGAATATTTCTATGATAGGGAGAAGGCTGAAGATGAAGAAGGAGAGGAGGACCCACAGGAAAGGTTTACAGTAAAGAAGAAGAGCACTTTTACTCCTGCAAAAGGCAGGAACCTGTGGCTGGATATGTACATAGAATTAGTTAAGACTGATATTGTGAACAATTTTTAAGAAGGCCAAGAAGTTAAATCTCACTGCAGAGGAGCATGATGCTTTTCTATCTTTAGTACACAATGATAACATTATCATACGCCCTGCTGACAAAGGATCAGGTATCGCTGTGATGGATAAGTCAGAGTATATGGAGAGAATGAGGAAAGAGATGGAAGGAAGTAAATCTTACATGGAGACAGAAGGAGATCAAACTGAAGTGGCGTGGAAGAAAGTGAAAAAGCTAGTGAACAGAATGCATAGAGATGGTGTTATAACTAAGGATATGAAGCAGTACTTAACTTTTGTCAACCCCAAAGCAGGATCATTGAAAGGAAACCCAAAGTTACATAAAAGTGGTGCTCCATTCAGGACTATTGTTAGTGGCATCAACACACCAACAGAAAAGATGGCGGAAGTGGCAGAATATGAACTACAAGAGTATGTTCTTGGCTCCCCGAGCTACATACGTGACACCACAGATTTCATAAATAAATTACAGGAGATAGATGAACCTATACCTGAGGGTGCCTTCCTTTTTTGATTTGATGTTTGCAAACTATATCCATCTGTCCCTAAAGAGGAAGGCATAGCAGCCTGTCGTGAGACATTGGAGACAAGAACAGCACCCTTAATTCCGACAAAGTATGTACTGGAAATGATAAAGACAGTCTTAGAGAATAACACTTTTAAGTTTGGGGACCATAATTATAAGCAGACTGAGGGTATTGCCATAGGTTCCAGGCTTGGGAGAAATTTTGCGTGCAGTTACATGTGGAAATGGGATGAAGAACTCATTAAGTATGATCGGCCTATGTTTTACAAAAGCTACATTGATGACGGGTTTGGCATATGGACTGGGTCCCTACAATCTTTGCAGGAGTTTGCACGATATGCAAACAACATTCATAGCAGCATACAGATTGAGCTTTGTTACAGTCAAGAAAAAATAGAATTTCTGGATACTTGGGTGAAGCTGGAAAACGGTCGAGTCTACACAGATCTGTACAAGAAGCCATCTGATAAACAACTTTACCTCAAAAAAAGTTCCTGCCACCCTTCTCATACCAAGACTGGGCTAGCTTATGGGTTGGCATTACGAATCAGGCGGATTTGTGAGAAAGATGAAGATTACTCCAGACATAGGAAAGAACTAAAGGGTCAACTGAGAAAGAGAGGATATGCTGGGAAATTTGTCGAAAGACAGCTTCAAAGGGTGGATAATCAGAAAAGGGAGGCATTGCTGCAACCCACGCATATGTCAGGGAAGAAAGGTAGGGTACCTTTGGTAATGACATTTTCCAAGCTCCTGCCAGACATCAGAGGTATCCTGCAAAAGCATTCTCAAACTCTCTACAGGTCAGACAGGCTGAAGGAAGTATTCCAAGAACTTCCTATGTTGCCATACAGGAGAGATAAGAACCTATGTGACATCCTGGTCCATAGTAAAACTGCTAGGCTTACCAATACTGGTGGAGGAGAAGATCAATGCAATTGTAGGGTGTGTCAGGCGGTTGAGAAGGGGGAGGTCTATGATGTAGCTGGGAACAAGACGTACAGTACAATTCCAAATCCAAAATGCACATTGCGGAATGTGGTGTATGCTCTCCTGTGTGACAGATGCAAGATGACAGTCTATGTTGGAGAGACAGAGAGATCTGTGAAAGAACGGGTTAGCGAGCATATGAGGGATATTAAGAATCAAGCAGAGAAGCCAATAATGAGACACTTCAGTGGCCATAAAGTAGACGATATGCATTTTGTGGTCTTGCAGAGCTTGGGTAGAGAGGGCAGGGCTTACAGGCAGTTGGTAGAAGAGAAATGGATAATTAGGCTGGGAACAAAGACTCCATTTTGGTGCAATGTGCAATTAAACTTCTAACTCATATCAGTGGTCCTGTGCAATAATCAGCATTTAATGTGGACCCTTTTCATTCCACTCTGGATGTTGATTAGATTGAATATATAGATCGGCCCCTTTTTGCCTATTGCTTACCTTTTTTTTTCAAACAGTTTGGGTCCAGATCAGATCAACAGAATGCCACTTCTGATCTGTATCCAGGCAGTTTGTCTCATATTGGAACTGAACTGGGTCCGATCTATTTACATTATTTAGGTCTCTAGGATGGTGGAAATAACACTTAGTGGTAGTAATGGTGTAAATATTTATCCCTTTGTTTACTAGTGGATTCTTCCTTCTGGTTTGATATTATGAACCTGGGATAGTACATTGTGCATGTCCAGGGGTGTCCGGTTGTAGATGTGATTTAATTCAGGTCCCCAGATTATAGTGTATACCTGACAATTATTTTTTCTTATTTCTGTACCATTACATATGTTGTGGGTACTCATAAGAACCGTCTCTATGAGATGGCTCTTTTGAGCACCCACAACGCATGTCTTAACTAATGGATAAGAAAATAACCGCATTTTTACACTTAAATTGTTTGCTTAACTGGTCCTATGTATATTAATTAAATAAAAAGTTTTTTTTTTTTTGTCTGGGGATCTTTTTCATCTTAACATTCAGTGTGGACCCTGATGAAGTGCCGTATTATGCGACATTTCATTTGGGTCTTAACTGTTTGTATATGTGGCCGTTTGGGGATCATCTGTAAGCAAAGGGCTAAAGGTGGTAGTGTCCCATTTTGGATGATTTCTTTGGATCAAAATATTGAATTTCAAACGGTTTGGATCCAGATCAGGCTCAACTAAATGTAGGGCCTTATCATGATCCAAGCTTTTTGACTTTTTGTGCTTGACAAGTAGTAGATGTAAATTATTTAGATGAGAGCAGTGCAGCAATTTATTGCTCTGAAATGCTTATAATGAAAATTTTATATTATTATTATTATTATTATTATCATTATTATTATTATTATTATTATATTATTACAATTATTATTTTTATTATTATTATTTTATTATTATTATTATTATTAAATAATCATTTGTAAATATTTATTATTGTATTATTTAATTTATCTTTGTATTATTTATTTATTTATTATTCTTATTTTAGTTTATGCATTTGTCCAGGTATTTGGGATGTGATTTTGTCTGGTAAGTGATATGACGTCATTTGGCGCTTATGCATCAGGACGTTTCGTTTTGGCGTACTGGAAGTGACGTCATATTACCCATGACAATATCATAACGTTATTTATATTTACTGGTTGGAAAAAACAATGGAGATGTAGTTCACAACATTAATTCAGTTATTTGTTTCTTGATAAAGGCCAAGTGGCCGAAAATTTGAAACAGAGTAAACATAGTGTTTTAATGTGATTAAATTCCCTTTGGAATTTTTATTGAGATATTCTGTGTTAAGTGATACTCCTTATAACTATGGAAGCAAATGGAAAGAAACTACTTCTTCGGAGAGCCAAGGAAAAAAGAGCAAGGTATGATTCACATTTTAAATTCCTGGATAAATGCATCAGAAATAAGGTAATCCCTCAAGGGTTTTCATTTAGCAAGGACGTTCAGATTGAAATGGACAGTAATCTGAGATATCAATGTCAAAAAGTTAGGCAAGAATCAGCTTTAAGGCTTATGGAACTTACTAAATATGCATGTGATAGGAAACTGCAACTATTGAATAGAACTATTTCAGAAATGCAGTCAGAAGTACATAAAAAAGTTGCAAGATTGACAGATAGATGGGAGGACAAAGAACGTAGAAGGATAGATAAGGTCAAACAGTATAAATGGGACAGACTCTGTAGCCCCACAGATAGAACTTTTGAAGTAGTTTCAGTAGAAGGAGATGGGAACTGTTTTTATAGATGCATGAGCCTATATTTGTTTGGGATAGAAGACAAACATGCGGTGGTCAGGGATAGTATATGCAACTTTATGGATGAGAATAAGTCATATTTTATAGGTTTAGTGAATGGACCATTTGAAAGCCATTTGAGTAAACAGCGGGAGTTGAATGGTAGTATAGATTCATGGGCAACAGAGGTTTAGTGGATGGACCATTTGAAAGCCATTTGAGTAAACAGCGGGAGTTGAATGGTAGTATAGATTCATGCGGCATCAGCATTATATGGAGTGAATGTCAATATAAGGATGGGGAATGATCTTGAATTTCATCAACATACTTTCAGCCTCTTGCAGCAAGCGGACTGTCTTACTGATATACCTTATGGTCGTAGTATTTACTTGTCTTTGAAGGATGAACACTTCTCATACCTTCGTAAGATTTCAGATTGTAGGGATGGTGAGCAGCGGAATGACCATAGAGACATAATAGACTGGTTTGAAATGGACTGTGCAAATGAGGAAGAAACTGTTCAGAAGGTAGAGCATACACAGGATATATGTAGTGATAAGAGCAAGAGTCAGAGGACGAAGGAAACTAAAAAAATTGCTAAAAAACCTAACAATAAATGGAAAATGAAAAGCTCTATGAGACCTTCAGAGACATATAGTCAGAGTGACAGGCCTGAGCCATCTGTAATTGAGACTAGTCACAAGGTAAGAGATAAAGATACTGTGGTCACTAATCTATCCAGCTATAAGCTGACTGCAGCGCAGGAGGATTTGTTGTCCAAGGGGCTAATGTTTATCCCAGACAGAACTAAGATAGACAAGATCAAGTTGCTAGCAGGTTTAACAGAATGGGAACGTCGTATGCGTCTTCGAGAATATTTCTATGATAGGGAGAAGGCTGAAGATGAAGAAGGAGAGGAGGACCCACAGGAAAGGTTTACAGTAAAGAAGAAGAGCACTTTTACTCCTGCAAAAGGCAGGAACCTGTGGCTGGATATGTACATAGAATTAGTTAAGACTGATATTGTGAACAATTTTTAAGAAGGCCAAGAAGTTAAATCTCACTGCAGAGGAGCATGATGCTTTTCTATCTTTAGTACACAATGATAACATTATCATACGCCCTGCTGACAAAGGATCAGGTATCGCTGTGATGGATAAGTCAGAGTATATGGAGAGAATGAGGAAAGAGATGGAAGGAAGTAAATCTTACATGGAGACAGAAAGAGATCAAACTGAAGTGGCGTGGAAGAAAGTGAAAAAGCTAGTGAACAGAATGCATAGAGATGGTGTTATAACTAAGGATATGAAGCAGTACTTAACTTTTGTCAACCCCAAAGCAGGATCATTGAAAGGAAACCCAAAGTTACATAAAAGTGGTGCTCCATTCAGGACTATTGTTAGTGGCATCAACACACCAACAGAAAAGATGGCGGAAGTGGCAGAATATGAACTACAAGAGTATGTTCTTGGCTCCCCGAGCTACATACGTGACACCACAGATTTTATAAATAAATTACAGGAGATAGATGAACCTATACCTGAGGGTGCCTTCCTTTTTTGCTTTGATGTTTGCAAACTATATCCATCTGTCCCTAAAGAGGAAGGCATAGCAGCCTGTCGTGAGGCATTGGAGACAAGAACAGCACCCTTAATTCCGACAGAGTATGTACTGGAAATGATAAAGACAGTCTTAGAGAATAACACTTTTAAGTTTGAGGACCATAATTATAAGCAGACTGAGGGTATTGCCATAGGTTCCAGGCTTGGGAGAAATTTTGCGTGCAGTTACATGCGGAAATTGTATGAAGAACTCATTAAGTATGATCGGCCTATGTTTTACAAAAGCTACATTGATGACGGGTTTGGCATATGGACTGGGTCCCTACAATCTTTGCAGGAGTTTGCACGATATGCAAACAACATTCATAGCAGCATACAGATTGAGCTTCGTTACAGTCAAGAAAAAATAGAATTTCTGGATACTTGGGTGAAGCTGGAAAACAGTTGAGTCTACACAGATCTGTACAAGAAGCCATCTGATAAACAACTTTACCTCAAAAAAGTTCCTGCCACCCTTCTCATACCAAGACTGGGCTAGCTTATGGGTTGGCATTACGAATCAGGCGGATTTGTGAGAAAGATGAAGATTACTCCAGACATAGGAAAGAACTGAAGGGTCAACTGAGAAAGAGAGGATATGCTGGGAAATTTGTCGAAAGACAGCTTCAAAGGGTGGATAATCAGAAAAGGGAGGCATTGCTGCAACCCACGCATAAGTCAGGGAAGAAAGGTAGGGTACCTTTGGTAATGACATTTTCCAAGCTCCTGCCAGACATCAGAGGTATCCTGCAAAAGCATTCTCAAACTCTCTACAGGTCAGACAGGCTGAAGGAAGTATTCCAAGAACTTCCTATGTTGCCATACAGGAGAGATAAGAACCTATGTGACATCCTGGTCCATAGTAAAACTGCTAGGCTTACCAATACCGGTGGAGTAGAAGATCAATGCAATTGTAGGGTGTGTCAGGCGGTTGAGAAGGGGGAGGTCTATGATGTAGCTGGGAACAAGACGTACAGTACAATTCCAAATCCAAAATGCACATTGCGGAATGTGGTGTATGCTCTCCTGTGTGACAGATGCAAGATGACAGTCTATGTTGGAGAGACAGAGAGATCTGTGAAAGAACGGGTTAGCGAGCATATGAGGGATATTAAGAATCAAGCAGAGAAGCCAATAATGAGACACTTCAGTGGCCATAAAGTAGACGATATGCATTTTGTGGTCTTGCAGAGCTTGGGTAGAGAGGGCAGGGCTTACAGGCAGTTGGTAGAAGAGAAATGGATAATTAGGCTGGGAACAAAGACTCCATTTTGGTGCAATGTGCAATTAAACTTCTAACTCATATCAGTGGTCCTGTGCAATAATCAGCATTTAATGTGGACCCTTTTCATTCCACTCTGGATGTTGATTAGATTGAATATATAGATCGGCCCCTTTTTGCCTTTTGCCTATTGCTTACCTTTTTTTTCAAACAGTTTGGGTCCAGATCAGATCAACAGAATGCCACTTCTGATCTGTATCCAGGCAGTTTGTCTCATATTGGAACTGAACTGGGTCCGATCTGTTTACATTATTTAGGTCTCTAGGATGGTGGAAATAACACTTAGTGGTAGTAATGGTGTAAATATTTATCCCTTTGTTTACTAGTGGATTCTTCCTTCTGGTTTGATATTATGAACCTGGGATAGTACATTGTGCATGTCCAGGGGTGTCCAGTTGTAGATATGATTTAATTCAGGTCCCCAGATTATAGTGTATACCTGACAATTATTTTTTCTTATTTCTGTACCATTACATATGTTGTGGGTACTCATAAGAACCGTCTCTATGAGATGGCTCTTTTGAGCACCCACAACGCATGTCTTAACTAATGGATAAGAAAATAACCGCATTTTTACACTTAAATTGTTTGCTTAACTGGTCCTATGTATATTAATTAAATAAAAAGTTTTTTTTTTTTTTTTTTTTTTTTTTTTTGTCTGGGGATCTTTTTCATCTTAACATTCAGTGTGGAACCTGATGAAGTGCCGTATTATGCGACATTTCATTTGGGTCTTAACTGTTTGTATAGGTGACCGTTTGGGGGTCTCCTGTAAGCAAAGGGCTAAAGGTGGTAGTGTCCCATTTTGGATGATTTCTTTGGATCAAAATATTGAATTTCAAACGGTTTGGATCCAGATCAGGCTCAACTAAATGTAGGGCCTTATCATGATCCAAGCTTTTTGACTTTTTGTGCTTGACAAGTAGTAGATGTATATTATTTAGATGAGAGCAGTGCAGCAATTTATTGCTCTGAAATGCTTATACTGAAAATTTTATATTATTATTATTATTATTATCATTATTATTATTATCATTATTATTATTATTATTATTATTATTATTGTATTATTACAATTATTATATTATTATTTTTATTATTATTATTTTATTATTATTATTATAATTATTAAATAATCATTTTTAAATATTTATTTTTGTATTATTTAATTTATCTTTGTATTATTTATTTATTTATTATTCTTTTTCTAGTTTATGCATTTGTCCAGGTATTTGGGATGTGATTTTGTCTGGTAAGTGATATGACGTCATTTGGCGCTTATGCATCAGGACGTTTCGTTTTGGCGTACTGGAAGTGACGTCATATTACCCATGACAATATCATAACGTTATTTATATTTACTGGTTGGATAAGACAATGGAGATGTAGTTCACAACATTAATTCAGTTATTTGTTTCTTGATAAAGGCCAAGTGGCCGAAAATTTGAAACAGAGTAAACATAGTGTTTTAATTTATTTTGAACAGTTTATTTTGGAACTTTGAGACATTCAGCTAAAAAATAACATAGAATTCACGCAAATACTAAATGATATTTTAACAGATGATAAGAATTATCAGGGCACACAACATATTAAAATGTGTTGCAATTTGCTGTGTTGATAGCTAATTTAAAAAAAATGGGTGTCACAAAGGCTCAGATTTGGTCCAAAATGGCTGTGTCTCTATTTTAAGTCTATTTTGGCAGTCATCGGTATTGGTTGAATACAAGGATCAGGAATCGATACAATCAAGTACAAAGCCATTTATGGTCCCAAGATACCAAATGGGAAAGTAACAGAATCACAATGAACATCACAAACAAGAGTCCAGAATTCGGCCCTTTCCTTCAGGTGACCACAAGGCAGCATTGAACAGACGCGAAAGCAGGATACATCACACAAATGATCCAAAAAAGAACGGTCAGTTGAGATATTTTACTGGAGGGCTTTAACCGGTTTCTCGGCGCGCCAACCTCACCCTTAGTTATGATGTGGATCAAGACACATAGATCTTTGGTTTGCAAGAAAGATCCCTAACTTATCCATGCATCATCTCCTAGAACATATAAATCAAGATATAAAAAGGAGATAAAGCAAAGACAAGGACTCAACAGTACATAGAACTGAATACCGGAGCAATAGAAATCCAACAGGTAAACCCTGGTGGTCCTGACAAAGAGCCAAAGTATCAGGCCCCTACCATAGCATCAATAGATAAGTTTTTAAGTCGGAACCGTCATAGATTATGAAGTCCGACCCACCGGCGTGCAAGTAAAGAGGTAAGCACATTTGCCAAGCGTGACTGGGTTGACCACCAAGCAAGCAATCTGTTGCAAAACATTAATGTTATAGCCAAAAGTTCCGAAAGTCTTTGGCGCAAGAGAGAATCAAGTCCAACTAGAAGACTTTTTTACACTTTGATCATTCTTCTAATAAACCATACAGCAGAAATTGGTGAAAAATATTTTCAGTTTCTGGCTTCACAGGGGAACAAATAAGCCCCTTCATATATCATGTACATATCTAAATTATTATACAAGCCTGGCTAAGTGCGACGCTGGCCACGTATTACAGATTTTACAGCTTGTGATGTCTAATTGTGAGTTTGTCCCTTTCCTATTGGTATCCTGGGTCAGGTGTAGTACTTGATTGTATCGATTCCTGATCTTTGCCCTCTTTCTTACTTTAGTTATTTCCTCTGCATATATAAGAGTCTTAACATGCTTAATGAAAGAAACGGCAGGTGTCTTTTCACGTTCTGATTTTGAATTGGCGTAATTGAGATAAAGTGGAGTACTAGGTTAATGCTACTTCCTAAAATATACATCATGCTATGCTATAAACCTAAACAAAGCCATTCTTAGGATATGCATGTCAGAATTTTAACAAGCCAATGCAAAATTCATATACCAAACGGGATAATGGGCAATAATTGTCTGTTAAACTTGACAACTAACAGGTGTTTTACAAGCCACTAGGCCATCAAAGACATTGCTGCATAAATTGAAAACAACGTGCACTTTAGTGTGTGATCACTTGTAATGTGCCTAATAATATACAATTATTGACTTCAAGGGTTTACCTACCAGAAAAAAATGATAATTCACAGATGCCGCTATTAAAGTTTCAACTAAGAATGAGAATTTCCTACTTTCACTTTTGTTGTTGAAGTCATGTTCAACCTTCAACCTAGGGAATTTCTCACAAGTTTTGTCAACTGTTATTAAAATATTGCAATGTAGTATTTTGCATTTTGAAATGTATATTAATTCTCTGAATGTGGAATGTAAAATTTAATTATAAAACTTTTTTTATATTTTGTTTATTCAAACAAAGAAATAATCAAAACAAAACTGTTGTTGAAGTTCTTTAAAGTTGGGGATATGAAACAGTAGATCAAGTCAATTTCATGCAGCACTTGCTAGTTTCATACTCATCTTGCTATTTTAGCTTTCTAGAGGGTGATATTGCAGAAGTGTCAAAAATATTAACTTCTGAAAAACTAGCTTGAGCTGGTTTTCATCCAATATCACCTTCTTGGCCAGTTAGGACCAGTTCTCATGTAGACATAGAGATTAATAGAGACAATTTGTACAGGATTCTCTCCAGTCATATAACAACAGAAACTATCGATTGTTTAGTCCCAGCAGACACAAAACTTTAAAACAACGTCATATTAACGTAAATGCGACGATAATTTAGTTTACTGACGATATTCCAAATATTGCCCTAGATTAGGGCTTCCATGCTATTTTAATGTAATTATCAAAAACAATGGCGTTGTCAGAACGCTAAAAAAAGTTACGCACACCAAAGGGAGACTACTGGACCTAGCAGCGATTCGCTTCAATTGCGCCCTTTTCAAATGGAAACTTCACTTAAAGGAAAGAATTTGCTCCCAAAGGGAGCGAATTCTTTCTTTTAAGAGCAGTTCCTTATGATAAGGAAAATCACTTTTACCGCATTAGGTGACCTCCATTGAATTTTACTATTTTTATTACGCACGTGTGTAACTGCGTAATGGGGGCTATGCCAATGAAAAAATAATAATTTGAAGCACCACGTTCGTTTGATTCGACAAAATCAGAGCCACACGTGTCAGGTGGGTATCTTACTGCTGTTGCAGTTTAACCTGTAAATGGCAAGTTGTTTTTTTCTTGAAAGTATTTTTAAAAGGAATTATACAGATATGAATAGTTCAGATAGCATTTTTAGTTTATCTTAACATTTGACAACTTTACAAACAGCCTTTACAATTTTTAGATTAAACGTTCCAGGTACGAACCCAACAAGGATAGATATCAGATACATCAACGTGTAAAAGCATCTATCAAATTAAAGTATAAATGTAATGGTGTATTTTAATAATATATGGCAATACTTAAAGCCGCTAATAAACAACATAAGCCTACCAAGTTGCGTAGTGATTAGTATTTCATGAAGCAAAATTAATAGAAAGCCTAAATTTACTTTTACTTGCAACTCATACCGATGCAACAAAATGAACTAACGTATACCGTTTGCGCAAACATGACTTGTTGCTGTTATGCTTAACTCTAAGGCTTAGCTTTTTGTGAAAGCTTATTCTTGTAATAGATATTATCTTAAATAGTCCAGCAACTAGCTGCTGTTGCAGATATACTTTTAGATCTTGAGTTCTCTCTTAGATGTTTTCCTTCGAAGTGAATAGTCGAACTAGCTCTTGTGGTAGAACAACATTTTGGAGTTTAACCTAACCTCAAAGATATAGATGGCGCCACATAAACAACAACTTCAAATCAGCCAATCAGAGAACGCACGTGCGGACAGGAAAATGAGCGCGAATGAGGAACACAACTGGTCAATTAAATAGCAGAACCCAAACCAGCAGGAACTCCACTTCCAGACCTTTGGAGGTAAGTTTGACTCCACCATGTAACCTATTTATGTATTGCATTACTAACAGCGGCTAGCTCTGGCTGGCCTAGATGCCATCATATTTAAGAACACTTTGTTGAAAAAATTAGGCGCGTACCTTTTTTGCATCCCAGTACATTTGGCGGCATTTTAAGGAGTTTAAGATAAGTTATATTCAACACAGAAGACGTAATTGAAATGTTCATTGTCTTTTATTACATATATCAAACTTAATAATTATCAAACAATGCAATGTTCTTGTCAGTAGTAATCAAAACAGCAAGTCATCAATATTTAATAGCAATTAAGAAGCTCCATAGGTTTAAATAAACAAATAATTCAGCATTAAACTGTAAATATTTTCTTACCCATCAGTTTTAACATATGTTTTGGGTAATCAAAAGAACCGTCTCATTGAGACGTTTCTTTTGAGTACCCACAATATATGTTTTGGTTGAGAAATAGGAAAATGAAATTTTCGTTACGCACTCTTAACTATAGTCCTGAGCTCATGTCTATTCTCAGGCCTCATGAAAAACAAGTATGACCAGCAAATGCCACAGTGTCACACCAGATAGGCGGCAATCGATAACGCTCTTTGTAATCGACGAACACGGATTGAAAATGGCTAGAAACAGTGTTTTCGATTGTCATTCGACAAATGGCAATCAAAAACATGTTTCTAACTATTTCTGATCTACGATCGTCCATAGCCTATTAACGTTTTCGATTGCCGCCTATCTGGTGTGGTAATTAATTTAAGGAAACGGTTTTAACTACACTATAGACGTGCTACAAAGAGAGTAGCTTACTTTGTGTCCATGTCACGAAGGAATGGTGGTTATTTGGTAAATAACGAGTGCGCAGGACGATTTGTTTCATTACCGAATCACCACCGTTTCTGAGTGGCATTATTTTCATATCAAGGAAACACAGTTTACTTTTCTGAATATTATATACAATCCAGTGATGTTTTCAATGAAAAAAGAAGAAAACATCACATTTTAACGACCAATGATGATAAATAGTGCGTACATGTAGTAATATGATGACAATCATGTGACTTAGCGCCTTCTTGCCACTTGCACCTGTGCTGGTGAGTCTTATTTTCTAATCGTTTTTTGTACATGTATGTATTGCAAAAAGGAGTTCTGGAAAATCATATCATTACTAAGTGAGATATCAACACTGATATCATCACCGCTGGCATTTGTGTCCTAACGGTTGACAGCACCACTGATTGGTATATCAACGATATCAAACTGTACGAAAACATCGAACACAATCGATTTTATAAAGATAGTGGCCCACTTCGAGCCAAACTATAGTTCCTGATAAAGTTCTGACGTAATAGATGCGTGCGCATGCTTACACCCGAACGGCTACAGTTGCAACTTTTTTGGTTTGCAACTAGACAAAGTGAATAGCTCTATATCCCCCCCTTTAAATTCTTCATCCTAGACGAAAATGATATGTATATACTACACAGCGGGACCGCAAATAGAGCACAGCAAGGATTATTTTGTTAAAAGGCTACTGCCAGATCTTGAAACCATCTTGCTTAGGTCTAGATGAGGGAACCAGACAAGCTACTAGAGTAACGGTGCTCTGACCCACTGTTGATCTCTTGAATGTTTGTGGCGTCAATATAGGAGCGACTATCGATGTTCGAATCACACTTTTGTTACTATAGTGGGAACTATATTTCGATTCGAAGTGGGCCAATGTTGCTATTGGTATAGATAGAGACATGGGCCCAAAACTGCAATGCAGTTTAGGACGACCTAAGTTAAGGACATATTCTACTAAATACTTCCCATGTTTAAATCTGTTCAGTACTTTGCATACAGTTTGTTTTATGCATGGGCTATCCATTTATGAAATAAAAATTATATGGCATGTGCTTATTTATTTCATTTAAGAAATAGATCAGCTCTAGCAATGAATTGTTGTGTAATAATTCACTGTTTGGAGGTCGGTTGTAAAGAAGATAAAATCACGAGCGCACAACGTGAGTGATTTATCTTCGTACAACTGACTGACAAACAGTGAAGTATTACTCAACAATTCACACACTTGAGCTGATCTATTTCGATTCTAACACACAATAACCGACGAAAACACATTTGAAGTCAACTTTCCGCCATTGCACAGAAAAAATCCCGTCCTAAGTTTGACTGTGTCGCATGCGTTTATATGTAATTCTAACGTCTTTTATGCGTAAAAACGACGCTGCACCGTCTAACGCCACGGCTGACGTCATTTTACAATAACAATTGGCGTCATCTAGTCTGCGCTTTCCACGCGATTTCAAAAATGTAACATTATCGTTCGATATAACACGTTTCTAGCATTAGCTCTATAGGCGAGGTGTGCTTGAAGTTTTCAGCATTTGACCACTTTTCTAAACAAATGGAAGAATAACAGTAGTCCTAAATATCAAGCTAAAATTGTTGTAATCTTCAGCCAGCTTCTTTTTTTAACTTGAGTTATTGCCCATGACCTTAACCATTTAGAAAATGTGCAAGTATACTTGTTATCCCAAGCTGTGACAAGATACTGCATGATATATCTTTGCAATTTGTCGAAAATTGGAATTTGCTTTTAGAATAGATCATGTATTTAAAATCTTAAGAATTTATTCTTATTTCATGGACTACTATAATACCTTTCAGAAAAAAAGAATTAAAATCTGGGGTCACTCAATAATTCTCGTTCAGGAGGGCCAAATTTAACCCCACCCACATATGTTCCATGCATAATTCAATATGAAATGGCGTTTCGCTGGCTGGGCAATGATGGCTCACTGAATTCTCTCTTGGTAGCTTTGTGAATTTTCAGGAGATTCGGACCAGTATTGCAAAGAAACCTTATAGCTTTGTGATTTTTCAGGGGGAGGGAGCACTCTGAATCGGCACATGTTCTGTACAAGTATGATTAAGGTCCGATAAGACTAGGCAGATGCCTATATGACTTAACTAATTACCAATACAGTGTAAGTACCCGATTTACGTGAGCTGGCTTTTTTGAAGAGGGGTGTTCCTTATAATGGTTGCATGCTAAAATCACTTGTGCGTATGATACTGTATACATATTGCAAAATAATTGTTCCAATTCATGTCGTGATGATATTAATTCGTTATTTTAATATAAGAATCAGCATTAATATATAAGTAGTTGTGTGAAAATTGGTCAAAGTGATCCATGTGCGTACGACCTTGTAAATTATTAAGGCAACGATAGTTACTTTTATTTTCGGGATGCACGTCCAGACCATGCTTAAATCAGCCTACTCAGCTACAGAGACTCGCTGAAACCTTGACAGTTTGCACGTGGTAAGTTTATCTGTCGTACATTCCAGAGAGCGAATTAAAAGTCGCTGATCAGTCTGCGCAGATGCGCAGACTGATCTGCATCTTTGTTATTCGCATGCTGCAAACTTTGGTTTTGTCGCAACACGACCCAAATACATGTAGCAACATCCACGCCACTAAATGCGTTGTCAAATCCAACCCAACACTAATGAGTCCCCAGTATAAGCTTATTAAACTGTATTCGTCACTAATCCAGTTATAATCTTGTCTTCTCTGCCTGAAATAGATAAATGATAACATTACAACCATGCAACTAACAAGTTAGCAAAAGCATAGTTCACGAAATCAAATTTGGTGATATAGCTGTCATGTAAATATAAACAATTTACTATTTTAAAGCTGATTGACAGTTTGAGATGTTGAGAGAGGAAAGCCAATGGACATAATACTTGTTTAGTGTATATTTCAAAATAGGTTTCCTTAATTTCAGTAACATATGTTGTACACAATGGAAATGCCTCTATGAGGAATTCCAAATGTGTACCTACAACATATATCTTTTCAATAAATGCATGTTTTTCAGCATAAAACAAGTTTTTCACAAACTTCTCAACTACTTTATATGTTTCAGTGTAATGATCATGTAGAAATGAACAAGTTTTTGTGTAGTTTGGCATGCACCTGGATGACAATAATAGACAGCCAATTTTATATTATTGAGAGCTTATCTTTGGATGCTTCGTTGGAATGACATACTAACTTGGTGGTTGCCTGGTTGTTATGGGGCTTGTTTATGTGAATTTGGTTCCCAACTCTACGTAGACCAACGGCATTTCCCATAAGGTCTCTTGTGTTTTGTCACTCTTCCATGTGGTGTGTTGGGTCAGGTGCAGTACTTGATTACTTCGATTCATGCTCTCTACCTTTTTTATTTTGTTACAGTTTAGGTAGGACACTCCATTATATATAACCAGGAGTCACAGACTATAACTTCCAAATATTATTGAATTACTTTCTCTAAAGACTACTTTTGGAATTAGCACACATTGCAGACTGGGACGAAAAGTCGCATCTCGGTGCATTTTATCTGGGGTTACACTGTTAGAAAAAGCACTCGTTTAGGGGTTTCCAGCAGTCAAAGATTTAACGTATGCATGAAAACTATATTGTATATGATATGGGCTAGAGGCCATAATGTTAGTAGGTCCCCACAGTATGTATGCGAACAGCGAAGGCGCTGATGAGACTGCAGGTTTGTACAAGCGCACCAGAATCTTCGCTACTTGTGCTATATGTACCATAATTTCATAAACTTGTTCAATATCATTATTTTACCGGTCATCGTAGCACAGTCGGTAGCGAGTGCCTCTGCAGATCCAGTGGTTGCAAATTTGATCCCAGCTTGTCCCACGTTGAGACTGATAATGAAATACTATCTACGGTCATTCTCCTTCTTCGCTGATATGTGCACGATATGTGTACTTGATAACCGCTTAGGCAAGCTTGCCCAGGAAATAGTGTGGTTAGGTGAACTGACCATCTCGACATGACTATAGTTGTTGACTGCCCATTAAAATGGCGTTTCGCTTGTGTGCCAATGCTGGACCAACATTGAATGCTGGCCTGGTAGCTTTATGATTTTTCAGGGGATCCTGACCGGTATTGCTAAGAAACCCTATATTTTTGTGATTTTTCAGGATGATCCAGACCCCCCCCCCCCATTTTGGATCCGCGCATTCTGGGACTTAAAACCTCAAACCATAAAAACAACAAACCATTTGATCTTTTTAAACCAATGGTACTTTCCTTCGCGTTGGATAAGAGACGATTTAATTTATTCTATTGATGAGGGGTCACGTGTTTCATTTCAAAATATGTATCGCCTTTCTGTCTCTCATGCAAATAGTGCAGACCATCCGCAGATCCAGACGGGGGGACAGGGGTCCGCGTCCCCCTGAAAAATCACAAAGATATAGGGAATCTCAGCAATACTGGTCCGGATCCCATAAAATTTAATAAGCTACATTTACCAAGCCAGCATTCAATATTGGATTGTCATCAGCATGCCAGCGAAACGCCATTTGAATGGCTTTTCGCTGGAGGGCCCATGATGGCCGCTTTTAGTGGTATTTTGATCATATCTCGACTCATCAGCCAAAAAAACTTGTTGTCAGAGTTGGACCCCCTCTAACAAAACTTTCTGAATCCTCGCATGCATACCCTGATGAACTACTTGGCTGGTGCTGATGTAATACTGCATTCCAAAAATGACTTCAGAGTACCGGATTATGAGAGTCAATAAGAGGATCAGTAGACAGATAGATTAATACCTACATGTAAATTAATCAAAGCTTTCGTATATGAATGACTGATTCATCTTTAAAGTTCAATGTCAGTTTATCTGGCACTATACTCTTGCAAAGCTAATGAATTTCCCGAATTTTTTATATAGATCTAATCTGAAGAAAGATAGACAATGTGAATATATCGCTTTTTCTTGCACACCAGTTCAAAACTTCTGCTGTTTTTTACCCTTTATTGCACACCTACGAGTGGGGAATTCCATTCAGCTTAAATGAGTTTGGTAGTAGTATACTTACTAAGTTTACAGAATATTCTGTTAAAATTTGAATAAAAGTGACCAATGCCAGTCAGCAACACTTAAAACTGAAATGGACTTGTCCATTTGATAAGAGTGGGAAATTCCATTTGGCTTAAATGGGTTTGGTACAAGTATACGTACTGTGTTTGTCTGTGTGTCTGTAATCGTCTGTGTTGCTTTAGCAATATCTTTTGATCCAAATTTAGCTATTGTCTCGTCATCATATTTAAACACTTCATTATCTATTCCCGCTGTCACTGGCGTCTCATCCGTTTCCGGTGTCAGTGTGAATGATACGGGGTTCGATGCTTCACTGCTGCCTACAGATTCAAGCCATGGGAGTCTCTTTGGTGGGGACGGGGAATCATCCTCATCTTCAGAGGAGCTTGACGATGATACCCGGTCAACATCGGGCTGGTTCCCAATGGCACTTACAAAAGCGACGGAAGCCAGTGAGGTTAGGCTACTGAACAGACTGCTACGCCGTCTTTTACCTGAAAAATAAATCATTAGAAAGAAAAGAATGGTATACAGTCTATGGAATACAGGGCTGGTTTCCAATGGCGCTTACAAAAGCAACGCAAGCCAATGAGATTAGGCTACTGAACAGACTGCTACGCCGTCTTTTACCTGAGAAATAAATTATTAGAAAAAGGTATGCAGTCTATGGAATACAACAGGGCTGGTTCTCAATGGCGCTTACAAAGCAATTGAAGCCAATGAGGTTAGGCTACTGAACAGACTGCTACGCCGTCTTTTACCTGAAAAATAAATTATTAGAAAGAAAAGAATGGTATACAGTCTATGCTTCTGGAAAGAAGTGCGCATTTTTTTAAAACCAAAGCATATGTTGTGGGTACTCAAAGGTACAGATAGCTGTGGTTGAGGTTAAAAACTTTTTCATGCTCAGTTCAGTTGAGCATTTCAACTGCTCGTAAAATTAAAACGTTGAAAAATGAAAGCTTTTCTTGCTTTAAATCTCTCAGATGTTGTATTTATCATGCTTATAAATGTTAAAATGCCAACAATTGTTGGCATTTTAACATTCATAAGCAAGATAAATTCCATGCTCAGTTGAGTTAGCATGAAAAAGTTGTACAACCTCAGGTCCTGGTTGCTTCACTTTATTTGTGTTGTGTTTGACTCTGTTTTTTCTCTCTTCCTCACGGTGCCGTACAAACCATACAATATCTTGCACATATCTCATATGCTGAACTATTCGTTTTACACCTTCCTCCAGTTGTTTTGGAAATAGAATTGTTTTCCAGATAGTTCTAAATATAATGCATGTACTAGCTGATACTCTTGGTGGCATAATTTTTTGACTGTGCACGAGAACCGTCTTTAGGGTTTTCGAGCAGGTACAATGTTAGCCAATCTGCGCGCACATCGGCCAATTCCGTAGAATCAACCTCTGCCGTACATGGAGGGTCTACTTTTCATGGATAAGGTGACGCTGACGTCACGGAAACCATGCTGACACAATAACAGGTTTGATTGCAGCCGAGCAAACGGTTACAACATTCCGCAATAAACGTCGTAAAAAAGGATGCTATATCGATATTTTTAATATTGGGGAAAAACTAAACTTCATTTATTCTGCTGATAAAACTTTTTGGATAATCAGAATAATCGATTTTAATAGTAAGACCTGAACGCACATGCTACAGAACTAATTTTCCATACGCCAGTTCCGGTTAACCAAATGGAGTTTTTTTTTTGGTACTTAGTACTACGCTTAATGCTCCTAACATACACCCGAGCCATGATTCGATTCTCGAATTGTGAAGGACTTTCCCAAATGGCAGGTACGCTCAGATATAGCCTGGGTTCATTTTTTTTCTTTTTTTCCTCTTTCCGTTTCTTGTTCAAAAATGTCAATATCTATCGAAGTAATAATGGAAAAAGATACCTTTGACGTGTTATATTTTTATTATCTTATTTTTTAGAATATTTCGTAAGTCTTAAAATTATCAGTATCAAAACAACAGCATTTATGCTGAATATTAACTGTCCTTAATTATTGGAGGGACGCAAATAATTACCAACAAGAGAAAAACACCTGTTTTTATAAGATAATTCACTTTTCCATGCAGTTTTAAGCTATGGTGAACAGATTTATCGTGAAAACATAACTTAATTCTACTTTTACAAATGCTTTAAAAAGAAAATAGATTTTTTCAAAAAATGTTCATAGTTGCAGACTAAGTCTCTTTAAGAAAATATTGGCCAAAAAATATTGACGACTGGACCCAGGCTAGCTCAGTTGCAGAGATTACTGCTGCTTGAATTGTGAAAGTACTTTTAGCAGGGTTTAACTAGTATACTCTCTGGAAAAGGACTGTGCCTCAGTTATTCGCATGTAACAAAATCAGATGTTATTGTGACGAGGAATTGTTACTACAGCAAGCAACAAAATTGGTTTAAAAACGAGATACACTCCAGTGGTTACTATTTTGTCTGTTTCCTTATGCACTATACAATAAAGAGAGAAATAGTAAGAATTAATAATTTAAATCACTTTGACAAATAGTTCAGGTGAAAATAAATGTTGTTATAATGCGGTTGCACAAACTCGGGCCACAAGATACGAGTTCATAATTGAAAATTATTTTTCTTATTTCTCAACCAAAACCTATGTTGTGGGTACTTAAAAGAACCGTCTCAATGAGACGGTTCTTTTGAGCACCCAAAACATATATTAAATCTGATAGGTAAGAAAATACTTGCAATTGTACACCCCTAAAAATTACATTCCTGGACCTGTATAAACATAGAATGGTGAAAATAAATGAGCACGAAACCATTATTGTCAGCTGCCACAGGTCACACATATTTCCTTAAACGTGTAAAGTTAATTTCAAACATTAGTTTTTCCTAGTTTTTTTTATTATCAATTTACGCTGTTAACGCTAATTAATATGAAAACTTGTCAGTTGCCACTTTCTATCTGTACGTACATCTACTACCATGCAACTACCAGCTTAGCAAAAGCATAGTTCATGAAATCAAATTTGGTGATATAGCTGTCATGTAAATATAAACAATTTGCTATATAGAGACAGGTATTTTAGTGCTGATTGGCAGTTTGAGATGTTTTAAAGAGGCAAAGACTTGTTTAGTATATATTTCAAAATAGGTTTCCTTAAGTTGTTGGTACACATTGGAATTGCCTCATAGAGGACATTCCAATATGCGCCTACTGCATATGTCCATTCAATAAATGAGTGTTTTTCACTATAGAACAGGGTTTCACAAACTTCTCAACTACTTTTTATGTTTCAGTGTAATGAGCATGTAGAAATGAACAAGTATTTGTGTAGTTTGGCATGCACCTGGATGACAATAATAGATAGTCAATTTTATATTATTGACAGCTTATCTTTAGGTGTTTCATTGCAATGAAATGCTAACCTGGTGGTTGCCTGATTGTAATCAAGCTGATGATTTTGAAGCATTCGACTTTACTTCCATGGTCTGATCCAGAAAAAAATCTTATATTCTATGAAAAAAAATACATATTTATTAAGTTCTCACCAGCAGGGTTGCACGCCTGTATCGCCCCTTCATCTGCACCATGTTTTCTACATAGACCTTGTAAATGTCGTACCTCGAGCTGGAATAAAAATGAACTACTAGGAAAGTCAGGTAACTTCGGACATCAGGTTAATTCGGACAGCGACTTTATTTGACTCATATTATAATTATTGGAATAAAAAAACATAACCAATTAAGCAAACAGTGAAAATCCTGATGAGACGGCTCATAAGGAGCCGTCTCATCTGGATTTCCACTGTTTGCAAATGTGTATCCAAATTTCCCTGGTGTCCGAATTTTCATGACTTTACCCTAGTCCCCAATTAAGTACAACAAATATGTCATGATGTTCTGTAAACTGTCAAACATTCATTGGCACGCAAATTGTCTTACAATATACATTAAAATTTTATACATTATTCTTTTAAACATTATTCTTTTTATATAGTATTTTATTATATTTCTTGATTGATCAGTAAAAGCACAGGGGCTTGACGTTATGTTTTTTGGGTGAATTTAGGTCTAAGGAAGAGTTCTATGTGCTAAAGATTTGAAAAAAAAAATGCTCAAATCGAGTATAAGAGTATGACAAGTTTTGCTTTTTCTATGAATCAGTTTGGTCAAAATTTTCATTTTTTTTTCATTTTCCATTTTTCGCGATTTTTTTTTTATGGAAATGAAGAGAAGGCCCCTAGGCATCAGAAAAAGTAGCGAATATTCATAGATTCAAGCACCTGTGCGTAAAAGAAGGTTTTCTGGTGGTTCTTTGGATTTTATATTTAAACTAAATTCTTACTGATATGCCCTGTTGCAGAAGAGCTGTTTTACTTACGTTGTAATTAACAATAGAGCGTTTTTTTACTGCTGGCCTACGCGATTGATACCAGCATTGCATTAGCTAGCAGATACACGTGCTGCGTCCACAGATTCAACAGGATAGCTAGTCTTTGCAGCTAAGTTGGTTCAAGGTTTTATGATCGCCAAACCCTAAGACAATTCTTCTGTCAACAAGGTTCGAATACAATCGGAACTGTCTCGTTCAATTCTGTGGAATCAGACATTGGATGACATCGAGGATCCAAATAACGTGATGCTGAAGTCACAGAAACCATGCCAACACAATAACAAGTGTGATTGCAGCAAAACTGACGGTTATAAATGATGATATGTTTTTTTTTTTCAATAAAATATCGCTATAGCGATATTTTATTGAAAATACATACACTTTATCTATTCTGCTGATAAAACTTTTCGGGTAATCAGAAAAAATAGATTTTAACAGGTCTGAACCCACATGCAACAGAACTAATTTTCCTTACGCCAGTTCCGGCTAACAAAATGGAGCTTTTTCGTTCATAGTACTACGCGTAATGCGCCTTACGTTCACCCGAGGCTTGATTCCATTCTCGAAATTTGCTGGACTTTCCCGATTGGGTTCAAATAGTCAATATGACAAAACGTTCGAGTCGTTTACGGATCATTTACTTATTTAGTCAAAATTTCGCTGTTAATGCATTTTTCAAACCTTGTTGTGAAGAAAATATATTAGACAACCCACTTTTCTGGGTTCATTATTCAAAAAGCAGTATCAAAACATTAAAAATGCAAAACATAAGTGCTAATTAATTAGCCTGTAAATTGTCGCCAGACTGTCTGGGGAAGTCAATTTATGCTTGACAAAAATTCATCTGGTATAGAAACAAACAAAAATGGCATAACAAAGCGGTTTTATGCAAATCCTGAAAAGAAATATCAGAGTGACAGCCTCGAACAAACCGCTAATTAGTGTGTATGCCAGATCGTCAGCCATCTCGTGCCCCTCAAAATGTCCAAATACTATAACATGAAGTCAAAACACGACTTAGTCATTAATAAAACTTTGTCCCTAGAATGCCAAAATATTAAAGTCATTGTATAATTATACTTTTAATTAATTGGTATTTCAATGATATAAAGGTTGTTCAGTTTTGTGCTTTTTTGTTGTTTTTGTTCTCTTTTTTGGTACTTTTGCTTTGCCTTTTTCTTGTTCTGGTAACAAGGAAACACTCAAACGTAAAAAAGCTATTATACAAGCTGTCATTTGGGCATAGCAATAAATGCTGACTTGTAAATGTGTTATATAGTCAAACGGGGTATATGAGCTTGTAACATGTTAAAAAGTTCCTTGGACGTGTAATTGCTCGCATACGTGGATCAAGATGGTGGTCAGGGGGTCGGGACCCCCCCCCCCCCTGTAAAATCACGAAAATATAGGGTTTCTAGCAATACTGGTCCGGATCTCCTGAAAAATCAAAAAGCTGTCAAGTCAACATTTAATGCTGGGCCATCTTCGATGATGGCCTGGTTTTAGTGGTATTTTGATCATCTCTCCCCTTATCAACTAAAAACAAAACGTTTTCAAAGCTGGACCCCCTATGACAAAACTTTCTGCATCCGCTCATGGCTCGATTTGTAGGTTCAAACCTCACTAGACGAGTAAGTCAGTCAGCCCCACTGGGGTTTAACTTGTAATTCTTTTGCTCCAGCATTATTTGGTTGTAAGGGATCTTTCATGCGAGCCAAACATCTAATCGTCATGATCTACATCAGTATTAGTGGTGCGGTTAGTACCGTTAAATATGGTTGAGCCCTCCAGTGATCTTTTTGCTGACCGTTCCAAGGCGATGCTTCTTTGTGGGATCCATTTTGTTATTTATGCTTCATGTTTATCTTTGTTTAATGCTGTCTTGTCTGTCCCTTGCAGCCTTGTAATCATCTGTTGGTAAAGGGTTGACCTCTTTGCTCTTTTGTGTGTTGTGTGTTCTTGTGTTTTTGTCACTTTCCCATATAGTGTTCGGGTAAGGTATGGTATTTGATTGTATTGATTCTTAATCTTTGCCGCCTTTCTTACCTTTATATCCATATTCAAACTTTTATTGGCCTATTTTTATACATTTTAAGTTTCAACTAGTATTTTTAAAGTTTGTGTTACCATGGCAACTGCAGGCTTTAGTGGGATTGGGAGTTAGATGGGTAAATATATTTTAGTGGCTTAGATTTTGCTGTTGTTAGAGCTCAAAAATCACATAAAATGTTGAGTCGCGTGGAGGCTTCCTAACTTTTGCAATGTATCATCACAGGGAAACAATCAAATCAAAACAGCAAATTGTGATGAAGCAAAGAAAGACCTTCTTAACTCAAAGCCAAAATCTATTCGAGCCACCGACTGGGCCAAGCTTAAAACATGCACAAGACACCCCACCACCGATGAAAGTTTTTTAAGTCAGGGTCGTCACTGAGGCTTAGCCTCTAGGTCCTGCGCGGATCCAGAGGGGAGGACACCCCCCCCCCCCCTCCCTGAAAAATCACATAAATATAGGGTTTCTTAGCAATACTAGTCAGGATCTCCTCTGCCAACCTAGCATTCAATGTTGGGCCATCAACGACACGCCAGCGAAACGCTATCTAAATGGCGTTTCGCTGGTGGGCCAATGTTGGCCCACGTACAGTGGTATTTGGTCTCTCTCTCTCCCTCATGAGTTTAAAAAACAACAACAAAAAACCGTTGTCAAAGATGGAAACATGGAGTAAAAAAGTTGGACCCCCTCTGACAAAACTTCCTGGATCCGCTCATGGAAGCTGTAAAACGTTTTCATACTCAACTCAACTGAGCATGAAATAATGATAGCTTTTAAAAAAAACTGAAATGCTGATTAATATCGATTTTTTTTTGTTTAAGAACTCTCAGATGTTGTGTTTATCCTTCTGAAAAATGTTAAAATGCCAACAATTGTTGGCATTTTAATATTTATGAGCAGGATGAATTCCATGTTCAGTTGAGCTGATCTCCTTTTTATATCTTGATTATATGTTTTTGGAGATGATGCATTGATAAGCTAGGGTCTTACATGCAAACCAAACATCTATGTGTCTTGATCCACATCTGAACTAAGGGTGAGGTTGGCGCCGTGAAACCGGTTTAAGCCCTGCGGTAAAAATGTTTTACTGACCGTTCCAAGGCGGTACTTCTTTTGTGGATCATTTGTGTCTTGTGTTTCTCATGCTTTCGCGTCTGTTCATTGCTGCCTTGTGGTCACCTGCTGTGAAAGAGCTGACCTCTAGGCTCTTGTTGGCAATGTTTATTGTATTCTTGTTTCTTTCCCATTTGGTATCTTGGGTCATGTGTGGTACTTGATTGTATCGTTTCCTGATCTTTGCCGTTTTTCTTACTTTGAGCATGAAAAAGTTTTATAACCTCGGGGCCTGGCTCATCCTACTAACCCTGTATCTGTCTAGCTTTGCCGTGGAATCTTTTTCCCGCCGTAGAGCGGCTCGTAACCTCTGTTTGATCACTTTCAGCAGCACCAGGTCTTTCTCTTTGATTACGAGGACAAAACCTACATAAAGATAAAAATAGAAGATTGAGTGATTTATAGTTTACTCCGTCCCTTCCTGTGCTTCACAACAAATCGGTTTGCACAGAATTTTTTTTTGGCCAACTTAATCACATTTTTTGTCAGTATGTGTAATATCTATTAACTTAAAGTAAAATCATGAAGTAAATCCGTGAAGTGATCAATGCGGATATTTTCAATGGGAGGGGAGGAGAAAACTATAAGTAGGTCATAGATCATATACTGATGGACTTTAATTACGCAACACTATCTTCCCCTTATATCTTCCAAAAGACTGTTAAATGTAAACTTCCTTTGCTTCGATAATGTCATCATCAGCTGGCTTCTACAGCAAACACTTTAGTTTTAATTGTACAACTAAATTGGACGACGTTATTTGCTCCGTATGAATTAAGCCATTTGAACATTTCTTAAGGAGAGGAGATTTTAAGCTATTGAATGAAAGGGCACACCCAGGTAAACGTCAAATACGCTAATAATCTGTATCACAGACCTGTCAATCAATATGAGAGCGATTCCTCGATGACTAACGAAGTCCAAGATACAAATTTGATGCGTCTAGTGTTTCATGATTTAAAGAAGTATGGAATCTTTCATTCATAACATTTGGTCACATAAACAGTTTGACCCCTATCTCAAAACGTTTACATTTTAATGCATTGAGTTCATCTAAGTTTGACAAGTTTTCCATGTTTTACTTACAAGTGAATGCTCTTAAACATACAATCAAAATCATTGTTCTGCCTTCTTTTTCTAGACATAAATTAAAGTTGTTATCCAAGTGTTGCGTTTTTAAAGTCCGTCAGTATATATTACAATTATAAAGGAATTAAGTGGTTCACTTGCTGCGCTCATTCCCACTTAATTCCTTAATAATTGTAATATATGATCGGTTACCTATAATTATAATTGTAATATATGATCTATAACCTATTCTTATAATTGAAATATATGATATATAACCTACACACAGTCCTTTGATGTTCATTTCATAGGAGAAACCGTGTCACATTGATAGCACATAAACACATATTGTACTAATCTGAGTGATTTATATACACACATGCATGTAAAATGTCAGCAACAGAAAATCACCATTATAATGTTCCTATACGAACGTACAGCTTTTTATCTTTTATAAAGGATGGCTTTTAAAGTATATGTATGTTCGAGCCTCACCGGAGGCACAGCGTAGTGTCCTTAATTAAGACACAAACCATCTGCTTAGTACTTGTTCAATCCAGGATAGCTAGTCCTGACATGACTTAGAAATCGTTAAATTAAAACAAAAAACAATTAATTCCGTGAATTGTTTTGTAAAGAATCGAATGTCGTGTCATCTTCAAGTTAAAATGTCCCGAATTGGGTGCTGATGGTTTTAAACCGCCCAGGTGACTCTGTCTGTCTGCCTGCATGTCGTTTGTCTGTCAAAACTTCGTGCCCCTTACTCAAGCAGGATACATAAGTATAAATTGGCATATTAGTTTGTTAGATACTGGAAGCTTTGCTGTCAGGAAGTTTCTGGTTCGTTCCTTACTAGATCTATAACCCCGTTAAACTAATTTCCGACCATATATTCGACGATATGCCTCCTCCTACTAAAATTTTTAAATACAGCTTTCCCCTAAATAACAGAATCCCACAATGGGAGTAAAAATCAACAACGAAATGACTAAAATCTGCAATGTAGTGAAGGGTAAGGGACGTTCTACCGCCGCCAGATAGTCCCAGCCACGAGCTGCAGTAATGTATATACATATGTAGACTGCCTTTTTTATGCTTTTGACAGCTTATCTTGATACGTTTCATTGGTATATGTTGCCAAATTGGTAGCTGCGTGGTTGTATTACTTGACTTTTCGCTTACTGTAAAGGCGGCGCCTCATGAATGCGTAATTAGGACTGGTCAACCTTAGACATAGGTGAAAGCTGAAAATGAGGTGTGGTTTTATTCAAAAGTAACTGTATCATATTGCGACATTACCTCAATATAGACACAAAATACATTATTTAGTCCTTAAAACACCAGCAAAATAACTGCATCTGAAATTGTTTATGTAAATTAGGCAAAGATGCAAACACTGTGGACCCAGATGAGACTGCTCCTACAGGAGCAGTCTGATCTGGGTCCACACTGTTTGTCTATGAGGCTTCAAATACTTTAGTGGACGACAAAAACATACATTTTGTGATTATGCGCTTTAAGGGTTAATAAATGTGAGTTCAGTGTGTATACGGCTAGGATTTTCATGAAATGCACGCACGTTTGCTCGGCTCAAAAAAACTTATAAACTCTCTACCAAATTATGAATAAAACCTGATTTCCCTTGTTTAGCAGATGAAATAGCCGAATCACGCCCAGATATGAATATTAAAGTTGCCGCCTTTACAGTAAGCGAAAAGTCTAATGATATACAGCTTCATCTTGGGTATAACTTTATTTAATTAGTCTAGGATCATAAATTTAAATAAATTGAAACGGATACTGACAAGACATGATCAGCATTTCCGCCACCTTATATAATAGGTTCACATAAAACAACTTCTAAAAAGTCAAGACTGTAATCAAACTGTCTTAAAAAGGTCAAATTGAAACTGGAGTTTAATCATTTTAAGCAATTTTAAAATGTGTCATATTTTTAAAACAACCTTAACAAAATTAACAGAATAGTCAGTATTATTGAGTTTGTTCATGAGAATGAATAGAAGGTGGAGCATATATCACACCAAAGTACTAGCTTAAACAGTATTCTGATTTAAAAAAAAACGGAACCTTATGTGTAGTACGAGGGGCATTTGGAAAGATCTAAGCATGGCATCATAACTCCTCAATGCGTGGATAAAATGCTATCAAATAATACATTTTTGGAAACTAGAATTTAACGGCTACATGATGGTTTAATTTTTGTCGAAAAAAAGGACTCGGTGTGCACGTGCAGCACATGTATAAAATGAGTAGGGTTTATGCACTGGCTGAAATTTTAAGCAAAATATTTGTAAAAAACGAAGGAAAATTTACGATCATTGTTTGACAAGTTAACGATTTGGTGCCAATTTAATCTTTATTAAAATATATTATGCGATCACTGCTTGCACGACTTACACCTTTACATTCGGAAAACTTTGACTAATAGAGAAATGGTAAACTTTCAAATATGATACATATATGTAAATCTGTGACTGGGATAAAAGACCATACTAAGAACTCTCCAAATGCCCCTCGTAAGTCCAAAGGAACCAGAAAAACAAACTGCCCACACTACACACCGTCCAACCCGATTCGTCTAGCACAGATGATGCGCTTAGCACAGATGGCTCAGGTAGAGGGCGTTTTTTGTAGAATGTAAGGACTGACCTGTAGAATGTAAGCACTTACCTGATTTAAACAGTTCCGCAGGATTTTGATTCAAACCGATGGTGCATTTCATTTAAGTATTGTTACGAAATCGGGCTTTGGTTGGCCTTTTGATTAAAGAGCAATCGGTTGAAGTAGACGGCTTTATTTCAAGGAAAACTATCTTTTTTTAAATACCTCGCTCCAAATTACATTTGAATATCATTTATCAGCAATATACCTATTACATGAGAATGCTCAAACCCTTTCGATCCATTATACCAAATTTCGATTGATTTAAATACCGAGTTATTGAAGAAAGAAGATTGCATATTAGTATATATATAATATTGCTAAGCATAGATCACAATCCGAAAAGGATACCATTGACACAGTTCATATAGAAAATATTATAACGTTTACCACAGTCATATTTTATTTCCATATCATCAGTTTGAATAAAAGTGCTTATGGCTCTTGCTTTTTGCAACCTTAACCAATTGTTTATTTTCTATTACATGCCTCATAACGATTATATCTATGTAAATTCGTTAAACAGATGCAATACGTTCCAAATAGTGCAAACGAATCAATTATTTTCATCGTCATTGCTTCTAAAAGTAAGTGAGTGATCAGGAAGCATCACACTGCAGACCAACCCACGGCACCACGAGGAAGAGCCACAGAACATTAACAGCAACAAGACATCAGACATGGCAGATTCACTATCATAGTCTATGATTATAAATTTAAATACATTAAAACTGATACTGACAAGACACGATCAGCATTTCCGCAACCTTATGTAAGACGTTGTCATAAAACAATTTCTTAAAAGTCAGTCCTTATAGTCAGAGAGCCAGCAATACTTTTAATCAAGTGGTTGAGAAAAGTATGCTGAATTCAAAAATCAAACTCTTAAAAAAATCGACTGTTACACAAAAATTCTATGCGCAGCGGAATATCCCGGGGGTAGGCAATTTCTTAAATTACCACTGAAATGGGGTACCCTGTACCACAGAATCTAATTTGGCGTACCTTGCACCGCATGCCAATTTTTAATTAGTGCCAAAAAAATTCCTTGGTCCCCCTGAATGAGAAAAAATTGTTCCTAAACATAAAACTCATTTTGGCTATGTGAAAATGCATGGTCACCATGGCAACCCTGTTGTGCGATTCTTGCAGGTAGGGGTGTAGATTCAAATTCAATCATATCTTAGCTGATATTTATCATAGACTACTTATCTTGGTACCAAATTGAAGGTTTGACATATGCCTTTTATCCCATGACCTGAGATGCAAATTACAAAATTTGCATATTCATGAATATAAATGAAAACCTTAAAAATAAGCGGGAAATAAAAAAAAAACTGATTTCAGCCCCAAACCATCATCAAACCACCACTGTTGCATGTTTTCATATCATCAGTGATACAATTCGACAAATACTGTCACCTTATGGTCTTATATGGAAATTATCTCATTTGCATATTCATGAAAATTAATAAAATCTTTAAAAATGAGGACAAAGCCTAAGTATAAACTAGAACCCAAAGGGGTAATTAGACTTACATTGAATTCCTAGGAGCAATGCTTATTGATTTCAAATGGTTCAATGAGGCAACTTAAAGTAAAAACTCTATATTCCTCAATAACACACCCATTTGGTTATTTGAAAGGCATGGTTTCCATGGCAACCCATTATGCGATTTTAAAGACCGGGAGTATAGCTTCAAAATATTCATATCTCAGCAGCATCTCATCCTAGAACACTAAATCTAGTATCAAGTTATTTTGCAGACCAAGCACGTTTACAGGACTTCATTTGAATATTCATGAATGTTAATGAAAACATTAGAAATAAATGAAAAATCGCAGAACAATCAAGGGGTAGTACTTACAAAATTAATCATATCTCACTTGATAATTGCCCTAGAGTACCAAACTTGATATTAAAGTAATGCTAAGACATAATTCTAAAATCTTATGGGAATACAAAATACAAAAGAAATCTAATTTGAATATTCATGAATTTTAAAGAAAACATCAGTAATAAATGAAAAAGTCGTGGAAAATCAAGGGGTAATACACGCAAATTTACTCATTTCTCTTTTGTTTACTGCCCTAGAGTACCAAATTTAATATCAAAGTAATGCTAAGACATAGTACACTTACCTTATGGGTTGTTATTAACGAAATCTAGTTTGAATATTCATAAATTGTGATGAAAACTTTAGAAAAGAATGAAAAAATATGGCAAACTTAAAGACACATACATACAAAATTACTAATTTCTCTTCTGCTGATTGGTTTAGAGTACGACACTTGGTCTAATATTAGACACTGTTATCTTGGCTTTAATTCTATGCCAAGTTTAGAAGCCTAAGACATATACCAACTGAGATATGAGCACTTTTGTCAGTATGCCCCCATGATTTTAATGTGATTTCATTCTTTTCCAATGTTTTCATTCAAATTCATGGATATACAAATTAGATTCCTTTCATATCTGCCCATAAGGTAAAGGCGCTTTGTCATAGCATTACTCAGATATCAGGTTTAGTGCTCTTGGGCAAATATAAACTGAGATATGAATAACTTTGTAAGTATATTGGCTTGATTTTTCTGCAATTTTTCTCTAATTTATAATGATTTCGTTAAGATTAATTAGTATTCATATAAATTTGTTTTCATATGTGTCCATAAGATAAGAGTGCTATGTCTTTGCATTACTTTGGTTATAAGTTTTAGTACTCTAGGGTGTTTATTAAGTGAGATATGAGCAAAACTGTAAGTATGCCAATCTTAATTTTTCAACCATTTTACATTCTTTTCTAATGTTTTCATTTGAATTCATGATTATACAAATTAGATTCTTTCCCTATCTGCCGGTAAGGTACCATCATTATATTTTAGCATTACTGTGATATCATGTTTGGTACTCTAGGACAATTATCAAGTGAATACCTAGTAATTTTGTTAGAATTGCCCCTTGATTTTTCTGCGACTTTTTTATTCATTTCTTTTCGTTTTCATGAACATTCATGAAAATTCAAAATAAATAATTTGCATATCCAACCATCATATAAAAGTACTATATCTGCAGATTAATTTGATACCAGATTTACTTTTCTATGATGTGATGCTGTTGAGATATGAATATTTTTGTAGGTACGCTCCCAGTATCTTAAAATTGCATAATGGGTTGCCATGGAAACAATGCAATTCACATTAGCAAATTGATTTATTATTGAGAGACACAATGTTTTGCCTTTAAGTGATCTCCTTGAACCATTTGACATGAATAAGAAATGCTCCTAGGGGTTCAATGTAGATCTAGGTCTAATTATCCCTTGGGGTTCTAGTTTATGCAATGGGTTTGCCTTCATTTACTAAGTTTTCATTAATATTCATGAATATGCAAATCAGATAATTTCCATATAGGGCCATAAGATGACAGCATTTGTCGAATTGTATCACTGATGATAAGAAAACATGCAACAGTGGATGTTTGATGATGGTTTTGGGCTGAAATCAGTTATTTATGGTGGGGTTTTTTACGATTTTCCCATTATTTTTAAGGTTTTCATTAATATTCATGAATATGCAAATTAGGAAATTTGCATCTCAGGTCAAGAGATGAAAGGCATATGCCTAACCATTTATTTGGTACGAAGATTAGTAGTATATGATAGGTATCAGCTAAGATATGATTGAATTTGTATGTACATGTAAGAATTGCATTAAGGGTTACCATGGTATCCATGCAATTTCACAAGGCCCAAATGTGTTTATTTTTCAAAAACATTGTTTTCTCATTCATGGAGTTCCAAGGAACAATTTAGCACAAATGAAAATTTGTCTTTGGGGTGCAAAGTAGGCCAAATTAGATTCTGTGGTACAGGGTACCCCTTTTCAGTGCTAATTTGAGAAATTGCCTACCCCCGTGGTATTCCGCTGCGCATAGAAGTTTTGTGTACCAGCCGATTTTTTAAGAGTTTGATTTTTGAATTCAGCATACTTTTCTCCATAAGAGCACACCTTCAAACCTTTTGGCCTCAACCACTTGATTAAAAGTATTGCTGGCTCTCTGACTATTAAATCAAACTGTCTGAAAAGGCTCAGGTTGAAACTTCAGTAAAACTTGTCTTAAGTGGCCACTCAAAAAGAAGACCAAATATTGGTTAGTATGACCGAATATCGCTTAATGCAGGTCAAAAGTATTGCAGAATGCTCCAAAAGAGCATTCTGCAATGCTATCGACCTTCATTAAGCTACCATTTGTCTTTAAGACCCGTACTGTGTCTATTTTTGAGTGGCCGCTTAAGGCTGATTTGACTGTAGTTTTTTCTAAATAAATTTTAAGCAATTTGAAATAAAACAAACAAAATGAAAACAGAAAGTCAGTGTTGTTGAGTTTGTTCGTTAGAAAGAATGGAAGATGGAGCAGTACTATCTTAACCCATATAAGCCTAGCGCCCTTTTTGTGGACAAACAGTGTTAACCCAGATCAGACGCCACAGAACGCGGCGTCTGATCAGGGTTTCCACTGTTTGCTTACTTGATGTTCTATAAGTATTTGAATGAAAATAAAAAATTCCACCCAACAATTCTTAAAACGGAAATGGACTGGTCCAATTGATAAGAGAGGGAGATTCTATTCAGCCTAATGGGTTAAACATTATTCTGTGATTTCATAAAACGGAACTTTGTGTGTAGTCCCAAGACATAGCTGCCAAGAGTCAGGAAATGCAACAGGCTAACACATGGCATAGTGAGGAACAATCAAACATAGATACGCACGTAAAAGCATGACCACATTAAAGTTAAGCAGCCAGCTCCTTTTAACTCTTAAAGAGACTAAGTCTGCAACTATGAACATTTTTCGCATTTTTTTATTTTCTTTTTAAATCATTTGTAAAAGTAGAATTAAGTTATGGTTTCACAATAAATCTGTTCACTATAGCTGAAAACTGCACGAAAAAGTGATTATCTTATAAAAACAGGTGTGTTGGTAATTATTTGCGTCCCTCCAATAATTATAGACAGTAAATTTTAACATAAATGCTGTTGTTTTGATACTGATAATTTGTAAAGATTTACGAAATTGGTAAAATGTATACCTGAATTTTAGTTTTTTTAACTGTGTTCTTGAAAAATAGAAACATTAGTTCTAAAATTAAAAGATCAAAAGTTACAGACTATGCAGCTTTAACAAGCGTAATTGCTGTTAAACCAGAAAGGGTCATAAAGAAATATATCACTAAATCAACGAAAAAAAAATAAGCGAGTATGACCAGGAATACCACAATCAAACACTGCAGACCAACCCATTGTATCGTGAGGAAGAGCCACAGAAGATTAATAGTCACAAATAACTAGGAAGACAAACAACCAATAATACAACCAGCCCTCTCTCACCCATCAACATGATTACAAAACTAATGACACAAAGCACAATAAAACATTAATTAATACAGAACCCCCACTATGGGAGCAACAATAAACAACAAATCAACAACAGAAACACCACCTTAGAACGGACAGCAGCCTGAGTCACTGGTGGGGGGGGGGGGGGGCTTAAATGCATTTTACTTGTACAAAATATTCGCACTAGATTCATTTGTTGTTAAACACACGAAAAAAACTCTTAATTTCACCCTGACACAAGTACAAATATTTTACATACATGGAGAAGCTTACTATATCAAAAGGTGGGTGCATGCAAAAAGTACAAGCTACATTTGTCATTCTCGTTTACCAATACTAATATCAACCACGGATAGTGTTCCATATCACCAGCACAACAATGTAGTCGAATAACGACCGTGCATGTGCGATGGATAATCGTCTTTGTATTTATTGTATAACTATACATATGGAAATCAACTGTACCTTGTTAAATTTCCCATGCTTCACTGAACTTTAATATTGTACACATAATTAGCCTTTTCGTGCAGGACTAACCAATATATGTATCTGTGTGAGCATGCAAAGGTTCAGGCCATTCATCTGACAAGTGTTTTGAAGATTTCTTTGTTGGATATATGTACATAAAGCGGTAAGTTAAAAGTATAGTCATTCTTATTTATCTAAAGTCTGACGTTATTGCAGAAAGGGGCAAACTGTTTTACATGTAAGGTCATTTAGAGGCTTCATTTGTGTCCTGTCGCGTGAAAACCTGCCTTCGGTGCCCTGATAATTCCATAAGATAAGAAAAAATACCTTAGTCTCTGTACAAAATTTCGACACACTGGAGTCACAGCAACCCTGCCATCCACGCACCAGGCACAAACAGTTCGCATGGAGGTTTCCTAACTATTGTAATGTATCATCATAGCGAAACAAAGTAATCAAATTGACCCACTATGATATTAACAACAAGGCCGCGTAGCGCAGTCGGTAACGTGTCTGACTGCAGATACACATCTAACTGCAGATCCAGGGTTGAAGAGTTTGATCCGGCTGGGTCCCATATTTTCGTGGAGCCTGATTATAAAACATCGTCTATGGCCATTCTCTTCCCTTACGCTGGCTCAAGAATGGCTGCTGTCAGTTACAAGCGAAAGTATGTGCACAAAGTACTGGTTAACCACTTAGTCCAGCTTGCCCAGGAAAAAAGTGTGGTCAGTTGAACTGACCGTCCCCGACATGACAATAGCTGTTGACTGAGACATTAAAAATCGTACCAAAAAACCATTCTCGCGAGACCTGACGATACCTCATCTAGATCTCTCGCATTTCGCCCTTTGCATCATGGGTAACTAGCGATATTTGGCTAGTCCCGTTCAATTCCGCACTGCTGTAGTGACAGAATTTATTGTTAAAAAATAGCACAAAACTAAGTTTTTGACAGTTTATCATTTCTCTTTTAGTCAATATTTTCTGGATGTAAAGCCCCGAGTCATGCTAGCAGTGATCGAACAATATATTTGTAATAAAATGGCGGCTCAATCCCAGTGTGCACCGAGTGAAAGGCGACAGGTTTGTTCGTGCTAGCGAGCTTCCTGTTTGCGACAATGTACCAAAACCAACAAATGATATGAAACAAAGAAAAGGGCCCACGACTCACAGACAGTTAGAGCTAAAAAATTATCCCCAGTCGAGCCACGGTGGGCCTAGCCAAAGACAAGCACCACGCCTCTCCGCAAAAGCAACAATAATTATTTCACCAAGTAGCAGCTTTTCAAAAAGCTTGCCATCTTTCAGCACTTAGCTTAAGTGGGTTGAAAGTGAAATAGCCATCTGAAAGCGAAATAAGGAGCCGTTTCAAGCGAAAGTGATAAGCTATTTCAAAAATGACATTGAAAATGCATCACCATCTCCGCTCGTGGATATAACGATGCGCTGTACACGTCATTTTAGTTGTGACATATTGATGTAATATTCACGGAAAGGGCTATCTCTGGCTACATCACTTGGCTAGTGCTACCATGCAGATTGCAAACTTCGTCGATTATAATTGTCATCCACTTGAGGATATGATAACTAACAAAAACGAAATCACTTCCCAGAACCGACACCAGCTGCCTTGCCTATCGATTGCCAAAACACAGAGAACAAAGTGACTAAAAGGTTACCTATTCATTGTAAAAACACAGAGAACAATCAAATTAAACTAATTTATATGAATGAAACAAAGAAAATACCATACCCACATAATTCAAGACTAGAATTGTTTTTCCACGAAAAAACAGATGTCTCCCCCCTTTTGATGTCAAAAGCATGAGTCATTGAATACAATTTCAAACAGAAACATTAAATACAATTTCTAACAGAAATTCTAGTCATTTCTTGCAGACAATCTGCTCGTATCTAGTAAAGATATCTGTCAAATAAATTAACTATTGCACAATCTTAACCTGGTCTAAAATAGTCATAGATAATTGTTTTTGTGGTGCACAAAGTTCCAAGGGAAATAACACAAAGAGTATAAATGACAGAGTTACCATTCTCGCACTCTGCACGTCAACTCATGTTGGTTGATACTTGTATAAAGTTTCGTGAATATAGCTTAAGCAGTTTTCAAGTTAAAGAGCTGACACGGTTTTTGTGATGGACACTGTTCCAAGGGAAATAACTCAAACGTATAAAAGGCAGAGTTACCATTCTTGCACTCTGCACGCCGTCTCATGCTGATTGATATTTGTATAAAGTTTCGTGAATAGAGCTTAAGCGGTTTTCGAGTTATAGAGCGGACACGATTTGTGACAGACAGACGTACGGACAGACAGACAGACGGACGGACGGACGCCCGGGGAAAAACAATATGTCTCCCAACCCTGAAGGGGGGAGACATAAAAACTCTCAGTTAAACATCAGGCATCAACCCACCGTATGTTTTGACTTTGAAATAAAGAAAATTAACTTTTGATTACGCATCCTTGTCTGAAGGTCTGCTTCAATGATACCTATAAACTTTTAGCAGTACGTACTGTTAACAATTCTCACGACTCTCCAGGGTAGGATAATTATCAAGATGGTCACGCCTTCTTGGCCTGGTCTGGCCCATATTCCTTCCCAGAAGGCAACATCTAAACACCATGACACAATAACAATGAAAGCGTCAAATACCTGAAATGCATACAGCAAGTATTATAGTTATTATGATGAAGTGCAATGGGGAAAGTCCGGCACAAAAATTCGAGAATCGAATCAAGCCTCGGGTGTACGTAAGTAAAGTAACTAAGGGTGCAAAGATCAGGAATCCATACAATCAAGTACCACACCTGACCAAGGATACTAATGGGAAAGTTAAAAACTCACAGTTATACACCACAAACGAGAGCCATAACGCGCCTTACGCGTAGTACTATGTACTAAAAAGCTCCATTTTGTAAGCCGAAAATGGCATAAGGAAATTAGTTTTGTAGCATGTTGGTTCAGCCCTATTAAAATTTATTTTTCTGATTACCCGATAGTTTAATCAACAGAATATATGAAGTATAATAAATATCGCTAAAGCAAATCTGTTGTTATTGATTCATAGTTTGTTGTTGCTCCCATTGTGCCTGCTTTGAGATTAAACTCGGTGTGTCCTTTTTAGTTTTCAAGTCATCTTGCAGAGGAAGTGAGACCTGGTTAATTGAGCTATTGTGTTATTCCTTGAGTGTAGCTGTCTGTGTTCTGTGGTTCGTCCTTGCGGTGCCATGGGTTGGTCTGCGATTGTGACATTTCGTGCTCACTCGTTTTACAGCCAGACAACCACCAATTTAGCATTTCATTCCAATGAAACATCTTAAGATTAGCCGTCAATAATATGAAAGTGGCTATCTATTATTGTCATCCAGGTGCACGCCAAACTACACAAAATCATGTATTCATTTCTACATGCTCAATACACTGAAACATAAAAAAGTAACTGAGAAGTTTGTGAAAAAAACTTTTATGGTGAAAAACACTCATTTATTGGATGGATATATTTTGTAGATGCACATATGAGGCAATTCCAATGTGTACCAACAACATATGTTTACTGAAAATAAGGAAACCTATTTGAAATATACCCTTATCAAGAATCATGTCAATTAGCTTTGTCTGTTGTAAAACATCTCAAACTGCCTACATGTATCAGTATTAAAATATCTGTCACTATATGGCAAATTGTTTATATTTACATGACAGCTATATCCCCAAATTTGATTTCATGAACTATGCTTTAGCTAAGCTGGTAGTTGCATGGTTATAATAGGTACATGCACTATAGTATAGATTTTATTTTCTTGTATTTTGGGATCATATGTTCCATTGTGAAACTTTGAAACTATTAGAGGATCACTGATGAAAACCAGCGGTTAAGATATCAAAACATAGTATCGTCTATAAAATTTAGAAAAGGCCTCGCGAAGTTCACGATACCGATAGCCTTGTTTAAGAAGTCTCTGAGTCAACAATTTATTGCAAGTGTTGAAGTCAGCAACATGGCCAGACGCTCCAGCAAAACGAATGAGCTGATAACTGGATCTTTCAGTTGATATTAAAACAAAGACGAAGGGAAGCAACTCAAAAGTTGCTATTATTACAATTCCTGGCTTGCTTAATATTTCTTTGCTTGGTTAATACCATATTATTCAAGTTGTATATGTTGTGAAAAGGAAGACAGTAAAAGCATGTAAATTGTATTACACAAGAATGATCGAACCCGATTTTGTTGCAAGCAAACACCAAATGCGCATATAAGCCTGCGCACTCGCACAGGCTGATATCTGCCTTTGTTATTCGCTTTCTGTAAAGTAGCTACATTTACCTCATACAGACAGTTTTTTGTTTGATTTGATTCTTTGCGGGACGTAAAGAATCAAATAAAACAAACAAAACAATCAACAATCTTTCCGTTATAAAAGGAACAAAACGATCAACAATCTTTAAGTTATAAAGGGATGGGTCTTCCTGGGTTGAACCAGTACTAAGCTTTGATTAGATTAATGTTTTTGCTCAAGGACACAGCACAGTGAATCACGCAGACAGTCAATCTCTTGCTAAACCCTGTTGTTGTGTAGTCTGATCTGCGGCTCTACGCATTCGAGAGAATATGGTTTAAGCCGGCGATATGGGAAGTGAAAGTTTTTGCACTTTCCTTACAGAGTCACTGTTTATCCAGGTTATGTATTTTTCGGGGGACGAAGACAAAATCTGAATGACAAACAACAAAACTTTCGAATACTGAGATCTTTCACGATTTGAGTAACCAAATGCGAGTAAAATTACCGTACTTTTTGTGGGACATAGGCTAACAATGCAGACCCAGATCAGACGCCACAGAACGCGGCATCTGATCAGGGTCTCCACTGTTTGCTAACATGATGTTCTATTAAAATTTGACTAAAATGAAAAATACCACCTAACAGTTTGACTGGTCCAAGTGATAATAATGGAAAAGTCCATTCGTGGTTGAAATTTATATGTTTACTTACCTCTAGTCTGTGGTCTAAGAAATGTTTCCACATTGCAAAAATCTTGAAGAAAATCTGAAATGGCGAAAAAAAGACTCACAGTGTTTGTAATACAAGATTTTGGTACTTATCGAATTGGCGAGCAGCGAATGCTCAGCCGAGTCTGCGCACATAATTAAGCTAACTGCTAGTTGAGGTATGGCGGGCCTAGCAAAAACATACATTAGACACCTTCCCACTGATGAGATGATTAGGTCAGGTTCGTCCCTGAGTCTGAGGCCTTACCGCAAAGAGATTAAAAAAAAAAGCATAGCAACGAGGCAAATTTTCACCTACCTCGACAACAAGAGCAGACAGAATCGCCATCGAGCCAATATGAAATATGAGTGTAAGTTCTTCTACCATGGTGTGACTTTTATGAGCAGCACATGGAACATTAATGGTAGAAAGGATACGCGCATTATTTTACACCTTCCTCGAGAACAAGAGCAGACAAGAGTCGCCATCGAGCTAATATAAGCTCTTCTAGCACGGTGTAACTTTTAGGAGCAGCTTAGGGAACATTAATGGTAGAAAGGATATGCTTATTTTTTACACATACCTCTAGAACAAGAGCTGACAGAATCGCCATGGAGACAATATGAAATATATGTGTAAGCTCTTCCAGCACTTTGTGACTTTTATATGCAACATGGGGATCATTAATGGTATAGAGGAGACATGCATTATTTACACCTACGTCTAGAACAAGAGCAGACAGAATCGCCATCGAACCAATATGAAATATATGTGTAAGCCCTTCTAGCACGGTGTGACTTTTATGTGCAACATGGGGATCATTAATGGTACAGATGAGACAAACATTATTTACGCCTACATCTAGAACAAGAGCAGACAGAATCGCCATTGAGCCAATATGAAATTTATGTGTCAGCTCTTCCAGCACATTGTGACTTTTATGTGCAACATGGGGATCATTAATGGTATAGAGGAGACATACATTATTTACGCCTACATCTAGAACAAGAGCAGACAGAATCGCCATTGAGCCAATATGAAATATATGTGTCAGCTCTTCCAGCACATTGTGACTTTTATGTGCAACATGGGGATCATTAATGGTATAGAGGAGACATACATTATTTACGCCTACATCTAGAACAAGAGCAGACAGAATCGCCATTGAGCCAATATGAAATATATGTGTCAGCTCTTCCAGCACATTGTGACTTTTATGTGCAACATGGGGATCATTAATGGTATAGAGGAGACATACATTATTTACGCCTACATCTAGAACAAGAGCAGACAGAATCGCCATTGAGCCAATATGAAATATATGTGTTAGCTCTTCTGGCACATTGTGACTTATCTGCATCATTGGAATCATTAATGGTACAGATGAGACAAACTTATTTACACCTACCTCTAAAACAAGTGCAGACAGAATCGCCATTGAGCCAATATGAAATATATGTGTTAGCTCTTCTGGCACATTGTGACTTATCTGCATCATTGGAATCATTAATGGTACAGATGAGACAAACTTATTTACACCTACCTCTAAAACAAGTGCAGACAGAACCGCCATCGAGCCAATATAAAATATATGTGTAAGCTCTTTTAGTACTGTGTGACCTTAATGAGTAGCATGGGGAACATTAATGGCAGAGAGGAGACTTACATTACACAATGGCCATTGAGCCAATATGAAATATATGCGTAAGCTCTTCAAGCACTGTTTGACTTTTATGTGCAGCATGGGCAACATTAATGGTAGAGAGGAGACATACATTATTTACACCTACCTCTAGAACAAGAGCAGACAGAATCGCCATCGAACCAATATAAAACATATGTGTCAGCTCTTCTAGCATGGTGTGACTTTTATGTGCAACATGGGGATCATTAATGGTATAGAGGAGACATACATTATTTACACCTACATCTAGAACAAGAGCTGACAGAATCGCCATGGAGACAATATGAAATATATGTGTCAGCTCTTCCAGCACTTTGTGACTTTTATGTGCAACATGGGGATCATTAATGGTATAGAGGAGACATGCATTATTTACACCTACGTCTAGAACAAGAGCAGACAGAATCGCCATCGAGCCAATATGAAATATATGTGTAAGCTCTTCCAGCACTTTGTGACTTTTATGTGCAACATGGGGATCATTAATGGTACAGAGGAGACATACATTATTTACGCCTACATCTAGAACAAGAGCAGACAGAATCGCCATCGAGCCAATATGAAATATATGTGTCAGCTCTTCCAACACATTGTGACTTATCTGCATCATGGGGATCATAAAAGGTAGAGAAGAGACATGCATTATTTACACCTACCTCTAGAAAAAAGAGCAGACAGAATCGCCATCGAGCCAATATGAAATATATGTGTCAGCTCTTCCAGCACATTGTGACTTTTATGTGCAACATGGGGATCATTAATGGTATAGAGGAGACATACATTATTTACACCTACATCTATCACAAGAGCTGACAGAATCGCCATGGAGACAATATGAAATATATGTGTCAGCTCTTCCAGCACTTTGTGACTTTTATGTGCAACATGGGGATCATTAATGGTATAGAGGAGACATGCATTATTTACACCTACGTCTAGAACAAGAGCAGACAGAATCGCCATCGAGCCAATATGAAATATATGTGTAAGCTCTTCCAGCACTTTGTGACTTTTATGTGCAACATGGGGATCATTAATGGTACAGAGGAGACATACATTATTTACGCCTACATCTAGAACAAGAGCAGACAGAATCGCCATCCAGCCAATATGAAATATATGTGTCAGCTCTTCCAACACATTGTGACTTATCTGCATCATGGGGATCATAAAAGGTAGAGAAGAGACATGCATTATTTACACCTACCTCTAGAAAAAGAGCAGACAGAATCGCCATCGAGCCAATATGAAATATATGTGTTAGCTCTTCTGGCACGGTGTGACGTTTATGTGCAGCATCAAGAACACAATGGGTGAAGGGAGACATGCATTATTTACACCTACCTCTAGAACAAGAGCAGACAGAATCGCCATGGAGACAATATGAAATATATGTGTAAGCTCCTCTAGCACTGTGTGACTTTTATGTGCACCATGGGGAACATTAATGGCAGAGAGGAGACATACATTATTTACACGTACCTCTAAAGCAAGAGAAGACAGAATCGCCATCGAGCCAATATGAAATATATGTGTAAGCTCTTCTAGCACGGTGTGACTTTCATGAGCAGCATGGGGAACATTAATGGCAGAGAGGAGACATACATTATTTACACGTACCTCTAAAGTAAGAGAAGACAGAATCGCCATTGAGCCAATATGAAATATATGTGTAAGCTCTTCTAGCACGGTGTGACTTTCATGAGCAGCATGGGGAGCATTAATGGCAGAGAGGAGACATACATTATTTACACGTACCTCTAAAGCAAGAGAAGACAGAATCGCCATCGAGCCAATATGAAATATATGTGTAAACTCTTCTAGCACGGTGTGACTTTCATGAGCAGCATGGGGAGCATTAATGGCAGAGAGGAGACATACATTCTTTACACCTACCTCTAGAACAAGAGCAGACAGAATCGCCATTGTGCCAATATGAAATATATGTGTAAGCTCTTTTAGCACAGTGTGTCTTTTATGTGCAGCATGGACAACATTAATGGTAGAGAGGAGACATACATTATTTACACCTACGTCTAGAACAAGAGCAGACAGAATCGCCATTGAGCCAATATGAAATATATGTGTCAGCTCTTCCAACACATTGTGACTTATCTGCATCATGGGGATCATAAATGGTAGAGAAGAGACATGCATTATTTACACCTACCTCTAGAAAAAGAGCAGACAGAATCGCCATCGAGCCAATATTAAATAGATGTGTTAGCTCTTCTAGCACGGTGTGACGTTTATGTGCAGCATCAAGAACACAAAGGGTGAAGGGAGCCATGCATTATTTACACCTACCTCTGCAGGTAGGACAAGAGCAGACAGAATCGCCATTGAGCCAATATGAAATATATGTGTAAGCTCTTCCAGCACTATGTGACTTTTATGTGCAACATGGGGATCATTAATGGTATAGAGGAGACATGCATTATTTACACCTACCTCTAGAACTCGAGCAGACAGAATTGCCATTGAGCCAATATGAAATATATGTGTAAGCTCTTCTAGCACGGTGTGACTTTTATGTGCAGCATGGTGAACATTAATGGTAGAGAGGAGACATGCATTATCTACACTAACCTCTAGGACAAGAGCAGACAGAATCGCCATTGAGCCAATATAAAATATATGAGTAAGCTCATCTAGCACGGTGTGACTTTTATGTGCAGCATGGTGAACATTAATGGTAGAGAGGAGACATGCATTATTAACACTAACCTCTGGGACGACAAGAGCAGACAGAATCGCCATGGAGCCAATATAAAATATATTTGAAAGCTCTTCTAGCACGGTGTGACTTTTATGTGCAGCATGAGGATCACAATGGTAGAGCGATGACATGCATTATCTACACTAACCTCTAGAACAAGAGCAGACAGAATCGCCATCGAGCCAATATAAAATATATGTGTAAGCTCATCTAGCACGGTGTGACTTTTATGTGCAGCATGGTGAACATTAATGGTAGAGAGGAGACATGCATTATCATCACTAACCTCTAGGACAAGAGCATACAGAATCGCCATCGAGCCAATATAAAATATATGTGTAAGCTCTTCTGGCACGGTGTGACTTATGTGCAGCATGGGGATTATTAATGGTAGCGAGGAGACATGCATTATCTACACTAACCTCTAGGACAAGAGCAGACAGAATCGCCATTGAGCAAATATAAAATATATGTGTAAGCTCTTCTAGCACGGTGTGACTTTTATGTGCAGCATGGTGAACATTAATGGTAGAGAGGAGACATGCATTATCTACACTAACCTCTAGGACAAGAGCAGACAGAATCGCCATTGAGCCAATATAAAATATATGTGTTAGCTCTTCTAGCACGGTGTGACTTTTATGTGCAGCATGGTGAACATTAATGGTAGAGAGGAGACATGCATTATCTACACTAACCTCTAGGACAAGAGCAGACAGAATCGCCATGGAGCCAATATAAAATATATGTGTAAGCTCTTCTAGCACTGAGTGACTTTTATGTGCAGCATGGTGAACATTAATGGTAGAGAGGAGACATGCATTATCTACACTAACCTCTAGGACAAGAGCAGACAGAATCGCCATTGAGCCAATATAAAATATATGTGTAAGCTCTTCTAGCACTGAGTGACTTTTATGTGCAGCATGGTGAACATTAATGGTAGAGAGGAGACATGCATTATCTACACTAACCTCTGGGACGACAAGAGCAGACAGAATCGCCATGGAGCCAATATGAAATATATGTGTAAGATCTTCTAGCACTGAGTGACTTTTATGTGCAGAATTGGGATCATTTATGGTAGACAGGATACACGCATTATTTACACATATTTCTAGGATAAGGGTAGACAGAATCGCCATTGAGCCAATATGAAATATATGTGTAAGCTCTTCCAGCACGATGTGACATGTATGTGCTAATGGTAGGGAGGATACATGCATTATTTACACCGACCTCTAGAACAAGTGCAGACAGAATCGCCATTGAGCCAATATGAAAATGTTTAAGCTCTTCTTGTACTGTGTGACTTTTATATGCAGCATGGGGATTATTAATGGAAGAGAGGAGACCTGCATTTTTTACACCTACCGCTAGAACAAGAGCAGTCCGAACTGTCATCGAGCCAATATGATATATATATGTTAGACCTTCTTGCACTGTGTGCTCTTATATGCAGCATGGGGATCATTAATGGTGGAGATGATTACACCTACCGCTAGAACAAGAGCAGTCCGAATCGCCATCGAGCCAGTATAAATTTATGTGTAAGCTCTTCCACCACTGTGTGACTTTTATGTGCAGCATGGTGAATATAAATGGTAGAGAGAAGACATAGATTATTTACACCTTCCTCTAAAACAAGGGCAGACAGGATCGCCATGGAGCCAATGTGAAATATATGTGTAAGCTCTTCTAGCACTGTGTGACTTTAATGTGCAGCATGTGGATCATTAATGGTAGAGAGGATACACGCATTATTTACATCTACCTCTAGGATAAGGGTAGACAGAATCGCCAATGAGCCAATATGAAATATATGTGTAAGCTCTTCTAGCACTGTGTGACTTTTATGTGCAACATGGGGATCATTAATGGTATAGAGGAGACATGCATTATTTACACCTGCGTCTAGAACAAGAGCAGACAGAATCGCCATTGAGCCAATATGAAATATATGTTTAAGCTCTTCTAGCACTGTGTGACTTTAATGAGCAGCATGGGGAACATTAATAGTAGAGAGAAGTCATGCATTATTTACACCTACCTCTAAAACAAGTGCAGACAGAATCGCCATCGAACCAATATGAAATATATGTGTAAGCTCTTCCAGCACTGTGTGACTTTTATGAGCAGCATGGGGATCATCACTAGAGGCAGCAGCTCGCTTTGATCGGTGATGCTGCATGTGTGTATGAAAATTTGCCTGTGAATATAAACGTAGAATATAGTTTTAGTACTGTAAATTTATAAATTTCGCGAGAATTTTATTTTCGCGAATTACGTTAAAATTGTCAGCGATGTTAAAATTCGCAACATCGGCATGATTTACAGTACCTTTCACACTATTCTTTACAACCTAGTTAACCAGAAGTCAACTAAGGTGAACGAGTTATTAACTCTTAGTCAACTGCCTAGTTAACTTTTGTTTATTAAAACAGTATAGTAAACTCCTGGTTTACATGTAATTAACTTTTATGTCTATCCTTAGTCTGCTCCTAATCGATTTTTAGTGAATACCTTCTATGGTACTGTACCTACATCAGTAAATGGTAGAGTAAACTTATTTTCGGAGGGTTATATTTTCGCGAGTGTTATATTTTCGCGAGTGTTATATTTTTGCGACGTTTCGCGAAAATAATACCCTCGCACTAATTTCTGAATTTACAGCAGAAAATTGTTATGCATTTTAGTAGAGGATATTACAATAAATTTAGATTTAATTTTTGATTCGATAATATGCAAGTTTAGTTCTATTGAAGGCCGCTTCTTTTTGAAAAAGAGTAAATAAGAAAAGAAGATTAAAATAAGAAATAACAGTCACACATTTCCATAATATGTCTGCCTATGATTTCTGTTTGTCAGATGGCCTCTTTTGAACTCAGTTTCGAAAGAGCTATTATGTAAATTCTGGTTTCGTCCTTTGGAACTAACATTTAATTTGATTTTCTGCATTACTTAAAATTTGTTAAGAAACTTTGATTACTTAAATCTCTGCTGAAATATTACATGTAGCACTCCCTGATGTCGCTAACATAGATTGATCAAAATGTACAGTCAGGGAGCAAAAGTGATTCCACAAAGTCAGAAATCCTATAGACTAAAATGCATTTTCACGTTTGCAAGAACAATTATCTTTGCTACAGCCAGCCAACATATAATGTCTTTGGTGTTATTTGAAGGTTAAATGAATGAGGTGGCATTCGTTATATTTTCATTTAATATCATCCTTGTGTTTTAAAGCTGCAAAGATTTAAACAATTTGCAAGATTCTTTTGACAATTTTTGGACAACTTCATCAGTGACGTCAATGGAAAAGCGACATCTTTAAAATTTTGTAAAAGTTTTAAATGTATTTGAAAAATGGAAAGTTGATCAGCATCTAAATAATACCGTGCATGCATCGATAATTCAACTTCACAATAATTGCAACATGAATGCTATTTGATCTTGATATCATGCAATAAAATGACTCTTGTAAACATGAAAATGCATAACCGTATATGAGAAATTAATTTTGTGGAATTACTTTTGGTCTGTTCATGAGATGTCGGTACTTGTCTCAAATCTGAGGAGTCAATGGCCAAGCATGTCTGCGGATCCGTCCAGTTTTCTTTGAGCCTTCGTTATCCACACACATATAGGAATGATAGAATAAATGTAAGGGAAACCCCTACTAGGTAGTTATACATGCATGTTGAAAATAACGGTTTTACGCTTATGCATTATGTAGATAAATAGGGCCCTCTTTGAATACTGTATATATAAATAAATAAATTAATAAATAAACTAAAATATCATTGCCCGATATGGTGGCTTACAGGTACAAACGTATCAATAGAGCCAGTTGGCGTTTACCATTTGCATTAAGCCACACTATATATACACAGCATCAAATGTTAAGCACTCTTAACTTCGTTGCTAAATTTTTCAGAGTACGGTTATGTTATGTAAATAAACCTTATAAATGGATATAGATGTATCATGTATGGATAAGATAGTGTATCAATTATGCTGTTTTGCCAAAGTATTTGATCGAGAGTTCAACAAAAAGCATATAGAGGTCAACTTATTTTCATTGCAACTTTGTGTACGTAAATAAATGACACTTTGGCAAGGAAAAGGCACACAATTTGTTTCAAGATGTTGGGGATTACTTCTTAAAGATTTCATGGCGATAGGGAGAAGATTTGATTAGTCGCGAAAACTCATGATTTTGTAACGAAATCCGAAATCACATGTATTTTTTAAATTTTCATTTAAATAATTATGCAGAACTTCACAACAGATAAAGATTGTTCATGTTAATTAAATTTCTTTACGGTAGTTTGAAAATTATATCAACAAAATAAAGACGGTGCTTAATTTGTGCCGCCGTGTATAACTAAGCTTGCATACACAGCTATCTGGAGGGTTAAAGACCAAAACTTTAGTCCGATTGTTCATATACATTTCTACTACATGTATGTTTGTTTTTTTTGTTTGCTTGATTTGATTCTTTACGTCCTATCAACAATCTTTCAGTTACAAAGGGACGGGTCTTCCTGAGTTGAACCAGTACTAAACTAGAATTAATGTTCTTGCTCAAGGATACAACGCAGTGACGCCGGTGAGGCTCGAACCCGTGATCCCTCGGTCTCGAGTCAAGCACTCTACCACTGAGCCACTGCGCTCCCACTACATGTATGTGTTCGAGCAGCGAAGGCTCAGATGAGCATGTGCAAATGCGCATGCTCGTCTGAGACGTCGCTACTCGCATATGCTACAAGGACCCAACTAACTTACCTTTTGTATTAAAGTATGTATAGCAGAAGCAGATCTACGGTGATGGCCCCCGTTGTCCACCATATGTCCCCCTGATGAATGATTGTCGTTAGCGTGTGGCGTAGTTTGGTTATCGTTGTTGTGACTATTCACTTCCTCCAGAAGTTCAACAATGGATTCAAAGCTCCAGGTTCCATGTTGACTTTTATTCAGATACTCGGGTAACAGGATAAATAATGCATCCGTGGCTCTCTCGTGTAGAAGTTCGTTTTCATATAGGGAATCTGAATTAAACATAAAATTATTCAGATACTCAGGTAACAAGATAAATAATGCATCTGTGACTCTTTCGTGTAGAAGTTCGTTTTCATATAAGGAATCTGAATTAAACATAAAATTATTCAGATACTCGGGTAACAAGATAAATAATGCATCTGTGGCTCTCTCGTGTAGAAGTTTATTTTCGTATAAGGAATCTGAATAAAACATATGGTAACATACAGGTTACAGAGTATGACTCCTCACAGATGTACATGTAAGCAAGGAGGTGGTTGACTTATTCTAAAAGACTTTATGTTTATGACATAGATTTGTCCTGTAAAATAATATATGAGCCCCCTTCCCCTCCTCCGTGGCCGCTAGGTTGCTGGCTGTTTAAGGCGGCGATTATGTTGTCGTTGACGAGTTGTTTACTGTTGTTTGGTCCTTGTTTTGTAATGGAGTTCTAAGTTTTGTTTCTAGTCTTGCAACCATAGAGAGCTGGTTGCTTTACTTGAGCTATCCACTGACCTGTAACTGGACCAATACAACATCACGTGATTCATTACATTTTTGTTAATACCTGATTAACATATGGCTCTTTTACAGGCTAGGGGAGCTCAGTGGCTCAGTGGTAGAGTGCTTGACTCGAGACCGAGGGGCCGCGGGATCGAGCCTCACCGGCGTCACTGTGTTGTGTCCTTGAGCAAGAACATTAATCCTAGCTTGGTACTGGTTCAACCCAGGAAGACCCGTCCCTTTATAACTGAAAGATTGTTGATGGGACGTAAAGAATGAACTAAAAAAATCTTCTACAGGCAAATGTGTCAGTGACACACCGGTGGCCTTTCTACATAAAGTATATGAAGCTTAATACAGCTGACCTCAAACCAAAAATAGTAAGTGAGTATGATCAAGAAATACCACAATCACAAACTGCAGACAAACCTTAAGCATCGTGAGGAAGAGCCACACAACAATCACGAGACACCAGGAAGACAAGAAAAGCAACCAGCTCCCTCTTTACTCATCGAGATGAAAACTAGAACGGACACATAGTAACAACAAAACATAGAACAATTACAGAATACCACAATGGGAGTAACAATCAACAACGAATCAACAACAACAACAACAGAACCACTGCCTTTGAACAGACAGAAGCCAGAGCCACTGGGGGCTTAAATGCATTTTACTGGTACCAAATTTTCCCCCTAGATTCTGCTGTTGTTGAAGCACAAAAAATGTTAAGCTCGCATGGAGGATTCCTAACATCATCGAGAAACAATATAATCAAATTTACGCACTATGATGAAACAGAGAAAAGAGCTCACGAATCACAAATAGTCAGAGCTAAAGAAAACCTCAAGTTGAGCCAAGGTGGGCCCAGCTACAGCCAAGCATCAGGCACCAAAACACCGATTAAAGCTTTACGTCAGAGCCGGCATTGAGTCTGAGGCCTGACCCACCGTTTTGCAATTAAAGAGGAAACCATAGCTATAAACCGTGATTTGGTTTACAACCAGGCATGCAAACTGTCGCATGATATCCAAGTTATACCCAACTTTTTCATAACGTTTGATAATCTTTTTGAATTGATCACTAAAATTAGGTTTTCCAACATTCTTTTGAAATAAAAAATATAGTTGTACATGTATATACAAAATATAGGTTCTGGTATGCCCCATTGCGGAAGAGTTTTTAAACCAATATTGTATTTAACAATTAACTCTGAGTGTCTGTGGTAGAATTAAGAAAATGTTTTCGATTTTTTATATCTATATCCTTGTTTTAATAACTTAGCAGTCAAAATAGGTTTCTATTGTTGAAGTCTTCAACATTAGAACATACTCTCGCAGAACGAAAAGGTTGCAAAATATATAGACGATAGGAAGGGTAGCGAGAAACATCTCCATCAAGAAATGGGAAATTTACTATTTCAATATTAAAATCATCACGTTTATCATAAATCTTAGATGAAACTATGCCATTCGTTATGGACAAGTCCAAGTCCAAAAACAGGCCTTCTGTGTCTGAAGAATTTGCTTTATTTAACTGAAGTTGGGTGGGATATATCTGACCTACCATATGTCAAAACAAGGATTATCAATATTAATTAATTCATCTAAATATTCGAGTAGGGGTTAAAAGCCTTAATAATAGATGTATCAGTTTGATTATTGTCTGACAGAGACAACATGAAGTCCCTCTCATAACAAAATAAAAACAAATCTGCAACAAGAGTAGCACAATTAGTACCCATTGGAATACCTACAATTTGTCTATATAATTTCGAGCCAAATCTTATTAATATACTGTCCAAAAGATAATGGAGAGCATCACACATTTTCTGACATGACAACAACTTATTTAATTTTTTAGTTGTAATGGTTGTTTAGAAGTAAAAAAGGCACGGTTCTCATTACAAGCCAAATAAAGTGAGCCCTCTCTGTTAAAAATTGTTCAATTAATTCCGTCAGTTTTTCTATGATTAGATAAAGAGGCAACGTAGTATAGAGAGTAGAGAAATCATATGTAGACAAACAGATGCTAGGAAACCTTTAGATTTTAATTTATTAAGAATCTCACCTGAATTTTTAATAGACCAAAATATTTTTTTTACTATTCCTTTCATAAACTGTTGTACAATATTTTATAACATGGTTTTTAATAGCAGTGAGGCAAGAAGTCAAAAGTAAAGACAACTCTGTAGTAGTACATGAGCTAGAATTAGCAATAAAACGGGACTTATAGGGTCGTTTATGAAGTTTAGGTAACCAGTATAACGTAGGAAGCTTGCTATGATACCCATCAACAAACACACCAAACTTAGCTGCCTTATGGCATCGATGCTTATCAACGACAGACGTCTCATTAAGCATATTTTGCTTAAATGTTTTGTCAGTGTTAAGTTCTTGCTTTAGGGTGTTAATGTAGTATATTTTTCAAACGATCACAGCATTGTTAGCAGCCTTATCTGCGGGTACCAAAACAAACCTGGACCCTTTTCTTCAAATTTCTAAAAGTGAATTTAGGTTTAGGTGGTAGAAGATCTAAATTATTGCAATAACATGAAATTCTACCATCAATAATTTTAAAAAATATTTAATTTCCAACTAGTTAAGGCATTAGTTTCAACATGATTTCGTTTAAACCAGCGATTACAAAATTCTTGTAAGGCGGCAGCAAATTCCTCACAATATGTTTTGAAGTCTATTGGCAAAGGAAACCTATATTTAGGTCCCTTACATATAATGTACCAGATTCTTGAATCAGTTATGACTTTTAAATCTCTACTGACTATATGACCCGCAGGTTGATATCAATACGTAGAGTCCTTACAATCTCAAGAGTCAGGAATAGTAGTTTCAATATCAAGTTCAGTTACTTATTTATTATAGTTAAAACAGTACTACGAATAGGTTAATTGTACTTGTAACAAATGATACGATGGTCATCCAATAAAGAATGAGACTTTCTTCATAGTATAAAAACCTGTGTGTGCATTTAGTTAAAATTCGCCATAATAATAGTATGACATCTTAGCAATTCAGAAATAGATACAATATATTTGTGATTGATCAGTTTCCATAGTAACTGAATGTTTTGTGGAAGGGCTTGAAGGCACATGGCCACGTTTATATTATTTTTTGCATACCCACCGTCTTTCGAAGTCTTTTATTTTCGAACATTGATATAATTTAACCTCTTGATATCAATTATTCTGCTGAACAATCTTAGTGTTACATAAAATGTTATAAAAGAAGAACTAAATATGCATATCCATTGTTTTGGTTGCCTAGCAACCAATTTACTTGATTTTGCATAAACACATTATTTTGCGTTGCCATGGAAACTATATAAGAGAAGGATATCACACAAAATGTATGATTATGTGCAGCTGATCGTTATTAAGTATACATGAACAGAACCCTGTTCACTTTAATTGCCTTCGACTATTTGATATTAGCTTTTAAAGTTACGAGGTCAGCGAAAAATACCAGATAGTTCTTGAAATCTTGATTTTTTAAGCTTTGTTTCCATGGTAACAGCTCGAAACTCTAGAACATTACTTTACCCTATTGGTTATAGACTGAGTGCATGAGCATATATAAGTAATACTAGAAAAATAAACTATACATCTTAATCTGTTGCCATGGTGACCATCTATACTGAGCCGGCCACGGATGCTTGCCTAGTCTTCTAATGTTGCCTAGCAACAACAGTTGGAACTACGTAACACGTCAAATATGGTACATGTGAACAGCCAAAAAGATGTGTTATCTTTGAACAAGATTTCATAAGCCTAGCATGTCAATTCAGTGCGCTATAGAAAAAGTCTCATTCTTTATTGGATGACCCTCGTAGGTGATTCCTTTTTTTTCAAAATAAGTAGGAATAGAAGAGATAACAGATTTATCTTTAAATATACTGGGTAAGTTAATGAATTCGATCCTCTTGTTGACAAATTGAATTTTGACAAAATGTCTAATATGATTAATTTCAGTCTATATATGGCCAAAGAGCATGTTGAGTGTAACACCTATTAAGAAGTACTGCATCATAAAATCGATGAGTTCTGTCATAGAATTTATTAGCCTCAATATCCAATTTACGAAGTGAAGATCTAGAAAGAGTAACTAAACGTGAAAGTGCCATATGTCAGCTTGAACGTTTTAAGATGATACTTCAATCTGAAAGTGTTAAAACATGTCTGGTTTTGAGTTTTAAATTCCATTTTTTTCGTCTACCGAGTGATGGCATATTGCGTTTACGGATATCTAAAAGAGAGAAAAAAAACTATCAAATCAGGTGATCTAAAAATGTTACCTTCATGGTAAATATTACCATTAAATCAAGTGGATGTGGTGTTTATAATAATTTTATCCACTTTAATTCTATTTCATCCCTGAGAATACTCCTATATCTTTTAGTTGAATAACCATCATAAGAATCTTTTCAGCAGGCTGAATTGAATTATTACTAGGAGAGTGATTAGTTAACTTGAAATGCCTATAAAGAAAAATATCAATTTTGGCAGGCTTTTTCACTCGACGATAGTGCTCAGAAAGTCTACTTTTTAGAAATCTACAAGTTGATTAAAATCTCAGGTTAATATTAGTTGACCTTCGATCAAAACAGAAAGTCATCTAGTGTATGTACTTAATAAAAATTTTAAAAGTTTCCAGTAAAATCCACAAGCACAGATCATAGTATTCCTACTTGTAATGGCACAAGAATATATATTGTTTTACCAGCAATTCGTATATACAAGCAATACACATATAACAAAGCAACAATCTCTCTCTCTTTCTCTCTCTCTCTCTCTCTCGCTCTCTGATCGAGATTCGAGACGATTGCCAAATTAGATTAACACAACACAATACAAAGACATAAAACTATGCAAAATCCCACACACAATGTGATGTTTTTAAGCATTTAATGAAATTCGCTTTCTATCTCGAGCTCTTATAAGTTGTTAAGAGTATCCACAACAACTGTTTTGGATAAGATCACACGGTGATTTATATGTTTTGTCTAGAAATATGCATGATTAGGAAATGAATAAACTTTCAGCTTGACTTACTTTCTTGATATAGCTGGTTGACGTGAACGCTCCTAATTGCAAATACTGGTGCTTAGCAAGCAATGCGGTTGTTACTAACCTGACATGATAAGTATATCACATATAATTTGACCAATCACACAAGCGGCATCTAAACTACTGAGCACACACACTAATATCAGGGCCACGTGAGTATGTAGAAGTTTGTTCGTTGTCTTGCGTACTCTGAAAAATACAAATAAATTCAAGTTCAAATAAGTACTTTTATATATAACACGTATGCATATTGACAGGCAATTTCAAGCTTAGCAAAACCCAGCCAAGTTAGCAAAACAGCAAAATGGCATAAAACTGAAGTCAAAACAGCATAGATATTTTGTCAAGATAACAAAACAGCAAAAAGGAGAAATTTTTAGATAAGTTAGCAAATCAGCATAAAATTTTGTCAAGCTTGCAAACCAGCATGAAATTTAATTTTCTAGTTTTCTTCCTATTGCAGACAAGAAAACAGTATTTTTCAATATTATCATTTCTTGACCAAAATATCTACTTACAAAAGTCAAGCTCGATCTTCAAACAAAGAACCATTATGATAAAAGTAGCATAAAATTTGATGTTCAGGTTTATGCTGTTTTGCAAACTTGGCCAAAATTGTAAGTTGTTTGACTGTTTTGCTTACTTGGCCGAGTTGTTTAGCATCTGAGGGATCGCGCTCACATTAATAGTAGATCAAAAAGCATTAACACGCCAAGATTCATGTTTTTTTTCTTTAAAAGCAATGTACAAAATACAGGCTTACGTTTCTTGTCCATCTGGTTTAATGAATTATTTTGGGATGGTTCGTAATATATATCAAGGGGTCACAGTAATTTAGTAAGGAATTCTGAGGAAAGGAATTCAAAAATATGCCCCACAAGCTCAATAAAAAGTTCCTCGAATTCAATTCGACTTAAACGGGTACTTCGACTTATCAGATATATCTAATTATAGTTTGGGCAAAAGTTAGGGATTAAGCACAATATTATCAAATAAGTTAAAGCCTATCATTTACAGTGTAACCTTAAATTATTAAATTCAACTTATGTTTAAAATATACATGTATAGTTCTTTTCGCCCCTGTACATGTACTGATACTGATATCAGTCGTAGATGTTGATATTGCCTATTTAAATCCATTCCAACCACTAGTATTCCACTTCTTATGTTGTGTTGAATTTTAATTTATGCTGGCTCAAACAGTATTTGAGAGGAATGATAAATTTAGTGAAAAGACACATAATATAAAACAACATCTATATGAATACAAAAAATCATAATTCATCAGACTTTATACATTGTAAAAGTAAGAAAGGCAGCAAATATCAGGAATCGATACAATCCGGTACCACACCTGACCCAGTATACCACATGGGTAAGTGACAAAAAAAAACAATTTAACAGTACAAACGATAGCCAAGAGGTCAGCCCTTTCCCTGCAAGTGACCACAAGGCAGCAATGAACAGATGCGAAAGCATAAAAAACACAAGACATAAATAACACAAATGACCCACAAAAGAAGTACCGCCTTGGAACGATCAGTAAAATTATTTTACTGGAGGGCTTAAACCGGTTTCACGGCGCCAACCTCACTATTAGTTCAGATGTGGATCAAGACACATAGATGTTTGGTTTGCATGAAAGACCCCTAAGTCTAACATGTACATAGAACCATCAATTTCGGTTACTATGTGTTACAAGTAACCCTTAAATGGATCCATTTCCTTTTATCAATCATTATAAATAATACAGTAATTCTGTTCACCCATATACCTATAAGTCGTGGTTTCCTTACGCTGTTTTCTGAGAATGGCTAGAATATCATCAGGATTGATTACACTATCTCTACCTAGATCAATAGACTTTCCATCGTCTTCAATTTCATCACCGTCCAGATCATCCACGGACTTTCTCCTCAGATCTCTATGGCTGTGGTTTTCCTTTTGAACATACAGACCCATGCTCCACTCTTTTGTATATTGTTTTTAACAAATACTTTCTATTTCTGAACGTTTCTTCTTCACTTCTTCCTTTTAAAACCTTTTGAACATGGCTTTGTTTTGTGTTTGCTTGATTTTTTGTTCTTGTTGTTTTTTTTATTGTTTTTTTATTTGTTGTTGTTTTCTATTGTTTTTTTTATTTGTTTTTGTTTTTAACAAGAATTATCTGTTTCTGAGCGTTAAACACTTCAACCTTTTAAATCATTTTGAGCATGTCTTTGTTATGAAAGAAAAATGGTAAACCATTAATGATAATGGCTAAGCCAGAACTTTGAAAAAGTTACGCACATCAAAGGGAGACTACTGCATCGAGCAATGATTCTCTGCAATTGCGTCCCTTTTCGAAATTTAAGGAAAAAATTTGCTCCCAGAGGGAGCGAATTGTTTCCTTTATGAGAAGTTCCTTATAATATGGAAAATCACTTTAATCACATAAGTGGCCTCCCTTGAATGTTACTATTCTTGTTTTGATACATTGTCCTTATCGCATCGCTGAGCAACAAATGTTCAGGCGAGCCTGTGTAAATGTGCAGACTCGCCAGAGCCTTTGCTGCTGTTCGTATGCACATATTGGTTGGATGTAGAAAAAGAGTAAGACCACATTTTAGTGATACACGTTAGTACCAAAGTCTCATACCATGGACCATTATAGTGACCGACGATTACAGAGCCATCATCAGTGATAGCTACAACCATTTGATATCACCATTACATGTATACTCAGAAAAACAATTGACGGATATTAGCACTCTCTTTTGACTATATCACATTTAAGAAATTAATTCTTAAACAGTGTTTTTTTATATTTGACAGAACTACCAATCTACAATTCAGCAAAATGCAAAGTGAAATTTACGGGTCATTTGCTACGATACAGTACCACGCTGAATGTATCAACCCTATATACTGAAAGTTCACAAGCAACAAAATTCGCTTTTATATTTTTTGCTGCAAACTTGACCTGGTCTTTGCTTGCTTCCTAATTCCTACCACAGAAAAGTTTTATCACCCATGTATCAGTTGTTGCACCTGATAATGCAACAATTTCTTCGCCAAAATGAGCAGATATGGCAAACTCTATCCAATATTACAACAGATTGGCAGTAAAACATTGACAACGCCTGCAAAATTAGGTGTCATACATTTGACTGAGAGTCAGCAATGCTTTTGGGACCAATCGCTATGGAATACAAACGATAAAAAAGGGTTTTAATAATGTTTTAAAGTCTGTGACTTTTCAGTATAGAGGGTTAAACCATTTGAAATTGTACTGTATTATAACCATTGAAGCGTGGCTTAATCTGAACATCATATCTGGAACTATGAACCGCATATATATTTAGTTTATTTTACATTGTATTGAATGTTAGAAATAAGATTGCATCTAAATATCCTTCAATTGTTTTTCTTAGTATATATGAGGTAGTGTTGGCCGTTATACACCCGTGAAATTTACAAAATATGAAACGTGTATAAATTGCACATGTTTCATCATGCCATTAAGCATTTGATGTGGGTGTACATGTATCCTTTTAAAACAGAAAATGCTGACTGCATTCGAATATTTTAAACAAAAGAGAAGGCTGGATCGATTCGCGATCAAATGTTTCATATTTCAATATTTTACTCTGAATTTTGCTGTAAATCATAATAAAACCACCATGTCTCTGCATGCGGAATGTTATTCAACACAAAATACTATAATTATCTTAATTTTCCCCTAAACTTCATTATTGAAATTGTTAGAATTTGCATGATGAATTAAATTTCAATCAGTAAATCAAACAAACGCAAAACTGAACGAAATTACTCCTATAGGAAAAGCGGGTCGTACTAGACACCGTAAGGTACCGCGCGAATCTTGCCTTTGCATCTTTGCATTTTTACCAACCTTGCGTTACCAAAAACCCAACCTTCCGGTATCATTATCTACCTTGTGGTACCAGTGCTACCTCGCGGTACCTTGTGCCCCTAGCGGTATTTAGTAAGACACAGGAAACGTATGAACAAACGAAATAGTCCCAGATCAGGCTCCTCTAGTAGCAGTCTGATCAGGGACAATTCGTTTGTTTTCTTAATTAAACAAGTCAGATACATGTAAGCCTTTTCATACTAGATACCGGTAAATAGACACTTTATCAAACAGAGAAGACCCGATGAAATGCCACAGAAGGCGACATTTCATCAGAGTCTTCACTGTTTGCTAAGATAAAAAAATGATAAAGATTTTACGGACATAAGTACACTATAATTTAGAAATTTCGACCTGTCGCATGTGACACCTTAAACACAAAAATGGAGTATCCCGTAGTTATATATATTGTATCAATATGTTTGGAAAATCCATCTAAATGATAAGAATATAATTGTTAATTAGAATGGAGTCGTCCAGATAAAATTCCAGGATGTTCCACCATAAAAAAAATAAAAATTAAAAATAATGTAAAAAAAAGTGAAAAATGCTCGACAGAAATTTGTCGCAATTCATACATGTATCCATTGCAATTTTCATGCTTTACTGTCCAGCAAGTGCATACACAGATATATCAATGGTCAAATTTATGAAGACACAAGCACACTTGACTCCACCAGCCATAAACTAATCAACTTTTATCTGTCCGTGAAATTCAATTGTTTGATTTATACATTTGTTATTCCTTATGTATATGGTTCCTTAGGCTCATCGGAAATGCAGCGAGTCCGGTGGTAGGACGTCTTCCTAAAGAAGCTTTGAAGCAGATGGAATTTCCAAGTTTTGGTTTACTACCATGCAACTACAAGCTTAGCAAAAGCATATTTCATGAAATCAAATTTGGAGATATAGCTGTCATGTAAATATAAACAATTTGCCATATAGTGACATGTTTTTAAAAGAGGAAAGCCAATGGATTTAGTGCATGTTTCAAAATAGGTTTCCATATGTTGTTGGTGCACATTGGAATTGCCTCGATGTGCATTCCAATGTGCACCTACAACATACGTCCATTTAATAAGTCAGTGTATTTCACCTTAAAACAGGTTTTTCACAAACTTTTCAACTACTTTTTATGTCTCAGTGTAATGAGCATGTAGAAATGAACAAGTTTTTGTGTAGTTTGGCATACACCTGGATGACAATAATAGATAGTCACTTTTTTATTATTGACAGCTTATCTTTAGATGTTTTATTGGAATGAAATGCTAAATTGGTGGTTGTCTGGTTGTAAGCATATTTTAAACGTTTAGAAGAACTGGTTCCCGTTGTGTGTGGGGTTTTGTGTTCGGTCCTTGTTTTGTTATGCAACAAGTTGTTTCCTTTCTAGCTTTACAATCATCTCGCTGAGGAAGAGAGAGCTGATTGTTTTACTTTTATTGTCTTCTTGATTTCTTGCGGCTGTTAGTGTCCTTTGTCTCTTCCTCGCGGTTCCTTTGGTTGGTTTCCATTGTACGATTGTTGCAATAAGATCAAATTCAGGACGGAAGCATATATAATAGCTTATGTGTTCCCTATTTTGTTTTAAGTTTTGTCATACCTAAGTATTAAACCGTCTAACATCTTTTTTTTCCAGTATATATCCTATTCCCATTTAAATAAAGAATATCGAGCAGATTATTGTTTTAAATATTAAGTACCAAATAGTGTGTGTGCGGGTGTGTGTGACAAACGCGCGTTTTAGACAAGGGATTGGCTTGTAGGGCATGTGAAAATATATTTCGGCAATAGCTCATGATTATCATCTTTTCTTTTATTTCGGCAATAACTGATGAGAGCCCTTTTGCGCTAAGACAATATCATGAAGTCTAAAATTCAGAATGAAATCTCAAAACGTCTTAATTATTAGTCAAAATACGTAATGCCAAATCGAAATTTCAAGTTACACTGTACGAAGTCGAAAGTAAAGGATAACTGATCTACATTTCCATGTGTTTAGGAGGCGGAATAACGATATGCCAAATCGGAACTTTACAGATACAGTAAAACATGTCTTAAACGGCCACTCAAAAAGAAGACCAAGAATTAGTTTTCAAGAGAGAGAGCATTCTGCAATATTTAGTAGTTTTAGGGCTGGCCAGCTGGATTGGATTTTTTTAATCGGTCTGGTAGAAAAATTTCATTTGTACCAGTTGATACATGTAGTAAAACTGTGTAAAATAAGGGTGGTTGCCAGAAACAAAAGTGGCGCAGTTTTTCAGGCGACATTTCGTTACCCCGCCCACTGAGAATGTATTGTAGTATAAATGTGTGAACATTCAACAAAATTTCAATATGTATGAGCGTATATTGACTACTCATGGCCTTCAATGGAAGTTCAACACGTAATTATTATTAGAATTCAATAAAAAAAAAGAAGTTAATCTACATTCAGTGCTTTGGTGTTACCCCACCCACACATTTTTCATTCTTTTTTGTTTTGTAATATAAACAACGTAGACATACCATGTTAGACTTTTAATGACCTTAATTTTGTTTGATAAATACAATAGATATAGCCTAATCAGGTGATTTTATAAACTACCATGAATTTATGCGAATTTGAAGGTTAAATCGTATTCGTTGCTCTTCTTTAAAATAGAAACGAGATAATTCTACACCAAATATTTATTAAGCAATCAAAAAATCAAACCGGAAACTAAGACAAAGACAAATCTCATTAATAATAATACTACCCTGAACTAATCAAAATCCATCTGTATACAGTTATTCACCATAATTGCTTTGTTTTTTAATTATAGTAAGTGCATGCTTTAAATATAGTGCAGACGAATATTTGACACATTTACATTCTCCTAATGGTGGTAGCAGATGTGCACTTTGGAATTTGCAGTGATATTAGACAACAAACGTCTTACATGCCGATATCCTCTACAAATAAACCGTTTCAAATGTTTGTTTGTTCGAGTTGATGCTATTTGTCCATGTTTACAGGTTTTTTTTCAGTCATGTTGACACGGTTTCCAGGAATAAGCCAGTACAAAGTATAATACATGTATAAACATATATACAATGTTAGTTAGGGTATGAGTAATGGTATGGCGCCTAAATCTACCCTAGTTACATCAATACTCATACCCCACCTAAATTTGTCATATTCCACCCATACCCATAACATCTACCCCTATAGCTGATTTCATAGGCCTTCCGTATTTTTCCGGATTTCCACCGGGACTCAAGTCACATGTACTAATATCACATGACTTTCTCAGCCAATCGAAATTTGTTCCATTACCACGAGACCGAGCAGCCATGTGCTCGAGACCAGCATCAAAACACCAAAACAAATACTGTTTTGTAAGCAAACAGGCTTGTATATATTGCATACGAAGTGAGGATTAGTTGTATGGGGACACTTAGAGCCGCTTTGTATGTTTATTGTTGCCTCAAAAACCAATTTTATGTTTATCAAACAGCACCCGTGGTTGTTTACAGGCTGATGACGTCAGCATTTAGTACGTCACTGCACTGGTGTTACTGCATGACTGAGTCGAGTCGGTGTTTATGTTAACATTTCACCATTTGAAGAATGACTCAAAATATCGTCAAAAACATCATTGGTAATGTGGCATCCAGCTATCAAGTCAATATAGCGATAGAAATTCCTAATATAACCGAAAATGCATAAATTCGCACGTTTTCACTTGTCAACATTGGGTATCTGCAATGATTATTTAAATATATGTCACGTTGTTGGGAAGTGTTTTTGATTGGCCTGATGTTTTTTTTTTCTAATCGGGAGGGCTCGGAGCTAATCGGAACATGTCGGGAAAACTCGGCATGAAATTAGCTATGGATAAAGGTAGATATGCATGGAGCTAGGTATAGGTAGGGTAGATATGGTAGGGTTGGTTAAGGATGAAAAGTGCCAGTATTCTTGCACACCGGATTAGGCTATCTGAAATTTTACCCTGGGGTAGAAAATCTTTCCTTACCCATGCTATCTTACCCAGGACGTCAAGTAACGTCATAATGTGAAATGCATCTTAGCGTATTCAGGGATTACTGGAAGCTTATTTTAAAATAAATAAATAGATCTAAATAAATAAAAACAGTGGTGAGCAAGAAAAAGAATCCATTATACGTGTGAGGGTAGGATAGAAAAAGCCTCGTGATGCCAAACGGTGATTCTCGGGACTGATTTTCTATTATACCTTCACACTCATGATAGATCCTTAGTGTTTAATGGGGCAAAGCCTTGCAGGGAATGGCTAATAAACCTTGAATACAATCATTTGGAATAAAATTCAATCTCTTCCCATTCATTTGTCTGTAACTTTTCAATAGAATAAGTAAAGAATGCGGAGCAACAGTTTCCTAGGAAACTCTGGTTAGTACTAGCTAGTACATAGCTACCATTTGTCATTAAGACCATTTGAAAGGCCGTTTAAGTCAGGTTTTACTGTATCATTTCAACCTATCATCTCGATAATGTGACTTCATATCAATGAGAAAAAAATGCCTCGAAATAGGAAATAATTTATTGTTTTGTTGTGTGTTTGTTATTTGTTGTTTCTTTTACTCGATATTTTCACGAATATCATACTTGTCGTGTCGAAATTCCTCGATTTCATATTTTTCTCTCTAAAATATTATGTCTGCTTTTATATACATAAAAATGCACAAGTACGCTTGTTTTCAGACTCGATGCATATATGAGCCGCGTAATCGGGTGCTGTTACTTTCGTACCTCCATCCTACCCTGTTTTGATACAGTTTAGATGTGTGTGCATGTATATGAGACTCGCAAGCGCCTTTTTTGCACCGAATTATATGCGAGAAACAGCAAAGGCTTTGTCGCGCGCGTTGACTTGTATGAGCACGAGTCCCTTCTCAAACTAGTACGGGTACTCATTTCTTAAGCCCTGGCTCAGATACATATTTATAATTCAATAAATTTGGATATAGAAATATAAAATATTAGCCCTTCAATTTACTTTTACTGTTTAACTACCTTATTTAGATACACGATGAATGATGGGTTGTAAAACTGAACGGCGGAATTTTTCCTAGCTATTGACATGATTAATTGTCGTCTGCCGATAACCTTTGCAAACAGTTTGAACTGGGCCCAGGCCCAACAAAACGTCGGGCCTGATCTAGATCGAACCTGTCTGACGCTCTGTTTTTAGTTCTGAATTGGACGCTCTGTTTTTATTTCTGAATTGGTCTTTGAAAAGAAGGTATTTTGAAGAAAATATCAGCAGACGACAAAACTCTTGAAAATGTACCTCCTTGGTACGGTATTTATGGCAGTACCAAGGAACGGTGCTCTCCATGGATCCTTGGATTAGAGGGAATTTCACTTTTCTATATGTTAGCCGTGTACTGTTGGTATTTTGCGGATCCTGGCACAACAAAAATACAAACGAGTTGTTCAGATACGTGTACGAGTTTGCCCTGATATCGAAGGGCCTCGTAAAATTATCTTATCCTAGTTTTGGTAACCTCGGGTGTTAAGGGTGCTTCTTATATTCTTGATTCCCCCTTTAAATGTGATTTTAATGTTCGTTTATGGCGCTCTTGTTCTGTTATTTTTGAGTGTGTGTTTTTTCTGTTCCAGCGAAACATGATTTTACATGTACTTATTACTCGTTTCCTCTGGCTCTTTCATTGTGGCACATGCGCGGATCCAGAGGGAGGATAGGGGAGGGTCTGGATGGGGTATAATGATTAGTGGATAATGGCCCTTTTTTATAATGAATGGTGAATAATGAGCCAAAAAAGTAATGAATAGTGAATAATGAGGGCCTAAAAAATAATGAATACTCCTATTTTCTTAATGAATTGAAGAAAAAAAATTGAATATTGAATAATCAGATTCCTGCCATCTTTCTTACTTTTTAATGAATAATTGGTCTTATTTTAATGAATGACCCACAATTTTAATGAGATGAATAATAGGCTAAATTTTTAATGAATAGTGAATACCAGACCCCCTCCCCCATCCAGACCCTCATAGGGTGTGTCCAGACCCCCTTGCCAGCTGAAACTATCACAAAAATAAAGGGTTTCTTATCAATATTAGTCCGGATTCCCTGAATAGTCACAAAGATATCAATCAAGTCAGCATTCAATGTTTAGCCATCATCCGCACGCCAGCAAAACGCCATTAAATGACTGTTCATGACCTACACTGATAGTTTAAAGTTTTCGGCTTTGTTTATCAATGATTTAGACGCTTTGTGTTTACACTTGCTTCTTGCGTTTGATAGCTTAACCTTTTGTATTCTGATGGATTTCCCCATACAGATATGTACAAGAAAGGATGGGATTGTCCATTAAATATTTTAAGGGTTCACATGTAGAAATTTCCTAATAAGTATGTGCTTTAGTTTTATCTATGCAAACACTGTGAAGGCCCTGGTGAAATGCCGCATATTGCGATTTGCATAAATACATTATTTTTGGTAAAAAATAAGTTTGCATGTATTGCGATGTATATTGTAACTCTATTTTCCAATATATTGATATACTGCATTGAACTTGCCACCAATATTTGCCTGAGTAAAGGCTGGTTCCACTTGAATGTAACAGAAACTATCAAAGTATACCGTTTAACTCGAGCCTTTCACATTGTATTTCCAATCAATGTTGGTCATGACAAAGGTTGCTTCCATTTAAATGTTTCAAAAACTACCAAAGTATGTCATTTAACTCGTGCCTTTCACAGTGGATTTCCAACCCGTATTGGTCTGGACAAAGACTGACTCCATTTAAATGTTTCAGAAACTATCAAAAGAAGTCATTTAACTCGTGCCTTTTGGGTTGTATCTCCAGCCCATAAGGGCCTGTACAAAGGTTGGCTCCATTTAATTGTTCCAGAAACTATCAAAGTATACCATTTAATATTGCGATTTGCATAAATACATTATTTTTGGTAAAAAATAAGTTTGCATGTATTGCTATGTATATTGTAACTCTTTGTATTCTGATGAATTTTCCAATATATTGATATACTGCATTGAACTTGCCACCAATATTTGCCTGAGTAAAGGCTGGTTCCACTTGAATGTAACAGAAACTATCAAAGTATACCGTTTAACTCGAGCCTTTCACAATGTATTTCCAATCCATGTTGGTCTTGACAAAGGTTGCTTCCATTTAAATGTTTCAAAAACTATCAAAGTATGTCATTTAACTCGTGCTTTTCACAATGTTTTTCCAACCCATGTTGACCTGGACAAAGGTTGTCTCCATTTAAATATTCCAGAAACTATCAAAGTATGCCGTTAAACTCCTGCCTTTCACAATTTATTACCAAACCATATTGGCCTTAACAAATGTTGGCTCCATTTACATGTTTCAAACTATCAAAATTTTGCCATTTCACTCATGCCTTTTGCGTTGTATTTCCAACCCATATTGGCCTGTACAAAGGTTGGCTCCATTTAAATGTTTCGGAAACTATCAAGTATGACATTTAACTCGTGCCTTGCACAGTGTATTACCAACCCCTTATAGGCCTGGACAAAGGTTTGCTCCATTTAAATGTTTCGGAAACTACCAAAGTATGTCTGGTTCAATTTCACTCGTGCATGCATTTCTCAATGTACTTTCAACCCATATTGACCTTGACAAACGTTAGTTACATTTAAATGTTTCAGAAACTATCAAGTTATATCATTTATCTCGTGCCTCTCACAATGCATGTCCAACCCATATTGGCCTGTACAGAGGTTGGCTCCATTTAAATGTTTCAGAACTTATCAAAATATGCCATTTAACTCGTGCCTTTCACAATTTATTTCCAACCCTTATTGGCCTTGACAAAGGTTGGCTCCATCTAAATGTTTCAGAAACTAGCAAACTATGTCTGATGCCATTTAACTCATGTCTGTCACAATTTATTTCCAACCCTTATTGGTCTTGACAAAGGTTGGCTCCATTTAAATGTTTCAGAAACTATCAAAGTATACCATTTAACTTGTGCCTTTCACAATATATTTCCAACCCATGTTGGCCTAGACGACGGCCGATAACATGTAACTGTTACAGAAATTAACTAAGTAATATGTTTTCTGTTTTCAATATCTGACTGGGTACACCGTTGCTTAACTAGAGGGTTTCTTTAGCTCTGACTATCTGTGAGTCGTGAACCCTTTTCTTTGTATCATCATAATGTGTTAATTTGGTTAGAATGTTTCTCTATGATGACACATAGCATAAGTTAGGAAGCCTACATGCGAGTTTTAAACATATTTAGTTATAGAAACAACAGAATCTAGGGCGAAGATTTGGTACCATCAAAATGCATTTAAACCCTCAGCGGCTTAGGCTGCTCTCTTATCTAAGGCGGTGGTTATGTTGTTGTTGAATGGTTTTAATGCTAATTACATACTGGAGAGAAACCTTATGCAATGTCAATATATACTAAGCAAAAGTTCAAACGCAACGCGTTAAGGGCCAGAATCTTATACAACCGATTGCTGTAGGGCAGTTAATAGTGGAGAAATTGCTCAACTAATCTTGACGAATCTTTATTGCAAAGAGAATACGTTGAAGGAGCATGGTTCCGTGAGCCGTTGTCTGATTGGTCAAAAACGCGTTTTGAGTCTCAGGACCTTGTGAGTGGTCATAAAGTTAAAATGTTCGTATAAACTCACACTCCAACGCTAGGCCAGTAAAATAAAGGATATTGCTTGAAAATTGTTCTGTCGAATGTCACAAAATTAAGCGTCGAGTTTCAGTTTATTACGATTTTACATTTATTGCCAGGACGTCGATACAACTCGATGCAGTACAATATCGCGTAAATGATTAAAACGTGGAAATCCCTGAAAAATGATAAACATGTGTTACTTCTGCTGCTTAGAAATGGCGAGGAGCAAAAATGGATAAAAAATACCGACGCGGCTTCAGATTCACTCTGACAACAATAGAAACTTCCTGTTAAAACGTAAGCTAAATTCTGACCAAATCCTTCTTTTTACTGGAAAAAAGGATCTACGCCTAGCCGAATTGAGTAAGAATAATTTATCGCTAAAAACTTAAAGAATGTCGACAGATATCCCCAAAATCAACTCGGATTTCAGGATGCCAAAATTCCTGTCATATATCGAATAGTGTAACATTACCATGCATTTCATTTTTTCCACCTTTGAACACGGATTTACTCTTATTTGACAATGGGTGAAAATATTTATTCGAATAGGTATCTATGCAAGAATAGCAAATAACTTTAGTTTATAAAAAGTCGTGAAAACGGTGAAACTATGGATTTCTGACCTTCTTGGAAGAGCATAAAAATAACGCTGAAAAAAAACGACCTATCATTTTAACCATATGTTTTGAGTGCTAAGAAGAACCGTCTCATTGAGACGGTTCTTTTGAGTACCCACAACATATGTTTGTTTGAGAAATAAGAAAATTTATTTTCAATCTGGAAGCCCGATTTTTACCCTTATAAAAGCTCTTTTTACTAACCTCCGTGTTCTGGTCATCTTTTTCTTCATCCGAAATGGGAAAATTTGGCCTTCGCCCGTCGGGGAGAGGTCGACCGATTCTCGACGATTCGGATTCATATTTCCATTTAAAAGAGCTCCATCGTCCGTGGGCGACAAGTCGAGCGAATCACGCCGGTATTTGTCAAATTGTCCATTTAACACTAGTTCTATATTGTTTTTGGCCGCCATGTGTTTTGTTAAATGCCTCCTAAGTTCGTGTTTAAGTAATAGATTAAATTTAATTAATAGATTAAGTATATTTAATTATTTGAGAAAGGGTTTAGAAGTGACCATCTGAACTGTTCATTTCAAGCACTTATCCCTCACCATCAATCATGTATGTCCATCTCTGCCAGCGATCAAGACCCGGATGAACTTATCGACGAAATTGGTGTTTTGGGGGCCACGAAATGGTTAGGCAAATGCTGATACTATTGACAGGACATTATCAAAGCGATGTCCCATCGGGTCCTCCCGTTTTGCTATCGGCATAAAATACACTTACGATGTGTATATTTTAGGAGGGGAAACTATATAAGCGCCAAGTTTTCTTTTTATTTTTTTTAAAGTCTGTAATGTTCAAATAGAAATATCTTTACATATATCTTATTGAGTTGGAATAAAATATATTTTGCGTTTCAATCTTTTCAACTTTTGAAATTTAAAATAATATCCAATCATCGGAGACGATGTTTGAAGAGCATCACAATTTCCAAAGACACGAAGCCGGATCTGTTTTAAGTTTTATACCGATGATATTTTTGACCAATTAATGCAGACCATAGTTTTTTAAGTATACCCATCATTGAGATTGTTCCACGCCACACGTGAAAAGACGCGCAAAAACGCAGCATTGTTCAGCTTCTACGCACAGCGCAAGAATATTTAGTGTGAATCTAAAAAAATACATGGCAATCTATTACCGCCAAGCATAAAACATGATAATTTTGATTAGAACTTCAGGCTGGGGAGGTCGTTATGAACCAGGCGTGTGATTGCGCAGTCATATTACCAAGGCGAGTCCTTTTCGTAGGCTTGACTTTATTTGGGCCTCGTCGCGATAAAAACTGACTATGTTAATTGTATGCAAACAACGAAAGTGCTGATCAGCCTGCGCATATGCGCAGGCTGATCAGCGCTTTTGTTATTTGCTTAATGTCAAGTACTATACTTAAACTTGCTACACGCAAAAATTCTATATTCTAGCTAGATTCGGTGGCTCAGCAGGCTGTGATTGGCATTGCGTGGTTGCTTACCCGGAACAAAGGTTTTCTCGCGCCATGGCCCATTTACGGTGTGCGCGAACCTCTTCTCTGCCTCTTACCGTAGGATAGAGGAGCTTGGATAGAGATTTATGGTATATGGATCACTTATCCACTAGACGTCACAGCAAAAATTCGGTTAGACGTAATCCGAACATGTTCTAATGCACTTTTAGACCAATGCTTGTTTATTTGGATGATGTGTGTCCGTTGGTGCTGGGCCCAAGTGAGCACAAACTAGAGGACCCGAAGGTCATGAAGCGCTCACCTGATATTGAGTCACAAGATCTCCGTAATAAAGTTAAACTGGGTGGGGGTCAAACTTGGCTTATTATTTAAGCTCATTTTGTATGGCCCACATCTCCAATGATACATAACAAGACCCAATGTCCCTTGACATTAAGCTTGCAAAAATAATTTTCTTTGTCTGAAGCTTAGCCGAGGCAACGGTATCAAATTCCAACAAAAAACGAGATGAAGACCTGCTAAATTTCACATATTCCATAGTTTGTACATCATATTTCATGCGGTTAGACACATTTGATTTAGCGGTTTTACAAGGATATACCTGTAATCTCTGGTCTAAGATCTGCATTTAAAACTGTGGCAATATTCTAAAGTATGTACAAGCGCGTGAAATGCAAAGAATACATATGAAACAGGTATAATTTTGCACAGGTTTCATATTTTGTACGTTTCACATGAGTGTTACAGGACAATAGAATGACCAGTTGTATTTTAAGGAGTTGATCTTTTAATCATGCTTTCAGCACATTTTTGAAACATCTGAAGTTTACTGCTCTATATTCACATTTTCAAAGCAAGCCTTTAATGAATCTTTGGATTTTTGCAACTGTCCATAGCCTCATCAACGACTCAAACTTTGATTGACAGCTGCCAAGCTCGCTTGCCCGTGCAATTCGCTTCGAACATTGAATTAATTCGCCAGATTTGACACTGGTGTTGTGATTGGCAGCGAGCCACATCGGAGTCGCACGTGCAAAACAAGCTTCTTGTTTGCTCCATCGGCTGTTCGTGTTCACACTGGCTTTTCCGCTTTTCCGTTTTACACTCCAACAAAACCGTTAATACGATTGAATATTAAAAATACAAAGATGTTTATCTCCTAAATCATAAATATTTTCTATTTATTAGTTATTTATAATAAAATGTAAATAAAAGTAATAAATTCAAATTTTGGAAGGTTCACGGAATCATGAATACTTCGGGTCTCTTGCAAAGTTAACGGGCTTCACTTACTTTGCTATAGACCCGAATTATTCATGACTCCATGGTCCTTCCAAAAATCGAATTCATGTCTTAAACTAATCTATCCTTATATAGGATATCAGCGACTGTGCATATTTTAAACGTATTTTATTGCAAAAAAATAACATTTTTGGCGGGCGATTCAAGTATTTCAACTATCCAAGACCGGCCTCAATATTGGCATCAACCCTTAGATCAGTAGTACTTTGTAGTTTAAAACCTTCACAAATTTATTTTCTAGTCTGTAAAGAGGAGGCTACAAGTTTAAATATAGTAAAACCTGTCTTAAGCGGCCACTGAAAAATAGACAAAACAAAGACCTTAGGCTTAAATGAAATATATGTGTGGTTCCTGTTGCCTACCTACCCTTTTTTTTAACATTACCCTAAACATAAAATGGTCTTTGGAGAAAAAAAAACCTAAAATGGGAACTCTTTCAGATTTTGTCACTATTTTCATTGTTAAATATTATAACAAAATTTAACAATTTCCCTACCTACCTACCCTAAATTTTGTTGGTATGCATCAGGGACCACACATATATTTCATTTGGGCCTTACTGACAAATGGTAGCTTAATGAAGGTCGAAAGTATTGCAGAATACTCCCATTGGAGCATTCTGCAATGTTTTTGACCTGCATTAAGCGATAATTGGTCTTGAAAACCCATGTTTGGTCTTCTTTTTGAATGGCCGCTAAAGACAGGTTTAACTGTACTCCTAAATGATATTGCAAACATGAGGGTGCCATATTTTCGTATAGTTATATATCTTAAAAGGCTGGTGCATGTATCGACGTTTGCTGATAAATAACACTTTTCAAGATATAGTTGTTTAGTTATCATATTTGTTTTCCTTCTTTTAACCAAATAGTTATGATATATATGGCGTTTAAATTTATTAACCGTACGACTAAATTTATACTTACAAGCTATTAAGTACATTTCAACCAGAATCAAGACAGCTGACGAAGCATTTTTTCCACATTTTTAGCTCTCTCTCTCTCTCTCTCTCTCTCTCTCTCTCTCTGTGTGTGTGTGTGTGTGTGTGTGTGTGTGTGTGTGTGTATGTGTGTGTGTGTGTGTGTGTGTGTGTGTGTGTGTGTGTGTGTGTGTGTGTGTGTGTGTGTGTGTGTGTGTGTGTGTGTGTGTGTGTGTGTGTGTGTGTGTGTGTGTGTGTGTGTGTGTGTGTCTCTCTCTGTGTGTGTGTGTGTGTGTGTGTGTGTGTGTGTGTGTGTGTGTGTGTGTGTGTGTGTGTGTGTGTGTGTGTGTGTGTGTGTGTGTGTGTGTGTGTGTGTGTGTGTGTGTGTGTGTATGTGTGTGTGTGTGTGTGTGTGTGTGTGTGTGTGTGTGTGTGTGTGTGTGTGTGTGTGTGTGTCTCTCTCTGTGTGTGTGTGTGTGTGTGTGTGTGTGTGTGTGTGTGTGTGTGTGTGTGTGTGTGTGTGTGTGTGTGTGTGTGTGTGTGTGTGTGTGTGTGTGTGTGTGTGTGTGTGTGTGTGTGTGTGTGTGTGTGTGTGTGTGTGTGTGTGTGTGTGTGTGTGTGTGTGTGTGTGTGTGTGTGTGTGTGTGTGTGTGTGTATGTGTGTGTGTGTGTGTGTGTGTGTGTGTGTGTGTGTGTGTGTGTGTGTGTGTGTGTGTGTGTGTGTGTGTCTCTCTGTGTGTGTGTGTGTGTGTGTGTGTGTGTGTGTGTGTGTGTGTGTGTGTGTGTGTGTGTGTGTGTGTGTGTGTGTGTGTGTGTGTGTGTGTGTGTGTGTGTGTGTGTGTGTGTGTGTGTGTGTGTGTGTGTGTGTGTGTGTGTGTGTGTGTGTGTGTGTGTGTGTGTGTGTGTGTGTGTGTGTGTGTGTGTGTGTGTGTGTGTGTGTGTGTGTGTGTGTGTGTGTGTGTGTGTGTGTGTGTGTGTGTGTGTGTGTGTGTGTGTGTGTGTGTGTGTGTGTGTGTGTGTGTGTGTGTGTGTGTGTGTGTGTGTGTGTGTGTGTGTGTGTCATACAGTTTCCATCACAAAGAAGAGAGTAAGTCCTTCGTATCATTACATCGTAATAATTTGATTAGAGTGTTTTTCTGTACTGGTAAATTGGAATAAGTTTAGATGACCCTACGTAAGTAACACGAGAAATGGCGTCAAGTTGTTTTAAGCAGGAAGTGATGTGTAATTTAACATCAATAGGGGTCATATAATATAGTATTGCCTCTAATATTTCCTATCGCAGAAAGAGGTTTCAACCTTGGGTCCACACAAAAGGTAGAAATCGCTCATGGAAGTCTAAGACATCCGCCGGTAGCCCTGTTCCAGCAGCCAAAACATTTATTTCTATCGTCAAAGCCACCAACATAACGCCCCTATCTCACTGGACTGCGACTGTTTTGCTACTGCTGGCGACAGACATCGCGAGTGGGTCGCAAAGTCTTAAAACAGTCGCCAGTGATCCGTAATTTCCTCTCATGTGTCGCCAAGTGGTACAAAGTAGTCGCAAACATTTTGAATAAGTTCAAATATTTTACGCGACAAAATTCCTCGCAAAATAGTCGCAAAGTCATCGCGGGTGTCTCGAACCCGTCATGAACTTGTCACAGACCCCTCGCCATTTAGTCGCAATTATTTTGGAACACGACATATTTGCGAGATAAATAAGACTGAATTGCGAACCAATTACGACATAAATGAGACACTTTGCAACTACATTTCGAGGTAATTAAACTAAGCGACGTTTTAGCGAACGTCGTGAGACAATCGCAAGAGCGTCTCAAGGCTATCATGAGGGAATGGAGCATAGACCACCATGCAAGCACATATTCTCTCCTTACACACACCCTCAACCTGTGGGTTGGATTAAAAGGTAAAGAAATTTTGAGTGTGGTCATGTTGCATATCAAATTAAAGGAAAAGAAGTATAGACTCACATAGAAGCAAACACTTTGACCTTTGACCCCGTGCTCTTGGTCAGGTTGAAGTCAGATATTGAAATTGTACAGAGAAGTATATTTTTTATTGAACTTACCATTGAAAACAAGGTGATAGGCTTTTAACTTAGATCTGTATGATACCCAAGATGAACGTAGGGGTTGAAGAAATTGTATTCATGTTTTGTGATAAATGAGTTTCTCTAAAATAGCCCTCCGCCGGGGATATAAATTCGCCAAATTGCCTTGTTTGACTTCTATTTTGCCAGGCGACACATCCGGTTCTCGGAGTTCTAGTTTAAAAAGGCGAAGTGGATATTGAAATCGCCTCCGTTTGTGGGTCTGTGTATTGTGCTATTTTCTTTAAAAGTTTTGGACGAAATCCAACTAAATTTGATGTGTGAGTTTCTCTCATGAATGGGGCATGCAACCTCAACTTTTGGTGTCCTTGGGAGGGGTCAAACTCATTTAATTTAAATTACAATTTCAAAGATTTTTATACCAGTCTTTGTGTGTGTTCTCACAAATAAAAGATATCAAACATGTCGAACGGATTTTTTATTCTGTCGCCTGGATCATGCCCCAGGGGTGGGACTTAGGGGTCAAAAAAATATTTTTCCAAACAATAGTCATGTGGCATATCAAATTGAAGGGGTTGTGAGTAGAACAGGATACAAATAAAGTTTTCACCCTGAGGTCAGACTGACGACCTTGGGGTGGGATCAAAAGGTCAAATATCATTAAATTTCTTCGAGCGCGTGGAGATTAGCGATGGCGTCCCATCAACTGCGCATTCTAGCTTTTTTCCAGATTATTCATGGAATCTCATCAACTGTAAGTGCAGTTTCGTGTCTTGATCCACATGAAAATTAAGGGCAAGGTTCTTGCTGGTACTGGTTCAACCCAGAAGACCCGTCCCAACATAACTGAAAAATTGTTGACTGTGACGTAAACGATCCAATCAAACAAAGCAAGCGTGAGGTTGGCGCCGTTAAACACGTTTAAGCACTCCAGTGAAAGTTTTACTGACCGTTCCAAGACGGTGCTTCCTTTGTGGATCCTATTGTTATTTATGTTTCACTTTTGTTTTTACTACCATGTACCTACCAGCTTAGCAAAAGCATAGTTCATGAAATCAAATTTGGTGATATAGCTGTCATGTAGATATAAACAATTTGCCATATAGTGACAGATATTTTGATACTGATTGACAGTTTGAGGTGCTTAAAAGTTTTACCGATTGGCAGTTTGAGATGTTTTAAAGGTGAAAGCCAATGTATCTGATACTTGTTAAGCGTATATTTCAAAACTGGTTTCCTTAATTTCAGTAACATATGTTGTAGGTGCACATTGGAAATGCCTCTATTAACATATGTTGTTGGTACACATTGGAATTGCCTCTATGAGAGGCAATTCCAATGTGCACCTACATCATATGTCCATTCAATAAATGAGTGTTTTCACCATACTTTGCCACTACTTTTTTATGTTTCAGTGTGATGAGCATGTAGAAATGAACTTTGGAATGCACCTTGATGACAATAACAGATAGCCAATTTTTATTACTGACAGCTTATCTTTAGATGTTTCATTGGAATGAATTGCTAACTTGGTGGTTACCTGGTTTTATTGTCTTCTCTGTTCATTGCAGCCTTGTGGTCACCTGCTGGGAAAGGGCTGAACTCTTGGCTCTCTTGTGATATTTCCTTGTGTTTTGTCACTTTCCCATATGGTGTCTTGGGTGAGGTGTGGTACTTTATTGTATCAATTCCTTATCTTTGCCGTCTTCTTTACTTTTATTACAATAAATGTGGCATGCATATGACAATTCATGTTCCACTTTATTGAGGCGGTGATTCTATTGTTGTTGATTCGTCGTTGATGGTTACTTCCATTATGGGATTCAGTAATTGTTCTATGTTTTGTTGTGTGTTACCTTATGTCCATTCTAGTTTAGTAATTATCTTGATGGGGAAGGGAGAGAGCCGGTTGCTTTGCATAGTTTGTCTTCCTGGTGTCTCGTGATTGTTGTGTAGTTCCTCCTCGCGGTGCCACAGGTTTGTCTGCAGTTTGTGATTGTGGTATTTCCCGATCATACTCACTTACTATTTTTGGTGTTAGAGCACATAGAAGTTGCATTTGTCCGTCATTTTTTTTTGTGAAAATATACAGTAATTACATTCTTCCGCACGTTACATCTACTGTACAGTAAAACCTGTGTTAAACGGCCTCTCTCAAAAGACCGAAAAATTTGTTTTCAAGAACAATTTTCGCTTAATGCAGGTCAAAGGGAGCATTCTGCAATACTTTAGACCTTCATTAAGCTACCATTTGTCATTTCGCTCCTTGTTTTGTCTATTTTGAGTGGCCGTTTTACACAGGGCTTACTGTATATGACTTTGGCTCATAAAACTTTACAGTATTTGATGGTTTCTTGCACTCAAAGAGTACGTAAAGGTCAAAATTACGATGCACGTGGGTGATTACTTTTATTAGTTTACCGATTTACGATTCTATACTTGCAATAAATAAAAGTACTCCACATTTTTGTTACATATACCAATCCTTTTGTGGTCTGTGGTATTTGCTTTAATATTGTAAAGTTCTTGCTTTTATAGCACAAGAAACCACACAAGTGAGTGAATTATCAATTTCGAGAACCATAATGTCGAGTTTGATAGAGTTATGTGCCATCATCAATATCTGCTAGGGTCCTGATCTTTGCACCCTTACTTACTTTTTTTAATAGTTCTCAGTTTGAAATACCAATATGTTGATCTGAAAATTTCAAGATGTTAATTACTTATATAGCTCTCAATCTGAATCGCCAAAATGGTCACCCTCTAGGTACGACCCCAACTGACTCCTATCGCCGTTAGCTTTACAAGAGACCAGGACAATGCTTATACTACGTTGCGATACAGAATGATGCGTGTATATTTCATTTCACAACTATCCCCTTCCCACCAATATGTTTGCCCTAATGTGCCGCCTGCTTTCAACGTCTGTTACATAAATTCATATGCACTTCAGACTAGATTTTATCATGGAAACAAACACTATGAACCCTGATCAGACTGCTCCCTCGGGAGCAGTCTGATCTGGGTCCATAATGGTTGCAATATATGCTCTATAAGGAAATAATCTGACAAGATGGCAGAAGACAAAAGTGGTGACTGGCAGGAAAGTGGTATGGTGTTCGGAACCATATGTACGGAAGAGCAATATGACCAACTGTTTTGATTTTGAAAGTTCGCTACTAGACATTGCAGATTATCATCTTTAAAAACATAACTTGAAATAACAGATTTACATGTGCAATTTTCATATTAGCGTCTTGAAATCCAGACTAAAACGTTGAAATTTGAAATTATAATCTTGAAGTTCAGATCAATACTACCTTGAGATTTCAGATAACTATCTTAAAATTTCAAATTAAGTGATGCTTATCTGTACTTTCAAGTTCTCAATCTGGCTTTTCAAGAGCGGAAGATGTAACTTATATTGTGAATTCAAAATAAAAGACTAATCAGGTGCACTATACAACATGATTCTTTGTAAGACGTTTGAGAGAAGCTATTTATCAGAAAATGAAAAATGCTAATCTGTTATATAGTTCTCAATTTGAAATACCAATATGTTGATCTGAAAATTTCAAGATTTTAATTTGATATATAGATGGCAATTTAATTTCCCCATTTACCTAAAACTTTAAGATGTTAATGTCTTATATAGTTAACAGTTTCGTCTCCCTGTCCTACACTATAGTGTAGATTTTATTTTCTTGTCCTTTGGGATCATAGGTTTCATTGTGGAACTTTGAAACTATTAGAGGGTCACTGATGAAGCCTAAATGGCAGAAACTAGCTAGTCTGACCCAGGAAATATGCACACTCTAGTTTCAGTTCTTTGGTGCAGTATTTGCTTCCAAAGGATACCCTTTTAAAGGCAAGAGTGGAGTATATAAGGAAAAATAAGCCTCAATTCTGGCACTCCAATGGACAAAACTGGATCAAGCTGTTTAACCACAAACACTCATTAATCTTACACCCGGACAAATCACATAAATATACGGTTCCGAGAAAAGGTGTGCATCCCGCCTGAAGCTCTCATGAGCCAACTCGTTTATTGGCCTTCCAATGACGTATGCCTTGAGAAGCGTGGATATGCGGCCAGCATTTGCCTGGCTCAGGTGACCTGGAGAATCGCCTTAGTATCCATATGACCGTAAAAACACGCATACATTTCACCCACCCATTTGCTTGTTTGTTTGTTTGTTTGTTTTTTGTGTTGTTTTTTTTGCTTTACGTCCCAAGTCAACAGCTATGGTCGAACAGTAGGACGTATATCCGACCTTGGACATTTCTTAGAGCATTAGGGACGGAAATAGAGTCAAGATAAAATAATGTCTCAGCCTTGGAATGTTCCAATGGGATCAAACTGGATCAAGCTGTTTAACCACAAACACACAAATATCTTACACTAGGTCAAATCATAAACTCTACATACGGTGGGGGATAGGGTGTGCATCCAGCCTGAAGCTCTCATGAGCCAACTCGATCATTGGCCGTCCAATGACGTACGCCTTGAGACGCGCGGATATGCGGCCAGCATATGCCTGGCTCAGGTGACCTGGAGAATCGCCCGACTCCTTTCGACCACAAAACACACGCATATACAGGTTGGGCAGTGGGGAGTGCATCTGACCTAGAAAGGTTCACTGAGCGAAGGGGCAGAAATAAAAGTATGAGATAAAAGATCGTCCCCAGCCTTTTAAACATGCCAAAGGGGTGATACTGGATAATCGCCCATACTGCTTAACCTCAAAAACACAAATGGTCTTACACTTAGGTCAAACAACAAATCAAACAACAACAATATATAATGAAAACTTTTATTATAATAACAAGCGACAAAGTGACAAAGCGAATATAACCCTCTCCCCCAGCCAGACTTTTCACTTTCATCAATCATCGACCATCCCCCCCTCCGCCAATACAATCTGATTTACCTTACTGGTAAAACCCCTTTTAAATGACTTGGACACCCAACAGACCCAACCTATGCTGGGCCTTTTCTGTGTACAAGACGTTTAAATACAAAATTTATAAAAAAAAAAAAACAACCCTGTAGGACTAAAGTAGAGAATTTGAGAAAATAAAGTGCACGAACTCATCAAAAGCGAAAACAGAGAGATTTCAAAACGAACAAAATCTAAATTGCAATTGCATAAGCACCTGGCGCCATCTGGTGGTCAGTGGCAGAGACCACAGGGTGGCGCGAGATGCTTAATACTAACCTATCCACATTACGACTGCATGTGGAAACTGGGTATGCGCATTGTTATATATATGTACTAATATAAAATATATTTCAGCATCGACAATATGTACATGTAGGATATACGTTGGAAAATTTAATATACTTCAACATTGGATAATTCAAACACACATGAACCGAGTTAGTGAGATACAAACCGCACTAATTTGGGTCTGGTGCGCTTACTATGACAAAAAATAAGACAAATTTTGTGCCAAAAACGTCAAGAATTAGTTTGACCTATCTATATGCGTCACGTGGCCTGAGAATTTCAAACAAAACACCCAAAAATCCAGCCAAAAAGGAAATTCATTCCACCTGGTAGACGCTTGGCTGGACAAGTTAATCAGCCTTAAAAACTAATTTCTAGGTGCTATTTCTGGATGTGTCCATGTAACTACAGAAGAATAAGACCCAACTTTATTGAGTTTTCATCTTACTTGGAACTATCACGATATCTGGACACTTAAAAATAACCCGAATAGCATTCCCCAAGCACCCAGATAGACCTTTACACGGTGAAAACCACGTGACGCGCGGCCTTAGGAGAAGAAACATCAGTAACGTAAATTAAAAAAATATTTAATTTCTGTCGTCCGCGGACTACTAACGCGGCGTCTGAAAGCACTATTTTACATGTACATGGTAATTGAAATTAATAAAACTTCATTTTAAGCAATCGATTAGGACCAACAGGATAGGAATCAACGGATATGATGGATGCTCAACACAGATGAAGATTGGAATTTTGTAAATGTCGCGACGCGTTTGTCTTTTCTAACTACTAAACTGGGCGGCGAAGCGAGGGGATGGGAGAGGTTAATTGTTACTTCTCTTGCTTCTCGCAGACCTGCTAACCCATCATAGGATTACTAATAACTAACAATTAACCACTAAAACACTAATAACTAAACCCTCAACCATCCCCTAAACTTGCTCTGTATATTACTGCCATGCTTCCGCATGTCCCGCCAATTATGGTTTATATACACTAAAGGTTTCACATGAGAAAGCGGAAGGTATATTATCTTTGGAAGCCTCAAACAAAATTGCAAGATAGGTTGCTGGAAGAACTCAAAACACACACACATGTTCTGAGTCTTACCACACCCAAGCGGCGCCCTTCCCCCTTGGAATAAGCCCCATATCCCCGCTTATAACCCCTAAATAACTAGGCCATCACATAATGATTGGCCATCTTTAAGAAATGGAGTTCAAAATTTTAAGGAGCAAATAAGTGATCCCTCATGGGGAAATAATCACAATGAACACCTACTCCTCGCTATCCGCTCCACAAAAACTGCAACTGAAATAGAAGAAACACAATTAAGGAGGCAAAAACTTTATTTCCAACAGCTTGCCCTAGGGGTAGCTAACTTCGTAGATTGGTGTCCGCGTCTTAGTAGCACCGCCCGCGAGCATATGTATACAAGAACTATACGGAAATGGGGAGTGAAACCTGGATGTTGTCACCATTTGATACATCAACTTACAGCTCACCAATATGAGGAGCGGCAAACTTTAACAAACTATAATAAAACTCCTTGCCCTTCGGGCGGAACAAAACACTTACACTTTCAGGAACAGTGTGGGTGACACTGTGCAGACGAAATAGTCACGTCGATCCCTACAAGATTGAAACCTTGGCCTGTTTTGGAAAATTTCAAAAATTCAAACTAACTAATGCCCCACACTTTTACTTAACACAAATAGGCGTAGGATAAAGACAGGATACAGTCTATAATCCTTTATTAAAGCCTTAGTGGGTGCATAAAACTGGATGCTTTGTGCGTGCTCCATCTGCATTTGCGAGGGACCACATAGCGCCGACATTATAACCGAAAAAACTTCACCAATTCTGGCACTTTCAATTTTGCACTCAAGCTATGAACATCTCCAGGAGCTCTTGAGGCTTATCTCTAATTTGATTGGCTTATGTGAAAATGATTGACACCTGTTATCAGCTCAGTGGCCATGTGGTTTGTCATATGGGGTATTCTGCAATCACTATCAATTATTAGGAAATTTAGATAAAACCCAAGCATTAAAATTTGAATTTTGAAAGAATTTTATTTTTGGATATTTTTCTATATATCAAAATTTTAGAAAAATATAGATCAATATTTGCTACTAAATTTTTTATTATAAATCATTTAGTTAAAAAATAAATAGAAATAATATAAAATTATTTTCCTTTGTATTTTTTTACTACAGGATTTATAAGATTCTTCTTTTCAAATCGCTAAAAAGGTTGTTTATTGTGACAAAATGGACACATTATATAAAAAATAATAATCATTTATAAAGTCTCATTTATTTTACATTTTATTACTTGTTATACTTATCCAAACTAAGATAATCACAAACATGTAATGATACTTCATAAATTACTGCCATTAAAAATAAATGAGGTGAGTGATGTTTGTTATGTTTCCACTGGTTCATAATTACTCTAGACAATTGGTATTTAGTGATCCTACACGGTCCAAAGATCACAAACGGTTGACTGTGAGTGTTTGATTATACAGCAATAAGCATCAATTGCATGGATGCACAGTCACCTTTTGTTTTCTTATTTTAGATTAATATTTGTTTGGGATAAAGTTTTATTTAGAAAAAGGCGAAGATCCAGATCAGCTATGCGGATTAGAACTCAAACTGTATCTTAGGTAAAATTTTTTTGATCAAATTTGGGAGGGATCAAGTGCATAAATATTCAGCATGATAATTGTTGATAACTATTTTGAAAAAAAATATTGTATGAATATAAAAATGAAAAATTGATTCATTATCAAATATTATATTGACGACAATCAAATTCATTGAAGAAAGAGTCATTCATCATTCATGTTTTCATTCAATTTTTATCAGCTTGTTTGTTCTTATTTTTCAAAAAAGAAAAAATACCATTACTTATTGCAAAAATATTGTCATATTTGAGACATGAAAACAGAACAGTAGTAGCCTGAGGCTTATCTGTTATCTGCTAGACCGGATTAGGACAGTGGCCTGGTCAAAAGCTAAGCTCCGCCCACTGAGCATCTCATACAGGTAATAATCTCTCTGCCAGGGGGTACAGAATCCTTGCCTTTAAGAACAAATTAAACACTGAGATGCTTATCCATCTGAAATTTCAATATCTAAATTTCTAGTTTTTAGTTTTTAAAACCAATATGTTTATCTGAAATTTCAAGGTTTTGATCCTTTATTTAGTTCATAGTGATAAATACTAAGATTTTTATATAAAAAATCAGTATTTAAATTTCTTGTATAGTTCACAGTTTTAAATAACAATATGTTTATCTAAAATTTCAAGGTTTAAATTCTTTATATTGTTCATAGTGATAAATACTACTGCAGTATTGCACCTCTAATGGAACACGGGTTTTCGTTTTAAAAATTTTACATGAAGGTTTGTTCACTCTGACAATTTCATGCGCAAAACCCTAACTAGAATTAAGTTTTGGCGGAGAATGATATTAATCTTACTGCTCTGATATCTTGTAAAAATATCATAGGTTATTTTGTTAGAATAAAAAAAACCTGTTTAGTACCCATTTTTGTACTGTCAGTGCAAGACACATGGGATAGATATCGTAGTATTTGCTCAGCTATAAAATGTCCATTAGAAATTACAGCAGACGATTATTTTTTAACATCAAATGGTGCGGTTTAGCTGCTTATATAGTTCTACAGACAGTGGGTTATTAACTAGTTTCATGCCCAATAAGTACCATCATTTTGCCTGCTTCAGTCTGTCTACCTAACCATATGTTTTTTCATGTGTCTGTATGTGCGACTGTACAAATAGAAATGCACAGGCCTGAAAATACGAATAAGATCACAGATGTACGGACACTTACATGTACTACATTTCATTTCATATTTAACTTTTACTACTTCTTTATATGATGGAAAATGTGCCTGTTTTCATATGGGAGTGGTGAGATCAATAAGTAGACCAGATCCATTCATGGAATTGCTAGGCAAATGGGCGCTTCTAACTAAGAGGGCATTTTGGGCAGTAGACACCTATAGATGTAGCATTTCGTTTGGGTCACCGTCTTTGTGACATGGTTAGTTAACTGAAATAGTGTTGACTATGCTGATAATCAGCAACGCAAGCCAATATGCAGCTACATTTAAAACCCACTGGTGCATTAAATATTGTCTTATATTAGTATAAACATGGATTTATATTCAACTGATAGTCATTGATCCATATCGCTCAAGGTACAAGAAGGGAATGTTATTCGGCATAAAACATTAAGAATGTAAAAATTCCATCCTATTCCAGCATTTATGAAAACGTATACAAACTTCAAAAAATATTTTTGGTTAGGGTTTTTGATTAAAAGATATTTTTCGAATTAGATTTAAAATTCCCGTTTTAGATTTAATGCTATTGCCAAAAAACAGTGTTCCATTTGAAGGGCTTACTACAGTAAGATGCTTATCTGAAATTTCGATATTTAAATTTCTTATATATTCACAGTTTTAAATACCAATAGGTTTATCATGAAATTTCAAGGTTTTAATTCTTCATATAGTTCAAAGTGATAAATACTAAGATGTTTATATGAAATTTGAATATTTAAATTTCTTATATAGTTCACAGTTTTAAATACCAAAATGTTTATCTAAACTTTCAAAATTTTAATTCTTTATATAGCTCATAGTGTTAATTGTTAAGATATTAATCTAAAATTTCAAGATTTTAATTTCTTATATAGATCTCAAACTGAATGCCAAAGGACCTCGGACAGTCTCCTATAAAAACTGCCCAAATGTTAAGAGCTTGTGGTTAGGAATCGTCGTATAATTGACAACTGTAGTTTTGTGCTTTTATTATAACCTGACATTCAGTGCACCTAAATATATATATAGAAAATATTGCATCATAATTCCAGGAACTTAGGGGTGGGGGTATTTTTGAGACCACATTTTTGCAGAAAGCCAAGGGTTTGTCTGGTATTCATCCAAATAAATGGACATATAATGTACGCAGCATAAAACTTGATATGAATGTGTGTTGTTTGCATTGAATTTGGGTCTAGAATATTGCATTGTTTTTGGTCATTTAGTATGATGTGCATAATTGCTGACTATTACCTGTAAATGTCTTACACACAAATTATACCGGTTTTATTTATAGTTCAATCAGTCTGAGCTGTTCACTGAGGTGTATCATAATTACATTCTGAGTGTAAACATGCCATTGTAAATGGATATTGAGCTATAGGTTTGTACAAAATTAATGACCCAGTAACCAGCGGCTTTATTCGGCTTGCAGATGAGGATGCAGAAAAGCATTAGAATGGGGATAACCATATACAAAAAAAATACATTTGGGGAGGTATATCGTCGGATATACGGTCGGAAATCACGTTTCACGGCTCCACTCGCGCATCGCCGTAAAACTAAATTTCTCGGACCGTATATCCGACTATATGCCTCCCCAAATGAAAAAATTTAATACAGTTACCCCACAATTTTCAACAAGGCAAGGGTCGGGGTATAAGGCCAAAACTTTCAATTAAATCATCTGCTGGCTGACGATTTACATAAAATATCAAGCCTCATTTTGTTCTCTAGATTTTTTTTTAAAAGTGCCGTTTCCTGTTCTGTTTATTTTCCGTGGCGCTTGAAGGAATAAAACTCAAATACAAAGAACTTTTTGTCACGGGCGACTGATTTTCAATTCAATTTGAGCACTATATTCTAAGGACACACAGAACAGAACAGAAATTTTCTTTTTAGACTTAAGCATACAAGCTCATAGTCATTACGTTATTTAAACATATCAAAATTTAAATCGTTTGTAACTTGTGAAAAAGCTTACTGAGCAATTTAAAAAAACATAGTTTGTTTTTAATTTATTTATATTTTCCTGACACAAGTACAAATATTTTACATACATGTAGAAACTATATCAAAAGGTGGATACAGGCGAATAATACTAGTTTCCCTTGTCATTCTCCTTTACCAATACTAATAACAACCACATATAGTGTTCTATATCACCAGCACAATACTGCAGTCGACCAACAGCCATGCTAGTGCGATGGTAAATCGTATTTGTATTTAGCGTATAGCTATACATGTACATATGGGAATCAACTGTACCTTGTTAAATTTGATATGCTTCATTGAACTTCAATACTGTACGCATGGTTAGCCTATTCCTGCCGGCTTACATTTTATGTAGGTATCTATGTTCGGACCATTTATTTGACAAGTTGTTTGAAGATTTCTTTGTTGGATATATGTACATAATGCGGTAAAGTATAAAGGTCATTTAGAGACTACATTTGTGCCACTTCGCGAGAAAACCTGTCATCGGGACCCTGATAATGCCAGAAGGTAACGACAGTAATATAGTTAACCCATTTAATCCTAGTGTACTTTTTATGAGACATTGACAAGCAGTGCAGAACCAGAACATACACCACAGAATGCGGCGTTCGAGCAGACTCTTCACCATTTACCTTCAGAATGTACTTTAAAAATTTGAATGTAATTGAAATTTACTACCCATCAGCTCTTAAATGAAACGGATTCGTTCGATTGATGAAGGGGGGAATTCCATTAGGCATAAATGGGCTAGGCGCCAAAATACACCACTATAAAAACATCCTAAAATTAAATCACAAGGGTCTAATCGCTCAGAAATAAACGCTGCGTCAATGGATCTATTAATTTGCTTGCATGATGCACACAGTCAATCACTTTGTAAGCAAAGAAGCTAGCTACTCGCAGGATCATACTTAGGTCCAGCAGTTGAAATTAATAATTAAAAATGGATTTTAAGGTTTCCATTTGCTGATCCAGAGGGGGGACAGGGGTCTGGACCCCCCCCCCCCCCCCTTGGAAAACTATAAAAATATAGGGTTCCTTAGCGATACTGGTCTGGATCGCCTTAAAATCACAAAGCTACCAAGCCAGCATTTAAATGGCGTTTCGCTGGCGGGCCGTTGATGCCCCGCTAATAATGGTATAATGGTATTTGGATCCTTCCTCCTCATATCAAACTAAACAAAAAAAAATGTTGTCAAAGTTGGACCCCCTCTGACAAAATTTTCTGGATCCGCGCATGGGTTTCTTTACCTATCACATACACAATCATTGAAGGCTTACACTAGCTTGCCCATCTGCGCAGTCTCCCAAGAGCCTACGCTGCTCTCTCTCTCTCTCTCTGTCTCTCTCGCTCTCAGCCCTTTCACATGGCTACAAGGAACAGACAAGGCAGTTTAATTAAGACTAGAACTGTTTTTTCTAAAAGAAAACAACAACAACAACAACAGATGCCTCACCCACTCCCTTTGGTGTTAGAAAGATCCAAATGTCAGTAGATGCAAGTTCAAACTCAAACAATGGTAATTTTTAGTGGTAAAAATCAATTTCATTAATTGTAATATCCAGCAAAGATATCTAGCTAATGCAGTAAACTATTCCACAACCAATCCATCATTTGAGAAAAAGTTAATAATTATATATTATTTCCATTATAATTGAAAATCTATGTTACATCCAATCACATGCACGTCTTCATACCTAGACAAAAACAGCTCGAAGTGTAATGAAGATTCAGGTAAAATTGTAGGAGGAGTTTCGTTCACAAGATACCCAATGCCTTTATGCTTTGGTAGAAACTGATTAAGTTTAACCTTCGTAAAATGTGACAAATTTCATTTGAGGATTACAGCCAAATGTCATGCAAATCTTTAGACCATGGCAGAAAACTTGAAAAGTTTCCAAAAGATCTAGGTAAAATTGTAGGAGGAGTAAGATTCACAAGATATCCAGTGTAGATGTGCTTCAAGCCAATAATGACTAAGTTCAAACTCGTAAAAATGACATTTACGAATCTGAGGATTACATCTTAACATCATGCACATCTTCAGAACTTGAGAAACCAAAAAGAAACCAAAAAGACCCGGCTTAGGCTGTAGGAGGAACTGCGTTCACAAGATACCCAGTGTCTAAAAGCTTTAAGCCCAGAAATAACGAAGTCGGAACTGCGAAAAAGTAACAAAGATTAATCTGAGGATAACAGTCAAGCATCATGCACAATTTCAGACCTTGATAAAAAGACCTGCAAAGTTTCAAAAGGATCCAGCTAAATCTGTAGGAGGAGATGCGTTCACAAGATACCCAGTGTCTAAATGCTTTAATCTCCAAATTGACTAAATCCAAACTGTGAAAAAACGTGATAAAAATACTCCGAGGATTACAGCAAAACGTCATGCACATCTGCACATCAAGATAAAGATACCTGCAAAGTTTTAAAAAGATTCGGTTAAAACTGTAGGAGGAGTTGCGTTAAGCACAAAGGTGACTAAGTCCGAACTGCAAATAAAGTGACATAAATCAATCTGAGGGTTACAGCCAAAGATCATGCACATCTTCAGACCATGACAAAACACATGCAAAGTTTCAAATTGATCTAACTAATTTGTAGGAGGAGTTGCGTTCACTATATACCCAGTGTCTAAATGCTTTAAGCTCCTAAATGATTTAGACCGAACTGCGAAAAAAGTGGCAAAATTAATCTGAGGATAACAGCAAAATGCCATGACCTTGACAAAAACACCTGCAAAGTTTCAAAAAGATCAGGCTAAAGCTGTAGTAGTTGTGTTCACAGGATTTTGTGACGGACAGTAAGACAGACAGACAGACAGATGCATGGGGAAAACATACGTCTCCCGACCCTATCAGTGGAAAACATAATAAACGTGAAACATAAATAACAAAAGGATCAACAAAAGAAGCAACATCTTGGAACTGTCAGTAAAATCTCACCGGAGGGCTTAAGCATGTTTAACAACGCCAACGTCACCCTTAATTCTGATGTTGATCAAGACACAAAGATGTTTGATTAGCATGAATGATTTCTAACTTATCGACGCATTTCTCCTAGAAGATACAAATCAAGATATAAAAAGGAGACAACACAGCGAAAAGGACTCAACTGTACATGCAACTTAAAAAGAAAGGCAACAGTTAAAGTCCAGCGGGCAGGACAATAAACACAGGATCAGGCTCCAACCCTCTCACTTACAGATAACCATTATTATATATATTAAGGCGAGATTAGAGCTTCCATGCGGAAATATACTGTAGCAAAATAGCACTTGACATAAGGGTTTAAGGGAACATGTCACGAAAGTAAAACAAATATTATTGAAATATTGTAAATATTGAAGGAGCTTAAGTTTTCATGTAAGTGTATATGTTCAATTTGCTGTCATTGAATGCGGACTCATGATATGCGAGTACATGTGGCCGAGCATGGATGTGTCCATTTTCAATTACAAATTTACCATATGTAAATGTAAAATCGTACTCATATTGGATGTGGTACAACTAGACAGTTTTTAATGGCGACTATATTTCATGTGGACAACTGTCTCATATAGTAATTAAGCTGAAGTTGAATGCACTTGAGCCATAGGCGTTATTAAAGTTTCTTAACTGAAATATTTAGTAAAACTATTTGATATTCGTGATAAACCTTCTTTGCTTAGACGCGTGAATGCATGTATGCATGAATACATGCCTCATATGTGTATTCTTTGTCACTGCACTGTCCAACATGCCATTAATTATGTTATGTATGTTTCCTCATGGGCTTTATAGCCTTTTGGACTATGAAATAAACTTATCTTGTCTTATCTATCTATAATATTTCTGATGAAGGTTACCAATTTCTTCGTTACATACAATACCTTCCCGCTCCGGATACTAAGCATACATCACTACGGGTCGTGGATATTACTGTTCATCAATCATGTGTACAAAGGTTTCTTTTTTCACTATGTATCACATATCAGTTAATGAGGGCTTTTTTACTCTTTTATTATCAAAGCTGCTGTTTCTAAGTATTATTTTATGGTCATTAATTGTCTTTGGAGTTTCAGTGCAAAAAGTCAAAGACTATTATCAAATCAAGCGCAGATCTGTGCTTGATTTGATAATAGTCTTATACTTTTTTATCTGTCTGTCCCTGACGTTTGCACGCCAGCTGCAAAATGTTTTTTTTTTTAATCCGGGGTTAATGTTTCTCCCAAAAATATGCTGAGTGACTAACCAATCACAATTTTGACACAACAATGACGTCACTGATAGTTTAAATAAGTACGAACACCAGTCGTTTCAGATTATGGTGGTCAGAAAAAGAAAAAAAATCTAATATTAAGGTCACTATTGACACCTGGGTATTTTCCAAATACACTGACCCAAAATGAAAACTTTACATAGTATTCAAAAGTATATATTTTGATGATAAATTAAGTTTTGGGGTTATTTTTTCAGCCATCGAATTTTCAATGTCTTCTCGATGTCTCTGAAAAATTATTGGATGAAAATCAAAAAATGCATAATTTTTATGAATAATTCAGTTCAGAGGGGTCAAAACGAAAATTTCTAAAAACAATTGTTCCAGTCACACAGATTTTGGAAACAAGAAATTACTGACTGTGTGCTTTAAGTGATGTTAAAAAGATCATCAGTAACCAGTGTGACCTACATTTTTACGAATGCTTGGCAGAATACGTCACGTCATTGAATTTACGTAACGTTGTATGAGCACGTTAGGGATACGTATGTAATGCTAAAAGAGGTGCATATTGGAGTCATTTAGCGCATCCATTTGATGATTGGACCTGACCATCGGACCCAATTCATCCTATACGTGTTCTATGGGGTCCATGACCGTGGATGAAGCAGGCCAAGGCAAGAGGTTGACGTTATTTTTAGCATGGAATTGTGTGGTTATTTACGTGTTGTGTGAGGCCTTGTATTGTCACGCTGGAAAATTCCAGGTCCGTTATTTTGCACGAAATGACTAATTATCTTTTGTGCATGAACCCCGTAAAGACGAGCAATAATGGTTGCCGTTTAAAACGATTACGTGGATGCGTTAACGCTATAACGCGGTAAGGACGTAACGTCGTCACACGTGCGCGACCAGTTCTTGCACGAACTCTGACATGCCCAGTTTTGTTGTACCGGTTCATAAGATAATAAATAGTCTGTCTAGAAAAGCCAAAATGATGCGCGATATCATCTACCGTAGACCCCGCCTTGAGCACGCCAAAAACTTGGTTTCTTTGATCTTTTGAAAGACGTACCGTCACTAAATGGAAGCGTTTTGTAGGAATAAGTTGTTTTTTATTACCAGTATTCAGCTGCAAATGTTTTCATGTCGGATTTAAAGCTGTTAATGAACCGCCTGTTCCTCGGCACGTGCTAGGTAAGGATCACGTTTTTCAGGCGTTGACGCTTGAATAGACCTGGGGCCAATTTCATCAATAAAGTTCGTACGATATATCTTAAATTCTGCGTACGTTGTTTTCTGGGAAGTGCGTACGTCAGTTTCATCAAAACTTCTTAAATTGTTTGTAAGAACAAAAATTTGCGTTTCACTAAAAACGTCGTATGCTTAACTTTGCCTAACTCTAGTCTCCAAATATCATGTGCTTGATCACGTGCGGACTTTTTATAGCCGTGTAAAGTGGTTTTACACAGTAACAAATTGCCATCCAGAGTGAAAAATACGTCTACTAGGTTTGTGAAGGAAAATAAAGAAGAACCATGTGCGGGCCAGAGGGAGATAGGGGGTCCGGACCCCCTCCCCATGTAAAATCACAAGTTCTGTAGGTTTTCATAGGAATAAGCAAGTGGACCCCCTGGGACCTTGCAAACTTATACATGTAGTTTTCCGGACGAAAACTCCTAGGGCCAGTTTCATCAAAGCATTTAAGACGTGTTTTTGTCTTAAAAATGTCTTAGGACATGTTTGAGACAAAAATTGTTTTTCATCAAAATCTGGAGATTTAGGAAGTTCTCACTTTTTGTCCTATACGTAGGACAAATAAATCGGTGTCCCAGCCGAGACTTTTGTCCTAAATCATACATGTACTAACGATGGCTGCTGCTTTTCAAGTGATATTGGAGGCTGAAGAGGATAATAATCGGCCGAGGCTAAAAAATGGGTCAATATCATAGTTTCCACTGCCATTTTGCATCATATATGTATGCAATATTCTTTTGCGCAGTGGCTCAGTGGTAGAGTTCTTGACTTGAGACCGAGGGGCGCAGGTTTGAGCCTCACAGGCGACACTGCGTTGTGATCCTTGAGCAAGACACAATTATCCTAGCTTAGTACCGGTTCAACCCAAGAATACCCGTCCATGTTGACGGGACGTAAAGAATCAAATCAAACAAACAAAACAAATCTTTTGCCAGCGAATGATGGTATTTCATTATGGAATTTTAAAACACATAGAATCCAGTGTATGCTATATTTTTCAATTACTGAAGATCGAAATATGTACATTCACTATTATCAATTAAAGACCTTCCGGATGTCATCGAAGAGTTACGTTGTTCCAACTTAAGTCTTTCTTGCTCGATTTCTAGTCGTTTCTTTTCAATTTGAAGCCTCTCCTTTTCAACTGACAATCTTTCCTTCTCAATCTCTAGGCGATGTGCTTCTATCCTAACAAGTCGGTCAGATGCCGGCGTAGCCCGTGGAGCTCGCCTACTCTTCCTCGCTGGCTGCTCAAGCTCCTCAATATCATCATCAACTGGCGTATCATCGTCAGGGGAAACTGCCTTAGATGCTGAAGCTGATTGCAGATGACACGCACCTCGCTTGTCACTGCTCTTCTTTTGCATAGCAGGTAGCTGGTTTTCTTCTTCATCTGAAACAACAATGAAGAAAAACAGACTGCAGTACTCGTCATGCTAACATGCCCATGTTATTAAGACCTGCTCAAACTCCCTTTTTATATTGACAAATGTTTAATGGTGCTACACTTTTTTATTTTGCCAGAAACCTATATTATGGATACAATATTACGGTTACATGCCAATGCAAAACATTATTCATTTTCTTATTTTGATTAAAACACACATTGAGGATGCACGTTATAACCACCTCATTGAGGCTGTTGTAACGCGTATTCATAATATAACAAGATCCCTGTAAACCCAAATTGCACTTTGATGAAGTTGGTAATACACGAAATGTTAGCATAATGTAATACAACAGCCTGAATAAGACATATTTGGAGAGTCCAAAGTCCATTATTTTAGCAAGAAATAAACGTCCCTTCGGAGAAAGGTTGTTAAACCGAAACTAGTTGGGAAATAAATGACAAAAAAGTTTTAAGTTTGATCTCTTTACCCATTTATTCAAATTACCCAGTATGATCAATCATCGATGTATACGTTATTAGTAGCTGATTATTCAATAGTGTCTGCTCAGTTTCAGAGACTAACTACATAATTGGAATAGTGTATACAAAACAACTATATTTGCCATTTCTAGGAAGCGAACAAGAATTGCGATTGAGAGACTATAAGGATTTGAAGGCTTATATGAATCTTTCATCGGTTATAATCATATGACGTCGCGTCTGGGAGAGTAATAACGCCATGCAATAAAATCGATAAACCACTAGTGCCGGTTGACAGATTTACGGAAGCGTTATGACATCCATAACGTTTTGCACATAATGACAAAAGTATAACGTTTCCACAGCAGAAATGGGATTACAAAGTATTCTTAATGTCATATGATAAATAAAATCTAACATTCGTGCTCTCGTTTTATTGAATTTATTAAACTCGTTGTGAAAAAGAGATAAAATGTCGACAAGCCTCGCATTTTATCTCTTTTCCCCAACTCGTTTAACAAATTCAATAAAACATGATCACTCATGTTAGATCCTCTATTTTTCTCAGGACTACGTTCATATATGTATTATAAAACATAAAACAATATTTTCAATTAGAACAATTTCATGAGAACACCTATGATTAAATATACGACAAAATAACGCTCATTATCAGTTTCGTTTTTGCTAGTTCTAGGTTTTACATAGCTCAGACTTTCAAAGCTAAGGGCCTGCCTCAGTCTAACCGGGTCAGGAACTTCAATACTTGTTTTCACGACAAGGCTTATTAATATGCATACCATCGACATCTTTTGAATTGGCAGCCTCGGTAGCTCCGCTGTCAATGCCCCCTGCGATGCCTCTGACACACACTTGGCCAATGATGCCTAGCACCTTCTGTTCCATAGGTGACGGGTCGCCGGGAACCGCAGACACACCACCTCCAGTCTTTTTTAGTTCTTGCTGGCGCTCTCCTTCCTTCGTTTTTATCTTGCTTTTTAACGTTCTCCATTTCTTGGTAGTCTGTAAATTGCAAAATTACATTCCTAGATGAAAACTACAAGACAATCAAAATTCGTACTATATTTTTAGCGGGTACAAAGTGGTCGATTTTTATTGAGTGTCATGTATACACTCTACGTCGTGGAATAGTACGCAAAAAGCAGCATCAGTTACAGATTAATAATACAGTCAACCCTGTCTTAAGCAGCCACTCAAAAGAAGGTTTGTTTTCAAGACTGGTAATCGCTTAATGCAGGTCGAAAGTATTGCAGAATGAATCAATCTAAAAAAAATGGAAAAAAATGGAGATTTTTATCTGCAGTAAATATCCTACAATTAATTTTAATAGGTTTTATATCGTTTTCTATTTTTGTCTTTGTTCTATTGCAATATGCAGTGACATAGGATTCAAAACATGGCTCTTTCAATGTACAATGCGTTACATTGTCTAACACAACTATAAATTTACTTTGTAGCAAAGAATAAAGTGGCCCGGAAATAGCGTATGAGTCCTGTCAAACATATAAATAGTATAAAGTGTATCTTTTTATAGCTTGAAATATTCAGTAAGTAATGAAAATTGTGCGTTTCTTTTGCTGTCAAGTATACATGTAAATAGAAACACTATTCCGGGCATTGAACACTTAGGCTACATCCGAGACTTGTCCCTTTGCATGTTGTAAATCGAGCATTTGAACTTTTTTCTGTACCGGGTGCGCTTAGTAGGGTAATGCACCAGTCAATCCACCCCCACACACTTTATCAACAAGCCCCGGGATAGGGCAGAGAATAGCGTGTGTTGTGCTATTTTTTTCACTTTTGCATTGTGAATTTAGTGCAGGTGAAATGTCTGTGATTGTAAGGCTAGGCAAACCTGGCAGGGTAATGTTAAACAAAACAAACTTATACTAGAGTGGGTAACCGGCTTGCTCTGTCCGCACGTTGGGGTTATAGCATATATTTGCTGCACAAAAAGTCAGTCCCCGCTTTTCACCGGGGCTGGGGTCGTGTTCACAAATGAGTGATGCATTACATATGATTTAGAAAAGGGAATTTGAATTTGGCTACCTCACCTCAGCCTGTGTTCTGTCGGTCTTGCTTACAGCGTTGACTGCTGCGACCACTTCTCGCCACTGAGCTTTCTTCCTGTCATTAGTGAGAAACCCCGACAACTTCCCAAAGAGATATGGCTTCCTTTTCTCAACCTCCTCAAGAAGGACGGCAACTTCTTCCCCCGTCCAATTTTCCTTTTTTGCTTTCGAGTTTGTTGACATTTTGTGTGTAGTACTTTACACATCTATAATAAGCTTGCACGTGATAAAGCACGTGGTGTTTGTGGCCATTTGTGGCCGTTGTCAAGATAAATAGGACAATTTTGATGAAACGCAAAATTATGTCATAGGATCTTTTTAAGACGTTTTGATGAAACTGTCCTACGCATATCCTAGAAAATGTCCCACGACACTTTTAAGATTTGTCCTAGGAACTTTATTGATGAAATTGGCCCCTAGACCCGCACATGAAAAGACGAGCAAGGGACAGCATACCCCTTCGGAAACCAATCTGTTTTACTCTGTGCCTATACTTGCCTCAAACGTTGGTCTGATCTGGATCAAACTCTTTCACATTAAGACGATGGGTTTTCTGAAAGATATTTGTAACGCGAGAAACCATGTCCAAGCAAGGCACAAGTCAGTAAGATTGCCTAAAACCACATAAATGTTTAGTGTAGCAAAACAAGTTACATGTTGAATTTTATTTGAAAACGAAAAACGTTGGCCCTGGCAGGTCGTTGTTGATGCTAATATTGACTGTACATCTTCCTTATTTTTGTTATATATATATTTCCTAAAAATGTTCCTATTGATTTGGTGCATTACATATAATATGCAGCAGTTCTATACATTATTCATTGGCCAGTAAATGAGATTATAAAATATAAGAGCAACGAAGACCAACTGAGTCTGCACAACTTCATAAACTCACAAGAGCTAAGACTACTTGAACACATTAATGTATGGGAGCGAAGAATATTCCACAAATCACATCTCTACAGACAAGCTTTGCTGATGTACATTGTCCATGTATGAGTTTATACGATGATGATTTTCATAATCCCCTAAACTTTCAATTGCTACAATAAAGTTGTGACGTAAGTAGTACGTAAGATTCTGCAGTAGTTACAGCCAACTAAACTGTCACTACATTGTATCGTCAAAATGCATATAGTTAAAGTCCATTGTCTTTTGTTTGATAAGATTCTTTACATCCTAGGCCACAATCTTACAGCTATGTCGGGCCTGGCCTTCGAGGGATGAACCATTACTAGGAAGTGGATAAAGTATCTTGCTCAAGTACACAACGCAGTACCTGTGGACAGGCTCGAACCCGCAATCCCTCGATCTCGAGACTGAACGACTGCTCTCCTCACAGTCCACTGTCAAAAGTGCAAACATATAAAAATAGAAGTTTTCTACTGTTATTGTAGGTGGGGATGGTGGCTTTTTTATAGTTGACTGTCCCTGTTATACCCCGACGCCCACCCAACGCAAAAATAAAATCGGCAACAAATATCGTGTAATTATGGAAATAATAATAATTATTTCGGCTTGATACATGTACATGCGTTTAAAATACTTCCAACAAATTATGCTCTCGACCTTCGGTCCTGAGTCGTGGGCTTATGGGCGTTTGTCTCAGCTTTCCTTCACACCCGACGAATGATTATAGTAATACCCAATGACAGAATTCTATAAGGGACATATTATTATTTGTACATAAAATAACTCTTATATGTATTCATAACCAAAATGGTACATAATGCTTGTCAGTTACAAGCGAAAGTATGTGCACGGAGTAGTTCAAGCTCGTCAAGGAAAAGTGGGGTTAGGTAAACTGACCGTTCCGCCATGACCATAGCTGTTGACTATGACGTAACGCGACAAAACAAACAAACGAAACATAATGTTTCAAGAAACTGCGCACCGTTTTGCGAAAATGACTCGTTTTCACCCATACATGTAGAATGGATTTTCCCATTTCTATCTATTGGACGAGTTCATTACCAATTTTAGGCCTAGGGTTGAACATATGATAAGCAAACTGTGGAGACTCTGATCAGACGCCACGTTATGTGGCGTCTGATCTGGGTCTGCGATGTTTGTCTGTGTCCCAGAAAATGAATATAATGCTTAAATGAGTTAACCGCACACCTCAGGTGCTTGAGTTAACCTAGAATGCAACTTGTAATTAATACGGTTGGGATTGCGCTAGCCTTCGACCCCTCCCTCTCCCCACCTATAAACACACAGTGGGTCAGCGCGGAGAACGTTGTTGTACTGTATTATCTCGTCATCAACCCGCACATACACATACTCATAGAGAGACAAAACTTTCGAAAATTCATCAAATGTGAAAGGTATAATTATTTAACAAAAAGCTTGCTCACCATTGTCGTCCCTGGGAGTCATGCAAATGGACGATGGCTTACTCGTACATTTGAATGTGTATATTAGTTTAATACATCAAAAAACGGTATTTGAAATAGTACAAAAATCTTCTGTTGGCTTTACTAAAGAATCTTTTCCCTTAGACATGATGGTTATGCTTAAACCAGCTATTGACGGTGGTCATGTGCGAATGTCTTAGTGACAGTATGCAGCGTGGTGGGGATGGGGAGGGAGAAGTTACGAGGACAAACAGGTAACTCATAAATACCAAGAAATTTGGGTCTTAGTGTTCTCAGTTTGATTAACCACATAGAAGGTAAGGTGTAGGGGCTTCATTAATACTATCGAGGTATTCAAACCTTTGTCGATGTTTTCCCTTTTCAGTCGCTATTATCGTGCCTTGGTCAGTAAATCAGTAACATTTAAGACAAAGATGTCAGCTGCGACACCTAAACATTTGTCTTAAATATACGACAAAAAATAAGAACTTCGCAAAGTTCAATAGTTTGATGAAACCCGATTTTTAACGTACGAACTTCGTACAATGTGTTTAAGACAAAAACACGTCGTAAACTCGTTGATGAAATTGGCCCCTGGGATTTGAATAAAAATTGCATAATCGTTATCTGCAACGAAATCTCAATAAGCATGCGTAAATCTTACAACGACATGTATACTAACAAAAGAGTTATTCAAATATCTAAAGTGTAAAGTTTTCATTTTGGGTCAGTGTAGTAAGATTTTCTTCATTTTCTGTAATTTGCTGATTCATTCTAATAAAAGTGATCAAAAAGAAATAAAATGTTTATGTCACCATTTAGTATTAGAGATATGGCACTTCAAAGACATGCCTTATATGCCCTTTTCACCATAAATGGTCGTGCTGAAGATGTCTATGGTATTATGGCATATTCTCAATTATTGTATTAGAACAGCTTATGTTTTTGGTTGTTTTTTGTGTTTGTTTTTTACAATAAGGCAACTAGTTGGTTAGCAAAGAGGTAGTTCATTAACTCAAATTAGGAGGTGTAGCTGTCATACAAATATAAACGATTTGTCGTAGAGTAACATGTATTTAAATACTGATTGGCAGTTTGGGATGTTTAAAAGAGGCATATACAATGGACATGATACTCGATAAGTGTAAATTTCCAACTGGTTTTCCTTTTTTTCAGTAACATAATTTATTTTATTATTGTAGGTACACATTGGAATTGCCTCATAGATACATTTCCAAAGTGCACCTACAACATATGTCTTTTCAATACATGAGTTTTTCACCATACGCTTTTTTCAAAAACAACTTTCATTGTTTCAAATGAATTGAGCATGTAGAAATGAACACGTTTTCATGTAGTTTGTCATGCACCTGGGTGACAATAATAGACTGTCAATTTTATGTCTCTGACAGCTTATCTTGAGCTGTTTCATGGGTGTATATTGCTAAATTGCTCGTTGCGTGGTTGTAAGAGCAGCCTAAGCCACTGGGGGATTCAAATGCATTTTACTGGTACCGAATGTTTGCCCTAGATTCTGTTGATATTAAACATAAATTCGTTTGTCGTTTTTAAATAAAACAAAAAATAAGAATGACACCAACCTTTACTTCAAATATATTTTATTTCAGAAAATACATTGTACAATTATGATTCATCTGTAAATACAAAATATACATTAAGAACGAAAGTAATACTACTTATATAGTTCTTCTCCTAGCTACTACACATTTGAAGTAGGCAGGTTTAATAAGGCTTATCTTCTCTCTGGAAAGCATTTTTGGTTCAGCTCCACCAATCATTGTTAGGTTTGCTGGTAAATATACAAGATGCCAGCTCAATCCCATAATGACTATTTAGTGAAATTATGGAGTAAAGTTGAACATAGACTTAACATATACTGCTGTACATATTAAGCATTATTCCAAGTTAGTTGCTAATAATTGACAGAGCTGAATAATTGGTAAAATATACAATATCAAGAGAAAAAGAAAAAAATGTCAACATAATTGAAAGCAAAATCAATGCAAATATTATTCAATTGTTCACTTTCAATCAGGCTACCTAAAGTGAGGCAGTTTTATTGATTGTCTTAAATTCATGACTCCATGAATCCTTAGGAACATGAAAAAATATCAGGAGGGGGGAGGGAGACCCACCATGGTCCTGAGGCAGACTCTAGGTGGAACAGCCATGTTGATATGATTATAACTGCTAACATAATGTCCAAATTAGTTAGAACTAAATGGTTTGTCTTCACTTTGAATTTATGTACTAATTAAAATACTCTTGAATTTTAACAGACTTGGATTACCATAGCGCAAAAGTTTAAGAGAAATTTCATGTTAAATTGACACTTTATGTAAAAGATTTTTTACAATATTGTAGAAAGGGCATTTGAAAAATAAGTGATAAGCATTCTCAGCACTGCCACACCACAGATAGGGATGCCTGAGATATTCTTCCTGAAGAGACAACAATTAAGTGCACTACATTGAGTTCTAAAACGTGTGTGAAGGACTTGAGCATGTCTATTTTCATTGTATAAGTATTTTGGGACATGTGTTTGGTCTCTTTTGAGACTATACTTGAATGAAGCAACCTAGTCAGATTGAGCAATCTCAGGACAAAGATTATTCCAATCCCTTATTGTGGAAGGCAGAAATGAGTTTGATATTTTGCCATGATATTATCAGAGTTCCTTAAGTTGGACCTTGAGACGCTGCTGACTGCTCCTGGTACTAAAGTAAAAAGGATGGCAAAGATCAGGAATCAATACAGCCAAGTACCAAACCTGACCCAGGACACCATATGGGAAAGTGAAAAATACTCAATAAATAATTTTAAATTTGTTTTTGTCGCTGAATTAATAAACTACAGTTTATGACGTTTGGTTAGGTAGATTTAAGATTGATATCCATCTATGAATCCGCCGTAGTACCCTTGATAGCGCCCTGGTCTCAAAATCAAATGTATTGTTCTGGCGGTGGTTCGAATTTGGTCATATAGGACTGTTTTTAAAACTTGGTATTACTTACGAATAATATGGCGTTTTCCCCCTTTTAATTCAAATATGGCGTTCTATCCCTGTCTGAATCAAATATGCAAGTTACATCACTTGCAGTTTCATCAGTCAATATGCATTCTAGTGTGGACTTCTTATATAACTGTTACACACTATTTAAATTGTTTGCTACTTCCTCCTTTGAACACTCATGATGTCATATACTGTGGGACTAGAGATCTAATTTTGATCTGAGTCTACCTCTGCTTCCATATGTTATGAATGTTATGTGTTGCCTCATAATTATAATCTTATATCAATTATACTTAATAAAATGGAACAAGTTAATTTATTGCACGATCCTTGGGTCTGCACTATAATCACTTTGTGAGTCTTACACGACCCTTGGGTCTATACTATAATATTGCATGAACCTTGGGTCTGCACTATAATCACTATGTGAGTCCGTCCTTCCGTCTGTGGTCAGCTAGTGAAAATGCTCATCACGGGTCATGCATATTACTGTCAGTTGATCTATCCCTTCTTATTAACAATTTTATTTGCTATTCTGTGAGAAGCAATATATTCAGGTTGTATATATTTAATTTTATGGAACAGTAGTGGCATCGCAGTGAAACCTGTCATGATGACACTAAATAGATTTATTTTTGAAAGATTTAATAGGAAATCGTCATTCCTGTTACTCCGCATTCGGCCACATCAATATTAATAATTACATAAGACCATGTCATTTTTACGGCTTCAAGTTGTTTGCAGAAAAACATACTTCTTCCGACTCTTAAGAGCCTACCAGGAATTTGTAATAGAATTTGATATATTATTTAAAGATGTGGGATGCTTTTGTGGGATGTTTGTCCACTGATTGAAAACCGGAGGAAACAAATCGTTTCTTAAAACAGTAGAAAATGAATTTATGTCTGGGTAATTGCTTCAAGTTCCGTCTGGTTGCGCTCCGTATCTTGACAGCTCGCTTTCTCAGATTTATGTAGAATCGATCTGACGCATAAGTTGTCGCCTGCTAGCGTCGCTTATCATTCTGTCTTTAAGGATATGAAACAAAACTCTTGAAAACAACGCAGAAAGGTATGTGGCATAAATTTTTTGCAGCATTCTTGGTATTTTTTCAATTTTTTGCTGTCGTCTGCTGTTTTGTTTTGTTTTGTTTTTCAAAATAAACTTTTTTATTAAAAAAATCTTTCAGGAACACTATCAAAGTGCCCAACGGTTTGGAATTAGATCAGGACCGACGTTTGGATACAAACTGTTTGTAAAGGTTTCCATGCCTTTATTGTCGTCTGCATATTCTTTTATTATTATTATTATTATTATTATTATTATTATTATTATTATTATTATTATAATTATAAGTGTCCAACCGTTTGGATCTAGATCAGGACCGACGTTTTGATACAAACTGTTTGTAAAGGTTTCCATGCCTTTATTGTCGTCTGCTTATTCTTTTATTATTATTATTATTATTATTATTATTATTATTATTATTATTATTATTATTATTATTATTATTATTATTATTATAAGTGTCAAACGGTTTGGATCTAGATCAGGACACGTTTGGATACAAACTGTTTGTAAAAGTTTCCATGCCTTTATGGTCGTCTGCTTATTCTTTTATTATTATTGTAATTATCATTATTATTATTAATGTTGTTGTTGTTGTTGTTGTTGTTGATGATGATGATGTTGTTTTGTCAAAAAGCTTATATTAGTCCGAAAGTGCTGGAAAAAAATTAACGAAAATGTACGGTCTATCTAAAAAATGATGATTAAGATTTTTAAAAATGACAAAAATGAATCTTCTTTTCCTTAGACATGCCTACCAAACGAAGAAAGCAGACCATTGGTTAAGACCACGAAACAATTAGAGCGAATTCCGGTTTAGAAATTTTTGACACAAAAAGGTGAACAAACTAAGCATTTTGTGTCTTGCATGAGTGATTTCAATATATTTTGAGGAAATCATTTTTAAAACTCTAGGAACACCATGCAATTTACCTCAGACCACCTACTTGGCGCTCACTTACTCGTTTGAGTTTCGTGTCCAGAAGGTGTGGGATTCATCCTAAAAGATACTAGGTCTGAAACTATGCACATTTTTCAAATAAAAATATTTTTTTCTTTTTTAATAATTTGTAAAAATAGAATTAAGTTATGTTTTCACAATAAATATGTTCAGTACAACTGAAAACTGCATGGAAAAGTGAAATTATCTTACAAAACATGTGATTTTTCTCTTGTTAGGAATTATTTACGTCCCTCCAATCATTCAAGACAGTTGATTTTTAAGATAACTGCTGTTGTTTGGATAATTTGCTATGAAAATGGTAAAATGTTTACCTGAATTTGAGTATTTTTACTGAATTCTTGAAGATCAAAAGTTACAGACTATGCAGCTTTAAACACGGGATTCATCCTTAAACACGTGGCAATTGCTATTGTTTGTAGTTTATTTTAGTTTACGCTCTGTAAGATTTACAAACTATCATTCACAGGCACGATAGACAATTATGCTTATTTGTACTGTCCTGCCATCCAAGAGTGTTAGTGACGTCATATTTTGTTTACAAAGTTATCAGGGACTTAGAATCGATAGATCACTTGTGTATTAATCCTATCCACAGGATAGGATTAAAACAGATGTGATCTATAGATTCACATTAGCTCAAGTGGAGTGTAAAAGTTAATGTTTTACTTATCAATTGTAAACAAAAAATGACGTCACTGTCACTCTTGGCTGGCAGAACAGTAGTATGGACATTTTTGTTGTCCCTGCTGCGTTACCGAGAAATCGTGGAGGAAATGGTAAACGTGGGTGGTTACGAATTTGATCTATGTAAATAATAAGAAATTTTAACAGGCCTCCAGATAGGAGTGTGTAATCAGAACTTAATTTTCTTATTTCTCAGCCAAAACATACGTTGTGGGCACTCATAAGAACCGTCTCAGTGAAACGGTTCTTTTGAGCACCCAAAACAATTGTTTAAATTGGGGGATTAGATAATATAAACAATTTTACGTCCCAAATTTGTGTTTATCCGGAGGTCTGGTTCAAAACCAGGTATAAAGTCTAAATAGCCTACATCATTTCTTGAACTATCTGATGAGCAATGCAATGCTGCTTCGACAATTAAAAGTATTTTGGTGAACACATCTGCGATATCCTAAATCAAAGTATGTGGATTTTTACTCAGAATAAGTTCTTTCCAACAAATTCGTTAGCTTTCTTAGCTCTAAAAAGGCTACTTAAGATGCACATTTTACAAAATGCGAGTAAAAATTACATCCTAGGGTCAAACAGGTTACCTTGGGGTGAGGTCAAAAGGTCAAATATCATTTAATTTCGGTTACCATGTCAATTTTAATTTTTTATACCAAACTTTGCGTGTGTTCTCATAAATAAAGGATAGAAAACATATTGAACAGAATTTTAATGCTGTTGCCGGGACCATGTACCAGGGATGGGACTCGGGGGTGCTGGGGGTCAAAAACTTCAGCGTGGGGATTTGCGATGGCGCCCCATCGACTGCGCGTTCTAGTTTCAATTTATTTTGAGAGAACTATTTTCAAAACTCTGGAAACACCATGCAATTTATCTCAGACCACCTACTTGGCACTCACTTACTCTTTTGAGTTTCGTGTCCAGAAGTTGGGCCGGGATTCATCCTTAAACACGTGGGTATTTGGTCTAGACAACTGCTATTGTATGAAGTTTATTTGTGTTTGCGCACTGTTAGAAGATTTATAAACTATCATTCACAAGCACGATAGACAAATATGCATATTTGTAATATGGACATTTTTGTTGTCCCTGCTGCGTTACCGAGAAATCGTGGAGAAAATGGTAAACGTGGGTGGTTACGAATTTGATCTATGTAAATAATAAGAAATTTTAACAGGCCTCCAGATAAGAGTGTGTAATCAGATTTTAAATTTCTTATTTCTCATCCAAAACATACGTTGTGGGTACTCAGAACACCCAAAACAAATGTTAAAACTGATGGATGAGAAAATACTAACGATACTACGTCCCAATTTTTTGTTTATCCGGAGGCCTGGTTCAAAACCAGCTATAAAGAAGGTCTAATTAGCCTACATCATTTCTTGAACTATCTGATGAGCAACGCAATACTGCTTCGACAATTAATAGTATTTTGGTGAAGACATCTGCAATATTCAAAATCATAGTATATGGATTTTTACTCAGAATTAGTTCCTTCCAACGAATTCATTAGCATTTTTTAGCTCTAGAAGTGATAGTTAAGAAAACGTATTTTACATATCTTTTTATTATTTTTTTTTATTATTTTACTGTATTTCTTTTTTTTTTTGGGGGGGGGAGGGGGTGGGCATTTTTTGTCATTTTGCTCGTTTTGTTTGATTTTGTTTATCTTGCTATCCATCAGGTTCAGTTTACTGTCGTGCCAACCAAGAGTGACAGTGACGTATTAATTTGTTATCAATTGCTAACTAAAACACTAACGTGTATAGTATATACACTTCACTAGAGCTAACGCGAATCGATAGATCACTTGTGTAATAATCATATCCTGAGGATAGGATTAATACATAAGTGATTTATCGATTATTAGTCTCTGCAAACATGAAGTCACTGTCACTCTTTGCTGGCAGGACAGTAGGCTAAATGCCATCGTGTCGTGAGTTTTGTCGCTATCTGGTCACAGACTTGCTGTGAAAGCAATCAAAGTTTATGACACAGTATTACACAGCTGACTGAAGGAATGAGATGTAATTGCAAATTCACCAGTTGTTATTCTTATTAGTCTAGACGACAATAGTGGTACAATTTGCTAGGACACCTGGGCCCGGAATTACAATGCCTCCTTAGAGTTAAGGAAGACTTAAGTTAAGTAATGATTTTTCAGGATGCGAAAAATAACGTTTATAACTGATTAAAATCAAAATTGTTTAAAGTGTTCTAAAGATCACAATGGTATCATTAACCACAAATACCACATCGATCCAGGCAATTTATTTAGCATTTAATATAGTATGTTGAAATACCATTACTTAACTTAAGTCTGGCTTAACTTTAAGGAGGCATTGTAATTCCGGGCCCTGATTAGCAAGTCATATACATACGCACAGATAAGCATTTTGTTTAAATGGAAGTTTCAATGTATATCAACCTAAACATAAGTACTGAATGCTCAGAAGAACCGTCGTACGGAGACTTTTGAGTACCCCACAACATATGTTTTTTTAAGAATAATAAGAAAAGTAAGTATCGACTACCCCCTCTATGTTTCAACTCTTGTCGGGCGTGAACCAAACGCGCTGAGAATAAAATAAATCGGGATATGTCATGCATTGGCCTATGGATTCCTACGTTTGTGATATAAATACGACCTCAGAAATTATTCTCGTTTTGAAATTAATTCGTTTTTTGAATGTTCATGGAAACATGAATACTTAAGGTCTCTTGCAAAGTAAGTAAAGCCCGAAGGGCTTCACGTTAACTTGGCAAGAGACCCGAAGTATTCATGATTCCATGAACATTCCAAAAATGAATTTATTGCTTTTATTTAAATTTTATTATAGATATATAGAATATAGAAATTATCTATAATTTAGGAAACAAAACAAGTTTGTATTTAATATGATTTTGTATGAAAAGATTTGTTGGGGTGTAAAAACGGAAAAGCGGAACAGTCAGTGTGAACACGGACAGCCTATGGAGCAAATGCGAGAAGCAAAGGCTTAGCCTACGCTGCTCTCTACCATTAAGTCGGAACGTCACGTGAATAAATGTTCAAGCCAAAATTTAGGTCTCTGTATCCTCTAGATTGTTGCACATGCATATTTAAAGACCAACATGCATCTCTTGAATTGGCTAGCTCATACAAATGCATGTGCCAGCACATGATATTTTGGTACTTGTCGCATATGCGAGCAGCAAAGGCTCAGGTGAGCCTGCACAAATGTGCAGTCTCGCCAGAGCCTTCGCTGATCGCATACACAAAGTATGGATATAGCTGAAGACTCAGACCGAAATTTACACCTTTAGTCCCACTGGATACGTCAGCATGACCGCTTCAAGTTAAGGAGGCGTTTGTGCATATGCGATAAGTACCAAAATCTCATACAATAAAACCTGTCTTAAGCAGCCATTCAAAAGAAGACCAAAGATTGACTTTTCACGACCGATTATCGCTCAATGCAGGTCGAAAGTATTACAGAATGCTAAAGCAGATCGAAAGTATTGCAGAATGCTAAAGCAGGTCGAAAGTATTGCAGAATGCTTCAGCAGCATTCTGCAATACTTTTGACCTGCATTAAGCAATAATCGGTCTTTAAGACCTTTGTTTTTCCTATTTTTGAGTGGTCGCTTAAGACAGGTTTACATGTAACTGTATGCTCTCCAATATTTCATTCCAGGGCCCACTATTGACTACGGTTCCAGGCTGCACTGATCATTGGAGTCGTTTATGATTCAACGAAATGGCGCTATGTCTCGTCAACATCCGGATAATTCATTAGTGTATTTTTTTATTCGCACACGGTGAACAGTGAAGCCCGTCTCCACATAAATCGGCAATATGCTGTTGTTAGATTCCATTCAATCAAGATTTGAAACATTCTGTGGCTGCTAATGGAAGGATGGAAAGGAAAGTTTCAGTAAAATCTAAATCTGGTTACGCTGTGAAAACAAAAAGGTATGTTGCATATTTATTATTGTTTTTGAAAAAAAAGTCCGATATATTGTAACCGGGCCCGTCTGTCGTCAGTAAGTCGGTAACGCAAACTCCTCCGTCATTTTTACCGAGGGAGTTCATATTTGGAGCAATGCTTGCCTATGGGGTGTAGATTACAACTCGAAGCAATATACACTTTAAAGCTGCATAGTCTGTAACTTTTGATATTTTAATTTTTGAAATAATGTTTCTATTTTTAAAGAACACAGTAAAAAAACAAAAATTCAGGTATACATATTACCAATTTCGTAAATCTTTACAAATTATCAGTATCAAAACAACAGCATTTATGTTAAAACTTGACTGTCTATAATTATTGGAGGGACGCAAATAATTACCACCAAGAGAAAAAAACACACCTGTTTTTATAAGATAATTCACTTTTCTACTCAGTTTTCAGCTATAGTGAACAGATTTATTGTGAAAACTTAACTTAATTCTGCTTTTACAAATGATTTAAAAAGAAAATAAAAATTTTCGAAAAATGTTCTTAGTTGCAGACTTAGTCTCTTTAAATCTGCATTTCGGCTCGTAACGCGAACTCCTTATTGAATTTTGACCGATACCCCGGCATCAAATTTAGGTTACCTTGCACCCCAAGGACAAATTTTCATAGGTGCCAAATTGTTCATTGAATGCGAAACGAAGTTGTCTTAAAAAATATTGGTATGGGCTATGTGAAAATGAAAATGCATGGTTTCAATGGCAACCGATAGCGAATTTGAGAATGGGGATATGCCTACAAAAGTACTCATATCTCAGCTGTTACTTATCCTAAACTACTAAACTTAATGCCAAATTAAAGCTTAGACATAGGCCTATTATCCCTTTGTTGCATATGCAAATTATCTCATTTGCTTGTTCATAAATATTTATGAAAACATAAAAAATGTGATTCACGAATGGGGGTATATGTACAAGTTCAATAATATCTCCAAATCTCAAAAGAAAGCATCAATTGTATAATGTCACATATTATCTAATTCTGTCTACTGCTCGTAACTCGAACTTCTCCAAAACTATATCACAAAAGTCAATTTTGAAGTATTTCTAAGAACACAACTTATGAAATTCATTCTGCATGACAATAATTACAAGTAAAGGGTTGATTCAACCGAATAAATGCACGTAAACGGGAAACCTGTTCAATTTGCACATATTTTATATTGTGTACATTTCATGCGTGTCTAACAGCGAATTAGAACATTTGAGTTCATTTCAAAACGTTTACTCTTAAACATGCTGTCAGTCATTATGGAAGTATTGATATAATACATCTGGGCCCGGAATTACAATTATGCTTCCTTAAAGTTAAGGAAGACTTAAGTTAAGTATTGATATTTCAACATGCTATGTCAATGCTTAATAAATTGCCTGGATCGATACAGTACTTGTGGTCTAAGATATCATTGTGATCTACCGAAAAAATGAAACTATTTTGATTTTAATCAGTTTGAAACGTTATTTTTCGCATCCTGAAAAATCAATACTTAACTTAAGTCTTCCTTAACTTTAAGGTGGCATTGTAATTCCGGGCCCTGTATTACAACTGCATGATAGTGTATAATGGGTAAATCAACCATATGTTGAATACTAGACTGGCATCAGTCCACTAAATGCATAAACCTAGTAAAACCTATCTTCAATGGCCACTCAAAAAGACCAAAAAATTCAAGACAAATTTTCAAGACAGATTGTGGCTCAATGCAGGTCAAAGTATTGCAGAATGTTATAATACTTTCGACCATCATTAAGCTACAATTTGTTTTTAATGCCTTTGTTTTTTTTCTATTTTGGAGTGGCCGTTTACGACAGATTTTACTATAATTACATTATTAATAATATTTATCTATGTAAAATCATCTTATATTAAAAGCATTATCCTCTCTGATAGTCGAATTTAGTCCAAGCCCAGAAATATTTATAAATTCACTATCTTAGGGAGATATCAGTTTTACCAGAAAAAATGGCATCAGAGACTGAGACTGTATGCTAGGTATTGATCACATTTCAACATGGGAAGTATTTAATGGCATATGCCTTTTGTGTATTTCCCTATCAAACATGGATATTAATCGAGATGATCTATTACCTCAGCAGCAACAAGGACTTTGTTAATAAGTGAAATAATATATCAAAAATCATTTCAGTAAAAACGAATCGCCATTTCTCATGCTTATATATAAAATATGTACTGAATATGTGCCATCGTTCAGTTCCTTTCAAACGTTAATGCGAACAGTGTTGTCAAATAAACTGTATACACAGTAAAACCTGTGTAAAACGGACACTCAAAAATAGACAAAACAAAGGTCTTAATGACAACTGGTAGCTTAATGAAGGTCGAAAGTATTGCAGAATGTTCCCCTTTGGAGCATTCCGCAATACTTTTGACCCGCATGTTTTGACCCGCATGAGTGGCCGTTTTACACAGGTTTTACTGTACAACTTACAGTTAAATGAACTACAGGTGTGAACAACTGCAAATTTAAAGCTCTGGTGCATGAACACTTTTCGTAATTAAAAATTCCTGTTCCAATTTGCACACATTTTTGCAGCATGGTAACAAATTATTCGCATTTCCCTGAAAGATTACATCTCAAATTTGGAATTTGTGCATAGTACAGACAAACGTTATTGTTTAATCAGTTGATGATTAAACGAAATTGTTAAAATTAGGAGAGAAGATATCCGATTACAGACTATTGGCGATGATAGCGCCAACTTGGTTCATTATTATTTTTGTTTTAACACTTTCATTGAGCTACGCCAGTTCCAGCATAAATTCCAAGTAAAATCTCATGTTGCGTACTGTTTGATTATCTGTCACGGGACAATAGATAACACAGTGTATTTCTCACTGAGGCATGACCGGCCGGACTTATGGTAAGCAAAGCCTCGTCGATCAAAAAAGGATGTTACGCATGCCAGTAGTTAGACAATGCTGACATGCATACGCATGCGAAATTTGATCAAAATATACCATGTGGTTCAAGAGTAATGAGCACTTTGACTAACTACTAACGGACGGACGGACAGGCGGACTCACTCAGTTGTTATAGTGCACACCTGCGGATAGTGCAATTTGCACAGGTTCCATATTTATTTTTTTTTTATATTTCTTGCGGTTATATACCTATGAATACAATATAATGTGACGAATTCTATCATATAATAATGAGCCGTGACATGAGATTTCCAACAATGTGGTATTTTGACAAGTATAGACTCAGACGAGCCTGTTCAGCCTCCTTTTAAGCTTAGAAACTCCAAATGCTGTTCGGTCAGTAGTTTAAGTCATAGGATATTAAAGCGACTAGCATCGGCTCGGATCTGACTGCGCGTATGTGCAGGCTGGTCTGAGCCTTTGCTGGTCGCACATACCACATTGTTGGAAATCTCATGTCATGGCTTATATATAATTGGTTAACCGACTTAAGAGTTGGTGCCGATATATGGAACTGTCCTTCTCGATTAAAGTGAAATTATGTACCTTTTCTCTCTGCCTGTCTAACATTGCACATGCATGTACATGTAAAATGCGCAGTTTTAAATGTCATTTAGCACATAGGCGGAATAAACATGTTCTCTAAAGCGTGTGTTTACGTCATTTTTGCACACCTTCTAAAGAAGAGCATGTTTTCAGTGCACGCGCTTTCATTTCATTTCTAAGAAACCCAGTGCTACATGCACCTAGCAGGAAACAGTGCTTATGTCAAAGAAAAATTATAAGAGCCGAGCTAAGATATAAATTACATGGCCCTTACCGAATTTAGCATGAAATATCTCGTAATGTGTAAGGTCTACACTGATGAATGTGATATAAAATAGTTCTACCAAGTTTGTCCCCCTGTGCGAGTGATAATCCACTCGCTAAATCTCGTGAATTATCATCGCGTACAGGCGGGCAAACTATAGTATAACTATTAAATTCGTGTTGCTATTGGCTCATTTTCATAAACGCGTATGCAGCCAGATCAACATTTTTACTTGGAATACATTATACTTTCATAAACAGTAAACCTGTCTGAAGCGGCCACTCAAAAGGAAGCTAAACAAAGGTATTAAAGACAAATGGTAGCTTAATGAAGGTCGAAAGATTTGCAGAATGCTCTCTTGGAGCATTCTGCAATACTTTTGCCCTGCATTAAGCGATAATCGGTCTTGAAAACCAATTTTTGTCTTCTTTTTTAGTGGCCGCTTAAGACAGGTTTTACTCTAATGTGTATGTGAGTTAAGTTAGCAAAGAAGCACAGGCTTGTCTGATCTGTCGCTGATCGCCAGCGTGATAAAACCCGTTGTCATGTGGATTGGTTGGTTGTTCGTTTCATCAAAATACATGCAATATCGCGGTTAACATGGTTAATTGAATATATATTTGTTGCATGATCAACAGCGGACGCCATTGACATGGCAAATAAGTACAGTGGGTTCACGGAAACCAGAACTGCAGCGGACTTGGACCCTGCGTGGACCCTGCATAAATGTTTGCACTGAGTTGGATCCTCTGCATCTGAGCAACTAAGACACTTTATACCACACTTACCAACTTTAGTACGAAATATCTCATAATGTGCAAGGTCTACAGTGATATAGACGGTATAAAATAGTTATACCATGTTTGTCCATCTGTACGTAAGATAATCCACTCGCTAAAGCTCGTGGATTATCTCCACGTACAGACAGACAACCCATGGTATAACTATTTCTTATCCAGAATGCCATATTCGGCCTAAAATAAACTTGACCTCAGTAGAGGGCGTAGACACTAACGGGATTCTAAAAGAGAGAGAGAGAGAGAGAGAGAGAGAGAGAGAGAGAGAGAGAGAGAGAGAGAGAGAGAGAGAGAGAATACATATTAATGATGATGATCATCTTTTTAGCTCAACTGAGCCGAAGACTCATGGGTGAGCTAATAATATTCCAATTACTCCGTCGTCCGTCCGTCAACATTTTCAAACATCCTCTCCAATGAAACCACTGGAATGTAAACTCCAATTTTATGCGGAGACTCCTTTTGGTGGGAAACGAAATTTATTTCAAATGGTCCTGGTCACATGATAAGATGGCCACCACGCGTATAAACGGTAAAACCTTAGAACGAGAAGGCCTATGAACATTGGACTTGTATGTAGCATTTGGGGAGTAGGGCCTACCTAGTTTATACAAATGATGATACTAGATTGACCTTGACCTAAATGTACATGTCAAGGTCCAATTTGTTTCCTAATACATTACCGTACTTATAAGTTATGTTTAGCCTAATGTCGCAATGACTATAAATAAGTTACAAAGGTCAATGTTGACCTTGGGTCACCCGTATTGGATTTCCATCAATGTATTAAGAAATATTTTCTCAGAAACCATTGGGCGATTTTAACTCAAATTTGACATGAAGCCTCCTTAGGGCGAGGGAGCGAATATTATGCAAATGTAAATGTAACGTGACCAAGATGGTGCCCATGACCATATATGGTAAAACCCATTGAAAAAATTCTCCGGAGAACCAGTTTGGCATTTACCTTGGGACTTGGTATGTAGTATTGGGGATGTGGGACATACCATGTTTGTTTAAATGATGATCCTAGGTTGACCTTGGCCTACCTAACGCCAAGGTCAAATTTGCTTCCTACATATGGAATGCATTTTAATGGGGATAATCTCAAAAAATGAGTGTTTTCAATTACCGTTAACCCTTAATGCGCCAATCACAACAAAAGTCGTCTACTTTTCTCGTCTGCTGAAAGGTTTAAGAAGTCTCTATGGCAAACAGTGTGGACCTAGCTCAGACTGCTCCATTGGAGCAGTCTGTTCTTGGTCCACGCTGTTTGCTTCTAAACTTAATTCGTCAGTAAAGTTAGGCAATTATTTGCAGCAGACGACTCCAGTTGACGACATTTTCAGATACATTTTTTCTTGGCGCTTTAAGGTTTAAGACATAATACTCAGTAGATATCATCAAGCTAATCAGACAATTAATTTTTGATTGCTAGATAAGTTCCTAAGGTCAAGGTTGACTTATGACCTTTCAGTCAAGGTCGCTTATATTGGACTGCCATCAGCATATTTGAACATATTTTAGTATCCACAAGACCAATTGAATTCAAATTTAAGGTCAAGGTTGACTTTTGACCTTTCAGTCAAGGTCGCTCATGTTGGACTGCCATTAGCATATTTGAACATATTTTAGTAGCCACAAGACCAATTGAATTCAAATTTAATCTAGAGCATCCTTAAATGAGACAATGTAAAATGGCTATGTGGTCTAGGCCTTGCTATGCCCATATCAGGTCAAAACTTTTTTTTAAAAAAAAATCTTCTCCTGAACCAAATGTTCAACGACCCTTGGTTTTGGTATGTAGCCTTGTGGATGTGGGCTCTACAATGTATGTTTGACTAATGATTCTATGTTGACCTTGATCTTCTTTACGACAGAGTCAAATGTGTTTCTGTATGTATTTATGATTGAAACCCTTTTAAACATGATTTTAGAATAAATGTTGAGGCCAAAGTCAACCATCTTTACAACGACAGTGTATGTCCCTAAATGACTCGACGTTAAACTATATTTCTGCTGTAATGAACGAATTCAAGCTAAACTGGTACATTTGTGCAAAAATTATCGACGTTTTAAAGAATTATGCTGTTATAAAGAGTGTCAGTATAAAGAGCTTTCGCTGTATTTACTTAATATGTTTAACCAATTGAGACAATAGCTTTTGGCAACCACAAAAGGTCGTGATTGACAATTGACCTTTCAGATAAGCTAGCTCTTATTGGATTGTAAACATTTTTTTTTTCAAAAATCAGTGGGCCAATTGAAATTGAATTTCATATGGAGCATGCTTTGGATTAGACAATTAAATACTGTCTATGTCACACGACCAAAATGCCTTCCATGCCGTGTTAAAAAATCTCTGAAACTTATTGACCAATCACCTTTCGTTTTGGTATGGCTCAATATAGAATGGCCGTGTTCGATCGAGCCAATTAACGAAGATACAGTATAAACCTGTCTTAAGTGGCCACTCAAATATAGACAAATTTCGACAAAACAAAAGTCTTAAACACAAATGGTAGCTTAATGATGGTCAAAAGTATTGCAAATTGCTCTTTTGGAGCATTGTGCAATACTTTTGACCTGCATTAAGCAATAATTGGTCTTGAAAATCAATTTGTGGGTCTTTTGAGAGTGGTCGTTTTACACAGGTTTTACTGTAGATATAGATATGGGCCTTACAAAGTTTTTTCAATCGATGATCCTGGATTGATCTTGACAGTGTCAAACCCTAGAATAAGATGATCTGCATTATAATGACTCCGTGTCAGGTGAGCCCCTCAGGACCTAAGGTCCTCTTGTTTTAAAATGTAACACTAAGAATGTTTCAAGTAATATTTATACCATGGTTTGTCCGCCTGTACGTGGAGATAATCCACGAGCTTTAGCGAGTGGATTATCTTACGTACAGGTGGACAAACATGATATAACTATTTTATACCTCCTACATCAGTGTAGACCTTGCACATCACGAGATATTTCGTGCTGAAGTTGGTAAAGGTGGTATAAAAAGTTTTCAACACGGGAAACCTATTTGCACGTAAACCACGAGATTCTACTACATGTATTCATGACTAGCGGTACATCTCACTCAAACTTGTCCTCAATATAATGCCCGGACCATGAGAAAAGAGGATATATCGCATATGAGTAAAGTTCCTTTAATATATCTGCGCAGCTATCCAGTTGGACAAGGTAAACAACTTTTTTGTCAAACCCTTCATCTACGTCCATACGTTCTGTTAAGTGAGCAAGGACGCTTTGGCGAGACTTCGCATTTGCGTTGGCTCTTCAGGACCTTAGCTACTCGCAAATACGATAATCATCCTAAGGGCCAAATCTCGTGGGTTTGCTCAGCTGAATGATGGTCACTTGTGTTGTATTATCAGATCGGGATGATTCACTACGAATTAGATGATTCTTTTTTGGAATTTTATTTAAAACGAGGGTAAGCAACTTCGTTTCACAGGGGATGGCGACCCGCGACAGTGTAGAGACTTGCTCGATGACCTTACATGGGCCTCCTTTTTGTTCGTTGGGATCGGTTCTCCTTGCTTCTCTTCCGCTAAAATCCATTGTGGTGCTGTGTCTATTGAGGAAAGGCAAGACAAGAGTGTGTAATGGGAAATCATTTTTCTTATTTCTCAACCAATACATATGTTTTGGGTGCTCAAAAGAACCGTCTCAATGGGGCACCCAATACACATATTAAAACTGATCTATGAGAACATTATTGCATTTCACGCTCAAAAGCTTATCTGGGCCTATGGATGATTTAATTTAGTACTTGGCCCCTGCTCACAGTCATTAAACGTTTTCAATATTGTGTGTAACCCCCCCTTTGATACCTCCCACCTTCCGAACTAAGCAGCTAAGGGAGCTCAGAGGTAGAGCAACTGTAGAGTCCTAGACTCGAGACCGAGATGCCTACCTCCCTACATCCATCCATCCATCCGCACACACTAAATATAGATGTAGACAAATGTAGACCTAAGATTAGGCCTAAGAATGGATTTTTCTGTTATGTCCCATTCTTAGGCCTAATATTTTGGGTCACATTTTGTTCAAATAGCAACACTCTAACATTTGACTTTAAAGTTTATATATGGAATAAAAGTCTAGTGAAAAAAATAATGTAATAGTAAGTCCCTTACCTCTAGTTGGTGCTCACACAAAAATATGTCCAAAATATTGAAAATCCACTTTTGTAGCAGCAAATAATGATTTGTTTACAAAAATAGTTCAAAAACACATATGCTGACGCAGTGACATCACAGTATTATGAATGACTGCAGCATTGTGGGTTAATTTGTATGAAGAGAAACCTGTAAGCCCATTGGCTGATGGTCAATTGACCATAACTGTGGGTCACATGACATATCTGATGATGTGGCTCACTGATTCCTGTCTCCAAATTTATAGCACTAAGAGACAGGGAACCAGATTGACCCAACATGGAAACTAAAGGTCAGGAGATACATGTGTTCTGAAACTTTGTTGATCTTTCTGGTTTGTACACTTTTATGTTTAATTATTCTCATGCATTTTATTTCATTTATATGTGCAGTATTTGCCCTAAGCTAACAGAATATGTAGAAATGAAGGAACTATGGATAAATACTTACACCTTTATTTGTAAACAAACTGTAGTGTAAACAACTACTAATTTTGCTTCTATTGTACACAAATACCATAACCTAGTTTGACCATGATGAAACTTACAAACTAGGTTATGGTCCCAGAACTAAGACAAATGATGAGGCGAAAATGTAGGCCTCTAGCGCTCCACTAGAAATATGCGCATATATGTCTCCTTACATCCGTCCGTACGTAAGTACGTACGTACACGCACGCACACACACACACACACACATACTCTGGTCACGGATCGTTAAAAAGCGAAAAAAGCTTATTCATAAAAAAATCATGCTCAACGCATGAAATTTCAGCTGCTTATAACACTTGAACTACAATGCAGAATAATCACATCATTTCTTGCTGTAAAACTTTCAGATACTGCAACTATCCTGCAAATAAATGTTAAAATGCCAACAATTGTTGGCATTTAAACATTTAAGAGCAGGATTAATTTCATGCTCAGTTAAGTTGAGCATGGAAAAATCATAATCTTGAATAGGTTTTATACATATGCACTAAGAACCAACATCGCATGAGCTGGCTTATAAATGGGCTGCGACATGTGATTTCCAACAATGTGGCATTTTGACATGTGTAGACTCAGACGAGCCTGTGCAGCCTCCTTTAAGCTTAGAACCTCCAGCTAATGTTCAGTGAGTAGCTTAACACTTCTAGAATATTCAAGCGACAAGCAAAGCTCTGATCAGACTGCGCGTATGCGCAGGCTGATCTGAGGCTTTGCTGGTAGCATATACAACATTGATGGAAATCTCATGTCGTTGCTCAAAATGCATCACATCACGCAAAAATTATATCGCAGAATCTAGGTAAGATGGTTTGATAAAAACATATTGACAAAATGCATGCTTGACAACATTTTTAGCTGTGCTTATATCCAATTCGAGGGGAAATTTTCATTTACCTTAAAGTCAAATAAATGCCAGAATTTAAGAGTTAGGCTTTTGTTTTGTTTTTTTTAAACAATTAGAAACAACTTTCGTTGTTGAACCTCAGTTAGCCACTTAATTCACGTTACTCTTTAAAGAGGCACGTGCATTAAGGGGCTATTTTGGCCCCCTCTAGAGCCAAAAACTGAAAATTACTCTTCACCAATTTCTTTTGATTGGTTTATAAAAGAATAGTTAAAGTGTAAAGTTTAGGGATTTATTTAAATTTCACCATTGCTATGGTATTACAAATGGCCGACAAAATAGGCTTTAAACAGAGAAATTCCCATTTTGGACCAAATTTAAGGCTTTTGGGATTTTTTAAGTATTAGATATCAGCACAGCTAAATACAAAAAAAACTTTTAATATGTTATGTGTCGTGGTAATTCTTATCTTCTGTTAAATGTATCCTTTTTGGTATTTGCTTGTGCTCTATTTTAATTTCTCTGTCAAACCTCTTAATATGGCTCCAAAATAGTCAATTTCCTATTTTCATCCTATTTTCGCGGCCATTTTTGTTACCATAGCAACGGTAAAAGTCAAAGTAGTTTGAGACTTTTACACTTTGATAATTGTTCTAATAAACTAATAAGAACAAATTGGTGAAAAATACTTTTATATTTAAGCCGCAGAGGGTGGCCAAAAAATGCCCCTTAATGCACGTAGCTCTTTGGTTTTATTGGCGACAAATGAGCCCGTACATCTAGACTAATGTCCACTTTTTATAAAAGTTTATTATTTATTTCAGCCTACGTGCCCGGATTCTCAAATACTTGCACAGTCGCCACGTGCTCATCATTGGGTGTGTTCTGGTGGTACTCGAGTGCATGTGCATCATGGCGGAACTCATGGTGGATCTACAGGGAATCAGAAGTGAGTATTGAATCAATGCATCAAGCAATGATGCTCTTCAATTGCGTCCCTTCTCAAAATGAAAACTTCTCTTTAAGGAAAGAATTTGCTATCAGAGTGAGCGAATTATTTTCCTTTCACAGCAGTCTCTTATGGTATGGAAAATCACTATACCACATTAGATGACCTCCCTTGAATGTTACTATGTTGGGCGCTTGATTTAATTGAGAGATATGGCTGCATTTGCACAAAATACCTGAAAGCACCTTCTTTTAGCCCCACATTTGAGCAAAACCTGGCACCCGTAAAACTTTTTATCAAAGTAAAACACTCCCTTATAAACAGTGTTTGGCCAAGCTTATGAGAATTCGCAACTTCTGAAGTGTTCAGCGAGGCTATAGGTCAAAATTTTCAGCCTAAGTCTTCATAACCCATACGTTTATGTATGCGAGCAGTGAATGCTCATGCGAGTCTGCGCAGGCTCGCATGGGCTTCCACTGCTCGACAATGCGGCGAGTACCAACATCTCGTGGCGCCAGGAGTTTTGAGCAAGGCACTTTATCCTCTGCCTAATACTGGTTCAAACCGTTCCGACATGACTGAAAAATGTTAACTGGGACGTAAAGCATCAACACAAGCAAGCAAATAAGTACCAAAATCTCGTTTGCTGGCCCATAAAAGCATTTTACTCCCCCGCACTCATTGAAGCATTCCAATCGGATTTTATACCCTAGTTACAAATAACCCCGCATCATGATGAAGTGTGTCTTTTATACAGCTCAATTACTTACTAGTCTGTTACTTAGGATGTGTCATTAGTGTGGCACTTTATGATTTACTAACCGGCCAATTATGGGTATGTCTGTCTGGCCATGTTTATAGTTCCTCCACAGACCATTTTGTCTTCGAACATTGTTCGGTTAAAGTCATATTGTGATTTATGACGTACACAACTTGTCTTGTTAACGCAGAAAAAAATACAGCCAGCAAGCATCTGAAGCAAAAGATAAACTAGAGCGTGCAGTCGATGGGGCGCCATCGCAAAACCCACGCTAAAGTTTTTGAGCAACCCCAAGTCCAACCCCTGGGCATGGCCCTGGTAACAGAATGAAAATTCTGTTCAATATGTTTTCTATCTTTTATTTGTAAGAAGACACACAAAGTTTCGTATAAAAATCTTTGAAACTGACATATTAATGATATTTGACCTTTTGACCTCGCCCCAAGGTCATCAGTTTGACCCTAGGATGAAAATGTTACTTGCATTCTGCTCTGCTCGTCACCCCGGCAATTTAATATGCCACATGACCATGTTTGAATTTTTTTTGACCCCCTGGGCATCCCCAGTGCCCCTGCATCCCACCCCTGGGGCATGACCCAGGCAACAGAATGAAAATCCCGTCTGATATAATTCGTATCTTTCAATTGTGAGAACACACACAAAGTTTGGTATAGAAATCTTTGAAATTGACATGGTAACCGAAGGTTAATGATATTTGACCTTTGACCTCACCCGAAGGTCGCCAGTTTGACCCTAAGATGAAAACCTGTTTTAAAAGATAATTCACTTTTCCGTGCAGTTTTCAGCTATAGTGAACATATTTATTGTGAAAACATAACTTAATACTACTTTTACAAATGATTTAAAAAGAAAGTAAAAATGTTTGTTGCAGACTAAGTCTCTTTAAGTGTATGTCTTTATGCAATGCACAAATTTTTATCTATATTTCAGTTCGTTTTGAAAATGAAGAGCAGGAAGTCAAGAAATTTGTTGATTTCATGAAGTCTAAGAAACCAGATGCATTCAGTGAATTTGAAGTAAAGACCCTCGAAGAGATCCTAATTGTTCTAAAGGAAACCTCAGTTTTATGGAGCCCAAGTCCAAAGTCTGATAATCTGTGTCATTGTGAGTGTGAGAAATCAACAAATATTACTCTTGCTAAACTTAGACACAGGCGGGAGATGGCTAACAGTGCAATATACAGTGATCATATGCAAACGATCAGAACTAGTATTGATGCTTACGATGCTGTCAAGCAACAGACACGTTATGCACTTAAGAAATACTTAACGAGAACTATTCCAAGTTTTTCAAAAGTCCGTGAAATTAATGCTCAGCGCGAACAAGATGTAACTTTGCATTTACAACGAACAGCGATTCCAGCTGAACATTCTGTGAAAATCTCAGGAAGTGGTGTTCATTCTGATGCAAATATAAACAGTGAAAAGGATAATAAAAGCAGGATTCAAAATTATCCTGAAAACGTGGAAACAAAGCCTTTTAATGACAATGATCAGTCTAAAAATAAACGTTCCACCCGCCGGAGACGACGAGTCGTAGTTTCGAATTCAAAATCACATACAGAAGCTAGTCACGATGTTTTCGTATTTACGGTAAACTTGGACCAGGAGAACTTTTATCTTGTGTCTCAATTCAAAGAGCTCAGTAACGCCAAGATTTCAATGTCACATTTGGAAGATGAGATCACGAAGACGTCATATTATCAACAATATGAAAGAGTTCATGATCTTTCACTGGGTATTAAATATGCAGGGTTTGGTATTCTTACCTTGATGCTGGCAGAGGTAAGTGATTTAGCGTAGGGTAACCTGTCTAAGCGGCCACCCAAAAATAGACATAATTAAAAATCTTAAAGACAAATGGTAGCTTAATGAAGGTCGAAAGTATTGCAGAATGCTCTCTTGGAGCATTCCGCAATGCTTTTGATCTGCATTAAGCGATAATCGGTCTTGAGACCCATTTTGGTCTTCATTTTGATTGGCCGCTTAAAACAGGTTTTACTTTATTTCTTTTGCATTCAACTGTTTGCCTTTTTTGTTACAACCATGCAACTACCAATTTAGCGATATATTCAAATGAAACATCTCAAGATAAGCTGTAGCGCAGTCGGTAACGTGTCTGGCTACAGATGCGTGTCTGACTGCACATCCAGGGGTATTGAGTTCGATCCCGGCCCGGTCCGATACTTTCGTGGAGATTGATCATGAAATAATTTCTACGATCATTCTCCTCCCTTCCGCTGATTCATTCAAGAAGGGTTGTTGTCAGTTACAAGCGAAAGTATGTGCACGAATTACTGGTTAACCGCTTGTTCAAGCCTGCCCAGGAAAAAGTGTGATTAGGTGAACTGACCGTCCCGCAATGACCATAGCTGTTGATTTGGGACGTAAAGCAACAAAACAAACAAAAACAAAAGCATAAAATAGGTAGTCAATTATTGTCACCCAGGTGCATTGACAAACTACATAAAACCTGTTCATTTCTACATCCCATTACACTGAAATAATGAAAAAGAAGGTGAGTATGATCAGGAAATCATAAGCACACACTGCAGACCAACTAATGGCATCGCGAGGAAGAGTCACAGAACACTAACAGTTACAAGACATCAGGAAGACAATTAAGACCTCCAGTAAAATATTTTACTGACCGTTCTAAGGCGGTACTTCTTTTGTGGATATTTTATGTTTTTTGTTCTGTCTTGTGTTTGCTATGTCTTTGTGCGCGTCTGTTTATATGTGCTTTGTGGTCACATGCTGGGAAAGGGCTGACCTCTTGGCTCCCGTTTGTCGTGTCTAACTGTAAGTTTATCACTTTCCAATTGGTATCCTGGGCCAGGTGTGGTACTTGATTGTATCGATTCCTGATCTTTGCACCCTAACTTACTTAGTAAAGAGCTTGGACCCCCTCCCGCCGCCCCCCCCCCCCCGGAAAATGTTGGACCCTATCTGAAACCTTGGAAAAGTATAATTTTCTTTGTAATAAACCGTTCATAAATCACTGTAAAGCTGTAAAATAAGTTGAGGACTATGAAAAGAAATTAAAAAAAAAACACTGTCAGAGCAGTTTTCTGGCAGTCGGGCCTGGAATCCCCACCCCCCCCCCCCCGCCCGACGAAAAAAAAACTGGGTCCACGCATGTTTGCTTTAATTGTGTTGTGGATGTCTGTGTTCTGTGTCTCTTCCTTTGGTGCCGGGGGTTCGTCTGTATTGTATGATTGTGGCTTTTCTGGTCATACTCACTTTTTGGTACACTAACAAACAGTCTCACCAGAGCCTTCGCTGCTCATACACTCAAATCAGGGGCACGGATGAAGGCTAGGCATTTAACTCCACCAGATAACGGCGAATTTATGTTTATCTTCCAAAGAAAAAGTATAAAGATGTGAAAAATTAAATCAGCATTGTCTAGTCTATGAAAGCAGAAATCTGTATACGAAACAGATGAAAAATTCTGACTTGGCTCGAATAAAAAAAAATACCATAGTGAATAATTCACAGTGTTCAGTTGAGTCACGTGGTGTCAGTAAGCCAATACATCCAAAGCCTTGTTACAGACTGCAATTACTGTGAAGGACACTTGATTTATCTTGAAACGCCAAAGAATGTTGTAGAATGGTTTAGCTAACAAAAATGAGTCTTACTGCTGTTGCAGTTACAGTTATACTTGTAAAACTCTGGAATGTTTTCTTTCTACATTATTATAAAGATACTAATAAACTAGTTCAGTTAAGAATGTTCTAGAATGGTTTTGTAAGCAAGACTGATAGCATTAACTGCTGTTTTGTTTGTTTGATTCTTTACGTCCCATCAACAATCTTTCAGTTATATAGGGACGGATCTTCCTGGGATGAACCAGTACTAAGCTAGGATAAATGTGTCTTGCTCAAGGACCACAACGCAGTGACGTCGGTGAGGCTCGAACCCGCGGCCCTTCGGTCTCGAGTCAAGCACTCTACCACTGAGTTAACTGCTGTTGCAGCTTTACTTGTAAACCGTGCGTTCTCTCTATTTTATGTTTTCTTTCACAGTAATTTTAGAGATAGTTCAGCAACTTACTACTGTTGCATTTAAACTTGTAAATCATGAGTTCTTTCTCGTGAATGTTTTCTATTAAGTAAATATAGAGAAATGAATAGTTCAGGTGGCATTATCGAGTTTACTATCTGTCCCGAGTGCACGAATTTCCATTCCAGCCATGACATGTGATTTCCATCAATGTGGCATTTTGACAAGTGTAGACTCAGACAAGCCTGTGCAGCCTCCTTTTAAGCTTAGAAACTCCAAATGATGTTCGGTCAGTAGCTTAACACTTGTAGAATATTCAAGCTCTGATCAGTCTGCGCATATGCGCAGGCTGGTCTCAGTCTGCGCATATGCACAGGCTGGTCTGGGCCTTTGCTGGTCGCACATACCAAATGGTTGGAAATCACATGCCACGGCTCATTTTATATGATGTCAGCTTCCATTGTACAAAGATCTAAAAACAAGGCTCATATTTGATAACAAAATCGCAATCGGGGGAAACTGAAATCGATGCGACAAACTTACAAAGTTAATTCTGTAAATGCATATTCAGGAAAATAAACCAGAAATGTCACTTTATGCATAAGTTTTATTCATCTTTTACATATCGGATAAAACTAGCCGCCAAGCAGTCACTTACAAAGCTGAAACTGTCCCGAGTATAGCCTCTTATCCAATTAAATCTAAATGATTTGTCTTAGATGCACAGCTGGTTATCGAATTTCACTTACACTAAGAGAAAGAGGACTTTGCAGTTTCTTGTATGTTTACGTGTGTTATCTTGTATTTTTCACTTGGTTCCATAGATGTGTCTGTGGTCTGTGATTATGGTATATTTTGTTCATGTATGCGTGGGGTAGAATTGATTAGTGATCAATTTAAAAAGATTATTAAACGTTATTAAAGAGTGGGAAACAGTATTGATATCATGCGACAGTCCGCACGCCTGGTTGTGAACCCAATCACGGTTGATAGCTATGGTTTCCTCTTTAATTGCACGACGGTTGGTCAGGCCTCAGACTTAATGACAGCCTTGACGTAAAACTTTAATCCGCATAGTTTTTTTTGTAGATAGCATACATTGTATATACAATGTACTCTGGTTTCAGGATGCTCTGGGCAGAGGTGGGGTGTGTTGCATCTGATGGCATTTTTTTCTCTTTGTCAATTGGATACTTGTAAATGCGTTGTTTTATTTTTCATGTACACTTGTAAATGTTCTGTCATGCCTACATGTATGTATTGATTGTAAACATACTCTCCTATGTGGAGGAAATAAAGAATAAAGAAGAAAAGTTGGTGCCTGATGCTTGTCTTTGGCCGGGCCCACTGTAGTCAACTTGAGGTTTTCATTAGCTCTGACTATCTGGGAGTCATATGTCATTTTTATTGTATCATCATAATGTGTTAATTTGATTTGATTGTTTCACTGTGATGATACATTGCATTAGTTAGGAAGCCTCAATGCGAGCTAAACAATTTTGCGTTTTAACAACAACACAATCTTGAGCGAAGATTTAGTGCTAGTAAAGTGCATTAAAGCCCCCTGGTGGCTTAGGCTGCTGTCCGTTCTAAGGCGGTGGTTCTGTTGTTTTTGATATATATTGTTTAATGTACTTCCCATTGATTTTGGGAGTTCTGTGTTTGTCTTTGTTTTGATAAGCATTACTTTGTGCCCATTCTAGTTTGCAATCATCTTGAAGAGGAACAGAAAGCTGGTTGTTTTGCTATTACTGTCTTACAGATGTAGTGTTACTATAAATATTCTGTGGCACTTCCTCACGGTGCCGTGGGTTGATCTGCAGTATGTGATTGTGGTATTTCCGGATCACACTCGCTTACTTCTTGTTTGGATTTCTTTTGCTCCGGTATTCAATTGTATGTACTGTTGAGTCCTTATCTTTGTTTTATCTCCTTTATATATCTTGATTTATATGTACTGCGGGATGATTCATGGATAAGTTAGGGATCTTTCAGGGGAACAAAACATCTATGTGTCTTGCTCTACATCAGAATTAAGGGTGAGGTTGGTAACGTGAAAATAGTTTCATCCCTCCAGTAATTTTCTTACTGACCGTTCCAAGGCAGTACTTCTTTTGTGGGTCTTTTTTTGTCTTTGCCATATTGTCTGTCTCTTGCAGCCTTGTGGTCACCTGCTGGGGAAGGGTTGACCTCTTGGCTCTCGTGTTTGGTGTTTAATTGCATTTTCGTCACTTTCCCATGTGGTATCCTGGGTCAGGTGTGGTATTTGATTGTATCGATTCCTGATCTTTGCCCCCTTTCTAACTCTGTTAACGTAAATCAGTACAGTCAATTTTTATTATATTTTTTGTATTTTAATTTTCCAGCGAAGAACCTGGCCTAGATGTTATAAAACTGTGTTCATGCTCAACTCAACTGAGCATCTATGACATTTATACTGCTCATAAATGTTAAAATGTCAACAGTTGTTGGCATTTTAACATTTATTAGCAGTATAAATACATTAATTAATTGTTTTAAGCAGCAAAAGAATATTTTTCAGTATTTCAGTTCATATTCTCAGTCGCTTTGAGTAAGAAAATGTTTTATAACCTTGGGGCAAGGTCGACCTACAGATCTATGACGCCGTTGCCCACATCTGCATACAGTTCATTTTCTCATGCTGTGGCTCGCAGAGGAAGACAAACTATAGTTTAAGCTTGAATGTCGGATCATTAATGACACCACAAATTGTTTTGCTGCAAATAGAATATTCTTATGCATAGTCTTAACCGAAGTATTAAAGGTTCTGTTGTCGATTGTTTATCGGCTGTTTTGGGATTTAAGAAACAATTACACCGCCATGACTCTAAATAAGCAGAGCTGTCATAGGTCCTACACTACCGCTCGCGTATTTTTGTTCTACAAATAACGCGTTACGTGCGCGTTTCCAAGGCATTGTACTGCTGTTGGATCAAAATTGGGTTAAAACGCGAATCAGTGCACAGCAACGCAATGTTAGAATCATTAATGTACATAACATTGAGACGCATAGATGCGTTAACCAATCAAATTGCTTTCTAATTATGAAATATTGAGGTGTGTTGACTCTCTTGATGCTACACGTAAATCTGGTTTTAAGTTTGTTGAATTGCTACATCATCACGCGCGTGCAAAACAATATTGTCTCTTATCTCAATGTTTAATTTTGCTTGAAATCCTTTTAACGTCTTTTATCATTCTCCCCACGCTTTTTGTGTCGCCTGCGAAGCAGGAATGACACGTACGGCTCATGACTCTGGCGGCGGCGGCGTCGTCCCCGGCGTCACACTTTTGGTTTCCGATCGATAGCTCTTGAAGGGATGCATCAATTTCATTTAAACTTATCAAAAGCGTCAACCGTCATTAAATACAGGTCAAGATCGATAATGGGAGTAATCCGCAAAATTTTGACTGAGTTATGGCCGTTTTTTGACTTAGATTTTGGCTCAATTGTCAAGGATCATTGACACTTGCTATGGGTATATGCCTATGGTTTTCAGTAAAAATAAAAGTTTGTCAATCGTCCCTTTCTTCACCTTGAAGCTGCCCTGACCTGAGAACTTTATGGCTTTGAAATCCGTTTTCGATATTAAATGCTTCAAGGATGTAAAATTTTGGGTAGAACAATCAGTTTTACATTAAGATATATAGAAAACAGAAAACATTTTTTAAAATATCATTCCCCCCACCCCGTGTGCCAGCAAAAGCTTTTGCGTGTATAAGTGTTACCATATTTTACACATTGTATGGAAGTGGCTTGCTGGCACACGGGGGGGGGGGGGGGAAAGATGATCAGCAGCCCAAAAACCCAGAGCCTAAGCCCATAAAATGCCTTTTCTACCAAATATGAAATCAATGACAGTAATGAAGTTCTCAAGAACCAAACTCCTAAATTTCTTTGTATTCTGTGCTAGTTTAATATAAAGTACTTAAAGATTAAAGTAGAATTAGCAATGTTTTATGCATTTTTTCATAAGAAAAAATCTCACTGTTATTAAATGACACATTATTTTGCAAACGTCCTGTACTTATATATTTGCATGCTAGGGAAATGTTCATGTTTTTATTTTCGTCTGCTGACTTTCTTCAAAATTAAATTTTTTTAAAATAAACCACCCAGGACCACCATCAGAGTGTCAAACAGTTTGGATCCAGATCAAGACCGACATTCTGTTGGTCTTCATCTGGGTTCAAACTGTTTGCAAAAGGCTATTGGCAGACGGCAAAATTATCCACTGGCATGCAAAGAGTTATAACAGGTAAATACTTTAGTGTTCAATATATTGTCTCATATAGGGATATACATGCATATGTATACCATAAATATTCGGACACTTTAAATACATTCAACATGATATGCCCTTTAAACAAAGTAAAAGTAATATTCAAAGGATCTAGTTAGAATCAGATTTACTTTCCAATGCTAAATGGGACATTTTCATTCCTTCAAAAATATTTATTTCTTTTGTTGAGCTTTCAGCTTTGCATTATTTACGGTACATGTAGTCAAAAATGTACAAGTAACTTCTAAATTAACTTCTAAATTATCTCCCCAAAATCATTTCATTACAAAACGTATTTTGTTTTTAAAACAATTTCATCAATTATCGTTATGCTTTAATACTCTGCGTATGGTATGTTCAATAGATATCACAATGCCTACCAAATAAATCAAGAAAACGTGCAGAAATAACTTTTTAAAGCACTTTTTATTTCCATGAAATTTCAGACCCCCTCCCCTTTCTACCCGCCATAACTCTCGAAATAAAATTATATCTGCCATGAGGAAAACTAAGCAGGAATTTAAAGATAACCTTTCAAACAAAATAACAACAGGGAAATTTTCAAGTAAAGATTGGTGGAAAACTGTGAAATTACTTTTAGGGAAAGATAACAATGATGACATACCCCCTTTACTCCTAAATTGCCAACCCATTAATGACCCCAACGATAAAGCAAATGCTTTTAATCATTATTTCCATTCTCAAACACAGCTGGATGATAGTAACGTTCCTGTTCCAGAACTTTCTCAGCCTGATTCCATTCTTTCTTCTATTGAACTCACGATAGATGAAGTTGAAAGTACATTGAAGTCTCTTGCCATTGGAAAAGCATGTGGCCCTGACCAAATCAATAACCGAATATTAAAAGAACTAGCTGTTGAACTTTCTCCTCCTTTAACTGACTTATTTAATACTCCTTTGATGCAATGTACAGTACCTGATATTTGGAAAAGAGCTAATGTCAGTCCAGTCCACAAAAAAGATGACAAAGGCTCAGTTGACAACTATAGGCCAATATCTCTCTTGAGTTCTGTTGGTAAAACAATGGAAAAATTAGTCCATAAACATGTGCATAACTATTTATTAGAAAATAATATTATTACTTCTTTCCAGTCAGGATTTACAGCTGGAGATTCATCTGTCAATCAGCTTTTAGAATTATATAACACTTTTTGCCAGGCCCTGGACGAAGGCGAAGAGGTTCGTTCCGTTTTCTGTGATATTAGTAAAGCCTTCGACAGGGTCTAGCATAGAGGCTTAATTGCTAAATTGAAACATTATGGTATTTGTGGACCATTACTTAATTGGTTTCAAAGTTACTTAACCAACAGATTTCAAAGAGTTGTAATACCTGGTGGCATATCAGAATGGCTAGAGATATTGGCTGGTGTGCCTCAAGGCTCCATACTTGGTCCTCTTCTTTTCATAATGTTCATAAATGACATAGTTAAAGAAATTCATTCAAATATACGTCTTTTCGCAGATGACACCAGTTTATATATAATTGTAGATTTCCCTGATTCCGCAGCACAAATTCTTAATGTGGACCTGGAAAGAATCTATGAATGGGCAGTGCAGTGGCTAGTAAGGTTTAACCCAAATAAAACAGAATCTTTACTTTTCTCTAGAAAATTAAATATACAACATCATCCGACTCTCTTTTTTAATGACGTTCCCATACAAAAAGTTGTTTCACACAAACATCTAGGGGTGTATCTTTCTCAACGTTGTGATTGGCATAACCATATTGATTTTATTAAGGAAAAAGCTTGGTCTCAAATGAATCTGCTGAGAATGCTCAAATTCACCATTGATCGGAAATCGCTTGAAACTATCTACTTCACTTATATACGTTCTCTATTAGAATATGCTGATATCATATGGGATAACTGTTCACAACAGGAATGCAACGAGATTGAAAAAATCCAACTTGAAGCTGGACGCATAGTAACTGGCTCAACGAAACTTGTTGAAATCAACAAACTCTATAAAGAACTTGGCTGGCTGAAACTCTCTGAAAGAAGAGACCTTCATAAACTCTTCTTGTTTTTCAAAATGGATCATGGTTTGGCACCTCTTTATTTATCAAATCTTCTTTCACCCCATGTTGAAGATGTAACCTCCTATAGGCTGCGTAATGCAGGAAACTATGTAGGTATTCATGCAAACACACGCACATATGCAGACTCTTTTCTCCCATCAACTATTCAAGCGTGGAATAACCTTCCTGACTCAATCAGATCTGCTGATACTCTAGCCACATTTAAGCATCTTCTTACTCAGGACACTCCCAAAGTACCCAAATACTATTTTTGTGGTGACAGATTCTACCAAGTATTACACACACGCCTACGAACAGAATGTAGCTCATTGAACCAGCATCTTCACAAACGCAATTTGGTAGGCAACCCTTATTGTATATGTGGTGAAGTTGAAAGCAACACTCACTATCTCTTGACCTGCCCCCGCTACACTCACATGCGTGATGAAATGGTCACGTCAATTAGCCACATTACAAACCTGACAATAACAACTGATGTACTTTTGTTTGGCACTGATGAGGTTTCAGATGAAGTTAATACTACAATATTTGAGGCAGTACAGAAATTTATAAAAACGTCAAAGCGGTTTGCAAATTAATAATACAGCGCTTTAGTTTCCTGGATATTGGCACAACACAAAACAAATCAGTGTATTTCCACTCTGCTATTGTGTATGAATTCATCTCTTCTTCTTTTTATGTCAGCAACCTCAAGTGGTGTCTCTTTGAAATTGGAGTATGAATGATCCAGCGGCAAATTAATAGCAATAGAGGTTCACTGAGGTTGTGCTCTCTCTCTCTCTCTCTCTCTCTCTCTCTCTCTCTCTCTCTCTCTCTCTCTTCAGTTCTTCCTTACACATGTAATAGCTATGATACTTTTCATTATAAGCATACAATTTGCTGAGTAAACATGCAACATAATACAATTCCTGAGCTGGTATAATTAGTTGAATATTTCGTCTTGGTTTTGGTAGCGTCTGGGCATTCCAGATTGAAACTGGGGCGCTCAGACGTTTCCAAAACGAATCTTGCTCTAGTCTCGTAAGCTGTTATAAAAATGCTAGTCAGCGCCATACACATTGCTCATTGTATGCAGGAGATGATTGCTATAAGCAGTAATGCTTGTTATCAGATCCTGTCATGTGCTCATGTATAATAATGTATTATTTACTCATGCTATGTAATTTCGAAATAAAATATTGTTTAAACTAACTCTCGAATGCGTAGGAATTTTGCAAATATTTTGCTAGCTGACTCTTGCCATTAGATTTACCTATTGCACTGATACTATAATAGCCTTAAAACCATCAAGGCGTGACTGCACTAACAATAATGAACTGCTCCATAAAATAGGGGTGTTACAACGTTATGCCATGCACTAATTCGTATTTACAAGTGAACTTTAACAAGCGATTCGATGGCGCAGTGGGTATAACGTTTGTACTCAAAGATTTTGAAAACAAAGTTGAGGATTTGAGCCCAATGTTGAGGGTTCGAGCCCCCAATAAACCTTTTCTATTTTTTATTTTTTGCTTTCGCAAAGAAGCAGGAAATTTTTCGCGATTTACATGTTTGCAGAGAAAAAAAAAGCATGTTTTGATGTATTATGCACATGTAAAGCGACTTAACTCAGTAAAATGGCGAGATATACAGCGACGATGCAGGAGCTATTATTGAAAAACGTGTATAAGTTCTGCATGGAGGAAAAGAAGTTCACTGAATCGTGTATGGGACAGGACTGCAGCAGGCACTGACGTTAGCAGATCTACCGCTCAGAAAATTGTGGAAGAGAAGAAGGAGGCACGGGACGAGCAGCAACAACCAAAGCAACCACCGTCATCTACGTCGAAAGAATCACTGGATGACTTTGACCAGGGTGTTATACGGACGGCCATCGCCAGCATGCACATATGTACTCCGCCAACACTTGATAACATCAGAACAGAGCTGAAGCAGAGTATTGGCTATACTGGCAGCGTGGGTCGTCTTCGCAAAGATCTCCTTCATACGAAGTCTGCTTACACACGCTGTGGGGTGAATCAAAAAGTGCTGATGAAGAGACAAGCAGGATCAGATACCTTCGCATGGTCAGGGAGTTGAGAGAGGGGGTTACACAGTCGTTTATACAGATTAAACTTACGTTCATACCAGCCACGTTGTCCTAAAAATACCCTTTTCTTAAGGCAATTTAAGAATAGTGGATTTGCACGACCCTTGGGTCTGCACTATAATCACTATTTGAGTTCGTCCGCTCGTCCGTTCGTTAGCAGTTCCTGATAATGTTCATAGCTCTTGACTACATAGTATATTTTGATCACAGTTTGCATGCATATGTCATTTTCTAATCACTGGCATGCTAAACCACTTGGCAAACATTAAACGCTTGGCGGTGCATATTACTGTCTATTGATTTCACTTTACATAAAATAAATTTATTCATGGGTACTAAATATACTTTACTTTTATATTTTCAGGAGGGATTCGTACCGAATGCGCGAAAAAATCATTTTACCTTCCTATATTAAAATAATTAAGCATCAATAAATGCAATAAAAAAGCAAGTCCGAATTGAGGCTCGAACTCAAGACCTCGCTTGTTTCAGGAGAGCGTTTTAACCACTGAACCAATGAGCCAGCTATAAATTGAATATAGCTTTTAAGGATACGAAGAATTTTTACAAACAGTTTACGGTAAATTTTCACGGTAAATTATCTGCTCAACCCAGGAACATGGACTCGACCAAAGGTCAATACTGAGAGGTCACAAATGAATAATACATGCACCACACTAGAAGCCCAAAAGCAGCGCATTGTCATCGACCGGAAGCATTTTATCAAATACTGACCTGTCTGATTTGAGCACTGTGGGTATATGTGACATATTTGTTTATCAAATGCGTCACAGTGTCATGTGATTCGCCCGATTGGCTGATTCAATATTGTTTATTAAGCATCACGTGTCACTGAAACGGTTTCAATGAAAATGCCATGCGGAGAATGTTTTCAAAAATGTTTTAGTGCAAACAATATAATCAGTCTATGGCTGAATAACGTAATACCTATCATTGTTACGATTTGGCTACCAAACATGACTAGATATCTCCAATGAAGGATTATATATAGGCATTTAACGCTTGTTACTTTTCTAAAGCTGCATACTCTGCAACTAAGAACAAATTTTCGAAAAAAAATATTTTCTTTTTAAATCATTTGTAAAAGTAGAATTAAGCTATGTTTTCACAATAAAAATGTTCAGTACAGCTGAAAACTGCATGGAAAATTGAATTATCTTACCAAATAGGTGTATTTTTCTCTTGTTGGCAATTATTTGCGTCCCTCCAATAATTCTAGACCGTTGAATTTTAACATAAATGCAGTTGTTTTGATAGTGATAACTTGTTAAGATTTACGAAAATGGTAAAATGTTTACCTGAATTTAAGTATTTTTACTGTGTTCTTGAAAAATAAAAACATTATTTTTAAAATTAGAAGATCGAATGTTACAGACTATGCAGCTTTAACGTAGGTGTTTTGAGTAATGCGCACCGCGTAATATTACAAACCCGACTTTTCAGTCGTGATGTCCCATAGCAGACAGGTCGATCCTTTAGTATCGCACATGCGCAGACAATGAAAAGCAGCGTTCTGGGAATCAGAAAAATAGGCGTATAAGGCCCAAACCGTCAATGATCCTTTGTGGTTTCCGGTCATTAACTTTTGAAGGGATGCAACAATTTCTTTCAAATTTTACAGAAGGGTAAAGCATCATAAAATACAGGCCAAGTTTGAATCCGAACCTCATTTGCAAACTCTTGACTGAGTTATGGCCCTTTTTTGACTTAGGTTTAGGCTAATGCAAAGGCTACATTGGCTTTTTTGTGGAATAAACTTCACATTTCTCCAAAACTATACTATCTGACAATTTCTCGCGTAGATAAGAATGACATCGATTAAAGGGTTACCCCACCACCTGACCCTTTAGGTGGGGTCCCTTATGCAGCAACATTGTAGCAAATATTTTGCCAGAAGACCCCCCCCCCCCCCCAAACACACACCCAACCCTGGGAATGGGGTCAGTCAGTCAAAATTCAACTTTTTCAGAACATGGGCATGTTGCATATCAAATTAAAGAGAATCACGAATGCAGCAACATTGTAGCAAATATTTTGCCCGCAGACCCCTACCCCCCCCCCCCCCCCCCGATCCTGGGGATTTGGTCAATAGGTAAAACTTCAACTTTTTCAGAACATGTTTATGTTGCATATCCAATTAACGGGAATCATGAAATGCAGCAGCATTGAAGCAAATATTTTGCCTGCAGACCACTAACCGACCCCAAACCCCCTGGCCCAGTGGACACACCCGACCCTGGGGATGGGGTCAGTGGGTCAATCTTCAATTTTTTCAGAACATTGTCATGTTGCATATCAAATTAAAGAGAATCACGAATGCAGCAACATGGCAGCAAATATTTTGCCTGCAGACACCCTACCCCACCCCCACCCCCGACCCTGAGGATGGGATCAATAGGTCAAATTCAACTTTTTTCAGAACATGGTCATGTTGCAAACGAAATGTAGCAACATGGTAGCAAATATTCTGCCCGTAAACGCCCCCCCCCCCTACCCCCCTGGGGTCAAAATAAATCTTTTTCAGAACATGGGGGGGGATGGGGTCAATAGGTCAAAATTCATCTTTTTCAAAACATGGTCATGTTGCATATCAAATGAAAGGGAATCACCAAATGCAGCAGCATGGTAACAAATAGTTTGCCCACAGACCCCTCCCCGACCCCCTGACCCTGCTGTTGGGGTCAAAAGGTCAAAATTAAACTTTTTCAAAACATTGTCAAGCTGCATATTAAATTAAAGATAATCATGGTAGCAATTATTTTGCCCGCAGACCCATTCACCCCTTCCCCTGAGATGGGGTCAATAGGTCAAAATTATACTTTTTCAGAACACGGTCATCTTGCATATCAAATTAAACGGAATCACGCCGATCCCACCCCCGACCCTGGGTGTCAACAGGTCAAAATTCAACTCTTTCAGAACATGGTCATGTTGCATATCAAATTAAATGGAATCACGAATGCAGCAACATGGTAGTACATATTTTTGCCCGCAGACCCTCACCCACTACCACCCCCAACCTTTGGGGTGAGGACAAAAGTTCAAATTCAACTTTTTCCGCATATCAAATTAAGGGAATTACGAATGCAGCAACATGGTAGCAAATATTTTGCCTAGAGACCCTAGGGATGGGGTCAATATTCAACTTTTTCAGAACATGGTCATGTTGCATATCAAATTAAAAGGAATTACGAATGCAGCAGCATGCTAGCAAATATTTTGCCCGCAGACGCCTCCACCCCAAACACACAGGGATTCTTGTTCTTTTATGGAATCATTAGTATTTGAACAACCGGTACTATTTAGGGTCGATATATGCTCTGTGACTTCGGCCCTTTGGGTTCCGATTGTGCCAGGGTTGAGCTAGAGTTCAAAATCGAGTTTTATATGAGAACAGTGAGACTCGGCCGGGGAAATACATGTCTCTCAGGGCACTTTTTCTAGTTTAATTCGCAAGAAGCGATATAATCCTTCATGTGCACATCGTACACATTGTACATATTATTTTTCAGCCATAATTTCCGTCATCTACACAAAAATGGCAATATTGCACGTGACTCGCCAATCCCCACCCAGGTGAACCGCATGTATAGATCTCGGAGGGTGTTGGCTATCGGAGGTAAACAAAGAATTTTTGGGTTGGACATGGTCTGTATTGAGACGATTTTATTTCATTTAGAGTCGTTTTGAGGGATAATAACAACATATAGGTCGATAGTATACAGAATGATGATAACTCTGAAAACATTACATGTTTCGAAACTTAATCTGTTCGAGTTTAAATTGCATTTGAATTCGGAAATGCAGTAATTTGGACGAATATTTCGAATTCATCAGTTAATATTCATATCTATTATTTTATTTTTACTTGATTCACAGCCACCGCTGGAATGTATAACCTCTCTTTGGAATGAATCAGTCAAATACAATTCAAAAATACATGTAAAACATTTATTTATTTGCAATTTCATGACGGTGGTATCATGTTTATAGGTAGCTTTCCGTTCGGAGGTATGTTGGGTAGCTGTCGGAGGGAAGGCATGTGCATGTTAACATTGATAACGGAGAAGGGCAAATTGATTATGCTCAACAAACAAGCTCTCGCATACGGAAACAAAAGTGTAACGCTCAAACACTTTCAAAACAAGTGGTTCGATTGGCGGGGAACATATCAAAGGAGAAACAAGCTTAAATAAACCAATTTGTTAGAGTTTTTGTTCAACACTGAATGGGTGTTTTTGTGCATAAGTTTGTTTTGTTTGTTTTAGCCTACCATATCTATTTAGCCCTTTGCATCACATTAAAGTAACAGTGCAGTAACATAACATGCCAGAACATTATACTAAGAAATGGACACACACCTTTTTATGAAGGTGACGGATCAAGTAGCAATGCAATTAGTATACCAGATGTTAAGACGAGCACCTGTACGGTCTAATCAGTTTTCACTAGATGCATAAATTTAACTCTCTCTTTCTCCACTCTCTCTTCTCTACTCGCACTCCTTCTCTACTCTCTTTTTCTCTACTCTCTTCTCAACTCGCACTCCTCTACACTCTATTCTCTATTAGCACTTATTATCTACTCTCTCTTCTCTACTCGCACTCCTTCTCTACTCGCACTCCTTCTCTACTCTTTCTTCTCTACTCACACTCCTTCTCTACTCCCTCTTCTCTACTCGCACACCTTCTCTACTCTCTCTTTCTCAATTCTCTCTTCTCTACTCGCACTCCTTCTCTACTCTCACTTTCTCTACTCGCACTCCTTCTCTACTCGCACTCCTTCTATACTTGCACTCCTTCTCTACTCTCCCCTCTCTACTCGCACTCTTTCTCTACTCTTTCTTTCTCTATTCGCACTCATTCTCTACTCTCTCTTCTCTACTCGCACTCCTTCTCTACTCGCACTCCTTCTCAACTCTCTCTACTCTACTCCTTCTCTACTCCCTCTTCTCTACTCGCACACCTTCTCTACTCTCTCTTTCTCAATTCTCTCTTCTCTCCTCGCACTTCTTCTCTACTCTCACTTTCTCTACTCACACTCCTTCTCTACTCGCACTCCATCTCTACTCTCACTTTCTCTACTCGCACTCCTTCTCTACTCGCACTCCTTCTCTACTCGCACTCCTTCTCTACTCGCACTCCTTCTCTACTCTCTCCTCTCTAGTCGCACTCTTTCTCTACTCTTTCTTTCTCTATTCGCACTCATTCTCTACTCTCTCTTCTCTACTCGCACTCCTTCTCTACTCGCTCTCCTTCTCTATTCTCTTCTCTACTAACACTCCTTCTCTACTCCCTCATCTCTACTCGCACTCCTTCTCTACTCGCATCCTTCTCTACTCGCACTACTTCTCTACTCGCACTCCTTCTCTACTCTCACTTTCTCTACTCGCACTCCTTCTCTACTCGCACTCCTTCTCTACTCGCACTTCTTCTATACTCGCACTCCTTCTCTACTCTCTCCTCTCTACTCGCACTCTTTCTCTACTCTTTCTTTCTCTATTCGCACTCATTCTCTACTCTCTCTTCTCTACTCGCACTCCTTCTCTACTCGCACTCCTTCTCTACTCGCACTCCTTCTCTACTCTCTCTTCTCTACTCACACTCCTTCTCAACTCCCTCTTCTCTACTCGCACACCTTCTCTACTCTCTCTTTCTCAATTCTCTCTTCTCTACTCGCACTCCTTATCTACTCTCACTTTCTCTACTCGCATCCTTCTCTACTCGTACTCCTTCTCTACTCGCACTCCTTCTCTACTCGCACTACTTCTCTACTCTCTCTTCTCTACTCGCACCCCTTCTCTACTCGCTCTCCTTCTCTTCTAACACTCCTTCTCTACTCGCAATCCTTCTCTTCTCGCACTCCTTCTCTACTCTCTCTTCTCTACTCGCACCCCTTCTCTACTCTTTCTTTCTCCACTCACACTCCTCTACTCGCGCTTCTCCTCTACTCGCACTCCTTTTCTTCTCTCTCCTCTCTACTCGCACTATTTCTCTACTCTCTCTTCTCTACTCGTACTCCTTCTCTACTCGCAATCTTTCTCTACTCTTTCTTTCTCTATTCACACTCATTCTCTACTCTCTCTTCTCTACTCGCACTCCTTCTCTACTCGCTCTCCTTCTCTATTCTCTTCTCTATTAACACTCCTTCTCTACTCCCTCATCTCTACTCGCACTCTTTCTCTACTCGCATCCTTCTCTACTCGCACTACTTCTCTACTCGCACTCCTTCTCTACTCTCACTTTCTCTACTCGCACTCCTTCTCTACTCGCACTCCTTCTCTACTCGCACTCCTTCTATACTCGCACTGCTTCTCTACTCTCTCCTCTCTACTCGCACTCTTTCTCTACTCTTTCTTTCTCTATTTGCACTCATTCTCTACTCTCTCTTCTCTACTCGTACTCCTTCTCTACTCGCACTCCTTCTCTACTCGCACTCCTTCTCTACTCTCTCTTCTCTACTCACACTCCTTCTCTACTCCCTCTTCTCTACTCGCACACCTTCTCTACTCTCTCTTTCTCAATTCTCTCTTCTCTACTCGCACTCCTTCTCTACTCTCACTTTCTCTACTCGCACTCCTTCTCTACTCGTACTCCTTCTCTACTCGCACTACTTCTCTACTCTCTCTTCTCTACTCGCACCCCTTCTCTACTCTTTCTTTCTCTTCTAACACTCCTTCTCTACTCGCACTCCTTCTCTACTCGCACTCCTTCTCTACTCGCACTCCTTCTCTACTCTCTCTTCTCTACTCGCACCCCTTCTCTACTCTTTCTTTCTCCACTCACACTCCTTCTCTACTCGCACTTCTCCTCTACTCGCACTCCTTTTCTACTTTCTCCTCTCTACTCGCACTCTTTCTCTACTCTCTCTTCTCTACTCGTACTCCTTCTCTACTCGCACTCTTTCTCTACTCTCTCTTTTCTACATGCACTCCCACTACTCTCTCTTTTCTACTCGCACTCTTACTCTACTCGCAATCTGTCTCTACTCCCTCTTTTTCTACTCTCTCTTCTCTACTTGCATTCCTTCTCTACTCTCTCTTCCTCTATTCGCACTCTTTCTCTACTCTCTCTTTCTCAACTCTCTCATCTCTATTCGCACTCCTTCTCTACTCTCTCTTCTCTACTCGCACTCCTCTACTTTCTCTTCTCACTTCTCTACTCGCACTCCTTCTCTAATCTCTATTTCTCTACTCACACTCCTTCTCTACTCTTTCTTTCTCTACTCGCCCGTCTTCTCTACTCCCTCTTCTCTACTCGCACTCCTTCTCTACTCGAACTCCTTCTCTACTTTCTCTACGCTCTCTTCTCTACTCACACTCCTTCACTACTCTCTCTTTCTCTACTCGCACTCATTCTCTACTCTCTCTTTCTCTACTCGCACACATCTCTACCCCCTTCTTCTCTAATCGCACTACTTCTCTAATTTTTCTTTCTCTACTCGCACTCCTCCTCTACTCTCTCTTTCTCTACTCTCTCTTCTCTACTCGCACTCCTTCTCTACTCTCCTTCTCTACACTTTCTTCTCTGCTTGCAATCCTTCTCTACTCTCTCTTTCTCTACTCGCACCTCTTTTCTACTCTCTCTTTCTCTACTCGCACCTCTTTTCTACTCTCTCTTTCTCTGCTCGTACTCCTTCTCTACTATCTATTTCTCTACTCTCTCTTCTCTACTCCTATCCTACTCTCTTTTTCTTTCTCGCACTCCTTCTCTACTCTCTCTTATCTACTCGCACTCCTTCTTCACTCGGACTCCTTCTCTACTCGCACTCCTTCTCTACTCACTTTCCTTCTCTAATCGCACTCCATCTACTCCCACTCCCACTACTCACACCCCCTCAACTCACACTCCCTATACTCGCACTCCCTCTACTCGCTCTTTCTCTACTATCTATTCCTCTACTGGCTCTTTCTCTGCTCTTTCTCTCTCTCTCTCTCTCTACTCGCACTAGCTCTACTCGTTTTTCCTCTACTCTCTCTTTCTCTACTATCTCTTTCTCTCTCTTTCTCTACTATCTCTTTCTCTGTCTCTCTCTCTGTCTCTCTCTGTCATTGGTCTGTCTCTGTCTGTCTGTCTGTCTCTCTCTCACTCTCTACTCACTCTACTCTCTCTCCAATGTATTTGGTAATTAACTTAAAATATCATGAGCAGTACGGGAATATAATGGAATGAGTGCTCGACTCCCATGTTCAGTCCTCCTCTGTCAAATTCCAAGTATGTCATCCGATGGTAAAGAACTGTAATAACGTGCTATTAGCAGGGAAACATTTTTATCATGGAATTGAGAGAGGAGTTCTCTGTATGCCTTAACAATGAGGCCCTCTCACGAGTTAGGGTGTATTTGTACAAGCCATTTTATTCTAGGGAAATTGAGGGGAACAAGATTGTCAAAGAACAGGGAAATAAATAAAACATGAAATATGGAAACAAGACAATATTTAAGAAGAACACGGGAACAGATACTTCCTGGGAGAGCCTCTATTATAGATAATAGAACAAACATCACAACTATAAAACTACTAAACTTGATCTGTTTAAATTATATTGTACCCAAACTCTAAATGAGTAACAGCTAGTTCACAATCCGATTGCCCATCTCTTTCTGAAAAGGACGTCACCCAGGTACAATTATTGAACTAAAGATAATTTAAAGCCGTACTGCAAATAGTTGCAGAAAGAACTTATTAAACATTCGATTTTACAGAAATGGGAAGCTACATGTTATAAATACATGTTGTTTTATGCTAATGGAAATCGCTAGAAACAGTGTTTTTGATTGCCATTTGTCGCCAGTCGGGCGACAAATGACAATCGAAAAATCGGGCGACAAATGGCAATCGAAAACCCTGTTTCGAACGATTTTTGATCTTTGTTCGTCGATAGTATTAACTTTTTCGATTGCCGGTTATCCGGTGTGAAACTTTTAAAAATATCTTAAAGATATACAACTCATCTTTATTGACAAATGAGCCGCAACATGTGATTTCCAACAATGTGGCATTTTGACATGAATAGACTCAGACGAGCCTGAGTAGCCTTCTTTTAAGCTTAGAAACTCCAAATTATGTTCGTCCAGTAGCTTAATATTCATATAATATTCAAGCGACAAGCAAAGGCTCTGATCAGTCTGCGCGTATGCGCAGGCTGGTCTGAGCCTTTGCTGGTCGCACATACCACATTGTTGGAAATCTTATGTCGCGGCTCAAATAATATTGCTTTCAAAGATGCCATCGTGGGGGCTTGGGCTGCTGTTACCGGGATATGAGGACCTGGGCCAGAAATTACACTGCCTCCTAAAAGTTAAGGAAGACTTACTGAGTTACTTACTTACTTAAGTATTGATTTATCAGGATGCGAAAAATAATGTTTAAAACTGATTAAAATCAAAATAGTTTCATTTTTTTCTAGATCACAATGATATCTTTTGACCACAAGTACTGCATCTATCCAGGCAATTTATTTAGCATGTTGAAATATCAATACTTAACTTAAGTCTTCCTTAACTTTAAGGAGGCTTTGTAATTCCGGGCCCTGTACTACTATGTAAAGTTTAAAAAACGTTAAAAGATAAAATAACAGAAAGGATTACATGTACCACCGAAACTGCAGTATCTTCAATATTTTACGGGTATTTGTTATATGGATTACTTTGTCCACCTATACAAATACGCAGTGAAAATCCAGATAAGCTTACATATATATTAATACTTTTAAGAATGAAGTGACAACAGACCAAAAAGGTAAATTGCTTTTAAATACGTGTGGTATTTTATTTTACTGTCGCAATGACACGGCATAACGTTGAAAAACACCTAATTTTTAGGTGTTTTTAGGATTGTAATTTTGCTATATCAAATCAAAACATTGTAATGTTATACATTTTCGGAAAGCTTGGAGCAAGCTCTAAACAGTGGTTTATATTGTATTTTATTTCCTCTAAGCAGGAAAATGCTTTAGGGGTATAACATAAGCTCATTTCAAAATCCCTATCTGATCTTGTTTTAGCCGATAAGTATGTGCATTTTCTCACTAAAATTTTACAAAATCGAAGAAAGCGTATCAGTGCAAAGCTAGATGTCGGTACAAGAAATGGGCACACCCTATGTCACATATGAAAATAAATAAATAAAGAGGGTGGGCGGGGGCGCAGCAATGTGAACCCTGCATTAAGTAACCCTGTTGGCGCATTTTGTTAATACACTGCGTTGCCAGGTAAGAAAACGGGTATAGATCTGGCACTTGTTCTTATCTTCCTTCAGGGACCATCCCTTCGCCACCACCACCCCACCAACCTTGCTATCATATTCCCTTCCTAATTCAAGCAGACTGATTTCACCTTAAATGTATCAGTGCAGAATTAAAACACGTTTTCCCTGACCGACTAGACCAGGGTTCATACAGACAAGATTGTGTAAAATTCAAGGACTTTTCAAGGACTCATAAAAGACTTTTCTACTGTCTTCAAGGACTGAAAACTTAAGAAAAATACTGATTTACACGTTAAAATTCTACGCCGGAAATGCTAGAGTCCATTACTAAAGATATTAGTTCAAGAAAATTAGAATAAAATTGAGGTGTCTTTATTTGGTGCAGCATATGCTGCACCAAATAAAGGCACCACAATTTGATACTATTTTAGGTCTCTAAAACACTATTGAATCCTCCTGTAATTGATAAAATTCAAGGACTTTTCAAGGTCTTTGAGTGTTTTTCAAGTACTTTTCAAGGCAAATTTAATTTTCAAGGATTTTTCTAGACACTCCTGTATATTCAAGTACTTTTCAAGCCTGTGCGAAGCCTGTAGACAAAACATGCATGCCCCTGACTGAAATTGAGCGCTTTTCACAACACTTAACAGCTGCAAAACCTCTCAATTTGTCTTCTGAATTTCGTTCCCTGGTAGTCTTCCATTTGTAGCATTTTTTTGTAACTTGGCACGCTTAAACTATATCAGATTCAGGCACTAAGTGTGTGGCAGTATGTATCATTCTCCGAAATCAAAACCACTGTCACTCCGATAGCAAGCATGCCAGCCGTCAAGTAACCTCTGCACATTTTGCTAACCATCAAAATGATATGACCTTAAGCAAATTTCAAGTATTGATATTTAAATAGCATTTTGGGGACATGGCTCTTATATATCATGCACGAGAATGATATAGAATTGTGGCGGCACATGCAATTTGTGTCAAATGTTGGTGTAATTCCAGCTATGATAAAAAAAAATAGCCTTTTTTCATTGAAAATATTGCAATTGTCATTTGAAAAGTCGGCCTGGGTACTACGGACATATATCAAAAGTATTTAACACTTTCCGAGTCCTTATCATTCAATAAAGAAGCAACCTGTTTTCTGCTTTCGTCTCCAAGGAACTCTCTATAAGAAATAAAAATGGATAAATACAGACCCTGTCCATCCATATTCTGTTTGTTTACCTCCGGTAGCCAACACCCTCCGAGATCTACACATGCGGTTTACCTGGGTGATCCCCATCGAGTTTAATTGCACAGGATGTGACATTGAATGATAAAACGGCTTCAGTTCCTTCTAGCATCCTCGAAACACGCTTCCGTTTATTTACAATCGTCTGTAGTATGTTGATTCAAGAAGTACATTTGTAATTCCCAGTCACACTCAGTCGCACCAAGAGGAAATGTTGGAATGTTTATTAATAGTACGTTCTGTTTCAGCGAACTGAGCATGCGCTGAAGCGACCATGTGCTTGCACATGGTCGCTTCGGCGCATGCTCATCTCGAAAGGACGTTTTGGGTTGGTGTAATATAAGATGTCTTGAAATAAAGCATTGATGTAGCATCTTTCAATTACGCCTTATTTGTCCTTCGTGTACGAGCATGCGGTCGCTTCAGCGCATGTGCTGACCGAAAATGACCATCTGGGATGGTTTACCGGAAGCATGCTTTCGGCATTGCTTGCTATATAACATTGGTGTAGTCTCTTTCAAACCTCCCACTTGTTCTTTTTCTCACTGTTTACCTTTCCCCAAGACGAGTCTTGTTTATCATGTACGAACACGCGGTCGCTCAGCGCATACGCAGACCGCAAATGACCTTTTGGGATGGTAAACCGGAAGTGTGCTTTCGGCATTGCTGGCCATACAACTTTGTTCTTGTATTCATATATACCTTTCACCAAGTCGTGTCTTGTTTATCATGTACGGGCACGCGGTCGCCGCTCAGCTCATTTTCTTAGATCGAAATGACCCTTTTGGGATGGTTTACCAGAAGCGTGCTTTCGGTATTGATTGTCATATAACATTGATTTAGTCTCTTTCAAACACCCCCTTTTTGTTCTTTTCCTCATATGTACCTTTCTCAAGACGTGTCTTGTTTATCATGTACGAGAACGCATGCTTAAACCGAAAATGAGCTTTTGGGATGGTTTACCGGAAGCATGCTTTCGGCATTGCTTGTCATATAACATTGGTGTAGTCTCTTTGTTCTTTTTCTCATTTGTACCTTTATCCCAAGACGTGTCTTGATTATCATGTACGGGCACGCGGTAGCTTCAGCGCATGCTTAGACCGAAAATGACATAATTTTGGGAAGGTATACCGGAAGTGTGCCTTCGGCATGGCTTGTACGTGGCATATTACGTAATAGTTATACCATGGGTTGGCGCCTGTACCGAGCTTTAGCGAGTGGATTATCATACGTACAGGTGAACAAACATGGTATAACTATTTATACCACCTACATTAGTGTAGACCTTGCACATCATGAGATATTTCGTGCTAAAGTTGGTAAGGGTGGTATAAATTGATGTAGCCTCTTTTAAAAACGTCTTAATTTTTCATTCCCCCATATGTACTTTTCATCCAGTATTGTCTTATTTGTCATGTTATTGGTCTGCAGACGATAAAATGGTGATAAGCAAACACTCGTCCTATAAATTAAACTCTGGTGACTTTATTGAGATATTTTCTTGGAAATCAGTTTTACGGTAGCGTCAACAAGTCATTAAATCATGGCCGTAGCATGCAAAACACTTTACAGAATTTTCTGTTCAAACAAAATTGTGCAATATTTAATGATCTTATAAGGTATGAAATTGCTCGCAGAAAATTACTTCTGTACTTTTTTAATGTTGTCTCAAATGCACCCAAAATAACTAATTTGTTATCATATTAAAGTGCTACACAACCGCATGAAATGCACAAATTGTGAATCCTGTGCAATTTGTGTGAAATGCAAAAAAAATATGACACCTGTTTCAGTAATTGGTGGTGGTCATATCACTTTTAAGGTCATTAAGATTAAAACAATATTCAAGTAAAAGATAAAACCACAACTCTGTAGATGAAACTGTTTGGTTTCCAAACAAAAATCTAATACAATTACGCCACGATGACCCAAATGGATATATTGAGGGGTCAGTCACAGGTAAACTTTCAAAGAAAATATATTTCCTTCTCTGAAGATTGATTTTGTCTTAGCAAACAGTGCAGACCCTGATGGAATGTCGCATGATTTGGCATTTCATCTGGGTCTTCACTGTTTGCCAAAGTACCCGTCTTTAAAGGGTTTACTTGTTTTTTATGACCAACAGTTTTCACTAAATTAACTAGAATTATGGGTGTGTATAAGGCTCCGGAGATTATTTTCGTTCGATAATCCTAATCGATTCTGATGGTACAAAAAGTGCATCCCTCTGTAATTGAATTAATTGAACCAACTCAAGAGATTTTGTTCTGCAAAGCATAGACGATCAGTGACGGCACAGACAAGCCTGTACACTTAAGTATTGTGATGGGTTGGGATAAAGACGAAATATCAAAGCAAATTCTACATACATGCTATACTGGCTGGATAAATGAAAATGCACGTTCTACGAATAGGTTAAACATGCGCGGATCCAGAAAGTTTTGTTAGAGGGGGTCCATAACAACGTTGTTGTTTTTTTTCTTGTTTTCTTGTGTTGTTGTTGTTGTTGTTTTGTTCATAGGGGAGAAAAGATCCAATACCACTACAAGCGGGTCATCATCGGCCCGCCAGCGAAACGCCATCTAAATGGCGTTACGCTTGCGCGCCGATAATGGCCCAACATTGAATGCTGGCTTTGCAGCTTTATGATTTTCCAGGGGATCCGGACTAGTATTGCTAAGAAACTCTATTTTTTTTTTGGACTTTTCAGGCGGGGGAGGTCCGGGCGCCTTGCCCCCCCCCCCCCCCTCTGGATCCGCGCATAGGATAAACATGATAAATGCCATTTTATCAAGGGCTGCCTCATTTATTAAATTTGGATTATTTTTTCTCATCATATTAATTGGAATGAACAAAAATAGCTCTCAGAAGCCTCATTTAAGAAGTTGCACTTTAGACAGGCATCTGATAGTATGATTTTCCAACAAACAGAAGGAGCTCGATTTCAACTATACTCGTCAAAATGATGAAATGACAACATTTTCCTACAAAACGGAATTAAGGGCATATGCTACTTAATACTTCCCACATTGAAATCTATTCAATACGTTGCATACAGTTTGTTTTATACATGGACTGTCAATTTATTAAATAAAAAAGTTATGTCACCGTGCTTATTTTTTCATAATCTCATATGGAAGTTTTCAGCATTTGGCCAATCTTCTGGACATAACCAAAGTCTTAAATGTTAAGTTAGAATATTTGTAACCGTCATACAGCTTCTTTATTTTAATTTTAATTATTGCTAATGACCTCAAGCTTTTTAGAAAACGTGAACAATTATTCGCTTTCCCATGCCATAACAAGATACTGCATGATATATTTTGGTTAATCCCCCAAAATAAGATTTCGATTTGTAGAGGAAATTATATATTAAAAATTCTGACATTGAAAATCTTAACTTTTTGTTTTTATTTCATGGACTATAATTTTACCTTTTAGAAAAAAAGAAAAAAAATCGGGGGTCACCGTATTTATTATAATTCAGGAGAGCCAAATTTAACCCCTACCCGACAGATTTCGAGGATAACTCAATATAAAACGTTAAGGAGTGATTTTTGTCATTAATATACCACATACTACTTGTATGAAGTACCTCATTATTATAACCCTAAAAGAAGATGAAAAAGAAAACAATGTATAATAGATGCCCACCCGGGAATCGACTCTGGTCCTCTGATTATAAATTCTGACAGCTACGAGGTCAGGTCGTGCGCGGCTAAAAATAACCGTACATATTGGAATGATAATCCGAGTATCGGCAATATTCGTATTCGCAAATAAAGTAAAAGTAAAGAGAAATTGCGTACATTGTGATTTCGTCTAATCGATTTATTATCCCCACGCTTTTTTAAAAAAGGCGAAGGGGATATTGTTATCGCCTCCGTCCGTCCGTCTGTCTGTCCGTCCGTCCGTTATGTTATCTCCTCCGAAACCATTGGACGAAATTCAACGAAATTTGGTGTGTGAGTTACTCACATGAATGGGGCGCGCAACGTCAAACTTTTTTGGCCCCGCCTCCTGAGGCCCTGGGGAGGGGTCAAAAGGTAAAATATCATTTAATTTCAATTACAAAGTCACTTTCAAAGATTTTTTTCTAAACTTTGTGTGCGTACTCACAAATAAAAGATACAAAACATATCAGACGGGTTTTTTATACTGTCGCCTGGGTCATGCTCTAGGAGTGGAACTTGGGGGTGCTTAGAGGCCAAAATCAAATTCCGTCCTGCTGTCTGTCCGTTATGCTATCGCCTCCTAAACCATTGGAATTTGAAATTCAACCAAATTTGGTGTGTGGGTTACTCCTATGAATGGGTTGTGCAACGGCAAATTTTTTGGGCCCCGCTCCCTGGGGCGGGGTCAAATACCATTTAATTTCAATTACAAAGTCAATTTCAAATATTTTTATACCAAACTTTGTATGTGTACTCACAAATGAAAGATACAAAACATATCAGACAGGATTTTTTATTCTGTCGCCTGGGTCATGCCCTAGGGGTGGGACTTGGGAGTGCTTAGGGCCAAAATCAAATTCCGTGCTGCATATGCTATCTCCTCCTAAACAATAGGACGAAATTCAACCAAATTTGGCGTGTGGGTTACTCTCATAAATGGGGGGGTGCAACGGCAAAAATATTTTTGGCCCGCCCCCTGGGGCCCTGGGAAGTGGTAAAAAGGCCAAATACCATTTAATTTCTATGACAGAGACAATTTCAAAGATTTGTATACCAAACTTTGTATGTGTACTCACAAATAAAAGACACAAAACATATCAGACGGGATTTTTATTCTGCCCCTGGGTCATGCCCTAGGGGTGGGACTTGGGATGCATAGGGGCCAAAATCAAATTCCGTCCTGCTGTCTGTCCGTTATGCTATCTCCTCCTAAACCTTTGGTGTGTGAGTTACTCTTATGAATTGGGCGTGCAACGGCAAATTTTTTTCCCGCTCCCTGGGGCCCTGGGGAGGGGTCAAAAGGTCAAATATCATTTAATTTCAATCACAATGTCAATTTCAAAGATTTTTATTCCAAACTTTGTGTGTGTTCTCACAAATGAAAGATACAAAACAAATCAGACAGGATTTTCATTATGTAGCCTGAGTCATGCCCCAGGGGTGGGACTTTGTGGCGCTGGGGGTGCCCAGGTGGTCATAAAAAAATTCAAACATAGTCATGTAGCATATCAAATGGACGAGGATGAGGAGCAGAACAGAATACAAGTACATTTTTTATCCTAGGGTCAAACTGGTGACCTTGGGGTGAGGTCAAAGCTCAAATATCATTAAATTTCGGTTACCATGTCAATTTCAAAGATTTTATACCAAACTTTGTGTGTGTTCTCACAAATGAAAGATACAAAACATATTAGACGGGATTTGTATTCTGTCGCCTGGGTCATGCTCCAGGGGTGGGACTTTGGGGCACTTGGGTGCCCAGGGGGTCAAAACATAATTTCAAACATGGTCATGTGGCAATTCAACGAGCAGAACACAATGCAAGCAACATTTTCATCCTAGGGTCAAACTGGTGACCTTGGGGTGAGGTCAAAATGTCAAAGGACCTCTGACACTTTGATAGGGTATCTGCCTATTTTTCAGATGCTTGCCAAAACTTCCCTAAGATACCACTGGTATTCTTTTGAATAGGACGCTTAATGTATTAGGAACGAATTAAGGTTATAATTAGACAGGCAGATCCCTACGACAAAACAGGAGACGCTACCAAAGGGGGTAGGGGTTGCAAAATTTGACTTCACCAAAAGCATTTAGATATCAATTATTTTCACGTGTAAGGGTATTATATCATCAATACTCTATTACAAATCAAAGTGAAAGTATTTTGAAGTCCAAAATCATGAGCATTTTAATGATTATTTTTGTTGTTATTTTTTTCTATCTGATTTGTTAAGAAATATTTTGAAGTGCAACTGTAGTCCATATTCAACCTTGATGACAATGTATTTACCTGGTGCAATATTATGCAGCAATGTACTATAACTATTCATCCATGCTTAAATTACACCTAGTCGATGGGCATGTAGTTTATGTGTATTGGATAGATACAGTATATGTGCAAAATAATCTACCAACTGAATTTAGTAAAGGGACAATTTTCATAATCTAAAGAAAAATATGCTAAAACGTTGTAATAATTTTCATGACTAAGGGGTTATGAAAAGGAAGCTTACTTGTACTAATTATTTCATTATACTGGAAAAAAAGATTTTCAAGAGAGCACACCAAAAATCCAAATGCTAATATGCGGGCTCGCCGAGACGTCACATTTTGGGTTGTGGGATATCATTCCCCCCCCCCCCCCCCCCCCGAGAGTTCCAACTAGCTTTTCATATATATTATGTAAAATATGAGAACACACTTACGTGCAAAAGGATTAGTTGGAACTCGGGGGGGAATGATGTTTTAAAAATATTTTTCTCTTTCCAATATGTATAATACAAAAATTGACCATTTTAGCCCCAAAATTAAGCAGTACATTTATGGAAATAGGAAATCAAATGCAAAATTATGAGATAGAGACCAACAGCGAGCTTATATGTGAAGATTGAAGCATTTGATTGACTTTAATTTTTATCAAAATTATAGGCAGCGATACACTGTGATTCCCATTACCACCGTCAGAGGTCCTTTCATTAACATGTTAATTTCAAAGATTTTTATACCAAACTTTGTGTGTGTTCTCACAAATTAAAGATAGAAAACATACCCCGGAAGGGACTTGTGGGTGCTGGGGGGATTCAAAAACTTTAGCGTGGGGATTTGTGATGGCGCCCCATCGACTGCACGCTCTAGTCTGTATTTGGTACTAAGACAATCAGTTCTAATAATGGTTCTATAGATATTTCGGACACGTTTTAGTTACTTGATTTTGTCAAGAAAATGTAGAAATATCCATCTGACATAAGAGTTTCTGAATACTGTATTGATCCGAAATCGTAAATGGTCGATAAGACAGGACCCAGACAACTTTCCTTGTTTCCCGACGCAGGAAATCTGCGCATGGAAATTAGCCGCACATGTCTTTCAGGAGTTTAATTATACTATACTCGTCAAAATAATGAAAGGACAACATTTTCCAACAAATGGAAGGAGATCAATTTTATCTTAAACCATCAAAATAATAAAAGGACTACCAACTTGAATGAGAGTTGTAACTTTTGTCTAGTAAATAGATATATTTGTTCAAAATAAACCAGATAATATTACGTTTGTTAAAATGAACACATGTAATAAATGTGTTTTACCAAAAAAAAAGCAATGTTTTAATATTCTTCATTCTGAAATGAGAACATGCTATACTCAACCAATTAATCAGTTAACCTCTCATCCATATGGATGTTTTGTGCATAATGTTTTACTATAGCTAGGGACCCTTAAAGGGATAAGACTGTGTGACATATACACAATATGAAACCTGTGCAGTTTGCACAGGTTTCATATGTTGTACATTTCACGCGTGTCTAACGGTGTGTCTGACAGCAAATTATAACAATCACGTTTACTTAATCCAGAGCTTTTGTTGGCGAGTCAGTTTTCAGTGTCCTAAGCAAAAATCACGCTTGTCGTCACACCGTAAACGTCTGAACAAAACAAATGTGTCAGCTGGTACGTTTAGTGTCTAACTCAAACCAAACAAACCATACCCTTTAGTTGTGTATAAATATGTTGTTTAACATGTTGTCAGCTAATTCTTGAAAGTATTTGGTAAAATTCATCTGGATTTAATGTGCACAATAGCGCGCTAGAGAACCACTGTACCCAAACAGTGCAGTCATCGTGTGGAGGTTAAAACGTTGCAGTCGACGAGTGCACAAAATAGTGTAACGTTACTGTTATTTTGCATTTTAGCTAAAGTAAGCATACATTCCAGAACATAAGCCAAAATTTCTTTCATCCTTTTTTTTCAAGAAAAAAATCACATTGTTGGCATAACTCTTGCGCTGTAGCGACTATCACTCAACCCACGCAAAATGTGTTAAGCAGATACACAGCTGGATCTATAAGTGACGATAAATCGCGAAGAATATTTTCAGAAGTAAAATATTGACCATTCTAACACACCTCGCCTTTATACCCAATAGTTAAACTCAGTGATTTGTTGGTTGATAAATCACTGCACGGACTGGGCACGGACCGATGTGACGTCATTCGGTCGGCAGTTTGATTTTCATGACGTTATTTATCACAAACGGCATTGTAACGTTGACAATAGACGGCGTAACGTAGTTTTTACAACTACTTGACATCGTAACTATATACGTAAAAATATGCGTTTCAGTCTAAACAAGGGTTGCGGGAAATTCTGACAGTCTGTTCAAGATGGCGGTATCGCTATAGACTATGAAGGATTCAGATTTTTTTTAAATCGTTTTGTGTGTTAGAATCGAAATAAATTCGCACTGGCAGTGATTTGTTGCTTAATATATCACTGTCTGTCGGTCAGTCGTAAGTTGATAAATCATTCGCGCTTCGCGCTCATGATTTATTCACTTTAACGACTGACCTCCAACCAGTGATATATTAAGCAACAAATCACTACGAGCGCGAATCTATTTCTTAAACAATCATCCTTTTTAACAGTAAGGTACACTATTCTGTGCACTCGTCGACTGCAACCACCACGCGATGACTACGCTGTTCGAGTATAGTGGGTCTCTGGCGTGAAAAGTCTAGAAAGGCAAATCAACATCGAATACCAGCAGTTAGGCAATCTTTTATATAGAGTTTTAGTGAAGAAAAATCGCAGTTTTTTGGCGAGAAAGGCGGCGCGCGTTTTAAACCTTTTTCAACACGTTAGTAGTAATGGGCGCCACTCTGGAGTGGCGCCCATTACTACTAACGTTATTCCAACTTTACAGAAAAGGACTGGGCTACATATTGAAACCAACTCTAATTTGTTAATCTCCTTCTTAACAAATGTATTTTTAAAAAAATAGCTATTCTGTAGGAAGTGATTTACATAGGCTGCATAACTTTAACTGCTTATGAAAACACCTGAATATCATTAGGAACTTTTTATAACCAATATTTTATAGAGGTGCCCACATTTGAAGGAGATATTAACGAATGTCAATAGGATCTAAACGGTCTGAACTTACTTTATGGCGGTCCAAGAGCATGTTTATTATAATAATGTTTATACCAAAACGCTGCCAGCCAATCAGGATAGCCATAGCTGGGCATGTACTTTTTAAAAAACAATATATGCGAAAATATGCAAAAACATAAACATAAAGACAATAGCATTTGACGGTCAAGTTATGTCATAAAATGTCAATTTGTTTCAAAGTTCAAGATTTTTATTATCGACTATCACCCCTAACTGGGGTAAAAGTCAAGCCGTGCTGAAAAAGTTGTAAAATATGGCACTTGGATATGATTAAACTTTCAGTACAGCCAAGTTTGCAAAAACTTGTGTCCGCTTTAACCCTTTGCACTCTGGTGGATTTTCCCATACATATTGATACAATACGTATGGGACCGCACATTGTTTATTTATAGGGGTTACAAGTAGAATTTCTAAATTATGATGCGTTTCAGTCCCTGATCTTTTTATCTTAGCAAACGGTACAGACCCTGATGAAATGCATTAATATGCTGCATTTCATCAGGGTCTTCACTGTTTGACAAAGTGCCCATTTAGGGGTTTCCACTGTTATGTTGTTTACACTAGGGATTTCCAGTATGTAAAGGGTTTATCAAAGCCAGAACCAACAGCTTCATACATATACATATGAGGCGCGACACGAGATTTCCAACAATGTGGTATGTGCGACCAGCAAAGTCTCAGATCAGCTGCGCATACGCGCAGTCTGATCAGAGCCTTTGCTAGTCACTTGAATACTCTATGAGAGTTAAGCTACTGACCGAACATCATTTGAAGTTTCTACGCTTAAAAGGAGACAGCACAGGTTCATCTGAGTCTACTCTTGTCAAAATACCACATAGTTGGAAATCACATGTCGCGGATCATATATCGTTTCTGACCCAACAAGTGCACTGGGCGTATAGCTCCCTTAAATTCCAAAACTCGACATCATAACTTGAAGAAAGCGCAGGTCCAGACCACCTGGTTTTCAGCTGATCAAGATTCACACATAATTCAACAGTGCTGTAAACCTATGCCAATGATGAACCATTGACCCAGAAGAACATATAGGATGCGCGGATCCAGAGACCCCCCCGCCCCTGGAAAATCACAAAGCTATAGGCGTCCTTATACATACTGGTCCTTACCCCTGGAAAACCATAAAGCTACCAAGCCAGCTTTCAGTGTCGGACGGTCATCATCGGCCCGCCAGCGAAACCCCATTTAAATGGCGTTTCGCTGGTGGGCTGGCGGTGGCCCACATTGTTTACTTGGTATAGGTAAAATAAAATGAAGACTAAAAAACTTTAGACCTGGACCACGCCCCGCACCCAGACGAAACTTCTGGAACCGCGCATGTTTAGGAGGGTCTGGATGGGGGGGTCTGGTATTCTATAATCATTAAAAATTTAGCCCATTATTCACTCTCATTAAAATTGTAACTAGAATACTCTCATGACATCTTTTTTTCAGACACTGCTCAAGTTTGTGTGCACGGGGTTGGGGTTCTTCAAAAAGAAATTCGAGGTAAGAGTTAATTGTATACCCACTCCATTATGACTGGGACTCGACACAAGAAAACCTGTCTTCGGGGTTTGCAAACAACACAGGCGATGACCAGACTGCGCATCCGCACGGTCTGATCATCGCCTTTGTTATTCGTTAGTTGTTTGGTATTCGTAAGTTGGAAAGAATCATATTTAAACAACAAAGGCGCAGACCAGACTGCGCATCAGCACAGTCTGATTAGCGCCTTTGTTATTCTTATTATTTTGTCATAAGGGAAATTTCAATTTTCTAGCTTCTTCTCCTAAATAGGCTAGTTTGGGTATGCCTTGGTCGGAAACCCTGAGGGTAGGTTTTTTTTTTCTCTCGCGACGACTCCCATGTTTCCCACCATATATTTGTGAGATATACTGATAAAGTACTGCTCAACGATCCATCCGTCTGTCTGCATGTCCATCTGGATACCAGAGTACCATTTACGGATCTCCAACAAACTTGGCTGGACTAGTTGTGCATTTCGCCAGGATCTTTGACGTCACAGTTATTACGAGCCTTTGTGCGTATTTTAGTGACTGTCCGATTTTCACCAAACTTCACAGGAGTGATAGGTGGCAAGTCCAGCTGTACATATCATCACACCGTTCTGCTTCACTTATTTTGTGACAATTTTGCATCGCATTAGCATCTCATTATATATTCAAAATGGCGGATGTGACAGTTTGTTATGAAAACTTCATTTATTAATAACAGTCTTAATTCTCAACCGATTTTGATAAAGTTTGCACTAAAATTGTTTGTGTGCAAATACCTGTCTTTACAGACACATTTACTTCATGATCTGCGTTTACCTTTATTACTCAATATTAACCCCTTTGGACTGAGAAAGGCCGAAACTCTATAGAGTTTCGGCCTTTCTGAGTGCAAAAGGGTTAAAGTTTAACAGCTCAATTCTTTTCACTGTTGATAAATTTCCACCAAATTTTAAAGGAGTTTCCAGTCCCAGGGTGGGGGTACTCTCATTTTTCATCATACGTAGGCTCGGGCCCAGCATCTACCGTTCACCCCAAAAAATATCAGAAAGTTCACGCACCCCAAAAAAAAATTTTTGAAAATTTAGCGACCCTAAAAATGCCCCCATTCTGTACCTTGACCTTAAGAAAAGACCCTTAAATGCATAGAAATGACCTCTAAATATAGTCCAATTTTGTGATGACCCCAAAATCATTTTTCTGAAAACCCCAAAAAATATTGAAATTCAAAATTTTGAACCCAAAAGAATGACCCGAGCCTACGTAAGTATGAAAATATCAGAATACTCCCCTGGGTTTCCAGTGTCAGGTCAAGATGTTTGTACCGCTTAAATGACTGTATGTTGGATGTTGACCCTTGATGAGTTGATTTTCCCAGTCTTTGTTTTAGTCTTTTTGAAAATTCTTTGTAATTATAGAAACTGTGTTTTACTTGCAATGTACAACCATACCAATACAGTAAAACCTGTCTTAAGCGGCCACTCAAATTAGACAAAACAAAGGTCTTAATGACAAATAGTACCTTAATGAAGGTCGAAAGTATTGCAAAATGCTCCCCATTGGAGCATTCTGCAATACTTTTGGCCTGCATTTAGCGATAATCGGTCTTGAAAACCAATTTTGCCCTTCTATTTGAGTGGCCGCTCTAGACAGATTTACTGTAGTAAAATATACAATAATTTTTATCTTGCTGGTGCGATGGGAGGAGGTTGGGGCATATGTTTTTTCTGATTAAAAAAAAACTCTAATTACATATGAAATTGTTAATATTCTAAGGCTAGTTTCATAAACACACGAAATAACCACACAAGTCAATCGCTTCAAATACCTTCGATTCTTATTGGTAGTATTGGGCGATCGTTGTCGCAAGTTATCCTGGTCCCGGGGTTATTAAACTTTTTTCACGCGCACGGAATTCAACTGCTCATAAAAACTAAAATACCGACATCTTGCTTTAAGTCTCTCAGGTATGTTAATAAATGTTAAAATGCCAACAATAATTATTATTGTTGGCATTTTAACATTTATGAGCAGGATATATTTCGTGCTCAGCTGAGTTAACCTCGGGGCCTGAATTAAAGGTCCGATGAATCGAAAAAAAGAAACTTCTCCGGATTGATAATAGTGATAAGAGAAACAAAATGCCAAAAACTCCAGAAAAAAATCCAAACAATAACTAAAATATGAAGGTTTTAATTCTAAATAAGGTGAAAATATGCAAGAGACACAAATGACGTCATTTGAGTTATTTGAATAAGTTGAAATATATTTTAGTATTGTTTAATATTTTATCTTTGCTGAAAATGATTCAGAATGATAAAATACAAATTTCCATATTAAAGTTTAATTTCACTGTTTTTAATTGCTTAGAAATTGCACTACATTAAAAATAAAATTAGGAAAAAATAGCGTCTAAACAATAATGTGGGCGGAGTTTATTTGCTTATTAGCATACTTTTAAAACTTGCATAACTTTTAACTTGGTTGTAAATTTTTGATATTTTGTCTCTCTCATCACTGTCATTTAAATCAAGAGGAGTTTCACACCGGGTAGGCTGCAATCGAAAACGCCAATATCTTCTAGGAACGTAGATCAAAAATCAATAGAAACAGTCATTTCGATTGCCATTTGTCGCGAGGGAGCGCAGTGGCTCAGTGGTAGAGTGCTTGACTCGAGACCGAAGGGCCGCGGGTTCGAGCCTCACCGGCGTCACTGCGTTGTGGTCCTTGAGCAAGACACATTTATCCTAGCTTAGTACTGGTTCAACCCAGGAAGACCGTCCCGCATAACTGAAAGATTGTTGAGTGGACGTAAAGAATCAAATCAAACAAAAAGCCATTTGTCGCCCCATTGGCGACAAATGGCAGTCGAAAGCAGTTTCTATCGATTTTTGATCCGCGTTCGTCGATTGTTGATTATGTTTTCGATTGCCGCCTACCCGGTGTGAGTTTTAAAACAATCGATTCATTGGGGCTGATGTTCTTTGAGAAGTAAGCTTCAAAATTCTTAATAAGAATACCTATTTTGTAAAGCATATATCGTGGTATCCACTGATTGCTTACAATACAGGGCATTCTATAAAAAGTATAATAAAAAATTTATACCACCCCTAACAACCCTTTATTTGGAAATTGGCTCGCCACTTTGATAAGATGGGAAAGTCCACTCAACCTGAATGGGTTGCTGAATCTGTGTCAAACATTCCATGCTTCGGCCTCATTATATAAATCTGCAATAAAATTATCCATCGTTTGCTTTCGATTTTCTGTCCAGACGTTAAAACGAAGCAAATTGATTGTTAGTTGCTCGTGAAACGTGATTTTTCAATCATTATCTCTTAAAGTGCATCTTAAAATGTCGTCTGCTCAAGTCGTCTGCTACAATTTTTGCTAACATTATTTGACTAATGTAAACTGATTGTTAGTTGCTCGTTTAATATGAGTTTTCAATCATTAACTCTTAAAGCGCCAGTTTAAAAAAACATCTTAAATTGTCGACTGCTCAAGTCGTCTGCTGCAATTTTTGTTAACATTATTTGACCAGTAAGTTGCTCTTGAAACGTGATTTTTTAATCATTAACCCTTCAAACGCCATTTTAAAAATCATCTGAAAATGTTGTCTGCTCAAGTCATCTGCTGCAATTTTGCTAACATTATTTGACTCATGTAAATTGATTGTTAGATGCTCATGAAACGTGATTTTTCAATCATTGACTCTCTTAAAGCGCCAGTTTAAAAACCATCTTAAAATGTCGTCTGCTCAAGTCGTCTGCTGCAATTTTTGCTAACATTATTTGACTAATGTAAATTGATTGTTATATGCCCAGGAAACGTGATTTTTCAACCATTTAAAACTCTTAAAGCACCAATTTAAAAAATCATCTTAAAATGTCGTCTGCTCAAGTCGTCTGCTGCAATTTTGCTAACATTATTTGACTAATGTAAGAGTAGGGACAAACAACGTGGACCTATATCAGACTGCTCCTATATGAGCAGTCTGATCTTGGTCCACACTTTTTGTCAAAGAGGCTACTGAAACATTTCAGCAGACGACAAAACCAGACGACTTTTGTGTAGTTTTTCAGTCATTATCTTTGATCCATTAGCTGCATGGACGATATCCTTTTCCTAGAAATGAATCGGCTTTTAGGGAAGTAGATAAATCAGAGGCACTTAGCCCATAAAGCGCCACCTATAATTTGCAGCAGACGACAATTTCAAATTTTGCCGTTTTTTCAAAAATAGCCAATAAGGCATGATATTTCATGAGAATCGTCTGCTGGCAGATGATTCTCATGTAATATCATACCTTGGTATTGTTGAAAATTGGGGAAAATGTCGCAAAATTTGTCGTCTGCTGCAGTCGAGATTGGCGCTTTAAACACTCCCGTAAAGATGCAGCTTGTAGTAGATGTTCTGCTTTAACACTTTTTTTCGTGAATGTTCAAAAGGAAAGGGGAGGAGAAAACTATAAGTAGGTCATAGATCATATATATTACAATTATATAGGAAATAAGTGGTTCACTCGCTGCGCTCGTTCCCACTTAATTCCTTTATAGTTGTAATATATGACTACTCCTACGGAAATGGTCGCATTTACTTCACAGATTAACTTAATGATTTACGAGGCCAGAAATTTAAATTTCTATACAATCTGATTAGTTGTGAAACACAGGAAGGGGCGGAGTAAACTATAAGCATGTGCTATTGCCACTAAATACATCAATTACATTTATGATTGATTCCAGTCCTCTAGATTACGGTGCTAAAATCTTTAAAAATGATGAATAGGAAATCACACACAATTAACGCTAATACCTTTGCGTATCTTGCACGGGTGTGCATCAGCGGAACTATCGCGAAATCGCGTCAGCGTGAATCTGTTCCTTCGTCAAATCCAGGACCTTCCACGGTAGTGGCTTCGTCACGGAAAAGGCAAACAAAGGTATGTACTCTCGCTTGTTTTGATTTTTTGTAAAAGAATGAGATAACTATGTAAAAATCCGGCAATGCTATTCCATGGATATGATTTACCTTGCTAAACAGGCCAACCGATGTTGTAAACAGCTTTTCTTTGAGATGAGAACCGTAACAAAATCGAACCCAGAATGGGATTTCTTCAGTTTTATGTCAAAACATCTGCATTCTTTCTTCGCTTTCACATAAAATTGAAGAAATCACGTTCTTGGTTCGATTTGGTTACGAGCAAAGCTTTTTCAACATCGCATTTGGCCTGTTTAGCAAGGTAATTCATATCTAGGGGAGACCGGGGCAAAATGGTACACGGGGCAAAATGATACAGCGCGATTTTTCAAACGATGATGCCATATATGACGCTTCTTACTCAAACTTAATGCACGTATTGAAATCCACCATATTATAAGAAACGCTCAGCCAAAACAGAGCAAAGTTAAGCTTGTTATATAAACAATTGACTTTTGAGGCACCCTAAGTAAATTTCAAAGGTATCAGTTGTTTTATGAACGTGAAAAATTTGGTATAAATATATTCTTATTTTATTGTGTAAATTGAACTATGTAGAGACTGTTATGTCTCCAAATAATCAGAACTATTATTGGGTGTCGTATTTTTGAATTGTTACGAAAACAGTAAACAAGAGGTCACTGGGGCAAATTGATACAGCGTGGTCGGGGCAAAATGATACAGTCTGAAATAATCTAATTTGACTCTGTTTTAAAGTATTTTCAAGATATTTTTATCGAAACTGTCTATTTCCTTTCATTAGAAAATTAAATGATATTGGTATGTCAGAAAAGCACCATTTCATTTTTCAGAATGTTAAAAATGTGTGGTCAACTGTATCATTTTGCCCCGTGGCAAAACATGAAACATGAAGGGTAACATATGTGACTCAGAAAATTCAGAAAACTGTTCGTGTTCAATCATATTGCCGTGGCGATATATAGCATTATATATTGTTTAGTTGTGCTTATAGTTATTTCTGTGCTACGTCTTGAATATATGAATCTGAGATGAGAAAAGTCTTATTGTATCATTTTGCCCCATGTACTGTATCATTTTGCCCCGTGCACGGGGCAAAATGATACAGCTGACCACACATTTTGAATGGTTTGTTTCAAGCACTAATGTTACTTTATGCCTGTATTTCTTTCTCCCAAGTTGTAGCCAATACTTGACAGTGTATTATACATTTAAAAGCAATAAGATATATCAAGTCATAAAAGCAGGAAAAAATATTTTAAAAAAAAGTGGATCATCTTGCCCCAGTCTACATGGAATAGCATTGTCGGAGTTTAACAAAGTTAGCTCATTCTTTTACAAAATATCAAAACAAGCGAGAGTACCTACCTGTGTTTGTCTTTTCCGTGACGATGCCACTACCACGAAAGGTCCCGGGTGTGACGAAGGAACAAATTTACGTTAACGCGATTTCACGGTAGTTCCCTGATGCCCACCCGTGTCTTGATATATGGAATCTTATATTATATATTATTTGTGATGTTGTTTTGTTTTAAGGTGTTTGATGCCTTCATTGTCATATCATCGTTCATCTTGGACGTAATATTTCTGGACAGTAGATGGTATGAGACAGGGAAAGACGCTACCACCATTCTTGTTCTTCTCTTGCCATGGCGAGTTGTGAGAATTGTAAATAGTAAGTAATATATCTGCTTTAACTTCTACCCCTTTTTCCGCAATGCCCATGGCTCAGGGTGGGGACAGAGGTCAAAATCTGTCTTTAGACTTTTAAGGGTGGGGGATTTTTTTTCTTTTAATAGAAACATTTTTATTTGAATAATAGGTACTCTTCATTAGAAAGCATTGAATTCATAGTTGGACAATTGGTACCATTCATGCCTGACTTCCACGTTTGGGCCCATGCTCCGGGGGGGGGGGGGGCATAGAGGTCAAAATCTATATGATCTTAAGGTTTTTTTTAGTTTTTTTTTTAAATAGAATCATTTGTATTTGAACAACATGCACTAATTAGGTTTGACTTTTTGTTGTGACTTTGGACCTTAGGGTTCAGGGCCCAGAGTGGGGCTAGAGGTCAAACTCTAGGATTTATTGTGGAACTTTGAAACTATTAGAGGGTCACTGATGAAGCCTTAATGGCAGAAACTAGCTAGTCTGGCCCAGGAAATATGCATACTCTAGTTTCAGTTCTTTGGTGCAGTCTTTACTTCCTAAGGATACCCTTTTAAGAACATATTTGACTTCACTACAGCTGGTGACTGGGACTGTGTGGCGGCGGTAGAACGTCTCCCTGCCCTTCACTTTAGTGTAGATTTTATTTTCTTTTCCTTTGGGATCATGGGTTTCATTGTGGAACTTTGAAACTATTAGAGGGTCACTGATAAAACCTTAATGGCAGAAACTAGCTAGTCTGGTCCAGAAAATATGCACACTCTAGTTTCAGTTCTTTGGTGCAGTCTTTGCTTCAAAAGAATACCCTTTTAAGAACATATTGGAATCCATATTTGGAAAATTAATACCATTTATGGCTGGCTTTCCTTCAGGCGCTTGTCCATGCATGAAAGCTCTTATTTTTGCGACTTTAGTAAGCATGAAATACCTTGAAAAATAGGTTGATATTTAATAGACATATTTAACTGCTATAACATGCAATCTTTTTATAAATATTTAAACAATTCAAAAATCGATGTTTGTCATCAAGACCAAGTAGGGAAAATATATGCCTTATCGCTAGCACTCCTTCTAGGACATCTTTAGATTTTTTGCTGCTGTTTCTTTTAAGGAATAATTTGCATTTGAATACAGGTACTATTTAAGGTTGACGTCAACACTGTGACTACGGACTTCATTGTCCCAGGGTGGCATGAAAGGTCAAAAGTTAGTTTAATATGAGATCAATTAGAGCATTGGCAAGGGTATTCATACCTCATAAGGTACTTTTTCCACTGAGTTAGTATAAGTTCTTTGCAGACCATATAGTTTACACCATGTGTATTCCTAGCATATACAGTTGCCCAAATAGTTGATAACATCACTTGATAATTCAATCATCGACTTTGCTATACGTTCCATCGACTTTGCTCAGTCCGTGCATTTCTATTTTTAGATTTTCTGATGACCATCAATCACAAACACTACATTGAAGTGATGACAATCAAGAAGGCAAAGAAACGTGCAGACATAAAGTTAAAGAAACTGCAAAGTCTGCTGGTGGAGATTAGGGTACGTTATAACTTGACTTTGAAATATTTAGACGTATTTAGCCTGAGGGCGCGTTATACAACCACGCAACTAGCAAGTTAGCAAAGAGGTAGTCCATGAACTCGAGTTTTGAGATAGAGCTGCCATGCAAATATAAACAATTTGCAGTAGAGTGGCAGGAATTTTAATACTGATTAGCAGTTTGGGATGTTTGAAAGAGGTAAAGACAATGGACATAATACTTCGAAAATGTAAATTTCCGTTTTTCAATGAATGAGTTTTTCACCATAAGCTTTTTTTTAAAACACATTCTCAACCACTTCATTAATTCAAAGAAATGAGCATGTTGAAATAAACAACTTTTCATGTATTTTGTCATGCACCTGGATGACAATAATAGACTGTCTACTTTATGCTACTGACAGCTTATCTTGAGATGTTTCGTGTGAGTATATTGCTAAATTGGTAGTGTAGTTGCGTTGTTATGATATCACTGACATTGAAGTAATGGCAATCAAGAAGGCAAAGAAACGTGACATGCTAAGCTGAAGGAATGCCAAGGTCTGATCTGGTGGAAACATGAGTAAGAGTGACAGTGAAGTATCTAGACGTGTTTAGTTGGCAATATAATTTCACATATACTGACTAAAGTAATGACAATCGGGAGAGGTACCAGAAACGTGACGATCATAAGCTGAATAAATCGCAAGGTCGATTCGTGAAAATATGGTAATTTGCTGACCGTTCCAAGGCGGCGCTTCTTTTGTGGATCATTTATGTAATTTCTGTCATGTTTTTGTTATGCTTTTGTGCGCTTCTGTTCATTGATGCCTTGTGGTCACCTGCTGGTAAAGGGCTGACCTCTTCGCTCTCGTTTGTGGTGTCTTATTGTTAAGTTGTCACTTTCCCATTAATATCCTGGTTCAGGTGTGGTGCTTGATTGTATCGATTCCTAACCTTTGCGCTCTTATTGTGATTCAAATTTGTCAGCTAAATATATACAGTTTGGGCGAGTAGGGCGGGATTCTTTGTAATAAATGAGCAAGCAAACCGTCTACACAAACTGAACTGCAGAAGGTGACTATAATTATATCTTTTAGTTGTAGGGATCTGTCATGGGAACCCAGCATCTATTTGTCTTGATCCACATCAGAAATAAGGGTGTGGCTGGCACCAACAAACATGTTTAGACCCTCCAGTAATTTTCTTACTGACCGTTCAAGGGCGGTGCTTCTTTTGTGGATCCTTTTTGTTATTTGTGTTTTGTGTTTATATGTCATACTGTCTTGTGAGTTCGCTGTAGCCTTTTGATCACCTGCTGGAGAGGCTTTCATGTATCTGATGTTTTCTTGTGTTTTTGTCACATTCTCATATGGCTGTATGGTGTCCTGGGTAAGTGTGGTATTTGATTGTATCGATTCCTTATCTTTACCTTCTTCCTTACTTTGTGAATATGCACTCAGACATTCAAAACATTTAACATGTGAATTATACACGCCATGTGCATTCTGCTATTTAGACAACTGGTTTTTGTACGTGTCGTTGTTACCCGTCGACGTTTCGCATTGCCCAAGAAAGCGTAGTGTTATCCGCTTTTAAGCTATTTAACTCATTTGGGCCTGATTAGCTTTTTAGTCCTATCAATTCGACGAGTCCATTTTAGATTGTAGGGGTGTTTTTGTGTGCGTGTTTTATTATACCCGCTTTTTTGAAAAAAGGGTATATTAATTTCGTACCAAAGTCGGTCCGTCGACCGTCTTTATGTGCGTGTGTGCGTGCGTGCGTTAGTATATCTCTGCGTGCGCTTCAAACTTTGCAGGTGAATAGTTCATATGATGTAGAGGGTACTGATCAACATTTTACCACAAGGTCAAGGTCGAATAAGCTATTTTATTGTAAATGAATCTCCTCCTTAACGGTTGGCCGTAGCATCCTCAAACCTTTCAGGTGAATAGGCCACATAATGAAGAGTTTACTGAGTAACATTTTGTGCGACATTGATCCAAGGTCAATGGTCATATAATGTATTTTCTTGTAAATGCATCTCCTCTTCAACGATTGGATGTAGCAACCTCAAACCTTGCAGGTGAATAGGCCACGTAATGTAGAGGGTACTGAGCAACATTTCATGTGACCTTGACTACAAGTTCAGGAAAATGTTAAATAATGTATTTTCTTGTAAATGCATCTCCTCCTTAACGGTTGGACGTAGCATCCTCAAACCTTGTAGGTGAATAGGCCACATGATGTAGAGAGTACTGAGCAGCATTTTGTGCCACATTAAACTCAAGGTCACGGCCAAAGGTCAAATAATGTATTTTCTTGTTAATGCATCTCTTTCTTAACGATTGGATATAGCAACCTCAAACCTTGCAGGTGAATAGGCCGCATGATGTAGGGGGTACTGAGCAGTTTGTGTGACCTTGGTCAAATAATGTGTAACGTACGCGGCCCTAAAGTCGTCATAGCCCTAAGGTCGTCAGTTTTGTTTTGGCCTCGCTCTTTTCCGTCCAAATCATCGAAACTTCTTTGAGGGGGCATCATTTGAAAGGAAATTATCTGCCCTATGGATTGATATATAAAGTACAGCCGCCCTATAAAAGGTGTCCGAGTGGTAGGCATTGAAATAGGGGTACCCAATTGCATGCAAAATTTGGAGTCTGTCGAGAGTTGAAGGCGATATTGATAACGATCCGGCGAAACAAAATAATTATACTGTACATCTGTCCCACATAAACACATGCGTTTTTTACATGTACAGAAGATATCGAATTAGCAATAATTACGTCCTTTTGGCCGATATGACAACCTCTAACAGAAATAATAGGTTGAAAAGTGAGATGACGACTTTAGGTCCGGCCTGCCGACTTTTGGGCTTTAAGAAAATGAGTGATTTTTCTGCCTGTTTACTCACTTCGTCTCTTCTAAAACAATGATTTTTGACTCGTTTTATGCAACAGTCATTTGTATCTCCGACCCCTTAGGGGCCATGGATACCGGGGACATAGTGGGATCTTAAGTGCCGGGGCTTAACCTCTGATGCATCAGGGCAGTGCCGTAGATGTGCCAGGGTTTTCATTTTCCGCTATAATAGCCTGTACGGTCTGGTCAGCTCTTTTTTCGTTGTCTATATAGTATATTAAATGCTCATAATTGTCAATTCCTAAATTTCAAGTCTCTGTAGCTGAGCAGGCCAGTTTGAATCAGTATAGGTTGCAAACCCCAAGGCATGGCTACCTATAAAGTGGCCCATGTAGAGCAACCACATTTAGTACGCCTATGGGACTATAACCACCTGACTTCAGACATTTAATTTTCAACATGTACCCGACCAACACTGTCTTTCAGATATTCAGTTTAAGCATACGCCGAACTATATATAAATGTACGCTCATGTATTTTTATAGGGCCATCGCCCCAAGTATACATCCAAACCACCGCCACCATTTAGAGCTTCATTACACACCAAGGACTGCCAATTTCGATACTGAGGGCAACAAAATACCCTAACGACCAGCAGCATACCCACTAAGACCTTTAATACGTCTTGTAAGCCCACCAATACCGCCACTCGTACCTCTAATACGTTCCTTGGACCACCAATAAAGCACTTAGAACTTCAATACGTCCCTTCGACCACCTACACCGTCACTCAATTAAACAACATGCCTACGACCGCGAGCATTGCCACTCATACCTTCAGTTCGTTCACTAGGACCACCAACACCACCACTGAGACCTTCAGTACGTTCCTGGGACCACTAACACTGACTCTCAGACCACCAGTGTATCCCTATGGAGACCTCCACCACCACTTAAACATATAGTACACGCCTACGACTACAAACATTATCACGCATGCCTAGAACGCCCATACACCATAGCATTAGCGCTCATACCACCAGGATGTCTCTGGGACCAAACACACACCCAGTTCGATAAATAAGCGCCACCACTCAGACTTATACTGCGCTTATAGGACCAGAAAAAAACACCAAACATCGTCGACGACCTTAGGGCCTAGTCAATGACGACTTTAGGTCTTGGTGGCCCTAAAGTCGTCAGACAGACCCCTCTTGAAAAAATCGGTCTTTTACAGATATTTTCGGGCGGTTTCAAACCATTTTCTTTAGTTTATCGACTAGCTGGATGATTAAACTACCATCTGCTAAAGTCTATTCTTAGCCAGTGAGTGTCTCTAATCCGGGGCAATCGCTTAAATGTGTCAAAGTGACGACTTTAGGGCCGCGTACGTTATTCTTGTACAGTCATCTCCTTCTAAAGTGTTGGACGTAGCAGCTGCAAATGTTGCAGGAACATATGTCATATGAGACAACATTTTGACACAGAATGTATTTTCTTGTAAAGGGAGCGCAGTGGCTCAGTGGTAGAGTGCTTGACTCGAGACCGAATGGCCGCGGGTTCGAGCCTCACCGGCGACACTGCGTTGTGTCCTTGGGCAAGAACATTAATCCTAGCTAAGTACTGGTTAAACCCAGGAAGACCCGTCCCTTTATAACTGAAAGATTGTTGATGGGACGTAAAGAATCAATTCAAACAAACAAAACAATTTTCTTGTAAATGCTTCTTTTCTTTTACCATTGGACATAGCAACATTAAACTTCACATGTGCATAGGTCATATGATCCTCGACGCGAGAAAACCTGTCTTTGGTGTTTCCGAAAAAGCGAGACTCAAACCAATCTCCAGAGACTGGCTAGAACAGTGAAATTTCGCTCGAAGCAAGTTAAAATATGATGCTTTACACTAAGCGAATAACAAAGGCGCTGTTCAGACTGTACGGATGCGCAGGCTGGTTTGCGCCTGTTGTTCACAAACCCTGAAGTACATTTTGTGTGACCTTAACTCCAAAGTTAAGGTAATAAATAGGTAAAAAAACGTGTATTTGCGATAGTATACCATCGACATCTGCTCTAGTTTATATTTTATTTTCATTTTTATTCAAATTTGGACAGAACATTTCTAAGTAAACAGTGAAGATTTCGCTAAGAGGTTATGTTCTGTTTGTCCACGTCAGATACCGTGTGGTAAATTCCATTTTCTTGAAAGCAAATAGAGATGACCTTGATCTGACGGCATGGTCTGCTGTGTCTGATTTTGGTCTTCACTGTTGGACAATGTCCTGTTAAAATGATGCTAGGCATTTAGGGGTTACTTGTTTTTGCCAAGACCGTCGTTTTATCCAGTTTAGCACAGATACACCATGTAGTATGCAGTTGATAAGTTTACAATTGATTTCTACTTGGAAATAATCGCAATAAACTGTGCCATAGACTTTAATGGGGGGCTTATCATCATTGTTAAGAAGTTCCTAGAGACATTTTATTATAACAGATAAATTTGCAGAACAATGGACAAATGAGGAAGGCCATTAGAGATGTGTTGATGCATTTATAGATATACAATATGAATATATAGCTCCTCACAGAATTGTAAATTTCTTTAATAACAAGGTGATAAAAACTTAGATTGACGTACTCCGTAAAGCTGACAAATCATGTTGGGAAAATGTGCATTTTCCATCTAAATTGCGATTTTCCTTCAATACTACCATGCAACTACCAGCTTAGCAAAAGCATAGTTCATGAAACCAAATTTGGTGATATAGCTGCCATTAAGTATAAACAATTTGCCATATAGTGACAGGTATTTAATACTGATTGGCAGTTTGAGATGTTTAAAAGAGAAAAGACAATGGACATGACACTTGTTTAGTGTATATTTCAAAATAGGTTCCTTTAATTTCAGTAACATAACATAAGTAGTTGGTACACATTGGAATTGCCTCATATCTTCTAGGTAATAGAGGAGTTTCCCATTATCGGATTTTCCCTTTGTCACGTGACATCGGCTGGCCAGTCCAGCAATTGGACTACTTCCGGTATATATAGCAACATATTACTGACTGTCGATCCCACTTTATAGAACTTTTATGAATCGGTTAAAATTTTATAGAAATAAAAAAACGGCAATTATTAATTGGAGAGTCTGACAAGACTGCATGTCACTGTGGTCATTTGTACACTGTCCACTGCGTGATAAGATACATTTATTTCATACTGGCCCAAAATGCATCCGGTTCTTTAATGAGTGCCCGGGGGGGGGGGGGTGGGGCTTTGAAAACAATAAAATCTTGCACACGTGACTTTAGAACTTCGGCACGCGTGACCAGTCGCTTTCTTTGAAGTTGAAAAGAAGCCCAGCTAGACGTCTACTTATCACATATATGTAAAAGCCTTAAAAACGCCCACACAAACTTATCCAGCGGGGCTTGAGGCTGAGTCTTCATCTACATCCATAATGTGTGTATGTGTGTGTGCGTGCGTGCGTGCGTGCGTGCATGCGTGCAGGGTAGTTCTACCAGAAAGACCCTGGTGTGTGCGAGCAACGAAGACTCGCGAGTCTGTGCGCTCTCTATAGTCTGCGCATCCGTAGCTAGCCGACCTGTTTATATACCACAGACGGGAAATGGTGAAATTATGGATCTATGAATGGAGGTTTTATTTGATGAGATTTCATCATTTATAGCATATGCTCAGTCAATATATGTAATATGCATGCGCGACTTGTGACAGGCATGCATGAGTATCTGGTGAGATTATACGTCTTCATTTTTGTCTGAGTCTCTATCTACCGCATTTCTATGATGCGCGAGCAGCGAATGGCTTGGTGAGACTGTGTATTTGCTCCTTTGAGTTATAGATATCAGTATAACAGCTTCGTTTGTTTTATTAATTGGCATGCATTTCAAATACATGTGCTTTAATCTGCGCCGATATTTATAATAGTTCGAAATCAAAGTATATTTTGCACTTAAAAAGGAGTTTTGTTGCAAATAATATTGAATCAAAAAGTTATTATTCTCTTCTAATCTTACACTTGGTCAGAGTCTTACAAAAATATGCGTTTGAATACACAAAAAAGCGTTTCGTTGAGACGGTTCTATTGAGTACCCACGAAACTTTGCATATTCAGAAATATACCCTCTAATCGGAATCTAATGTGTCATATATTCTATTCGATATGTGCGGATGCTTCGATGTACCAGGGTTCGAGCTGTCGATGTTATACTTTATTGCTGCAACATCTAAAAAATAAGAACAGCGTACAAACTTGCTTCGAGATAAATAATACATTTGCTTCTAGCGCGAACATGTCCAAATTATTACATTTACTCATATTATGATTTTTGGCTAAAATGAGACGTTGGTGAAACAGGCAGACAGTTCCCTACTTTTTCCGTTGCTGCTGAAGGCCTTTGAGAGATGTGTTTCCCCGCGGGTCTACACTATCCATAAAATTCTCCCTTTTGGAAAAGTTCGCATATATAGCGATATACATGTATCACCGGATAGATCAAGACCTCCTTTCTCGGAAAGTTCGCATAAAGACACACCGATTTCTGTGTTTTTTGGACATTCTTGTTGGAAATAGTGTAGACCCACAGGGAAACACGTCATCTCATCAGGGCCTTCGTCAGCAGTAGCGGAAATAATTGTGGATATGTACCGGTACACGTTCCACTTTAATAAAAGTCTTCAAGGTTTCGTTCAGCGTAAATTAGATAAATTTGAAATAAAACTAATTTCTTTTTGTCATCATATGTAATTGTGGTACATATAATTGCCATTTTCCTTTTGTTTTGTGTTTTAACTGTCATAATTATAAGTGAAATGCATGCAAAATTAGTAGTAAGTTATTACAGCTTCATATACCGGAAGTAGTCCAATTGTTGGACTGGTCAGCCGATATCACGTGATACAGGTAAAATCCGATAATGGGAAAGGGGTCTATTCCAATATGCACCTACAACGTATGTTCATTCAAAAGATGAGTGTTTTTTACCATAAAACAGGTTTTTCACAAACTTCTTACCTACATTTTATGTTTCAGTTTAATGAGCATGTAGAAATGAACAAGTTTTTTTGACGTTTGCCATGCACCTGGGTGACAATAATAGATAGCCAATTTTATATTAATGACAGCTTATCTTTAGATGTTTAATTGGCATGAAATGCTAACTTGGTGGTTGCCTGGTTGTAAGAAAAACACAATTTTAAATTGTCTAATCCTTGGTATACGTTAAAGTGATAGATATGCTCTTCTAAACAACTAAGCATGGGAAATCTAGATGTACCTGATCAATACATTCTAGAATGAGTTAACAAAATGTCTTAAAATATAACTGTTTGTATAGCACGAAATATTTATGTTGCTGTTGCCACTGCAAGAAATGTATAGAATGTGAAATCTGTACAAAATTGCACAGGTACTTTATATTGTACATTTCATGCGACTGTACAGGTTTAACGATTTATCTTTACAACCGCGCATGTAGCAGCTAAGCAAAGTATAGTTCATGAAATCAAATTTGGTTTAATAGCTGGCATGTAAATATAAACAATTTGCCATATAGTGACAGGTATTTTAATACTGATTGGCAGTTTGATATGTTTAAAAGAGGACAATCAATGGTCATGATACTTGTTTAGTGTATATTTCAAAATAGGTTTCCTAATTTCAGTAACATATGTTTCTGGTACACATTGGAATTGCCTCATAGAGGCAATTCATATGTGATCCTACAAAATATGTCCATTCATTAAATAGGTTTTCACAAGCTTCTCAACTACTTTTATGTTTAAGTGTAATGAGCATGTAGAAAAAACTACGCCATTTTGTAGTTTGACGTGCACCTGGATGACAATAACATACTGAGGGGAAAAGTTTAGCAATTATTTATAACGGGGTTTCCCATAGGTGATCTTTGAAGCATTAGATCTTTTTAATTGGCAGGTTCGCAAACATGTCAGTTGTTTGAAGATGACCTAATGGTTACCCGCAAGTGGTCAAAAGAAACAAAATCCGACTTCAAAGTGAGGATTTTATCTGCTGAGTATTTTAAATTCCAAACGGTAGTCAATTGAGAGGGAGATCATTTGGAAAAAATACGATTTTCAACTAAAAACTGTACGAAAAGGATGAACATAACATTCAGTTTAAACCGTTTTCATTTTCTTGGTTTTGGATCTAAACATTGGACAGAAAAATGAATTTTTTAGTCTCAAACTATTCGCATTATTGCCAGATAAGCTGTTTCAGCAAGGGGACATTAAATCAGAATCAGACTTTACATTGTGTGAAATATCAACCTGTAAATGCCGTCGTTCTCGTGAACGTTTGTCAACATATATTTTTGACACTATGAAATTAAAAGTCCTGTTTCTACTAAACTGTGAATCCTCAAAGTATATTGCTAAACTTTTTTCACTCAGTATAGATAGCCAATTATACATCATTGACAGTTTATCTTTAGATGTTTCATTGGAATGAAATGCTAACTTGGTGGTTGCGTGGTTGTAATAGGCATCAGAGTCTATAATGATCGCTATATACTGTAAGTTGTAATCATAAGCTCTTTTTGACACTTAATAGGATTTGGCATCTAATCAAAATGGCATAGTATTGGCCTTGACAATCAGTCTATTAGGCGTTTTTATAGGCAAAACTATTTAGAAGATAATTAATTCTTCCAAACTGTTATGCACCCTCCACTAGATGGCCTCATACACTCATTTCCCAGGGTGGGTCTAGAGGTCAAAATATAGGACATCTTAAGATTTGTGTTCGTCTTTATTTTTATTTTAACAATATGTACTATTTATGTCTGAATTTCTCTCTGTGATTCCGAACCTTATGGGCCAATGCCCCACTGTTGAGCGAGAGGTTAAAATCTAGAAGAGCTTTAGATTTGTATGCCTTTTTTTTGTTGTTGTTGTGTTTTTTTTCAAATGCAGACAAAATTGATATAAAATGGTATATTTTTGAAGATATAACCTTGTTTTAATCTTTTTACTTCCAATACCAAAAACTGAATGCATAGAAATTTAGATTTCCGTTTCAGATGGTCATTTTGATATGTATTTTTTCTTCAAATTTTGAAGTTGGAAGAGAATAGCAGAACAGCTAAAGTTAAGGGTAGGGGGTAAAAAATTATGGTAGGTTGGGTAAGCTGAAGCACACATATTTTCTTGGCCTAAAGTCACTATTTAAAATTGAATGCACAGCTATCCAGGGGACCTATACTTTGTATACGCAAGCAGCAAAAGCTCTGACAAGACTGCGTAGCCGCACAACCGCGCAGTCTTGCATGAGCCTTCGTTGGTCGCCAACGCGATAAGTATCAAATCCCATATGTTTACATTTGTACAAATGACTGGACAATTCTGATTTCTTGTTGATTTAAGAAGAAGTGGCACGTATACTGTCTGATTTTCTACTTGGCTGGCATTAACCCTGAGCGCGCCAATTGCAACAAAAGTCGTCTGCTTTTCTCGTCTGCTGAAATGTTTAAGAAGCCTCTATGGCAAAAAGTGTGAACCCAGATCAGACTGCTCCTATAGGAGCAGTCTGTTCTGGGTCTACGCTCTTTGCTTCTATACTTAATTCGTCAGTAATGTTAGGCAATTATTTGCAGCAGACGACTTCAGAAGACGACATTTTCAGATGCATTTTTTTCTTGGCGCTTTAAGGGTTAACTTGTTAGTTTCTGCGACTGCTAGTTGCATGTTATCGAAAATTAATCTATTTCTAATGCACGATCAGTCGGCTAAGGTCACCAAATTATCAAAAACTACGTCATTAGCTCCTGATGACCATCGCAGCCAGACCAATTTGTACTTTTGTGAAATTAGATAAGAGTGCGTGTTGTCGTTGATGCTGTCAGATAATAAAACAAGGTGATGGCCTTCGTTTGTGGTTTTATAAAGATGGCTTTATACGGTCATTATACTGGTATCGTGGAATACTGTAAATTCTGAAATTTTCGTGAGGGTTTTATTTTCGCGAAACTTCACATATACGAAGTTTCGTGAAAATAAAATCCTCGCAAAATGGCGAAATCACTATGTCGTTTACTGATATAGTTAAGCCATGCCCTAGTCGCTAATTTTTTGGCGTCGCAGATATGTTATTTTAGGCTATTCACGAAAATAAAATTCCTGCGAAAATATCCGGATTTAAAGTATTGCCTAGAGTTCGAACGTTAAAGGTGTATAGCCGCCCGTCATTTTCCAAAATATGAATCTGTGCAACTTTTGTTGTTGCTATTATGGATGTTGATACAACCAGGCAACCACCAAGTTAGTATTTAATTCCAATGAAACGTCTAAAGATAAGCTGTCAATAATATAAGTTGGCTATCTATTATTGTCATCCAAGTGCATGCCAAACTACACAAACACTTGTTCATTTCTAAATTATTACAGTGAAACATAAAAAGTAGTTTGAGAAGTTTGTGAAAAACCTGTTGTATGGTGAAAAATACTCATTTATTGAATGGACATATATTGTAGATGCACATTGGAATTACCAATTTGTACCAACAACATACGTTACTGAAATTAAGGAAACCTATTTTGAAATATACACTAAACAAGTATCATGTCCATTAGCTTTCCTCTTTTAAACATCTTCAACTGCCAATCAGTATTAAAATACCTGTCACAATATGGCAAATTGTTTATAGTAACATGACAAATATCTCACCAAATTTGGTTTCATGAACTATGCTTTTGCTTATTTGGTAGTTGCATGGTAGTAAGTAACTGAAACAGAAATATTTCTGCTTTCAAGAATTATGTCAATATTCACAAGACCCATGGCCTCAAAGACTTCACATTTGGCTGACTTCTGACTTACAGACGAATTTATCAATGTTAAGAGGTTTAGGTATTTGTCATTGGTACACACTAATGGTAGCAAAACTATATTTCTTTCGTGGAAACACGTCTAGAATACCAGCCAAGTATACAAGAGTTGTGACCTCATTCATTTTCTAAGGACTTAAGGTAGTAGGGGACTCACCGGCATATGTCCAAAAGTGTTTTATCTTTTAATATATTATAATATAGACTTATACTTATAATCTAAGACAAAAAAAACAATACCTCACCGTTCTTTTTTAAAAGTTATTTGATGTCAAAAACTGCAAAATCGCAGGTTTTTGAAATAAACAAATACAGATTTTGTTAACAAATTAACAAGAAACGCAATACAGTTTTTTTCAGAACAAATACTACTCACAGCAGAGATATAAATAAAAACAAAAAATAGTGAAATAACATGTATTTACACAATTTATTAAGCAAAATCCTAATTAAGTCAAACGAATTAATGCCCCAAAAAACATTAATATTCAAAATAAACATATCAGAGAATGTAACTGGAACAACAAAAAACATATTTTTACAAAGATATTTTCATGAAGAATCTAATGATTGAATAAAAAATATGTGTCACCGTGCTCGTTTTTTTGTTTTGATGACTTTTCTGAAAAATCCTGAAAAAAATAAAGACTACAATAAGTGTTGTCTCCCCTTTCCACCAATTTTTTTGTTTGTCTACGCCCTATTGTATATCACTGGGCGGAGACATAGCTATTATTGATTAAGCACTGACAAATGGGCGTAGAAAGTGACAAAAAAGATTTTGACCTAGCATATGTTTTGTTTGATTTGATTCTTAACGTCCACTCAACAATCTTTCAGTTATGCGGGACGGGTCTTCCTGGGTTGAACCAGTACTAAGCTAGGATACCTAGCATATGTGACCCAGCACATTACATTATGATTCTCATTAAAGCTTGGCTATAGCATGTCTTGATACTTTGATGCTTTCTTACACGTAGGATTTATGTAGATAAAAGCTAAAAATTATAGCTTTCTTCTTGATGCATAGATCTAAATGTCATTTAAAGAATAGACTTACAAATATGCAATAAGAGGATAAAACATTCTTTTCCTTGTATTAATGTTTGGCAAGCCTGAATGTGATGTGTTGCAACCAGAACCACACAGCGGTGAGGCCTGCAACACATTATCGCACAAGGGCTTGACAAACGTTAATATACAGAAAGGAATTTTATATTGTCATTGTAATATATTATAGGACTTTTTGGGTACTGTAAAGGTGGCAACTTTGATTTTCATATCTGGGCGTGGTTCGGTTATTTCAACTGCTCAAGAATGGAAATCAGGTTCTATCCATTGGTTAAGCGTTTAAAAGTTGCTTAAGCCGCGCAGGTCTGCGTGCATTTCATGAAAGTCCTGTCCGTTAATGCACTGAACCCACTTTTATTAACCCTTAAAGCGTATATTACAACACAATTGTATGTTTTCATCGTCTATTGAAATATTATGAAGCCTCTTAAACAAACAGTGTAGATCTAGAGCAGTCTGCTCACCTAGAGCAGTCTGATCTGGGTCCACACTGTTTGCCTCTATACTAATGTTAAACAATAAACAAACACTTTCGAATGTAGTTATAACGCCTCATTTTCAGATTTTACCTATGTCTAAAGTAGACTAATAAGGCAGTCATGAGGTGCCGCCTTTACAGTATCCAAAAAGTTCTAGAATACTTTCCTTTCAAGCAAAAGCATTTAAAAAAAATGTCCACTTTAACATAGTGAAGCATACAACAAAACCACACCTTATAGGCGCAATCGAAAACATCAATACTATCGACGATTATAGACCAAAAATAGTTAGAATCATAGTTTTCTTTTATTACCATCACTCATCGAACAGGCGACGCTTTGCAATCAAAACACTGTTTCTAGCGAGTTTTGATCCGCGTTCGTCAATGGTTAAGAGTGTTTTCGATTGCTCACTATCCGGTGTGGAAACAAACTTTTTTTTCAACAGAAACATGACTGAAAAATGTAGATTACTCCTAGCTCTTGTTTCAGATTGTTTTGGTTACGTATTCATTGTATCAATACACATACCGGATAGGTGGCAATCGAAAACGTTGATGCTATCGACGAACGTAGATCAAATACCGTCAGAAACAGACTTTTTGGATTGCAGTTTGTTTGCCTGACTGGCGACAAATGGAAAATTCTAGCGATTTGCGATCCACGTTCATCGATCTCGATTGTCGCCTATCCGATGTAATAAAGTAGCGTATCTTATGATAATTGAATATTTTGGTCATTTCTCAATAAAGCATAAGCGACGGTATCTTAACTCGCAGAGGATATCCGTGAGCAGGTTGAAATGGCAATTAAGGTTTTATCGGAAATAAAGCCCGCGGTCAGTGATTGGTCAACGATCAACCAAAATATAACACATTATTAAATAAAATGTACAATTGTCAGCGATTGAAACACCTCAAGTTTCTATAGTAAACACTTATTATAAGGTATATAACAATAAAAGGATGATACATTCTTCTGTCTATTAACGTTTGCCAAGCCCAAATGAGATAATGTATAGTAGCCTTAACCATGAAGCTGTGAGGGCTGCACCAAGTGGGGATCCAGAGGGGGGGGGGGGCAGGGGGTCCGGACTCCCTCTGTAAAATCACAAATTAAATGGGTTTCTATAGGGAATAAACAATTGGACACCCCCTGGAAAAAGTTGGACCCCCTGGGAAAAAATTGGACCCCATCTGGAGCCTTGAAAAACGATAGATTTCTTTGAAATTGACCATTTGACTTCTGTAGAATAAGCTGAGGACTAAAAAAAATCGTTGTCAGGGCTTTTTTGTCAGACTGACCTGGACCCTCCCCCCTCCCTGATGAAAATTCCTGGATCCGCGCATCTGTACCATGCTTGCCAACCATTTATATACAGAAAAGAATGTTATATTGTCATATATCTTCCTTTCAGGCACATGCAGTTCCTATTAATTTTATTAAAATGTATGCAGAAATGTCCATTTTATTATCATGAAACATGCAACGAAACAAAATATTTTTTTCAACAGAAACATGAAATAACTCCTAGCCCTTGTATCAGATTGTTTTGGCTACGTCTTCAGTATATCAAAACACACTAGATAGGCGGCAATCGAAAACGTTAATGCTATCGACGAACGTAGTTAAATATTGTAACATAATTTTGGATTGTTGTTTGTAGTCCGATAGGCAACAAATGGCAATTACAAACACTGTTTCTAGCAATTTGTTATCAGCATTCATCGATTGTTTAGACTGTTTTTTATTGCTGCCTATCTGGTGTGATAAGGTAATTGAAACAGTTACGTCATTTCTCCATAAAACATTAGTGACCATGTACCTCCATGGGACCTAAAACATGAGAATGTCACATACAAGGCATGTGCACGTCTACAACCCCCTCCCCCCCTTTTTGGGGTGGGGGTGGGTCTTAGGTTAGTGGCAGCATGCAGAAATAGCAACCGAGACATGTATATAGTATGTATATTTATACGGTCCGCAACTAATACTGAATGACTTTATACTCTGGGTGATGTTTTTAAAAGCTAATACTTGCATTCCTTCTTTTTGTGAAAGCAAAATACTTACAGAATTACGTTTCAAGCATCAAAGAGTTGTCAGGGGAGAATAATATCTACCGTCTTAGAAAATAAGTATTCTCTTTTAAAAACAAGATTCAGGAACGATAACTCTTACACTCTTACTTTTAAGTAAAAGTAAGGTTATCTTTTGACATGGGTCCCGCACTACCTTAAGGGTTATAGCTCAGTAAAACATGATTTACTGCGGATTTACTGTCCTGTCAGCCAAGAGTGACAGTGACTTCATGTTTTGTTTACAAAGTTATTAGCGAATTATAATCGATAAATAACGTGTGTATTAATCCTATCCTCAGGATAGGATTAATGCACAAGTGATCTATCAATTCGCGTTAGCTCAAGTGAAGTGTACACGTTAGTGTATTACTTAGCAAATGTAAACAAAGTATTACGTCACTGTCACTCTTGGCTGGCACAACAATAGCTGGATTGAAATTCACATCGGAAACATGCTTGACTAAGTGCTTAGCAAAAGTGAAAAACTATTAGGAACATGCTTGACTAATAGGCTGTAGCCCAGACCAACGTATCTTGAAAAAAGTCATCGATGCTTAACCAAAAGTAGCAATACCTTTGTTGTTCGCAGACATCAAAATCCGATTTTCTGGTGATGTGTCTCACTCAGTAATGCCCTGATGTCAATATTGCCATATTCAAATGCAATATAGTCAATGGCTCATAAGTTCCCCCGATCAAAATTGTACTATCAGCTCATCACTTACCATCAATAACATACAACCACGCATCACCCCAAATTGTAACAATATATTCCAATGAAACGTTTCAAGATAAGCTGTCAAAAGCATACCTTAGGCAGTCTATTATTGTCATCTAGTGTGCATGACTAACTACATGAAAACTTGTTTATTTCTACATGCTCATTTCACAGAAATAAAGAAAGTAATTGAGAATTTATTTTTTAAAGCTTATGGTGAAAACTCATGTATTGAAAAGACATGTTATAGCTATACATTGGAGAGGCAATTCAAATATGTACCAACAACATGTTACTGAAAATAAGGTAAGGAAAACTATTTTGAAATTGTAATTAACAAGAATCAAGCCCATTGTCATTGCCCTTTGTAGACATCTCATACTGCTAATCAATATTATACCACCCTTAGTGCTTTTAGCACGAAATATCTCGTGATGTGCAAGGTCTACACTGATGTAAATGGTATAAAATAGTTACACCATGTTTGTCCGCCTGTACGTAAGATAATCAACTCGCTCAAGCTCGTGGATTATCTCGACGTACAGGCGGACAACCCATGGTATAACTATTACTTAAAATGCCTGTTACTATACCATGAATGGTTTATATTTGCATGACAACTATATCTCCGAATTCGAGTTCATGAACTACCTATTTGCTAACCTGGTAGTCGCGTGGCTGTTTCTCTTGTCTATCTGATGGCCAATTTATATGTCATATTCTAACTGATGATAGTGGTCGTGCTTATTGATGCATAATCCAAATAATTCTAAAGAATGATGGTATGCAAGTTAGCCGCGACATGTGATTTCCAACAATGTGGTATTTTACAAGTGTAGACTCAGACAAGCCTACGCAGCCTCCTTGATGCAGCCTCCAAATGATGCTCTATTAGTAGCTCAACGGTCATAGAATATACATGCGAATAGCAAGGGCTCTGATCAGCCTGCGCGTATGCGCAGGCTGATCTGAGGCTTTGCTGGTCGCACATACCACATTATTGGAAATCTCATGTCGCGGCTCAATTATGGCCATTCTAGCGATTCTTGTCTTTCTGTAAACAAATACGTAAGGCCTTGTTCTGCTGAGGACGGATATTTGTCTTTAGAAAATGGTATAGATCCAGATCAGTTGGCTTCTGACGAGACACGAATTGGGTTTTCTTAATAATTGCATGCACATTGTCACACCGGATAGGCGACAATCGAAAACATTAATACTATCGACAAACGTAGATCAAAGATAGTTTAATAGAAACAGAGTTTTCGATTGCCATTTGTCGCCCGATTGGCGACGAATGACAATCGAAAACACTGTGTTTACATGAAGGTTTTTTATCCGCGTTCGTTGATTGCTAAGAGCGTTTTCGATTGCCGCCTTTCCGGTGTGAATATATAATATTCATCACCATGTAAGGAACAATACTATTCTGAGCAGTAAACATAAAGAATAATGGTGGAGTGTCTAAAAATTTTAACAAAAAAATAATACCCCCAAAAAAACCAAAACTGTCTTTAATTAATCGGCTCTTTGGCCTGATATAACCTAAACTGTATTCGGTAACGGGATCGCCAAATCACACAACAACAAAAATCATTAGGCCAAAGAAAAACCTGTGTTTAGGGTGACCCGATCCTACCTAATTTTACTAATGGAACCTTAAAACATAATCAGGTTTTCTGGGGGAAAAATAGAATTTTATGCATTTTGAAAGGCGAAATGTCTTTCAAAATGCATATTTCGCCTTTCAAAATGCATAAAATTATATACTTTTTTCCAGAAAAAAATTAACAAAGCAATATGTGGGACAACCCTGCCTAAAATTTTCAGACCCGTTACCCGAAATGCACTTTTTTTCTATTTGGCCTTATTGTAGGCAACTGGCTGGATCTTGGCAGTGACACTATCACCTCTCCATTTCCCCTTCTCCAGCTAAGCTTTACGCGGCGTTTCACGTAGATAAAACCTGTGATGGAAGATTTACATACTGGCCAAAGGCCTACTATGCCCTTTGGTAAAGTATCAACGGTTTCAAGATTATAACTTTCAGCGTTTCCTCCGTGAGGTATCAATCACGCTCGACCCCGAGGTCAGAATAATCATGGAATTCAAAATAACATCATACATCATCTGGAAACAAAATAGAGCAAAATACAGTAATTTCAGAGTAACATGATTTATTTAAATGTTCGATGGTAATTTCAATAACTCTGCTAATAATATAAAATTGGTGCGTATCCCAATGTTGTGAAGTCGATCGTCGATTTTGCGAATTAATCCAGTGCGGTTACATAACCATAAGTGAGTATGATCAGGAAATACCACAATCGCACACTGCAGACCAACCCACGGCACCGTGAGGAGGATCCACAGAACATTAACAGAAACAAGACATCAGGAAGTCAATTCAAGAAAAGCAGCCATCTCTAGATCTATATTCCTGGGCAAGATGATTGAAACTAGAAAGGACACAAAGTAATGCATAACAAAGCAAAGACTTACCTCAGAACCACCACAAACAATGGAAGGTACATAAAACAATGAATCCACAACAACAGAACCCCCGCCTTAGAATGGATAGCAACCTAAGCCACCGGGGCTGAGGCGGGGGCTTAAATGCATTTTACTGGTACCAAATCTGCGCCCTAGATTCTGTTGTTATTAAAAACCAAAATTGTTAAGCTCGCATGGAGGCTTCCTAACTTTTGCAATGTATCATCACAGAGATACAATATAATCAAATTAACAAACTACTAACGACTCAAAGATAGTCATAGCTAAAGAAAACCTCAAGTTGTGCCACGGTGGGCCCAGCCAAAAACAAATGTTTCTTTTTTCTCGTCAAATTTTATACTTTTTGTTTACGAACAGCGAGCCTTTCCAGTCTTCGCTGGCCCCACTTGTAATAATCCCCTTTTCACGTGAACTGGCTCAATAAAGGAATCGCTATACAGAGCATAAGGCCAGAATGTTTTTATTAGTTGATTTACGAACCCAGAAAGTAGCAAAAAAATCTAAAATTATTTTTTTTATTTCATCCGCCGACTCTAAATATTACTTTGTTCCGTTGAAAAAATAATATATTTTTGAGGTTCTGTTTGTGTATTTTTGAGAGAGACACTGTTAGAAAAATGCCCTATGCAGGAAAATTAGGAAATATAAAGATTTAATACAGAATGTTGGTTTACTTAACTTATTTTACTATTTGTTCTCGAGATATTAAAAAAGCAAAAAAAAAGCTCTGGGAATGAACAAAAAAGGTCTAAAAAAAAGCTCTGAAAATGACCAGTCAACTGGTCATTTTCAGAGCTTCTTTTTTCGTCCCCCGGCCCTAAATCTGAAAAAAAAATCCCGTAAATCAAAAAATAAAACAGTCTGGCCTAATATGAATAAAAATGTTGAGTAAGATTGTTAGAAATAATTTATGACACTTCATATCCACAAGAGACGGTAAGAGATATACAATTTATAATGTAAACACGACTCTTCCATCAGTGCAAACTTTAAAAACTCGAAACATCTGCTAAAGCCTGGAACACATATGTTTTACAACTTTGTGAAACGTTTCCACCAATTCCAAAAGCAATTAAGCAATTGGCATACGTATGGTCTACCCTGCCGGAGTCCACTTTTATTCAAAGTCAGTTGAACTATCTTCAGATATAAAAAAAATGAATAGGACGACGTGCAAAAACACAAGAGTGGTAGCATATCATCAGATATATTTGCAAAGTGTTGTGTTGTTTGAGTTAATGTTTTACGTCACATTCAGCCTTTTTTCAGTCATACTGCGATACCAGTTCTAAGCCTTGGGCTCGAACCAGGGACCCCCATCGATCTCAATTCGAGCACTCTACCAGTTAGCCACTACGCTCCTCATTTTTACAAACTGCTTATCTTCTGATGTGTATATAATAGCATATCGACCAATTGGCAAGTGAAGTATCCACTAGACTTACTACCATACAACTTCCAGCTTAGCAAAAGCATAGGTCGTGAAATCAATGGTGATATAGCTGTCATGTAAATATATAGTGACAAGAGTTTTAATACTAATTGGCAGTTTGAGATGTTAAAAAGAGGAAAGCTAATTGACATTATACTTGTTTAGTGCATATTTCAAAAAAAATGTTTCCTTAATTTCAGTAACATTTGTTGTAGGTACACATTGGAATTGCCTCATAGACATACAACATATGTCCATTCAATAAATGAGTGTTTTTCACCATAAAACAGGTTTTTCACCAACTTCTCAACTAGTTTTTATTTTTCAGTGTAATGAGCATGTAGAAATGAACAAGTTTTTGTGCAGTTTGGCATGCACCTGGATGACAATAATAGATAGCCAATTTTATATTATTGACAGCTTATCTTTAGACGTTTCATTGCAATGAAATGCTCACTTGGTGGTTGCCTGGTTGTATAATTTAGATATTCTGACCAGTCTAGCTTCTTTAAACTTGCAAAACTTGCGTAAACATAAGCGACATATGCCTCATTGGCAAGTGGTGCAAGTTGTTCACTCACAACATTTATGTCTTAATCCTTAATATTTCGGAAACCCCTAAATGAGTACTTTTGCAAACAGTGAATACCCAGATAATGCTGCATTTCACCAGGCTCTTCGCAGGTAAAAACATCGTCAGACAAAATACAATATGTTTTAAAAATATCTTGATTCCCCTAGATATGTACAATGGGCTATCTCAAGTTTATTGTATCAAGCAAGAGGGAAGAATCCATTATTATACAAAGGGTTAGCATGGCAAAAACCTATTGAAGATTTAAATTGCTTGCTTTATTCAACCATGGTCGCAAAAACGTATTGAACTACTTTCCAAGCGATTAAACTAAATTTACAAAGTAATTTAGGGTGCAAAGTAAGTAATGGAAGGAGATTTATAATGTAAAACACGACTCTCCCATCAATGCAAAGGTCACGTTGAATCTGTTATTAAATGTTTAATGACTTATATTTTATTTGTATTCTTTTCCAGAGAGACATAGATTTATTAATCAATTTATGCAAGACCAAGGGAGCTACAGATAATGAAATCTCAGCATGTATATGTAAGTACAGGTAAATTTATAAAAAGTAAGTAAGGTTGCAACGATCAGGAATCGATATAATCAAGTACCTCACCTGACCCAGGATACCAATTAAGCATATTAAGCAATCTATGCAATACTAAGGGAGTTACAGATAATTAAATCTCAGCATGTATTTGTAAGTACAAGTAGATTTATTAATCAATTTATGCAAGACCAAGGGGGCTACATATAATGATATCTCAAAATGTATATGTAAGTACAAGAATCTATGTAAGACCAAGGGAGTTACATATAATTAAATCTCAGCATGTATTTGTAAGTACAAGTAGATTTATTAATCAATTTATGCAAGACCAAGGGGGCTTCATATAATGATATCTCAGAATGTAAATGTAAGTACAAGAATCTTTGTAAGACCAAGGGAGTTACAGATAATAAAATCTCAGCATGTATATGTAAGTACAAGCAGATTGTTAATCAACCCTTACAAGACCAAGGGAACTACAGATAATGATACCTCAGTATAAGTAAGTACAAGTAGATGTATGAATGAAATCTCAGCAGGTATATGTAAGTACAAGTAGATATATTAACCTATACAAGAACATAGAAGCTACAAATGATGAAATCTCAGCGTGTATATGTAAGTACTAGCAGATTTTTTAATAAATTTATACAAGACCAAGGGAGCTACAGATAATGAATTCTCAGCATTCATATGTAAGTATAAGTAGATTTATTAACCAGTTTATGCAAGACCAACAGAGCTACCGATAGTGAAATCTCAGCGTGTATATGTAAGTACAAGTAGATATATTAATCAATCTATGCAAGACCAAGGGAGCTACAGATAATGGAATCTCAGCATGTATATGTAAGTGCAAGTAGATTTATTAATCAATCTTTGTAATACAAAGGGGGTTACAGATAATTAAATCGCAGCATGTATATTAAAGTATAAGTAGATTTATCCATCAATCTAGTCAAGACCAAGGGAGCTACAGATAATGAAATCTCAGCATGTATATGTTCATACAAGTAGATGTATTGATCAATCTATGCAATATGTAAGTATGTGTAGATTTATTAACCAGTTTATGCAAGACCAAGGGAGTTACAGATAATGAAATCGCAGCTTGTATATGTAAGTACAAGTAGATTTAATAATCAATATATACAAGACCAAGGGAGTTACAGATAAAAATCTCAGCATTTTATGTAAGTACAATCAGATTTTTTAAATGAAATCTCGGCATGTATATGTAAGTACAAGTTGATTTATTAATGAAATCTAAGCATGTATATGTTAGTACAAGTAGATTTATTATCATATGCAAGACCAAGGGAGCTACAGATAATGTAATCACAGCTTGTATATGTAAGTACAAGTAGATTTATTAATCAATCTATACAAGACCAAGGGAGGTACAGATAATGAAATCTCAGCATGTATTTGTAAGTACAATCAGATTTTTTAAATGAAATCTCAACATGTATATGTAAGTACAAGTAGATTTATTAATGGAACCTCAGCATGAATATGTAAGTACAAGTAGATTTAATAACATATGCAACACCAAGGGAGCTAAAGATAATGAAATCTCAGCTTGTATATGTAAGTACAGGTAGATTTATTAATCAATCTATGCAAGACCAAGGGAGTTGTATATAATGAAATACTCAGCATGTATATGTTTGTACAAGTAAATTTATTAAAAGCCAGTAAGGGTACAAAGATCAGGAATCGATACAATCAAGTACCACACCTGACCCAGGATACCAATTAAGCATATTAACCAATCTATGCAATACTAAGAGAGTTACAGATAATTAAATCTCAGCATGTATTTGTAAGTTCAAGTAGATTTATTAATCAATTTATGCAAGACCAAGGGGGCTACATATAATAATATCTCAGAATGCATATGTAAGTACAAGAATCTATGTAAGACCAAGGGAGTTACAGATAATTAAATCTCAACATGTATTTGTAAGTACAAGTAGATTTATTAATCAATTTATGCAAGACCAAGGGGGCTACATATAATGATATCTCAGAATGTATATGTAAGTACAAGAATCTATGTAAGACCAAGGGAGTTACATATAATGAAATACTCAGCATGTATATGTAAGTACAATCAGATTTCTTAAATGAAATCTCAACATGTATTTGTAACTACAAGTAGATTTATTAATGGAATTTCAGCATGAATATGTAAGTACAAGTAGATTTATTAACGTATGCAACACCAAGGGAGCTACAGATAATGAAATCGCAGCTTGTATATGTAAGTACAAGTTGATTAATTAGTCAATCTATCAAGACCAAGGGAGGTACAGGTAATGAAATCTCAGCTTGTATATGTAAGTACAAGTTGATTTATTAATCAATCTATGCAAGACCAAGGGAACTACAGATAATGAAATTGCAGCTTGTATATGTAAGTACAAGTAGATTTATTAATCAATCTATACAAGACCAAGGGAGCTACAGATAATGAAATCTCAGCATTTATATGTACATGTCATGCGAAGCTGTATTTTGCTGATGTTTTTGCTTTTGTATATTGTTTAACGACACACCCCTTCAAGTCACAAGACAGAAATTGTAGTTTCACAACACGTAACACAGGTATTGTGCCTGGTTTAAAAAAAATTAAAATAGAGCTTATACTAGGCCCAGTAGCGCAATCTGTTGCTAGTCCGATTGCAGATTCAGGGGTTGTGAGTTCGATCCCAGTCCGGTCCCATTTTTTGCAGAGATTAATCATGAAATATTTTCTACGGTTATTATCATCCTTCTGCTAATTCAAAAAGGGTTGCTGTTAGTAACTAGCGAAAATATGTGCACGAAGTACTGGTTAACCGCTTAGTCAAGCATGCCCAGGAAAAAAGTGTGGTTAGGAGAACAGATCATCTCGATAGGATATAAAATTCATCATTCCTGTTCATTTATAGGACCGGTAAATCAACAAGCTATACACATATAGCCCCTTTTTGTGCCATCCTTATACAAGATATGAATTTTTCTCGCACACCAGATTTGGATTTCCGTTGTTTTTACCAATATGAGGTATTTCTATGTGAGATATTTCTATCTCACATACCCCATATCAGCCCTAAGGAAAGGTAAAAAACGAACAGCCATGCGCTGGCCACACGTCGATCTGTAACGTAGTTGTAATGATAAATGACGTCACCATGTCGCATCTCCGCGCATTCAGGATTTTCTGGAAGCCTTTTATATTTTTTCCAATATTAGATGAGTTATTTAGTGGTGAGCAAGAAAAAGAATCCATTATTCGTGTGAGGGATTAATCCTTCCCTCGTGATCACCTTTGTCATCACTCAGCAAGCCTCGTGATGCTGATCAGTGATCCTTGAGACAGATTTTTCTATCCAAACCTCACACTCATGATGGATTCTTATCATCTGCTAAATGGATCAGAGCAAAAAGAGTATGAAAAATTCCTGCTGCACAACTGTACCAATAGCAAAGCCAATATACAACCCACACCCAGGTCATTTGGTGACTGGCTTTAATTAGTTAAAGCATATTATATTGCCAAATTTGATACATCAATGGGGTTGGGTCACAAGTTCTCACAACCTTAGTTGCGACCCTTCCCCTACAAATTAAACATACATAGAAGCTAATAAACATGGCTAAACATGTACAAATACATATTAATACTAAGCAAGTTGTGAACAACTTATGTGAAAACAATATAAACTAGAAAAAATACATGGAAATAAATAAAAAAAACAATAAATAAGTAAACAAACAAACAAATAAATAAATAGCAGTTCTTTGATAAATACGTAAGTATAGAGATGGAGAAAACGCGGATGAATAGAAAAACAAAATATAAAACTGCTAATATGAACCCCTTGAATTTGAAAAACTTAAAATAGTCAGGTCATCTTGTACTGGTTTCTAAGAATGCTTTGAAACAGAGTCATAGAAGTTTATTTAAAAGCGTTTGGAGGCATGTATATACCAATGCACAGCCTTGTACAAGACCATATTAGCTTCACCAATTTCCATTGCCATAAAGAACTACATTAATGTTTAGATGATGAAAACCTCTAGCTGTATCATTGAAAACCTGTCTTTCAACAGAATATTTTCTACATTGAAAGAAGTAGTGGTAGGCATCCTCTACCACGTTATACAAATCACATAAATGCTTATTTCGAATATGATCTCTAAAACGATCAATGTTTAGACCGCTGCATTTATTTCTTAGTCGTGCATGTAGGACAGACATATATCTATTTCCAATAGTAAAGTATGGAGGAACATGTGCTATGCTACACTTTGAGACTATATGCTTTTTAAAGGTGGACAATGTTGATATATTTCTAAAGTTTCAATCAAGAGAATTCCATTCTGGTTTTAATGGGCATACATATCAAACCACAGAGCGAATAGCGAAAGCTCAGCAGCTCTTTTCCCTGTTAACATGGTAAACCAAACTTAATCTTGGCAGACACTTTCTTTGAGCCATTCTCCGTGTCTTTGACATACTTGACATGATTAGAGAAAAAGACAGTCAGAATAAAAGACAATTAGCTACGACAGTTTAAAAGGAGATCACGTTTTTAAGTCATTTACCATCTCTGTGATTGATTTAGGGCAAGAATGTCAGACAGAAAGTTGGTCAATTAAGACAGTACTGATTCCAATCGGAACTACCTAGGCCAATTCCGCGAAAATCCGTGGAATCAGACCACGGATGTACATCGAGGATATACTTTGATAACGCGGGTGATTACGTGACGCTGACGTTATATAACGTGGCGCTGACGTCATAGAAACCATGTTAACACAATAACAAGTGTGATTGCAGCAAAACAAACGGTTATAAATGAAGTTCGTTTTTTTTCAGTAATATATCGCTATAGCGATATTTAATTGAAAAATACATAAACTTCATTTTATTCTGCTGATTAAACTTTTCAGGTAATCAGATAAAGGCTGAACTAACATGCTAAAAACTAAATTTCCTTACGCCCTTTCCGGCTAACAAAATGGAGATTTTTCGTACATAGTACTACGCGTAATGCGCCTTACGTACACCCAAGGCTTGATTCGATTTTCGAATTGTGCCGGACTTTCCCGAATGTGCTAACTCCATAGCTCTTTGCATGCTGGGTAAAAGAATATTTTTGCCGTCTGCTGATTTTTTTCTTCAAAATTAACATAATCAGGAAAAAAATCCAGAATACCATCAGAGTGTCAAACAGCTTGGATCCAGATCAGGCAAGACGTTTTGTCGGGCCTGGTCTGGGTCAAAACTGTTTGCAAAGGTTATCAGCAGACGACACTAGCAGACGAACAGATAAGCTTTTTAAGACAAAGAAGCCAACAAGGACGGCTAATAATGAAAAAGATGTCTTTAAGAGAGACATAGTTTCGCTTAATTAGTCAAAATATCAACAGTTCTGAGAAAATGCCAGTGTCTTAACCCTTAATGCGCCAATCTCAACAAAATTCGTCTGCTTTTCTCGTCTGCTGAAATGTTTAAGTAGTCTTTATGGCAAACAGTGTGGACCAAGATGACTGCTCCTATAGGAGCAGTCTGTTCTAGTTCCACGCTGTTTGCTTCTTTACTTATTCGTCAGTAATGTTAGGCAATTTTTTGCAGCAGACGACTTCAGCAGACGACATTTTCAGATACATTTTTTTCTTGGCGCTTTAAGGGATTAGAATGACATAATTTCGCTTAATTAGTCAAAATATCAACAGTTCTGAGAAAATGCCAGTGTCTTAAAGCCATCCAAGAAATTGTGGCTGTCACCGTGGTACTGATACCATGTATGGCTAGCAAATGCACAGGCGAGTCTCCACACGAGCGCAGTCAAACCCGCGCGGGGGGTGGGGGGGTACTCTGATTTTTTTTCTTCATTCGTAGGCTAGGAGCCAGCATTTACTAAAAAAATATCTGGAATATCAGGTATCCACAAAAAGTATTTGATATTTTGGCAACCTACAAAAATATTCCCAAACTGTACAATGGCCCTATGAAAAGACCCTAAAATGCATAGAAATGACCCCTAAAACTAGTCCATTTTTGTGATGACCCCCCCCCCCCCAAAAAAAAAAAATATCCTCGATAACTTCATACCCCCAAAAAATCTTCGTTTTTCTGGAAACCCTAAAAGCCCTTAAACCATTTAAATTCAAGATTTTGAACCCCCAAAATGGTCCGAATTTGATGCATTTGGAAAGGCGAAATGCCTTTAAAATGCATAAAATTATATTTGTTTCCAGAAAAAGATAACTAGTAAAATGTGTGCCTATTCTTTCTAAAATTTTCAGACCCGTTAACCGAAACACACTCTAATTTAGCCTTACCCCTTTAATTTCACAACGGGTGGGTCGGACCTTAATTAAAGACTCCATGAAGTCCCTGACCTAAATCTTCCACCTGATGATTCTTGTCTTAGGCTGGGTCCATCGTGGCTTAAAGCTGCATAGTCTGTAACTTTTGATCTTCTAATTTTAGAAACAATGGTTTTATTTTTCAAGAACACAATTAAAATATTCAAATTCAGGAAACATTTTACCATTTTCGTAATTCATAACAAGTTATCACTATCATAACAACTGCATTTATGTTAAAAATCAACGGTCTGGAATTATTGGAGGGACGTAAATAATTAAGAAATAGATCAGCTCCAGCAGTGAATTGTTTAGTAATAATTCACTGTTTGGAGGTCAGTTGTAAAGAAGATCAGATCACGAGCGCGCAGCGCGAGTGATTTATCGTCGTACAACTGACCGACAAATTGTGAATTATTACTCAACAATTCACGCACTGGAGCTGATCTATTTCGATTCTAACACACAGTAAACGACGAAAACACATTCGAAGTCTTCATCTTCTTCCAACTTTCCGCCATTGCACTGAAGAATTCCCGCCAATTCTTAGACTACGTCGCATACCTTTACATGTAATTGTAACGTCTTTCAAGCGTAAAAACGATGTTACACCGTCTAACGCCATGAGTGACGTCATTTTCTAGTGACGTCAGCTATCACACACTTTATAGACAGGTGTTCTCAGAGATATTTTTTCGAAGTGTGGGCACTTTTGGGGCATAAGGTGCCACTAGGCTTATCAATATAAGCAAACACTTCTGAACTGATTTTGCCCTGTTGCCCAAATGGGAAACCCCAAATAAGGTCACAATAGGGGGTCAAAGGTCATCAAGTGCATTATATTGTGGTGAGTTTAATTTGAAAATTTTGTATTTATATTTATTTCGCAAATAAAAGGCAAATTGGTTTATCGAACTCAGCCAACATTCCTTGAATAATTGCGTCCAATATAGAAAGCATACTGACCCTACACAAGGTCACAAAGGGGTCGAAAGGTCACTAAGTGTATATGAAATTCGTGATTTTTGGAACTCGGGATCTGTTCAACATCAGCTATTCTAGAGAGTTATAATTGTTTTCGAAATTTCTACACTTTGAAGAAATAGTTCATGTTAAAATGGCTGTTTGCTTTGAAATGATAGTGAGTGAAACATAAACCACAGTGCAGTTATTCAAAACTATGTCTTTTGTTGCCGATTTACATTCGAAAGTTGAACTTTTACTGAGTTAATGGTGTTTTTGCGAACTGGGAAGCTCCCATGTCACCTTTTAACGGTTATTCGGTCATTTCAGGAACAGTAACTCTTATTTAATTGTTTTCTATGAATGGACGTAGTGTTATAGTATACCAGCGTGATGCGCGTATGAATATCGCTGTTTATCAGGTCAACCACGCCTCGTAGTGTATTCCAATGAATGGTAATAAGCCGTTTCATGATAAAACCTGCCTTTCAGAATTTTAAAAGACTACTCTGTTTAATACAGGGGCTATAGTTAAGTCTCAGAAATTTGATGTCGCAAGTTGAGCTATCATATCTTACATGTATAACCAACAGCAGTGTGCACGTGCTGGCCATTGCATAAGGATATATCTCAGTCACGCATACATGTCATAAACTGAATGACCTGGCGCTTTCACATCGTTCCTTGATTAGATTTCTTGTAAATGTTATAGTATTTGGGCCAGCTCATTTAATTTATCACACCCTTTAAACATGAAAGCGCAGCCATCCACTATATTTCGGTCTCTGTATTCTTCCTGCGTGTACGCTGTTCATATTAACATAAATGCGGCAGATACCGTAATGCATTTAACATGCGTGAAGTAATCATGCATGCACAGCCATCAAGTGGGTCTATGCACCTTATTTTCGGCCCATATGTTCGTCCAAATGGTGCCTGCTTAAGTCGTCTGCTGCACATAGTTGATAACTTTATTTGCTTATTTAGTACAGAGGCAAACTCAAAGTGTTTAAGTGTTTAATAGAGTCGGATCTGGAATGCTCTCTTTTCAGTACATATTTTTGTCCACAAACATTATTTGCCCGATTGTTGTTAGTTATTTCCCTGTAAGTGTTCTTGCTAGTATGCACGCATGTGCAGTCTGTTCTTGAGCTTTCGGTACTCGGCCTAGGTAGTGTTTAATGCAGACGGATCTTTGGAAATTTATATAAAAAATAAATAAATAAAAGAAAGTCAGCACCATATTTGTGCACACAATAATTATTTCAGAAAAGAGCCCAGTTTTGTTAGGTTATTTTGTACTAGTGAACGCTCTTGCGAGAATGCGCGCATGTACGGTTTCGTGGAAAAATCAATGCAGTCGGAACTTTGGCAAGTTTATAAAACAATCTGCCGAAACGACCGACCCTAAAACCAGGCCGAAAACGACCCAGCCGAAACTACCCACGGCCGGAAGCCTATGTTTAATGAATGTGCTACATCCACTTTCCAGCGTCAAGGCAGTGACCGATATATAGGTCACTGGACATTGCTACCACGTCGTGCAACAGAACACATAGCGGCTTCTTTGATCTTAAACATTGCTATCAGCGAGCCTCTGCTGATAACATAAGCCGAAACTTTTCTCCCAGATCTGGTCCGACTGATCAAACCTGACGGTTTTCCTGACTTCTTTTATCATACATTTGAATCTACATGTAAAAAACAAAGGCGCCGATGGGACTGCGCGGGCGCTCAGGGTGGTCCCTGCTTTTAACAAAGTCGGGGTTCTCGCGGCTTTAAACATTATGTAGGCGTCTGGTAAATAAAGCAAATTTCGATAATCTCAAGGTCTATTCTGTTTTCAAATACAGAGCCAAAAACCATGCTCTATAAGTTCCTTACATGCGTATATGAGCAGTTAAAGGCCTCAACTTAAACGGTAATATTTGCCTTATGCGATTCTGTCTTATAAGACTCCTTCTTTGAATAAATACCTGGAGATAGTTTCATCACGGAGGGAGGTTTCATTGTTGTTTATGTAAAAATGATTGATTGATTGAGTAAATAATTGATTGATTGTGTTTGTGTACATCATTCGGTTTGTTGATACATGTACTCACATGTAGCTTGTGATGTAATGAAAGAACGAACTCTTTATCTGCTAAAGCCGAGTTCATTGATATGGCACATAATGCCATATCTTTTCTTGTATACATATAAAATAATGATTTCGACTGACATTGATGGAATTCATTGTACCTTGTCTGATCGATATCAGTGACTTTATTTTAAATTGGTATATCAATTGTTTCAATTCTTATGACCTCATTATAGGTCATTATGAGGGTCAAGGGTCATCAAGTGCAATTTAAAAATCTAAGTGTTATTACGAATCTATGTTTACATTTTTATTAGATAAAACCTACATGGGCTTTTGAACAGCAACCAGTTTTAAAATAACCTTTTCTTATTTTAGAGGCTTATGCCCTCATTTGAAATGTACGTATTATCGGATTCAAAGGTCACAAGGTGCAAGTGTGACCAGGTCCCTATTTTTAAAGCACCCTATGCAACTTTCGCATATATAGTTTTAACCGGAAATTGACCGTAAAATATCTCGAATGTCATTTATAGATATACAATTAAAAACTGATATCTTTCATCTCTTATAATATTACTTATTAATAAGTGTCCTCATTATCTGAATCTTCAACAACATTCAGTTGGTTGCCACATGTAATAGAACCACAGCCGCAAGACGGAAAAAATTGATACTACTAGGATTATATCTACATTTTCACCGTCTTGATGCACACACTTTGCAGCTGCATTGCAACAACTGCGTACATTCATAAGGTATAGGTTCTTACAGCAACAGCTTTGGTTTCAATTGGTTGCTGTAGGGGTCTCACAGCCATGCACAAGTTTCTGGATCAATGTGCTCTGGGGATGGAACTGTAACATTCAACCATATAGTTGTCTGATAATGGGCTCGTCTTATGTGGAGTTTAATGCACCAGATGTAGAAGGAAGCATACCGGTGTCTTTTCCCTTATTAAACAAAAACACTCGCATTTGGTCAACATTTAATTGTGATCCGAATGATGGGTCAAGTATTTTGCAGACTACTGTTTCATTTGTTAGCTGCCAATATCCTAAACCTGTCCGATACTGCTTCCTTGCAAAATTTCTTGGCTTCATGATACATGTATATAACATATACCCAGACTCTGAAATATGCGTGGTAGTTTTATTCAGAACCGACATAGATTCTTGGCTTCCTGATGGTTCATCAACACTTTTCTTTAGAAGTTAGACTATTTCTCTGGCTGGTTTCTAGGGAAAGGTTCAAAGAGGTTCACATGGATTCAATTGTGGAACAAACTGTAATTCCACTGGTATTTGAGGTTCAATTGTCTCGAAATAACCCAGATGCTTCCCCATAGCAAGGATAAAATCAGTGTAACCCTCCCATAATGCTTGCAAAATATATTTCTTTATTTTCAAAGTAAGTAAGGGTGCAAAGAAAAGCCAAGTCTAAGTTCAAACGCAATTTTCTGGAGACCTAATTTGTGGGGCGAAACATCTTCTGATTTTCTATGTTTTCCAAAATGCCTATAGAAACGTTTTTTACATGTTGGATGGTACAGGCTATTTTCTACTGCAAAGTCATACATTGTTGCTAGCCTAAGTAAGTAAGGATGCAAAGATCATGAATCGATACAATCAAGTACCACACCTGACCCAGGATACCGATGGGAAAGTGACAAACTCACAGTTATACACCACAAACGAGAGCCAAGAGGTCAAACCTTTCCCAGCAGGTGACCACAAGACACAAATAAATAAACACGCAAATAGGCATAGCAAACACAAGACAGAAAAAACATAACAGATCTACAAAAGAAGTACCGCCTTGGAACGTTCAATAAAATATTTTACTGGAAGGCTTAACCAGCATCTGTAAATCAAATTATGACTATGACATAATCTATTCTGACTTAGTTAATGTAGTTTGCTCTTAACGAATGCATTTTGCACATAACAAATTAAATTAGTACATAACAAAATGACCCTTGTACATGACGAATAGAATGTACACATTATAAGGCAGTCGAGGCGTTCCATATAATGTCATTATTATGTTTACGTCCTCTCTTGAAGAGTGAAGGCAAAGCTGCAGTGATTTATCTAGCGGTGGTAATGATCGCCTAGACGGCCTAAAATCGCAAGAAGTGAACACCTCTTCTGAGGTATCTGTATGCCTCTTTGTACTAACCTTTACCTAGCTATGTGGAATGCACACATGAAACTTGAAAAACAAAGTCTGTGATATTTAACCCTCTTTTCCTGGCAAGGTGTTTGAGGCCTACCAATCTTAATATGTCAATTACATCTATGTTGCCTTAGTCACAGTACTCCCATCGGCCAGATGCTGCTTGTAGCAGCTTGTCACACCCACCCTCGCCAAGAGCTGACACCTTCTTACTTTTAACCAATGTTGGCAAATGATGCGCATCTGTTCATCAAACGAGCTGCAGGCACCTGCCTGTTGCAGGTCGTTTCAAATAAGAAATAAATATTCTTGCTTTTGTGGGTCGGACCTCAGACTATGAAGGTTCCGACTTAAAGACTTATCTATAGATGAGATGGTTGGGACCTGATGCTGCATCTGTTGTCGGTTCCTCCAGGGTTTAATTGTTGGATTTATTTTGCACCAGTATTCAGGAGATGATTCATGGATAAATATGGGTCCTTTAATGCAAACCAAACATCTATGTTTCCTAGTCCATTACATAATTAATGACTCGGTTGGTACCGTAAAACAAGTTTAATCCCTCAAGCAATTTTCTTACTGACCGTTTCAAGGCGGTGTCTCTTTTGTGGATCTTTTTCGTTATTTGTTATTTTTGTTTGTCTTCGCCAATACTAGGCGTCTGTTTTGTTGCAACCTTGTGGTCACCTGTTGGGGAAGAGCTGACCTCTTGGCTCTATTAAATGTGATGGTGTCCTATTCGGTATCCTGGGTCAGGTGTGTTACTTGATAATGATTGTATTGATTCCTGATCTTTGCCTTCTTCCTTACTTTTAATAAAAGATGATATTGACTGATTTTTATTGATCAAGCTGTATTTGTGATGTCACAGAAAGTCACACAAAAAGTGTAATTAGTTTCGTTTTCTGTGTGTAAAAGATGCATTTGGTGCTCGGTGCTAATCACATCAGATGCGCAGCCGATGCCAATAAATACAGCGCACCAAGTGCAGACTGATCCGTGCACAGTATTGCGTTTCCAAGACAGATTTATAATTCATTCAAAAAATGTTAGATTAAATTACAAAGACTTTTATTATGTGCTTTTTGCGAAAAAGGGATAATTATCACATATGTACATAACCAATGCAGGCACTATGCAGTATGCCGCACCTGTACATACATACAGACGAACAGACAGCTGTGTTTGTGATCGTAGATGATAAAATTACAACAATTTATCTAACTAGACATCAGTATTTCAGCTATTTGAAATAATTTGCTGCAAAATGCCAGTGTCTTTGATGTTTAAGTACTGTGTTAAATGCGTTACACATCACTTTGCACCTATTGACCTTTGACCTCATATATTGACCTTAATAATGATCTTTGGTTTGGGCAACAGGCAAAAAATGAAAGAGGACATGTTCCTTAGTAACTTAGGCACTGTTGCCCTTCATGCCGCAAAAGTGCCCACAAACATGTTTTCTAGCACTCTTTAGACTATTAGCAGTGAATTATTGTGCGATATATCACAGTTTGTTACCGTTGGCTCTATAGGCGAGGTGTGTTAAAACAAGTTGGCTGCTTTTAAAAAGCCGCCAATAGTTTAGGTTTGGCAAATAGGTTGTTTTTATGATAGCATTCCTTTACTTTTATTATTATTATTATTATTATTATAGGTCTTGTTTAACAAATCTTAGAGTCAGCAGAATCTCGGACCCAATTATACTGGGTCCGAGGCAGAATAGGTGTTTGAAAAGATTATTTGTACAGATTGTATTATCGAGCATGTCTCAGCTCTTGCGAATGAACCTTCGCTGCTACATGTAGAAAATGTCTGACCAAAATCTAGACCTTTAAGCCGCTTGGTAGGTTTTATAGGGTTTTACCAAACAATAAAGTACCAAAATTTTGTGTGCTCCCTAAAAATATTGATGTTTTTGTTTTCAATAAGCCACACATCAATTTTCCATGTTTTGATTTTACCCATTGAATTTTCTCGGACGGTACAGAGGTCCAGATAAGCTTTCAGTTCAATTGGGTATTTACCCCACACGATTTTTATGAATTGCTTTTTGCCAAAAACAATTGCTTAAAATATTTTTTTACCCCACATAGATTTTTGAAATTGCTTATTTATAAGTTATAATTAAAGTACCTAATAATCTTAGTTAATAATTTAAATAATAATCTTAGTTTTCGTAATGGAAGAAACATACAGATTGAGTGACTTAAGTACTTTGTGCAAATACTTTAGCCAGCAACTGACAAATGACTTGCTTAATGTATCAAACTTCAAAGGAAAATTGATTTCTATGGTGACTTGGTGTATAAGTTGAAGAAGATTGTTGGCTCTAATAATTTTTCAGCGCAGTTCATTAAAATAATTTCCCATTATAAAAAGATTGGCTATAACATTAATGTATTGCAACAGACTGCATGCTTGGTAGTCAACCCAATCACGGTTGGCAACTTTGCTTTCCTCTTTAATTGCACGCCGGTGGGTCGGACTTCAGACTCTATGATGGTTCCGACTTAAAGACTTATCTATTGATGAGATGGTAGGGGCCTGATGCTTTGGCTGTTTGTCGGGCCCACCGGGGTTTACCTGTTGGATTTCTTTTGCTCCGGTATTCAGTTTAATTTACTGTTGAGTCCTTATCCTTGCTTTATCTCCTTGTTATATCTTGATTTATATGTTTTAGGAGATGATGCATTGATAAGTTAGGGGTCTTTCATGCAAACCAAATATCTATGTGTCTTGATCCACATCTGAATTAAGGGTGAGGTTGGCGCCGTTAAACCGGTTTAAGCCCTCCAGTAAAATATTTTACTGACCGTTCCAAGGCGGTACTTCTTTTGTGGATCTTTTATGTTTTTGTTCTGTCTTGTGTTTGCTATGTTTTGTGCGCGTCTGTTTATATGTGCTTTTTGGTCACCTGCTGGGAAAGGGCTGACCTCTTGGCTCTCGTTTGTGGTGTCTTCTGTGAGTTTGTCACTTTCCCATTGGTATCCTGGGTCAGGTGTGGTACTTGATTGTATCGATTCCTGATCTTTGCACCATTACTTACTTTTAGTAACATCACAACAAAAGAAAGGCTTGAACTGGCTACCACACTAAGTGCTGCTAACATGGGATATATTCATATTTAGATCAGTTTGTTTTTTTCTCTTGCTTTTCCAAAATTTAATTGCTTTTCGCTACCCCTTCATTTATAAAACCATTGCTTTTTTCAAAATTTAATTCCTCTCTGTTACCCCTTCATTTGAAAACAATTGCTTTTTTCACAAATTTAATTGCTTAAATACCCCCAACAAGCGGCTTATCTGTTCCTCTGCGGTACATTTTGAGGTACAACATTAACATGCATTTAAAAGTAAAAAATAATCCAAATTTACATTTATTACCTAATGTATAAACATTGATGTGACATGGCTTTGAATTTTACCTATAGCGTTTCTTTTGTCAGTCAGTATATATTGATGACAGACGCATAAAGGAAGTCCTTACCTAGGTTAGCTAAAAAAGGATTATCTTTTGTTTTAAAATAACTTCAGAGAAATATATTAGGATCCTCAAAATGCCTGTTACCAAAATTATACAAACTGTTCCATTCCAATGAACAAATTAGTCATTATAATAGCATCTGTTAGCACACTTAAAAGGTTGCAATCATTTAGTAAGAGTGCTTGAATGGAAAATTGGGATTTTTCTGTCTTGACTGGGGCCAGTCTAATACCTCCAACTAAAAATAAAAGATACTCTTATTTTTTCTGGTGTATCAATTTGTTTTCAGAACTGATGCCAGTCTAGACTTAAAGTACCATCCAATACCATAAGTATGTCGAGCAGTTTGGATTTGGATGACAACCAACATTTTGCTAGTCTGATTAGGGTCTGAAAGGTTAATAGTAGGACTAGCATGCAAAGGGTCCATACATTTCATCTGGTACATGACTTTAGAGATGTCAGACTTTATGCATTTATGCATTCGCAAATTATCTCTGGGTAAGGCACCACATAAAGAATCTACTTGACTTTTTGCCTCTTCAAAATCCATGCATCGTGTAACTTGTATAATTTCATGTTATCTGTGCTTAAATAAGCTCCATTTTTACTTTGGATTTCTGACTGACCAACTGTCTTATTATTCTCTTCAGCAGAATAGTGGCTAAATGTCATACCAGGTCGGCCTAGGTCAATCTTTGAAGAACATGATGCAATCAGAATTTCAAGATAGACTGGGAAACCAGAAAATGACTATTCTATATTTACAAATGACATCAGTTTAATCTTAGATAGAGGTCCCATGATTGGTTACATTTGGTCACATGCTCCTCCATGGTACAGCTCTAATTCTCACCTTATATATTGTGTTTAGGTGCTCATGCACCTAAACAATTACCAACAAGAGAAAAAAAAACACCCGTTTTTATAAGATAATTCACTTTTTCATGCAGTTTCAGCTGTACTCAACATTTTTATTGTGAAAACATAACTTAATTCTACATTTACAAAAGATATATAAGGAAAGATTTTTTTTCGAAAAATGTTCATAGTTACAGACTAAGTCTCTTTAACTAGTGACTTTCTGAAGAGGGTTATGGGCCGTCTTTGTTTCATCACAGTTGATTAAATTGATTTGATTGCAATTTGATGACATATGTTGTGTGAATTAGGACGACTTTATGCAAGTGTGTAACGTTTTAACACAGCAGAACCAGAGGTAAAGAGTGAACCAGAAGTGCATCTTTCTTTGGCTGTTGTCCGCTCTATATAAGGCAGCGTTTCTGCTGTTATACTCTATTTATTTGTTTATTTTCACATCTTGGTTATAATTACATGCCACCTCAGGGAGGCGATCTTTGTGTAACTACCAAATTTGTATCTAGCGAGAGACAAACCAAAATGTATTCGGAAGCAAAACTGAAAGAACTTCTAGCGATAAGCCGTATATTTTCCCTAGTTGACAAGATTACAAACACCAAATTTTCAAATTGCCATTATGCTTTAAAAATTGATGTAGTTCAGCAGTAAAATATGCATAGTATTTCAAAGCGATTCAACATTTACAGTACCGTGAAAACGTGCACTTTCTACTCCCACCCCTCATTTTACGTCTTTCTACTGGGTGCCGTTAAGACCAGACTTTGAGTAAATGCATTGCTAGTTTTAAAAAGTAAAAGTGCTAAAATGTTAAGGATAGGAGTGCTCTTCATTTCCAAAACCTTACCGTATTCCTTCTGCGCATGCGTACGAAATACACCTAAAATTGTGACGTTTGTCATTGGAAAGATGAAACTGGTGTCTTTCAGATTATTTTTAGATGCTTCCCCCACCCTAGACCCAAGATGCCCTTTGGACAACGACATGTCGCTATAAACATTTACAACATATATAATGGGCATTTTGGGTCTAGGGGGGGGAAGCATCTAAAAATAAACTGAAAGACACCAGTTTCATCTTTCCAATGACAAATGTCACGATTTTAGGTGTATTTTGTATGCATGCGCAGAAGGAATACGGTAAGGTTTTGGAAATGAAGAGCACTCCTATCCTTAACATTTTAGCACTTTTACTTTTTTTTAAACTAGCAATGCATTTACTCAAATTCTGATCTAAACGACACCCAGTATAAAGACGTAAAATGAGGGATGGGAGTAAAAAGTGCACGTTTTCACGGTATTGTAAATATTGAATCGCTTTGCCACGTATTTTGTTGCTTACTATGCATATTTTCTGCTGAACTACACCAATTTTTAAAGCATTAGGACAATTTGAAAATTTGGTGTTTGTAATCATGTCAACTAGGGAAAATATTCGCCTTATCGCTAGAAGTTCTTTTCATCGCTGGTAAAACGCAATTCAGTCGGCGTGATGTAGTGGATAAGTCACTCGCCTTGAACCTAGGGGTCCCGAGTTCTATCCCCGGCTCCACCAGTCTGTCAGATGGTCCAGTCTTCTTAGAGGTTTTAAACCAGACCCACTGCCGCTTGAGCCTTTGGGTGCTCACGGACGCAAAGCCACAAAAAACATAAACCCACCTGGCTCGTGCAGGTTAATTACTGCCAGTGAACAGCCAAAAACAAGCTTAATTGCTATAAACAATCGTCCATGAAAATGTACAGGGAGTTATAAAGATGTTAATAATTGACTGGTCAATGACCATTTTGACCCCATGAATTATCTTTGGCATCATGGCCTTAATCCTTTAGCCAATTTATTGGAACCCTTAGAAAGTAACAAAATGTCTCTCAAGATAAAATGATTATGACAGAACTCAAGAGTCGTCAGCTGAAAACCTTTGCAAATAATTTGGACCCAGATCAGGCCCGACAAAACGTCGAGCCTGACCTGGATCCAAACTGTTGGGCACTCTGGGTATATACTCCTGAAAGAATGTTTCGAAAAAAGTTGATTTTGAAAAACTAAGCAGACGACAAAAAATAGTTATATAAACCATTTTCCGCCATTCACGACACTTGTCGTCTGCATGCAATTATCTGATGATGCACTTTGGTAGCATATTGCAAATACTGAGGATCAAGATCAGACTCTTCCCCCATGATAGTCTTTTAAATATATGCTGCGGCAGACATAATAAGCACGTGACATTTTCTGGACAAACGCAAAGGGTTAAGACAATTGGAGTGTGGATCGAGGTTATTGTTCACTGTAATGTCCACGACAATTAAATTACCCCCGTTTTATTTTGGTTGCTTGCTTCTTGTCTGTAACACAGTCTGGCTAGTTTGTATTCGTAAAATTGTGCCAGTACTAGTTGGCATATTGCGTACAGCGAAGATTTAAATCAGTCTGTCAGTCCTTTTAGTTTTCCGCATGAAGTATTTACATCTATACTTTGTGACGTGAGCAGTGAAGGTTCTGCTGCATATGCGCAGACTCGTTACAGTTCAATGGCCCAGCACCCATTACGCAGTTACGCACGTGCATAATAAAAATAGTAACATTCAAGGGAGGTCACCTTATGTGATAAAACTGATTTTCCATACCATAAGGAACTGCCCCAGAGCGAATTCTTTCCTTTAAGAGAGGTTCACATTTTGAAAAGGGACGCAACCGAAGAGAATCACTGCTTGATCCAGTAGTCTCCATTTGATAAGCGTAATTTTTTCAGCGTTCTGGCCGAGCCATTGTAGCTTTCGCTGCTCATTGATGATATAAGTACCAAGATCTCGTGCACTGTCCCATATGTTAACCCATAGAGCGCCACCTATAATTTGCAGCAGACGACAATTTCAAATTTTGCTGCTTTTTTAAAAAAAATAACACAATAAGGCATGATATTTCAAGAGAATTGTCTGCTCGCAGACGATTCTCATGAAATATCATACCTTATTTTTTTCCAAAATTAGGAAAGATGTTGAAAAATGTGTCATCTGCTGCAGTCGTGATTGGCGCTTTAAGGGTGATATTAGCAGTCGCCTCAAATGTTTATGGGTTAGCTTTCATATAGTCAGGAAAAAATATCAGAAAAGTTAACAAGTACAGGCATTTTTTGAAGAAAAGGGTTTGACACCTTAATTAGGGGTAATTTGGTATGCTGAGTCCGAAAACCAATGTTGGCAAGCTGAGAAATGATGTTTTAATGACCTAATTTACATATTTTCAAAATGGCCGCCAAAAAGCATGGAATTTGAAAAAAAAATTACCGAAATATTTGATTTTTGATTTTTTTTTTTATGTATTATGTCCTAAGATTGTTTTACCATTAGAGTACATGGTTTTGGCGGCAATTTACATAATTATTCCAGGATATTACCGTAGTCATGGTAATAAATGTCCGTTTAGTCTATAAAATCAGATATAAACTTGCCTTATTCAGTATCCTGCTATTTAAATGTTAGTTTTATTCATAGCACGATTTTGGACAGTTTACTAGCTTTTCAAGTAATAAATAAGAAAGAAACTTTGATAATCAACAAGTTGTTTTGTTTTAAAATAAATATGTCATAATGTCCATGCCGAAATATACGGTACATTTTGTATCTATAAAAAGTGAAAGAATACACATTCCTGAGTACCCTAGGGTCCAATTAGACCAACCTTGCACCATCAGGAAAACTTCTAAAGTGTTTTAAATTGTTTTGGGGGACCACTTAAATGGGAAAAATATTGCCCTAAAGAATAAACCCAATTGAGCTATGTGAAATTGCATGGTTTCCTTGGCAACGCATAATACGCTTCTAAAGAATGGGGATGTCCCTACAAAAGTACTCATATCTCAGCAGCAACTCATCCAACTTTTAAACTTGGTACCAACTGATGTTAAGACATATGACTTTCATCCAATGTTCAGATATGCAAAATATCAAGTTTGCATAATCATGAATATTAAGGAAAACATTAGAAATAAGAGAAAATCGTAAAAAATAAAGGGATGTACATGCAAATTTATCTACATCTCAGCTGCTTACTATCCTATACTACCAGCCTTGGACCTCTTGGCTCTCGTTTGTGATGTCTAATTGTGATGTTGTCACTTTCTCATTGGTATCCTGGGTCAGGTGTGGTGCTTGATTGTATCTTTTCTTGATCTTTGCCCTCTTTCTTACTTTGGTACCAATTTGATGCTAATACATAGCATGTTCACTTAATTCTGCAATATGCAAATTATCTAAAAATTGTTTTCATGAACATTAATTAAGTATTAGAAATGAGAAAAAATAGACAACAATTAATAGAATGTACATGCAAATAGCTGCTATTTATCTTAGATTTCATACTCCATTACTTTCTAAACTTGTTTCCAAATTAAAGTCCAGAAAAAGCTATATAAAAGTGTTTTTTGATACGCAAATTATTTAATTTGTTTATTAATGAGTATATTTGAAGATAGAACCTTATTGATTCGTTTTCAATTTTTCTTTAGTTTTCTATAGTTTTCATCAATATTCATGAATATGTTTGTTAAATGATTGTATATCTGACCATTGGAATAAAATACTATGCCTCAGCCTTAATTTGATGCTACGATTGATTGTCTAGAACAAGTAAAAGATGAGGTAGGAGTAATTTTAGAAGTAGACTCCCACTAATTTTTCTATGTTTTTTTCTCTCAGTTTTAATATTTACATTAATATTTGATCAATTTAGGAAATGGATAATTTCACATAATGACTATTGAGTAAAGTAAAATGTCTTAGCTTTAAGTCTGTACCAAGTGTGTTCGTCTAGGAATATTAGCAGCTGCGATATGAGTAATTTTGTAGGTACACCCCCTTACTTTTATTACCATTTTTCTCGCATTTCTAACATTTAAATCAATATTCAAGAATATAATCATAAAATGGTTTACATATCCGATCATGGCATAACATTTGCTATGTCTTATCATTTATTTGGTACCAAGCTTACTGTCTAGGACAATTAGCAGATGAGATATGGGTAATTTTGTAGATTGCCCATTTTAATTTTTCTACAATTTTTCTTTCTCTGTTAAATGTATTCATTAATATACATATATATGTAAATTAGATTTTAATATCAGACTATAATGTTATAGTACTATGACTCACCTTTCCTTTGGTACCAATCTTGGAAGTCTAGAATAGTTAGCAGCTGACATATGGATTATGTTATATGTAAAGCCCTTTAAATTTTCTAACATATTTCTCAAAATTCTTATGTTTTCAATAATATTCATGAATATGCAAATAAGATCATTTGTATATCATACTATTGAGTTGAAGTGTAATGTCTCACTTTTATTTAGTTACAAGTTTAGTAGTCTAAAATAGTTAGCAGCTGACATTTAGGTAATGCTGTACGTACCCTCCTTATTTTTCTACCATGTTTCTCTATGTTTTCATAAATATTCATGAATATTCAAATTATATCATTTGCATATGATTATCGTATCATTGGGTAAAAGTGCTTTGTCTAGGCTTTGGTTTGGTACCCAGCTTGATAGTCAATGATAACTAGCAACTGATATATGTGTAATGTGTACAAGTACACCCTCTTATTTTTTCTATGAATTTTCTTTTATTTCTATTTTTATTAATACTCATGAATATGCAAAAGCAAAAATTTAAATATCAGCACATTTAATAAAAAAACTTTGTCTGGGCTTTTTGTTACCAGGTTCGGTAGACTATGATGAGTTGCTGCCGAGATAAGAATCATTTTGTAGGTACCCACACTTTCTTAAGGATCATATTGTGGATTTTCACATTATGGGGGAGGGTAAATTGTTCTATGCACGACTCCCTGACCCATGTTTTTCTTTGCTATTTAGCGACCATTTTGTTTCGCCAGTAACTGACAGCTAGCTTTTCTTGAATTATGGGAAGAGAGAAAAATCCATGAAAAAAAATGTGCGGCACGCAAGTGTTGATCTTGGGTCTGCTTGCAAATGACCCAGCTACAGTGCCTGATGGGTTCCCATGGACACCATGCAATTGTATGTAATCCAAACAGGTTTATTTTCGAAGAAAATTTGAGTGGTCCCACTGAACAACTTCGCACCGATGAATAATTAACCTTGGATGCAAGGTAAGTCTAATAAGGCCCCTCCCGAGGTGTGTGGGGGGGAGGGGGCAAATAGTTATTCCATGATCTTGCCTATATTTTTAGTTTCATAAATATTCATGAATATGTAAATGAGATAATTTTATCTATGACTATTGTATGAAATGACTTGTCAAAGGACCTCTGACGGTGGTAATGGGAACCACAGTGTATCGCTGCCTATCATTTTGATAAAAATTAAAGTCGATCAAATGATACCATCTTCATATATCGGCTCGCTGATGGTCTCTATTTTATGATTTTGCAGTTGATTTCCTATTTCCATGAATGTACAGCTTTATTTTGGGACTAAAATGGTCACTTTTTGTATTATGCATATAGGAAATAGAAAAATATTTTTAAATCATCATTCCCCCCCCCCCCCCCAAGTTCCAACTAATCCTTTTGCACGTAAGTGTGTTCTCATATTTTACATTATATATGTGAAAAGCTAGCTGGAACTCGGGGGGGGGGGGAAAGATACCCCACAGCCCAAAATGTGACGTCTGGGCTAGCCCGAACATAAGTATTTGGATTTTTGGTGTGCTCTCTTGAATATCGTTTTTTTCCAGTATAATGAAATAGTTAGTATAAGTAAGCTTCATTTTCATAACCCATTAAGCATGAAATATTACAATGCTTTTGGCATATTTGTCTTTAAATTATGAAAATTGTCCTTTTACTTAATTCACTTGGTAGATTATTTTGCACATAAACTGTAGCTATCCAATACACATAAACTACATGGCTCTTGGCTTGGTGTACTTTACACATGAATGAATGGTTATAGTACATTGCTGCATAATATTGCACCCTGTAAATAAATTGTCATTAAGGTTGAATATGGACTACAGTTGCGCTTCAAAATATTTCTTAAGAAATCAGATAGAAAAAAAACAACAACAAAAATAAGCATTAAAATGCTTATTGTTTTGGACTTTAAAATACTTTCACTGTGATTTTTAATCGAGTATTGATAATATAATACCCTTACACATGAAAATAATTGATTTCTAAATGTTTTGGTGAGGTTAAATTTTGCAACCCCTACCCCCTTTGGTAGCGTCTCCTGTTTTGTCGTAGGGGTCGACCTGTCTAATAATAACCTTAATTCGGTCCTAATACATCAAGCGTCCTATTCAAAAGGATATCAGTCATATCTTATGCATAGGGAAGTTTTATGAAGCATCTGAAAAATAGGCAGATACCCTATCAAAGTGTCAGAGGTCCTTGTATCACTGATGATATAATAACATGCAACAAGGACAGTTTGGGGCAGAATTCAGTTTATAGTTGTTTTCTTTTTAAATTTTCCCTTATGTTCTGAAATTTTCATCAGTATTGATGAATATGCAAATTAGATAAATAATCTGCATATCAGGCCATTCTATCGTATGAAAGTAATATATCTAAGGTTTAATTTGCTAGCAAGTTTAATAGTGTAGGGCGAGTTGCTGATGAGATAAGTGTCATTTTGTAGGCACAGGCCCACTTTCTTTAAAATCGAATTACCCCCCTCCCCTAGCTGAAACTTACAGAATGTTACTTAAATTGCCATATTTTCCTGCAAACAATTTAGATATATCATTGTGATGGATTGTCTTTAAAGTTCTCAATTTAATGAAATCATTCCTAACACATTTCGTCCAGATAATATGCATGGACTATCATGAAAAAGTCTGAAGCAAGATTTTTGCGCAAGTTGCCCGCCCTGATTACCTCTTGGTCATATTTTTAGTTCTAATTGCATAAATTGATGTCAGTGAAGACCTCCAATAATGAAAGATGTTTTTGGATTGATTTGTACCAGTTTGGCATCCTTAACACATTACTCTACAGATTTACATGGATTTTTCTTCAATTTGGTGGCCATCTTGAAAATATGCAAATAAGATAAAGAAGATGCCATTTTTCAGCTTGCCAACATTGGTTTTTGGATTCAGCATACCAAAATACCCCTCATAGGCATCTCAAAACCTTTTCTTCACAAAATGCCTGTACTTTCTTAAATAAGCCTCTTTTTCTGATTTTTTTTCCCTGACTATAAGTATGTATACCTATATAAAGGGTTTTAATTTCTATAGCACGTGCAGGAATTCAGTGAACATCGCTTTTTTGCGTTTATTTTTATATGTGCAGACTAATCGCAGAATAAACATCAAAACTTAATTCGTCTATGCACCGCCTAATTGGTGATATTTTTTCGTTACAAAAGGTATTGCCATATGGGCTGTGATAGGATGGAATTTTTCTTCATTTGAGCATCTGCATTTTTTAATTTACCCTTAAAGCTAGTATCTCATTGGGGTGCGAGCAATTTGCGTCTATTTCGAGACTAATTTGAGACACGTTTTGGTGACAGAAAAACGACATTGTAACCATTATCACATTGCAGTCACACCGAAATGGTGATTAAGACATATTTGCGACAGTCGCACGAATGTCGTACGATTGTCGCATGAATCATTGGCGAATGTTTCACGACATCCGCGCGACATTTGTGCGACATTCGCGAGACACTCGCACGATGTTCGCCCAATTAAATTGCGAACATTTATTACCATCGACCGCCTCAAGACGTTCTCACGAACGTCGTGTGACTGTCGCGCGAATGTCGTGCGACTGTCGCACGATGGTTTTGCGAGAAATGATAAACCACGAAAAATAAACATTCTAGCAAGCATTGAAACCTCAGACTAGGAAGGTAATACTGTTCGAAGGAACTAGATTGTTGGAAGGTGTCACGCTGCTGGGTGGTGTCGGACTTTTGAATGGTAGCAAATATTGAGTTAGCTCGTTTATTGAGTTTACTTGTTTAAACTGCACAGTTATGATGGCCCATCAAGCAGCTCAAGAAAGTCAGTCGAGAACGCACATGCTCTGATTGCCCATACTTATGGTATGATGAGCCCAATCAAATATAAATTGCAATGAGTTCAGATGAACCTCGCCCTGTGAAAATCTTTTTTTTACAGTTATGCGCACAATGAAGGCACAGATCAGACTGCACGGATGTGCATTCTAATCAGAATCTTAGTTGTCTGCTGCAGTGATAATTTGTTTATAGGGTTCTGTATGCCAAATTCAAACCTTAGAAGGGCTGTTGAAACTAAGCAGGCTGTTGTAGTCTAACCAAGACACAATAATAATACCTTTATACTGTAAAAGAAATAGTAAGCATTTAAGTAGGCCTTATAAAACAACTTAACAAAATTATCCTCTCAGAATGCAGAACCATTTTTAATAATTGAAATTACTCCAAACAGTATACATGTAAGTAAGCCTAATCAATATACATGTATCATACTTATATGAAACTATCCTCTCAGATAGCAAGAAAACTTGACAACTGGAATGTCAAAACTGTATACATTTGTACTTAAATATGCCTAACCAAGATCTTGTACTAAGAGGGAACTATCATCTCAGATAGGAGGAACTCTTTTAACGAACCTTTGGTGACATAATTGCGAGTAATTTAAGATACTCGCGCGATAGTCGTGAGACGTTCGTGCGACTGTCTCATGACGTTCGCCAGAACATTGCTTAGTTTAATTTACTCGCAATGTTGTCGCGAAGTGTCTCAATAATGTCGCAATTGGTTGGCAATTCAGTCTTAATTATCTCGCAAATATGTCGTGTTCCAAAATGATTGCGACTAAATTGCGAGGGTTCGGCGACAAGTTTGCAACAGGTTCGAGACACCCGCGATGACTTTGCGACCATTTTGCAAGGAATTTTGTCGTATAAAATTTTTAAACAAGTTTAAAATTTTCGCGACTACTTTGCGCCACTTGGCGACACATGCGAGGAAATTACGAATTACTGGCGACTGTTTCGAGACTGCTTTGCGACCCACTCACGATGTCTGTCGCCAGCTGTCGCAAAACAGTAGCAGTCCAGTGAGATAGGGGCTTTACGTACCTTTGTACTGATCACTGCCTTTAGTTGACTGTCGATGACTAATTATACAGTTTTGTAAGACGAAGTAACGAGTTAGGAGAAAGGTTTCTTATCATATCAAAATAGTTCATGCTGTACGCCAGTGTATAGACAAGGGGACATTTTCAAAAATGACAAGTTTCACTGGAGAATGAATATCTCGATCTCATCCAACTCAGTTCACTTGAATTAAATTCGTCAAAAAACGGCATGATTCTCTCCTGCAGCAATAAATGTATCATAATGAGGTCGAATCGAAAGCGCGTAACGTCACACACCATTCTTGGGAATCCGAGCCCATTCTTAATGGAGGGCAACCTGAAGCTGTCGAATAATCTGAGGTAGCACTGAACGATCGCGAATGCATTGCAAGAGCTCATACCACAGCTGTTCTATCTGATTGAGATCCGGGCTTACTAGACTATCACGGTTTGGTTTGGCTTCTACACACACTCAATGGCCTCGTCAGATAGTGACATACCAGTTATTGGATGAAGTGAACTAATTTTGACGGGGACTTGAGTGAAAGCCAATTGTCTGAGACTTGTCATTTTTAGAAATTACCCCTTGTCTATACCTTGGCGTACACCATGACTGGGTTAATGTAAAACTGATGCATTATTCAATATTTTGATGCATACATCATTGGTTGTTAAAGAATATGGTATAAATATATTTTCATTTCTTATTTATTTTTCCATTATTGCCTAAAAAAGTAATTGATGGGTTTCTTTTGTAGTTGAGTATATATGAAAGTAAACATGGTAATCATTGAACTGTATAAACCACGTGCTACCCATATGAAATACATTGTGGAAAAATGAGTTTTCTAAAACGACAACGACTAAGTTATTATATTTTACAAGAGATTTCAGACTTATTTTCCAATCTTAAATGCTCAAACATGTAATTGTATATTAGGCGGTGATATATTATATGCATGTGCAAAATTTCAGTCTGAAATGATATCATTAAAGACATTTTAAAAAAGAGAAACAATGTCCACTGAATTTCTGACGGCACAGTAGCTACAAATGTACTACAACCTCTGAGTAATGACCTTTGGATGATTCTATTCCAAAGTTTGATGTGTAACACGTAAAATAAGCCAATCGGACTAAACATCTATGTGTGTCGAAGTATCATAGTAAATGTAAGCAAACGCCTGAAACCCCTATTTCTAGGTCCGTATGTTCAATATTTTAAATACAGTCACGCCTAAAATATTTTGGTTTGTCTATACCGTTTCCTGATATTTTGGAATGCCACTATTTACATATACGTTCCAATCAGTACTCTCAGTGCTTTGATTGTTTATCTATACCGTTTCCTGATATTTTGGCATGCCACTTTACACATATACGTTCACACCAGTACTCTCAGTGCTTTGATTGTTTATCTATACCGTTTCCTGATATTTTGGAATGCCACTATACACATATACGTTCACACCAGTACTCTCAGTGCTTTGATTGTTTATCTATACCGTTTCCTGATATTTTGGAATGCCACTATACACATATACGTTCACACCAGTACTCTCAGTGCTTTGATTGTTTATCTATACCGTTTCCTGATATTTTGGAATGCCACTATACACATATACGTTCACACCAGTACTCTCAGTGCTTTGATTGTTTATCTATACCGTTTCCTGATATTTTGGAATGCCACTTTACACATATACGTTCACATCAGTACTCTGATTGTTTATCTATACCGTTTCCTGATATTTTGGAATGCCACTTTACACATATACGTTCACATCAGTACTCTCAGTGCTTTCATTGTTTATCTATACCGTTTCCTGATATTTTGGAATGCCACTATACACATATACGTTCACATCAGTACTCTGATTGTTTATCTATACCGTTTCCTGATATTTTGGAATGCCACTATACACATATACGTTCACATCAGTACTCTCAGTGCTTTCATTGTTTATCTATACCGTTTCCTGATAATTTCAGATGGAAAAGGCAGAACTACTACCCTTGCAGCAATTACAAGCTTTGCCTCCCTAATGTTTATCAGCACCCTCGGTAAAGACCCTAGTACTGGCCAGGTGTTTGATGATGTATATGGAGACCTCATACAAGACATACTAGAAGATGACGCTGCTACAGACAAGACTATTAGTGAAGATACAATGGAGAAGGATGACTTTGATATTGGTAAAAAATACTATGTAAAGTAAGTAAGGGTGCAAAGATCTGGAAACGATACAATCAAGTACAACACCAGAACCATGATTCCAATGGGAAAGTAACAAACTCACAGTTAGACACCACAAACGAGAGCCAAGAGGTCAGCCCTTTCCCAGTAGGTGACCATATAAACAGACGCGTACAAAGGCATAGCAAACACAAGACAGAAAAAAACATAAAAGATCCACAAAAGAAGTACCGCCTTGGAAAGGTCAGTAAAATATTTTACTGGAGGGCTTAAACCGGTTTTACGGTGCACCAACCTCACCTTTAGTTCAGATGTGGATCAAGACACATAGATGTTTGGTTTGCATGAAAGACCCCTAACTTATCAATGCATCACCTCCTAGAACATATTAATCAAGATATAAAAAGGAGATAAAGCAAAGATAAGGACTGAACTGCCGGAGCAAACGAATATCAACTATACAGACCTTAACCCTTTACTCCATAAAAAGGCCTTTGAAATACTATGTCTTTGAAAATATTATGGAAAATAGAGCATTTGCTCTAACCTTGGAGCAAATGCTTCATTTTCCATAGTTTTTTCAAAAGTATTTAAAACTCTACTAATTTTTTTCTTGATTTTTTTTTTCAATGTTGTCTTAAAAAAGAAAATGATGTCGGATGATTTAAAAAAAAATATCCCATGGAGTAAAGGGTTAAATATGCAAAAAATGAATTTATAACAACTTTTTTTCTTATCTATTAACCATGTCTTGGTGAAGTTTTAAAATTTCTGAAAATCTGAACTTAGAAATTCAAGTCTTAAAACTTACAGTATGCCTATTGAATTGGTCAATTGGATAATACAATAAACTAAATTAATTTCTCCTCTATTGGTATTTTGAGGCTGACATCCTTTGAAAAGTCAGCCTAAAAATTATGAATTCCGGATCATCCTGAAAACTTTAATCCATATACAGTACCTGGTTAACACAATTCTTCACACCCTTAGGAGGTTAGCTTGTCGAGGTGTAACGAAAAGCTGGAATAGTACTGTACTTTTCGATTGCAATTTGAAATCACCTCAGTTGATCATGTTTGTGTTGATGCTTTACGTCCCAGTAAACATTTTTCAGTCTTGTTATGACGTTTTCTGTGTTGAACCAGTACTAAGTGGAGGATAAAGTGTCTAGCTCCAGGACACAGAACGCTTTTAAACCCTTGACTTCTCGATCACAAGTTGAGCACTCTACCTGACTGAGCCACTGTGATAGACAACTGGTCATCTAACGAGAGGAAGCACTCACCTGATCTCCTTTATAATATAAAAATATGTCAACGTCAGCTTAAGCTTATTATTTAAACATATTTTGTTTTAACATATATGGGCATGGTGGCCATTTTGGTCAAGTGACCTAAAACAAATATCATATTAATATTGTTTTATCTACTGAATAAGCCATATGAAATTTGAGTTCAAATAGCCCAATAATTTCTGAGAAAAAAGATGTTTAGATACGTATGTGGCAGTCCAAAATGAGTGGCCTTGGATGAAAGGTCAAAGGTCAGCTTGACCTTTGGTGCTTATATAAAACCTGTGTTTCATTAGGTTTAAAATAAATGAACATTTCAAGATTTCCCAATATAAATGCATTAGGAATCAAATTTGGCCTTGCCATTAAAAAGTTCAAGGTCAACCCTGATTCATCATTTGTGCAAACCTGGTAGGGCCCACATCCCCAATGTTACATGCCAAGTCCCAACGACATTGGCCGTTTGGTTCCGTTTGGTCATGTGACTATTAACATTCATTATAAATTTACTCCTCTCAAGTTTAGGAATCTTCATATGAAATTAGAGTTCAATTGGCCTATTGGTATCTGAGAAATCTATGTTTTAATAAATTGATGGGCCCCAAATATAAGCGACATTGGCTGAAAGGTCAAAGGTCAACCTAGACCTTTGGAACTTATTTATAGCCATTGTCTCATTAGGCTTAACATATCAAGTGGGAATAATGACTTCAGCGTTCACAGTATTCAAAATATCAACTTTTCAAAAAGTTACAATTTAAATGCATAAGGAAGCAAATTTAACATCGATGTTAAGTAGGTCAAGGTCAACCTAGGATCAACATTTGTGCAAACTTGGTAGGTTCCACATCCCAAATGTTACATACCAAGTCCCAAGGTCATCACCCTTCTGGTTCTTGAGAAGATTATTTGAGGTTTTTACCATATATCGGTATGTCGGTCATCTTGATCATGTGACCAGAACAATTTGTTTAAATTTTGCTAACTTATCCTAAGCAGTCTTCATATGAAATTTGAGTTCAATTCACCTAACGGTTTCTGAGAAACCCATGTTTTAATATATTAATGGGACTCCAATATGAGCGACCTTGGCTGAAAGGTCAAACTTGACCTTTGGGACTTATTTATAGTCATGGTCTCATTAGGTTGAACATATCTAGTGATTATAATGACTTTGGCTTCAACAGTTCTCAAAAAATAATCTTTTAAAAAAAACATGTGAATGCATATGGATGCAAATTTGACCTTGACGTCAAGTAGATCAAAGTCAACCTAAGACCATCATTTGAACAAACTTGGTAGACCCCACATCCCCAATGCGACATACCAAGTCCAAATGTCGTTGGCCTCTTGGATCTGGGTTTTTTACCATATATGGGCGTGACAGCCATATTGGTCATGGGATCAGTACCATTTGAACAAACTTTTGCTCACCAATCCTAAGAAGTCTCCATTTAAAATTTGAGTTAAAATGGCCCAGTGGTTTCAGAGGAGAAGTTGTTTGAAAATGTTGATGGATGGACGAACGACGGAGTCATTGGTATACTAGTAGCTCAACTCTGAGTCAGGTGAGCTAAAATACCTGAAACATCAAGCAGTTTAACTTTTTAATGGCCAATTATTAATTAGTACTGTAATGGCTTTGCTGCTTTTAAATAATATCGAGGATTAAAAGAAGTAAAACTTATTATTTATACTTCATTGCAAGCAGCAGTCATTCTGCTTCTGAGGATGTATATTATGCTATATTGATGGTATCCTGTGTTCAGAATGCAAGATTTGTCTTTTCTTAACTTTGTGTATGCGACCAGCGAAGGCTTTGGTGAGACTACAAAGATGTGCATTCTCATCTCAGCCTTTACTGCACCAATAAATACCAAAACCTCGCCTGGGAATGAACCAATCCAGAAATTTTCGCCAGTGGGTCCAGGCCAAAAGTTGTGGTGGTTTCTTTTTCTTTATTTTTTTCAGTCGTCAACAGAGTTCAGGTAATTAAAATTGTAATTGTAACAAATTGTAGTTTAACTACATTTTCTAAAATAATTGCATGTAATTGTAATTAAGCCCTTTCTTTAATTACAGTAATTGAATGTAATTAATAACAAGTATTAAAAGTATAAAAGGCAGAGTTACCATTCTTGCACTCTGCACGTCATCTCATGCTGATTGATATTTGTATAAAGTTTCGTGAATATAGCTTAAGTGGCTTTCAAGTTATAGAGCGGACACGATTTTGGTGATGCAAAAAGTTCAAAGAGAAATAACTCAAAAAGTATAAAAGGCAGAGTTACCATTATTGCACTCTGCACCTCATCTTCTAATGCTGATTGATATTTGTATAAAGTTTCGTGAATAGAGCTTAAGCGGTTTCCAAGTTATAGAGAGGACACGATTTGTGACAGACAGAAGGACAGACGCCTGGGGAAAAACAATATGTCTCCCGACCCTGAAGGGGGGAGACATAACAATAATAATAATAATTATAATAATAATAATAATAATTATAATATAAATGATAATAATAAAACTAATAATTTCCATGGTATATCTCACAAAGTTGTAAGAATTTTCTCATCCTAGATTTTGTTCTATAGTGAGCTAAGCCAACTAGTTTGAAAAGTTAATTAGGCAAAGGACCTCTGACGGTGGTAATGGGAATCACAGTGTATCGCTGCCTACAATTTTGATAAATATTTAAGTCGATCAAATGCTTCCATCTTCATATAGAAGCTCGCTGTTGGTGTCTATTTTATGATTTTGCACTTGATTTCCTATTTCCATGAATATACGGCTTTATTTTGGGGCTAAATTGGTCACTTTTTGTATTTGAACAAAGTCCTATGTAATTGTAAGTTATTAATCACTTTTCAAAGTAATTCACTCCAAGTCTGGTCATTAACTTATTTTCCTATACTCAGTAAACAAGCTGGGCCAATAGGAACCCGGCCACCATTCGCCCACCAGCAAAATGCCATTTAAATGGTGTTTTGCTAGAGGGCTGATGATGGCGCAACACTGAATGCTGTCTGTGTAGCTTTTCAGGGGTGAGGGAGTCTGGACCGCTCCAGTCTCCCCTCTGGATCCGCGCATGATGAGCTGACCAAACTTCCATTAACCTAGTATTTGTTGATTTTCGTTTATACAACAGACAGCCATGGTGAGGTCGACACAACCATAGTATCCAGCAAGAGAGCAAGCAGCAAACGGTCATCCAAGAAAGATTGGTCCAGCGATAAGCGTCGGGCGACGTTACCACGACGTCATGGCAGCCGCAGCATGGAGAATGATGACGTGTTTTACATTAATGATGGTTATGTGACAGCGGACGAGGTGAAAGGGCGGAGCTACAGTATGTACAACAAAAACAATGTCCGTAGTTTGCCTGTGATAGCAAGACCGAGTAGCAATTATGTGGTGAGTTCATCAGTGGTTTGGGGAACTGGGGAGTTATACATTTTTGGAGACTGGGGAAATTGGTTTCATTAGGCTTTGAGGTAAAAATGATTAATGGGTTTTAATGGGTTCACCCCATAGAGATCCTATATGCAAGGGCATGTTTTTCTTGCAAGGAAAATTGATTAGAATTGTAAATACTTGTGTACAGAAGCCTGTTTGTTTTTGCCCACAAACGAATTTTGGGAGGCATATAGTAATTGTACTGTCCGCCCGTTAGTCCATCCGTCTGGCTTGGTGTCTGGTGCATATCTCCTATATTCTTTGAGGCAGGAATTCCAAATTTGGTGTGTAAATGCATCTTGGGATAGCAAAGTGTCATATGCCATATTGGGGTCACTGTGACCTTGACCTCTGACCTAGTTTAAAGAATTGTTGTTCCGGAGCATATCTCATATTCTTTGAGGTAGGAAGTCAAAATTTGGTAAGTAAATACATTCTGAGATGGTGTAGTGTCACATACCATTTTCAGGTCACTGTGTCCTTGACCTCTAATATTACAGGTCCGCTGAACAAAGGGGCTGCCAGAGCTCTAGATAAGAAATGTTTTTAAAGGACATCTCCTCCTTAACCACTGTTCCAAATTTCATAGAACTTCACATGAATGTTCCTCATGATGCCCTCTTTCAAAATTGTATAAATGGTTCTGCTCCACCACACAGGAGGGCCCATAGAGCTCCAGATAAGAAATGTTTTGAACGACATCTCCTCTTGAACCACTGAAACAAAAATTAAAATAATTTCACAGAATTAATCTTCACAGTACCCTCTAACAAAATTGCACAAATGGTTAAACTCTGCCAAATAAAAGGGCTGCCAGAGTTCCAGATAAGAAATACCTTTAAACAGCATTTTCACCTGAACCAAATTCAGTGGTTCAAATTTAAAATAATTTCACAGAAGCATTCCTCATGATATGTTCTACCAAAATTGCACAAATGGTGCCAGTCTGCTGAACAAAGGGGCTGCAAGAGCTCTAGATAAGAAATGTCTTTAAACGACATCTCCTTTTGAACCACTGGTCCAAATTCCATATAACTTCATATGCATGTTCCCAATAATGCCCTCTTTTAAAATTGCATAAATGGTTCTGCTCCACCAAAAAGGACTGCCAGAGCTCCAGATAAGAAATCTTTTAAAGGACATCTCCTTAATTACGGACCCAAATTCAATATAATTTCACAGAATTGTTCCTCATGATGCATTCTACCAAATTTCTCAAATGGGTCCACTCCATTGATCAGTCATTCTCAGGTGAGGGACCCAGGGCCCTCTTGTTGGAATAATCCTGTACAGAGCATAACTCTTATATTATTTGAGGTAGGAATCCCAAAATTGTTGTGCTGATTCATCTTTGAATGGGGTAGTGTTGCATACCATATTCGGGTCACTGTGACCTTGACCTAGTTTTTAGCTCACCTGAACCAAAGGCTCAAGGTGAGGTATTGTGATGGGTCTTTGTCCTCCGTCTGTCGTGCGTCCGTCATTGATCAACTTTTTCACATCTCATCCTAAACCACAGGTCCAAATTTCATATAACTTCACATAATGTTCCTCATGATGCCCTCTTTTAAAATTGCATAAATGGTTTCGCTCAACTGAACATGAGGGCCCCAGAGCTCCAGATAAGAAATTTTTAATGACATCTCATGAACCACCGGCCCAAATTTGGAATAAATTCATAGAAATGTTCCTCATAATGCCCTACACCAAATTTGCACAAATGGTTCCTCTCAGCTGAACAAAAGGGCTGCCAGTGCTCCAGATAAGACATATCTTAAAAAGTCATCTACTGAACCACTGGTCAAAATTCAAAATAATTTCACAGATTTGGTCCTCTTGATACCCTCTTCCAAAATTACACAAATGGTTCCGCTCCCCTGAACAAAAGGGCCGCAAAAGCTCCAGATATGAAATATCTTTAAAGGGCATCATCTCCTGAACCACTGGTCCAAATTCAAAATAATTTCAAAGAATTGTTCCTCATAATGCCCTTTACCAAAATTGCACAAATGGTTATGCTCCACTGAACAAAAGGGTTGCCAGAGCTCCAGATAAGAAATCTTCAAACAACATCTTCTGAACCACTGGTCTAAATTTCATAAACTTCACATAAATGTTCCCAATGATGCCTTCTTTCAACGATGCATACATGGTTCCGCTCTACTGAACACGAGGGCCGCCAGAGCTCCAAATAAGAAATATTTTAAACAACATCTCCTGAACCACTGGCCCAAATTCACAATTGATTCACAGAATTATTCTTCACAATGCCCTCTACCAAAATTGCTCAAATGGTTCGGCTCTGCTTAACAAAAGGGCTGACAGAGCTCCAGATAAGAGATATCTTTAAAAGACATCTCCTGAACCATTGGTCCAAATTCAAAACAATTTCACAGAATTGTTCCTCTTGATACCCTCTACCAAAATTGCACAAATGATTCGGCTCTTCTGTAAAAAGAGGTGCCAGAGCTCCAGATGACAAATATCTTTAAAAAGCATCTCCTCCTGAACCACTGGTCCAAATTCAAAATAATGTCACAGAATTGTTCCACATAATACCCTCTACTTAAACTGCACAAATGGTTCCACTCCACTGAACAAAAGGGCTGCAAGAGCTCTATATAAGAAATGTATTTTAATGACACTTCCTCCTGAACCACTGGTTTAAATTCAAAATAATTTCACAGAATTTTATTCCTCGTGATGGCTACTACCAAAAGTGCACAAATCGTTTTGCTAAGCTTAATACAGGGTTGCCAGAGCTCTTGATAAGAAATGACTTTAAATGGCATCTTCTCCAAAACCACCAGTCCAAATTTAAAATAATTTCACAGAAATGTTTCTCATGGTGCCCTCTACCAAAATTGCACAAATGGCTTTGCTCTGCCGGAAAATGGGTTGGAAGAACTCTAGATAAGATATATCTTCAAATCTCCTGAACCACTGCTCCAAAATCAAAACCATTTCTCAGAAATGGTCCTCATGTTGCCCTTTACTTATCAGAAGGTTTAGCTTGGTTGAAAACATGGCTACTAGAGCTAAAAATAGAAATATCTTTTAAATCATATATCTCCTTAGCCACAGGCCAATATATCATCTATTTAAGTGCCAGGACTCAGGTGAGCGATCCAGGGCCCTAGGGCTCTTTTGTTAGAATTATCGTGTCAGGAACATCTCTCATATTATTTGAGATGAGAATCCCAAATTTGGTGTGTGGATGCATCTTGGGACGGCGGAGTGTCATATACCATGTTCGGGTCAACGTGACCTTGACCTTGTTTTGTAGAATAATCATGTCCAGAACATATATCTTATATTTTTTGAGATGGGAATTCCAAATTTCGTGTGTGGATGCATCTTGGGATGATGGAGGGTCATTTACCATATATGAGTCACTTTGACCTTAAACTTGACCTCTGACCTCGTTTTTAGAATAATTGTGTCTGTAGCATATCTCATATTATTTGTGGTAGGAATCCCAAATTTGGTGTGTGAATCCATTTCGGGTCACTGTGACCTGGACCTCCAACCTAGATTCTAGAATTGGCATCAATTCTGATAGATAACTTCTATATTCTTCGAGGTAAGAATTCCAAATTTGGTATGTTGATGCATTTTGTGAAGGCGGAGTGTTCATACCATTTTGGGTCACTGTGACCTTGACCTCTGACCTAATTTTTAGAATAATCATTTCTCCTATACTATTTGAGCTAGGAATCCCAAATTCGGTGTGTGGTTGCATCTTGGGATGGCAGAGCGTCATTTATCAGTTTTGGGGTCACTGTGATCTTGACCTATTTTCTAGAATAATCATGTCAGGAGCATATCTCATATACTATTTGAGGAATCCAAAATTTGGTGTATTGATGCATCTTTGGATGCTGATATGTCACATACCATTTTATGGTCACTGTGATCTTGACCTATGAACTAGTTTCTAGAATAATCATGTCTGGAGAATATCTCCTATATTATTTTATGTAGGAATCCCAAATTTGGAGTTTGGATTCCTCTATGGATGGCTGAGTGGTGCATACCATTTAGGGTAACTTTGACCGTGACATTGACTTTTGGCCTCATTTCTAGGTTGTTTCAGTCTGGAGCATATTTCCTATATTACAGCTAACTTCCCTCAAATGTGTCTAATGCTAGACCAATTCTTTTGACATCTCTGTCAATACTGTGACATTTCTTGTTTACTTTAATTAAATGGGCCTCTACATGACAAAACCTGTCTTTGGCGTTTCCGACAAAGCGAGACTCAAACCAGTCTCCTCAGCTACAGAAACTAGCTAGGAAATGAAAATTCGCATGTAGTAACTTTAGATATGATACTTTCCAATAAGTGAATAACAAAGGTGCTGATCAGACTACGCAGATGTGCAGGCTGGTCTGCACCTTTGTTGTTCCCAAACGCCCGAAGACAGGTTTTCTTGCATCAAGGCCCAAATATACTCAACAAAAAAAGTTAAGGAAATCTCAGAAAACCATGCAACATAAAAACACCAAAGCAAACAATTATTCAACTTTTATTTATTTGTTTAGATACATGTCATCGGTTGGGAAAAATGTTTACTTTAGTTTGCTAGCACCAATACCTTTGTTGTGGCACAGTGTCAAGCAACCCAGGGGTCAAAGTCATTTTTCGCAAAAATGACTACAGAGTATTCCCTCATAAACAAATGAAAAACATGTAAGTTTTCAAAAACTTGAAATGCAATTCCTTTGAATGTCACATGAAATTAACTTGATAGCCTTAAACATCACATTTCGAAGATAACAATGCCATCATCAGTAACGAGTGTGTCCCCAGTCAGCGGTAAATTGGGACTAGCACCGGTTTGGCATACTCTGAATACTGGTGATTTGGTGCTGAGGGATCAGCATCAATATCTCATGCAACACTGCATCGAAAAGCTGGGGGTTTCTTGATGCCATTATTATGCGTTGGACCCTCTGTCCCAAATTGTCATAGACATGCTAAAATTGTAGACATGTCTGATTAGCGAACTGACCAGTCAATGCGCACAACATTGTTTTCGCTGATTCTAGTGAGGTGTGTTCTGGCATTGTCATCATAGGCCTGGTACTGTCACTGGTTTTCGCACAAAAAAGCAGGACAACAGACCTCAACACCTCATCCATGTACACTGGACTGATCAAGTGTCCCTCTAAAAGCACCAGAACTGTTGTCCTAGCTTTTAAACATCTCCATCTCCCGAGGGACCTGGCGAATGTTAATGTATGAAAACCTATGTTTGCTCCGTAAATTGATTTTTTGCGAAAAATGGACTGAAGACCAGTTCACTTTGACATTGATTTACTAAGCTGCTATGGGCGCTACAGACCCAGCAAAAGCGTCATTATAAAGAAAAATGGTCACATTATACTATTGTGAAATTCAAAAGTTTTTAAATGTTTTAGATCTTTTGTCATAGCCCCTCAAACACTATTTCCTTAACTTTTTTTGTTGAGTATATAATGCACAATTCTTATGGATTAATATGGATTCTGCATTTCCATCTTTTTCTGTTAGAGATATCGCTGTCTGGTTATGGCAACTTGCATTTCAAGTACAGTTTTACATGCCTTTAACAATTTTTGATTATAACCCTTTCATTTATCACACCAACACATTGCAAAAACAGACATTTTTTTCGTGGTCCCATGGTTTTTGGCAGAGCTTACTGTATATGGTTGTAAGGCCTTTAGTTACGAGCGTAACAAAAAATAATTTTCTTATTTCTCAACCAAAATATATGTTGTGGGTACTCAAAAGAACGGTCTCAATGAGATGGTTCTTTTGGGCACCCAAAGATGTTAAAAATGATGGGTAAGAAAATATTTATGATTTAATTGTACGCTGAAAAATTTTATTTATCTAAACCTGTGTTTTTGTCATGGAATCAGATCTCTAGAGATTCAGTGACATTGTAACAGCAGTTATATAGTTTAGCTTAGGGAACTTCTAGTACAGCCTGACCTCAGGCACCCAGGCATAATTTCTAAATGTTTGTGGATATTTTCGTGGGTTATCATTAAACTGGACTATTTTGGGGATCATTTCTATGTTATTAGTGACTTTTTAGCCGCGTTTTTCGAAGAAAAAATTTGGTTATTAAAATAGGGTTGTCCGGGCCGGCGGGCGGCGGGCAGGTGGCGCGTTCTTGGTTAACATTTTGGTTAACCTTTTTGCAGATTTGATTTTCTCGCAAAGTATTCAACCTGCGAGCTTCAAATTTCACACATGGTTTTTTCAGGGTCTCTGCTTTCATGTGATGCCACGTTCTTTTCAGTTGGTTCCCCAATTTTTTGGTGAAAATGCATTTTTTGTAGATAGGTATTTTTTATATTTTTTTTTTCACAAATTTCTGTGTATAATCCATACCTGCAAAACTATTCAAGGTATTTGGATGGACCTTTATAGGGATCTAGATCCAGATGATCTGGCATGCTGCACACAAGTGGCATAACTCTAGCTTGCTTACTTTCCTAGTTATTTCTCTTTGCATTTTTTCACAAATTTCTGTGTATGCTCTATAACTCCAAAACTATTCAAGATATTTGGATGATACCTTGTAGGAATGTAGACCCACATGAACAGACACACTGTATACAAGATGGATAACACTAGCTTGCTTACTTCTTAATTATCTCCCTTTGCATCTGAAATCCAAAGCCATTTCAGGTATGTTGACAATACTAGGAATGTAGATCCCGATGAGTAGTTTAGCTGCACACAAGTTGGACAACTCTTGGTTTCTTATTTTCTTAATTATCTCCCTTACCAGTTTTTGGCCTTATACTGTTTATTTGCATGTAACTCCAAAACACTTAGGTATATTTTGATAATACCTTGTAGGGATGTAAACCCAGATAAATAGGTGTACCACACAAGATGAACAACTCTTGTTCTTACTTTCTCAGTTGTCTCCCTTTGCAATTGTTAGCTTTTGACATTTATCCTGTTGTAATTCAACATCTCTCAGTAATATTCAAATTACTTCGTAGATATGTACATCCAGATGAATCGGTTCAGTGCACACAAGATAGATAACTGTAGCTGACTTTTTCACTTATCTCCCTTTGCAATTTTAGACTGTGCTTTTATTTGAAAATTAGCATCTGTAAATTCAAAACCCTTTGACGTATTTTGATAATACGGAGTAGTATTTCCAGTTATCTCCCTTTGCACATTTTTATTGAACTCCACAGCTATACTCTGAGGTATGTACATCTTGGTGAGTGGGCATGTCCCGTGCAAGAAAAGCAACTCCTTTTTATCTTTATTGACTTTACTTGTTTGTATTCCATGAAAGTCTAAAACCTTCATATATATAATGATGAATTGTTATTAATATATAAATTTTGATATTACACTTAACATTCCACAAGCTGTAGAATGTTGTACACAATTTAAAAGATTAAAATATTTGAATCAAAACATGTTCCTCCATATTACTCATAAATATCCTTATCAGATATGTATCGAAAAAAACAGCTATAATGCTTTTTGGCATTTTTTCTTGTTGAATAATTGTGTCCTGAACATTTATTCTATATCATTTGAGCTTGGAATCCAAAATTTGGTGTGTGGTTGCATCTTGGGATGGCAGTGTCATGTATCAGTTTTGGGGTCACTTTGACCTTGACCTAGTTTCTAGAATAATCATGTCAGGAGCATATCTCATATACAATTTGAGGGAGGAATCCCAAATTTGGTAAATGGATGCATCTTTGGATGCTGATATGTCGCATACCATTTTTAGGTCACTGTGATCTTGACCTATGACCTAGTTTCTAGAATAATCGTGTCTGGAGCATATCTCCTATAGTATTCGATGTAGGAATTCCAAATTTGAAGTGTGGATTCCTCTTGGGAAGGTGGAGTGGTGCATAGCATTTAGGGTCACTTTGACCGTGGCATTGACTTCTGGCCTTATTTCTAGGGTCATATCTCCTATATTACAGCTAACTTTCCTCAAATGTGTTTTAAGCTAGACCAATTCTTTTGAGGGCATTCATCACATTAGTTATTTCTTGATTACTTTTATTAAATGGGCTTCGACATGACAAAACCTGTCTATGGGGTTTCGGACAAAGTGAGACTCAAACCGGTCTCCTCAGCTACAGAGACTAGCTAGAAAAATGAAAATTCGCTTGTAGCAAGTTTAGATATGATACTTTCAAATAATGGAATAACAAAGTTGATGATCAGACTGCGCAGATGTGCTGGCTGGTCTGCACCTTTGTTGTTCCCAAACCCCAGAAGACAGGTTTTCTCTTGTCAAGGCCCATTAATATATTAATGTATTCTTATGGATTAATATGGCTTCTGCATTCCCAATTTTTTCTGTTAGAGATATCGCCGTCTGGTTATGGCATCTTGCAAGGGTAGTACATGTTTACATGCCTTTACCAATTTTCCATTGATTTAAGGGGATATATCTTTCAAAAGCTCTTACTTGCATGAAATTATTCCTGTATAAACAAAAATTGCTTTTTTCATCAAGGAGACGGATACCTTTGGCCGCATTGTTGTATTAACAATTTATACATCTCACATAGATCACTTTACGCCCCCACATACAGCTTTTGAGCACTCGGCAGAATGCTTATGTCTTTTTAGAGTTACGTCCTGGTTTGATACTGTTTGCAATATTGTGACACGCTGGGTGAATTTTAGAGAAAACCATTTGCATGAACATGAACTACAATTATCTGACTGCAATATTTAGAAGTATTTTGACCCAAATATATGTATTTCTGGTATTATTTACAATTTTTCCTTTTGACCTTGAAAAGTTCATAAGCAAAAATTGTAAATATATATTTTTCGACCAGAAATTTGTACATTTGGGCGAAAATACTTCATGCATGTAAGAGCTTTTGAAAGATATATGCCCTTAACACACTAAAACAGACATTTTTCCTGTGGTCCCATGGTTTACAGCAAATTTTACTGTATATGATTGTGTCATGGAATTAGATCTCTAGAGATTCAGTGACATTGTAACAGCAGGTATATAGCTCAGCTTAAGTGACATTGTAACAGCAGGTATATAGCTCAGCTTAAGTGACATTGTAACAGCAGGTATATAGCTCAGCTTAAGTGAAATTGTAACAGCAGTTATGTAGCTCAGCTAAAGTGACATTGTAACAGCAGTTATGTAGCTCAGCTAAAGTGACATTGTAACAGCAGTTATGTAACTCAGCTTAAGTGACATTGTAACAGCAGGTATATAGCTCAGCTTAAGTGACATTGTAACAGCAGGTATCTAGCTCAGCTTAAGTGACATTGTAATAGCAGGTATATAGCTCACCTTAAGTGACATTGTAACAGCAGGTATATAGCTCAGCTTAAGTGACATTGTAACAGCAGTTATGTAGCTCAGCTAAAGTGACATTGTAACAGCAGTTATGTAGCTCAGCTAAAGTGACATTGTAACAGCAGTTATGTAACTTAGCTTAAGTGACATTTTAACAGCAGGTATATAGCTCAGATTAAGTGACATTGTAACAGCAGCTATATAGCTCAGCTCAGACTTTAGGCTAATAAGGGAACATATAGTACAGCCTGACCCCAGGCATAATTTTTAAACATCTCAGAAATCACTAAGTCAGTTGAAGTCAATTTGCATCAGAGAATCAACTCTTTGGCTCAGTGGTTAGAGCATTTGTCTTGTACTGGGTTTTACCAGCCACAGGATATGTTTCAGTTATGCTTTACACTTGTTATGACTCCATGTCATAAGAATATTTACCATTTTATGTTGGACAATTATTTCTTTATCATTGCAGACATTTGAAGTGACCACTCAAGTGACATATCTATAAGACAAAATAAAAAAAATACCTGTGCTTAGGGTAACCTGACACTACTTAAATTTACTGGTGAAACCTAAAATGTTTTCCAGGTTTTCTGGACAAAAATATCATTTTATGCATTTTGAAAGGCGAAATGCCTTTCAAAATGCATAAAATTATAACTTTTTTTTTTCAGAAAAAAAAATTTAAAAGTTGTGTGTGCCTACTCCATACTACCTAAAAATTTCAGACTGGTTACCCGAAACACACTTATTTTTTTATTTTGCCTAAGGCACATGATGACTGGTGGCTTAATGAAGCCTATGAAGTTAATTTTCTTAAAGCTTCAAATGGAGTCGTGCCAAAATGGAGTGGTACTGAATATCTTCAATAAGTGTGGACTTTTGGAGGAAGATGGGCAGACTTAATGATGATCTCAGATATTGACAATTTTTGTTTGATATATTAGACTAAGTTTGAGTTCTTGCATAATGGCCTATTCAAACCTTATTCCTTTGTATACTATTAACAAAGACATGTTCTTAAAGCTTGAAATGGAGTGGTACCGAATATCTTCAATAAGTGTGGACTTTTGGAGGAAGATGGGCAAACTTAATGATGATCTCAAATATTGACAATTTTGTTTGATATATTAGATTTAAGTTTAAGTTCTTGCATAATGGCCTATTCAAACCTTATTCCTTTGTATACTATTAATGAATTCTTCCATCTGATTTGAAACAATGAGCTTGGGAAGGTTCATTGAACAGATCAAGGGGTCACAGGTAAGATCTTCCAATTCAAGATGTATTCCAGTCCTGAGTGATCATTTTTATCTTAACACACAGAACAGATCCTGATATCAGGATCTACACTATGTACAAAAGTACCCATTTAGAGGTTTCTCATATACAAAGGGATAAGGTGATGCTACTGTCCTGCCAACCAAGAGTGACAGTAAGGTATGTATTGTTTACAAAGATATCAGGGACTTATTATTAATTGATAGATCACTTGTGTATTAATCCAATCCATAGGATAGGATTAATACACAAGTGATCTATGGATTTGTGTTAGCGCAAGTGAAGTGTACAAGTAAAATTTTTACTTTACAATTGTAAACAAAATAACGTCACTGTCACTCTTGGTTGGCACGACAGTAGATGTGATCAGTTAATCTACCTAACACTTCATGAGCCGATATCTTTGCATTTTTTGGTTTGTTTTTGTATATGCATTCTTTTGTGCTGTGTGTCCATGTATAATTGTGGTGCAATGTTTCTTGATTTGATTCTTTACGTCCCAGTCAACAATCTTTCAGTTATATCAGGATGCGTCTTCCTGGGCTGAACCAGTACTAAGCAAGGATTAATATGTGTTGCTCAAGAACTAGCCCTTCAGCTACATCCATACTTTGTGTATGCAAGCAGCAAAGTCACTGACTCACCAGCGCCTTCGCTGCTCACTGATGTGATAAGAACCCAAACCTCGTGTACTGGATCATATGGGCCTTGATGTGAGAAAACCTGTATTGGGGCTTGCGAACAACAAAAGCGCAGGCCAGTCTGTGCCATCCACATAGTCTGATCAGCGCCTATGTTATTGGGGCTTATTGGAGAGTATCATATCTAAACATGCTACAAGCAAAATTTCAAATTTCTAGGTAGTCTCTGTAGCTGAGCAGGCTGGTTTGGGTATAATCTGGTCAGAAACCCCAAAGGCAGGATTTCTCGTGTCGAGGTCCATATATTTCTGCTTCATGAGATGACATTCCAAGATCCAGAAAGTTTTGTCAGAAGGGGTCCAACTTTGACAAGTTTTGTTTTTCTATTTTTTATTTAGAGGGGAGAGAAGATCCAAGCAAATACCACTAAAAGCGGTCCATCATCGGCCCCCAGCAAAACGCCATTTAAATGGTATTTTGCTGGCACGCCGATAATGGCCCAAAATTGAAAGCTGGCTTGGTAGCTTTGTGGTTTTTCAGGGGATCTGGGCCAGTATTGGTAAGAACCCCTATATTTTTGTGATTTTCCAAGGGGGGGTCCGGACCCCCTCCCCCTCTGGATCCGCCCATGGATAACAAACTTGAAGTTTGCATAAATTGGCTAGTCTGACTATAACGGAGTCAACACTTGAAAAACAGTATACATATTGTTTATTATTCTATATTAACATTACCATACATTATAGATTTTTTATTATTATGCATCAACATTATTTGAGCCAGTTCACGTAATTTTGATACTTATCGGATCAGCAAGCAGCTAATACTCAGACAAGCCTGTGCATCTAGGCAGACTAGCAAAAGCATTCCCTGTTCCCACACAAATAAGGTAAATGAGGGCTCAAACCAAACATATGACCTCTACAAGCCTTTACTGTCCTGCCAACCAAAAGTGACAGTGATGTCATGTTTTGTTTACAAAGTTATCAGGGGCTAAAAATCGATAGATCACTTGTGTATTAATCCTATCTGCAGGATAGGATTAATACACATGTGATCTATCGATTAACGTCAGCTCAAGTGGAGGGTACACGTTAATGTTTTACTTAACAATTGTAAACAAAATAGTATGTCACTGTCACTCTTGGCTGGCATGACAGTAGTTAAGAGTGCGTACGAATAATTTTCTAATTTCTCTACCAAAACATATGTTGCGGGTACTCAAAAGAATAGCCTCAATGAGACAGTTCTTTTGAGCACCCAAAACATATGCTTAAAACTATGGGTAAGAAAATATGTACAATTTTACGTTTCAAATTTTGGTTTATCAAACTTGTGCCTCTTTCTCTACTACAAAGAAGAGTATCCCTCCTGGGTAATTTTTCATGCTTTTTTGTCGTCTGCTGATCTTTTTAAACTTTTTCGAAAAAAAAATTCACGAATACCATCAGAGTGTCGGGCCTGATCTGGGTTCCAAACTGTTTGCAAATGTTATCAGCAGACAACACTCAGTAGACAATGAGTTAAGAGTGACTAAAGGCATGTGGAAAATCTTGTTTAGTGGCTCATTTATAATACATCATGACAGGCCGTGAAATATTCTTTATTCAGTTAATATTGGAAATATGTAATAAATTTGAGCCATTTCATCACAAAACGAACAAAATGAGTGTGCCCAAATCAATGATTATAGGGATCAGCCTGGGCATCCACACAGTCTGATGGGAGTCTTCACTGCCTATGTGAAGCAAGCTTGGATCTTTACTTGCCCACCAAGCGTGCAGTGAAGACTCTGATCAGGATGGGTGGATGCAAAGGCTAATCTGAGTCATTGTTTTGCACACTCATTTTGATGGTTTTGTCATAGACTGGCTCCAGTCCTTAAACATTTTTTTTCTAATGTAAAACCGGTCTTAAATGGCCACTAAAAAATAGACAAAACAAAGATCTTAATGACAAATGGTAGCTTAATGAAGGTCGAAAGTATTGCAGAATGCTCCCCTTTATCTAAGCAGCAGATAAAGTGCCCTGCTCAAGAACACAACACAGTAACTTCACCTGTGGTGTCTCGAACTACCAACCCTTCGATCCCCAGTCTAACACTCTACAAACTGAGCCACTGTGCTTCGCTAAAGGTCTATTTTATAGAGCAGTTAAAGTACAGCCCATTTTCTTTACAATGCTATGTTTGGGGTCCATAGAAATGGACATTTTCCTATAATTCCTTTGTAAAATTTCCATGGTAAAAAATTTGGGAGCAACAACACAACAGTGTTATATCCTAATCTGTGTTATAGCCAGGCATTTTCTAGCACCCCAGATCGAGAATCTGTTGTTTTTACCCATGCGAGATAATTCTACCCATACCAGCTCGTGGGAAAGATAAAAAACAGCCGCACATCAATCTGTGGTGTCATTGAAATGTTAAAATGACGTCACCATGTCGCATCTCAGCCTATTCAGGATTTACTGGAAGTCTTTTACATGTTTTTCGAATGTAAAATGAGGTATTTAGTGGTGAGCAAGAAAAAGAATCCATTACTCATGTGAGGATGGGATACCAAAATCCATCCCTCAGGATCACCGTTTGTCATCACTAGGCAAGCCTCCTGATGCCAATCGGTGATCCTTTGAACAGATTTTTCTATCCCATTCTTACACTCATGATGGATTCTTATTTTATAAAGAGACTGCACTGTATTAACATTATTTATTTGGCTTTAAAGACCTAAATTCCAGTATATAAGAGGTCATTAGCGGATAAAATTGTAAGGGACATATTAAATCAATTTCAGTATCTCACCAAGAGGGGACTTACCTGTATGAAACCAAATTTCTTCCATTCAGATAAATATCAATTTTTTTATGGAAAAAATACCTAAACCCTTCAAGGGACCTCTTTATTACCCCCTACAATGAGTTCATAATAACCTCATTATGACCGGCCTCCAATTTGTCTGGTGTAACCCCTAAGGAGAGTCATAGTTAGTGGTACCACTATTATTGAGTAAATATTTAGGCCTTTAAGGCAGGAGTTTTCGACTCCAAAACAAAAATGCCAATGTCCATTTTTTTCTTGTGCAACACCATTTTGATTTGTTTGTTTGATTTGATTCTTTACGTCCTATCAACAATCTTTCAGTTATACAGGGACAGGTCTTCCTGGGTTGAACCAGTACTAAGCTAGGATTCAACACCATTTTGATTAATACTGAATACTGTAGACATAATATAGTAATTTCTTAAGTGAAATACATGTACATTATAAATATTTTGTAAGAATGTCGCTGTTGAACAACTGTAGCATAATGGTTATCTTTCACCCTTGCATAAAATATGTAGATTGTCTTAGCATTCAATTATAATGTATTCACCTCCTTAAATCCATACTATAATAGCAAGTTTATTTGACTGCTGGATTAGGTGCATAAATGCCGGTTGAGCCTTCAGGAGTTCCCAGACATAGAACCACAAAAATCATAAACCCACCCAGCCAGTACTGGTACAGCAAAGAAACACTGCCACAAAAATAAAAATAAAAAGAAACTAGAGCGCGCAGTCGATGGGGCGCCATCGCAAATCCCCACGCTAAAGTTTTTGACTCCCCCAGCACCCTGTAGTCCCACCCCGGGGCATGACCTTGGCAACAGAATGAAAATTCTGTTCAATATGTTTTCTATCTTTTATTTGTGAGAACACACACAAAATTTTGTATAAAAATCTTTGAAATTGACATGGTAACCGAAATTTAATGATATTTGACCTTTGACCTCACCCCAAGGTCACCAGTTTGACCCTAGGATAAAAATTTTACTTGCATTCTCTTCTGCTCATCATCCCCGTCGATTTGATATACCACATGACCATGTTTGAAAAAAAATTTTTTTTGACCCCCTGGGCACCCCCAGCGCCCCAAAGTCCCACCCCTGGGGCATGACCCAGGGGTCAGAATGAAAATCCTGTCTGATATGTTTTGTATCTTTCATTTGTGAGAACACACACAAAGTTTGGTATAAAAATCTGTGAAATTGACTTTTATAATTGAAATTAAATGATATTTGACCTTTTGGCCCCTCCCCAGGGCCCCAGGGGGCGGGGCCAAAAAAAAGTTTGACGTTGCACGCCCCATTCATGTCAGTAACTCACACACCAAATTTGGTTGAATTTCGTCCAATGGTTTAGGAGGAGATAGCATAAAGGACAGACGGACGGACGGACAGACGGATGGAGGCGATTACAATATCCCCTTCGCTTTTTTAAAAAAGCGTGGGGATAAAAAGATAGAAAAAAAAAAGTAAGAGAGAAAATGTATATTTGGAGTGGCAAACTGTGCAAATCCTGATCAGACTACTCCTGAAGGAGCAGTCAGATCTGGGTTTACACTGCTTGATCAGGCAAGTATGTCCAAATATTTAGTAAAGATTAATACAGTATTGAGTAAACCCTACTCGAATCAATACAATCATTTTGAATGCAAATTGTCCATTGTGGTAGCATCACAACCTACAAGTTCTCTGTCAGAATGAGGCTGACTTCCTGTTGACTGGTTCTCAGAATCTCTACTTCCTGGAAACTGTATAATTTCTAAACCCTATTCAGACCCAAAACAACAATTTTATTAGTATAAAATGATCAATTGTGGTATCATCACAACTCTTCATGTTCTTTGTCAGAAAGAGGCTGGCTTCCTGTTGACTGGTTCTCAGAATCTCTACTTCCTGTAGACTGTATATTTTCCAACTCTTTGCTGTAACTTTTTAATAGTTCATAAACTTCATATGGATCACAATTCCAGTGTTTATGGAAAGATATAGGAATTTGCCTTCCTAGATAACCCAGTGAATAATCTGCAGGTCTAGCCTGAAAATAAATTAAATAAGAAAATGTTATTTAAATTAACATGACTATTACATTGCTATACATAGGAGTGCTAAGTCTCAGGGCTACAAAGTGGTTGCTGGTTTGAGCCTCTCCCGAGGCACTGTTTGTTTGGGTTTTATTTGTCTGTGTTGATGATTTACGTCCAACTCGACAATTTTTCAGTCATGTCGGGATTGTCAATACCATTATCATGTGCACATGCAATGTTTTTTGTAGAATTCCATCAGTTCGTTCTTAAGATATTGAGCAAAAACAGATTTTGAGCTCAAGGGCCATAATTCTGTTAATAAGCTTTGTATTTTATGATTACATACCTATGTATGAAATATGAATCCAATAGACCAATGTATTCAAAACAGATCACACTAAAACCATTAAGTTGGGGACCAAAGTATGGACAAACACAAAAACAGATGGACAGGAAGACCAGAATGCTGAATACTATGTCCCCTCATTTGTCTTCGAATAGGCAGGGGACAAAAAGTAATAAGTTAGGCTGTATTGAGCATGTAAATATCATATAAATGTTCCTTTTTAAAACATTTCAATATTTTGAACTACCTGGTGAATATATGGTACATGAGAAATAGGAATCTCCAGTAGTTTTAAACACATTCCTATCACCATATCGTCAGGTGAATAATCAGACATACAGCGACATTCATCCACCAACCTTACAACCTACCTGGTGTATATATGGTACATGAGAAATAGGAATCTCAAGACGTTTTTAACACATTCCTATCACCATATTGTCAGGTGAATCATCAGACATACAGTGTGACATTCATCCTCCAGCCTTACAACCTACCTGGTGTATATATGGTACATGAGAAATAGGAATCTCAAGTCGTTTTTAACACATTCCTATCACCATATCGCCGGGTAAATCATCAGACATACAGCGATTTTCATCCTCCACCCTTACAATCTACCTGATGTATATATGGTACATGAGAAATAGGAATCTCAAGACGTTTTAAACACATTCCTATCACCATATCATCAGGTGAATCACCAGACATACAGCGACATTCATCCACCAGCGTTACAACCTACCTGGTGTATAAATGTATATGAGAAATAGGAATCTCAAGTCGTTTTAAACACATTCCTATCACCATATCATCAGGTGAATCATCAGACATACAGCGACATTCATCAACCAGCCTTACAACCTACCTGGTGTATATATGGTACATGAGAAATAGGAATCTCAAGTCGTTTTAAACACATTCCTATCACCATATCGTCCGGTGAATCATCAGATATACAGCAACATTCATCAACCAACCTTACAACCTACCTGGTGTATATATGGTACATGAGAAATAGGAATCTTAAGACGTTTTTAACACATTCCTATCACCATATTGTCAGGTGAATCATCAGACATAAAGTGACATTCATCCTCCAGCCTTACAACCTACCTGGTGTATATATGGTACATGAGGAATAGGAATCTCAAGACGTTTTAAACACATTCCTATCACCATATCATCCGGTGAATCATCAGACATACAGCGACATTCATCCTCCAGCCTTACAACCTACCTGGTGTATATATGGTACATGAGAAATAGGAATCTCAAGACGTTTTTAACAGATTCCTATCACCATATCGTCAGGTGAATCATCAGACATACAGCGACATTCATCCTCCAGCCTTACAACCTACCTGGTGTATATATGGTACATGAGAAAAAGGAATCTCAAGACGTTTTAAACACATTCCTATCACCATATCATCAGGTGAATCATCAGACATACAGCGATATTCATCCTCCAGCCTTACAACCTACCTGGTGTATATATGGTACATGAGAAATAGGAATCTCAAGTCGTTTTTAACACATTCCTATCACCATATCGTCAGGTGAATCATCAGACATAAAGTGACATTCATCCTCCAGCCTTACAACCTACCTGGTGTATATATGGTACATGAGAAATAGGAATCTCAAGTCGTTTTTAACACATTCCTATCACCATATTGTCAGGTGAATCATCAGACATAAAGTGACATTCATCCTCCAGCCTTACAACCAACCTGGTGTATATATGGTACATGAGAAATAGGAATCTCAAGTCGTTTTAAACACATTCCTATCACCATATCGTCCGGTGAATCATCAGATATACAGCAACATTCATCAACCAACCTTACAACCTACCTGGTGTATATATGGTACATGAGAAATAGGAATCTCAAGACGATTTAAACACATTCCTATCACCATATCATCAGGTGAATCATCAGACATACAGCGACATTCATCCACCAGCCTTACAACCTACCTGGTGTATATATGTTACATGAGAAATAGGAATCTCAAGTCGTTTTAAACACATTCCTATCACCATATCGTCAGGTGAATCATCAGACATACAGCGACATTCATCCACCAACCTCTGGACCACCGGCATACTGAAGATCATCCTATAATCAGAAGAAAGTAATCACTAAGACCTGTAACACAGGGTTCGTACAGGCAAGTATGTGTAAAATTCAAAGACTTTTCAAGGACTTCTAAAAGCCTCTCCAACAGTTTTCAAGGACTTAAAGTTAATGAAAAATACTGATCTAACTGTTAAAAGTCTAGACTGAGATAATGGAGACATTAACGCTGAAAAATTAGTATAAAATTGTTAAGCCCATATTTGGTGCAGCATATGCTGCACCAAATAAAGGCACAACAATTTTATACTGATTTAGGCCTCTACCAACAGTGCTAAGCCCTACTGAAAATAGTAAAATTCAAGGACTTTTCAAGGCTTTTGAGTGTTTGTTTGTTTGTTTGATTTGATTCTTTACGTCCCATCAACAATCTTTTAGTTAAACAGGGACAGTTCTTCCTGGGTTGAACCAGTACTAAGCTAGGATGTGTCTTGCTCAAGGACCACAACGCATTGATGCCGGTGAGGTCTCAAATAAAGAACTCTACCACTGAGCCACTGCACTTTTGAGTGATTTCTAGTACTTTTCAATGCAGATTTAATGTTCAAGGACTTTTCAAGAAAGCCCTCTAAATTCAAGTACTTTTCAAGCCTGTGCGAACCCTGTAACATGACAACACTGCCTGTAGGGTTTACTTGTGTTGGTGCTTTATGTCCAAAATAGTAAGTGAGTATGATCAGGAATTACCACAATCACAAACTGCAGACAACCCCTTGGCACCGTGAGGAAGAGCCGCTCAACCATCAGGGGACACCAGGAAGACAAAATAAGCAAAGCAATCAGCTCTCTCTTCCCCATCAAGATGATTGCAATACTAAAATGGACAAAAGTAACGTACAACAAAACATAGAACAATTACAGACCCCCGCAATGGGAGTAACAATAAACAAAAAGTCAACAACAACAGAACCACCGCCTTAGAACGGATAGCAGCCTAAGCCACCTGGGGGCTTAAATGCATTTTACTGGTACCAAATCTTCGCCCTAGATTCTGCTGTTGTTGAAGTACAAGAGCTGTTCAGCTCGCATGGAGGCCATCTAACTAATGAAATGTATCATCATGAAAAAACACTCTAATCAAATTACTACACCATCATGAAACAAAGAAAAGGGCTCATGACTCACAGATAGTCAGCCAAGTCAACAATTTTTCAGTCATGTCAGGACAATTTCCTGTCTTCCTAGGTTGAACCAGTACTAAGAAGAGGATCAGGCCTCAAGATAAGAGTGTGTATTGGAAAACTATTTTCTTTATTTCTCATCCTTAACATATGTTGTGGGTACTCAAAAGAACCATCTCAATAAGATTGTGTTTTTGTCACTTTCCCATGTGATGTCCTGGGTAAGGTGTTACTTGATTGTATCGATTCCAGATCTTTGCCTCCTTACTTACTTTTGAAGTCAGAAAGAAGAATGGGATAATTGGCTTCTGTATTGATTACAGAAAACTTGATCAACATACTGAAAGGGATACATAGTCCATCTCATGCATTGATGACACTCTACATTCAGTTGCAAGATACAGATATTTTACTGCTCTTGACTTAGAGAGCGGATACTGGCAAGTGGAGCTAGGCCAAAAGTGTATTTCAAGTGGGTTCTCTAGGCTTCTATGAATGCATTAGAATGCTGTTTGGTTTTGCAATGCACCAGCAACGTTTCAAAGGTTGATGAAAAGATGTATGGGAGATCTTAATTTAAGAGAATGGCTCATATAGCTTGATAGTATTATTGTCTTTTTGTCTAACTTTGATGAACATCTCGAGTTCTATTGAGTACCCAAAACATGTTTTAATTGATGAGTAAGAAAATAACAACAATTTTACGGTAATTAAATTTCCTTATCTGGATCTATGAGAGGATACCAAATTACTTGTATAGTTTGCTTTCAAATAAGGTACAAGCCTGCCTCATCATCAATTAATGCTAGTTAATGCAATTATTATATGGGCATCAACGGGAGAAAATCTGTCTTTGGGATTTGCAACCAATAGAGGCGCAGACCAGTCTGCACCCACTCAGTCCGATCAGTGCCTTTGGTATTCGCTTATTGGGAAGTAGAATATCTAACCTTGCTACGAGCAAAATTTCACTTTACTAGCTAGTCCCTGTAGCTGAGCAGGCTTGTTTGATCATGACCTGGTCAGAAACCCCCGAAGACAGGTTTTCTCACGAGGCCCAAATATACCTTGCCCTAATGAGTGCTCAGGATCCCACTTTCAGACCATTTATGATTGTTAAGTATTAACCCTTTGTATACTAGTGTATTCTTCCTGCAGTCGGACACATTACAGACTGCGCTACAGGGCCTGGTTTAGTGATGTCGCACACTAACACACTGCTGCTAAATTTATCAGTGTAATTTAGAAATTTATGCAAATCTATTTTCAACCCATTTAAGCCAAATGGAAATTTCCTGTCTTATCAGCTGGACCAGTCCATTTTCATTCTAAGGGTTGTTAGGTGGTATTTTTCATTTGTAATCAAATTTTAATAGAATATTCTGTAGGCCAAAGTGGAGACCAAGATCAGATACTGTGTTCTGCGGCGCCTGATCTGCTTCTGCACTGTTTGCATATGTCCAACAAAAAGGATGCTAGGCTTATATGGGTTAAAGCTACAACTGATAGGATGTTTGACCCCAAATTTGGGTGAAGAAAACCTCTGTTGGCAGGGCATTTTTCTCATAATCACTGCAAGAAAACCTAAGTACCTACCCTCCTCCACCAGTAATGTAGTCATAACCATGACCCTTAGACACCCCATATCCATAGCGTTCTCCCATAGCAACCAGATTATTAGGGTCATAACAGGCCAATAGTCTTGTTAATCCATCTATACTGGAACACAAAGGGAGATAATTATATCATAGGAAAAATGTTCATGCATACATGGTAAAAAAATATGGGCCTTGACAGGAGAAAATCTGTCTTCTGGGTTTCTGACAGTGAGTTTCAAGAAAGCCTGTTCAGGTAAAGCGACTAGCTAAAAAAACATTTTCCTCGTTACAAACCTAGATATGATACTTTCCAAAAAGTGAATAAACAAAGCGCTGATCAGGCTGTGCACCCAGGCTGGTCTTTGCCTTTGTTGTTCGCAAACCCTGAAGACAGGTTTTTCTCCGTCAAGGCCCATATGTTTTACAGTCATTTACAGATTCTTGCAAGCAGTTTATGGAGGGTCACATATGGTTGCACAGACCTATACTACAATACTTACAGATTGTTACAAGCTATTTACCAGCATACATGTATAAGAAAATGTTCATTTCGCATATGTGATCAGCAAAGGTACAGATGATCCTGCTCCTTTGCTCAGAATAGCCAGTCTTCACTGCTCAAACAAGAAGATTGACCCTTTACTCCATAGGATATTCATAGATCATGACATAATTTTCTATTTTTTGACAGCATTGAAAAAATTCAAGAAAAAATTTGAGCAAAGTTTTGAATGCTTTTGAAAATATTATGGAAAATAGAGCATTTGCTCCATTTTCCATAATATTTTCAAATACAGACGACTGTCATTAACTCAACTATGCATAACTCAATACTATCACTTATCTCGACCTGACGGCACAAAATTTGTAATGAGCAGGGTGTTAGCTACTTACTTGACATGTTTGCAATAAAGGCTACCTTAGAAGATAAGCAGACGAGAAGAGCAGACAACAAGGTTCGTGACTGCCAGGCTAAGTGTTACTTACTTAATGATAGTATCGTCATCCGCAATAAGGAGCCACTTCCTGTGTCGTATATGATCTTGTGTGACAGCTCTTTTCATTATCGCCATGGTTTTACCACAATGACCTGAAAGTAAAATAAACAATGACATTCATTAGGCCTGCTCATTACAGACATGTCATCAGCTGACTTTTTTTCAAAATTAACTTTTTAGACTCTTTCAGGAACACTATCAGAGTGTGAAATGGTTTGGATCAGGACAGACATCTTGTTGGTCCTCATCTGGGTCCAAAATGTTTGTTTAAGTTATCAGCAGATGACAAAAATGGCCGCTAGCAAGACTTTAAAATGTGTACTTTTGACTAACAGTGATGACACAGATGAAATACCTCATATTGTGGCATTTCATCAGGGTCAAAACTGTTTGCAAAGACGAAAATCGAACTTCAGAGAAAGAAAAACATGTACAATACTAAAGGGTGCTAAGAAAGCTTAATTTGTTCTGCAGTTCATCATAAAATTTCAAATCATTGAAAAGGAAATGATGCTGCAAAAAATGTAATTTTTATAAATCTGTCGTTGCCTGTGGTTTTTTATAACATTTGACATTGTGTCTGGCATAAAATGTCATTAAAAATATATATTTTCTATGGGTACCGTCTTTCGAACGTTCTGGAAAATACCAGATTTTGTGACATGGCTGTTTTCAGCCTTACTGTATAGGAAATGTCCCAAAGGCTTATATATAAGATAACATGACCATGGTGGGTTTCTTAACCAATAAGGAAAGGTTCTGATCTCTAAGGTCATTGGCATGGCAATAGTTTCTTATCGCAAGGAATCAGTTAGGGGAGGGGGGGGGGACTGGGGCAAAATAGTCACCCTGAGGGCCAAAACTTCCCCCTAAATGGGACCCCATGGAGATGTGGGAGTGTCCCTAAAAAATATATAAAAGTAGTTTTTTTTTAGTAATTTCATTCAGTTATATCACAAACGCAAGCTGTGGTGACAATCTACTACCACTGCATCTTCTTTCTCCATCTATATAATGGCAATAGTATGTGTAATGGCTAATTTGCTTTTAAATTGACAGAAAATGCTGTAATTTAGCGCTATAACTTCTCCCTATCTGACTGTCACTTCTACCTAATTTTCCTGACGAGAGAAGTCACTTCTCCCTACTGTCAGGGCCCAGCTTGAACCCTGTAATATCGCATACCCTAATTTTGCTCCTCATGCCCAAAATTTTCAGTGAATGCATATAAGAATGGGGTACTGCTTTTTTGTTGAAGACTATGTTTTTTATTTAATATATGTATCCCATTGTTTATTTCTTTTCAAGCATGTCCACTATAAAGAATATCAGTGTCATTTATGTTATTCAATGCACTATTACTTTACTAACAGCAGTGTTGTTCCTAAGGATACCCTTTTAAGATCACATTTGTGCCTAGGTCAAGATTTCTGGTGGACACCAGTATCCCCCTACCTGAATTTCAGAGGGACATTTTGCAAATTCTGGGGGACACACCAATCCATCTGATTTTTACCTGTAAAACTGAAAACAGTTTTCTGGAAATTTTTGTTCATTTTTATTTAAATTTTAGCTTGATGTGGATAGTTTTGGCTCAAGAAGGGGTGCAGATTACAGTGAAGTAGTTTCTACATTGCCGTAGTTTTGAATTCCCCAGCAAATTTTCTATTTCTTCATTTAAATAGCTTTTTCTTGCCTTTAGCTGAATAAAATTTGCTTTTTCGGCCATTGTTGTATATTGGACTGGTTGAAAAATCAATATTCAATGCAACATTTATCATCAATAAATACATGTGCACAGTCTAAATTGTGCTTTTTTACTCCCCTTTACTGGAATACGCTAAATACAGAAATGGGGTTTAAACAGCGAAAAATCGGCGGATTTTTCAAGGGCGCGCCTGTAGGCCGGCACTGGGTGCATTTTTAAGGGACATCGACAGTAAAATGGCACATCACTGTAACAGGAAAGCAATTTTATTGCGGAACAATTTTTTTTTAACACCCTTTATTTGAAAATTATAAATTGTGGCCCCTCAATATTTACAACCGTCCTTCCTCAATATTTACAATGGTACAATGACTTAACTAGATCAAACTTTATGAAAAAGTAAATTAGTCTACAATTTTTCTAAAGCTATGAATACTTTCAAATCCATCAGTTTTAAAATTAGCTTTTGGTGGCTCAAAAGAATCTTCTCATTGAGACATATTAAACATATGTTTTGGTTGAGAAACGAGAAAAAAAAGAAGAAATACGGGTCAAAGTTGTAACGGACACACAGACGGCAAAAGGACGGACAGACAAGCCCAAAGCAATATGCCCCTTAAACTTTTCGAAGTTGGGGGCATAATAAATAAGCAATTACCTCTTTCTGTATTAGGTATACCTAGATCAACAGTCGGTATAGTTTTATCTTCTACTAGGAATAAACAATATAGGAATATAAATTACCTCTTTCTGTATTAGTTATACCTAGATCAACAGTTGGTATAGCTTTATCTTCTACTAGGAATAAATTAAGTAGGAATATAAATTACCTCTTTCTGTATTAGGTATACCTAGATCAACAGTTGGTATAGTTTTATCATCTACTAGGAATAAACAATATATGACTAGAATTGTTTTTCTACGAAAAAACAGATGTCTCCCCACTTTTGATGTCAAAAGCATGAGTCATTAAATACAATTTCAAACAGAAACATTAAATACAATTTCTAACGGAAATTCTAGTTATTTCAAGCAGACATTCAGCTCGTATCTAGTAAAGATATCTGTCAATGTAGTTAACTATTGCACAATCATAACCTGGTATAAAATAGTCATAGATAATTGTTTTTGTGTTGGACAAAGTTCCAAGGGAAATAACTCAAAAAGTATAAACGGCAGAGTTACCGTTCTTGCACTCTGCACGTCATCTCACGCTGATTGATATTCATATAAAGTTTTGTGAATATAGCTTAAGTGGTTTTCAAGTTATAGAGCGAACACGATTTTTTTTATGCACAAAGTTCCAAGGGAAATGACTCAAAAAGTATAAAAGGAAGAGTTACCATTCTTGCACTCTGCACGTTATCTCATGCTAATTGATATTTGTATAAAGTTTTCTGAATATAGATTAAGTGGTTTTCAAGTTATAGAGCAGACACGATTTTTGTGTTGCACTAAGTTCAAAGGGAAATAACTCAAAAAGTATAAACGACTGAGTTACCATTCTTGCACTCTGCACGTCATCTCATGCTGTTTGAAATTTGTATAAAGTTTCGTGAGTATAGCTTAAGTGGTTTTCAAATTATAGAGCTGACACAATTTTTGTGATGCACAAAGTTCAAAGGGCAATAACTCAAAAAGTATAAACGCCAGAGTTACCATTCTTGCACTCTGCATGTCATCTCATGCTGATTGATATTTGTATAATGTTTCGTGAATATAGCTTAAGCGGTTTTCAAGTTATAGAGCGGACACGATTTGTGACAGACAGACAGACAGACGGACAGACAGACGGACAGACAGACGCCCGGGGAAAACCAATACGTCTCCCGACCCTAAAGGGGGGAGACAAAAATATAAATTACCTCTCTCTGTATTAGGTATACCTAGATCAGCAGTTGGTATAGTTTTATCTTCTACTATGAATAAATAAAGTAGGAATATAAATTACCTCTTTCTGTATTAGATATACCTACAGCTGCTTTCCAAAATTTTTATAGATAGCGATTTTTGTCATAATTATTTACATACCCAATACTTGTTTGAGAGTTTGTAATAAACGCGTGCTTTGTTTGAGATATGATTTATTTATGCTCCTGTATGCACGACATATCTAGTTATAGTGAGCAAAATATGGATTGTTTTTGCAGATGTTTCGCATCAAGTTTTAACTTCTAAAAAGTTGATCATATTTTTAGCAAATCAAAGTTGCTTATCAAAACTCTATTTTGAATTATGAGATAATAAGGAGAGCAGCAAAGAAAACTGTGGTGCGAATCTATAAAGTCATGTATACGGTGCATTGTGAAAATACTTTAAGAATTGAAGCTATTGAGTGAATCAACAATGAATCACTTGATTGACTTCGGTGTATGTGCACTAGTAGGTTGCACAAATATTATTATTTTACATAATTACTTTTAAAAGATAGTTTAAGTGCATTTTGGGTGTTCAAATTTGATGCTACATAGTGAGAGCCCAATTATTAGGAGAAAGACCAAAAGGAAAGTACAGTACTGACAAACAGTTAAATGGACCAAGAGGGTTTGAAATTGTATTGAAATTGAGAAAATGTCATCTTTTTAGATGAATCCACACCCTTAACCTATTTCTTTTGCAAACCTATTCCCATCTGGCGTCTGAAACATTAACAATTTTATCCACATCACATTGATAGATGGGTAACAATCCAGTGGGGTCTTATTGAGGGGACTATCTCGTAACTTTTAAAGGAGTCTCTCAACTTAAGCTTGTTAATGAAACAATCAGCAGTAAGGCATATCAGTATAATATTAAAAGCGATATAAAAATTCCTATATGAATGCACTATACCCCAAGCGTTCAACAAGATAACACACCTTGCAATAGCTCTTTAAAATATTCATGCGTGATTCATATTGGAGTTCTATAATCTTTTTTGATATAATCCTGATATGCCTTACTGGTGATTGTTTCATTAACAAGCTTAAGTTGAGATACCCCTTTATAAGTTATGAGATAGTCCCCTCAATAGTGGATTTTTACCCATCCATCAATGTGATGTGGATAAACTTGTTTGTGTTTCAGACACCAGATGGGAATAAGTTAGCAAAAGATATAGGTTTAGAGTGTGGATTCATCTAAAAAGGTTACATTTCCCAATTTAATACAATTTCAAACTCTCTTGGCCCATTTAAGTGCCGGTTCAGATAAAAATCATGCAGGTGACTCCACATGATGGTCAACCAATTTGGTTGATTTTGATATCACAGAAAGGTTATGATAAAAGAACAAGAAAAAATATTTTTATTTTTTATTGTTATCATTTCGGTAACCATGGCAACGGAAATTATTATTTTAGCAAAAATGGGACAATAATCGACTGAAATTGCCCTATTTCAGTCAAATATTACATACAACTGCCTTCCAGCATAAAGAAAAAACACATATAATACAAACATATGACACAACTTTTACATTTTAAGCCAACCTATCAATTGAATTAATTGCTTATGTTGTTGCCATGGCAACAAAGAGTATACCACTGAAGAGCAAAATTCAAAAATGGCATTTTTAGGGTTTTTGAGGTCAATTTTTGGCAACTTGTGTAGATTGATATAGATATGTCTTATCATTATACATAAAGAGCAACTCTTGTTTGGTGTTATTCAAAAATAAAATGCTATGCAAAATCATATGCCTAGTTGCCATGGCAACAAATAACACACTACCAATGACATTTTGCCTAATTTTGCTATTTTAGCCATTTTGAGATCAATTTTTAGCATTTTTTGTAACTTGGTACAGTTAGTTCATAACATCATATTTATAGTTTAACTCTTGTATTGCATGATTATAAAATAAAACACTTTGCAAAATCATATGCCTAGTTGCCATGGCAACAAATAACACACTATCGAAGAAATTAAGCCAAATTTTGCTAATTTGGCAATTTTAAGATCAATTTTTAGCAATTTTTGTACCTTGTTACAGTTAGTTCATAGCATCATACTTAGAGTGCAACTATTGTATTACCTGATTCAAAAATAAAAATATTTGCAAAATCACATGACCAGTTGCCATGGCAACAAATAATACACTATCGAAGACATATGGCCTAATTTAGCTATTTTAGCTGTTTTAAAATCAATTTTTAGCAATTTTTGTAAACTGGTACTGTTAGTCAATGGCATCATACTTATAGTTTAACTCTTGTTCTGCATGATTCAAAAATAAAATACTTTGCAAAATTATATGCCTAGTTGCCATGGCAACAAATAACACACTATCACAGAAATATAGCCAATTTTTGTTAATTTGGCAATATTGAGATCAATTTTAAGCAATTTTCAGTTGTACCTAGTTACAGTTGGTTGATAGCATCATACTTAGAGTGTAACTCTTGTTTTACCGAATTCAAAAATAAAAATCTTTGCAAAATCACATGACTTGCTGCCATGGCAACAAATAGTACACTATTTAAGACATATAGCCTAATTTCGCTTTTTTAGCTTTTTTAAAATCAATTTTTAACAATTTTTGTAAACTGGTAGAGTTAGTCAATAGCATCATACTTTTAGTTTGACTCTTGTTTTGCATGATTAAAAGTAAAAACATTTGCAAAAAATCATATGTGGAGTTGCCATGGCAACAAGTATTACACTATCGAAGACATATAGGATAATTCTGCTACTTTAGGTATTTTGAGATCAATTTGGCATTTTTTGTAAACTGGTAAAGTTAGTTCAAAGCATCATATATGTTAAACAACTCTTGTTTTACATGATTAAAACATAAACTGTTTTGCAAAGCACATGCCTTGTTGCCATGGTAACAAATTGTACACTATCAAAGATAAAAGGCCTTATTTGATATTTTCAAGCACTTTGATATGAGCCATGGCATGTGATAACCAACAATGTGGCATTTTGACAAGTGTAGACTGAGATGAGCCTGTGGAGCCTCCTTTTAAGCTTAGAAACTCAGAATGATGTTTGGTCAGTAGCTTAACACTCCTAGAATATTCAAGCGACTAGCAAAGGTTCTGATCAGACTGCGCATATAAAGGGCAGGCTGATCTGAGACTTTGCTGGTCGCACCTAACAGATTGTTGAAAATCTCATTTCACGGCTCATATAATTTTTAGCATTTTTTTAAACTGGTTCACTTGGTTCAATAAGTCAATAGCATCATATTTTAAGTGCATCACATGCCTATGCAGTACATTATTAAACATAGAAAGCTTTGTCATAATGTATGCTTAGTTGCCATGGCAACAAATAACACACTAATAATGACAACAAGCCTATTGTTTTTCTTTTTTAGGTATTTTGAGATCAATTTTAGCAGTTTCTTGTAAACTGGTTCAGTAAGTCTATCGTATCAAAACTAAAGTGCATCTCATGTATTACATAATTCTAACTTAAAAAGCCTTCTCTAATCATATGCCTAGTTGCCATGACAACATATAACACACTTATAAAGACAAAAGGTCAAATTTTGCTATTTTATGTATTTTGAGATCAATTTAAGCATTTTCTTAAACTGGTACAGTTAGTTCATAGTATCATACTTAAAGCGTATCCCATGTAGTACATGATTCAATCATAAAAAAAGCTTTGTCAAATCAAAAGTCTAGTTGCCATGGCAACAAATAGCACTCTACTGAAGACAAAAGCACTAATTTTGCTATTTTAGGTATTTGAGATCAATTTTTAGTAATTCTTTTAAACTGGTAACAGTTATAGATAAGTAAAATTCTTCAGTGTTAAAGTTTTAATATTTTCTTACTCATCAGTTTAAGCATATGTTTTGGATACTCAAAAGAACCTTCTCATTGAGACAGTTCTTTTGAGTACCCACAACAAATGTTTTGGTTGAGAAATAAGAAAAAAAAATTGGTACACACTCTTAACTAAAGCCATAGACATACTATACTATTGTGTTACATGTTCCAATAATAAAGTATTTGCAAAGTCATATATCTGGTTGCTATGGCAACAAAAAAACAAACCACTGAAGATATAAAAAATCAGTATATATATAGATGGTTCAAGATCAATTTACAGCAAATTCTGGGATCAGATACGGTTTTTCTCTAGCATTATGGTCAATTTAACTACATGGTCCAATAATAATACTTTGCTTATTTGTATATTTGGTTGCCTGGTTGCTATGACAGCAACCATACCAATGAAGGAACGGTAAAACAAAAGAGAAGCCATGTGGTCAGGGATGGGGACAACAACAGGATCTGCACCAAAAGCAATATGTCCCCCACCAATATAGCTTTGCACTATACATTGTAATTGCCTATTTAACATAGTCAAGCAGGGACCAATTTAGGGCGAGATATTTGAGAGAATTGCTAAATATCCCTCTGATTTCCTAGGGAATAAAAACTCCGACCATAATGTTACCATAGTAACTGGCACATTCAGATCAGACACAAGATTTTTTTCAAATTATTTGACCTTGAAATTAAATACCCTTTGAATCTGATATATCTATGTGCAAGCTTGTTTCAAATCTATCCATCTATAATGGTGTAATAAAGGAATTTTTCAACTTTCTATGATCTCTTGTGACCTTGAAAATATGTCAAACGTCACCTAATGACCTAGATCTAATCAGGCCTCAAGGTTATAAAACTTTTTTCATGCTCAACTCAACTGAGAGCGAAATTCCAACTGCTCATAAAAAATTAAATACCAACAAATAAAATTTGTTCTTGCTTTAAGTTTCTCAAATGTTAGATTTATCATGCTAATAAATGTTAAAATGCCAACAATTGTTGGCATTTTAACCTTTATGAGTAGGAAAATTTTTGTGCTCTGCTGAGTTGAGCATGAAAAAAGTTTTATAACCTCGGGGCCAGTTCTTACCAATTATTAATGGTATATCTGAGCAAGTTGGGTCTAAACTCATCAATCCCTTATTTTTCAGATAAGATCAAACACTTTGAGGCAGGTTAGAATTCATGGTCAGCTAAGTTTTGCAATTTTGTTACAAGTTATTGAACATGCTACCTGTATATTTCATAGCTAGGTCAAGATAAAACAAAATTTTTGTGAGTAAAATTGTGAATATTTTTCTTATCATTTGTTTTAGGTGCTCAAAACAACACTCTCATTGAGCCGGTTCTTTCAAGCACACATATTCTAAACAAACATTACCTGTTTAAAACAGTTTCCATAAGCATACTTATGTTACAATTTGCCCTTCATCTTCAACCCAACTTCAAGATTTCATCTTTTGGTGTCTCATTGAGATGATTCAATCAGACATTTCTTAAGAAAATAAGTGTAAATCAGACATTTCTTAAGAAAATATTAAGTGTAAATCAGACATTTCTTAAGAAAATAAGTGTAAATCAGACATTTCTTAAGAAAATAAGTGTAATAAGGTCACATGTACCAAAACAGTCTGATTCATACAGTGCATGATAAATGTACAATCAGATTTATACAACATGAAGTCTGGTCCCTAGTCCAGTCAGACTTGACCCCAAATGCTACTCAAGATTGGAATTAAGAAGTATCCATCAATGATGTGTTATTCAATAAACAGGAAGTGCATGTAATACTGACAAAACAAAAACACTGATTGTCATCATTATGGTTAAAATCCAGTGTCAATTTCAGTAGAAAAATGTTTGTAACAATAGTTAAACCTCATTCAGGTTCCTTATAACTATCATCTGGTCTACACTTAAAAACTGTCAAATATTTTCTTGCCTAAATTCAAGGTTAACAAAATTTTCACAGTAAAAATGTAAATATTTTCTTACTCATCAGTTTTAACATTTGCTTTTGGTTCTGAAAAGTCTCAATAAGACTGTTCTTTTGTGTATCCTCATACAATAATGATTTAATTGAGAAAAAAGGAAATTAATTTTGAACTATGCACTATCTTATACGGAAGGATTCATTATTCCACAAAAACTTTGGTGCTCATTGGAAGTGTCTCATTGAGATGCTTCCAATGAGTACCCACAAAAAAATATTTTCACTTAGAACTGTTCTTATCACTTAGATGGAACACAATTGTCGAAACTACATGTAGCATATTTTCTACGTGGCTGTCACCTTCTTGTCCTAAGCCTATTAAAGATTCCTTGATCAACAGCAGGTCTCAGATAGGCTCTCCAATAATCAAAATCTTCTATACCCAAAACTAGTTTTGGCATCATGGGGGCTAAGGTGAGTAGTTTGAAGAAAACTGAGTCTACACTATAAGGACTGCATACTTCATCTTTTTCCCTGCAATGATAAACCAAACAGTAACCATTCAATAAAATGTTGTAAAATTGTATGAAAATATAGGCAATATCCTGAAAGCAAAAAATTACTGAGCCTTTTCAGACTTTTACTTATAATGAAGTCAGGATGGCCCATTCTATAAATTGAGGGGTCCAAGTTATGATTTCCAAAAATTAGTTATTTCTCTGAAGACTGCTTTTGTCTCGGCAACAGTGCAGACCCTAATGGAATGCTGTGTTGTATTGGCATTTCATCAAGGTCTTCACTGTTTGCATTTCATAGAGGTCTTTACTTTTTACTAGCATTTAGGTCAACTTTGAAAATGGCTTTGTTTCTGTTTTTCCAACAATAATAATAACTGGAAATTTATGTGTCAATGTGACAAATATGACCCCTGCCCGGGGCCATTGTTTGTGAAAAAAACATTATTCGTATGAGACCCAGGGTATGTAAGGGACAAACGGACAAGGATGATGTTTCAACTTTTATTATATGTTTGTACTTTATATTTCACACTGGCAAATCTGGGTCTTTACATGTATCAGCAAATGAAGGCTGTTGAAAATATCTTAGTTTAAACAAGATTTTATTTCGAAGATAGAATGCATTAATCAATACTACATTAATATAGTATTAAGTATTTGCTGTTCTGAGTTATCAGCATTTTGTGCAAAGAAAAATGTTTAAAATTTTAGAACTTTTAAGGTATGTTATTCGACCTGATAAGCACATATGCTCATATAAGCACACATTGGGTAATTAAAAAGCTGTTTACACTAAATGAGTTTAGATTTCTAGTCAATCCATTGGTGAAATTTCATTATTAATATGGATTAACTGTGTAGATGGAAAAGAGTATGAATCAAATTCAGATGGCATGAGGCCGTAATATTTTGTTGGGCCTGATCATGGCCCAAACTGTTTGCAAAGGCTTCCAGCAGAGAAAACCAGCAGATAAAGAGTTATTTATGCAATGTACACTTACTTTTGATATATGAGCGCCAACGACTTGTGACAAATATGGTCAACCTCTCTCTAACCAGCATATAGTTTTCGCCATCCAATTAGTATTCCATTGTTCAAGGCATGAAGACAATGCTTAATAAAACCTAAAAAAGAAACAAAGAAACTTTGGAAAAAAAATGCACTATTGGCTGCAAATTAAAGGCTACATCTGATTGGATAATGTCATATAATTGGCGACATTACAACCTGTGAAAAACTGTTGCAAACTCGATGTCATTATGTAACTTATGGATAACAGGATACCAAAATTGAAGCATGAGTATCAGCATAAATGTTGAATGCATGAAAAAGTGTGATATTACAATACATGTAATGCACTGGATCTCCAATGGAGGTCCAGAACATTACCTCCATCCCAAATTCCACCAGTTTCTGCATAACTGAAAAACAGAATGAGCATGAAAATAAACATGTGCATGAAAATGTGGAAAAAATAAAACAAAAGTTATTATGTAATTTCTATATGTCAGGATAGGAGGTCTCATTTCATCCATAGGAATATGACTATTATGAGGCATCATACCTTGAAATAGAAGTGTCAATATATGAATGAAAATAATAATTGTCCACTTCAAAGTATTAGAAATTTCTTTGATAGTGAAATATGCAAAAAGGTTAATTATTTGCAAATGTTCAGACTTAATAAGATCTTGAAGATGGTAATGCATCATGGCGCTTATAGCCAAGGCATTTCTATGAAAAAAAAATAGTGTACCTGTTCTTTGGCATTAACCAGTACTGGGCCTGTAGGGTTGATCTATTGTTTGCAAACAGTCCAGTACGAGCAAACATTTTCAACCCAGATCAGACTGCCCCAAAAGGAAATGGGTCATTACAGTTTTGTATGCTATTGACCTTTCCTTAAGCAACATGTTTCATTTAAAAAATAAATGTTTTAGTGATTTGTCAAGCATCCAATGTCTCGAGTTTGCAAACATTGTAAACCCTGACCAGTTTACTCCATTAGCAGTCTATGATATGGGTGCCAATTTTTGGGCCCTTGATGAAAATAGATGACAAGTGAATTATATAACAAAAAGTGCCACAAGGCCTTAGTTTATCCCCTCTCTTCTTCTTTCAGGGGAGGGGTTGGCTGTCTCTTGATTTTTTTAGAAATTTGGCATAGGTTCCCCTAGCCAGAGCATTTACAGGTTGTTGTTTTTTTTTGAGGGCCTGTAAAAGTGTTGGGTAATTAGACAGAGAACAGGCAAGTTTGGATAGATTTCCCTTATCCTAAAGAAATCTTTCTTGCACTGCTACATGGATAGATTTTGTTTGTAAATTTAAGAAAAATAATAATACCTGCTTTTCTTCAGCACCAGGCCAATGGCGGCCGGATACTCACAGCATTTTATTTTCGTCCGGGGCCCGTCCTGATCGAGCAGATGACAGATATTGCGATTATAGATCCAACTGTGTATAGCACCAGGTTGACATAAAAACTAATCAGCATTCTATTTTTTCAAGGATGTTGGAATGAATATATTATACACCAGTCATTTGTAAACATAGCCCCCAGCCGCTGAGGGGGGGGGGGGGGGGGGGGGATAGCCGGGCAAATGAAAGTGCTGTGCTGTCCAAATAGTGTCCCCACAGTGTTGGGGTTTACGGCATGTTTTGTCCATCAATGCATCAACTTGATAATGAACAGAATAAAGACTTCTAAAAGCTGAGTTTATAACATTTTAAATTTTAGACTTTCCTAAAGTTTAGGCTAGACAGCATTTTATTTCAAACTCAAACAGTCTACTTACGTACCTATGCCTTTGCCGTCGTTGCATATCTGTGAAAGGCACTAGATGCTGGGTAGTGCCAATCGCCTCAATGTACTGTCTTTCCGTATTTTCGTATAAAGCGTTCTCTTCTGCCAATATTTGCTGAAAGCTTTTCAAAAGCTCAACTTGTTTCTCGCTCTCTCCCTCAGAACTGGCACTCGCTTTTCGATGCATATATCTTGTTGTGTCCCAACTATGCTGACCGATTCTTAAATGCTCTGATTCATTTGGAAACTGGGATTAAATGCCGCACTTGCTAGAAAAATACAGCAACATTCAACAATCCGTTAGCCGCGAAATTGCCATTGTTGTTTTGTGCCACATGACGTATCACGTGATTACGTTTCTCATAGCTACAGAGAAAACAGACTGGTTCCTATCCAGTGTAAGTAAAGAAACGGCAAAGCCGTGTACCAAAATCACCCCGATACCCAGGGGCAGAAAACGCTTAATAATTGGACACATACCCATTTTGCAAAGCATTTTATTTCTTTACAACGTAGTTCAATAATTCAGCTTCATGTTCGTGCATGTTACATTGCCGTCCTCGTCTACACAAGTTGCGAAAAATGTCGCTGATTTTCGCCATCTTTTTCCCGTAGACTTTAAGCAAAATGTCAAAATAATGGTCAAAAAATATAAACCCGATTTTCTAAGTAACGCAAATGATTTCAGAAAAAATAAATTAGGAATGAATAGCAGGTCCATATACCTTCCTACTGTGTAATTTTTACTAAAATCTGTTGACCACCATGTGGAAAGAAATTTTGATTTTGCATGAATTTTATCTGAACCGGCACTTAACTGTTAGCAGTATTGTACTTTCCTTTTGGTCTTTCTCCTAATAATTGGGCTCTCACTATGTAGCATCAAATTTGAACAACCAAAATGCACTTAAAATATCTTTTAAAAGAAATTATGTAAAATTAAATAATTTGTGCAACCTACTAGTGCACATACACCAAAGTCAATCAAGTGATTCATTGTTAATACACTCAATAGCTTCAATTCTTAAAGTATTTTCACAGTGCACCGTATACATGACTTTATAGATTCCCACCACAGTTTTCTTTGCTGCTCTCCTTATTATCTCATAATTCGAAATAGAGTTTTGATAAGCAACTTTGATTTGCTAAAATATGATCAACTTTTTTAGAAGTTAAAACTTGATACAAAACATCTTCAAAAACAAGCCATATTTTTACTCACTATAACTAGATATGTCGTGCATACAGGAGCAGAAATAAATTATATCTCAATCAAATCATAAACTAATTACAAACACTCAAACAAGTATAGGGTATGTAAATAATTATGACAATAATTGCTATCTATAATATATTTGGAAAGCAGCTGTAGATCAACAGTCGGTATAGTTTTATCTTCTACTAGGAATAAACAATATAGGAATATAAATTACCTCTTTCTGTGTGAGGTATACCAAGATCAACTGTTGGTATAGTTTTATCTTCTACTAGGAATAAACAATATAGGAATATAAATTACCTCTTTCTGTGTTTGGTATACCAAGATCAACTGTTGGTATAGTTTTATCTTCTACTTCACTATAAAACTCCAGGTTTGTGGTCTCTTTTGCCCAGGTTTTCAACACAACTGGAACTGTAAACAGAAATTACCAAAACATTACTCAAATCTCTGAAGGAATATTCATGTATGTTTCATTAAGTTTCTACAGTCAGTATAATAATCCCCATGTTTTTTTAACAACACGGCCCTAGAGCCCATTGGATGGGCCACTTTTAGCACCCGGGGCATAACTTGATTGAACTCATCTGATAATGGAGAATAAACCCTTTTGTATACTGGAAACCCCTTAAAGGGTAGTTTGGTAATCTAGGTCTGCACTGTTTGCTATAATAAATGCAACTTTCAGCCACTGAAGTACATATCTATTTGGAAAGTCCACCTGTGACCCTTTAAACCATATAATGGACAATCTGATCCTTATTGTAAAAATCCATATTTTCCCAGAATCAAGGATAAACTCTACAAACATGACAGCCAAAATTGCAAGAGGACTGTCTACCTTACAAAGAAATGAAATTAGGAGACTTCTCATTTAGAGCTCTGGCAGCCCATTTGATCGGTGGAGTAGAACCATATGTGAAATTTTGGTAGAGTGCATCCTGAGGAACAATTCTGTTGAATTTGGACCAGTGGTTCACGAGGAAATTTAATTCAACAACATTTTTATCTAGAGCCTGGCAGCCCTTTTGTTCCTAGGAAAGGAACCATTTGTGCACTTTTTGTAGAAGGCAACATGAGGAACAATTCTGTGAACTTATTCTGAATTTAAACAAGGGGTTCATGAGGAAATGACACTTAAAGATATTTCTTATCTAGAGCTCTGCCAGCCCCTTTGTTTATCTAAGCGATACCATTTATGCAACTTTAGTAGAAGGCATTATGAGGAAAAATTCTGTGAAATTATTTTGAATTTAGGCCAATGGTTCAGGAGATGTTGTTTCAAAGATTTCTTTTCTGGAGCTCTGGCAGCCCTCCTGTTCAGTGGAGCTGAACCATTTATGCAATTTTGGAAGAGGGCATCATGGGAAACATTCAAGTGAAGTTATTTTAAATTTGGACCAGTGGTTCAGGATGAGATGTCATTTAAAGAAAAAGTTTACAGACGACGGGGGCCCTGGGGAGGGGTCAAAATCTCAAATGGCATTTAATTTCAATTTACAAAGTCAATTTCTTGAAACTTAGTGTGTGTTTTCACCAATAAAAGATTTAAAACATATCAAACAGGAGTTTTATTCTTTCCCCTGACGTGCCCTAGGGTTGGGACTTAGGGTGCTCGGTGTCATTTTTCCCAACATGCTCATGTGACATATCAAACTGAAGGGGATGGTGAGAAGAAAAGAATACAAGTAAAATTTTCAGCCTAGGGTCAAACTGGTGACCTTGGGGTGGGAACAAACGGTCAAATAATATTCTAATGCACTCAATTTTGTAACGCGACATCGGGTTGGATAACGTCAAAAATTGCGACGGTATATCCTGCGATATACATTGAACTGTCAGAAAAAGTTTGATGTCATTAATTACTTCACATTCCGTTGGATGACGTGCGGCTCTATGCGGCTTGCATCACTCAAATTTGAGACTTAACTGCAGAAATGCATTAGAATGGGGATAAACATATTCAAAATTTTCATTTGGGGAGGTATATTGTTGGATATACGTTCGAAAATCAAGTTTTACAGCTCCAATAGCGCGTCGCCGCAAAACTAAATTTCCGACCGTATATCCGACGATATACCTCCCCAAATGAAAATTATGAATACAGTTATCCCCTAATTAACTTTCTTCGAGGGGGTGGCTCCACACAGGACTTCAGCTGAATCAAACAAGCAGTCAAGGAGGATATGAAAACTAAAAGTTTGATTCAGCTACAACCATGCAACTACCAGCTTAGCAAAATCATAGTTCATGAAATCAAATTTGGGGATATAGCTGTCATGTAAATATAAACAATTTGCCATATAGTGACAGGTATTTTATACTGATTGGCAGTTTGAGATGATGAAAAGAGGAAAGCCAATGGACATGATACTTGTTTAGTGTATATTTCAAAATAGTACAAGGATGTGACTGAGAAATCTAGCCAGGGCTGCCACCACTATGGACTCCTGGGCTTTGTCCATGGCTTGAACACAACTAACCCGACCTAGGTTGACCTTACAGTCACTTCCTTCTTATTGACCCCGTAGTCACTTCCTTCTTATATTACTAAGCAGCTACAATAGCTTAAATGGGTCAAGATGAGTTTTGATCAAGAGGACCACCCCGCAGTCACTTCCTTCTATATTTCAAAATAGGTTTCCTTAATTTCAGTAACATATGTTGTTGGTACACATTGGAATTGCCTCATAGAGGTAATTCCAATGTGCACCTACAGCATATGTCCATATTCCAATGTGCACCTACAGCATATGTCCATTCCATCAATAAATGAGTGTTTTACACCATACACATTTTTTCACAAACCTCTCAACTACTTTTTTATATCTCAGTGTAATGAACATGTAGAAATGAACAAGTTTTTGTGTAGTTTGGCATGCACCTGGATGACAATAATAGATAGCCACTTTCATATTATTGACAACTAATCTTTAGATGTTTCATTGGAATGAAATGCTAACTTGGTGGCTGCCTGGTTGTAAATGTTCATGAATATGATATCTTTCCAAGCAAGGAATTTTTCATAAATTTCTGTATTTCTGTTGTCTGCTGATTTTTTCTTTTCAATATTAAGTTGTTAAAAAGAAATTCTTTCGGGAATACACCCAGAATGTCAAACAGTCTGTACCCAGATTTTGCTCGACATTTTGTTGTAAAAGACATTGGCAGCCACAGGGTTAATGAGGTACCATATCCCAGGCCTAAATTAAAATTTTATTTGCTTCCCCTTACCCGACTGACCCTGAAAAAAGGCCCTACAGTAAATGTTCTAAAAGTTCGTACACTAAATAATGATTATTTTTTCCGCTGTTCGTAATTTTAGAAATTACGTTTCAGAAAAAGTGCTAGTGTTCATAATTTTAGAATGTGGTCTTTAGCATGAGCAAAAACAGTATATAGGCATGTAAAAATGTGGTAGAAACGTGTTGAAAACACGGCGATATGATTCTGCGCTATCTACTCATTTTTCTTTTCAACCCCCGCTAAATTCTTGCAGGCTGAGTCAGTAAACTGTTCAGCGTGTGTGTTAATTACCAAGTCGAGAGCCAGGCACGTGCAAGTTATGTCACGCAATTTACTTACAAATCGTAAAAGTCCACTTATTTAACCTCGGACTACCGATCAATCCCTACACTTTCGTTCTTCCTTCAGAAAACCAAAACACTTTCGCTTGCTCTCCATCTGCGCAAAGCCGTTTATAATGTAATCTCGGCGATCAGAATTTTTTGCAAAGAAACTCTCTCTCTCTCTCTCTCTCTCGCTCTCTCTCTCTCTCTCTCTCTCTCTCTCTCTCTCTCTCTCTCTCTCTAAGTTTGCAAATAGTTTGGTCTTCTCCGACGTCTTGCCAAATCAAGGATACCAAGAATTAATCGTGTAAGCGAACGTTCAACTTTGCGTCCGATGTCTCAGAAGAATAGAATTGTGCCGTGGCATGAAATTTCCAACAATCAGCAAAGCCCCAGATCAGCCTGCGCATATGCACAGTCTCATCAGAGCCTTAGCTAGTCGCTTTAATATTCTATGAGTGTTAAGCTACTGACTGAACATCGTTTGGAATTGGTAAGCTTAAAAGGAGGCTGCACATGCTCGTCTGAGTCTACACTCGTCAAAATGCCACATTGTGTCGCGGCTCAATTTATGATATATTGGCTTCGAGCAGATGCGTACGATACGCTGGGTGGTACATTCATATCTCAAAGAAAAGAAAAAATTCAGACAAGTACCACAAATCAAGTTTTTCATGCATGCAGTGCGCCATTTCATGCTCGAGTTCACTGAAATTGTGTTGCTTTTTCATGCAAACCCATGAAAAGGAGACACAGCTATACAATTATGTTTTGTGTGCTTAGTCCGTTTTCGTGCGCCAAAGCCACCGCGTGCTACCCGAGTCTTAAAACAACAACAACACATGGTCTGATATAGTAGGGGAGCCAGAGATTCAAAAATTGGAAAAATGTGGCCGGAAAGTAGCAAAATTTTAGACTATATCCTCAGTTAGCATTGTGTTTCAGAAGTGTGAAAACAGATATTGCACAAATTTTAAGTCTTGCAAAAGATGTTTATTTATGAGGTAACCATAGCTACCCTCATGCAGGCTTCATGTAGTAGGCTATTCGCTACATTACTGAAAAGAAAAGTTATTTAGACCAGATAGGTCACATTTCCTACTATCTGCATATTGCTTAACAGTAACGTAATTAAAAGAACCAAACTGACAATAAGTTTATATGACTTACGCTTACATAATTGTTGTATACGTTACTTACATTCAAATATATTACTATTGTTTACTTTGCCATGGGCTGCCAAAAGACATATGGAGGGAGATTTTTTGTAAATTTAGATTTTCTTAGCTACTTTATATATTATAAAATGTCTGTTAGCTTTTGATGAACATTTGCATTTACCATGCAATAGCCAAGTCTAATACGTTACCATTAGATAATAAGGAAACTCCTAGTATAGTGTTATTATCATTTGCATCCTTTTCTTCCATATCGTTATGATTGATATTTTAATTAGATGCAGCTTAATAGCAGAACAATAATATTAGTTTAGGCACCTGAAAGTTCTGTTATATACGTTACTTTCTTTTAAAACAATATTTTTGTGCACTGTAATGTGTATATGCGTTCAAACAGTTAGTAGGTGAAAATGAAATTGACTACCATCTTAGTGCTCAAAATTAGATTGGAAATATTGTATTTTTAAACATTTAATATGAATGAGATGCAACATCAACAGAATCATATTTGGTTTAAGGGGAAAAACTTGAAAATAAAGCACAAAAATACCATTAAGTATATGTTTTAGGAATCATATAAATAGATAATTGATACCTATTCATTATTCATAACTAATTGTTTCAAAAAGCTTAAATGATTCTTTAAAAATTGTTCCACTACCATGTATTTGCTTCTTTTTACACATTAAATGGCGTTAAATGACATATACAATGTACATGACATTTTCTTTCACCGTCAACAGCTCAATGAATAAATAAAAAGCACTCAGTAACATAGTCAGATCCATCATACATTGTAAAAGCCATCAAATATATGCATTTATAACAGTTATTCGTTACAGCAGCTATATTTAAAACAATAAGGCGGCACAACATATACCTTAAAACTGTAAAAAATGTAAGATATTCCAAGCAAAAGTCCAAATCAAGAAGTGAAACATTAAAGATACCTGCATCGGTGTCATATGAAACAAAACTGAAGTTTGTGGAAATCGTGATGATTTCTGTCTCTGATTTAGCATCCGCCTTAGCTATTCTTGGGGTTATAATATTTTAGTATCTACAGCGTGTCCGCTTTGGAAAAAGAGTATTATTTAAGGTGGTAACATATATAACAAAAATATGAAGATCGTTACTTTAATCACGGTGTTGCCTGGCTCTACACGTTTGTGAAGCAGTGAAACAGGACAGCATTTATTCTAAATTACCATTTTAATACTTTAGAAACAGACACATGTCTGTTAATAAGTTGGAAAAGCTCCCCGGCATTGTTAGTATTGTAGACATTTCTAAATGATTAGACTTCGATAATCAGGACCTTGAGCAAACAAACTTTCTAGAATAGCACTTGATTGATCATATGTTCCACAATGTTTGCAGACTTTTGCCTTTTAGCTATAGAGATTATCAGCATACGTGATAGAATCTGCTTTAATGTTCGTTTTATTCAGCAGGACACTACTTATTTTTACACTCACAATAAGTAATCATAACAACCTCATTCAGTCCTTAAAACTAACTAATTAATACCCATAAAACATGTACCAACTTGTTAAACGATGCTTTATTTATGGTATATTGGTAGATCATGTAATAGAAACAAAATCCATACTTATGCTACTGTCAAAGAATACTTTCAGATAGTATACTTAACAAATGCTATGCTGTATCGTACGTACATATGGTGCAATTGGCAATAGAGACAATGTTATCACTATCTGAGATGTATCATGATACTTTTACAAATCGAAAGAAATACAATTTCTTATGCAAACGATTGATAAAAAAGAGCGACAGACAGATTAAACATGCATGCATACTATTTGTTAAGTTTACTTTGCATACTTTCTTAGCATAACATGTAAATCTATTACTTTTGTAAGTAATGATACTAACTATTGTATCTTCTCTATTGTCCATATAATTATTATTTTATTATCACAGTAGATAATATAATGTATGCCTTTTTGTCTCTGTACCCTGATGTGTTTACAACTCATCAATTATTTAACCCACATAAAAGGAATCAACTGACAGGATACCTGCAACAGTTTGTTTAAAATGGAGTCCAATGACTGCTGTGGCATTATGATAGAACTTAACATCAGCTATATTAGCACTAATTGCTTAAACTAAGTTTGATCTTATGACTGCTATTTTTACTCTAAGATATTGCTATTCCTATCAACATTCTGATTAACGTAAATTATCTTTTAAACGGTAATTTTAATGTGCCCAAGTTAAATTTGGCTGAAGCATTTTTTCTCTGTTGAAATTTTATAAAGTAATTTGGTATCGTACATTACAATGGAAGAAATCTAGATTTCTTGGATATGATCACTGCCTTGCCATGTAAAACCCATCCTTATGGATGATTTTCCCAATTTCAACGGCAATAACTCATTTTGATTAACCCATTCAGTTTTAAAATTTGCATTGCTTTGACAAATGATTAGTAGTGTTAAGTTAAAAGGACTATCAGTTTCATTAATCAAACAATGAAAGCCGTGTGAAATGAGCTAAATTAAAGTTCATAATAAGAATAAATTTAAAAGTCACCTTCTGAGTTTTGATATATGCATAAATAGATGTGGCTTAAATAGTTTGCATAACAGAGCCACTCTCTTAAAGAATAAATGATAACAAACACTTATGTTTCCTTAAATTTAATGTAACGGAAACAACATTTTATTTTATATATTCATAAAAGTGATGCTGTCTAGATTGCCAGCAAACATCTTCTTTCTATAAGTGAACATGACTAGGAAATGTCACAACCACAGACTCCTGACTGACCCACTGCACCTTAAGGAAGGGACACGGAACACAGATATCTACAATATAATTAAAGTGAAGCAACCAGCTCTCTTCCTTGTCAAGATGATTGCTGAACTAGAAACAAATTAGAAAACAAAGGCCGATACAAAACTCCCACAACCAATAGGAACAACAACAAACAAAGTTTCCAACATCCACACATCATTTCAGAAATTATTAGATATTTTATCATAAATGAATCTGATTTTATAGAACAGATATGTTATTTACTATTTTATATATTGTGATGAGTGTGAACAGGTTCGACATAAAGCTTTGGCTGCTTCTGAATAGCTTATTACATTGTTTTGTTCAGTTAAAAGAAAAAAATGTGCAAATATCTAATTTTGTTTTAGGTTTTCAGACTCAGTTAAAAATGGAAAACGGTTGAGACAAATATATAATCATGATATATAATTCGTTTATTTAAAGTTATATATGTTACTTTAGCAAATTTGACTGAACAAGCGAAAGGGAATGTATTCTAGTTGAGATGTTGCATCAGACTTATCATTTTATAAGTTTATAAATTACATAACATAACATAGAAAATTAGCAAACAATGTGTTTTGTTTTTAAGTCAAGAAGTATACCATTTCTTAAAAGAAAAAAATATAACCATATAACCAAAGTCTCCTAATAAGTACTGATAACTTCTTCTTTTGGAACAAAGGCTCTTTTAATGTCTATCAAACACAGCCCCCCCCCCCCTTTTTAATGAAATAAACTTTCCAGTGATGTATAATTTAAGCTATTAAGCAATGTGTGTTTGTCTTCAACTTTGTTTTATACGTTACATATTGAAAATCGAACAACAAAATGATATTTTACCTCAGAAATGCTGTTAAGTATTACTCTAAAGTCGGTAATATCAAAACAATTATCATAAGGTGTTTAAAAGCTAACAGAAAAAAATTGCATGTTTATTTTCAAACTTAAGAGGTTCTAAACTTATATAAAGTTTATCTATGGTCATCTAATTAAACAGCTTATAACTGACAAAGTATTTATGTTAGAACGTATCTGTTTGCAGTTTTGAAAAGGTCAGATAACGTTCTTTTAAATGCATGTTATCCTGAAGTTAAACACATATTGAAAATTTTGTCAAATGAAACGTTTTAACAAAATATCAATAATTTTAAGGGTATAGTTGAAAATGTAACGTAAATGACATTTTAATAGACACAAACAACTTTTAAAAACATCAATATGTGTAGAGAATAGCATGTTCTTACAGATTGCATAAATGTTTTGTTTATTTAAACATTTCAACTTCTACCTAAATAGACTTCATTACATATTTTTGTTTTCAAGAAAATGAGGGGTAACGTATTAAACACACTGTTACAGGTATGTTTGCAAGACTTAAATTGAATGCAATATCTGGTTTCATACTGCCTATACTATGTACTAAAGGATAAAACAAGTGAAAATTCTGCTAAAAAGGGGGCATACCTAAATGCTTATTTTTGACATTTTTGAACCCTGGCTCCTCGACTAATAGCCGGCTTCTTTGATCTCAAACACACGTCCGTGAACCATTACCCTGTCCTTTTGTCTGCGGCTGATATACTATTAGCAGTGCTGGACCCAGCCCCCCCCCCCCCCCCCCAAGAGGCTGTGACAAACTAATTTTTAGCGGACAGTTTGGGCCCAGATCTGGCCCGACAAAATGTTTAATGTTTTGTTCTAGAAACAAAGATGCTGATAAGACTGCATGTGCGGTATGCAGGCTGATCTTCGCATGTAACATAGTCGGGGTACATACATCTACAGACGTGTGGTAAATAAAGCGATTTCTGAGATGTCAGGCGCTGGCGATTTTCCGCGGATGCGCAGCTTCGTCTAAGCCTTCGCTGCTCGCATAGCTGACTTATTTCATGAAATTAAATATGTAAATATTAAATTCATCAAGATGCAGAATCGTGCTACAATCAATTTATTTCTTGGTACATGTATGTGCGTCTGCGCATACATTATACCGGTAATGCACTCGTAGGACCCTCCATGTGCAGTTTCATGAGGTCAAACAGACACGCCACGATCGGCTCAACAGTTTGTTAAAATGTTCCATTTTGAGGAATTTGATGTTTTTGATTGATAGGAATAGCCATTATTACATGTACTTAGAAAACCGCTGACAAGTATTTTAAAGTCAACATACGTAGATGTCTAGAAGAGTCTTCATCCACTTTAAACTTTGTTAGTGAACGAGACCCTGGCAAGATTGTGCAAACACACATGCTCTCCTGAGTCTTCACTGATCACATCTGTCATAAGTACCAAGCTCATATGGGGCTCCGCGCAAGTTGATTTCATGATCGGGTCCGAGCTGTGTTCAAGAAAAGAGCACACGCATAGAATTATATATATAGAATGATAGAAGTGCCCTCTGTGTCGCACGCGACTTGCACATATTGCCAAACTGGGAAATCCTTTAAAATGCTTAAAAGGGAGGGGAGGGTAGGGGGTTTCAGTCGGATAACCTGAGAATCACACATATTTAAGCCTAAGTAAACTCTCTCTCTTCGGGGCTGGTATTTTAGAGAAAAAAACGAGTATGAGTCACAGCACACTATGCGTGTGTCAACGTGCATAATTCACGTGCAATAAGCTGAATCGCGGCCTTTGGTCAGTAATAAATAATGATCTCAGCCATTTGGGTGGATACATATACTCAATAGGGTTAGTCAAAGCAGTTTCGGAATCGTTACAGGAACTTGTCCGTGCATCAAGTTCATCAATGCTGGTGACCTTGAATAATGTATAACGTATAACGTCGCACGCTGGCATGCGAAATAGAACGCCACATGCCAGATTACAAATCTAAGTAGATTGGCACATTCCAAATGTCGCTACCGCTCACGTGCTGTACAGTAGAAGTATACCGAACACAGATGGGACAAACAGATTAACGGACATCTATTTACCGCCGAAAATAACGTGTGTTCGTAATTTTAGAAATTCACTTTTCCGAAAAAGGGCAGTGTTCGATTTTTTAGGATGTTTTAAAAATTATTTTTGGCGATAATTTTAGGTGTTCATAATTTTAGAGTGTTCGAAATTTTAGAACATTTACCGTACTCAAAAAAAATTATTCCAATTTTCAGTTGAGAATATTTTATTTTAAATTTCATTGCATCTCGAGAGAATTGTCCAATGTTAACAGTGTTATCTTAGCAAATTGTTTGTGTATTTAAGAATTTCTAGCGATAAGGCGAGCAATCTCCCTAAACGAGACGTTCGTTTTATTTTGTTGAAATAACGACTGGAGAAGCTAGGCACATTCAACAAATAAATATAGACGAGCCGTCGATGCACCATTGCCCCCAATTTGTATATTTAAAACGGGGTTTCCTACATGCATGTAATAACTCTACTTCTTATTGAATGATAATTTATTTCGATCATCAACTGTGCTTGTTATTCAGTAACATATATGGGAACTAGACCGTTAAACAGGGAACCACGCTATGTACAGTAAAACTATTTATACAGTTGATGTACAATAAAAACGACCATTTTGCAAAGTGGTCTATTTTTGGCAGATATTTAATGCCTTCTTTCGCTTAAACAACCCCTTTCCCCCCCTAGACCCAAGATGCCATTTACATATGTTATATATTTAAATAGCAACATTTAATTGTCCAAAGGGCATCTTGGGTCTAGGGGGGGGAAAGCATCTAAAAACAAACTGAAAGACGCCAGTTTCATCTTTTCAATGACAAACGTCACAATTTTAAGTATATTTCGTACGCATGCGCAGAAGGAATACCGCAAAGTTTTGAAAATGAAGGGCACTTATATCCTTAATATTTTAGCACTTTTACTTTTTGAAAACCTGCACAGGATTTACTAACACTATCGTATAAACGACACCCAGTCTAAAGACGTAAAATGAGGGGTGGGAGTAGAAGGCACAAGTTTTCACGGCTTTGTAAATGGTGGATTGCTTTGAAACCTATTTTGATGCTTTCTATGCATATTTTACTACCGAAACAGTCCAATTTTAAAAATATTAGGGCAATTTGAAAATTTAGGTTTTGTAATCATGCCAACTAGGGAAAATATACGCCTTATCGCTAGAACTCCTTTTATTGCCTATAGTAGGACTATACAGTAAAACCTGCCTAAAACGGCCACTCAAAGATATGCGCAAAGGTCGTTAAGACAAATGGGCTCTAAATGCAGGTCGAAAGTATTGCAGAATGCTCCCTGGGAGCATTCTGCAATACTTTAGACCTGCATTATGCAATGTCTTTTTTTGGGTGGCCTCTTAAGACTGGTTTTACTGTATACAATTAAGTTTAATGGGTATCCAATTTGAGATTTTTAGTTAAAAAAATAAGTTTCCTACCGACCGACCCATACAGGTAAAACAAGGTCAGGTAAGGGGAAACAAAAATATTTTTAAGGTTGGCCCCATGTGTTGGCTCTGCCCCCACCCATAATAAAATATTTACCTCTGTCTGTATGATATTTTTCGCATGTTTTCACTGCCACGAATAGATCATCATTGTTGATACCAGGCCCCTGAAATGTACACATTTTTCTATAATAAGCCATAGATTGAAAACAACATTTTTTAGAGAATAAAATTGTGAGTTTTTCTTATCCATTAAGTTTAACATATGTTGCACCCACAACATATGATTTGGCTGAGAAGTCAGAAACCTAATTCTTAATTATGCACATTCAACTATTTCAGAGCCAAATTTATATGATAATGAAAATGCATTTGCCAGCGTCAATCTTACGAGGGGCATTTGGAAAGTTCTTAGCATGGTCTTTAATCTCAGTAACAGATTTACAAACCCTATCATGTTTGGCATCATTTTAAAGAGCCATCTTTTCTCTATGTTATAACACAAAGTTCATGAAGATATTATAATGCAGACGCAAAAAATATTATTGTGAATACATGTACGGTTTGTATACTAGAAAACGCAAAATTTCAGTGGAAAATATAACATTTTACCTTTTGAAAAGTGTGCAGAACATTAACTATAGTTCATGAAATAAAACACTTTTGTACCATTTGGTAGGCCACAAGCTGGTAGAGTTATTATACCATTGATTACCAAGTTAGATGTTTGTAATAACTGAATAACGGAACAGCAATACCAAAACCGTCTAAAAAAACAAAGCAATGCGCTAATTTTTTCAACTAAAAATGGCATGTCGAAATGCATATATTTTGAAAATATATAACCGACAGTAGTTTATAAATGCCTTGCGTTGGCATTTTTGTCAAGCACACTTTATGTTCTTTGTATTGAAACCAAAATAAATTTTGTAAACCAGTACAAAAGGAAGATAGCTCTTATTATCTTCCCATGGAACAGAGTAAGTTTAGCTATGCGTTCACATTCTGGTTCATTTCTATTGAAAACGGTGCCAAACAAAAAAGTAAAAATACCATGAGAGTAGAAATCAATCAACTTTGTGATGGTTAAAACGATACCATGAGAAGTTCTTATGTCATCGACAAAATGTGAGAGGTTAGGTTACCCCACCCACTTCTTTAAAAGTAGGGGTAGTGTTATTAGGAATAATTTTCCTGAATACAGAACTAAACAAGCCACACTTTTTGTGCGACGAAATGATTGTTATGCATTGTTCCCTACAAATAAAGCAAAACATATACTCAATAAGCATTTTTCGTGCTTCTGAAGTGACACAATTTATAGTAAAAGTAAAAAAAAATCGAAAAAAAGACCCATTTTTGAAAGTTTACCATTTCTCTATTAGTCAACATTTCCCAAATGTAAGGATGGTAGTCGTGCAAGAAGTGATCACATAATATAATTTAATAAAAAAATAAGTTGGCACCAAATCGTTAATTTGTCAAATCAAGATCGCAAATAAGGTCCTCAATTTTCCTTCGATTTTTTCCAAGAATTTTGCTTAAAATTTCCGCCAGTATATAAGCCCCTACTCATTTTGAGCATGCCCTGCACGTGCAAGCCAAGTCCTTTTTCGACAAAAATTAAACCATCAAGTAGCCGTTGAATTCTAGCGTCCAAAAATATATTACTTGATACCATTTTATCAATGCATTGTGGAGTTATGATGATACCATGCTAAGAACTTTCCAAATGACCCTCGTATTTTATGCAAAAACAAAAAAATGGAGTTTCTGTTGTTTTGTTAATAACTTTGTAACTAATTTATCAGTATTATTGAATTTTGTAATGATGGTCAAGTCTTAGATGCTCTGTAAAAAATATGGTTCTATCAAGGTCAATGTCATTCAGTTACTTTGACCTGAAAACCCAGCAAATGCTAATATTAGCTGAAAGTGAAAGCAAATCATCAACATATTAACAATGCAAACATTCTTTTGTGAATTATTTGTGTTATTTATGACTTGTGTTTGTCATGCTTTTGCGTCCGTTCATTGCTGCCTTGTGGTCACCTGCTGTAAAAGGACTGACCTTTTGGCTCTCGTTTGTGATGTTTAATTGTGTTTTGTCACTTTTCAATGTGGTATCATGGGTCAGATGTGTTACTTGATTGTACTGATTCCGGATCTTTGCCACTTTTCTTACATTCATTGTTCTTTTGATAATTGTAAGGACATCAACAACAATCAAAACTTACAAAATAAAAATATTGCTAGGCTTCATTGAAAGTTTCATCATTCAACAGAAGTTCATACATGCATTGGCCTAGATCCCATTACGCAGTTATGCACATGCATAGAAAAAATAGTGACATTCAAATATGGTCACCTAATGTGGTAAAAGTGATTTATCACACACATAAGGAACTGCTCTTAAAGGAAAGAATTTGGTCCCTCTTGGAGCAAATTCTTTTCTTTAAGAGAAGTTCCCATTTTGAAAAGGGACGCAATTGAAGAGAATCACTGGTTGATCCAGTAGTCTCCCTTTGATGTCCGTACATTTTTCAGTGTTCTGGCTACACCATTGTATATGCGTCACTGCATGCAGCTCATTTTGTCATAATTCCAACTCAATGTTTTTATCCTTTTTTCGGCGATTTTGATTGGTCCGTTGGTAAAATTAAATGGTTTTTACACTTCAATAAAAACCCGTGCGTATGAATATTTGATATCTGCCTTGATTTCACAGTGCTAATAACGAACTGTACATAAAACTTCGAGCACAAGTGACAAGTAGGGTACCCTCTTGTTGTGTCCGAGATAAAGCATTCACCAGATTAAATATAGTTAAACATGTTGAAAGCTCTTTTTAAAAACCTTACACCGTATGAGGACCTGCATCTTCAAAGCAGCAGGAGGAACTCTAAGAAATGAACCTGATGACGTGGTTATGTGACGTCACTTTAACAAAACAGTCACGCCATCGAAGAGAATCAGCATCAAAACAATGGCTACGTCAACAACGAAATGTTTCAATACAGTTTGACAGTGTCAAAAGGTTAACGCTTAGGTCCTAACTAATGTGGGGATTTTAGGCAGGGACTTGTGAAGGTAAACTTGCGCTTTTTAAAACCTGTCATTCTGTGAAAGGGCCGTAATCTAAATATTCTTCAATGAGCCCAGCAAGCTAAAGAAAACCATTAAAAAAATGAGTTTTTTGAGCTCATACTCATATACTCGCTCCAAATAGAGTGCAATTTTAAACATTATTTAGCAAAACTAACTTTTGAATTGACATAATTTTCAAAATGGCTGCCCCATCTTTCATAGACAGCAGTTACGAACTATTTTCCTTCTACGGGCTTTTAAATTCGAAATGTTGTCAACAACCCTTTACAAATGTGCTGTTTTGTTCCAAAGTTGGAATTATAAGGAATGAAATTTATTTTTTTGGTTTTTATCCATGTGTATCGATAAAAACCAAAAACTAAAATTTCATTCCTATAATAAACCAACACCTCATCAATAATATTACCAAATCAATTTTGGCAAAAACTTTATTAGGAAAATAAACCAAATTAACTAAAGCAATATTTTGATGTAAACACAAAATACCAAAATTGCCTGTGCACTATAAAAAATAGAAAAGAAAGTCAGTGTCTTTTAGGGAAGTACTTGTGTAAGAAACATACTCACCTGTACATGGGAAAGTTCAAAATATCCAAAATCCTGAACTTAAGAAACTCATTACTTAAAACTTGCAATATGCTTATAAACCTATAACAATATCAAGTTTGAATGATAAATTGTCTTTGGGTAAACTGAAAACGTATCAGAGAAGCTATTATAATTTGCTTAATTCAGCATTTTGAGGCCGACTTTCTTTGGAAAAGTCGGCCACAAAATTCTGAATTCAGAAATAATCCTGAAAACTTTCACCCATGCCAGTATAACAGATAAGAGCTGTAACATGAGAGTTCCAACAATGTGATATGTGCGACCAGCAAAGGCTTAGACCAGCCTGTGCATATGCACAGTCTGATCAGAGCCTTTGCTAGTCGCTTGGATGTTCTATGACTGTTTGGCAACTGACCGAACATTATTTGGCGTTTCCAAGCTTAACAGGAGGCTGCACAGGTTCATCTGAATCTACACTTGTCAAAATGCCACATTGTTGGAAATTACACACCAGGGCTCATATATGTTTTTGCTGCCAGTCACCTGTGATAAATCATAATTGTCATTGTCAGTTTGTGTATATCAACAGCGCTAAGTTCAACCTTTAATCTGAAGTCCCAAATGTTCTTTTTTTTAGCTAAAGCTTCTTTTATGAAGATTTTTCTCTGTTTCTTGTTTGAATTCATTACGACATGCATAACCAGGTGGAAAAAAAACTTCAAATTCCACTTAATTTATTAAAACATGATCTGAAAACATTTCTGTGAAATAAATAACAATTAGTAGCCTTAATTTGGTTGCTTATTTTGTGATACTTCTCTAAGTAATGTTCTAAAATTGGTCCAAAACCTGATATTGTACCGGTTGCCTAAATGCTAAAATGGCGCTCTGCTGCCTAGCTGCTGCATTTTGGTGACAATGGGGCCAAAAGGATTATCAGAAGCCAAGCCTTTAAAGAGGTAAATGAGCTGTGAATAAAATAAGTTGGGAAAGAATGAGAAATAAGATTTTAGCTATGTGAGAAACATAAGCAAACTGCCACTGGCCAAAGGTCCAAACCTACCTGGTATATAGCCCTTGTCCATTACACCACAGCGGCTCCTCTCATACAAATTAAATTCTGTTAGTGCACTTAACCCTTAATGCGCCAATCGCAACAAAAGTCGTCTACTTTCTCGTCTGCTGAAATGTTTAAGAAGCCTCTATGGCAAACAGTGTGGACCCAGACCAGACTGCTCCTATAGGAGCAGTCTGTTTTGGGTCCAGGCTGTTTGCTTCTATACTTAATTTGTCAGTAATGTTAGGCAATTATTTGCAGCAGACAACTTCAGCAGACAACATTTTCAGATGCATTTTTTCTTGGCACTTTAAGGGTTAATATTGATTTTGAGGATGCTTTTGGTTGGAATGTTTATTTTAATTACTGTATAAAGCTTATCAAACCTGAATTTAATGGGCCTTGGAGGAGGGGGAATGAGTTGATTTTGAGGATGCATTTGGTTGCAATGTTTATTTTAATTACTGTATAAAGCTTATCAAACCTGAATTTAATGGGCCTTGGAGGAGGGGGAATGAGTTGATTTTGAGGATGCATTTGGTTGCAATGTTTATTTTAATTACTGTATAAAGCTTATCAAACCTGAATTTAATGGGCCTTGGAGGAGGGGGAATGAGTTGATTTTGAGGATGCATTTGGTTGCAATGTTTATTTTAATTACTGTATAAAGCTTATCAAACCTGAATTTAATGGGCCTTGGAGGAGGGGGAATGAGTTGATTTTGAGGATGCATTTGGTTGCAATGTTTATTTTAATTACTGTATAAAGCTTATCAAACCTGAATTTAATGGGCCTTGGAGGAGGGGGAATGAGTTGATTTTGAGGATGCATTTGGTTGCAATGTTTATTTTAATTACTGTATAAAGCTTATCAAACCTGAATTTAATGGGCCTTCGAGGAGGGGGAATGAGTTGATTTTGAGGATGCATTTGGTTGCAATGTTTATTTTAATTACTGTATAAAGCTTATCAAACCTGAATTTAATGGGCCTTGGCGGAGGGGGAATGAATTGATTTTGAGGATGCATTTGGTTGCAATGTTTATTTTAATTACTGTATAAAGCTTATCAAACCTGAATTTAATGGGCCTTGGAGGAGGGGGAATGAGTTGATTTTGAGGATGCATTTGGTTGCAATGTTTATTTTAATTACTGTATAAAGCTTATCACCTGAATTTAATGGGCCTTGGAGGAGGGGGAATGAGTTGATTTTGAGGATGCATTTGGTTGCAATGTTTATTTTAATTACTGTATAAAGCTTATCAAACCTGAATTTAATGGGCCTTGGAGGAGGGGGAATGAGTTGATTTTGAGGATGCATTTGGTTGCAATGTTTATTTTAATTACTGTATAAAGCTTATCAAACCTGAATTTAATGGGCCTTGGAGGAGGGGGAATGAGTTGATTTTGAGGATGCATTTGGTTGCAATGTTTATTTTAATTACTGTATAAAGCTTATCAAACCTGAATTTAATGGGCCTTGGAGGAGGGGGAATTAGTCTAGGCAATGATTAGATAACATTGGCGTTTTTATTGTTTATATTGGTTTTCTAGCTTTTAAATATATAGGATATTCAAATTTTTGGAATGAATTTGCCAATTATTTCATCAAGTGAAGTGAAAAATGCATATTTCATGAGTGGGAATGGGATATATCTAAATAATTGAATGCCCACACTTTGGGTTTTTGTCAACTAATATGAAAGTTACAGGCGTTTGAAATTCTGAAGTGGGCTCAATGAAGTAAATGGAGAAAGCGGAGGACATCCAATTTCACTGCAGTGAAATACAACTTATATTTTCACTGCAGTGAAATACAACTTTTTATATTTTCACTGCTGTGAAATACAGCTTTTTTTTTTTAAATATGCATTTTACTTAATCAATATTATCTTGTTTTTCATAACTTTGTATATAATAAAGCCTTATAGAAGACAGTTTTCTGAAAGAATATTTTTTACTGATAGCTGATTTCTGTGGATCAGCTGTATCTGACAAGTTGAAACTCAAAGGTGCAGATATATACAGAATACTAGGTGGGTTGCTTTTGACATCAAGTTTACCAGGCAAGGCTTCCAGAAAGCTTGATGACATCGCAAGCCTTGCCGAAGGATTCAACATGCATTCTCAAGCCGAGGCTCGAAGCCTGGTAAACTTGATATCAAAAGATGGGAACCTGGTAATTTATTTATCAGTTTTCAAGTTGATATACTCTTCAAACTAGCAATTATGACATCCTTATCGAGTTTCCTGTCAATTCAATGTCATTGACAATGTCATTCAAAAAGTGTAACGTTGTGATGACCTGATAAAGGCACATACCGTGAGATAGGCAAGGTTTATCAGGCCAACGTGCAACAATGCATTTAGTATGAGAGGTGCCTGGTAAACAAAAAAATATTACGCTTCAAATGTTTTGTTTGTTTGATTTGATTCTTTACGTCCAATCAACAATCTTTCAGTTATGAAGGGACGGGTCTTCCTGGGCTGAACCAGTTCTAAGCAGTGTTGCCAGTGAGGCTCAAACCTGCGGCCCCTCTGTCTCGAGTCAAGAACTCTACCACTGAGCCACTGTGCTCCCAAGCTTCAAATTATCCTTCAGTTTATTCATTTGTTTATTTGTTTGTATTAAATGTTTACGTCCAAATCAACAGTTTTTCAGTCATGTCCGGACAATTTCATTTCTTCCAGAGTTAAACCAGTACTAAGCAGAGGATAATGCGTTTTGCTAAGGATACATTACAGTGGCACTGAAAAGTCTCAAACCCACTCGCTACCTTCAACCTCAAGTCCAACACTACCACTGAGCCACCACATTCCTATAAACATTTGTGTAACAGTTTTGAGAACTATAAAGAACTGTCTCATTGAGGCAATTCTTTTGAGTACCCATGATAACATTTGGGTCACACTAGATTCAGAGAATAGAACCTACATTTATTCAGGATTTATTTTAATAACTGTCTTCAAAACGTACATTTTGGGTGCATAAAAGAAGTCATTTTGGGATGGGTTTTTTACGTGCCAAAACCTTATGTTTGACAGGAAATAAAACTGATAGTAATCATTTTGGAGGGTTATATGTTTTTATTTATGTATACCTACCTACTTATATCTGACAGGAAATTAAACTGATAAAAATCATTTTGGCCAGTTGTATGTATTATCAAGTTATGTTTAACTATCTATAATTTAAAATACACCTACAAACAATTTAAAACAAATTCTCCAGTCCCGAGGACTTCAAATTTATGAGATTTGACTGTTTATGCAGGGCTGTGGAAATACCATGCCTGACATGTCCAACATGGTCCCATTTCATCCAGGATAAGTTGAAAATTTCTATCTACTTGTCCTTGGACAAGTACAAATGTATTAAGTTAATACAATTCTGTATTTCATATTTTGATTAATTATTACGAGCTCACATCTTGCATTGAAAACAGTGTGGTTCCTGATCAGCTGGCTTCTTCAGAAGCCAGCTGATCTGGATCTACACTGTTTACAAGAGAAGCCAGCTGATCAGGATCCATACTGTTTAAAAGAGTTGATATATATCTGGTTTCATACTGTTTTTGAAAGAATAAATTGTTTAAGCACTGTAAGGTATAAGCTAATTTGTTCTTTCGGACATGTAAATTTTCTTTGGACAAGTACATTTTGGCTTTTTACTTGTCCCTGGACAAGTAGAAAACTTTACTATTTCCACACCCCTCGTTTATTGAAAATTTTATTGGTCTGAAATGGCGATGATTAAATCTCTATTCCAAGTTTCAAACTATATGAATCTGTACCTAGGTTAGCCACCACACCAGGACAAGTTAGACAATATTCAGTGAGGTTGCTATATATAGTTACCAACATGTGACTGGATGAAGTACCCTACATACACAGTGTGGGAACTTCACTGGAATGGTCGTCGCACAATCATCACGCTGATTTTCCCCGCATAACTCTAGAACATCAGTCAGGGTCACGTCAGACAACTGAACATAGACAGCTAACTGAAATCATAGAGAATGAAAAAAGTCAATAAGCAATGCTTATTAAATACCCCCCGCACAGTAAGAGTCAGTGAAAAAACTTGGCAAGTTATAGTTCGAACAAGAAGACCTTAGTTTTGATAAGAAGATTTCAGTAGAATCTGTGCAAACAAAAATTATAAACTCCTTCATGCATATGTTCAATGTGTCTACATTGTATCCGCAAAGTATCAAATTGCTCCATCAAAAGCTGTAGTAGGAGTTGATCGGCCCATAAAGGCACTATCCATGAATATACAAAAGCCATATATGGGAATAATTGTCTAAGTTCTCACAGTTGTCATTTTGTCAAAATTATTTTTTGTGAACCAAACTCCTTCATGCATATGTTCAATGTGTCTGCATTGTATCGGCAAAGTATCAAATTGTTCCATCAAAAGCTGTGGTAGGAGTTGATCAGCCCATGAAGGCACCATCTATGCATATACAAACAGTTTATTAGGGGAAAATTCTCTAAGTTCTCACAGCTGTCATTTCGTCAAAAATTATTTTTTCTGAACAAAACTCCTTCATGCATATGTTCAATGTGTTTAAATTGTATCGGCAAAGTCTCAAATTGTTCCATCAAAAGCTGTGGTAGGAGTTGATCGGCCCATAAAGGCACCATCTATGCATATACAGAAGCCTTATTAGGGAAAATTGTCTAAGTTCTCACAGCTGTCATTTTGTCAAAAAATATTTTTTCTAAACCAAACTTCTTCATGCATATGTTAAATGTGTCTACATTGTATAGGCAAAGTATCAAATTGCTCCATAAAAAGCTGTGGTAGGAGTTGATCGGCCCATAAAGGCACTGTCTATGCATATACAAACACCTTATTAGGGAAAAATTGTCTAAGTTCTCACAGCTGTCATTTTGTCAAAAATTATCTTTTTTGAACTAAACTTCTTCATGCGTATGTTCAATGTGTCTACATTGTATAGGAAAAGTATCAAATTGTTCCATCGAAAGCTGTGGTAGGAGTTGATTGGCCCGTATAAAAAGCTGTGGTAGGAGTTGATCGGCCCATAAAGGCACTGTCTATGCATATACAAACACCTTATTAGGGAAAAATTGTCTAAGTTCTCACAGCTGTCATTTTGTCAAAAATTATCTTTTCTGAACTAAACTTCTTCATGCATATGTTCAATGTGTCTACATTGTATAGGAAAAGTATCAAATTGTTCCATCGAAAGCTGTGGTAGGAGTTGATTGGCCCGTATATGGCCTATAATAGCATAAGCACAAAGCACTATATTAAAAGCCATTTAGAACTACAAAGGGAAATAACTCTAATAGAATTGGCCCCTAGCCCTTACTTTTTTGTCTCAAGTATTTGTCTTGCATATATGAACAACAGAGAATTTTGGGCATGTAAAAGAAATGTCTCCTTGAGACGTTTCTTTTACGCACACAAAGCATTTGTTTGATAGGGAAAAACTGAAAATAATCATTTTTTGGGAGTTAAATATGTTTAGTTAATTCAAACTACTGAAAATTTCAAATAAAACATTTAGCCCCGAGGACTTAGAATATACGAGATTTGACTGTAATATATTTACAAGCAGTGGAAAACAGTGTCGATCCTGACCAGCTGGCTTCCAGCTGATCAGCAGGGTTCGCGCTACCGATCGCCATTGTCGCAAAATGCGAAGAAAAATTAAATTTTGCGCAAAAAATATGAATTTGGCGACAACTGTTGGCGAAAGAAAAATCACAAGTGAAAATTTTTGTCTGGCGTCCGAGCGTCTCCTCCGGCTTAAAATCATTGCCTCGTGCCGCTGAATGGTCATCAATGTATGTCTTAATTGTCAATTAACAGCTTAATTATCGACCACACAATTTGGTAGCTTATCGAGTCAAACCTGGACACGCGCTGATAGACTGCGGCGATCAGCACGCACTTTTAACAGCTGCTACCGGTAACGGTCAGAATGACAAGACCATAATATACATGGTGTCATACTGTGCATGAAATAAACTGCACCATCACCATGACATCTTTGCTTATTGTGGTCAATAATAATAGTCATTAGCTTTCTGAATCCGTAACTTTTAAGACGGATTCTTAATCATGTTGAAAAGACCGCTACATCGCCGTCTGCGAGAAGAAGAAAATCAAGGGTCACTTTCAAGCTCACTTTCCATCAAGCATAATGAGATAGGGGAAAGATTTGCATGTTGTTCACTGTGCCATTCTTTCATCTGACAGCATCACCTACCAGACATTACCAGGCATGAAAAGGGATCCGCGCATTTCGCAGAATGCCGACAGTAGCAAGACAACACTGAAGATTGCTTCTCTCCTCAAGACAGTAACGCACGCTGTTCAAAGTGCTTTTCTCGACAGTCTCAGATACTTGAACCCATCAGTTCTAAACAGAAACCTTTATTTATAAGGTGGATGATGTTATGGCTTTCTTAAATCTGTTTTGTCAGAAAAAGGATCGTTAAAAACTTGGGACGCGTGTCTTGCAATTGTGCTCTCCCCTAGCATTTTTGAATAAGCTCCCTTGCTGCAATATATTTAGCAAACTTAATTAAATGGAGTTATTCGTTTTATTTAACATATATTTTCCACATTTAAAGATTTTTAATAAAGGTATTTTATAATTTTATATTCTTAGCAAGAATACCATTGATTGCAAACTTTTAATCACTAAAACCAAAGAGCAAAGAAAAGCGGCAGAAAAATTAATATTGGCGTCATATATAATATCCATTGTGCCCAATCTCTGTTAATATTAAAAATACCTTACTCACGCAGGTCTTTAAACTGAATGGAGGTTTCCCAATATGAACTATGGAAAGACCGAGATTAGTCTAATCACTAATATTTGTTATTTGACACCATCATTCTTTATCAACATCAGTAAAGTTTAGCTGTTAAAAGAGTTTAACAGTTGGTTAATCCTTTTCATTCTGAATACTTGCAAACAGGTACCCAAAGCGTGGCATTTCATCAGTGTCTGCCCTGTTTGTTAAGAAAATGAACAATCTTCAGGTACAAATAGACATCAATTTAAAGACTGTCAACTGCTTTAAATACAAAATGGACTACTCCATTTCTATTGTATCAATGTGTATAGAATAATCCACCAGAATTAAGGGGGTTAAAGACAGAAGACTTTTTTGCGAAAAATGCCCAAAAACCTGGCTCTTTTTTTTTTGGCGAAAAATGGCCAAAAATCTGGCTCTTAGTATAAGGAAATGGCACAAAAAAATCTGATTGGCGAAAATGGTGGCGAAAGAAAAATAAATCCTAGCGCAAACCCTGGATCAGGATCTTCACTGATTAACAACAGGAAATATTCCTGGTTTACAATGGTATGGGTTTACCCATCTTTAATTTGACATACAGGAAATATAACCCAAGTGTTTTAAGTCTTTATCTCCTAGTGTCGTCTGCCGATAAATTTTGCAAACAGATTGGACCCAGATCAGGCGCGACAAAATGTTGGGCATGATCTGAATCCAATCTGTTTGACATTCAGATGGTATTCCTGAAAGAATTTTTAAAAAATGTTGATTTTGCAAAACAAAAATCAGCAGAAGACAAAAAAAAACATAAAAAATTTCCAAGGGAGCAAAGAGTTAAGACTGATAAAACAAATATGTACACTAGACTAATACCCATAGTTACATTCTTTCTGAGGGAAAATTCTGTCTAAAAAAATTATGAGAAAAATCTCATTTCCTCAAACTCTATGGAAATTATTTTGCTCCCAGTGAGAAATCAAAGCATAATTGTCTAAAATATTACATTTTGTAAGATGTTTCTCCCAAAGAAATTTTCAGCAAGATATTGAGCAAATCTCTCATTTTCTTGTCCAAATATTTATCTCGCTTCCTTGGTTATCAGGCAAAAAATTGTACAATTCTAATGTATTCGACATTGAAACACATCAGAAAATTTTGTATAAACAACTGTAAGGTGGATAGTGACATTATTAAATGACAAACTGACAGCTTCCAAACAGATTGGAATGAATCAACATGTTATATGTCCCATGATGGCTTTTTTACGAATTCCTCTAGAATGTAGCTTAGCCTATTAATTTGTAATTTATAAACCAAATCTGGCTAAGCAAGTTACAAACCTACCTCGTGTTTTGGATCTATGGCAAAATCTGCTCGGAAATTTGAATCTGGCCATCTGTCTGCTAATCTGCAAAATAAAATGTTTGTTTTAAATTGCAATATGTACGTCCTAGGCTGTCCAGGGTTCACACAGGCAAGTTTGAGTAAAATTCAAAGACTTTTCAAGGACTTCTAAAGAATATCCTACAGTTTTCAAGGACTAAAGGTTTATGAAAAATCCTTATTAAAGTGTTAAAATTCTACTTCGGAAATGCTAGAGTCCATTACTAAAGATATTAGTTTAAGACAATTAGTATTAAATTGTGGTACCTTTATTTGGTGCAGCATATGCTGCACCAAATATAGGCACAATTCGATACTGGTTTAGATCTCCAAAACACTGTTGAATCCTCCTGTAAGTGGTAAAATTCAACGACTTTTCAAGGCCTTTGAGTAATTTTCCAGTACTTTTCAAGGCAGATGTATTTTTCAAGGACTTTTCAAGAAAGCCCTATAAATTCAAGTACTTTTCAAGCCTGTGCGAACCCTGCTGTGGTTGTTTCAGTGTGGAGTTGGTAAAACTTCTCCTGAATCGATATAGTATTGATATTTTTTCATATTCTGGTCCTTCAGGAATATTGGGTTCTGACAGAAAGCAGATTACCACTTAAGCAGGTGCTAGGGGGCGTGAGAATTGTTGTACTTTCCATTAGTTCTCATAAACAGACTCAATAAAACCTAGTCTGCTGTTTTCATATATTGCAGGTTCTCTCTATTTCTGAAGGAACCCTTTTTCCAGATTATCTGTTTGAGTTGATGCTGTAATCTTGGACAAAACTCTGTCAAAGGAAATAAACTGTAATCTTGGACAATGTTGGGAACTTAGAAGCATTCTTTTGAGTACTCACAACATATAATGAGCAGCGACATGAGATTTCCAAGAATGTGGTATGTGCTACCAGCAAAGGCTCAGACCAGCCTGTGCATACCCGCAGACTGATCAGAGCCTTTGCTAGTCGCTTGAATATTCTTTGAATGTTAAGCTACTGACCGAACGGCATTTGGAGTTTCTAAGCTTAAAAGGAGGCTGCACAAAATTCATAAAATGATGTATATTATGGTATGTTCCGCATGGCCTAGGGACCAATCCTGTCAAAGGAAATAAACTATGCATAAAATGATGTATAATGGTATGTTCCCTATCCTTCAGAGCATGGCCTAGGAACCAACCCTGTCAAAGGAAATAAACTGTAATCTTGGACAATGTTGGGAACTTAGAAGCATTCTTTTGAGTACTCACAACATTATTATGTTTTGGTTGAGAAAAAAAAGAAAATCAATTTTTAACAATTAATTGTACACTCTTATCTAAAGGCCTGAAAAAGCCAATAAGGGATTTGGCAAAAAAAATAACTGTGTTTAATGTAACCTAACCTACCTAAATTTACTGGTGAAACCTAGATTTTTTTCAGGTTTTCTGGAAAAAAGGTATAATTTTATGCATTTTGAAAGGCAGCTGCCTTTCAAAATGCATAAAAAAACATTTTTTCCAGAAAAAAAAATAATCAAAAAAAAAAATATGTGTGCCTACCCTACCTAAAATTTTCAGACCCGTTACCCTAAACACACTTATTTTTTTATTAGGCCTTAAGAATTAGTCTTTTAAAAAGAGCTTATTCCATAGTTACTTATTTCTGTTTTTGTTTTGATGCTTAACGTCCCAGTCAACAGCTATGGTCATGTCGGGATGTTCAGTTTATCTAACCAAATTTTTTTCCTAGGCAAGCTTGACTAACTTTGTGCAACATACTTTCACATACTTACTTCTTAAGGAGAGGAAGGCTGAGTAAAAATCCTGCACTAAAGTCAGGATACTCCAACTGCTTAGGGTCCATAAAATGATGTATAATGGTGTGTTCCCTATCCTTTAGAGCATGGCCTAGGAACCAATCCTGTCAAATAAAATAAACTATCCATAGAATGGTGTTTAATGGTGTGTTCCCTATCCTTTAGGCAAAAAAATCTCCTGTTTCTTACATTTTGGGGTCTACTCAAACTGTTTTGAAGATTTTTGTGGTGTTAAAAGTCTATTTTAGACTTTTTTTAGGATTTTTAAAATTGTTCAAAAGGTTTGCCAACCTACGAGCCTAATAATCTTGGAGATGTAACCATAAACAAGACATTTTTTTTTATATTTGGCCTTATCCTGAAGTTTGCCAACCTACTAACCCTAATGATCTTGGAGACGTAACAGAAACCATGCTAAAAAATCTCTGCATACTATAAGAATCTATCATGAGTGTGTGGGTAAGATAGAAAAATCCGTCCCCGAGTATCGCCGTTTGGCATCACGAGGCTTGCCGAGTGATGACAAACAGTGATCCCGAGGGACGGATTTTTCTATCCTACCCACACACGAATAATGGATTCTTTTTCCTGCTCACCCCCATTTTTATTTATTTATTTATTTTAAAATAAGCCCCTGAATATGCTAAGATGCAATTTCACATGATAATGTTACTTGACGTCCTGGGTAAGATAGCATGGGTAAGATAAGATTTTCTATCCCAGGGTAAAATCCCAGATATCCTTATCCGGTGTGCATACATGCTATTGCTACCCACCTTTGATGAATCATATCTCTGTAAAACTGTGTCCAGTCTTCTTAGATTGATTCTCGTCTCTTCTTCACATACAAACATCCAGGCATTCCCAGGAAAACTCTGTTCTGTATATTTAGACTTTACACTCAGTCTGCCAAATTTCCCAATCAGAGAGGCCCCAGGGCCCATTTACTAAATGTTAAAAATCTCTGCATACTATAAGAATCTATCAGAAGTGTGTGGGTAGGATAGATAATAATCCGTCCCGAGGATCGCCGTTTGGCATAGTGATGACAAACGGTGATCCTGAGTGACAGATTTTTCCATGCTACCCTCACACGAATTATGGATTCTTTTTCTTGCTCACCACTGTTTTTATTAATTTATTTATTTATTTATTTTAAAATAAGCCCCTGAATATGCTTAAATGCAATTTCACATGATAACGTTACTGGATGTCCTGGGTAAGATAGCATGGGTAAAATAAGATTTTCTATCCAGGGGTAAAATCCCAGATATCCTTATCGGGTGTGCATACATGATATTGCTACCCACCTTTGATGAATCATATCTCTGTAAAACTGTGTCCAGTCTTGTTAGATTGATTCTCGTCTCTTCTTCACATACAAACACCCAGGACTTGCCGGGAAAACTTTTCACCCACCTGCTCAAAGACAATCATACCTCAACTATGGTAAATGTTCTAAAATTACGAACACTTTTATCTTCTGACATCAAATAAATTTTGGTTAGGCCAGATTTTTTTTTAATAGTTGATTTACCTGATTTTTTTTCTTCAGATTTATGGTGGGGGGGTGGGGGGGGTGGGGGGAGACACTCTGAAAATTACCAGAAGCCAGCTGATCTGCATCTAGAGTGTTTTCACAAAAGGATAAATCAGTTCTCCCAGACAAGTTTTTTTTCAGCTGGGAAAGGGTTGACCTCTTGGCTCTTGTTGGTGATGTTTATTGTATTTTTGTTACTTTCCGATGTGGTATCCGGGGTCAGGTGTGGAACTTGATTGTATCTTCCCTGATCTTTGCCGTTTTTCTTACTTTAATAACCACAGTCGTATACGTGATATCGTGTAGATTGTTGGCTGCGGTATAGATTTTCAAAGATGGTGGACGTGAGAGACAGCAAATCGTGAGTACACTTTCATTTGCAAAATATGGCCTGTTTATTTACACCCAGCGGCCAGCCATATACGCTAACACGCTGAGGAAAATATAGATTTTAGAATTTTTCTATTCTCTTTGCGTAGTTTGATCTGTTAAGCAAGACTTTGACAGAGAGAAGTGAGTGACTTGCACAGAGTGGAAACGAAGCGGAGATCCAACTGATTTTCTTGTCATTTTGTCTTTTTAACAGCAAATATCACGATTATTTTACCATACACCATAAGCCCAGTCCTTGAAACTCACCCTCTAGTCCTAAAAGCCCAAAGAAAACGTCTTGGATGATGATATGTGAGTTTCAAAATATCGGCCTTAATATCGTGTAGACCATGGCTCTTTTCTGTGGTGTATCATGTAGACACAATCAGTTTTAGTGAATTATGCGACAGTGTAGACATAGTTTTAGGATACCGTGTAGATACATAAAACTGGCCATCATCATGAAGCATTTTGTCTGATTTAAGCTACTCATTGTATTTGTCAGACTTGGCAGATGCAAACCATAATAGACTTGGTTACCTCTCATATTGATCTGAGCCTTCGCTGCATGCATGTTCCATTTTAGTTTACATACCCCTTATACTATGAATGAACATAAACTGATTGCTGGATTTTGACCAAACTTGACTTAAATGATCATTATATGGTCCTTTCATAAGTTGTTTGTATGGTTACAACCAGTTGCCTGTCTAAGTAACATAAGATTAAAAGGAACACTAAAAAAATAATACCAAGATAGTTTTTATATTTGGACATCTAGCATTACCTAGTGTACCTCTGCAATGTTTGTTCGATTTGTGGATATGGGACAAAAAGCGGCCCAATCTAGGGGTCATGTGTTCTACATAGGCTTTTATAGGGAAAACATAAACGCCATTTTATCTGAAACCTCAAGACCTTGAGCTTTGATATTTGGTATATAGCATCTGCCAATAGACCTCTACCAAGTTATTGAAATTATGGCCCTGTGACCAAAGAGGCCACACCCAGCAATCTTTACATTGGCGTCTATCTGGACCACTACATGCAAAGAGCCTTGATATTTGATATGTATTATCATCTAGTAGACCTTTACCAAGCTTATTAAATGTCGCCTGGTTAAAAAATGGCCCCGCCCTTGGGTCACATGTTTTCCACTTGTAATATAGGCAATACATAAAAAGAATCTCTTGACTCAAACTGCTAGGCATAGAATCTTTATATTAGGTACATGTATGTAGCATCAGGCAGTGGTACTTTATCAAGTTTGTTAATATTATGACCCTGGGTCAACGGGTACACACCAGGGGTCACATATTTTATATAGTTTTATTTAGAGAGAACTTTCAAAGTATCTTCCTGTCTGAAACCAACATGCCTTACAGCCTTTGTATTTGGTATGTAAAATCACTAAGTGAATCGCTACTAGGTATGGTCACTTTACTTAAAGAAGTATTATCATTTATATCATGTGGCTTCCTTAGAGTGCAATGGGTTAGTCTGCATTGTGTTCGGTAGTTGTAGCATAATGACCATCTGTCAAAATAAACGCACCCTAGGGGTTAGACTTCTAAACACATGTTCAGGTTTATTTGGAGAAATGACAAACATTGTTTTGTTTAAAATCATGAAGGCATAAAACCTTGATATTCTGTACGTAGAATCACCTAATGGTATGTTACCATTTAGTGTGTAGCAGCATCTGCGGCTTATCGTTTTATTTGCTAATTTCCAATTATTCCACTGTGCAAACCGCTTACAAAGGTTATCAACAGAGTAGATACTAGCAGACATAGACTTATTAATAGTAACACTTTGGGCTGTCCATTACCGTTTCTGATTACCAAAATCAACGCTTTTGATCACAAAAAATACACATTGTGGTGATCAATAACATTTGACAGTCAACAAGTTTGTTTTTGTAGATCCAAAACAGCGTATTGATATAAACCAGTGTACACACGATCTGGCGGCACCTACCTTGTATTCATTTTATAGTGTTTTCTTATCTCTTCATACAAACCTGTGTTGTGTTTTTCTTTGGAAATTGAGACATTCTATACATGTAGAATGGTTACTCTAAAGTTTGGTAAAAATCTATCTATTAGTCTATATTCATTTTAGCCTATGGGTAAGGTGTGTAAGCTAAAATGGAATATGCCTGCAGCAAAGGCTCAGATCAGTATGAGAGGTAACCGAGTCTATAAGGGTTTGAATCCACTAAGACTTACAATATTGGCTTTCTAAAAACAATGGGTTGCTTACATCAAGCTATGGAAACAGTGCACATTAAAACCAGGGCATCAACGGGGGTTAACTGGAAAAACGTGTAACGACGGGTAAGGTGTCAACGCATCAACGGGTTTCGCAAGGATTTCATGGTACGTTTTTTTAATCTTTCCTTTATATTATCCTAGCATATTTTTTTGACGTTGCAAATCAGAATTTTGATTATTGCAGGAGCTGTAGAAATCAATTTTGTCTCTTACAATGCAAAAATGCTGTAAAAGGTGTTTTAGGAAAGTTGTCATTGTGCGCCCCATTTTACAGACCCTATGGTAAAAGGTCGCAAAAACACATTTCATAGCATTCAAAGTTAATTTTCTAGCAAAAGTAGTAAGTCAAGGAGCCCAATTCGGTATTTGCAAATTGGATAAAAGCCAAATTGATAAATACTAAAAAAGAAAAAAAATTCCAAGCAAGGAAAATGCATTTAATGCTAGGTGTATGTATATAATGCGAGACGTCGGGTAAGTTGAGTGTGACGACGGTGAAAATTATGTGAATCAGCGGGTGTTGATAAAGCGCGTTCCATCTAAAATGGAGTGTAAAACGAAATAGCTAATTTTTGATTCACATTTTTATCCCCAAACCCAACAAGGATCGAAGACATAGCGATCAGCCTGAGGCCTATCCGTCTTTCTGTCCGTTAGTCCGTCTGTCTGTCCGTCTGTTAAAGAAAGTTTGTAACTTTTATACTCTGAGATATATTGACTATATTTGGTAAGTATATTAATCATACCAAGACGGTGGGCCAGGTGCAAGAAATATTGCTTTCCCTAGCTTCCTGTATAATTTGTATATCTTTAATCGTTAATGAACTTTATCGCGAAAATATTGTAAAGCATGTAAACTTTTATATTGCTTGGTATGTTTTTGATACCATTTAATGTTTGATGGGCATATAATGTCGATGGCAAGATAAATTATTCCCCTTGAATGAACTTAGCTGGGGGAAGCTTGTGTGTCTTTTGTTTTCTTCAATGGCAAACAAAGACAATGTGTGACATGCACGCATTTCTTTTCTCCATTGCTTTAGCTTTGAAATAACAAACATTTGATTTGATTCTTTCCGTTCCATCAACACACTTTCAGTTATGTAGGGACGAGTCTTCCAGGGTTGAACCAGTACTAAGCTAGCCTAAGCATAAATGTGTCTTGCTCTAGAGACACAACACAGTGACGCCCTTGAGGCTCGAACACGTGGTCCCTCAGCCTCGAGTCAAGCACTCTACCACTGAACCACTGCGCTCCTTAATTAACAAACGTGAAAGTATTTCAGGGTGACTTCCCTTAATTTCTCCTACTTAAATACCTAGGGAAATCCCTGCTATGGTAAACTAAGCCTAGCGCGTGTAGACATCGAATGCTCTGACGAGACCGTCTGGTACAGTCAATTTTCCCCTGTCATTGGGCCAGTACCTATCATATATATGCAACAACCATCTTTGAACACCAAAAGCTAAAGTATCTTACTGAGCTGGAGATCTAACTTTTTGTCTCAACATTTATCTATTTTCATACTTTGTGTTTGCGAGAAGCGTGAACTGTCGTCTGCCTAGGCGTATTCGCAGACTCGTCCAAATGTTCGCTGCTCGCCGACGCGGTAAGCACCGTTTCAAATCCAAAACCATTCAGCGCTGTAATAGGCTATCCCGGGTATCAAGCGTTTCGATACACTTGAGTTCGAGCGAGATTCTACAGGTTTTTAATTTTACCAGTGGCGGATCCAGAGGGGGGATAGGGGTCCAGACCCCCCCCCCCCCCCCTGGAAAATCACAGGTTATATTGGTTTCTATAGGAGATAAGCAATTGGACCCCCCAGCTGGAAATAGTTGGATCCCCCCCCCCCCCCCTGAAAAATGTTGGATCCCCTCCGGAACCTCGGAAATGATAGTTTTCTATGAAAGTAACTGTTTGTCTTCTGCAAAATAAGTTGAGGACCAAAAAACGTTGTCATAGCTTTTTATATGTCAGATGGACCTGGACCAACCCTGACCAAAATTCCTGGATCCGCGCATGTTTACTTTTGCTTTGATTTGATACTTTACATACCATTCAACAATTTTTCAGTTATTTCGGGACGGGTCTTCCTGGGTTAAAATAGTACTAAGCAAAGAGTAATGGGTTTTGCTCACGGACATAACGCACTGAACGCATTTGTGCCGGTGCGGCTCAAACTCAAATCCCTGGGTCTCGAGTCAAGCACTCTAGCACTGAGCCACTGCACTTCAGGTTTTTCATTACAACTGTCCATTTACATATGGTTGATCGTACTTCTATATGTACTGAACAAAAAAAAAAAAGAAAGCTTACACTGAATGTTCTTCCGCCAATATGCATATACACGTATGCCTTTATCATTCATGTCACCGAATATGAAAGACTGAAGGTCAAGATCCCAGTTGAAGGAAGCTTTGAATCTTATCTCCACTTCATACCTCCTTTATGCTTGATTTTTTTTTTAATTTAATTTTGGTCAATTACTCTCCTTAATACGATGATGTTCAGAATCCCTGATTTAACTTTACCCAGAATCCCTGGCTCAACTACGCAGACTCATATCACATTTAAGGTGTTGACGACCAAATATAAAGATATATTTCAGACCTTGGGCTTGCGAGGCAATTTTCATGCTCATCCTTGTGCCACTGCGCATGATAACTATAATGCTTAAAAGATGTGGCGCTTTTGTCTTTGGGTTCTGCCATGAAAATAAGTATAAGAATGCCAATAATTGTTGATATTTGGGTATTTGTGAGCATGATCAGTTTCATGCTTGGTAAAGTTGAGCATGAAACACGTATTTTGCCTCATAGGCTGGGTATTATGCGCCGTTTTGTGGGAATTTTGTGCTTCGTCTTGTGCCTTGCTTTTGGTTTACATCTTGATCGGGTTGTAGGGTATGCAGACTGGTCTCATACATTTTGGAGTTGTAATTCTTAGGTTGGAATGGTAGTGATTGACTTTGTGATGGCATACTCGTCACTTTTACGTGAAAAAAAACCGTTGCGACTTTGTGACCTTATGCTCACGGCGACGTTATATCTAGGATATTTACTTTTTTGAGGTGAATACCAAATATAATATCGAGTGTGTTGAAAACATTAGAATTTTCACGAGTGCGCAGCACGAGTGATAATTTTGATGTTTTCAATTCACGAGATGAAATATTTTTGGTATTTACCCCCAAAAAAGTAAATTTTCTTTTTTTTTTATACCTTTTATAGGCTATATGCAATGTCTCACTCATTGAAAAATGCAAAAAAACGAAAAAAAAAAAAAAATAGCAAAACCCAAATAATTTTAGTACCAAAATATTCGATACGTTCTAACTAAGAAAATGCATACCCACACTTGATGTTTTCGTTCGCAAACAAGAACTTATGGGCGTTTGAAGTTCTGAAGTGAAATGCATTAAGTGAATGGAAAAGTCAGAGGTAATCCAAAAAACGCTACTGTGAAAATATCGGCTGATATCAACCTTATGCGTTTGGGAAAATATTTCAACCGTTTGGTCACGGTATTTTGCTAGAATAGATAGGCCTACTCTTTGGCGAGTGAAAACCCAAATGCTGGACAAAATCGTTTTTCAGAGTGTAACGGTTTTCACTTTTTTTCTTCAGCATGCTTTTTACATATGTCCAAGCAGAGTTTTTGGCAAAGTTCTGTTAGCGCAAGTTTTTCTAGATTTTGGCTGTGCAACTTTCCTTAACGGTGACAAGCCTCAGATCTTTGGCTTCATCGTAATGAAGTCAGGGTCTGGACGATGGCTAACACTTCTCTGCTCAGGCTTCTTTACGCCAGATAAACGTTGGGGGACCGAAAAACCTTGGGTTGAATTGGAACAGGCAGGACTTGAATAACTATAACGGGATACATGTAACAACACTGGCATAGATTTTTCAGTAAGGCTAACGCTGCTCATATATCTACATTCAAAACGTTTAAACAAACTTTGTCGCCCGATATGGCTCTTTTATTTAGAACAATTAAAAAAACACGTAAATTTAAGCAAACTGATAAATGGGCATCAACGCGAGAAAGCCTGTCTTCGGAGTTTCCGACCATGCATGACTCGATCAAACCAGCCAGCTTAAGAATGCTGAATTTGTACGTGTAGCAAGTTTATCAACTAAAATTTCCAGAGACTGAACAACAAAGGCACTGATCAAACTACGCGGATGCGCAGGCTGGCCTGCGCCTTTGTTTTTCGCATGCAGTTACGTCAGGTTTTCTTACGACATGGCCCATAACTCTCTTCCACACTTCAGAGGAAAGCTGAAATACTAAAGAGCCGATACAAGAAAAAAAAACGGATACGGGGGAAAGCATATTCGGCAAAAAAGTGGTATTATGTATTAAGCATCAGAGAGAAGTGTCTCTCGACAGACCGTGTCGAAGACTTAGGTCGACCTCGAATTCTCATGCATTCGAAGAGGAACATAAACGGGCATATTTGTGAGAGGAATGTCCTAATCCCCACCACTAAAGTCAAGGATTTCTCTATGTATATAACACCCTTAATTACGACAAAATTGATGAGACCAAGCATAAAAGTTAAACTAAATAGTCTTCTACTGGCGATGCAAAGAGAAAGTTGCTTCAATATATCATCAAAATTCGGTTGCGACCCGTTGATCCACGCAACGTGCCCGTGGTGTCACAGAAAACCCATTCACCTGCCTGAATTTCGATAATCCCTGCGTTTTTTTACAATTTCAATGCATGCTGATGATATGGGCTTACGTTGCTATCTTGTCATATTCAAAGGTAGGATTTTAACAGTCGTATGTCGATGTAAACATGGAAAAATCATCAAAAGCAGGGCCAAATGACCCTTATTTTTTTCCACCAGTAGAATGGGGCGCACTGTAGCGCTTACAAAAACGATATTTTTTTTTAAAAAAAATGTCTAGAACAATTGAAGCAAAGACTCCTACAGCTCCTGCGAGTGTTTGTTTTTTTATTGTCTGCAGTATTTATTCTAGCCGTTGCTTTGAAAATGGAAGTAAATAAATAACATACCTTTTTTCACTGCAAAACCCGTTGATGCGTTGACACCTTACCCGTCGTTACACGTTTTTCCAGTTAACCCCCGTTGATGCCCCGGTTTTAATGTGCACTGTTTCCATAGCTTGTTACATGTAAATCAAACAAAATGCTTCATGATGATGATTGTCAGTTTTATGGATCTACACAGTATCCATAAACCTGTGTCTACACGGTATCCATAACCCATGTCTACACTGTCGCATTATTCACAAAAACTGCTTCTGTCTACACGATACACCACGGAAATGAGCCATGGTCTACACGATATCAAGGCCGATATTTTCAATCTTGTATACCATCATCCAAGACGGTTTCTCTGGGCTTTTAGGTCTAGAGGGTGAATTTCAAGGACTGTACTTATGGTGTATATAGTATAAGAATCGCAATATTTGCTGTTAAAATGACAAAATAAAAAGAAAACCGGTCGGGTCTCCACTTCGTTTCATTTTTCTGCAAGTCACTCATTTCTCTCTGTCAAATTCTTGCTTAACAGATCAAACTGCGGAAAGAGAATAGGAAAGTCATAAAATCAATTTTTTTTCTTAGCAAGTTAGCGTATATGACTGGCCGCTAGGTGTAAATAAGCATGCCATATTTTGTAATTGAAAGTGTACTCACAATTTAATGTCTCTCATGTCCGCCATCTTTGAAAATCTATACTGCAGCCAAAAAAGTCTACACAATATCACGTATACGACTGTGATAATATCATGCTATCTTTCCAATTCGTTTACTTATAACAACCACCCCAGGATATTTTCCTCAAAAACAAGAATAAGATAGTGTTTATCAATCCTCCAGCTAAGACAGGTAAAAGAGACTGTTTAATTCTGCCTTTAGTAGATAAGATTTGCTTGTTTGGATTCTTTACACAATGTACATGTACAGTACGTCACAGTCAACAATTTTTTAGTCATGTCAGGACAAGTCTTCCTGGGTACGGTTTAACCATTACAGAAGATAATTGTGTCTTGCTCAATGACACAACGCACTGCCTCCAGTGAAGCTCAAACCCGCAACCCCTTCATCTATAGTCAAGCATTTTACCACTGAGTCACTGTACTCCACCCTCTAGATAAGAGTAAGGTATTTATAAAATAATTAATTTATCTACGGTAAATGTTCTAAAATTTCGAACACTAGCTGCCTTCCAAATAAGGCCTTAACAACCAGTACTGATCCAGATCAGACTGCTTCTGAAGAAGCAGTCTGATCAGGGTCTTCCCTGTTTGCTATTTTGACAAGCATTTTGTGAATTCAAACCCTGATAACCAAGATTTTATTTGAGACAGAACTAGACAAGTGTTGGAAATTTTAGAACATTTCCTGTATCTGACAACCTAAACATTTGTTGTGGCACTCAACGTACACTTTAGATCACTTTGACTGCTATGGCCATCTTCTAAAATCTTTGGAAACAGTTTGGACCCAGATCAGGCTGGCCCAGTAAAAAATTGGTCTGATCTGGATCTAAACTTTTTGAAGCCTTAATATGTATTCTGACAGAATCTTTTATTCAAAAAATTTGATTTTGAAACAAATCAACAGACAACAATTTCTTTTGAAAAAAATACCAATCATACATCATGTTAATAAGAAAAACATCATTTTTTTATAACAAAGCCCTCTTGATTGTATAATAATTGTGATTATTTTCTACCAAACTGTTTGAACACAATTCTTGGACATTTAGAAGAATTATCTCATTGAGACCTGTTCCCTTGTTCCCCTGAAATAAATTGGCTTCATCCCCTGTTCCCAAAAAATCGAAAATTTGTTTTATGTTCCCTGTTCCCTAATATTGTTTGTTTGATTTGATTCTTTACGTCCACTCAACAATCTTTCAGTTATGCGGGACGGGTCTTCCTGGGTTGAACCAGTACTAAGCTAGGATAAATGTGCCTTGCTCAAGGACAACAACGCAGTGACGCCGGTGAGGCTCGAACCCGCGGCCCTTCGGTCTCGAGTCAAGCACTCTGACACTGAGCCACTGCGCTCCCCCCCTAATATTGTCTTTGTTCCCCTGTTCCCCTCAAAATTTGGCCTTTGTTCCCCTGTTCCCCTGAAATAAATGCTGTTTCCTCTGTTCCCCAAAACCCCTGGGAGGGCCTCAACATATGTTTGGTTGAGAAATAATTACATGTACACACTCTTATAAACCTGAAGGCGTAAAAGCTATTATTTAGGCCAAATAAAAAAAATAGGTGTGTTTCGGGTAACGAGTCTGAAAACTTTAGGTAGGGGAGACACGCTTTTTTCTGGAAAAAGGCCTTTCAAAATGCATAAAATTATATTTTGTTCAGAAGAACTGAAAAAAAATCTAGGTTTCATCAGTTAATTAAGGTAGGGTCGGGTTACCCTAAACACAGGTATTTTTATTTTTTATTTGGGCTTACTTTTTCAAAAGGGGAAAAATTGTCCATGTCCCAGTTTCTGGCCATTTCCTATGTGTCAGGTAGATTGCTGGCTTCTCATTGTTCTGGAGCTGTAAAGTTTGCTCCATGAAATGTATCTGCAGTTCCCTGGCACGGCCGGCATGATACTGGTTAGGCTGGGACAGAACGATGAAAACAACATCTGATAAACTGCTTCCAACACCTACAAATAAACAGACAACAGGCTTCATACAGGCATAGGCCCAGATAAGGATATTTTGTGTGCGTAAAACTGTAATTATTTCCTTACAAATCAATTTAAACATTTGTTTTTGGGTGCTCAAAAGAACCGTCTCATTGAGACGGTTCTTGTGAGTACCCACAACATATGTTTTGGATGAGAAATAAAGAAAATTATTTTCCAGTACGCATTCTTATCTGGAGGCCTGGGCAAAGCTCAATAAAATTCAAGGACAAATTCATTCTTTTCAAGGCCTTACTTAATTATAATACTTACACACAAGATGTAGCTTATGTTACTTTCAGAGCACTTTTGCCCATTTTTGTCACGTCTTTTTTTACCCACATGACAATCATCTTTATATTTACTAACCCCTTCCGTTACCCATTGGTAATGCTTGGGCCATTCCCTGCTATAGATACACTTCCCCATTACGATAAAAAAAAAATTCTAATATCAAAACAAATCAAAACACACTTTTTATATCATGCAGACATATTGTTTCCAGTGAATGGTATCAATTTATCTACGTAAGCAAACTTATTATAGTTGAGCAGTGCTCCAGATAATTTTGACTACCATCAGTACGGTACTGGTCCAAATGAAACTTGATCCGTACCAGCTATTTCCAATCCGTATAGTATTAATTTTTGGCTTAGCCTTTTTTTATGAAAGCTTATACTTGTACATGTATTAAAAACAGGTCACGTTGTTGCTGTCTTCATGTACAGTTTGATCACCTATCAATCAAAATGGCGATGTCCCTATATATATGCACGTAGGCAAGAATATTGTACCAGGGTGATTGTTTTTTGCCATCTGTAAACATGCTGCGCTTCTAAATCCGAGAAATTCCTACTTTCAGCTTCTTCATTGACTGGTTCTCACAAAATTATACGGACCAAACTGATAGCAAACTCCCCGAGAGTGGCCTCTGCCCACATATTATTCTGAAAACACATGTTCTTCAAGGAAGACATGGTTAGGAGACCCAACTAAACATTGGGGAGTTTGTATCGAGGCAAAAATAAAACCTCAACAAGCAGTCCAGCAAGTTGTTTCTGGATTTCTGAAGGCATAAAATTTGATCAATTCCCAAATCAGTTCAAATATCAAGCGTCTTCTGATTAGAAAATGGATGAAAACTACGGGTTACCGGAAAAAACCTACCATACAGGCAAAAACACACCCCTTTTCGGTACATACTAATTTTCAACTCTATCCGTATTTGGGGAAAACGGACCCTAATTTACGTCTGTAGGGACGCTATCTGGAGCACTGTTAACCCCTTGTTGTATCGGGCTCATATAAACTTAACCCTTCTGGAGTATGCAGCACCTATTGGAAGCCCTTACTCTAAACTCAGATGAACCAAAGTGAAAAAACTCAGAGATCAAGGACAGCTATGGTCATGGTGGGACAGTCAGTTCACGTAACCACACTTTTTCCTGGACAAGCTTGAACAAGCAGTTATTTAGTTAACCAGTACTTTGTGCACCTACTTTTGCTTGTTACTGACAACAACCCTTGGATTCAATGATCAATCTCCATTAAAGTATGGGACCGGACCGGGATCAAACTTGCGACCCCTGGATCTGCATTCATGTTGCAGACTGCCCTGTGCAGCCCGGTACTAAACACATGTTGGAACAGTTGTTCTCTCCTTCTGCTGTCAATTATTGCTCTAACCCATCCTGATTTTGCTAGACATGTCTTTCATCAGGTCTAAGAAACGCATAAAAGGACAGAATTTCTGTCAAACAATGGAAGATCTTTCGTTTCACAGATCTGGTTATCTGTCAAACGACAGATTAATGCTGTTTGAAATGTTACAGTATCAAATAATTGTACAATTCGAAAAAAACGCATACTGGTACATGTTGAAAACTCGTCATATTAACATCAACTACCTTTTAGAGAAGACCAGGGGTGTCTAGAATAGTGCATTTTCTGCGGAAATAAAGGAATACGCACCCTCCCTTTTTTCCTTGTGTTCTGGTCTTGAAAACACTCTAATTAAGGTATTTTTTGCCTTTTTCTCCGTTTTTTTTGCTGAAATTGAAACAACGTTTTGTCAATCTACCTGCAAGTCGCCATCTTCCTTGACTGGTTGTCTCCTTTTTTCTGATAAAGTTCGTTTTTGCCCGTTTAGGTTGCAGAAGCTGGATTCGTTTAGTTGGTTGAAACTACGGTAGACAAGACAGTACGATATTTATATTTTTTAGGCTATTGGTAGTTTCGCTCGTGAGCCGCTTCACCCAGGAGTAGGCCCTTGTTACCAGGAGTTTCACAATAAAGTTCCCCCAGATAAAATGCCTCTGTTATGCAGGAAATTCTGTGTTATTAACAAGCCATTTACAGAGAATATAGTTTACTTTTGCTTATAAGACATATGTTTACCCGAAAAAATGATATATGGCATGCATATACACATGAAATTTTCTAGCTAAGCAAATATTGCACCAAAAAGTAGCCAATAATTCGCGTTATGGTGTAACATTGAAAAAGTACCTTTTTTTATTGATAGGCAGCTGCAAAAATACAGATAAGATTTTAATTTCAAAATCTGCCTTTGAAGCACATTTTCCTAATCTTTTGAATACTTTTTACCACATGTGATTTGATCGATAAATAACAATTTTACGCCATTTTAATCAAACATCGTGGTTCGTTATGCGTTAAAAAATCTTTAGCATATCTCACATAAAAAGATTAGTATATATACATTGGTATCATTAAAATGCACTCAAATTACTGTAAAAAAAACACCAAAAATATACATCATGTTAAATAAACAACAGTTAAGACAAATTGACATGCTATTTTCATTTTTCAACCTTTTCAATTTCAAGTTGACTTTTCTACGAAAATTGGCGTAGAGTCCGCAACGCTTGCAAAAGTCTGCCTGATTCTGGCATCCATGTATTGAAGAAGCCTATGGTTTTGTTGTGAAAACAGACCCCTATCACAAAACTTCAGCCAAAATATTGGACATTTATGTCTACAAATTAGACAATAGGGACAGAAAGTGTCCCAATGTAGGGTCCGCAACGGACTGTAGTGTCCGCAACTATAGTCTATTTACGAATTGAAAAGCAGTTATAAAATTCATTTTAAGTATCTTAATATGTTTCAGCATTTGTTAAGTGCAATTGCTTTTTGCCAGCTAATTTCAAAAAGTAAGAAAAATAGAGGGAGAACAGGAATACCTTTTAGAGATACATAACCGAATGTTAGGATTATGTACCTGGTGTGATTTGGTCAACTGCAAAATGACACTTTATATGCATTTTTAGTATAGTTTAAAACATTTATCATAAAACTATAAAACATACATCTTCTTCTTGTCTTTTGTTACTCATTTTATTATAGTATCAATGATTTCAAAAAATGTTGCGGACACTACAGTTTTTTTTAGAAAGTAAAAGATCATTTCTTTAGCTGTATTTTTTTGCAGATCTGAAGTAACCATGGCCAGTCAAAGGGCAAAAGAAAAACTAGCTTTGCTGTAAACATATGTGTGCCTGATAAAAACATAATGGACACTGGTCTATGCGATGCTTGGTTGAAAAACTGTCTGCTGTATTTCTCACCAGGTCCAACACAAACCTTGCAGTAGAATCATAGGAGATGACTAGAGTTTTACAGATAAAGGAACTATCTATATATTGTAACACAAGCACTGATCAGCTGAGTAGCTATTGAAAACAGGGTTTCTCAACACGTCTAAAGGCATGTTTAAATGTTCTGAAAATTTTGTTCCACGAATTTTGAATATTGATTGTTTTAATTGAGCCACGTCTTGTGAATCCAATGTGATATTCTGTTACCAGATACATGTACAATACAAACCAGGCTGTTGATTGCTAGAGGCTTGAATTTGTATCTATTTAAGAATAAGAGTGATTATACTCTTAATATATAGGGCAAAACATTTTAGACACTGATCAGCTACGGGGTTACTCCGTAGCTCACCTATGCCTATGTTTTCCATGACACGGCTCATATCTTTGTTACAGTGTATGTTATAAAAACTCAATAAATTCATTCATTCAGTTAACCAGTATTGCTTACTTTATTAACCTTGTTATAATTTTTGCATGCTTCTGACATTTAGCAAGTCAGGGTATATAAAAAAAATGATCTGGTAGTGTCCGCAACTTTTAGACTAAATAAAGCAAATGATATTTAAATGAGTAATATTATAGACAGATGTAGTGAATTGAATACAAACAAAGTTTTTCATTAATAGTTCATCATTTCTGCTCAAAGGGTAAAGTACCACGGAGTATATTCTAAATAACACGAGAAGTTAGCACTGTGGCATAATTTTTCTGTTTTTATCGTTATAGTTATATAAAACAGTTTTAATAGTCAAGACCTCCTTTCAGTCTATTTTATGACAAAGATGTAATCACCATCTTTTATATTCAGCTTCATATTTTGCAGAGAGATCTTGCTTTCATTCAGGATCATTTCAATAAACATGTAGAATTTATGTAGTATCCGCAATGATTTTTAACCGTGGTGTAATTAAATTTTGAAAGGTACAACACAGCGAGTAACATTGATATCGATATTATTCCTAGATACTGTCTGGTCACTAACTATGGCTGGCCCAAATACTCATACACCACTTAATATTTATGTTGTATATTTCTATACGGTAAATGTTCTAAAATTTCGAACACTTTAAAATTACGAACACCTAAAATTATCGCCGAAAATAATTTTTAAAACATCCTAAAAAATCGAACACTGACCTTTTTTGAAAAGTGAATTTCTAAAATTACGAACACAAGTTATTCTCGGCAGAAAATCGTTGTCCGTTTATCTTTTTGTCCCGTGCTCGGTTTACCTTTAACGTACAGCGCGTGAGCGGTACCGACATTTGGAAGGTTCCATTCCACTTAAATGGGTACTCTGGCACGTGACGTTCTTTTTGCAAGACTATACTTTTTGTTTGCTAATTGTGCGATACATGCTTTCAGATAAGATCAAAGGCAAGAGCGCATTAAAAGCACGGACTTTTCTACATGTAGTACGTGACAAAGTTCATGCGTGTTATTGGTATCTACTGTCTATGCATCTATCAACGGCAAACAGTGCAGGTTCAAATATTTTTAAAACCCTTCATTGGCGAAATTTTTACCTATAAGAAGCATCCGATCCATCGGAATTCTTTAGCAATGGCATGAATTTTATGATCCATGGCAATGGTCATTAATATGCTTTTCCTTTGTCAGTATATTGTCACAGACATAAAACAGATATGCCTCGGGCACGGATTAGGAGTTAAAATTACCGCGAGAAAACGCACATCTAAGGTGAAGAACTTAGGTCATACCAGTGACCTATCATACGCTGCCTGGTCGTCAAAATTGAGCATTTGCAAGTAACAGTAGATGTTGTTACTTTAAAAAAAGCCATGCAAACCACAGCGTTAAACAACTGAGTAAATTTACTTATATTTGCTTATTCAAACTTATATATAAACGGGCCTATTTTCCAAGTTGTGGTTTGAGTCGTGAGACACAAAATTAATGACCCATTCAACATAAAAGCGGTGATGCTTGACATTCCTGAGCCATCAATGCTGTATTGAAAATGCACACTTGCGCAGGCTCGTCTGAGTCTTTGTCGCACGTTGTATGTACCAAAATATCGTGAAATTACATGTGCGGATCCAGGTCCGGACCCCCACGCTGAAAAATCACAAAAAATGTAGGGTTTTCTGGCAATACAGGTCCGGATGCCCTGAAAAATCGCAGCTGCTAAGCCAGCATTCAATGTTGGGCATTCATCGGCATGCCAGCGAAACGCCTTTAATATGGCGTTTCGCTGGCGGGCCGATGATGGTAAGTGGGACATGGATCCTCCCTCCCCCCATCAACTTTAAAAAACAAACGTTGTCAAAGTTGGATCCCCTTTGACAAATCTTTCTGGATCCGCGCATAAATTATGTCCGTCGACAGTTTAATTTCAATCGAGCCGGTTCACACGCACTGCATGCATACGCTGATCCAGAACATTTAGTCAGAGGGGGTAGTGATGGAGGACCGAAATGCCACTAAAAATGGACCACCATCGGCCCATCAGCGAAACGCCATTGTCGATAATGGCCCACCATGGTAGCTTTGTGATTTTTAGGGGATCCGGATCAATATTGCTAGGAAACCCTATATTTTTGTGATTTTTCAGGGGGTCTGGACCCTCTGTCCCCCCTCTGGATCCGCCCATGGCATGCATCTGAAAGAAGGTACTTGTCTGAAATGTTCCTTTCAGCGGACGCAAAGTCGGACTAGATTATAACTCTTGGTATGCATGTTTGTCCCTGATCAGGCACGTCGGATGATCTTCTAGACCCAAACTGTTTGCAAACTTTGATAGCAGGTCGTAAAAGGAGAGAGAGAGAGAGAGAGAGACTGCACGGTGTTTGCGCACGAATCTTTTGTTTTGGCTTGGTTTCTTAGAATATCGAAACGCAATGTTTAGGTCAGTCAATCTATCTTGTTTTACAACTGCTTCCGATGAGGACCCAAAACCCAAACTTATCGTGCGCGTCGGCTTTTGTACGGCAAAGTCGGACATTCCACAGTATTACATATAAACGCTTTGCGTACTTTCTACCGTATGCACACATTTTTAAATTGACGAAACATTCTATTCTGAATACCATTCGGGTCTGATCTGGATCTAAACCGTGTTTGCAAACATCAAAGTAAACATTCCATCGGCGGATCGACAAGTAGAGAGAGAGAGAGAGAGAGAGAGAGAGAGAGAGAGAGAGAGAGAGAGAGAGATGCATGTGTTCTTTTTGAATTTCGCCAGATTTTTTTACTCTGGGAACTCGTCCACGTATTTCAAAGTTTGTGTAGATCTTTGCAAAAAAATCTGATCGTACGAGATGTCTAACGGTTTCAATTCTTGAGTACAATATTAACTGGAAAGGAAGAACGAAATAGTGTAGTGATTCATCGGTAGTCCGAGGCGAGTGAACATAGGAGACCCTGTTTATCGAATAGTTTAAATCAGTGGACTTTTATGACTTTGAAGTAAATTGAGTGACATAATATGCACGTGCCTGGCTCTCGACTTGGCGAATACCGCACGCGCTGGACATTTTACTGACTAAGTCCGCATGAATTTAGCGGCAGTTTTAATAAGATTAAAGAAAAGAAAAAATGAGTAGATAGCGCAGAATCATAACGCCGTGTTTTCAACACGTTTCTACCACATTTTGACATGCATATATACCGTTTTTCTCCTGATAAAGTCCACATTCTAAAATTTCGAACACTGGCATTTTTTCATAAACGTAATTTCTAAAATTACGAACAGCGGAAAAAATAATTATTTTTTAGTGTTCGTAATTTTAGAACATTTACCGTATTCATAGTCTATATGTTATTACCACATATACGACATATTTTTACACGGACTCGTTCAAGAAGTATTTCAAATTGAAATTACATATAAATGTCTGTCTGTATGAAAGAAAGAGATGTAAAATATATCCAATTCTGGTAAAAGCAAACAAAATAATATAAGTGATAAACTTTAATTTCTGTAGTGTCCGCAACGAAATAAGTAGAGAATTAAAAGCTGTATTACAGGGTTAAGAACATAAATATCAGCAAACAAGAAATGTTTGGTTGTTTCCCCTTTGCACATTGTCATTTTAAAATAGAAAACAATTTACTGCTTGGTGAAATCACATTTTCAGAGAAAACCAAAGTAAGTAGGATGTTAAATAAACAACCAAAATGTAAAGGATTTTTTATTATTTTTTTTTTTTTTTGCAAAATACAGGAAAATTTCTTACTGGAGAATATTTGCCATCATAGTAGCTAGTATTTGGGCTCATATTTTCATGACAGAAGGATAATGTGCTATGACACTGGCCAAATAACATATTTTTATAAAATTCTAAAGTTTGAACACATGGCTATACATTCTGGTCTATAATTTTGAAAAGACAAAATGATACTGGGAGATTTTTTAGGATTAGGTACATCAAACACCATTCTTTAAAGAAATCATAATGATTAACCATTATAACTAGTTTGAAAATTTGCCTATTTTGTTACACTTGGGGGAACTTTATTGTGAAACTCCCGACCACATTTTGATTGTTTCTCCAAATGGCTCATTTTGCCCCATTATTGTTTGTCACTCTGTCCGTATTTGATTAACATGTGCATTGGCATGCGCAGATGCGGGAATTTTTGCCAGGCGGATCCAGGCCCGACTGCCAGAAAACAGGTCTGACAACGTTTGTTTTAGTCCTCAACTTATTTTACTGTTTAACAGAGGGTGTCCAATGGTTATTTCAAAGAAAACTATAATTTTCCAAGGTTTCAGAGAGGTTCCAACATTTACCAGGGGGGTGTCCAACTTTTTCTCGGGGGATCCAAATGCTATTTTCTACAGAAAAGGATATAACTTGTGATATTTCAATAGGGGTCCGGACCCCTACCCCCACCTCTGGATCCGTGCATGATTTGATTAGGATAGGGTAGGTTTTGGAAACCCAGCAAACACAGTCTCTCGGCCCATCATCAAAACTCCCTTTGGATAGAGGAATGGCATTTTGCTGGGAAGGGGATGTTGGCACAGTTTTATATGTTTAGTAGTTTACTGGTAACTGATAGGCGAATTTCACTACAAATAAATGAGACTGACATTTTGTTCAACAGTTCCTCTGACGAATATAAACGAACGATCTCCCGCGAGTAAGCAGCATTGATATAACCCTACCTCCTGGCTAAGCTATGCTCAATCAATTAGTCCTCCAAGTAATATACCAATACAGACCTCTATTACATAATAACACTTGGAAAATGTTTTTAGAATCTGAAAATACATTGGAATGCATTTCCATGCGCTCAGATATGGAATAAAAACGTGTTTCTGAATTGTTTTATGTGGATGTGGAGGGATAGTATCATACACAGAATGGAGGTGTTTTACAAAAACGCACACGCAAATAAGTGTCATTTCTGGCGGATAAGATCCTTAAGTATTCTTCTTCTTTGGATGAGAGGTTGGTTAATTTTGAATTGGATACTTGTATACTTGGGTATGTTTGACTTGGGACTGCTTTGACTTCAATTGCTCATTGTGCAAAACTAAATAAGGCTGAAACCATCTGTTAACCCATAACGGCCTCCGTAGGTCGGTTGTCAATGTAAATATGCAATACAACGGATGTTGGGTAGCACAGCAGAAACTGGAAAACGGAGGAACAAAAGGGCAACAAACAAGAAAATAAAAGGGGTCCAGTCAACCCTTTTATATCACGTGACAAACAACTTTGCCAATATGGCTGACAGATGTGAGAAGTGAAAACTGAGACAATTTCAATAGATATTTGCAGTTTTAAAGGGCACTTCCTGTAAATTTAAGTGTGTTAACTATTTTATTACAACCGTTTTCTTCAAAGTGCACCAATACATCAACTTGGAATGTTCTCAAAAATGATGTTTTACCTGTCTAGTCTTGTGTATTCCTTGCGACGTCTTGCGATTTTGTAGAAACAGAAAGTAGCACATGAAAATGTGATAAAATAATGACATATATGTCGTTTTATAGATTGGTAAAATCCATGAAATGACAGATATTCTATCGTTTGACTGAAATTCTGTCCTTTTATGCGTTTCTTAGACCTGTTCATAGTTACTCCGGGGTAAACACAACAACTGTGGTGCACCACATACTGTACTATTGCCATCATAAGATCCAGTTTTTCCCAATTTATAGGCTTTTATCCGAGAGATAACTACAGCCAATTGGGGCTTAGCTACAACCAACCAACCTTAGACTTTCCAAAATCAACCTCAACTATTCCTGGCATTAACAGCTTTTACACCTTAATAAATCAATGCATGTTACATCTTGCAATGGATTAACACTTGATACGCATGTACTGTGGGATCATACAGCGAAATGGTTTACAAGATGCTGAAGATGGATACAATGAAAAAAATGTGTCGCGAAAACTACTGACATTCGCGAAAATACCGAAAGTGTGAACCATTATATACATTTTTCGATCCAATAATAGATAAACATAAACAGAACATTTGAAACCTATCTTAAAGATGGACTACTTACAACTAAAAAGATAAAAATACAACAAAACAGTAACGACACGTATCATTTTGCTGTTGTCTGGTTCTTGGATGGTTCCCAGCTAAAAAATAAAATGGACCGCAACGCTTTTTTATGAAAGTAAAGAAGAGGGTGAAGATCAAGAATCGATACAATCAAATAGAACTACCACACCTGACCCAGGAAACCATGCGGGAAAGAAATAAAACCACAAGAATACAAGAGAGCCAAGAGGTCAGCTTATAGCAAAGAGGTAGCCACAAGGCTGCAATGAATAGACAAAGTAGATAATAAGGTAAAGATCAGGAATCGATACAATCAAGTAGACCACCTGTACCACACCGGACCCAGGGCACCACATGGGAAAATGGCAAAACACATACAAGCGAGTCAAGAGGTTATGCCCTTTCCCAGCAGGTGACCACAAAGGCTGCAATGAACAGAAACGAAAGCATGACAAACACGAAACATAAATAGCAAAAATGATCCACAAAAGGAAACACCGCCTTAGATAAGATAAGATAAGACATTTTATTTAAAGACGGCATGACAGTAAAACAGAGAAACATAAGCTCTAATGAGCTTTTGACCGTATATATTTATACTCTCCGACTTTGACCGTATATATTTATACTCTCCGACTTTAAATAAAATTTGTCTTATGTCTTATGTCTTAAAAGCTTTTGATTGTCTATACCTTGGAACGGTCAGTAAAATATTTTTACTGGAGGGCTTAAACTTGTTTTATGGCACCGTGCCGTATGGCAACCTCACCCGTATTTCAGATGTGGATCAAGACAAATAGGTGTTTGTTTCTCATGAAAGATCCCTAACTTATCGATGTATCACCTCTTAGTAAATACAAATCGAGATATAAAAAGGAGATAATACAAAGATAAGGACTCAACAGTATATACAACTGAATACCGGAGTAAAAGAAATCCAACAGTTAAACCCTGGTGGGCCCAACTACAGACACAACATTAGGCCCTAGCCCTCTTATCTATAGATAAGTTTTTATAACGGAACCGTCATAAAATCTGGTGTCCGACTCGCCGGCGTGCAATTAAAGAGGATTTAGCAAACTTGCCATCCATGATTGGGTTGACCATTAAGCATGCAGTCTGTTGAAATACATTAATGTTACAACCGCAATCTTCTTATAATGAGAAATTATTTTAATAAACTGCGCTGAAAAATAGTATAGTCAACAATTTTTTTTAATTTATTAACTAAGTCGCCATAAAATTCTGGTTCTGAAAGCCCATGGCGTAAGAGAGATTTAAGTCCAATATTGAATGTAGATATTAAATAATAGTATCGAAGGTAAAATTTAGAAAAAAAGTTGTGTGACGTTTATGATACCAATAACCTTGTTTGAGACGTTTCTGAATTAACACTGTTTATTGCAAGTGTTGACGTCAGCAATATGGCTAGAGGCCCGGGCTAGATGCTCTAGAAAATCGGATGAGTTGAGAAATATAAACTCCATAGGATGAAGAGCGAGGAACATCCTCATCTAAAAAGGAAAATTGACAATTTCAAACTCAAAATCATCACGTTTATCATAAATGGTGGTAGAAACAAAATCATCAGAAATTAACAACTGTAAGTCCAAAAACGAGGCTTCAGTTTCAGAGGTATACATTATGTTGCTTTATTAAATTGAAGCTCTGCTGGGTATATTTTTATTGCCATATTGTCAAAATAAATAGTCTTTATGTTTGAATATCAATCAAATGTCTGGATGTAGTATTATAAGCTTCAATAATATCAGACGATATGACAGACACACACGAAACACAGATCCACAATTTCTGTTTCTGTGTTGATACGTCGCAGATACCAACACTGGCTTTAACACGACGCGGGAAGGAGGCGCTATATAGTCCAGATTTGTTAAAAGAGACTTAAATGTCTCTAGTGAATCACAGGTCACAATGTCATCACTGAGTCTATTCCAATCGTACAATGTCCTCACACAGAAAGAATTTCTGTGTTTTGTTTTTTTTTCAGTTTTAGATATCACCGGTTTAAACATTTAAGAATTGATACCCACTGAATTTTTGATAATGTTCTTGGTTACAAAGTCTTCGTATTGGTAAGCACTTATGGTACGTTTTGGTACCAGATATATTAAATAGTGGTTGATGTCAATTGCTGGTACGTGCCCTCCATTACTTCATACAGAAATATGTTAAATCTCAGCTGGCGTCTTTTTTCTTCCAGCATCGATAATCCTAGATCCCGCATCATTTCAGTAACACAACCTTCCTGTCGAGACTTGTAGCCCTTAGAGATGAAGCGTGATGCAGATCAATGTATATTTTCTAGTTGATTAACCCATATAAGCCTAGGGTTCTTTTTGTGGTACATTGGCAAATATTGCAAAACCAGATCAGACGCCGCAAAATGCGGCGTCTGATCAGGTTCTCCAGTTTGCTTACAGAAATTTCTTTTGAAATTTGAATAAAAATGAAAAATACCACCCAACAACCCTAAAATTGGAAATTGACTCGTGCAATTGATAAGGATGGGAAAATATATTCGGCATGAATGGATTAATCGCGTTTTTTTGTGTATGGGTCTCAAATGATACATCCATATTCCAGTTTAGGTCTTATAAGGGCAAAGTAAGCATTCTTTCTGCATGACTCAGGGCAGTTGTTCAGATTTCTGCAAAGGAATCCTAGGCTCGAATTTGCTTTCTTTCAGATGTTGTTTATATGAGTCTTCCACTTGTGGTCGTCTGAGAAGGTAATGGGTTTAACATGTTTGACGGTACCAGCCCCACCCTTATTTTTGATGTGGATCAAGACAAATACATGTAGATGTTTGGTTCGATCCCTAACTTAACATGTCATCGATATATCATCCGCTCCTATAGTACATTTAAATTCAGATATAAAAAGGAGATGAAACAAAGATAAGAACTCAACAGCATTCCGGAGTAAAAGAAATCCAACATACAGTTAAACACCGATGAGCCCAGCTACAGATGCAACATTAGGCCCTTACCCTCTCAACAGACCAAGGTGAAGATGAACGCCAAAATTGTTAAGCTTTGGTTGGGAAGGCTGTTTCGTATTACACCTTGTCACAAAAGACAAGTAAATGTTACAAGGACTGTCAAAATCACAGCTCACACACGATCCTACGGCACCAAGAGAAAGAATCACAATAACACAACCTCGTATGACTATGAATGTGAGATCACGGATGTGACGGAAACATCCGAGGGTTGTCGATTGAATAACATATGTCACGTACACAAGCAAAGGATTATTAACAACACAATAAACTGCCGCCAACATTCTCTTCCTCTGATATTCACCATAGACACTATTTAGATAAGATAAAATCTAAGCGAAAAATTCTGCGTCTGTATATATTAGATGGTAGGACCAATTATGAGGCACTCCCTTGGGGTACCTTCTTCCAGAAGTTGGATGGAATTCCTTGCAGAGTGTATATTGTAAAGCGAGAAGGAATGGGACAGCCGTATACTAGTTTTATCTACATTTTGAATCTATGGGCACATCACGAACGTGTTCCCTTGTTCACCTGAAATAAACCGAATCACATTAATGTTTCCTCAAATATTTATAAATATTCAAATGCGAGAGTTTACATATGCGACAAATGCATGAAAGGCCCATGTCTAAGATTTAAGTTTATTTTAGGATAAGTAGCAACTGCATGCATGGTTTCAATGACAACTCATAATAGTGCGAATCAAGAATGGGGGTTTGCCAACAAAATTACTAATATTTATCAGAATTTTGTTGTCAAACCCCATTGTTGAATCGCACTATAATGAGTTGCCATTGAAACCATGCATTTTTCACATAGCTTAGACATGTTTATTTTTATGACAACTTTTTTCGCATTTAAGGGTTGATTGATGAATGAATGATTTGACACCCATGAGAAATTGTCCTGGAGTTGGGGTGCACGATAGTCTAAACTGGCTCCAGGACAATGCTTCTATCACGTAATATTCCCCAACCGTCTATATACAGAGTAATTGTCTAATTTTTTTTGCTTTCTGGTGAGTCACTATGCTATTGCCCAGGGAATAGGTTTGGAGACGTTATATAACAATGGCGGAATTGAGGCATGGTTTGGCAACTTTAAACGCCAATAAAATCGTTGCTTATGGTCAGAAACATAAAGTGTGGGTGCTCGTTTTCTTAGCTAGAACAAGCCGAACACGTTGAGACCAAAATTGAGCAGATTGGGTGACATTTTCTGTTTTCCAACAAAACCGCATCATCTACAGCATATCCATTCACAAGGAACGCTGCTAAAGATGTCATCATTATGACATAAAACAGGTACTTCATGTATGTTTGTAGTTTAGTCAAACTACTACGCATTCGGCCTCCGGCCTACAGTTTTCTTAGGAGAAGGCTCAAATTACATTTTAATCCATTTAATTTTGACAAGTGAAAGAATGCCAACGAAGTTTTTAACAATACAATAGTAAAGCGGATAACAATTTTAGAGGAGTTTAAAGGTCAAAGACTAACAGCAAGTATTGACTTTTATTCTAACTTGCAGACTCATAGCATACACACGATTTGCGTGTCTTCTGGTAACTTTGGCACACACAGCTTTGAGGAATCGGGAAAGACAAAAACGTCGTCTTTTTTCTTCTTTTTTTAGTCAAACGCTTCAATTTTGACCAGAAATCGCGCCAAATTATGCCATCATGGTCTATGAAACATCTACAAAGGGACGTGTCCTTCATATGATTGGTCACTGGTCACATACGTCTCATTGAAATGGTACGAAATATATGATTTTGATAAATGCGGTCGATACCATCAAATATGTTTAAGCCCTCCAGTATTTTTTAATGACCGTTCCAAGGCGGTGCTTCTTTTGTGGATCCTTTTTGTTATTGGTTATTTGTGTTTGAGTGCATCTGTCATACTTTCTTGTCTGTCTGTCCCTTGCAGCCTTTTGGTCACCTGCTGGAAAAGGGCTGACCTCTTGGCTCTCTTGTATGTTATTTTTTCTTGTGTTTTTGTTACTTTCCCATATGGTGTCCTTGGTCAGGTGACATTTGATTGTATCGATTCCTGATATTTGCCTTCTTCTTTACTTTTATTTTAAGATACACACGCAATAGTCCCCTCAAATTGAATAATGGATGATAAAAAATCTTACATAATGATATTGCAAAACCTCAAAATCGTACATAGCTACAAATCTGGCAAAACTAAATTACGATAGGTGAAAGAAATATTCTTCTTTTCTTCATTATACTGGTAATTGAGCCGTGACATGAGATTTCCAACATTGTGGTATGTGCAACCAGCAAAGGCTCGGGCCAGCCTGCGCCTACGTGCAGTCTGATCAGATCCTTTGCTGGCCGCTTGAATATTTTATGACTTTTAAGCTTCTGACTGAACAGCATTTGGAGTTTGTAAGCTACACAGGCTTGTCTGAGTCTACACATGTCAAAATGCCACATTGTCGGAAATTACATGTCGCGGCTCAATATATTTCATTATTTATTTTCTTTTTATCATCATTATTATTATTATTACTATTTATTTATTTATTTATTTTTATTTCTTTTTCTACTTTCTTGGCGCATGAGACAAAAGTTCTTAATGCATTGATGTACTAGCGACTCTGGGACTGTCGACCAGCAAAGAATCATGCTGACGAGCATTCATGGAGCTTCCGTTGTTCCATATACAGAGGATTGGGGAGGATGGCGTTTCTGACCAAAGCTTACCCTCATCTTTGTTCAAAGATTGACTTGGAAGGTGTACAACCGCGTTTAAAATCTGTTCATTATGCACAGATTTTATTCACAGATTATGCACAGATTTCATACTTTGTACATTTTCTGCGATTGTGACAATAATTCTTTGAGAACTTGAATCAGTACATTCTTGAATTTATTGACAAGAAAAAAGATCCCGAAAGCTTTGTCAGAGGGGGTCCAACTCTGACAACGTTTTTTGCTGTTGTTGTTTTAGTTAATGAGGGGAGAGTGCCCAAATACCACCTAAAAGCGGGCCATAATCGGCACACCAGTATTGCTAAGAAACCTATAGCTTTGGGATTTTTCAGAGGGTGTATCCGGACCCCCTCCCCCCCTCTGGATCCGCGCATGGCATAAAGGGTAAATTATGCACCTGTCTTAGGAAACCGATTTTACTTTTGCGCTACGTATATACACTCAGTGGCTATAAGTGAATTCCCATATCAGCTTATAAGAAATTGACAAAAGGGTCTGAAACAATGGTCTTTTCCAGCCAATTAAAACGGTTTACCCAAGTGATAATTGCCCTAAATAAATATACAGGTATATATGTTTACGTCATCACCTAATTGTATGATGTCATTATCTGTTGGTATGGAGATATTGTGTATTACAAACATTGGCTCCATTCTTCAAAAAAGATAACAGGTGTTAAAAAATTGCTGTAAAAATGTCAGATTGCAATATTTTTTATTGAATATTTGCAGATACATTTGAAGTGTACTTGAAAACATTCTGTTAGAGTTCAAATTAGTATAGACGCTGAAATAAAATAATGCAGAGCAGAGAACTGGACCGAAAATAATGCCATGAAAATGATCCGACTGCAGTATACTTTGGCTGTAAAAAAACTAAATAAACAAATCAAAGAATATGGGGTATGTACATTTTGTGAGGTATCATAACAGTGTTCTATTTGAAAATAATATTTTTTTGAATAAATGTTGATGGATATAAGCTATGGTTGGATCCTAAGAAAATCTGCTAATTTTCACTGTCAGTCCTGATATTGGTGCCACAACCAGTGATAAAATATGTGTGTAATAATTATTTTCAGTTGAAAGTACCATTTCGGGTTACATTTATACAGAACATTTATTTTTTAAGAAGAACTATCCTATGATTTCGTATGAAAGTTTGGATACCCCCTCGTAAAGCAAAATTTGGCCAAAGGGTTAGGTATCGCTGGGTGCTGTCTTTTTGATTTGAAAGAATGAAACATTTAAAGACTAATTGTTTCAAACAGTCATATATGACCCTAAAAAGCTACTATGTGGATTCATTCAATAATCTAGATTTTTAGGTCAGGGGTACACCCACCCACGGTGAATAAATTAGGAAGATGTTAACACATCTTGTTAACAGCTCACGAATATAACATATTAACACCATTATCACCAAAAATATAAAGAAAATAAGCAATATATATAGTCATGTAAAAACTGAAGAAGTTTAGGACCCACAAATTTTCAAACTGTTTCAGAAATCAGTGGTGGTCGAAATGAATAACACCCACGAACTCTAGGTGATATTATTTCTATAATAATCTAGCATTCCTAAGTTGAAAATAGCAAACAGTGATATGTTTAAAATTTCCGATAATGTGCATTCCTCGTTTTCAAATTATACAAACTTTAAATGTAGGCCTACTTATTTTTTTGCAAATGAAACAACGTTTGCCATTTTGGGAACTCACTTATGGCCACTAAGTGTACGTTTGTTTTGTTTAAAGGGAGGAGCTCCATCATTGAGGAAAAAACATGAAATACAGTACTCCTCGAAAATTCGAACTTCGACTTTTCGAAACACTCGCTAATTCGAAATATTGTTGATACAAAAGTCATGGCTAATACACAGGATATGTACACAATATAACAGATTCAGAGAATAGAACCTAGACTATTCATGGTCTATGTTAATAACTGTCTACAAAAACATATGTTTTGGGTACGTAAAAGAAAAGTCTCCTTGACAAAGGCTATGTTTGACAGGGAAAAACTGAAAATACTCATTTTTGGGGGATTAAATAGTGTTATGTCTACCTCCCTATCATTCGAACTACTGAAAATTCGAAATAAAACCTCTAGTCCCGAGCACTTCGAATTTACGTGATTTGACTGTATCTGCTAAGGACACGGATGAATGTTTACTTTTTGTAAGAGTTCATCAGTCCGGTCTTGGTTTGTATTTGATACATTTTCGCCCTCTCGCCACCTCTATTAGATTTAAATCGTTAATCCAAGTGGATTTTTAGACCGGATTAACGATTAAAATAAAGACGTGTTTCATTTAAATACCCTTTGTAGTAAAGTAAAATTGTTTGCTTATTGTTTACCAGTAATCTTCAGCAATAACGATATAGTAACCAATAGCAGAAATCAAATTTGAGGAACAATTAATCAGAGAATTATATAATATAAAACACTTTCATTGTGATATTCTAACTTTAAAAAATCAGTGTTGAGGTTTTAGAATATACATAAAATAATGTAAATCTTCAAGGAGTTATAAAACGGATTAGTGAACTTAATCAACAGAGTATAAACTTCAATTTAGAAATATAAGGGGAGACGAATTTATGTTGCCTTGTCCCTGCAACTGACAGTTATAGTTTACAATCTTCTAAAACAACATATAAGCGAGTTTGATTGGAAATATCTACAAAGTAATCGTGTCATAGCAAGGATCTACATGTAATTCACAAAATGACAGAACGATATTTACCATAAATTAAATAACTGACTCTGAAATGTTGGCGACTGTTCACTAGACGGCAACTTAATATCATAGTAACTAAATTATTGTTAACGCAGAAATAACAAAAATAGTTAAAACTTTGTTTAGCTAGTTAGCACAGGACGCTTAGTGTAGTATAAGGCGAATCTATCTACTGGAAAGTGGTAAAGTTTTGGTTTGAAAGATGTCAGAGGTTGAAGTGAGAATGGCCCTTGTGGGTCCGACGGGGAAGTCTTTGAAATTCTTAAACAACAAAAACAACCTAGCAGCCATGTACCTCAACAAGAAAATGCAGATTTTCGAAAGAGAGAAGTCCCTTAATATTGCTCAGCTGGATCACAGTAAAATTGATGCCCTAGAATTTATGAAGCATGTACGAAAACGGGAACCAGAAACACACCAAGCCAGAAAGTAAGTAAATAAATTTCGTGTGAGTGTGAATTTCTTACCCATCAATTTTAACATATGTTTTGGGTCTCAACACAACATATGTTTTGGATGAGAAATAAAAAAATGAAGTTTTAATTACGCACTCTTTTCCAGTGGCTATTAACCCTGTGTTTTCTTTTGAGAGCAAGTGATTGGTCCTCCAATCTACAACATCGCAAGTGCAATAACTTGCCGTTCACTCGCAGTCGGCTAAAACAAGATCAGATAGGGACAAGTTGTTTCACTTTTGGTCAAAAATGAAGTTGCAGCAATCACAAAACAAGCATTTTCTTTTCATAGCTTCATATCTTACGCATTTAATTCTTGAAGGTTTTTGTTACAGTCCTTTTCATTAAAAAGTTATAGCATTTGAATCAATCTTAGGTGGCAGATCTACGGACACTACAGACTAAAGCATAACATAATTGTATCTTTTTTTTAATTATTGGCATAAAACAATGATTATACCATGCAGAACTTTGCACAAGTATTGGTGCCCTTGGATACCACTCAATATTTTATTTACAAAAATGATTTCTTTAAATTTTGGCACAGAAGAAACAAGGCTATGAAAATGCTTAAATTTATTAAACTTTCTAAATCTTTTTTAAGGACTTGAACTTTCAGAAACAAGTAAACCTCTCAACTTATGACATGATTTCAATTCTTAACAACAAAGTAGTTTATCATAGCGTCTGTCCTCAAGTTGTGTAGAAATCAAGTTCAGTCAAAAGTGTGCAATATTTTCTACCGGCACTACAAAATTGGTAACAGATGAGAAAGTGCACTTTGAAAGTGACAGATATAATGTCCCCCCTGTTAATTAGTTTTGGATAAACAGCAGGTCGATGAAATAGTCGAAAAAATATTTTGACTTTTAATTTTACAAATTTGCAGGATAAATATAATGAAAGAAGTATCAGATAGGGAAAATACAAATATGGTAAAACTAGATTGTGTTATATGCCTAAACAATTTCCGGCTTAGAGGAAACAAAATACAATATAAACCACTGTTTAGAGCTTGCTCCAAGCTTTCCAAAATGTATCACATTACTGTGTTTCAATTTAATATAGCAAAAACACAATCCTAAATACAAGAGGTGTTTCATGTTTATTTGAACAAATTTGAAAATGCCGTTACTCATTTATTTCTCGTTATATTTGGTAATAATTGATTTCCATGGGTTAGTCTGATCTCCAGGAATACACAGTCATCACGAAAATAGTTCTTAATTTAAGTTTTCTGGTTTGAAACAGTCTCTGAAGATGAGTAGTCAAATTTTAAGTGTTTAAAATTGCTATCTGAAACGAAATGTACTAAATCTTTCTCAAACAATTTCTCTAAAAGATATGAAGTTATTTTCTTGGAACCTTTTATTTATTGTACATAGATAATTAAAGTATGTTCTGCATTCCAGTTGGATATCTACTTTTTGGAAGCGACTTAAACATCAAATTTTAGGGTTTACAGTTTCCATAGCAACACTAAATTGTATGCAAAATACTCATATGCAATATTTGGTTTTCAGTTTTATCAGTAATAGATACTTAAAATATCTAAGAAATTGAGTCCGCTGTGAGTTTTGAGAATTTGCTTTTCAAACTTCTTCCAAGACACATTTTATACATGAGATACCCATTTGGACGCTTGTATGAAAGAACTTATTATGCCCAGTTTCCAAGCAAAAACAGGCACACATATGCTATTTCTCATTTTAACAATAGACTGAGTGTGCCTCTAAACTTAGAAGAAAATTTCACACTTAAATACGTATTTTCTTAGGAGATACACCCGTTTTAGCTCTTAAAATCAGTTAAAAGGGGGTAGGGATGTATTTTGGGCCACCGTGTTATGGCTATGCTTGAAATTGCCCCCTTGTCTATTTGTCAAAACCGGGGACACGTCCGTTATACATGAAAAAGCAAAATTTGTTTGTTTTAATTATATGCTACAGCAAAAAGTCAAATTCAAATCTGTTCAAATAAACATGAAACAGGTCTCGTACACCTAAAAATTAGGCATTTTTCATTGCTATGCCGTTTCATTTTAAATTTGTTAAATTTGGAAATTTTTTATTTCAAATATGTGCGTTAGAAAAATATTTTTTTTAAAAAAAGAAACCTTAAATTTCACATATGAGCTACCATAAAATGAACATAAAAATGTGAAGGTGGAGAGCAGTAATTTTTAGCATTTTTAAAAGAATGCTTGAATCGTTATACATTTTGGCTTTTCTTAAGAATAAACTTTGCTGCACTGAGCCTGTTGCCACTTGGTCAGTCACACGTGTGCATATTTTTTTGCAATTTATTGGAGCTATGGGCATGTTTCTCTGTAACAAATTCAACCACCACCGATGAATTGTCTTTGCCAGTAATTTTTTCATCACTTTAGAACTGCACTGTTTGGTAATGGCAGTGTCCGTAGATCACATATCATTGCATCTAGTAGATTGCCTTACTTGGAGATAAATTAACATGTTTCTGCTAGCTTCTATTTCAGAGAGTGGCACTGATTAAGAAATGCACAGCTTTTTCAGTTGTATCTTACCAGCATTTGTGATACGAGCGGCCAAAGTCTGTCAGTAGAATGTAGTGTCCGTAGATCACAATTGTTAATTTCATAAAATTACAAAAACATGTCATAATGGCCAATGTTTTTAAATTGTATTTATTACTTCCAACCAAATAAATAGTATGTAAATCAGTATTTGGGCCATCTAATCCTAATGTGTGAATGGAAGAGGTTCTGAATGACATATTGTTTCAGAACCATGTGTACCTCTTTCATGCACAAATTTGACAAATCACACCCAAATACTGATTTACATACTATCTATTTGGTTAAAATTAATAAATACAATCTAAAAATATGGACCATCATGACATATTCTGTTATTTTTTTGAATATTAAAAAGTGTGATCTACGGACAGACTTTGGCCGCTCATATCATAAGTGCTGCTGAAAGACAACTGGAGAAGAGAGTCCTTTTCTTAATCAGTGCCACTCACTGAAATAGAAAATAGCAGAAACATGCTCATTAATCTTCTAATATAGCAATATGCTAGATGCAAAATATGTGATCTACGGACACTACCAAATAAGTGTACTTCTAAACTAATGAAAATATTACTAGAAAAGACAATTCATTGGTGGCGGTTGTATTTCTTACAGAGAAACATGTCCATAGCTTCAATAAATTGCAAAAAATATGCATACTTATGACTGAACAAATGACAACAATACAGCAAAGTAAATTCTTAAAAGAAAAGCCAAAATGTTTAACGCCTATCCATTTTTATGGTTATTTTACATTAGCTCATATGCAAAATTTAAGGTTCCCTTTTTTAAAAAAAATATGATTTTAACACACATATTTGAATCTCGCAACCTCTATGACAGTGGACAAGCAATTAATCCACTATGCTACGAATTCTCCTTCTGATTGGTATGTGCATATAACATTTTAGATGTAATAAAATGCGCGTATTATTCTAAAAATAATAAGTTATAGCTAAACAAAGTTAAACTGGCACTCATGAATATACCGTATAAACTCGTATAACTCCGTAAAACTAGTTTTAGATTTGCAAACATTATGAAAAGTATTGATTTCAGAGTGATGTATTTTCTAACCCTGTATCATCACAGTCCCGCTTAGCCCTTTGGATAGAGCGTATAGCTTTCACGGTTGAGATCGTGGGTTCGAGTCTCACGACATACAATTCATTTTAAAAAAATGTTTTCATTTTTTATCATAAATCATGCTCATAATTTGCACGATTTGACAAGACTTACGTGTAATAGTAAATGTATTAGAATTCATTTTAAAGCATTATATTAGCTAGGAACTGTGATGTCTACTGATAAATCTTTAAAACATTTAAAATCGCATACTTTTTCGAGAAACACTCAGGGCGGGACAGCTCATCATATATTCAACAGACAATTCAGGCGACTGGGGTCAGCAGAAGAACCGTTTTCCAGGTACGGAAATTACTACGAGAAACTGGTACACTTTCGTCGCCGCAACCTTCGAAACAGGGACAATACAAGCCTGTGGACGACTTTGACGAGGTTGTTATCAGAAACAAGGTGCAGGAGTTTTACACCCATCGCCATCAGCTTCCGACCATAAATAATATCTTATCAGTCTTGAAACCCGACATCATGTCAGCTATCCATCAAAGTTAAAATAAACAAGAAACATATCATAACTCAAAAAATATATAAATTAAAAAAATGATGCCTAAAATAACTATATCCAATGGGTATCAAACCCTCGCAATCCGGAATATGAGTTTATCGTCTTACCACTACGCCACTGCCTCAGCATGTTTAGGCCACCTAGCTGAAAGATACTTGTTCCATACATTAATCAATTAAGATAGCTACTACACACCGAACGTGACCAAATGATGTCGAAGATTAATGAGTGCCAGTTTAAATTTGTTTAAGGCCCTGTCACACTATAACGTTTTAGCCAACGTATGCCGACGTATGAAATATATATCTAGTACGCTGGCATACGCTGAAATCTAATAAAAAAAAATCAGAGGAAGCCTCTCTCTGAACTTATGCAAAGCGTACGCGAAACGAGCATAGAACGTATGTCTAACTTATGAGTAACTTATTCCCGACGTAACATAACTTATACTTGTATCAGCGTATAAAAGCGTATGCCCTGCGTATCACTAGCGTTCTTGAAACGTATGCACAACGAACGTCTAACGTATGCTGAATTGTATATATAACGTACGTTAACGTATGCATAACTTACATGTAGCGTACTTCTAACTTATGTCAAACGTATAAAACAGAACAACATTTTGGGACCATTTTGTCATATGGCAACGTATACCAACGTACTGTAGCGTGTTCGTAACGTATTGATAACGTATCTCTAACTTATTCAGCGTGCACCAACGTATTTGGTGAATTTTCATACGTTGGTGCTAACGTACCTTAACGTATGCATAACTTACCCGTTGCGTACATCTAACTTATGCCTAACGTATAAGCAATACGTCGGCATACGCTGAAGATTTTTTATGCAAGCACAAAATTTTGGGATCTGTTCGCCGTATGACAACGTATACCAACGTACAGTAGCGTGTTCGTAACGTGTTTAAAACTTATCTCTAACGTATTCAGCGTACACCAACGTACTTGCTTAATTTCTCATACGTTGGTGCTAACGTACCTTAACGTATGCATAACTTACCTGCTGCGTACTTCTAGCGTATGCCTAGCGTATAGAAACAGTACGTTCGCATACGCTGTCATTTATTATGGATGCACAAAATGTTGGACCTCTTGGCCGTATGTCAACGTATACCATCGTACTATAGCGTATTAGTAACGTGTTTAAAACTTATTTCTAACGTACTCAGCGTATACCAACGTACTTGCTGAATTTTTCATACGTCGGCATACGTTGGCGCTATACGTCGTAGTGTGACAGGGCCTTTAGCTATACTAATGGAATTCAAGTCAATGTTGTTTATAACAGTTAATGCAGGCGTTCCCCAGGGATCTATACTTGGTCAAATATCATTTCTATTATTCATTAACGATCCGCCTCTCTTCCTAAATTATTGTTATTCTGGTTTCGTCGCTGACGATGCTACTATGATAGTAAAGTATTAAAAACATTGAAGAGAATCTCCAATCGTACACTTACTCTGTAAAACTGTGGTGCAAACAAAATAACATGCATATAAATATTGAAAAAAAAACAACAAGAATTGTAATGCAAGCAAGACTTTCAGTATACGCCCGCAACATTATGTTCCTCCTTAAGTTCGCTCGAAGCACTAAGTTGACAAAAATAAAAAGGACCCAAATAAGACTTTGTAAAGTTAAAGATTAGCAGGATAAAGATAAAGATAAAGAAGCGTTATCTAACGTTGCTTATAATGTTACAGACAACATTAGCTCACGAGCTATTCTGCGACATAACAATATCTTTAACAGATTACTCTATCTTCCTAGCACAACCCCTTTTATGCGAGCGTCATGCAGCAAGGGAGCTGCTAGTGCCATTTTTACACCTTTGGTATGGAGCGACCGCGAGATTCGAACCCACGACCTCCCGCTCCGAAGGCGGACGATCTACCAACTGAGCTATCGAGACGGTGACAAGGGTCTGTTACAATAATAAAAAGAGATAAATATCACCCCACTTCTTCATGCACATCTTCAATATGTCTGTAACATAGCTGCTACGTATTAAAAGGATACACTATAGTCTCTAGGAGGGGTTTATTTCACAAAGTATGCACTATTACATATTACTCAAATTTAAGCGGTGGTCGAAATTTGGCTAAGTTAAACATGCTAAAAATTTATCAAAAATAATTTTACATCATTAAACATGTAAACTTATTCATAAACATATTCAATATGTCTGTAACAAACTTGCAAAGTATCAAAGGATACACCGAAGGCTCTAGGTTGAGTTGATTACACAAAGTATGCACTATTGGCCATTATTCAATATGTGCAATGATCGAAATTGACTATAATGGTACAAATAAAAAAAAAAAATTTTCATCATTAAACTCCTTCATGCACATCTTCAATATGTCTGTAACATTCCTGCAAAGTATTCAAAGAATACAATGAAGGCTCTAGTTGATAACACGAAGTATGGTCTATAACAAGAAATACAATGTAAGTGGCGGAGATTAAATGGATTGGTGTACTCTACCAGGCACAGCGATGGCCTCATACTTTGAGCTATATATCATGTAAATGATTATATAGCATGTGCCCTAGCTGCCATTACATGAACATTTTGTATAACACAAAATATTAAGTGAAAAGTAAGTCATGCACATGTTTATAGCTTCATAGTTTTTAAGTATGTGAATATAACCCTACCCATACTTTCAAGGACCTGAGGAATTTACTTTCAGGGATTCGAGAAGATCAATACATTATTTCTAAGGAGCAAGGGAGCACGGACACCCTGGGGGCCTCGGATGTGGTGGTTGGGAAGGGAGGGCTCATCCACCCCCCGAAGTTATTCCATTGGGCTTCACAAAATTATATCTTTTGTTTGTTTGATTAGATTCTAAATCTTTATGTCCCAGCGAACGATTTTTCAATTGTGTTTGGATGGGTCTTCCTGGGTTGACCAGTACTAAAAACGGATAAATATGTCTGTTAAAATAAAAGTTCTGACGTCACAGCGATAATATTGTGCTCAATGGGTTTTGGAATCGACTGAGGGTTTTTCCCACATCTACGCTCTACATCTATGCCTGGTTCATGCAGACATGCTTTTGCATGCATGCTAGTGGGGTTAAAATGTCTCAATTCGTTGAACTTTTGATAGCAGAAGTTAATCCTTGATAATCCTTCTATTGTCAAATGTTGGTCTCAAGTGCTGGGAAAATGTTTGAAATAAAATGCTTTATTCATAACTTATAATACATGTACTTCTGTCGGTCACTCCAGTGCTGAAATCAGTATATGTCATTTCGTTTTGGACTTTTCAGCATGGAAAAATGATAAGCCAGGTTTCCTATTCAAATTGCTTTTCCAAACACTCTCCTGTTTTCTTCTTAACTTGCTTAGTGGTATATAAATGGTGTTTTTGAAAAGTATAAAGCATGATAAGTTACAGATAGAAATAATAAAATTTGAATCTAGGGCGAAGATTTGGCCTGCAAAATACATGTAAAGTTAAGCCCTCTAAGCAGGGTTCAAGCTGGGCCCGGACAGTAGGGCACTTCTCCCGCCAAAAAAAAATGTCGAGAAGTGATAGAAAGATAGGGAGAAGTGATAGCGCAATGTTACAGCGTTTTCCAGTCATTTATCTAACCATTACACATAATATTGCCATTAAATGGAAGAAATAAGATGCAGTGGCAGTAGATTGTCGCCAACATGTGTGGTGACTGAATGAAATTGCTTTAAAAAAATGGGAGACCCCCACTCCTCTCTGGCCCCTAGGGCAACTATTTCGCCCTGATCGCCCTTATCTTATTCCCTGTTTAAGGCGGTGATTCTGTTGTTGTTGATTCATTGTTTGTTATTGCTGTCGTATTGAGTGTGTGTTTTTGTGCAGTGCTGTATTTTAACCCATATAAGCCGAATGGAATTTCCCACTCTTATCAATTAGACCAGTCCATTTCCATTTTAGGGTTGTCAGGTGGTAGTTTTCCTTTCTATTCAAATTTTGAAAGAAACTTCTTTAAGCAAACAGTGGAGAACCTGATCAGACGCCGCATTTTGCGGCGTCTGATCAGGTTTTGCACTGTTTGCCGATGTCACACAAAAAGGACGCTAGGCTTATATGGGCTAAGGGGCCTTTCTAGTTTTGGGGAAGATATGGTTGCCTCTCTTAACCCTTAAAGCGCCAATCACAACTGCAGCAGACGACAAATTTTGCGACATCTTTCCCAATTTTCGACAAAAATTGAAGGCATGATATTACATGAGAATCGTCTACCAGCAGACGATTCTCACTAAATATCATGCCTTATTTGTTATTTTTGAAAAAGTGGCAAAATTTGCAATTGTCGTCTGCAGCAAATCATATGTGGCGCTTTAAGGGTTAATTTGCGTTCTTGCATTCGCATGAATGACTGTGTTCCGTGTCATTTTCGTATGGTTGGTCTATGCTCTGTGATTGTGGCACTCCCTGATCAGGAACTTTCAGGAACGCTATCAGAGTTACAAACGGCTTGGATCCAGACCAGGCCTCGACTGGGTAATAAACTTGAGTTCAGTCTCAAACTCAAAAAAGCGCAATGATTGGCTGCCTGCGGACACGTGTCCGAAAGAAGCCAATCATTGCGCTTTATATTGAGTTTCAGACTGTACTTTAGTTTTATAACCTCGAGGCCGGACCGATTCTGTCGGTGCTGATCTGGGTTCAACTGTTTTCAAAGGTCATCAGCAGACGACAAAAACCGCCGCTAGTAAGTAAAGAGTAAACTACATGTATTTTCATCTTTTTCAGATGGCTGGACAGATCAGACTTCACACCAACGCCAGAGCCGATCAAGGTCAAACCCCGCAAGGAAGAGCTTCAAAAAGCCCAAAGAAAACGTAAAGTCCGATTGGCCCAAACTGCACCAGCCAGAGGACATAAAGTATCTGGAACAGATAGGAGCCAGGGTGCATCTTCGCTCGATACAGACAGGAAAAAATCTGTGTACCTTCAAATAGCTGGAGTAGGCAAAGAGCAGAAAAGTCACGTGAAATATGACGACAGCGACGATGAAGAACCAAAGCGAAAGGAACTACCTAAACCAAGTCCGAGAACAATGCTTGACGTAATGATGGGCTTAAACGCCTTCTCACATGTACCACCCCCTCGATGTTCAACACGATCCCCAGACGAATTCAGGGAAGACAGTCGTCTTTCTCTGCAACGAAGCTCAAGCATCAACTCAGTGTATGAGAGCACAGAAAATATCGCAGAAAAATTCATCCAGCAATGGCGTAAACGGATAGCTTCAAGAAAACAAAGTATATACGACAAACTGGCAACGGAGAGCCCCAAACCAGACATTTTACAGCAAAGAGAATCTGTAGCACTTAGCAGTGTTCCGGAAATGGATCTCTCGAGTTCATTTGCGAGAAGAAAATCAAAATGGACGACACCAACACGAATGAGCATCAGACCATCAAATCTTCCTGTCATCTCTCAGAATGAAGATATGGAGCGGCGGGAGCTGTTCCAAGCCTGGGTCAAAGACAGAAAAGATGAAATCAAAATGACAGAAAGACCAGAATCTCCTTTGAATCTGACACCACAGCAAAGAACTGCTCAGCGACGCAAATCGTTTTCGTTCTGGATGAAGAAACGCAATCAACAGAAAGTACACGCAGAAGATTCTGATGACGAAGCGCAACGTGAAGTGCTAAAATATACAGACCCGTATGAGGTTGACGATGGACCGCCTGATGTTGGGGACATGATGAGAACAATAATAAATATTAAGAAAAAGTTTAAGGATCCGTTAGACTCTAGATTAAAGAAATTCTATAAGGAATTGGACATTCTTAAAGAGAGAAATGAGAATGCTCATAGACAATCGACTGATAAAGAGAGAAAAAGGAAGTGGAAAATGTTAATGAAAGGAATAGATGCCGCTCTTGCAGATTCAAGTGACGAAGAAGATAATTATTTTAATACTGTATGAAACTGATTTACTGAAATCAAAATATGTGCTATATATAGATAGGTTGTTCTAAGTACTACTATTTTCGATTATAATGTCGGCGTTTTGCGGCCCCTGCCTCAGGCATATAGAGCGCACACAATAAGCCTGAGATAGATAGGTTGTTCGATTTTGTTGTGACTATTAATCGGTAATATCGATTAATTAGTTACTTGAATTACATATCGATGTTTCACTAATCGATTAATCGCGAATTTATGCTATAAATAAGGTTTTCGATAATGTAGTGACAATTAACAATCGATTATTGTTTTTACTTACTACAATCGGAAGATATTGATAGATCTATGTATTTTTGTATCATTGATTAATCGAAATTCTGTCATAAGAAAACTGTAAAAGTGAAAATATGTTCTGCACATTTCAAATATGGTCCTGATAACATTGTTTTTACATAATAGTTCTATTTCATCATTAAATAAGAAAGGTTTTCGTACAACTCTTTTTTTCATATTTCTTCACAGTGACATATATTGCAATATATACTAATTAAATAAATAATAACTATATGTCACCACACCGTACAACCGGCTGCTTTGAAGACAGGTTACTAACAATGATGACAGATACAGGATTTTATGTCCCATGAAGGGTAGGTTATAATTTTCGGTTGGCAAAATTGTTAGAGAAGCCCTCTTGTACTCGGTGGTGGATGAGTACACTTGTTAGAGTTGAGAGATCCTACAGAAACAAGCTGGCGTTATATCTCTCACAAACAAAGCCACACTTCATCATCATTTCAGAGGTTTCCTGTGAAAAGTCATTTTCCTGTGAAAAGTTATTTGTTCAGGTTGTACATCTCTCCGTCAAAGTCTGCTGTCTGCATTTATATACAATAAAACTACTATCATCTAGCTACATTTCTGCCAACTTTGAAGCCGCAAAGTTACTGGAGCCCATCAAAGATGACAGGTAGAGGAAAAATGGCTGCCTTTATCTACAGATCAATTTTGAAGTAACTGTCGTTGATGACAGGTCATGAATTTTAGTGGCTAACATTGATGACAGGTCATAATTCTAGAAAGTTACTTTAAATGAACATATTTCTTCAGCCTTTGGTCTCAACTGAGAGCATATATCATCTTCCATATTGCATTCAGGTCAAAATAATCTTATCTGCCAGTTGGTTAACTGATATTGAGCATAGGTAAACAGTCTAGATCCAGACCAGACACTTTAGGAACAGGGTCTATACTGTTTCTTAGAGGATATAAATACAAAAATAAGCTCAAATGTACATCTAGATCAGATATCAGTAAGATAACAAATGGGTATATCCACTCCAGGATATCCACTTTTCAGTGAAATCTTGAGTTTTGTCATATCAGTTATTGCACGTTCGGGTTTAAAGGACAGGTTTTGGTTGGGGTTGTGCCACTTCCTGGTCACTGCTCATGCTGTTTTTGTTCAAAGCAGTACCAGTACCTGGGGACAACATTTCACTTCCCCTATATAAATCAAAAGGAAAGTTTGAATCACTGTTACAGGTTGAATTGCAACCTGATCTTTCCCCACAGTAAAATATTTTCAGCCTTGATTTTGGTATGCAAGTTGACATCATGTGATGTTGAAAGCTAAACAGGCACAGTGTCTTCTTGCGTCTTGGCTGGTATCTTTTGTCTTGTGTCTTGGTGACCACAGTATTTGTTTTACAGATTTTGACGATATGCATTGATCAATAGGGGTCAATTTAAGGGCTCCTCAAACACTTAACACGAGGGTGTTTCAATAAGTAACCAGTCTGACCTATTTCTAACTGACGGATACAGTCAAGATTTTCACAGTTTGTTTGGTCATCATATTAAGACTCTTTTACAACGTTTAAGCATTATGTGTTGGTTAGATGATAATTTATTGTGACTTAAAGCATGGTCAGTTAGGTAAATAAAGCAGCGGACAGTTAAGCGTACAAACTTTGTTGAAACTGGTTACAACTTTTTGACTTGTCACAACAACTTTCCTTTCAACAGTCAATCAATTGAAGTTTATTTTTAGCCATAAGTCCAAACAGTCCTGTCATCAAAAGGTAACATTAGTACAAAGCTACCTGGATGAATGACAGCTCCTTGAAATATCTTTTGTCCAGCCTCAAATGACCAGTCACTCTTGTTCCATAGCTATCCAGTTAAAAGTTTCAATGAAATGTAATAGATTCTATGAAATGTATGGCTCATGAAAAAATGCTGAATAATAAAATCATCATCATCAATCATAATCATCATGTCATCATCATCATCGATCATCATCAATCATCATCATCATCATCATCATCATCATCATCATCATCAATTGTCATTATCATCAAATGCTGAATGTTAAAACATCATCATCATCATCATCAACAATCATCATCATAATCAAATGCTGAATGATAAAATCATCATCAATCATCATCATCGCCAATCATCATCATCATCATCATTATCATCAGTCATCAATTATCATCATTAATCATCATCATCACCATCAATCATCATCATCACCAATCATCATCAATAATTATAATCATCATCATCATCATCATCATCATCATCGTCATCATCATCATCATCATCAATCATTGTCAATAATCATCATCATCAATCAGTATCATCAATCATCATCACATCATCATTAAGCGTGTATTAAATGTAGATGCTATGAGAAGTTTTATCATTTTATCTGGAGATCATAAGACTTGAAAGTACCGCTAGTCTTTTGAAAGTACCGCTTTGATCTAACAATGACGGCTTTTGCACTCTTCTTTATTGAGTTTAAACTCGGACCCAGTATACATTATTTAGAATAAGGCTTGATATTTCATATGAATCATCTTCACATGAAGGGCCGTCTTTCAATTAATTTCAAAGACGGCATAGAAATTTAAAAGTCAAATTTTGAAGGTCGCAAGACATAGAGGAATTAGAATGAATTTATTTGTTACATGGAATATACATGACTGGGGCAGCGGATATAAGTTTTATTTTAAGATGTCTTTGTTTACGTGATATTTGACACCCAAATCTAGCTGACACGTTGGATATGTACACACATGAAGGCATTGCTTTCTTTTTTGATAAATCCAATCAGCATCGACCATGTGACTTTGTTGAGCGCTGACTGACAACTAGGATAGTAAACGTAGGTTCATCGCAGTAAAATATTGATTATTGAATAGCTATACATTGTAACTGACTTTGAAACAGTTTGTATGCTTAACTGTCCGCTGCTTTAAGTTTATTTCGTCAAAGTAGGTTTTAACGTAAATTTTACTATTTGATAATAAATTTAGTTTGAAAAATGAAGTGCGAGTATATAATTGACGGAATGGAAAATTTGTCGCCTACATGATGGTATAAAAATGAAAAGATTGCGCAATTTGATAAATCAAAATACTAACTTTAGTGACCCACGGTAAAGGACAGTTGAGCATGTTTTCAGACATGTTGGAAGCTCCCAGAAAGTAAAACTTTTAACAAATGTTTATCTAATATATCAATTAATATCCGAATATAATTATAAATACATTTTTGTCAAAATAGAAAGGAGTAAACTGAATTATCAAATTTTCCAAAATTTACGTTCTATTCTATTTTTTAAAAAAGAAAATATATTCCATTAGCCTCAATCAAGTAAACATCTCGCAATTTGTCTTTTGAAAATGACTCTTGAACATAGTAGTGTTGCATATTTCTAAGTTATTTTGGCACACTTTCAAATGCAGCATAATTTTTGTTAAATCATTAGATAATATATTTTTCAAACATTAGGTCGAAGTGTATCTTGGTAAAGATTGATTTCATAAAATAAAAAGCGATCTATCTTGATGGGAAACAGGGTAGGCTGGTTACTTATTGAATGACCCTCGTAGTCCAAATTGTGATCCACCAGTCAAAATTTGTTTAACAAATGCTTTGGTGACCAAAGCACAACACAATAGATAACCGTCGAGACGCCAGTAGACACCCTGCCTCTTTAGCTTTCAACATCACATGATGTCAACTTATACCATATCAAGGCTGAATATATTTTGCTGTGTGGAAGATCAGGATATTATCTGTTGCCATTCAACCTGTAACAGTGATTCACAACTTTTCGTTGATTTGTATAGGGGAGGTTTAATATTGTCCCCAGGTACTGGTACTGCATGAAGAAAAAATAACATGAGCAATGACCAGGAAGTGGCACAACCCAAACCAAACCCTGTCCTTAAAGTACATATTATGAAATAACTTAATATATTACAAAACTCAAGATTTTACTGAAAGGTGGATACGCTCATTTGTCATCTAAATGATATCTGATCTAGACGTACATATTGAGCTTATTGTTTGTATCTATATCCTCTAAGAAACAGTATGGACCCTATTTCTACAGTGTCTGGTCTGGATCTAGACTGTTAACCTATGTTCAATATCAGTTAACCAACTGAAAGATAAGATGTTTTTTTTACCTGAATGCAATGTTGAAGATCATTTATGCTCTCAGTTGAAACCAAAGGCTGAAGAAATATGTTGATTTAAAAGTTACTTTCTAGAATTATGACCTGTCATCAATGTTAGCCACTAAAATTAATGACCTGTCATCAAAGAGAGCCACTTCAAAATCAGGCAGCCATTTTCCCTCTACCTTTCGTCTTTGTTGGGCTGCAGTAATTTTATAAAATCAAACTGTGGCTTCTCTTTCAAGAGCTGTCTGATCTAGGTCTGCTCTGTTTTCCAAAGCGTTAAAAGGCGTCTCTATGAGGTAAAGGGTTAACACGCTGACTGTCTAGTGGAGGTGGAAAGCCAGTGCAGTTCTTGGCATTCATCCGGGAAATACACTTTGAAACCACCACCTGTTCTAGGCATGGAAAGCACAGGGGGGGGGGGGGGGGCACTCTGATATTTTCATATATAAATAGGCTCAGGTCATTTTTGGGGGGGTTCAAAATTTTGAATTTCAATATTTTGGGGGGTTTTCAGGAAAATTAATATTTTGGGGGGTATGAAGATTTTGTGGATATTTTTGGGGGGTCATCACAAAATTGGATTATATTTAGGGGTCATTTCTATGCATTTTAGGGCCTTTTCATAAGGTCAATGTACAGATTTGGGAATTTTTGGGGGGTTGCTAAAATTTCAAATATATTTGGGGGTGCTTGAAATTCCTGATATCTTTTTGTGGTGAATGATAGATGCTGGTCCCCGAGCCTTCGTATGAAGTAAAAATGAGTGTACCCTCACACATTCTTGTGATGGAAAGGAAGGATTAAGAAGAATAAGTGAGAATAATTTTTGTGACACATATTTTGTTTTCATTATAATATGCCTTTTATTAAGCAGTCTATACAGCAAATAATATTCATAATCAGTAACAAAAACATTTTACACAACAGTCATAGAGATCAGTTAAATACCCTTGTGTGATAAATGGAACATTCTATCCAGCTAGTTTTGGATAGCCCATGAGGGTCCATTAGCCCCTTTAAGAAACCCATAATGGCAGTGGCAGATTCAGAGGGGTTCACTTGAAACCCCCTCCCCCCCTTTTTAAATATCCTATCATAATGAAATAATTTGGTCTCAGTGAGACAAAATTACTGAGACCAAATTATTTCATTTTAATAAGATATTTAAGAAAATGAGATAAAATCAGCAAAGTGAACCCCCACACCATTACACATATCACAGGAGCTTGAAGTTCGATCCTTAAATCACCCCTATAGCCCCAAAACCAAAAGCTCAAAATATCATTACGTAGTAATGACCAGGAGTGAAAATAATTTTTAGGCACATTTTAATCGCCGTTACCAGGAGGTTTTGGCGAAAACTGAACATCTAACCATAAAAACTATGTCAACAGGTCATGCAAGGCATTGATAACTTTTTCTGACATATCACTGAGTCAAAATAATGAGCGTTTGAAAATAAGGAAAAAATAACGGTAGCCATTCTGGCTCCAGTATCCGGTTTGACGCAGTGAATCCGAGCCTTTATCACACTTGGAGAAAATATATTTCAAAACTTACAAACTCTTCAACCAAAAAATGAAACAATCAGTTAAATGTGTTCAGAATATTAAATAAATCAAACCCTTACATTTACTTATCACGAAAAGTTCTGTTTTACATAAACTTTGCGGAAATTCAAAACTGAAACCGTTGTTTTTCAAAAATCGCGTGACGTTGATGTCGGGCACGATTTGGCGTACAAAGCGTATCCTTAAGTTATAGTGTCTTGGGGCTAATTCCGTAGATGAAAACATCATTGTCTCATTGTTTATGCCCTAACAAATAGGTTTCCCGGTACTATATCGACTTAAAGTATATTTGAAACATTGTCCTGTTTTGTCTTTATGTCGCCATCTTGATCATAAGGTAGAAGAAAAGTTAGCATACACTTTTAGGTTGCCCTCGCAACATTCACTGCCGATTGACCGGAAACAGGAGCAGGAATGGCTACCGAGAGCTTAGTTTCACTCCTGGTCATTACTACGTAATGATACCATGAGCTTTTGGTTATGAGGCTATATAGGTGATATAAGACCGAACTTAAAGCTCCTGTGCACATATGAACCCCCTTTCCAGAAATCCTGGATCAGCCACTGGATGGGCACTTTGGTAAGTAGTTTTGACACAAAAGAGAAGCAGATTGCTGCATCTGATCAGGATCTGCACTGTTTGTTAAATTAAAACAACTTTTAGGCCAGAATTTTTTTTATTGGTTGATTTACAGAATTTTTTCAGATTTAGGGTTGAGGTGATGAAAAAAAAGCTCTGAAAATGACAAGTTGACTGGTTATTTTCAGAGCTTTTTTAAAAAAAATTTATTTCAGAGCTTTTTTTTAATATCTCCAGAAAAAACAGTAAAACTAGTAAGGTAAACACCAACAGTCCGTTTTAAATCTTTAAATATTTCATCATTTTTCTAAAAATCTGAACAGGACGATCTCTTTTAACAGTGTCACTCTCAAAAATACATAGACAGAACCTCAAAAATGTATTATTTTTTCAACGAAACAAATAATATTTAGAGTCGGTGAATAAAATAAAAAAATAATTTTAGAAATTAAAATTTATTTTTTCTCTGTTTTCTGGAAAATTACAGTAGGAGGCTTTGTAAATCAACTAATAAAAAAAATTCCGTCCTTAATGAAAAAAACAAAATGTTATTCTGAAATTCTAACAGGTAATCCCTTAAACTACATAATGCAAAAAGACCATCCAAAATTAAACTCTGCCAACCAGCGGCGAAGTTTGTCGTCTGCTGTTAACCATTGCAAAAAGTTTGGACCCAGATCAGGGCCAACAAAATGTTGGCCCTCTTCTGGATCCAAATTGTTTGAAACTCTGATAGAGTTCCTGAATGAAAATTTTTGAAAAAATTAATTTTGAAAAAGGCAGCAGACGACAACAAAAGCATGAAAATTACCTTCATGCAATGAGGTTAATCACCAAACTTGGAAGAAGAGGCCAGAAGTAAGAAAACAAGATTAGATGAGCCGTGACACATGATTTCCAACAATGTGTCATTTTGACAAGTGTAGATTCGGACGAGTCTGTGCAGCCTCCTGTTAAGCTTAGAAACACCGAATGATGTTCAGTCAGTAGTTTATTGTTTGTTTGTTTTGTTGCTTTACATCCCAGTCAACAGCTATGTTCATGGATGTACGCTCAGTTTGCCTAATCACACCTTTTCCTGGGCAAGCTTGAACAAGCAGTTAACCAGTAATTTGTGCACACACCTTTGCTTGTAACTGACAACAATCCTCTTTGAATGAAAGAATGACCGTAAAAATTATCTCATGATCAATCTCCACGAAAGAATTGGACCGGGTCAGGATGAAACTGGCGACACCTGGATCTGCAGTCAGACGCATCAGTAATTTTTACCAGATACCATTCAGATTAACTGCAGCATTGCACCTTGCCTGATAAACGTTGTCTGTCTCACGGCATGTGCCGTTATCAGGTCATGATGATGTTGCACTTTTGACTTTGGGTGACGTCGCCAATTACGCTGAATCTACACAAAAATCGATCATTACATCATATTCGCTAGTTTAAAGAGTGAATCAACTTGGTAAGCTGATAGATAGAATACCAGGTTCACGTCTTTTGATATAAAGTTTACCAAGCTCGGCTTCGAGAACGCATGTTGAATTGCTTGGCAAGCCTCGCAATGTCAACAAGCGTTCTCCAAGCCTTGCCTGGTAAACTTGATATCAAAAGACACTCACCTAGTATTCTCTATACAGTCATTGAATAATCAAACGACTTGCAAAGGCTCTGATGCACAGACAGTTATAGAATAATCAAAAGTAAGCGACTATTTACAAATGCAAGCTGTGGTGACAATCTACTACCACCAAATTGTATTTCTTCTTTCATTTAATGGCAATAGTATGTGTAATGGCTAATTTGCTTCTAAACTGACAGAAAATGCAGTCATTTTTCGCAAAAACTTCTCCCTAAATGACTTGCACTTCTCCCTAATTTTCCTGGAGGGAGAAGTCACTCCTCCCTACTGTCAGGACCCAGCTTGAACCCTGCTGAATACATTTAAGTTTTTTAGAAATGAAGCTCATTCTACTTAAATGACCCTCAAGTGAAAGAGTGAGCATACTGGAAGGGTAAACAAAACTCTGAGGAATATACATCTACCTATCTATATCTCTCAAAATTCAAAACAGACCTTAGAGTAACCCTATCAACTTAAAAACCAACAGATTAAATCTAATAGTGTAAAGCAATATACATACTTATAAAGTATTCCTCTGTAACAAAACAATCATTCAATTTCGCTTTACATGACACTCAAAACAGACTCACAAAACAAAAGAATACTTCAAGCTGGCTCATAAAAATGGATGTATATGTTTCAAATGAAATGAAATCTGAAACCATTGTCATTGGAGAAGAGTACATAACTAGAGGACCTGAAGGTCCTGAGGCGCTCACCTGATCTCCTTAATAATGTTAAAATAGGTCAAGGTCAACTACAGCTTTTAATGGAACAAATTTTGTTTTTACCATATACATTTTGGTCAAGTGACCTAAACAATCTAATGAATAATCCATCAAACAGCCCAGTGATTCTGAGAAAAAAATGTTTAGATAGGTATGTGGCAGTCCAAATGAGTGGCCTTGGATAAAAGGTCACAGGTCAGCTTGACATTTGGTACTTACTAGTAATAAACCATTGTCGCAATAGGTTTAACTATTATGAACTTGGCTGGCTCAGTTATAGAAATGAACATTTTAAGATTTTCTCCATGTAAATGCATTAGGAATCAAATTTGACCTTGCCATAAAGTAGGTCAAGGTCAACCTAGATTCATCATTTGTGCTAACCTGGTAGGGCCCACATCTCCAATCCTACATACCAAGTCCCAAAGCCAATGGCCTTTTGGTTCCAAAGAAGAAGAGATTTAAAGAGTTTTTACCATATATGGGCATGGTGGCCATGTTAGTCATGTGACCATAACAATTTGTACAAGTTTTGGCTAACCAGTCATAAGGAGTTGTCAAATGAAATTTGCTTTCAACTGGCCAAGAATTGTCTGAGAAAACTATGTTTTAATATGTTGATGGGACTCCAATATAAGCGACCTTGGCTGAAAGGTCAAAGATCAACCTTGACCTTTAAACTTATCTATAGACACTAGATTGAACATATCAAGTGAGAATAATGACTTTGGCTTCCACAGTATTCAAAAAATCAACTTTTCAAAAAATTTCCCATTCAAATGCATTAGGAAGCAAACTTGACCTTGTCGTTAAGTAGGTCAAGGTCACCCTAGGATCATCATTTGAACAAACTTGGTAGGCCCCACATCCCCAATACTACATACAAAGTCTCAAGGTCACTGGCCTTCTGGTTCTGGAGAAGAAGAATTTTAAAAGGTTTTTACCATATATGGGTGTGGCGGCCATCTTTGTCATGTGACCAAGATATTTTGTACAAATTTTGGCTGACTTATCATAAGGAGTCTTCACATAAAATTTGAGCTCAATTGGGCCAATGGTTTGTGAGAAAACTATGTTTTAATATATTGATTGGACCACAATATGAGCGACCTTGGCTGAAAGGGCAAAGGTCAACTTTGACCTTTGAAACTTATTTATAGCCATTGTCTCATTAGTTTAAACATATCAAGTGAGAATAATCACTTTGGCTTTAACAGTATTCAAAAAATCAACTTTTCAAAAAAATTCCCATTTAAATCTATTAGGAAGCAAATTTGACCTTGACGTTAAGTAGATCAAGTTCAACCTAGGATCATTATTTGAACAAACTTGGTAGGCCCCACATCCCCAATGCTACATACCAAGTCCCAAGGTCATCGGCCTTCTGGTTCTGGAGAAGAAGATTTTTAAAGGGTTTTTACCATATATGGGCGTGGCGGCCATCTTGGTCACGTGACCAGGAACATTTGAACAAACTTTCGTTCCCCCATCCTAAGGAGTCTCCATATGAAATTTGAGTTCAATTGGCCCAGTGGTTTCAGAGGAGAAGATGTTTGAAAATGTTGACGGACGGACGGACGACGGACGACGGACGACGGACGACGGACGCCGGAGTCACTGGTATACTAATAGCTCACCTCGGAGCCTTCGGCTCAGGTGAGCTAAAAATATACGAAAGTGCTTGCTGCGACTATTTACACACTTCCAGTTGGGCATCTCTTTTCTTTTTCAAGGAAATATTAGATTGCATCATAGGTCTAGATAATCAATACCAGTATTTTTTAGCATAAAATGTTACTATTTTCTTACCCATCAGTTACATGCGCGGATCCAGAGGGTGGGGGGGGCAGGGGGGGGGGGGCAGTGGGGGGGTCTTGACCCCCTTAAAAATCACAAAAATATTGGGTTTCTTAGCAATTCTAATCCAGATCCATAGAACAATCAGCATTCAATTTTTGGCCATCATCAGCACACCAGCAAAACGCCATTTATGGCGTTCCACTGGCAGGCTGATGATGGCCCGCTTATGGTGGTATTAGAATCCTCCCTCCCCTCATCATCTAAAAAACAACAACAAAAAAAATCAAAGTTGGACCCCCTCTGACAAAATGTTCTGGATCCACGCATGAGTTGCAAGTTTTGATAAACAAACTTTTTCGGTGTACAATTGTGAATACTTTCTTACCCATCATTTTTAACATATCCTGATGAAGCTCTTGTGAGCAAACTTGGTTCATCATTAACCCTACAGTCAAAACCCAACCCAGTGGTTGTTTAATTTGTTCCTTCTCCCTTATATAGATTTTTAACATATGTTTTTGGTGCTCCAACATAGCAATTACGTGAACCCTGGCCCCGAGGTTATAGAACGAGGTTATAAAACTCAGCTGAGCATGAACTTTTGACTGCTCATAGAAAGTAAAAAACTGCAAATTATTTATTTGTTCATACTTAAAACACTCAGATGTTGTATTTGAGCTGCTAATAATTGTTAAAATGCCAACAATTGTTTTTGTTTGATTTGATTCTTTACGTCCCATCAACAATCTTTCAGTTATAAAGGGACGGGTCTTCCTGGGTTGAACCAGTACTAAGCTAGGATTAATGTTCTTGCTCAAGGACACAACACAGTGACACCGGTGAGGCTCGAACCCGCGGCCCTTCTGTCTCGAGTCAAGCACTCTACCACTGAGCCACTGCGCTCCCTCAACAATTGTTGGCATTTTAACATTTATGAGCAGGATAAATTTCGTGCTCAGCTGAGTTGAGCCCAAAATAAGTTTTATAACCCTAGATAATAGCATGGTTGAAAGTCCAAATTTCTAAAATCCTGAACTTTTGAAACTCCTATCTTAAAACTTGCAGTATGCCCTCTAAATATTCACAATTTCAATTTTAAATGGTCAGTTGCCTTTAGACAGACTGTATATAAACAGGAAAACCTATTATAATCTCCCTAATTCAGCATTTTGAGGCAGACTTTCTATGAAAAGTCAGCCTCAAAATCTTGAATTCAGGAATAATCCTGAAAACTTTCACCCATGTAATAGTATGAAGTTAAATATGTATTTTCTTATTTCTCGACCAAAATGAGACTCTCTGATGGTTAAGATATTTTCAAATTTAACTCTCATTATTTTTTCTAAATCTGGACTTGTGTTATTACTACATGGAAAACAGTGCATATCCTTATAGATGGCTCATATGAAACACCTGGAATGGTTGTAAATTGTTATGCAAAGGCAACATATTTGTGACAATAAGAACGAAAAGATAAATGTTAGAAATCAGAAAACAGTTGAAAACTTCAAGGTTAGTGGGAAACAGGAATCATGTCATAGGGCCAGTTAAGCAAAAAAATTTAGTGTAAAATTGCAATTATTTTCTTATCCATCAGTTTAAACATGTGTTTTGGGTGCTCAAAAGAACCATCTCATCGAGACGGTTCTTTTACCCACAACATATGTTTTGGTTGAAAAATAAGAAAAATAATTTTCAGTTATGCACTCTTATCTGGGGGTTTGCATGTGTATATTTTGTTCCTATTACTTTGTTTGTTTTGTTTGATTTGATTCTTTACATCCCATCAACAATCTTTCAGTTATATAGGGACGGGTCTTCCTGGGTTGAACCAGTACTAAGCTAGGATAAATGTGTCTTGCTCAAGGGCCACAACGCAGTGACGCAGGTAAGGACTCTACCACTGAGCCACTGCGCTCCTTCACAGGAACCATGTGTATATCTTGTTTCTATTACTATTTTTAAATTCTTTACCACTGTGAGTCTAATCCTGTAATGTTTAGTGAAATGAATGCATTATACTTTAATGCACAGAATAAGTTTACCGAACAAATATTTCTGAATTATTTCACAATAAAATATCTCCGCATAAAATTGTGATAAAATATCTTGCTATCTAGTGAAATATTTCAGCACCGGTTCACAGTCAATTATCTCCTTATTAACATCAGGTCACTGAAATATCTCACTATATAGCTATTTACACAGTTCATAGTCAATTTTCTATGTCAGGCATATTTCATCCACATATCTCTATTACAACCACGCAACCACCAAATTAGCATTTCATTGCAATGAAACACCTAAAGATATGCTGTTAATAATATAAAATTGACTATCTATTATCGTCATCCAGGTGCATGCCAAACTACACAAAAACTTGTTCATTTCTACAAGCTCATTACACTGAAACATAAAACAGTAGTTGAGAAGTTTGTGAAAACCCTGTTTTATGGTGAAAAACACCCATTTATTGAATGGGCATATGTTGTAGGTGCACATTGGAATTGCCTCTAGGAGGCAATTCCAATGTGTACCTACAACATATGTTACTGAAATTAAGGAAACCTATTTTAAAATTTACACTAAACAAGTATCATGTCCATTGGCTTTCCTCTTTAAAACATCTCAAACTGCCAATCAGTATTAAAATACCTGTCACTATATGGCAAATTGTTTATATTTACATGACAGCTATATCACCAAATTTGATTTCATGAACTATGCTTTTGCTAAGCTGCTACTTGCACGGTTGTAATTCTCAATGAAATGTTTCAGCATCTGTTCAGAGTCAAACATTTCACTTTAATTCTCAGTGATATTTCAGTGATCAGTTCACTATAAATAGAGTTCACTATTCTCTGTGAAATATTGCAGCATGTCAGTGATCTATTTCACTTTTACATCATTGAAAATTCCACTTCTCCAAGATAGATTCCTGTTCAATGGGCCTTGATGCACATTTTCCATGTCCTGTTTAGATCACTTCAACGTGAAAATTGGAACTATTTTTCTGGTATCTCTATGATTTTTTTTTTTTTGTTCCGTTGCTTTACGTTCCAAGTCAACAGCTATGGTCATGGCGGGACGGTCAGTTCACCTAACCGCACTTTTTCCTGGGCAAGTTTGAACAAGCAGCTAACCAGTACTTTGTGCACATGCTTTCGCTTGTAACTGACATTAACCCTTCTTGAATGATTCAGCGGAAGGGAAGGGAAGGTCATCATAGAGATACCTGGGAAATAGTTCCAGTTTTCACTTTAACGTGAAAACTGGAACTATTTTCCTGGTATCTCTATGGTAACCTTTATTCCATTTCTCAACATGAAAACTGAAACTATTTTCCTGGTATCTTTACGATAACCTTTATTCCATTTCTCAACGTGAAAACTGGAACTATTTTCCTGATATCTCTATGATAATCTTAATTCCATTTCTCAACGTGAAAACTGGAACTATTTTCCTGGTATCTCTATGATAACCTTTATTCCATTTCTCAACATGAAAACTGGAACTATTTTCCTGATATCTCTATGATAATCTTTATTCCATTTCTCAACATGAAAACTGGAACTATTTTCCTGGTACCTCTATAACCTTTATTCCATTTCTCACTGAAACATTTCTTCCTCTATAGGTTTCGAGACCCACTTTCCATATTTATTTTCCTTGAATTTCTTGAACATGGCTTCTCTCGCCATTTTAAACTCTTGCGCCATGTCTTTAGCCTCTCTGTATGTCTCTGCCTGAAGCAAGTCCTGACGATTAAATTTTTGACAGACCTTCTTGAAATTGTTGTACATATTTTTCTTGGAACATCTGGAAAACATCTCTTTCTCAACACTGCAAAACAAAATAAAAAACTAGAATTGTTTTTTCTACGAAAAAACAGATATTTTTTTCTACGAAAAAACAGATGTCTCCCCCTTTTAGGAATAAAAAACCCCACAAAATTGCATTTAGTAATGTTACAAGGGGAATAATTTGAAAAATATACATGCAAGAGTTATGGTTCTTGTGCATGACACATCGTCTGAATGTGCTTTACAAATGTATGAAGTTTCGTTGAAATACCTCTAACAGTTATTAAGTTATAGAGCGGACACGAAATAGCATTGAAAATGATCAATGGGAAGTAACTCCAAAAAATATCCAAAGCAGAGTTATGACACATTGTCTCATTGTGCTCTAGAAGTTTAAGAAGTTTCAACCAAATAGCTTTAGCAGTGTTCAACTTATAGAGCGGACAAAAAATTGCATTTAGATATGTTTCAAGGGGAATAATTTGAAAAAGAAACATGCAAGAGTATGGTTCTTGTGCATGACACATCGTCTGAATGTGCTTTACAAATGTATGAAGTTTCATTAAAATACCTCTATTATAAAGGGTTATCAAGTTATAGAGCGGACACAAAATAGCATAGCAAATGATCAAAGGGAAAAATATCCAAATCAGAGTTATGGTTCTTGTGCATGACACATTGTCTCATTGTGCTCTAGAAGTGTATGAAGTTTCAACCAAATAGCTTTAACAGTGTTCAACGTACGGATCAGACAAAAAATTGCATTTAGTTATGTTACAAGGGGAATATTTTGAAAAATAAACATGCAATAGTTATGGTTCTTGTGCATGACACGTCATCAGAATGTGCTTTACAAATGTATGAAGTTTCGTTGAAATATCTCTTCACAGTTATCAAGTTATAGAGCGGACACGATTTTGTGACGGACAGATGAACGGACCAACAAATTGATAGTTAAGTGACTTAGAAATTATGTGGCTGGAAAAAAAATGGCGATGTGTGTTTTATGTGTCTCCAACAAAGGTTCGTACTTTAGAGGTTTCATTGTAACACCTGACATTGACTAAAACATCATTTTTATTCTTTTTTCAAATATTATTATTTACTGTACCAATTAACACCGTAAAAAGTTAAATAGCCTTCTATTTTTCAAAAACTATGATAATTGTGAGGAACTATTCTTGTCCAAGTTTTCTGTGGCTAATTTTCTGTGGCTAAAGTGCACCAATGATGGACGCCCAAATTCAGTGTGGACACTTGTCCAAGGTGTCCAAACATTTAAGTTACTTTTTGCTGAGAGGCTTCAGAGTGCCTCCTAGAGCCCAAAAAACACATCAGAATTTGGATTTAAGTGGCTAGACACTTAAACCCTTTTTGCCACAAGGGTCAAACGGGCTCATACACAGCCATGTAACTACCAATTTGTGAGAATGGACGGACAGACAGAAGGATGCAAGGGGAAAAACAATATGTCTCCCGACCCTTCCAGGGGGAGACAAAATCATGTAAACCACCTCATGACAAACAAGCTATTACTGTCAAGCTATTACCTTGCATAATACTCTACAACGAAGAGGGGCAATACTGCACATTGAAGATTGTTATTGTGACCACAAGTGTGAACTGATAGGGGATGGCCATTTTGGTGGCTATCTTCACACCCGGTAGGGGGCAACAATCGAAAATGTTAATACTATCAACGAACGTAGATAAAAATCATTAGAAACATAGTTTTCGATTGACATTTGTTGCCCGATTGGCGACAAATGGCAATTGAAAACACTGTTTCTAGCAATTTTGATCCGGGTTCGTCAATTGTTAAGAGCGTTTTTAATTACCTCCTACCTGACATGATCTTAGTAAGGTACAAATGACAAAACCCATATTTGAACTTGTTCAAGAAGGAATCGAGTGACAAAGAACTAAGTTAGAGTACCCACAAGTTGAAATGGACAGGGGGCAGCCATTCTGGTGGCCATCTTGATTAGCACTCATCTTAACCCTTAATGCGCCAACCGCAACAAAAGTTGTCTGCTTTTCTCGTCTGCTGAAATGTTTAAGAGGCCTCTATGGCAAACAGTGTGGACCCAGATCAGACTGCTCCTATAGGAGCAGTCTGTCCTGGGTCCAGGCTGTTTGCTTCTAAACTTAATTGTCAGTAATGCTAGGCAATTATTTGCAGTAGACGACTTTAGCAGACGACATTTTCAGATGCATTTTTTGTTGGGGCTTTAAGGGCACATATTCGAATGTAGGCAAGATATTAATAAAAGTAATGCATTTATGAAATATGAAAGAAAATGGGTGATAAATATCTTAAGAGTGTCCACAAGAATAAACAGGAAGGTGGTCATTTTGGCAGCCATCTTGGCTAAGATTCATCAGACAAAACCAATATTTGAACATGGTCGAACATGTACATTCTTCCAAACAAGGCCCATATTCAAATGTAGGCAAGATATTGATAAAAGTAATGCATTTATGAAAGTTGTAAGAAAATGGGTGATAAATAACCACAAGAATAAACAGAAAGGTGGCCATTTTGGTGGCTATCTTGGTTAAAACCAATATACAAACATGGGCAAGGGTTTGATGAAAGTAATCAATATCTGAAATTTGGAAGAAAATGGATGATTTGTTGCTTTTTTTTTTATTTGATTCTTTACGTCCCGGTCAACATTTTTGAAGTCATGTCAGGATGGGTCTCCCTAGGTCTAACCAGTACTAAGCAGAGGATAAAGTGTCTTGCTCAAGAACACAATGCAGCACACACGGTGAGGCTCCAACCCGCAACCCCTCAATCTGGAGTCAAGCACACTACCACTGAGTCACTGTGCTCCTTAGAAAATGTAAGACAAAAGAGGACAGACAGACAAATGGACAAGCCAAAAACAGCAGGGCTCCACCAACATTCGCATGCGGGACCAGTGAAGACCCAGGTCAATCTGGAGATATAACTAGTCCAACCTGGCCCCAAGGTTATAAAACCTTTTCATGCTCAACTCAACTGAGCATGAAATTTTAACTGCTCATACAATGTAAAATGCTGAAAAATAGAGGCTTTTCTTGCTTTCGAATTCTCAGATGTTGTATTTATCACGCTGATAAATGTTAAAATGCCACCATTGTTGACATTTTAACATTTACGAGCATGACAGATTTCATGCTCAGTTGAGCTGAGTATGGAAAAAGTTTTTACAACCTCTGGGCCAGGACATCTAACTAGTCTGTTCAAAATCTGTGCTGTGGGCTGTTTGGGTAAAGACCCACTGTTTCTTCAAAATGAACAGCATAGACTCTGATTAGAAGGAGCTACTCATAACTGCCAAGGCTGATCTGAGACTTCATCTGTAGCTTATTTCAGTTTTATCCCCACACTTTTTTCAAACGCAAAGGGGATACTGTTATCGCCTCCATCCGTCTGTTTGTTATGCTATCTCCTCCTGAACCATTGGACAAAATCCAGCCAAATTTAGTGTGCTAGTTACTCACACAGGGTTCATACAGGCAAGTTTGAGTAAAATTCAAGGACTTTTCAAGAACTTATAAAGACTATCCAACAGTTTTCAAGGACTAAATGTTTATGAAAAATCCTGATTTATGTGTGTGTTAAAAACCGACTTCTGAAATGCTAGACTGAGATAATGGAGAAATTAGTACTAGAAAATTAGAATAAAATTTGTGTGCCTTTATTTGGTGCAGCAATCTGCACCAAATAAAGGCACAACAAATTTATATTAAATTAGATCTCTATCGTTAAGTCCTACAGACAATAGAAGAATTCAAGAATTTTTCAAGGCCTTTGAGTGATTTTCCAGTCCTTTTCAAGGCATATTTAATTTTCAAGGACTTTTCAAGAAACCCTCTAAATTCAAGTACGTTTCAAGCCTGTGCCAACCCTGTCACATAAATCAGGTGTGCAACAGCATATTTTTTGGCCCGCCCCCTGGGGCTCTGAGGAGGGGTCAAAAGGTCAAATATCATTAATTTCCATAACAAAGTCAATTTCAAAGATTTTTATACCAATCTTTGTGTGTGTTCTCACAAATAAAAGATATAAAACATATTGAACGGAATTTTCATTCTGTCCCCGGATCCATGCCCCAGGGTGGGATTTGGGGGTGTTGGGGGTCAAAAATTTTAGAGTGGGGAATTGCGAGGACACCCCATCGACTACGGGTTCTAGTTTTGGTTTTAACCCTTAAAGTGCCAATCACGCCAAATGTCATCTGCTTTTGTTGTCTGCTGAAATGTTTAGGTCAAACAGTGTAGACCTAGCTTATACTGCGCCTGACTATAAGAGCAGTGTGATCTAGGTCTACACTACTTCCCTCTTCAAATCTGAAAATGTCATCTGCTTCAGTCTTCTGCTGCATATACTTGCTATAGTGCTGCAGCAAAGCAGTAAAAGGTGAGCTAGTTTTCGAGATGGTGGTCCCCACAGGGTAACAAGCAGTAACATACATCAAATTAAAGCTTAGAGTCTCCCGAATCAAGAAATGCATGATGCCACCTCGGTATGTTGGGGCGTAAGCTTTATCGAGTCATTAAAAAAGGGCACCCATACAAATAAATAACTTTACTAATTAAACTTAATTTAAACCTGAGATCAACAACACTGCTAAAGTTGGTATAATATGAACACAAAATGATACAGAAGGATACTAGAAATACTTTGCATCATACATGGGATGCAAACAAGTCCAAATACACCGACAATGAAAGGTCATTAGGTACATTAGTCACGAAAAACCATGATTTTCTAGAATTCTTTTTGACAAAAGGTCCCTATTATGTATAAATGTATTGAAAGCAAGTTTAAATATTATCAATTACATCTGGGAAGCAAATAATGCATAATTTTACTACCATTTATTGTGGCCAAAACATTGTATGGCCCACCAAAAAGGGTATCCATACAAGTAATAAATTTACAGATAAAAATTAATTAAACCAATGATCAAAAGCAGTGCTGAAGTTGGCATAATAGGAACACTAAATGATATATGAGGATGCTGAAAATATTATTAATCATGTGTAAGGTACATATAAGTCCAAATACACCGATGGCAAAAGGTCATTAAGTACATTAGTCGCGAAAACCCATGATTTTGTAGAATATTTTCTGGCAAATGATCTCTTTTGGTATATCAAAACTATGGTTCAAGTTTGTATAATATAAACGCTAAATGACAAAATAGGGTGCTAAAATATTTTCTGTAATATATGAGGTGCAAATAAATCCAAATACACTGATGGCGAAAGGTTATTAAGTACATTTTGTCACGAAAACTCATGATTTTGTAGACTTCTTTTAAGTTAGTTGAATTCTTTAAGTACATATGTATTAAAAACAAGATAAAATGTCATCAAATGCCATTTGGGAAGCTCCTACTCAAAATAGAATTATCCCAAATGGATAGATGATATATTTACAGTTCATTCATCAGTAAAATCCGTATCAGATCTTATTAATGTTATATGTGGGAATATTGTTTGCCAAGGACATTGGCGGAAATGTTCCAACTTTTGCATAAAGTATATTAACGTGTGTCAGGCAAGTATTAAACTATTTCTTTTTTGTTAAGAGATATCATATTTCATTGACCATGAAAGTTCATCAAGTCCATCATCTACAAGAACACATGGCATACATGTATATTATACTTTATGAATGCCAGGCGTTTGTCAACAATTCACAGTGACATACTCAGATAATATATATGACATTTGAATGATTAGTTCCAATAAAACGAGCCGAAGTTTATGCCTCATGGCGTAACAGACTCACTGATTTATCAGTTTCACCATCCGATTTGGCAACATCTTCACAAGACAAAATAGAGGAAATATTCAGACAATTTTCCTTCCTGTGGCATTGCTACATTGCACACACACACAAGGTTGTACAAAGCTGTTTATTACAGAAAGAAGAGCATACTCACAATTGAATTTTTAAATTATAAATCATTCAGCAACTTGTGTGGTGTAGCAGAATGGCTCATCATTAGCGGCCTCAATGCCATTCTGCCATGTGCTTCCTCATTCATAAAGTAAAATATACATGTATGCCATGTGGTTTTGTGGATGCTGGACTTGATGAACTGTCATGGTCAACGAAATATGATATCTCTTAACAAAAAAGAAATAGTTTAATACTTTCCTGACATACGTTGATATACTTTATGCAAAAGTTGGAACAATTCCGCCAATGTCCTTGACAAAAACTCTTCATATATTACATTAATAAGATCTGAGCCCCCCAAGGGTGGGGGTCTGTGCTCCCTTGATCCCTGAAAATAATGCATTTATCTCCCCAAATCCATGAAAGAAAGTACCTGAGCTCCCTGAAAATATTTTTCCTTTGTTACCCAAATCCTTAAAATTAATTCAGCTTCTCCCCAAATCCCCCAAAATATAAGCCAATTCTCCCTAAAATGTAAAGTTCTTTCCATAGGATTAAATTCACATACTTAAAAACTATGAAGCTATACATGAGCAGATGACTTAATATTCACTTAATATTTTACGTTATACATGTAAAGATAGGGCTAAGCCAGGGACGGGAACTCTATATAAATAGAGAGTCCTTGGCCAAGGAATAAACAATATATGATTATTTCAATGGAATGCATGATATATAGCTCAAAGTATGGGGCCATCCTTAAAATTATGTTGCTGTAACTAGTAGAGTAGGTATGGAGGAATGCTCTCTAGACTTGATTTTTTTTTATTAGTGACAGCTAGACCATTTGGTTTTCTTGGTGGGGGAGGGGCAGCTGTTTTTTCCAATAGATGAAACTGGATTTTCTAAAATAAAGTGAAAGCTTTAATTTTGTAACCATAGAGAGTGTTTTTTAATAATAATTGCTATTAGGCCCTATACAAAAGTTTTCCTTCAGTTTAACAAGCAAGAATATATCTAATCAACATTCATCAAAGTTTTAATAAAAAAAACCCATCTAATTACCTAGATAGAGAATTGCATACCAGGGCAGCGTTTCACTAACAATCTTAGCGCTAAGAAAATCTTAGGCTTAAGAACTTCTTAAGGATTGTCGTATCTTTTTCTTAAAGTGCGTTTCACTAACATTTTCTTAAGCTCGGTGCGTTTCATAGCATTTTCTTAGCTAAGAATTCTTAAGCTACTCTTCCGTCGGAGGTAAGAAAATCCATAGCAACGAGCGCGCGGGCGTAAGCGCGGACGTAATTGAAAGCATCAAAACAGATCAGAGAAAATTGGGCGACAACTATAAAAAAAAGGTCTCAAATACTTTAAAAAGAGGGTGGTGCGCTAATCATTCTCGTATAACATAGAAAAAATAATTCATGAAAGTTACTTCTTACATTTAAAATTGGTTCTTATCACTCTGATTAATAAAAATAAGCGTGACTGATCTAGTAAACACTTGTAAAAATTCAGCTCTTGAAAACTCTTGTAGGCAAAAGAAGCCTACGGAACGGTATCGATTCGCCGCTTTTAAAACTTCTGACAGGGAGCGCAGTGTGCTTGACTCGAGACCGAGGGGCCGCTGGTTCGAGCCTCACCGGAGTCACTGTGTTGTGTCCTTAAGTAAGAACATTAATCCTAGCTTAGTACTGATTCAACCCGGGCCAGGAAGCCCGTCCTTTTACGACTGAAAAATTGTTGATGGGACGTAAAGAATCAAATCAAACGAATAAACAAACAAACAACACTTCTGACCAAGACTGTTGGTCGTTGAAAAATGCACAGCATATCTAGCTGTTAACCTGTGCTACATTTTATGACTTTCACGGGCCATGCGATGACTGGACATGACTGAGGGTCTGGATGGGGGGGGGGGTCTCGTATTCACTATTCATTAAAAATTTAGCCCATTATTCATCTCATTAAAATTTTGGGTTATTCATTAAAATAAGACCAATTATTCATTAACAGTAAAAAAGGTGGCAAAGAAATCTGATTATTCACTATTCATTATATTTTTCTTCAATTCATTAAAAAAATAGGATTATTCATTATGTTTTAGGCCCTCAATATTCACTTTTTTTTGGCACATTATTCACTATTCATTATAAAAAAAGGGCCATTATTCACTAATCATTATACCCCATCCAGACCCTCATGACTGTTACAGGTTATGCGTAGGCATGAGTTCGGAAGACTATCACGGATCATGCAATTACTGGTACGGGTCATGCGGTGAATGGGCATGAGTTCCGAAGAGTTATTTGTCTTGCAATGCATTCGTCATTCCATATATTGACATGCGTTCTGATGCGATGATTCGTCACGACTCACTGTTCATGTTTTGACTGTGTATGTGTTTTGCAGACTATCGTGTGTCATGCAATAACTGTCACGGGTCAAACGATGAATTTTCATGACTACTGTCACGGGTCATGCGATTACTGGATACGAGTTGGGAAGTGTGTGATGGTTCATGCGAATACTGGGCATGGCTGTCAATGTCAAGTGATGACTGAACATGAGTTCTGAATAGGTTCATGCGATTACTGTAAATGACTGTCACAGGTCATGCGATGACTCGACATAACTTCCAAATACTGTCACGGTTCGATGACTGGAGATGACTGTCACGGGTCATGGCTTGGCTGTCTGAGTTTTGATGACTATCACGGGTTATGCGATGACTGGGCATGAGGTCTGAAGGCGTCATGGGTCATGCGATCACCGGACATCACTGTAACAGTTGATACGCTGAATGTGCATGTTTGTTTTTTTAGACTGTCTGGGGTCAAGCAATGGGTTCGAGCCTCACCGGCATCACTGAAGCCCTGGAAGGGTTTTTAGGGATACAGGGACATTGGCAAAAAATTTAAAGGGATACGGGATATTTTTGTAAATACTTAAAGGGATACGGGATACTTGGATCAGTTTTAGGGATATGGGGTACAATGCTTTCTGAATTTTGGGGATATTTGCCATATTTATTTTAGGGATATGGAATATTTTTCAAAATAATAAAAGGGATATGGGATACTGGGACCCCCCCCTTCCAGTGCCTCATCACTGCGTTGTGTTCTTGAGCAAGACACATTTATCCTTGCTTAGTACTGGTTAAACACAGGGAGACCTGTCCCGCCATAACTGAAAAATTAATGATTGGGACGTAAAGAATCAAACCAAAAAAATCGGGAGTTGATGTCGTTTGAAGAGATTTCTTATCTAAAGCTCTGGTGGCCCTTTTGTTCAGCAGAACAAAACCATTTGTGCAGTTTTGGACTAGGGCATTATGAGGAATATTTCTGTAAAACTATTTTGAATTAGGACCAGTGGTTCAAGAGAAGTCGTTTAAAGGTATATTATCTAGAGCTATGGCATCCAATTTGTTCTGTGTAGCGAAAGCATTTGTGTATCTCTGGTAGAGAGCATCATCAGGAATAATTCTGTGAAATTATTTTGAATTTGGACCGGTGGTTCAGGAGAAGTCGTTTAAAAATATTACCTATCTTGAGTACTGGCGGTCCCTTTTTTTGGCGGAGCAGAACCATTAAAAATTTTGTGCAATTTAGATAGATAGCATCATGAGGAACAACTCTGTGAAATTATTTTGAATTTGAACCATGTCTTTTGAAGATAGTTCTTATCTAGAGTTCTGGTGGCTCTTTTCTTCAGCAGAGCGAACCATTTGTGCAATTTTGGTGGAGGGTATCACGCGGAACAATTCTGTGAAATTATTTTGAATTTTGACGAGTGGTTCAGATGTTGTTTAAAAGATTTCTTATCTAGAGCTCTAGCGGCCCGAATGACCATTTATGCAATTTTGGTTGATGGCATTATGGGGAACATTCCTGTGAAATCATTCTAATTTGTATCAGTGGTTCAGGAAAGAAAAAAGTTTACGGACGACGGACGAAACCGATCACAATAGCTCGCCTTGAGCCATTTAATGTCACTATTACAAGGCTTTATGTGATTGGCGACGTCATAAAAATCGAACAGGCAGCCAGATGATGCTAAATGATGCTAGGGTACTCCATTCAGTGATTTGTTACTCGATATATCACATGACTTAACCATTGGGGTGTGTTAGGATTGTTTGCTTCACTTTCAACATGTGTAGATCTATCTAGTCTGTACCGAATAGCGGAATGATGCTTCTATATTACGAATCGCAAGGCAATCTGGGTTGAAACTGGCCCCGAGGTTATAAAAAAATATGCTCAACTTAGCTCGCACGAAATTGTTGGCATTTTAACATTTATTAGCATGATATGAATACAACATCGGAGGGACTTAAGACAAGAAACTTTTTTATATGTCAGTATTGTAGCTTTTTTATGAGCAGATGAAATTTCGTGCTCAGTTGAGTTGAGAATGAAAAAACTTTTATAAGCACCGGGCCTGCATGCAAAAAGACACACCTGAAAGAGTTGTCCTACTCTTTGATCCAGAGAGAAATGAATTAAAGAATAGTTTCACCAAAAAGAAGTTTTCTGATGTAGCCAAATTTTTGCTGATAACTGATATGAGTGTTGGGCCTAAATTTTACTGATTACCGATATTTGTACCTAATAGTTACTGATTACTGATTTTGTGGCCTAACTTTTACTGATTACCAACTTTTGGGCCTATATTTTACTGATTATTGATTTCTGATGTACCCCATTGAGGCCCTCATGACTGCCAATTTGATCTTGTGAGCTGCACCGTATAGTCATATTAATATCAAAAAGTTGCCCTTATGAACGTTTACTTCAACTGACCATCTGATTTCCAAGAACAATATTTTCATGGGGTCAAACTTGACCAGAGGTAAACTAGGTCAATGTAAACTTAATCCCTGTGGTACTCTTCGGGAACTATGTTGACTAAAGAATGGCGTGCGGACAAAGACGACAGACATTAGAGGATCACAAAAGCTCGTACTGAGCCCATGGCACAGGTGAGCTAAAATAAAGGGATGCTGATTGTTAAAGACTACCATTTACTGTGATTTGACTACCATTCACTTGGTATTGCTGGTGTAGAGTGGAGGGGATTAAAGTTATAGATCACTGTGGTACTCTTAGGGAACTATGTTTGCATAATGACAACGGACATCAAAGGATCACAAAAGCCCATATTGACCATTCACATGCCATTGCTTGTCTAGAGAGAAGTTAAAATGTAAACTCCCTGTGTGCAGGTGAGCTCAAAATACAGCATTTTACAAATGAAATAATTTACCATGGCAAAAGCGTTTAGATGCTTAGCTACATGTAGGGTCGTTTTTCCAACATCCTTTGGTTTCTTAGCAATAGTCGATCATGCATAGTCTGAAAAGTGTGTTGTACTGCACAAGTTTATATACAGTTAAACAGGTTTATAAACAAAAACGTTAAGCGTAAATATTGTAAATATGTTCTTACACATCAGTTTTATCATATGTTTTGGGTACTCAAAACAATTGTCTCATTGAGACGCGTCTCATTGAGACGGTTCTTCTGATCATCCACAACATATGTTTTGGTTAAGAAATATGAAAGTTATTATTTTGTTAAGCACTCTTAACTAAAGGCCTGCCGCTAAATCATAGTCCCTAGGGCCTAACTTTTCGTTGTTTTATTTGAAGTTTGAATAAATATAGCTGATCTATAAAAGGATATAAACATGATTACTTTCACTTTTATATATCCAAAGATATGCTGTATGTCTAATGGAGACATACAAGAACCATGTCAATGCGATGTGCTGTATGAAGAACATTTGCACACAAACAGGAGCAGTCTCACTGAGTTTGCCCTAAGTACATTCAAGTCAGCATATCTTTAGATAGCAAATACGGAAGATACATGTAATATTGAACAAAATCTGTTACATGAAGCTGTATATATTACATATTGGACTTTAAAAGGTAGTTTAATGTTTAAGGATTCGAATTAATGAGAGTACACTGTAGTGGTCATGTATAAACTGAAAAAAACCCACACACAACTATTAATTAAACCCTGCTTTTTTATTGAGCTTCGTCTAGTAAAACCCATGCTACACTCTAACACTTCATGGAATGTTAACTTCTTTGAAAGCTTTTTATCCAATTGTGTCTTATTCAAACGTTTCACTTTTTCAAATGGTGCTACTTCAAATCCTACACAAAACTTGGGCCTCTGGGACTTGTAGTTGTAGTAACTCCACCTTGTCTGTTTCTTTATAGTAAACATCTCTGATTAATATCTGAAAGAAAAAAATGAACTTCTAAGTTTCAAAGTGATAGACAGCGTTAAACATAAAAATGATATCAAACACACTTTATTAACCAAATTTAAGACTAGCACATTGAGAACGGTGCAGATCCAATCACACATTACTAAGACAATGTAACATTCTATAATGAGTATCCAATGGTGTGAATAAAGCCGACGGAAAAAGGAAAGACTTATTTATATGTGCCACTATCCAAGATCAAATTTATTCTCAACGATAATTTAAGAGTTGATCATTATATGTGAGGGGGCATGGTGGGGATGGGTAGTAGAGGAGGAGATGGGAGGAGGGGTGAGAAGATAGGAAGAGGAGATGGAGGGGATGGGTAGTAGAGGAGGAGAGTGTTTAGGAGGAGGAGATGGGTAGTAGAGGAGGAGATGGGAGGAGGAGGTGAGAAGATAGGAGGAGGAGATGGAGGGATGGGTAGTAGAGGAGGAGATGGGAGGAGGAGGTGAGAAGATAGGAGGAGGAGATGGAGGGATGGGTAGTAGAGGAGGAGATGGGAGGTTTTTGTTTGATTTGATTCTTTACGTCCACTAAACAATCTTTCAGTTATGGGGGATGGGTCTTCCTGGGTTGAACCAGTACTAAGCTAGGATAAATGTGTCTTGCTCAAGGACCACAACGCAGTGACGCCGGTGAGGCTCGAACCCGCGGCCCTTCGGTCTCGAGTCAAGCACTCTACCACTAAGCCACTGCGCTCCCTAGGAGATGGGAGGAGGGGAAGGTGAGAAGGTAGGAGGATGAGATGGAGGGATGGGTAGTAGAGGAGATGGGAGGAGGAGAGAAGATAGGAGGATGAGATGGAGGGAAGGGTAGTAGAGGAGGAGATGGGAGGAGGAGGAGGTGAGAAGATAGGAGGATGAGATGGAGGGATGGGTAGTAGAGGAGGAGATGGGAGGAGGAGGAGGTGAGGAGATAGGAGGATGAGATGGAGGGATGGGTAGTAGAGGAGGAGATGGGAGGAGGAGGTGAGAAGATAGGAGGAGGAGAGTGTTTAGGAAGAGGAGATGGAGGGGATGGGTAGTAGAGGAGGAGATGGGAGGAGGAGGAGGTGAGAAGATAGGAGGAGGAGAGTGTTTAGGAGGAGGAGATGGGTAGTAGAGGAGGAGATGGGAGGGAAGGTGAGAAGATAGGAGAAGGAGAGTGTTTAGGGGGAGGAGATGGGTAGTAGAGGAGGAGATGGGAGGAGGAGGTGAGAAGATAGGAGGAGGAGAGTGTTTAGGAGGAGGAGATGGAGGAGATGGGTAGTAGAGGAGGAGATGGGAGGAGGAGGAGGAGGTGAGAAGTTAGGAGGAGAGTGTTTAGGAGGAGAGGGGTATTTGAGGAGGAGTTAGGAGGAGGAGGTGAGAAGATAGGAGGAGGAGAGTGTTTAAAAGGAGGAGATGGAGGGGATGGGTAGTAAAAGAGGAGATAGGAGGAGGAGAGTGTTTAGGAGGAGGAGATGGAGGGGATTGGTAGTAGAGGAGTTGGGAGGAGGAGGGGGAGGAGGTGAGAAGATAGGAGGAGGAGAGTGTTTAGGAGGAGATGGGTAGTAGAGGAGGAGATAGGAGGAGAAGATGGAGGAGATGGGTAGTTGAGGAGGAGATAGGAGGAGGAGGAGGTGAGAAGATAGGAGGAACAGAGTGTTTAGGAGGAGGGGATGGGTAGTAGAGGAGGAGATAGGAGGAGAAGATGGAGGAGATGGGTAGTTGAGGAGGAGATAGGAGGAGGAGGAGGTGAGAAGATAGGAGGAGGAGAGTGTTTAGGAGGAGATGGGTAGTAGAGGAGGAGATAGGAGAAGGAGATGGAGGATATGGGTAGTTAATGGTAGTTTACCACAACACCCACCTTTTTCATCAGTAATGCCTCACTGTCACATGTTTAAATATTGGAAACTGTGATGTATGAAGTCTGAAATGTGAAGTGTGAACTTATATGTGTGAAGTAAGAACTATACACTGTGAAGTATAAAGTGTGACATGTGAAGTATTAAGTGTGAAAAATGAACTCTGAAGTCTGAAGTTTGAAGTATGGTGTGTGAATTATAAAGTGTGAAGTATGGACTGTGAACTTTGAAATGTCACTTGACGTTGTCTCCTACACATAATTAAAAAGTGTGAAGTATGAATTCTTAAGTGTGAACTTTGACCTATGAAGTGTAAAGTATAAACTATGAAGTGTTAAATGTGCAGTAAAAAGTGTGGGCTATGGAGTATAAACTCTGACGTGTGAATATGAAGTGAGAAATATAAAATGTGAAGTATGAACTGTGAAGTCTGAAGTATGAACTATGTAATGTGAAGTATAAACAGTGAACTTTGAAATGGCATTTAAATGTGTCTTCCACACATAACAATGTACAAAAAAGTACGAATTGTAAAGTGTGGAGTGCGAAATATGAAGTGTAAATATGTAACGAATCTGAACTATGAAGCATGTAGTCTGAAGTATGAAGTCTGAATTAGGATGTATTCACTATGAAGTGTGAAGCATGAAGTCTGAACTATGAAGTATAAAATGTGAAGTATGAACTATGAAGTATGGACTGTGAAAAATGAAGAATGAAGTATGATAATTGTAATATGAACAGTAGAGCATGAACTGTGAACTTTTAAATGTCACTACAGTTGTGCAACGAAGTCTGAACTATGAAGCATTTAGTGTGAAGTATGAAGTCTGAATTAGGAAGTGTTAATTATGAAGGGTGAAATATGTACTATGTCTATGACGTCTGATTTTTAAGTGTGAATCTTGAACTATGGAGTGTGAAAACTGACGTATGAAACTATGATGTGTGAACTGTGAAGTAAGAAGCGTCGACTGTGAATTGTGAACTATGGACTCGGAGGAGTGTACTGTGACGTTTGGAGTATAAAGTCTGAAGTATGGACAGCGAAAAGTGATATTTCAAAGTTCAAACTTCACATTTCAAACTTCACAGTTCGACTTCATACTTCAATAACCATACTTCACAATTCATGGTTCACACTTTACAGTTCAGAGTTCAAACTTCAGAGTTCAAACTTCACATTTCATACTTCACAGTTCAACTTCATACTTCAATATTCATACTTCACAATTCAAACCGTGCAAAGTATGAAGTTGGAAGTGCGTAGCTTTAAGTATGCCAAATGAAGTGCGAACAATTAAGTGTGTAGAATGAAGTCAGAACCATGAAGTTGGACGTATGAACCGTGAGGTATGAACTGTGAACTTAAAAATGTCTTTTTACGCTATCCCACTCACATAACTATGAATTGGGAAGTATGAATTGTAAAGTATAAAGTGCAAAGTATGAAGTGAGAATTATGCAGCCTTAAGTCTGAACTATGAAATGTGATGTATGAAGTGTGTAGTGTGTGAAGTATGAAGTCTAAACTATGAAGTGTGAAATGTGAAGTGTGAAGTGCTAACTGTGAAGTGTGAACTGTGAACTTCAAAGGTTACTTTACATTGTCTCCCACACATGACTATAAATTTGAGTATGAAGTGCCAAGTATGAAGCGTGAAGTCTGAACTTTGAAATGTGAACTATGAAGTCTGAACTATTAAGTGTGAAGTTTGAACTATGAATTAAGTGTGAAAACTGAATTATGAAGTCTGAACTATGAAGTGTGAACTGTTAAGTAAGAAGCGTCAACTTAGAAATGTGATCTATGAACAAAGAATAGTGTACTGTGACGTTTGGAGTATAAAGTCAGAACAATGGAAAACGGGAAAGTGTCATTTAAAAGTTTATACGTCACATTTCATACTTCACATTTTAATCTTCCCAGTTTATGGTTCACACTTCAAAATTCTGACTTCACCCTTCAGAGTTGAAACTTAACAGTTAAGATTTCACATTTCATTCTTTACATTTCCACTTCATACTTTAATGTTCATACTTCACAATTCAAACTGTGCAAAGTATGGTGTGAAATATGCAGCCTTAAATCTGACTTATGAAATGCGAACTACTAAGTGCGCAGTATGAAGTGTGAACTATGAAGTGTGAAGTATGAACGGTAAAGTATGAACTGTGAACTTCAAAAATGTTATTTTGCGCTGTCCCCCATTGCACATAACTATAAAGTGTAAAGTATGACTTTTGGAGTATAAAGTGTTAAGTATGAAGATTGAAGTCTGAACAATGAAGTATGAAGCATGAAATATGAAGTGTAAAGTATGAACTATGAACAGAAGGGTGAAATATGAACTATGAAGTGTAAAGTTTGAATTCTGAACTGTCTAGTTTGAAGTACAAATGAAGTGAGAAGGAGCTTGAACTGTGAAGTATGATGTATGAAGTATGAACTAAGAGGAGTTTACTGTGAAGCTTTGAGTATGAAGTCTGAACTATGGTAACATAAAGTGACATTTGAAAGTTCATACTTCATAGTCTATATGTTCATGGTTCACACTTCACAGTTCAAACTTCACAGTTCAGACTTCACATTTCATACCTCATAGTTCCATTGCACACTTTACTGTTCATAATTCACAATTAACTTCACACTTCATAGTTCCAACTTCAAATTTCATACATCATGCTTAGTAATTCACACTTCTAATATCACACTTTCAGATCTTCTTTGTTAATGTTTAAACCTTGTCATCGAAATGCTCTTGTTTACTATACAATAATACATTAACCCAATATTGCAAGATTGATGCGATTTATATTGATTAACAAAAATGTAACATGCAACAACACACACCATTTTTATCAGTTATATGTCACAGTAAGGTGTTTAAAGATCTAAAACCTATGTAGTGTAAACTTTAAAGTGTGACTTGAAGTATGAACTGTGAAGAGGGAATTATGAAGTGTTGAGTGTTAAGTAAGGAGTGTGAATATGTACTTAAAAGGGTATCCTTTGGAAGCAAAGAATGCACCAAAGAACTGAAACTAGAGTGTGCATATTATAGAGTCTGAACTATGAAGAGTTTCTGTTGTATTCCATACATTAAATAAAGTATGAAGTGTGAAGTATGAACCATGAAGGTGAAGTATGAACTGTTAACTTTGAATTGTCAGATTTTGTGCCAAATATGAACACTGCCAAACAAAAAGTGAAGACAAGTTCATACTATGACCCTTAAGCCAAATACTAAGTCTATCTGACCTTAATTGTCCTTTTGAGTCCAATGTCATATTGGTAATCTAGAACCCTTGTTAAAATCTAAACTCAGTAGGCAATCATTGTGCCAAATTTGAACACCCTTGGTCGAAAAAATGGAAGAAGTGTTCCTTTTAGGAGTGAAAGGACATATTTTAAATATATTTTACCTTGACCTTTTACTCAAGAGTCATATTGGCGATCATAAACCTTCATTGTAATCTACACATCATAGGTAATCATTGTGCCACATCACCCTCAATCAAAAAATGAAAGAGTTTGTGTTATGAGCAAGTCTGAATGACAAATGGACCCGATTACAATATATGTCTAACATATTATCTGACTTAAAGTCACTTTTCTCAAAAAGGATGGATATAATTTTTTAAGTTTGTTGCAGGCAATTCAGAGCAAACTGGGAAAATCTTGATGAGATTTGTAATTTTAAGACATTTAGGTTGAAAAACTGTTTGAAAAAGAGAGCATGTTTTCTATTTTTCTTATGAGTTAAATGATACTTTACATCCCAGTCAGCAACGTTTGGTCATGTTGGGATGTTTCATCTGCGTTTAACCAGTACTATATAAGCAAAATATTTGAGTGCAGAACTGTCTGTTTCTTTAATTATCATTTTAAATGTCTCATTGAGACGGTTCTTTTGAGTACCCACAACATATTTTTTTTTTTAGATAAAAGATAAGTATTTTTCAATCACACATACTTATCTGAAGTTAGAGGCACTCTTTTTACCCTTTTCTTGCTGTTCCCGGCAATATCTGTCATCTGCTCTCTTCTGCTATCTATGTTTTTGGTGGCCTATATTGCAAACAATATGGACTCAGATCAAACTGCTCCCTTTCGATCGAACTATCTGATCAGGACTCATAGTGTTTGAATTATCAGCAGGATAAGGGTTAATTCTGGCACAATTTGAGTACAATGCTTATTTTGGAATACAGAAATGAAATAGAAAAGTACAGTCAGACGAATATCGTAAATTCAAAGTTGTTTTATTTTTAAGTATTGAAAATTCAAATTATAGAGAGTTATACATAAAAATATATAACCCCAAAAAATGATTGTTATCATTTATCAAACATATGCCTTGGTGCGTAAAAGAAACCTCTCAATGAGACATTTCTTTTATGCACCCAAACACATATTTTTTTAAGGACAGTTATAAAAATATTTCATAAATAGGTCCTATAAGCTCTTATCTGGATCCAATGTGCCCCAAATTGATTTCGAATAATTAGGCGAGTATTTACGAAAAATTGGCATTAGAATTTTCGAGCTTTTACCCAATTACTTTTCAAGCTGCCAAAAAAGCAAATTTATAGAGAATATCATCTAGCAAGCAAAATATACAGTTATTAATTGTTACGCTTGCGTTCAGTTATTAAGAGATATTATATTTAAAACGCAAATGTTGCCATCTAACTAGGGATTCAAAAATACATATACAGTTTGTCTAATTGTCAGACAGACATGCTGCACCTCACTGTGACCTCATTATCACAGCTTTCCCCCCACAGTAATTTTTAACCCCCCTCCCCCCTACAGGGATGGTCAGATGATAATTGGGATGATGCACATCTTGAATTCCCCCACAGGACCACAGTAGTCAGAAACATGATCTTCTGCAATGATTCAAATATAGTTAATATACCCCAAGGAATTTATCATTGTAGAGTGGGGGCAATGACTCTTGAGCGGTCCCCATACATAGTGCAGAGCTTTTTATGACCATATTTCCAGTAGGGGATTCCCGGGGTCATATGTGTAGGGGCCTAGGGGGGGGGGGGGTGTAAATGACTGGTGCATTATTTTGATTGACAGATGTATTTATGTTTGTCTGCAATTCAGGCTTTACAGCCCAGTCAATATATAAATAATGCATGTTAGCTCGAACACATTCTTCTGTCAGATAGAAAAAATGAAAATGTTTTGTCTGTCTTTGGTGATACTGTATGTCCCAGTCAACATACTTGGAACCAGGGCTCACCCTGCCATTAGCCATTATAGCCGTTTGCTATTAAAAATGTAGAGTGGCTACAAATATAATATATTGGCTAAAAAGTAAAAAAACAAAAGGGTGTCAAACAATTAGGATCGAGATCAGGCCCGACAATTTGTCGGGCCTGACCTGGGTCCAAACTGTTTGCAAAGGTTATTAGCAGATGGCAAAAGTCATCGGTTAAATATAGAACAACTTATTGAAACTACTTTTTGGCTAAAACCTTGGCTAAAGTCAATTTCTTTTGGCTCCAACCTTTTTCCATTTGGCTAAAGTGTTGGCTACAACAAATTCTGAGCCAGGGCAAGCCCTCAGACAGATAAAATGAAAACGTTTTGTCTGTCTGTGGTGATGCTTTACATCCCAGTCAACATTTTTACCACCCTATCTGGTCGTTTCTCGAGTTGAACCAGCACAATTATGCAGATGATACAATGTCTTGCTCAAGGACACAACACAGTGCCTTGTGTGCAGTACTTCTTAAGGGGCTCGAACCAGCGACCCCTGGACTCGAGCTCAAGTCGAACACTACCATCAATAGGCCACTGCACTCCTCAGCAGTACATGTAGATCTAACCTTATCCTTACTTAGGCTAATTTCTATGATAGGGTAGTTTCAGCTGAGAAGAAATGTACTCACTCTGAAGATCTCTTGTGTAAACACATCGAGCAATTTATCTGTATAGACTATACAAAGACAGGTGTCAGCAGGCTCCAATTCCTCACTTTCTCTTGTGTCAGCAGACAGGTCGAATGAAATTATTGTTAAGTCCGTGCCATACTCCTCTTGATATATAAAACAAACAATAAATGAATAGTTCAAAACGTGTCGATTCAAAGCGAAAGTAGGATCGATTTCGTAGAACTCGGACTCTTTACACAGTCTAAATCATTTCCGGCGACAGGTACTCATCTAAAATAAATTCCCTCCGATAATTTTGTCGATAAATAACACGTTTTGACAGAATAATAAGCGAATTTTGTTCCGTATGCTGGTTGGGACAGATGAAGGCGGCCATATTTACGAAATTTTCTGAAAGATAAGATCGCCTCCCCCCTGTCGTAAAGTTACGACAATATTTAAGAAAATCTTAGCGAAATCCTTAAGAAATTCGTAAGTCGATGGCGTTTGTGAAACGCAAACTGTTCTTAAGAATGAACTTACGAATTTCTTAGCGCTAAGAACGTTAGTGAAACGGGCCCCAGATGTGTAGGTAGCCCTGGTATGATGTTGATTATCACTTGTGCTAGGGGGGTTCCGGAAAATTTGATAAAAATGGTGCGGTCTGGTGCATTCTGAGTGTTCCAAAGTTAGTTATTATCAACCTAAAAATCAACATTTTTTTTGGAAAATCAACAACCCAAATATTGTACCATATTTTTCTCTAAGATTAATCCAGATGCGCACTTTGGCACAAAAATAAATACATTCACATTTTACAAGGAGGATCTGGGTGCAATTTCAATTTCAATATTCCATATTTTAATAGCCCCCAGAAGCCAAAGAAATGTAAAAAATGGAGGTTTTACGTTTTTTACAGCAAATATTACATACCGGACGCAAAGATATATCCTGTAATGATGTGAATTTTTTTTATTAAAACGGTGCAATACGGCGCATTCTGAGTGTTCCCAAATACCTTATTTTCAACCTAAAAATCAACAATTTTAAGTCGAATTTTCCACGATAGTAAAAATAATTTGCCATATCAGTCATCAATTCAATCCAGATAAGCATGTTAGCAGGAAAGTAAATACATTTAGATATCCAAGGGGGGTCTGTGGGGTCTGCGGAGGAATTTTTTTGAAAAAATCAAACAAAATGAAGGCTTTTCCTTTAAGGTGAGATTTTTTTTTTCTTTTTTGCAGGGCTCCTTAAATCCCCAAAACTATGAATTTGCTCCCCAAATCCCTGAAAATAATTACCAGTGCTTCTCAGCTCCCTGAAAATAAATAGCCATTCTCCCTAGATCCCCAAAACCCCTGGGGGCCCAGATATGATACGGATTTTACTAAATGAATGAATCGTAAATGTATCATCTATTCGTTTGGGGTGATTCTATTTTGAGTAGGAGCTTCCCAACTGGCATTTGATAACACGTAACTTGTTTTTAATACATATGTACTTACAGAAATAATTTGACTTGAAAGAAGTCTATAAAATCATGAGTTTTCGTGACAAAATGTACTTAATAACCTTTCGCCATCAATGTATTTGGATTTATTTGCACCTCATATAATACAGAAAATATTTTAGCACCCTATTTTGTCATTGAGCGTTCATATTATACAAACTTGAACCATAGTTTTGATCATTGGTTTAAATATTTTTTTATCAGTTAAGTTATTTAATTTTATGGGTACCCTTCCTTGAAAGGCCGTAAACATTTTTTACCCTACATATGGAAGAGGCATCATGCACATTTTGCTACCAGATATCAGGTCAACATTTTAACTTGTATTTAATATTTTTTTACCAAAAGAGATCATTTGCCAGAAAATATTCTACAAAATCATGGGTTTTCGTGACTAATGTACTTAATGACCTTTCGCCATCGGTGTATTTGGACCTATTTGAACCTTACACATGAATAATAATATTTTCAGCATCCTCGTGTATCATTTAGTGTTCACCTTCTGCCAATTTCAGCACTGCTTTTGATCATTGGTTTAATTTGATTTTTATTTGTTTATTTATTACTTGTATGGATACCCTTTTTGGTGGGCCATACAATTTTTCGCTTCAATAAATGGTAGTAAAATTATGCACTGTTTGCTTCCCCCATATCATTGGTAATATTTAAACTTATTTTCAATGCATTTATACATAAAAAGGACCTTTTGTCAAAAAGAATACTAGAAAATCATGGGTTTTCATGACTAATGTACCTAATGACCTTTAATCGTCGGTGTATTTGGACTTGTTTGCATCCCATGTATGATGCAAAGTATTTCTAGTATCCTTCTGTATCATTTTGTGTTCAAATTATACCAACTTTAGCAGTGTTGTTGATCTCAGGTTTAAATTAAGTTTTATTAGTAAAGTTATTTATTTGTATGGGTGCCCTTTTTAATGACTCGTAAAAGTTTACGCCCCCACATACCGAGGTGGCATCATGCATTTTTTGATACAGGAGACTCTAAGCTTTAATTTGATATATGTTGCTGCTTGTTACCTTGTGGGGACTGGTATGTGTCACAATAGGGTGGGTCTGCTGCAGCACTATCACATTATCATAGGTGAAAGTTAAAAATTTCCAAAATCCTGAACTTTTTAAATTCAAATTTTAAAACTTGCAGGATGGCTACAAAAATGGATAATTTAAAGTTAAAATGATTAATTGTTCTTAGATAATCTGAAAACTAATCAAAGAAACTATTATAATCTCCTTAATTCAGCATTATGAGGCTAGCTTCCTATGGAAAGTCAGCCTCAAAATCCTGAATTAAGGATTAATCCTGAAAACTTTCACCAATGTATTATTGACTGATGTAAGCATAGAGGAAAATAGTGTGACCAAGATCAGACTGCTCTTGCACTCTTTGACTTAGAGGCTTCTAAAACATTTCAGCAGACAACAAAAGCAGACGAAAAGTTACAAGTTAGTTACCTTGTTAAGTTCAATCCAAGAGTGCCATCAACAACTTCCGGAGCCGTGTCCCCAAAACACCAGTTTACACTTAATGCTTTAGTTTTCTGAAAATAAAAGTTGAGAATCAAAATATACAGTAAAACCTGTCATAAGCAGCCACTCAAAAAGAAGACCAAACATTGTTTTTTAAGACCGATTCTCACTTAATGCAGGTCAAAAATATTGCAGAATGCTCCAATGGGAGCATTCTGCAATACTTTTGACCTTCATTAAGCTACCAGTTGTCATTAAGATCTTTGTTTTGTCAATTTTTGAGTGGCTGTTTAAGACAGGTTAAACTGTAATATTTATTAATAAAAGGGCTTCCTAAATCAGTCTTCCAAATTAGATTGTGTATTTGAAATTTCTAATTTCTCAACTGAAACGTATGTTGTGGGTACTCAAATGAACTGTCTCAATGAGATGGTTCTTTAAGCACCAAAATCGCTTATTTTAACTGTCAATGGAAAACAAAATAATCAGAATTATATGCTAAAAAATTTGCTTAACTTTTAAAGACCATACCTGTTTTGATAGATACAAACACCAATCTGGAACAATGCTTCCACCCAACAAGGAAGGTTTTCTATTATAAAAAGAGTCATAAGGGGCAATGTCTGGTCGATAATGAGGGTGTGTTTCATCTGTGACTTCTATTTTTGCAAAAAGTTTGTAACACCAGAAGGCATATGGGCTGGACCAACATCTTGTAGAAATCCTGGCCTTCAGATAAGATTGTGAGTTTGAAAATTATTTTTCTTATTTCTCAACAAAAAACATGTTGTGGGTACTCAAAAGAACTTTCTTGATGAGAAGATTCTTTTGAGCATCCAAAACAAATGTTAATCCTGATGTATAAAAAAAATATTCACATTAGACACAATTTTATGCTCAAGGTTTTTATCAGTCTAAACCTGTTGTACCTGAACTTATCTGGGTGGATCACAGACAGTCACTCTCAATCTATAGCCCTCTGGTAACATTGTATTTTTCTTATTTCTAAACCAAAACATATGTTGTGGGTACTCAAAAGAACCGTCTCAATGAGACGGTTCTTCAGAGCACCCAAAACAAATGTTAAAACTGATGAGAAAGAAAATGTTCAATTTAGACACAATTTTATGCTCAAAATTGTTGTCAGTCTAAACCTGTGGTACCTGAACTTCTCTGGGTGGATCACAGACAGTCACTCTGCCTAACCATGGATGATTTAATCTATAGCCCTCTGGTAACAATGTATCTATATCTGTATCTCCTCGGCCTACTCGGCAACATATAGCTCTTGATAGGTGACCGTGATCATACAGTAAACCTAGAATAAAATACAATTTCAGATTTCAAAGAGCTACTTGTATTCAGGGGCAAATTTGGCCCCCCTCTTGAGCCCAAAACTGAAAGTTGCTTTTCACCAATTTCATCCAATTGGTTTATTAGAAAAATGGTCCAAGTGTAAATTTCTGGCATTTATTTTACTTAAACTGTTGCTATGGTAACAAAAATGGCTGACAAAATAGGATCAAAATAGAGAAATTACCATTTTGGGCCAAATATAAAGGCTTTTTGAGACCAAATTTTTTTAGAATTAGATATCAGCACAAGCGAATTAAAAAAAACTTTTTAATATATTGTATGCCGTGATATTTCTCATCATCTGTTAAATATCATTTTGGTATTTGCTTGTGCTCTATGTTACTTTATCTGTCAAATGTCTGAAATTTGCTCCAAAATGGTCATTTTCCTATTTTCAGCCAATTTTGGCAGCCATTTTTGTTACCATAGCAACGGTAAAAATCGAATCAATACCAGACTTGTACACTTGGGCTATTGTTCTTTTAACCTAATTAGAAGAAACTTGTGAAAAGCAATGTTCATTTTTTGCCTCATAGGGGGGCCAAAATAGCCTCATAATGCAAGTACCCCTTTAACCCATTTTGTTCTGATGGGTTATCCCATACATATTGATACAATAGATTTGGAATTGTCCATTTTGTATTTTAAGGGGATGTGGGTGAAAAATTCTATGAAATGATATATTCTGTCCCTGAAGATTGCTTTATCTATTAATAATTACAACTGTCATAATATTTATTGAGATCGGTAAATCTGATTGCAGTCATCTGATCATATTGACCTGCATTTCATTTTTCTATGAACCTCGGTTCCTATTCATAACTGAGGGGCGGGGACATTCACAGCAGAACTTCTTTTGTGATACTGTGCAATGCTTCTTTGAAGAGAAATGGAAAGTCAGCAACTACTTACACTTTACTTTACACTCGTTAGACAGCTGATTGGCATGAATATTGTTAATTTAAGCGTCGGATGTAAGTCAACCATTGCTTTTCCACCTGTCCGTGTTAGCTTTTCCATTTTACACTCCAATAAAACCGTTAATACAATTACATATTTAATAATAATATTATTTTATTCTCTTGCAAAGTAAGTGAAGCCCTGAAAAATTGGGTCTATTACACAGTTGACTACTTTGCAAGAGACCCGAAGTATTCATGATTCCATGATCATTGCAAAAATCAAATTTATTTCTTAAAACCATATTGACCCAGATCATCAGTCTGATCAGGGTTCATAATGTTTGCTTCCATGTTAAAATCCAGTCTGAAATGCACCTGAATATATGTGACAGATGAAAAAAAAACACAGTGACCAGTCTAGTCTTTACAGTTTGCCAAAAAGTAATAAGTTTATTTCAGTAAAATTCAACCAGATGGCATATTGTAAAGGCCAAATAAAAATTACCTGTGTTTAGTGTATCCCGACCTTACCTAGATTTACTGATGAAACCTAGACAAACAATAAATTTCACAGTTACGTGAAGAATGCCCCCAAAGGAATTAGTCTAGCATAAGACACATTCGAGGAAAGTTAGCTGTCATATAGGAGATATGCTCCAGACACGAAAAACCTAGAAATGAGGCAAGAAGTCAATGTCAAAGTAAAAGTGACCCAAAATGGTTTGCACCACTCCACCATCCCAAGAGAACTCAACACACCAAATTTGGGATTCCTACATCAAATAATATAGGAGATATGCTCCAGACACGATTATTCTAGAAACTAGGTCATAGGTGAAGGTCACAGTGATCTAAAAATGGTATGGGACACATCAGCATCTAAAGATGTAACAAACAGCAAATTTGGGATTCCCATCTCAAATAATATAAGAGATATGTTCTGTACACAATTATTCTACAAACTAGGTCAGAGGTCAAGGTGACCCAAAAATTGTACTTGACACTCCGCCATCAAAAGTTGCATCCACACACCAAATTTGGTATTCCTACCTATAATAATATATGAGATATGCTCCGAACACTATTTTTCTAAAAACTAGGTCAGGTCAAGGTCACAGTGACCCATAAATGGTACAAGACACCCCACCTTCCCAAGATGCATTCACACTCCAAAATTGAGATTCCTATCTCAATTAATATAAGAGATATGCTCCAGACAAAATTATTATTAAAACTAGGTCAGAGGTCAAGGTCACAGTGACCCGAAAATGGTAAGTGACACTCCCCCATCCCAAGATGCATATACACACCAATTTGGAATTCCTACCTCAAAGAATATAAGAGATATGCTCTGAACACTATAATTCTTAAAACTAGGTCAGAGGTCAAGGTCACAGTGACCCAAAATGGTATGTGACACTCCATCATCTTAAGATACATTTAAATACCACATTTGGAATTCCTATCTCAAAGAAAATAGGAGATATGCACCAGACCTAGTGCAGTTTCTAGAAACTAGGTCATAGAGGTCGAGGTCAAGGTCAAGGTCACAGTGACCATATTATGGTTTGCTACACTTCGTCATCCCAAGATGCATTCACACATCAAATTTGAGATTCTTACCTCAAATAATATAAGAGATGTGCTCCGTACACAATTATTCTAAAAACTATGTCATAGGTCAAGTTCAAGGTCACAGTGACCAAATTATGGTTTGCTATACTTCCTCATTCCAAGATGCATCATCACACCAAAATTGTGACTCCTAGCTCAAATAATATTAGAGATATGCTCTGGACATGATAATCCTAAAAAACTAGGTCAAAGGTCAAGGTCACAGTGACCCGCAATCCGCCATTCCAAGATGCAGTTACACACAAAATTTGGAATTCCTATCTCAAAGAATATAGGAGATATGCACCAGACTCAATGCAGTTTCTAGAAACTAGGTCAGAGGTCAAGTTCAAGGTCACAGTGACCCAGTTATGGTACTGGACACTTCGTCATCCAAAGATGCATCCACACACCAAATTTGAGATTCCAAAAAACTAGGTCAGAGGTCAAGGTCACAGTGACCTGAAAACGGTACGCGACACTCCGCCATCCCAAGATGCATCCACATATCAAATTTGGAATTCCTACCTCAAAGAATATAGGAGAAATGCACCGGACACGAAGTGGGACGGACGGACATTGTGATTACTATAAAAACTATGTCAGAGGTCAAGGTCACAGTGACCCAAAAATGAAATGCTACACTCCGCCATCCCAAGATGCATCCACACACCAAATTTGGAATTCCTACCTCAAAGAATATAGGAGATATGCACCGGACACGAAGCGGGACGGACGGACGGTGCAATTACTATATGCCTCCCAAATTTCCTTTGGAGGCATAAAAATCAGGTTTTTATGGAAAAATTATAATTTTATACATTTTGAAAGGCGAAACGCCTTTCAAAATGCATAAAATTATATTTTTTCCAGAAAAAAAATAATTAAAAAACATATATGTGTCTACCCTACCTAAAATTTTCAGACCAGTTACATGATCCACACTTATTTTTTTATTTGGCATAAGCTGGTCTGACCCCTGTAGTAAAAAGCAGACAAAATTTCATATTATATATACATGCAGAAGAAAAATTAAATATACCTAAGGTTAAAGAATCAAGGTACACAGGTTCAATAAAATGACTGAGAAGCGCCCCCTGGAGTCCGACTACATTCCAGCGACAAACTTTATCGGTGCAGGACATCGTGAGCAATCTCTCGCCACGTTGAACGCCATCAAATGTTAGTCCCTTGAACCCAGCTTCTATAGGGATGGTACCCTCTCCTGAAATTTCCAGTACGGTAAATGTTCTAAAATTACGAACGCTAAAAAATAATTATTTTTTCCGCTGTTCGTAATTTTAGAAATTATGTTTATGAAAAAATGCCAGTGTTCGTAATTTTAGAATGTGGACTTTATCATTAGAAATAAACGGTATATATGCATGTCAAAATGTGGTAGAAACGTGTTGAAAACACCGCGTTTTTGATTCTGTGCTATCTCCTCGTTTTTCTTTTCTCTAATCTTATTAAAACCGCCGCTAAATTCATGCGGACTGAGTCAGTAAAATGTCCAGCTCGTGCGGTATTCGCCAAGTCGAGAGCCAGGCACGTGCATATTATGTCACTCAATTTACTTACAAGTCATAAAAGTCCATTGATTTAAACTATTCGATAAGCCGGGTCTCCTATGTTCACTCGCCGAATCACTACACTATTTCGTTCTTCCTTCAGAAAACCAAAACGCTTTCGCTCGCTCTGCCGACTTCGAATTCGAGTTAATATTGTACTCAAGAATTGAAAACGCTAGACATCTCGTACGATCAGATTTTTTGCAAAGATCTACACAAACTTTGAAATACGTAGACGAGTTCCCAGAGTAAAAAAACCCCTGACGAAATCCAAAAAGAACACACACCTCTCTCTCTCTCTCTCTCTCTCTCTCTCTCTCTCTCTCTACTTGTCGATCCGCCGATGGAATGTTTACTTTGATGTGCCTGCACCAGCCGCTCTCTCTCTCTACATTTGCAAACACGGTTTGGATCCAGATCAGACCGAATGGTATTCAGGATATAACGTTTCGTCAATTTAAAAATGTGTGCATGCGGTAGAAAGTACGCAAAGCGTTAATACTGAGGAATGTCCAACTTTGCCGTACAAAAGCCCATGCGCACGGTAAGTTTGAGTTTTGGGTCCTCATCGGAAGCAGTTGTAACAAGATTGATTGGCTGACCCAAACATTGTGTTTCGATATTTTAAGAAACCAAGCCAAAACAAAAGATTCGTGTGGAAACACCGTGCTGTCTCTCTTCTTTTACGACCTGCTATCAAAGTTTGCAAACAGTTTGGATCCGACGTGCCTGATCAGGGGCAAACATGCATACCAAGAGTTATAATCTAGTCCGACTTTGCGTCAGATGATCACCACACGCTGAAAAAACATTTCAGACAAGTACCTTCTTTCAGATGCATGCCATGGGCGGATCCAGAGGGGGGCAGGGGGTCCAGACCCCCCTGATAGGGTTTCCTAGCAATATTGATCCGGATCCCCTAAACATCACAAAGCTACCAAGCCAGCATTCAATGGTGGGCCATTATCGACATTGGCGTTTCGCTGATGGTGGTCCATTTTTAGTGGCATTTTGGTCTTCTCTCACTACCTCTGACAAAATGTTCTGGATCCGCGCATGCATGCAGTGCGTGTGAACCGGCTCGATTGAAATTAAACTGTCGTCGGACATAATTCATGCGCTGATCCAGAAAGTTTTGTCAGAGGGGATCCACCTTTGACAACGTTTGTTTTTAAAGTTGATGAGGGGAGGGAGGACCCAAGTCCCACTTTAAGCGGGCCATCATCGACCCGCCAGCGAAACACCATTAAATGGCGTTTCGCTGGCATGCCAATGAATGCCCCACATTGAATGCTGGCTTATATTTTGTGATTTTCAGGGGGGATGGGGTCCGGACCTGGATCGGCACATGTAATTTCATGATATTTTGGTACTTACAACGTGCGACAAAGACTCAGACGAGCCTGCGCAAGTGTGCATTCTCAATACAGCATTGATGGTCAAGCATCACCGCTTTTATGTTGAATGGATTAATTTTGTGTCTCACGACTGAAACCACCACTTGGAAAAAAGGCCCTTTTGTATATAAGTTTGTATAAGCAAACTTACTTAGCAAATTTACTCAGTTCTTTAACGCTGTGGTTTGCATGGTTTTTTAAAGTAACAACAACTACTGTTTCTTGCAAATGTTCAATTTTGACGACCAGGCAGCGTATGACCAGTGACCTAGTATGACCTAATTCCTTCATGGTGAACACAAGCTTAGATGTGCGTTTTCTCGCGGTAATTTTAACTCCTAATCCTTGCCCGAGGCATGTCTGTTTAATGTCTGTGACAATATATTGACAAAGGAAATCCATGTTAATGACCATTGCTGATCGGATGCTTCTTATAGGTAAAAAATTCGCCAATGAAGGGTTTTAAAAATATTTGAACACGCTGCAGGTAGCCTGCACTGTTTTCCAGACAGCTTATACCAATAACATGCATGAACTTTGTCACGTACTACATGTAGGAAAGTCCGTGCTTTTAATGCGCTCTTGCCTTTGATCTTATCTGAAAGCATGTATCGCACAATTAGCAGACAAAAAGTATAGTCTTGCAAAAAGAACGTCACGTGCCAGAGTACCAATTTAAGTGGAATGGAACCTTCCAAATGTCGCTACCGCTCACGCGCTGTACGTTAAAAGTAAACCGAGCACAGATGGGACATAAAGATAAACGGACATCGATTTTCCGCCGAAAATAACTTGTGTTCGTAATTTTAGAAATTCACTTTTCAAAAAAAGGTCAGTGTTCGATTTTTTAGGATGTTTTAAAAATAATTTTCGGCGATAATTTTAGGTGTTCGTAATTTTAGAGTGTTCGAAATTTTAGAACATTTACCGTAACAAATGTCAAGTTTAAAGATCAGGGCCAAAGATAAATAGAGTTTATTAATCATTCTATTTAAAATATGGGATTTATAAACCGAGGGAGGTGAAAAACTCGATAAAGAAACAAGTGTGCAAGCACGAGTTTCTTTATATGATTTTTCACCTCCTGAGTTTTTTTAAATCCCATATTCTAAATAGAATGATTCAATAAACTGTATATTACATGTATTCTGCTTGAACTGCTTGCTCAAATCAAGAAAATACTATGGTATTTGATGTGGCAAAATTAGGGGGATCATGACATGTCTAATTCTAACATGAGTAGTAATACATCATTAGCTTTTCCCTGCTGAAAAAATGGAAGTCCGCCATTTTGAAAATATTCTTCATCGAGTCCACCTCAGAATTTCAAACGTCTGTAACTTTTCTATTAGTGTACCAAATGATAATGTGTGGATAGTCATTTTCTTAGTTAGAACGTAACGAACAGTTTGGAACTAAATTTATTGTGCTTTTCTAGAATTTTTCGTTTTTGTTCCCCCATCCTCCAGTTTCAGTGATGGAAGACAGCACTTTATGAAATGTCATTTGTTCATGTTTGTGACGTCATAGGTGCAGAGAAGTGTTATGCTTGTTTAAATAATAAAACAAAAATGATTATGACATGCACTTCATCTCATCGATGCCTTGGTTCACTTGTGGTCAGGAAAAAGGGATTTCCGGCTAAAGGGATTTTATTTGTTCGATAAATCATGGTATTTTTCTGCCAAAACTGCAATATGCTGTTTTCTTAACCCTTTACTCCATAACAGTGCCTTTTGACACCTTTGAAATATCATGTATTTAAAAAATATAATGGAAAATGGAGCATTTGCTCTTCTCCATTTTCTATAATATTTTCAAAAGTATACAAAACGTAAATTAAATTTCTCTTGATTTTTTATGTTGTCTATAAATAGAAAATGATGTCATGATCTAAAAATAGCCTTTGGAGTAAAGGGTTAATTAGTATTTTTCTTAAATTTCCAGGAATACAAATTCTTTTGTGTTAATGCTTTATGTCCCAGTCAACAATTTTTCAGTCATGTTGGGGCAATTTCCTATCTTCCTGTGTTGAACCAGTAGGCCTACTAAGTAGAGTATACCAATTCTACTGCTCAAGTTCAACTGTAAAGAAAGACAAATCTACCAATATATCCGATACCAGTGATTAGGCAATTTTGAACATTGTATCCTTATTGTAGAAAAGTTGCGAATTTAGAGGGCAAATCTACCAATATATCCGATACCAGTGATTAGGCAATTTTGAACATTGTATCCTTATTGTAGAAAAGTTGCAAATTTAGGGGGCAAATCTACCAATATATCCGATACCAGTGATTAGGCAATTTTGAACATTGTATCCTTATTGTAGAAAAGTTGCAATTTTGGCAGGCAAATCTACCAATATATCCGATACCAGTGATTAGGCAATTGTAGAAGAGTTGCAATTTTGGCGGGAAGCACAGCCTGTGGTTTGAATCCTTGCTAGCGGAGACTTTTGTCCTCTGCTGATGACTTTTGCAAACAGTTTGCACCCAGATCAGGATTCAAACTTTTTGACACTTGGATGATATTTCTGAAAGATTTTTATTGTAAAAGTGAATTTGAAGAAATCTGAAGACAAGAAATCATGCAAAATTGCCCACCATGCTAATAATTTAGGCCTACCTTAAAAATGATGGTTTGCCGTGCTCCTACCTACCCACCCAAAACAGGTCCTACCCCCAAAAAAATTATTGCCTTTCTGAGAATTTTTTTTTTTAATTTTTCTCTAACTCTTCTTTAAAATCATTAAAAACTGTATTTTAGTGAAGAAAGGTTACAGAGATTGTTAATATATGCATTCTTACCTTATATACAGCATTTGTAGACCTCCAAAAGTGATAGTTAGAAGGTCATAAAATTATGCTGAATTTCTTTAAAAAAACAACAACAAAAAACCCTAATCCTACCTACCTACCCAAATTAGGAGCACGGCAAACAAATAATATATGAGCCGTAACATGAGATTTCCAACAATGTGGTATGTGTGACCAGCAAAGCCTCAGATCAGCCTGCGCATATGCACAGTCTGATCAGAACCTTTGCTAGTCACTTGAATATTCTATGACTGTTAAGCTAATGACTGAACAGTATTTGGAGTTTCCAGTCTTAAAGTGGACTGCACAGGCTCGTCTGAGTCTACACTTGTCAAAATGCTACATTGTTGGAAATCACATGTCACAGCTCAATAATATTTTTAAGGATGGCCTTAAGTATATGTACTAACCTCCTTCAACTTTTGTTCGCAGTAGTCCCTGAACATTGCTAGAGAAGGTAGGATTATGTGGTGGTCTGATGGTCCTGTCTACAGGGGCTTTGTTAGCTGCTTCATCCCTGGAGAAATAGAGGATTTTACATGAGTGCTTCCCTTGTTGCAGATATAGAGGATTTTACATGAGTGCTCATGTTTTATGGAAATTATGAAACAAGTCGGGGAAAAGAGATAAAATGTGAGGCTTGCCGAGCATTTTATCCCTTTTTTGCAATGAGTTTAATAAATTCAATAATACAAGAGCACGAATGTTAGTCACCTGCTTGAACTACATAGAGGATCTTACATGAGTTCATATGTTTTATTGAATATATTAAACGATTTGAGGAAAAGAGATATAATGCATGGCTTGCCGAGCATTTTATCTCTTTTCGCAACGAGTTTAATAAATTCAATATAAATACAAGAGCAAGAAAGTTAGATTATAATTATCATATGACATTAAAATTACTTTGAAATCTCATTTCTGCCGTAAAAACGTTATAATTTTGTCATTATGTAAGCCATGTTATTATGGACGTCATAATGTTTCCCGAAAATCTGATGGCGTTATTTCACTCCCAGAAGCGATGTCATATGATAATACATAGAAAGGGATATAGGTAATATGAGAATGCCTGTGCCCAGGTATGGGTAATTCATGCATACCCAGCTAAGTCTAGACAATTTTATTTTTCAGTTCAGTAAAATTATAGTTGACTCCCACTTACTCAATGTCCATAAGACTGGCCCTTTTTAAGATCATAAGAATCCATCATGAGTGTGAGGGGGGATAGAAAAATCCGTCCCGAGGATCACCGATTGGCATCACGAGGCTTGCGGAGTGATGACAAATGGTTATCGCCAGGGACAGATTTTTCTATCCAACCCTCACACGTTTAATGGATTATTTTTTCTTGCTCACCACTAAATACCTCATTTTATATTAGAAAAACATGAAAAAGACTTCCAGAAAATCCTGAATATGTTGAGACAATGACGTCAGGGATCATTGTGGGGCTGTTTGCTTTTTTATCATTCCCACGGGCTGGTAGGGGTATTATCTCACATGGGTAAAAACAACGGAAATTCCAATCTGATGTGCGAGAAAATAATTCTTCTATCACTCTATTTTTTTTTAACTTTCAACAACTTGGCCTTTGCCAATAAATAATTATATAATTGTATGAAAATGGGCTACATTTTCATGTATTTCTTAATCTTACTGATCAAATGAGCTATAATAGAGAAGACCTATTTGCATCTTGTATGAAAACTAACCAAGCAGATCAGTCTATGGTAGACATCTGAACACGTTGGTTTATGTTTATTAAAGAAATGAATTCTATTTTTGGAATGTTCATGTAATCATGAATACTTCCGGTCTCTTGCAAAGCAAGTCAGGCTTCATGTTAACTTGCAAGAGACTCAAAGTATGCATGATTCTATGAACATTCCAAAAATTGAATTTATTGCTTATATTTCTCTTTTACTTGCTATATCTGCTCTTATACTGATAACCTTAGTTTGCAAACAGTTTAGACCCAGGTCAGCCCCCTTCTCTCAACCCCCTCCTTCTCCCCTCCACCCCCCCCCCCCCCCCCCAAGAAAAAAATTATGGCTTGATCTGGAGCCAAGCTTTTGATATTCTGATGGTATTCATAAAAGATTTTTTTTTTAATTAATTTTGAAAAACCTCAACAGACAACAAAAAAGCAAGGAAATCAACAAGCATGCAAAGACTTCACAAGGAAAGAATCGATGGAAAGAGATATGCTTCATACATGACATGGGCCTCATCGTGATAAAGCCTGTCTTTGGGGTTCAAACCGGTCTCCTCAGCTACAGAGACTAGCTAGAAAATTGAAATTTCACCTGTAGCAAGAGCACATATAATACTTTCAAAAAAGTGAATAACAAAGGCGCTGATCAGACTGCGCGGATGCGCAGGCTGGTCTGTGCCTGTGTTGTTCGCAAACCTCCAAAGACAGGTTTTCTTTCTCCCGTCGAGGCCCACATGATTGTGCTGGAAAAAAAACAGAGCAGCTTCCATACATGAAAAAAAATTTACCTTGGTGAAAATAGAGCGCCGTCTCCACATGGGGCGGTGGATATGTAGAGATGAAATGTTATATTTTTACGGACTTGTATCTTCCCTCTTGGTGACCTCTCAAATAGCGGACTAGGTTTATTAGGATCATAGTCTAGCAGTTGCTTGTATAAAAACCTGGAGTAAAGAAAGACAAATAATTGAGCCCATCATGAGATTTCAAACAAGGTGGCATTTTGACAAGTGTAGACTTAGACGAACCTGTGCAGCCCCTTTTAAGCTTTGACACTACAAATTATGTTCAGTAAGTAGCTTAACACTAGAATATTCAAGCTACTAGCAAAGGCTTCAATCAGACTGTGCGTATGTGCAGGCTGATCTGAGGCTTTGCTGGTCACACATTCCACATTGTTGGAAATCCCATGCCACGGCTCAAATATCATTCATTTTTAACAAGCATACTATATTGATCTCAATTTGTTCCAATTTAAGCTAATGCATAAGGAAAATATAATATCTTACTGAACAAAATCTTGATAACTTCTTAACATTTGATCTTTCGCTAACATAGCATAATGCCGGGCCGAGTAGGGCATAGGGTAACGTGTCTGACTGCAGGTCGCGAGTTTGATCTCAGCCCGGTCCCATATTTCCATGGAGATAAATCATGAAATAATTTCTAAGGCCATTCTCCTCCATTCTGCTGATTCAAGAAGTGTTGTTGTCAGTTATAGGCGAAAGTATGTGCACAAGAATTGGTTAACTGCTAGTCAAGCTTGTCCAGGAAAAAAGTGTGGTTATGTGAACTGACCGTCCCAATAAAACCATAGCTGTTGACCGAGGGAGATGTTAAGCATCAAACCAAACAAACAAAAAACAAGAAATGTCACAAACACGTGACAAATGCCCCCAAAGGAATTGGTCTAGCATAAGACACATTTGAGGAAAGTTAGCTGTAATATAGGAGATATGCTCCAGACAGGAAAAACCTAGCAATGAGGCCAGAAGGCAATGTCAAGATCAAAGTGACCCAAAATGGTATGCAACACTCTGCCATCCCAAGAGGAATCAACACCCCAAACTTGGGATTCCTACATCAAATAATATAGGAGATATGCACCAGACTCAATGCAGTTTCTAAAACCTAGGTCAGAGGTCAAGTTCAAAGTCACAGTGACCCAATTATGGTACACAGCACTTCGTCATCCCAAGATGCATCCACATACCAAATTTGAGATTCCTACCTCAAATAATATAAGAGATATGTTCCAGACACGATTATTCTAAAAACTAGGTCAAAGTCAAGGTCACAGTGACCCGAAAATGGTAAACAATACTCCGCCATCCCAAGATGCATCCACACACCAAATTTGGAATTCCTACCTCAAAGAATATAAGAGATATGCTCCGGACACAATAATTATAAAACTAGGTAAAGGTCACAGGGACCCAAAAATGGTACATGACACTTTGTCATCCCAAGATGCATTTACACACCAAATTTGAAATTCCTATCTCTAAGAATATAGGAGATATGCACCAGACTCAATGCAGTTTCCAGAAACTACGTCAAAGGTCAAGTTCAAGGTCACAGTGACCCAATTATGGTACGCAACACTTCGTCATCACAAGATGCATTCACATACCAAATTTGAGATTCCTACCTCAAATAATATAAGAGATATGCTATGGGCACGATTATTCTAAGAAATAGGTCAAAGTCAAGGTCACAGTGACCCAAAAATGGTACGCAACACTCCGCCATCCCAAGATGTATCCACACACCAAATTTGGAATTCCTACCTCAAAGAATATAGGAGATAGGCTCCAGCCGCAATAATTCCTTAATCTAGGTCAGAGGTCAAGGTCACAGTGACCCGAAAATGATATGTGACACTCTGTCATCCCAAGATACATTTACACACCAAATCAGGAATTCCTATCTCTAAGAATATAGGAGATATGCACCAGACTCATTGCAGTTTCTAGAAACTAGGTCAGAGGTCAAGTTCAAGGTCACAGTGACCCAATTATGGTACAGGACACTTCGTCATCCCAAGATTCATCCACACACCAAATTTGAGATTCCTGCCTCAAATAATATAAGAGATATGCTCCGGACACGATTATTCCAAAAACTAGGTCAGAGGTCAAGATCAAGGTCACAGTGACCCGAAAATGGTATGCGACACTCCACAATCCCAAGATGTATCCACATACCAAATTTGGAATCCCTACCTCAAAGAATCTAGGAGATATGCACCGGACACCAAGCGGGACGGAGGGACTGACGGACAGAAAGACGGACGGACCGACAGTGCAATAACTATATGCCTCCCAAAGTTCCTTTGGGGGGATATAAAGTTCTCTGACCTTAAAATTCTGAACATCCATGAGGAGTATGACCCATTGGGACAAACAGAAGTATTTTAGCTACATGAGGTCTTGAAATAGGGATCACACCGGATAGGCGGCAATCGAAAACACTCTTAACAATCGATGAACTCAGATCAAAAATCACAAGAAACAGTGTTTCTGATTGCCTTTTGTTGCCAGTCGAGTGACAAAAGGCAATCGAAAATGCTGTTTCTAACGATTTTTAATCTATGTTAGTCGACAGTATTAACACTTTCGATTGCCGCCTACCCGTGTGGGTATGGTAGTTCCAAAAATACTTTACTTTGATATAAGTTTTTACATGGAGATGTTAGGGAATCAATAGAGACAAAAAAGGAAATCTATTGAAAATACCCTAAATTTTGGGTCTAAGGCCAAATAAAAAAATTAGTGTGTTTCCAGAAACGGGTCTGAAAATTTTAGGTAGGGTAGGCACATATATTTTTTTAATTATTATTTTTTCTGGAAAAATATATATTTTTTGCATTTTGAAAGGCAAAATGCATAAAATTATTTTTTTTTCCAGAAAACCTGAAAAAAATTCTAGGTTTCACCAGTAAATTTAGGTAGGGTCAGGTTACCCTTAACACAGGTAATTTTTTATTTGGCCTAAGGCAATTTTTTTTAACATGATCATGTAACCTGGATCATGCAACTTTTTCTAGGTCTAACTGGGCGAACTTACCATTTCATACCTTTTAACCCAAATGCAGCTCTTTACAGAGTTAGGGGTACAGATCTTGATGACAAAGTTAAGGGTACAGATCTTGATGAGTCGGCTCACATATGAGGTTTCTTGTCATGATCTGGCCCCGAAGTTATAAAACTTTTTTCATGCTCAACTCAGCTGAGCATGAAATTTATCCTGCTCATAAATGTTAAAATGCCAACAATTGTTGGCATTTTAATATTTATAAGCATGATAAATACAACATGTGAGGGTTTCAAAGTAAGAAATATCTTTATCTTTCATCATTTAACCTTTAATGAGCATTTGAAATTTCATGCTCAGTTGAGTTGAGCATGAAAACAGTTTTATAACCTCGGGCCTGTATTGTCTGCTCAGACTTCTGAAATCCGCATATATAAAGCATCAATAGAAATGTACAAATTCTTAGAGAAGACCCTTCAAACTTTTTAAGACATCAAAATTTTACCTTAAAAACCCTCTCCGTGTAATTATTTCAGCATGTGAGTCATTTATGGTGTTCCCTTCAAGACTTAGCTGTTGCCCAGTTATACATCGGTTCCCTATATAAAAAAATCAAACAAACAAAATTAGTGAACAACATCCATAATTATAGTATAACTTCTGTGAAAAACTAAAAAAAATACTGTTACAAGTGGTATACAGTTAATCTTATAACATAGATACGTTTGGTTTGAACAGTATAATGAGTATTTTAATACACTTGCTATTGTAACGCGACTTTTGATTGGATAACATCAAAAATTTGAGACAGTATATCCTGCAATATACTATAGGAAACAGTTTAATGTCATTAATTACGTCACATTTTGTTTGATGATGTGCGGCTTATGCGGCTTGCAGTGCTCAAATTTGAGACGAAACTGCAGAAGTGCATTAGAATGGGGATAACCATATTCAAAATTTTCATTTGGGGAGGTATATCGCCGGACATACGGTCGGAAATCACTTATATCCGACGATATACCTCCCCAAATGACATTTTTGAATACAGTTATCCCCTAACTTTTTCAATTGTTTGGTTTGCTGTTTAATGTTCAAGACAACAGCTATGGTAACGTCAAAACAGTCAGTTAACCTAACACATTTTCCTGACCAAGCTTGATGAAGCGGCTAACCAGACTTTATGCACATACTTTCCCTTCTAACTGAAGCCAACCTTTCTTGAATCAGCTGAAGAAAGAGAATGACGGTAGTAAATATTCCACGATCAATCTCCAGGAAAGTATGGGACCGGTCCCGGATCATATGCGGGACCCCTGCATCTGCAATCAATCTCGCTACCGATTGCGCTACATGGCCTGGTGTATTTTATTTCATGATATTCATATGTATATTAACATTTTTACAGTATCAATGTGCTAGAATCTGAATTCTAATGCACTTGCTTTTGTAGCATGCCATCTGATTGGATAACATAAAAAGTTTGCCACAGTTAATCCTGTGATATACTGTTGGAAATAGTTTGACGTTATTAATAATGTTAAATTTTGTTTGTTGATGCACAGCTTTATGTGGCTTGCAACGCCACAATTTGAGACGAGACTGTAAAAGGGCATTAGAATGGGGATAACCATATTCAAAATTTTCATTTGGGGAGGTATATTGTCGGATATACATTTAAGGCTCCACTGGCTCGTTGCCGTAAAACTAAATTTCCAACCATATATCCGACGATATACCTCCCCAAATGAAAATTTTGAATACAGTTATCCCCTAAGTAATCTAGAAACTTATACAAGTCATTTCCTGTCAATCCCAACGATGGGATTTAACGCCACTTTCAACAATTACTCTGTTGAGTCATGATCAAGACTTTAGTTAAGGAGTGTGTAACAGAAAAATAATTTTCTTATTTCTCAACCAAAACATATGTTGTGGGGGCTGGAAAGAACGATCTTAATGAGACGGTTCTTTTGAGCACCCAAAACATATGTTAAAAATGATGGGTAAGAAAATATTAACAATTTTATGCTGATTTTTTTTGTTTATCTAAACATGTCGCCATGACACGCTTTAAAGTACTTTCAAAGATAGATGAGAATCATTGTAAACAAACACTGGCGAGTTTACCTTGATATTGGGCATGCAGGTAGTCTCAGTTTACAGTTATATTGAACCTACCACGGATTACTGCATATGTAGTGAAATAGTCATGCTTTACCTACTGTACCTGTTTATAAGAAAATTAGAATTGCCTCATTACTATGCATCTTTGAAAGTACAATATCTTATATTAAAAGCAAACACAAAACTACCCACCTGTACCAAGACTTATCAAAATGCCTGTATCTGCCTCAGACCTCTTCATCACCAGACCGGCTATCACCTTTCTTCCTGCAAACGATTCTGATCGTATCTGTGATACAAGCGCCGTAAATCCACGGTGAGTTAGAGCAGCCATCTTGTCAAAGTGGGTCATCAAGCCAGGGGCCACAACAGGTTTGGATGCTGCCTGCAGAGTTAAAAATGAACTAATGATCATGATGATGAGTTGAATCTTAACGATGCATCAACCCTTTTGGGTCATTAGCGTCATCGGTAAGAGAGATATTACTGAACATTAAAAATTGAACTAAAGAGTACAGGGATTTTCCTATCTTTCAGAAGATGGGACCAGGGGTCTGTTGGATATGACAAAAAAGCGTTTGGACCATAAAAATTGGGAAAACTTGATGCAGTCTAAAAGAACTGGATCGCCATTTTAACCATATAACAAATTAGCAGTGTAAAGCTGTAACATATTTGTTGCTTTAATTGCGCACCATAAAACTCATGAAAATTTGCATAAAAATGTGAATGAAAACATGTTTTTCTTCATATTTTTATGCAAATTTTCATGCATCTGTAACTGCTATTTTTGTTCGGATTTTCATGAAATTTTCACCATAATGTAGAACTTAGAAATTGGGAATGATAACTACCATTTTGGGAAGATTTTGCTCGTTTTTGAATGCAGAAGGGTCTTATATTCTGCTCGTAATCAGGCTTAGAAAAATCCTTGGAGTATAACTAGTATTGTTTACAGAGAAAACAGATATCGCCCTTACCACAAATGCTCAAAGTCGACATATTTTGCCCCGGTGACCTTGAAAAGTAGGACAAGGTCACCAAAACATAATCAAGTCTTCATCATTTTATATTCATGCAAATTTGGTTCAATAGGAACAGAATTTCATGAGAGATCTTGCAAACAAGAAAGTGTCAGTTGGGGACATAACTCAATAGCTGGTTCCTGTGTTATTTTCTATATGCTTGCATAGGGCCAGTTACGCAAAGATTTTCAGCATAAAGTGTGATTATTTTCTTATCAATCAGTTTAAACATGTGTTTTGGGTGCTCAAAAGAACCGTCTCATTGAGACGGTTCTTTTGAGTACCCACAACATATGATTTGGTTGGGAAATAAGAAAATAATTTTCAGTTACGAACTGTTATCGGGGGGCCTGTGCTTTTCTAAAACCCTATTGCACCAAATGGCAACTTTTTGTATTTTAAAGGGACACAGGTAGAAATGTCTATATTATGATGCTTTTCTGTCACGAAGATTTGTTTTTTATCTTTGCAAACAGTGTAGATCCTGATGAAATGCAGGTATCCAATAAAACGAGTTAAAACAAATTAAATATGCGAATTGATGCTTGAAGCTCTAATTATCAATTGTTCCATAAAATACTGTAGATTCGGAAATTTCCGCAAAAATTTTATTTTCGCGAATAGCATTAAAAGACATATTAGTAATGTGAAAAATTTGTGACAAAGGCAATATTTAACTATATCAATAAACTAAAGAGTGATTTTGCTATTTCGCTTGGGTTTTATTTTCACGAAACTTCACATATTCTAAGTTTCGTGAAGATAAAGTCCTCACAAACATTTCCGAATTTACACTACTTACTATTAGCATGCTGGGAAATTTTTCATGCTTTTGTTGCTGTCTGACTGCTTTTTTTTCAAAATTAACTTTTTCAAAAATAATTTCAGGAACACTATCAGAGTATCAAACAGTTTGGATCTAGATCAGGACCGACATTCTGTCGGTCCTGATCTGCGTTTGTTTGTTTGATTCGATTCTTTACATCCCAGTCAACAATTTTTCAGTTATATTGGTTTGTTTGTTTTTGTTGCTTTACGTCCCATGTCAACAGCTATGGTCATTGCGGGACGGTCAGTTCACTTAACCACACTTTTTCCTGGGCAGGCTTGAGCAAGCGGTTAACCAGTAATTTGTGCACATACTTTCGCTTGTAACTGACAACAACCCTTCTTGAATAAATCAGCGGAAGGAGGAGAATGACCTTAGAAATTATTTCATGATCAATCTCCACGAAAGTATGGTACCGGGCCGGGATTGGGACGGCTCTTTCTGGGTTGAACCAGTTCTAAGCAAGAATAAATGTGTCTTGCTCAAGGACACAACATAGTGACGCCGGTGAGGCTCGAACCCGCGGCCCCGTCAGTCTCCAGTCAAGCACTCTACCACTGAGCCACTGTGCTCCCCTGATCTGGATCCAAACTGGTTGCAAAGGATAAGGCCAGAATTTTTTATAAGTTGATTTACGAACCCTCCTACTGTAATTTTCCAGAAAATAGAAAAAAAAATTTTTTTTTTTTAATTTTATCCACCGACTCTAAATATTATTTAATCGTTGATAAAAAATAATATATTTTGAGGTTCTGTCTGTGTATTTTTGAGAGTGACACTGTTAAAAGTGATTGTCCTGTTCAAATGTTTAGAAAAATGATGAAATATTTTAAGATTTAATGCAGACTGTTGGTTTACCTTACTAGTTTTACTGTTTTTTTCTGGAGATATTAAAAAAAAAAAACAAAAAAAAAAAGCTCTGAAAAAAAAAGAAAAAAAAAGCTTTGAAAATGACCAGTTAACTGGTCCTTTTTAGACCTTTTTTTCTTTCTTTTTTCCTGTCCCCCGACCCTAAATCTGAAAAAAAATCTCGTAAATCAGCTAATAAAAAAATCTGGTCTAAAGCCACCACTAGTGAGATCCTAGACTGGCTACAGTCCTTAAAACAATTTTTCATCAATGTGCCATATCATATACTTGTAGCTAGTCTTACTCTGATGCTATCAGAGTAAGACTAGCTACAAGTATATGATATGGCACATTGATGAAAAATTGTTTTAAGGACTGGAGCCAGTCTAGTGTGATCCATACCACTGAAGTTGGCTGAAACTGTCCTTCTGCTATCAGCTGTCTCAGAGCTAGGTCACAGGCTTCTGTCTTGCCGTCTTTCTTGTTACTACATTTTACCGAGGGGAACTGCCGCTTGCCAACAAAGGCTGCAATCTCAAACCTAGAATTAAAAACCAAATAGAATTTACACATTTACTGAGGGAAACTGCAGCTTGCCAACAAACGCCGCAATCTCAAACCTAGAAATGAAACCAAATAGGATTTACACATTTACTGAGGGAAACTACCGCTTGCCAACAAACGCTGCAATCTCAAACCTAGAAATGAAATCAAAGACGATTTACACATTTACTGAGGGAAACTGCCGCTTGCCAACAAACGCCGCAATCTCAAACCTAGAAATGAAACCAAATAGGATTTACACATTTACTGAGGGAAACTACCGCTTGCCAACAAACGCTGCAATCTCAAACCTTAAAATGAAACCAAATAGGATTTATACATTTACTGAGGGAAGCTGCCACTAGCCAACAAACGCTGCAATCTCAAACCTAGAAATGAAACCGAATAGGATTTACACATTTGACAATTTATGTGAGTACATGAGCTATATAGCTTACAGGGCTTTATCCAGCAATTTTGGGAAAAGGCCCCTTGCCAAAATTAGGAAAAATGATCTACTTAACGTCAAAAATGGGAAAATATTAACAATATAAAACATAACAATGGGAGCAAAATTCTTTCTCAATAAAGTTTTTTTAGATTGCTTTATGCCAAGCACAAGTGTTTAAGCTTCATTCTGATATGGGTCTTTATTTCTCATAAGTAGTAGTGGTCTCAGAAAAAAGTAAAAAAAAAAAAATTTTTTTTTTTTTACTTTTTCCTTATTGGGAAAAAACAGACATGGAATTGGGAAAAAGGTGGCTATATTTTAATGGGCAGAAAATCCCCTGGCTTATAATGTATATGCACAATTTGCAACCATCTTGCTGAGCTTTTTGTGAGTGCATGTGTTCGGTGTCTCTTCTTGCGGTGCCATGGGTTGGTCTATAGTTTGTTTGTGGCATTTTCTGGTCATACTCATTTCCTTTTTGGGGCCATTGGCATTGCTGTGAAAGTTTTGTGGTACTAATAGAAATACATATTTTGCTTGGTGGCTTTGGCCCCAGTGATGACACTCCTCAAACCTAATGAACCATGCATGTTTAGAAAATGGTAGGAAAATAGTCGTTGATTTATTTTTCATCTCAAAGAGACAATGCAGACCCGAATACAGATCAACTGGCTTCATAGGAATTCAGCTGATCAGGATCGGCAAGTCCTTACCATCATCTGCAGTCCTGATTGTCACTTTAACCCATTTAAGTCGAATGGGATTTCCAACTATTATGAATTGAACCATTTTATTACAATTTTAATAAAATATTCTGTAAGCAAAAAGTGGAGACCCTGATCAGATGCCACACTCTGCGGTGTCTGATCTGGGTCAGCACTGTTTGCAGATCTGTCCCACAAAAAGGACGCTAGGCTTATATGGGTTAAGTGTTTAACTCTTTGAGTAATTTTTCATTCTTTTGTTGTCTGCTGACTCTTTTCAAAATTAACCTTTTCAAAAAACTCTTTCAAGAACACTATCAGGGTGTTTAACAGTTTGGATCCAGAATATTGGTCCTGATCTGGATCCAAACTGTTTGCAATGTTATCAGCAAATGATAAGTGTCGCTGCTAGAATGGAAAGAGTTAATACCTTTGCTTTGGCATATCTCATTGCACTACCTACACATTTACTTTTATTTGTAGAAATACTGGACCGGATCCCCTGAAAAATCAAAAAGCTACCAAGCCAGCATTTAATGTTGGGCCATCATCAGCCCGCCAGCGAAACGCCATTCATATGACATTTTGCTGGTGGGCCGATGATGTCCCATTTATAGCGGTATTTGGATCCTATATCCCCTCATCAACTAAAGAAGAAGAAAAAAAGAAGACAAAAAAAAAAACGTTATCAAATTTGGACCTCCTCTGACAAAACTTTCTGGATCAGCGCATGCCAACCCCTGCACTGTTAACTTTCTGAAATTTTATGCCAGGCCCATTAACTTACGTTGGTCTATGTGCTGATCCTCTTCTACCAAGTAACTCCACTGTTGCTGTCATTTTCCTAGACTGTGCCCATTCCATCAAAGCACTGATAGGATTCTTGTTCAGAGCTGCAAAACTCTCTGTGTCTAAAGACAGCGGCTGTGGCGCAGCAGGCATTCTCTGTGGCTGTGGGTTCAGTGACTGAAAACCAGACTGGTTTTGTAAATTTTGTTGATGGGGATATAAAGACCTAATACCAGTCTGTCCTAGTAAACTTTGTGGTTGAGAATTCATAGACTTAAAACCAGTCTGGCCAGTCATACTGAGCGGCTGTGGATTTGTGGGTTTTGTTATCTGACTTAAAGGTTTAAAACCAGCCATTCTTGAAAACCCAACAAGTGATGCAGGTTCATTCTCATCCGAGCTGTCATCTGAATTTGAACTGAAACCAGGTCTCAGCATTGATTGGGTACCAGGTACTTGTCTCTGTGTTGCACTGTTAGACAGCAAGGAACCAGTTGATGACTCCCCAGTATTAGGCGATACAATCTTTAAATTTCTAGCTAGGAGATCTGCTGGAGGCAAAGGTGGTTTGAATGATGAAGCACTAGTTTGTCTAGAACCCGATGATGATGCATTTGATGCATTTGAAAGTGAATTTCCAGTGGGCTGAGTAAATGGTGATTTTGTGACATTAGATTGGGTCTGACTAAATGGTGATTTTGTAACATTAGATTGAGTCTGACTAAACAGTCTTGGAGAAATATTTGAAGAATGAGAAAATGGAGGTCTTATTGCACTGACTGATGGCTGATTTGGTAAACTATTGGACACCTGGCTGAATAAACTGCTAGAGCCTGTAACTGAATTACTCGGAACAGATCCAAAGGAACTCATTTGAGAAGTGTTTATACTTGACACTGAAGTTTGTGTTCTTGGAATATTTCTCTGGTTTGCTTGTAAATTGACTGACATTAACGGAACAGGTCCTGTAGGTCTGCTTGGAACAGCAGAATTTGTTAGATTTTGAGAATCTGGTATAATATGACTTGATGAGATTAGAGTGTTTAATGGTCTAGGTGCTGCTGGTACATTAGCAACAGGTTTCATACTGGAGGGAAATAAGTCTGTATTAAGATTTTCAACAATACTGCTATTGTTATTGGACCCCGATACACCACTCCTTCTCTGGTTGAAACCTAACTCCATCTTTACATCGGCTTGCTTCACAGATGATGCCTGATTTGGATTTTCTCCTTTTTCCTTTTGTAATAAAGCCATTGGGGGTAGAGGAGGGCCAGAAGATTGTCTCTTTTGTCTTTGAACTTGTGCGCTTTGGACAGTAGAGTCTTCAGCAGAATCTTTTAGATAAAATCTACCACTAACTGTTAACTGCCAAGATCCCCCTCTCTTACACACAATCCCCTGTTCTTCTAAATCCTGCAAACATTCATCTAATCTCTCTGGACTTAATCCTGATTTTTTCTTTAGAACAAATGAAGCTGTGGGCATGTCTGGGTTTAGTGACTGAAGAACTTGCAGATGATCTGCATCTAAACCATTACTTCCCTCTGATTTACAAGTAGTTTCTACTTTATCATTGCTTGTATTTTCCTGTTCATCATTATAATGCGATGTTTCCATATCAATCTCATCTGTATTTTCTTGTGATGATTCTAAATGAGCTCCACTTTCAGAAGGCAAAAGATTTTCATCCTTACCAAAAGTTTGTTCATTATTATCACTTACTTCAGTTTCTCTATTTGAGTCTATATCACTATTCTCCCTAACATCATCCATGCTATCATCTGAAAGAGGAAGACTTTCTAGCAGTTCATTTGGAAGTACTTCATTATTATCAATTTCACAGGTATCTGGCACAATATTTTCCTGCGCTATATTGGAAGATTCAACAAGCAAACCTTCACTCGTTCTTTCAATACTTGAGTCAATGTTAGCATCTTCAGCTAATTGTTTTTCATTACCACTTGTGCCAACAAGCTCTTCAAGATCTTTAACAATGTTGCCACCCAATTCATGCTTACGTGTGCCGCTGTCCTGTTCATTGTTGGCTTCACTACTCTCTAGTGTCTTACCTTCATTAACAACATCTTCGTTTGATCTGGCTATCATTAAACTTAAACAACTTTCATCAGCTTCAACTGACACAGTCAAACTCTCATTTTGCTCTGTGGTCATTTCTATATTAGCTTCATTTTCATATGATTCTTGTATAGTTTCAGTCCTTGGATCAATTTTATCAACATTAGAATCTACATTATTCTTATTTAGTAAATCATCTGTTTCACTTTCCAAATCATTGTCTTCTTCAGAGCCTTCATTTTCTTCATCTTCATCAAAACTCTCCTCACCCGCACTGTCTTCATCTGACATAGACAAATCTAACTGAAAGAAAGCTCTAAAAGCTGAAGGCTTACTGTCCTTGTCAGAATTATCAACAGTTTCATTCATTTCATTAGAAACTCCACCCCCCTTTTCATTCATTTGTTCTGATTCATCATCAGGTGTCATATTATCAAACAAACCTTCATCAGGTTTGGGGAAACTTTTAACATCCATTAAGTCTGAATAATCTGAATCAAAAGACACATCCGCACCAAACAGTGACGTCTCTTGAAAAGCTGGAATGGCAGGACCACCAAAATTAGACCCCAATGATGGACTTGGCCCTTGGTTCACTTGTTGATAGTTGGTTGGTATCTGGTTCAACTGCTGCATGTTGACTGGCTCAGGTTCTGCCTCAAGATGAGATAAAACTTCCTTTGGGATATTATCAGAAATACGCCAAGAAGGTGGTACATCTGTGACCTTTGTTAAGTATTTTTTCCTTTCCATGGCATATATAGTCGGGTTCACTTCTTTTGGAGTTCTACAACCAACTGCCTTAGCAATATCCCTCGTCTGAACTGGATGAGTCTGGTTTTTCAAATGCATCAATATTCGTTTACCTATTGCTGAAGATGTATCCTACAAAAGAAAAAAAAATAAAATTTTAAACCACGGGGCCAGATAGACAAGTTTTTGAGAAAAAATTGTAATTTTATATTTTCTTTTTATCCATCAATTTTAGCATTTGTTTTGAGTTCTCAAAAGAACCGTCTCATTGAGTACCCGCCACAACATATGTTTTGGTGGATAAATCAGAAAATTATTTGATAATTGTGCATTCTTATCTAAAGGCCTATTAAAACTTTGTATACTGGAAACCCCCAAATGAGTATTTTGAAAAATCAGTGAAGATTTAAATGAAGAGCCACAGAATGCATATCACTCAAGTCTGCATTGTTTGCTCAGATTAAACTATCTTTTATGACTGAAATAGATCTTTATTTGGAAATTCTAACATGTACATGAACAATGAACCATCTCAAGTTTACTTATCAATCCAGATGGAAGAATGTATCAGAACATATCATGTATATAAAAGATTAACCCTTAAACAAGAAACCCTCAAACGGGTACTTTTGCAAACAGTGAAGACTAAGATGAAATGCTGCATAATGCTGCATTTCATCAGGATCTACACTGTTTGTTAAGGTAAAAAGAATGCAATAATTTGAGAAAATTATAACCTGATACCCCTAGATATGCACAATTGACTATCCCAAGTTTATTGCATCAAAGCTCATATGGTTTCAGTTTTGGCTGTCATTTAACAAGTTGTCCTCGAGTTTTTGAAAATAAAAATAAGGTGCTACAATGAATAATGACTTGATTTTTTAACAAAATTGTATAAATTATTTAACTGTCTTAAAAAGTTATCATACCCGCTTTTTTCTTTAGAAAAATATGGTATATTAATTTCGTGTCAAAGTCGGTCCGTCGTCCGTCTGACCGTCCGTGCGTCCGTCCATCACGTTTCTTGTAAATGTATCTCCTCCTTAACCGTTAGAGGTAGCAACTTCAAACTTTGTAGGTGAATAGGTCACATGATGTAGAGGGTACTGAGTGACATTTTGTGTGACCTTGACCCCAAGGTCAAGGTCAAAGGTCAAATAATGTATTTTCTTGTAAATGTATCTCCTCCTAAACGGTTTGACATAGCATCTTCAAACTTTGTAGCTGAAAAGGTCACATGATGTAGAGGGTACTGGGCAACATTTCGTGTGACCTTGACCCAAAGGTCATGGTCAAAAGTCAAATATTGAATTTTCTTATAAATGCATCTCCTCCTAAACCTTTTGACGTAGCAACTTCAAACTTTGTAGCTGAATAGGTTACATGACGTAGAGGATACAAGGCAACATTTCGTGTGACCTGACCCCAGGTCAAAATCATATGTCAAATATTGAATTTTCTTGTAAATGCTTCTCTTCCTAAAGCTTTTGATGTAGTAACTTCAAATTCTGTAGGTGCATAGGTCACATGATGCAGAGGGCACTGGGCAACAGTTCGTGTGAAGGTCAAGGTCAAATAATGTATTTCTTGTAAATGCATCTTCTCCTTAACCGTGGGATGTAGCAATATCAAACTTTGCTTGTGCATAGGTCACATGATGTCAAGGGTACTGGGCAACATTTTGTGTGACCTTGACCCCGAGGTCAAGGTCAAATAATGTATTGTCTTGTTAATGCATCTTCTCCTTAACCATGGGATGTAGCAACATCAAACTTTGCTGGTGCATAGGCCACTTAAAGTCGAGGGTACTGGGCAACATTTTGTGTGACCTTGACCCCCTTGACCTTGGGGTCAAGTTCAAATAATGTATTTTCTTGGTAATGCATCTCCTTAACCATTGGCCGTAGCAACTTCAAACTTTGCAGGTACATAGGTCACATGATGCAGAGGGCAATGCTTTATGTGACCTTGACCCTTGGTCAAGGTCAAATCAAATATTTCTTGTAAATGCATTTCCCCCTAAACCGTTGGACATAGCAGCTTCAAACTTTGCAGGTGCATAGGTCATATGATGTGGAGGATACTGGGCAACGTTTCGTGTTTGTCCATGACCTAAGGTCAAGGTCAAAAGTGATATAATGTACTTTCTTGCAAATGCATCTCCTCTTAAACGGTTGGACGTAGCAACTTTAAACTTTGCAGATGCTTTGGTTAACTCAAAAGCAGGTATTTGCGATGGTGTACCATCGACTGAAGTCTAGTTTTTCTTTTATTTCATATCATTGCCTCCTAGTGTAGTCTGATGGTAACCTTTGCAAACAGCTTGAAATCCAGGTCAGGTCAAATAATTTGTTGGGCCTGATCTGGACCCAAATTGTTTGGCACTCTAATGGCATAATCTACTATATCTGAACAAACATTTCGGAAAAGTTGATTAAAAACGCACTCAAATTACCCAGGGGGCAAAGAGTTAAACCGATACAGGCCACAAATACAAAATCATAACACCTTCTAATTATCTATGAATAGCCCCTTTAACCTTAACTGAAGCCTCAGCATCTTGTCATACCAAGGGTTGCGATTCACTATCTTAACCCTTGGCCTCACAATGATACTTTCTTCCGATTGAGTATGTCATCAGACGAAAATAGTAACAATTATTATGATCAATCACAAAGCGATACAAAAAATCGATAAACACTAGGCCTCCAGATAAGACGGCGTAATTAATTAACATTCAATTTTCTTATTTAACAACTAAAATATACGTTTAAGGTGCTCAAAAGAACTGTCACATTAAGATGGTTATTTTGAGCACCCATAACATAATTTTGAACCGAAGGGTAGAAGAAATATAAATAATTTTACGACCAAATTCTGTGTTTATCAGGACTTATGGAGACTTAACAGGCGTTGTATATTAGATGCCGATAAACTGCTACGTTTAATCTGATTGGCAGGAAGGGATTATCGAAAAAATCCTTCCTGGCGTTTTCATTGGTCGATTAGCCTGCGCTAATAATAAATTTTGAGGGTCGTGAGGCGAAGGGTTTGTCGAAAGGTAGATACGACGAAACCCTCGCTGGTGAAGATGAAGCCTCAGATGCAATAGGTCAACACTTTAACATTATTGGAAATCAGTGACCTAATATTATACATCACTGTGGAAATACAATGAAAATAGAAATATTGGATTAAACATAGTAAGATAGATTTAGTAAAAAAAAGGGTGATTTTTCATGATTTAATATTTTCTATCCTACAGTGACCTCTGCAATGAAAAGATGTCTTAAAATAGAAGTCTACTTTCTGTTCTGAAAAGAAAAGTACAGAAGTATGGCTGTTTTCAGTCTGTGTCCCTAGATTTTCACTGAAATACGAAAAAAAGCATATGTGGTCATTCTGGTTATTAGAAGGCACTCTAAAATGCCAATTTCTGACTAAACCTGATTGGATGAAATATAGAATAAAAGGGATATAGCAGCCGGAAAAAAACTACTGGCATTTAACAAGTGCTAAAGTTGATTCCTGTTTAAACATAACTTACTAGTTAAAATCCTTATGTTGGGTAGCATAGCAGTATCAAACAATTAAAAGAGAAAGTCCAAAAGTACAAATATCCCAATTTCTGGAAAAACCTACTTTCACTTTCAGTTCAGATAGGGCTATACCTTTTGAGGAGCACCAGCTTTTTTGCCTTTCTTCTTCCCAGCCAAAACATGGGAACCACCATGCGCTTTCGCTCTTGATCTGGTCATTCGCATTTGATTGTGTGTTCCAAAGGAAAACATTTTTGTGGAATCTTTCACTGCCCAAACAGGTGGAGACTCAATTGTGTTCGAAATTACACCGTGACGCTTTAATTTCTGAAGTTCAGCGTTAAGAGTTCTCTTAGGAACATTCGTTGCTTTCAAAATTTCAGTCAAAGGTGCTTCTTTGTTGGTAGAATTATCAAGAAAATTAAAAATTTTCTCAGAAAGAGTCACATTGTCCTCCATATTGGATTTACATTATTTCCGGTTGTGATAAAACGCATTTCACTGTTCCAAACCAACAGGGAGAGAAACTATTATAAATGTAGGGTCTTTCTATTTGCCGACAAAACACGCCAACAACAGAATGTTTACTCTTATCAGGCGGGGCTAGGTGATCTTTTGTCCTTTATGTATATACAAAACCTCAGGCTACACGAAAATTATTATACCCTCGGTTTCTTAGGCCTATATTAAGATCTATACTTAACGAATAAGCGATTAACAGTGTTACTGTACGTACGTTGTCTCGTCAGACCATATCCCCTACCCATATACATAAAGTATGGAGTAAATAATTGCTCAGTTCAAAAACTAGACCCCATAGGTAGCTGAATTTGCACAATGAAGTAGTGGGTTAACGACTATTGTCATCGGTGGTGAGTAACTAGCAACCCTTCGATCAACAGTCTAAGGCTGTATTTGATAATGTTCCGTCTTCATATAAAACATTTCAGAGTTATATTTTTTTCTGGCTGTGTTGGTATTGGCAAGGAATTCCAATTCATTGCACCAGTGATATAAACCGTTTATTGTCACTGTGATTGGTTTCTCACATTATAGTTCAACATTCAATGGCAATATAGTACATGTAAATGGAAGACTCGAAACTATTCTAACTTGTTGCTTAAAGCTATTTGCTAGACCCTTTACTTTGTTTTATAAGATGGCTTTCATACGTGTGTATTTTTGTCACCCACTTGGATCCGCCCATACATTTGGTTGTCTGTATTTTGTGTTTTCCTCACAGTTCCAAGGATTGATCTGTGTTCTGTGTGACATTTCCTGGTGATACTTACATTTATACATTTTTGTCCGAGTTTCAAACCTACTTGTGTCATTCTTAGAAAGTTATGTTTTTTTCCATTGCAGATAACGTCTATGAAACGTTGGCAAAACAAATGCAATGTTTAATATTTTCAGTAAGATGAATGACTACGTTTGATCGCAATTCCATAGTAGACGCGTTTACCTTATTTGAAATTAAACCTAAGCAAACAGACAACCACCAACTGAATATGTAGATTACTTATGGAAAAATCTGAGAATGAAACGGATATAAACAAGTTAGCATGAACGGGAAATGAGGCAACCAAAGACACATTCTAACCAACAACGCCGTAAAGAAGAGACAAAATAACACAAGATAACCACACGTCAGCAAAAATACAATTAAAGTATAGCAACCAGCTCCCTCTTCATCAGCGAGATGAATGCAAAACACGAATCCCCCATATAAAATGAGCGCAACAACACAAAACTAGAATGCGCAGTCAATGGGGTGCCATCGCAAACCCCACACTTAAGTTTTTGATTTCCCAGCACCTCCAATTCTCACCCCTGGGGCATGAGTCCCCAGCAGCCCAAAGTCCCAGATTCTGTTCTGTTCAATATGCTTTCTATCTTTTATTTATGAGAATACACACAAAGTTTGGTATAGAAAATCTTTAAAATTGATTTTGTAACTGAAATTTAATGATATATGATATTTTGACCTCACCCTAAGGTTACCAGTTTGACCCTAGGGTATTTTTTTTACTTGCATTCTGTTCTGCTCGTCATCCCCGTCAATTTGATATGCAACATGACAGTGTTCTGAAAAAATAAATATTTGACCCTCTGGGCACCCCAGCGCCCCAAAGTCCCACCAGACGATAGAATGAAAATCCCGTTTGATATGTTTTATATCTTTTATTTGTGAGAACACACGCAGAATTTGATATAGAAATCTTTGAAAATGACTTTGTAATTGAAATTTAATGATATTTGACCTTTTGACCCCTCACAGGGCCACAGGGTGCGGGGTCCCAAAATGTGCTGTTGCACGCCCCATTTATGTAAGTAACTCACACACCAAATTTGGTTAGATTTTGTCCAATCGTTTAGGAGATAGCCTAACAGATTTCAATATCCCCTTCGCTTTTTTACAAAAGCGTGAGGATAATGAAATAACAACAAAATTAACAGATGAAAATGTCATGAATCTGTTTTCCCCCCTTTACACTATTGAATAATCTTTACTGAATCCCAAATAGTCACATTGTTTTGATTTCGCTTATCAGAGTCACGATGCCTTATCATGTTTAGGTCTGTAGTAATCTGTTCCTTCTCCATATTTTCATTTTAGTATCAATCATAAGTATTTCTGGAATGGAATTTTCTATAATGTATATATGTCCAGGAATTCCATGGGACGTTTGTTTTAGCGCCTGAAGACAAGGTTGCTAACATTTAGTGGTCGTTTGAAAAATGTACTACATTAACATCATAAAACAATCTGAACTTAGCACTGCTAAAACCTATGGGCATACATTGTTTGATGAGAGGTCTGTCTCTGATAGGCATTAGTGCCATAAAGCTGCTAAGTTTGGTGTGTTTGTTGTTGAGGATCAAAGCATGCTGCCTACGGTATACTGGTTACCTAAACTTCATAAAAGACCCTATCAGTCACGTTCTATGGTTAAGTCTAGTTCATGCACTACTGCTGAATTGTCTGCACTTCTGACTCTTGTCTCTCTGCGATTAACACCATGCCATTTTAAATATTGTGCCACAGTTTATTAGGGGAATGGTAAATCTATTTTGGTCTATTAAAAGCTCAACTGAGACTCTTAATAAATTAGAATCTAAAGGTTTTCTAGTATCTAAATAGTGAGTATGATCAGGAAATACAACAATCAAACACTGCAGACCAACCCACGGCACCGAGAGGAAGAACCACACGTCAGACGACTATCAGTCACAAGACATCAGGAATACAACTAAACTAAAGCAACAAGATCTATCGTCCCTATCAAGATTATTGCAAAACTAGACTAGTTTGTCTACATGATTTATCTACTCTTTATCATACATTACCTCATAATCTAATCAAAGAAGAAAACTAACTGAATTGATTGAACAAACTTTTGGCAGAGAGGGCTCACTTTAAATGGCTTGTAATGAGAAACGCGCTTTTTCCACTTCTGGACAACCTAAAAGATATAATTTGTAGAAATGTCAAAAAGTCTGTGATGCTCTTCGTTATCTTTTAGACAATACGGCTCGAAACTGTATAGATAAAATGTAGGTTTTCCAATGGGTACTACAATAAACAAAGTACTTTGAAGCGTGACTGTATTTACAATTTTGATATGTTATTCTAGAAAAAGGGTTTCAAGCATCTTTTTACATTTATTATAAAAAAACTTTTACAATCACAGATGTTCCAGTCCTACTTGCTCATTTTACGCATTCTGCATCAATCTTTTGAAATAGAGAGAATCAAAGGTAATTAATCAGAGGTCGCAGTGCCTCTTTTTGTTGCAGATTTGTTTTTGTTTTGTTATGAGAGAGACTTCATGTTGTCTCTTTCAACCATCACGAGACACCAAGAAGACAATTTAAGCAAAGCAACCAGCTCTCTCTCTTCCCCATCAAGTTTGAAATTTTAACACTGAAATCTCCATAGGAAAATCAATGTGTTGTTGCATCTTAGTATGAGGACATTACTGGTCGAGAAATTATAGAAACAATGTGCTGAGAGGTCTACCTGATTTGGCAAAAGAAAATTGTCGAAAATCGTGATAAATCGAAGATTACCAAACATTTAATATTCCCTATTTGTTTTTGTCAAAGGGAGACAATTTTTTATTTTTTACATTTGATAAATTCAGAATTGATTTCTGAGCTTGTTTCAAGTGATTAAGCAGTTTTCTTGTGTTTTTATGCAACACAATTATGACCAATTCAATTTTAATTTGCGCATGCGCAATAGCAAAATTCAGTGAATAAAGCTTTAAACACTTTAAAGGGCATAACTCAGACATCAAACGAGACAAATTGGTTGTGCTTCGACGAATCGTTTGCTGGATGTCTGGGAAACATTAATACTTTTTTGTCCAATACTTTCTCACAAAATATAGATAATTGTAGTGTAGCGTTTTCACTTTTGATCAGTATATTTGTTCTAGCAGTTTTACAATTGAGTCTGCACAGCCTTTGTTTGGTTCAACTTCAGGATGTTTGTTCTGTTGAACTGACCGTCGTTTTTGTTTGGGCTGTTTATTGTCTGAAAGTCACCTTTGCACACGCCATCTTAAATTTTGTGTTGGTATTCATTCACTCAATGAGACCAAATTATTCCATTTTCATGGGATATTTGAGAAAAAATGAGATAAAATCAGCAAAGCGAACCCCCCAACACCTTTATACTTATGAACCCCCTTTGAAGGAAACCTGGATCTACCCCTGCTTTTTATTGCCAAAACGTGGCAATAGCACCTTTTTACGTCACAAAATGACAGGGACACATAACACCGTAATTTTTGGTTGATTATACCTTTAACTGGCAGCTCTGCTAGTTCACCATTTGTTCTGGAAATACCTATAATGACACTGAATCAAAACGCATACAAATGAAATAATGCTTAATATGCATATAGCCCTTTTCTATTTTCAACCCTCGATATCACCAAAATACATGTACCTCAAAGGGCAGAAAACTTACTGAGTGGATAAGCTTTCGTCTACGTATAGGCAGACGCCCGGCTGATAGCTATATCTCCCAAACCTTTTCAGTCAGGGGATGAATATGAATAGCAACAGAATCACCACCTTAAAACGTACAACAGACATATCATTCGAACCTTTTCCGTCAGGGGATGAGAATGAATAGCAACAGAATATCAACAGCCATATCTCCCAAACCTTTTCAGTCAGGGGGTGAAAATGAATAGCAACAGAATCACCACCTTAGAACATATAGCAGTCATATCTCCCTAACCCTTTCAATCAGGGGATGAAAATGAAAAGTAACAGAATCACCACTTTAAAACGTACAGCAGCCACATCTCCAAAACCTTTCCAGTCAGGGGATGAAAATGAATAGCAACAGAATCACCACCTTAGAACGTACAGCAGCCATATCTCCCAAACCTCTTCAGTCATGGGGATGAAAATGAATAGCAACAGAGTCACCACCTTCGAACGTACAGCAGCCATATCTCTCAAACCTTTTCATTCATGGGATGAAAATGAATACAAACAGAATCACCACCTTAGAACATCTCCAAAACCTTTTCAGTCAGGGGATGAAAATGAATAGCAACAGAATCACCACCTTATAACGTACAGCAGCCATATCTCCCAGACATTTTCAGTCAGCGGATGAAAATGAATAGCAAAAGAATCACCACCTTAGAACGTACAGTAGCCATATCTCCCAAACCTTTTCAGTCAGGGAATGAAAATGAATAGCAACATATTCACCACTTTATAACGTACAGCAGCCATATCTCCCAAACCTTTTCAGTCAGGGGATGAAAATGAGTTGCAACAGAATCACCACCTTAGAACGAACAGCAGCCATATCTCCCAAACCTTTTCAGTCAGGGCATGAAAATGAATAGCAACAGAATCACCACCTTAGAACTTACAGCAGCCATAATTCCCAAATCTTTACAGTCAGGGGATGAAAATGAATACAAACAGAATCACCACTTTATAATGTACAGCAGCCATATCTCCCAAACCTTTTCAGTCAGCGGATGAAAATGAATAGCAACAGGATCACCACCTTAGAACGTACAGTAGCCATATCTCCCAAACCTTTTCAGTCAGGAAATGAAAATGAATAGCAACATGATCACCACTTTATAACGAACAGCAGTCATATCTCCCAAACCTTTTCAGTCAGGGCATGAAAATGAATAGCAACAGAATCACCACCTTAGAACAAAGAGCAGCCATATCTCCCAAACATTTTCAGTCAGGGGATGCAAATGAATAGCAACAGATTGACCACCTTAGAACGTACAGCAGCCATATTTCCCAAATCTTTTCAGTCAGGGGATGAAAATGAATAGCAACATGATCACCACCTTAGAACGTACAGCAGCCATATTTCCCAAATCTTTTCAGTCAGGGGATGAAAATGAATAGCAACATGATCACCACCTTAGAACGTACAGCAGCCATATCTCCCAAATCTTTTCAGTCAGGGGATGAAAATGAATAGCAACAGAATCACCACCTTAGAACAAACAGCAGCCATATTTCCCAAACATTTTCAGTCAGCGGATGAAAATGAATAGCAACAGAGTCACCACTTTATAATATACATCAGCCATATCTCCCAAACCTTTTCAGTCAGCGGATGAAAATGAATAGCAACAGAATCACCACCCTAGAACGTACAGAAGCCTAGGCCACCAGGTGGATTAACTATACTGACCAAAAAGAGAGGCTTCCTAACGTATGCAAAGTCATCGCAGGGAATCAATCAAATCAAATATACATCCTGTGATGAAACAAAGAAAATGGCTCTTAACACAGAAAGTCACAGTTAAAGAAAACCCTATTTGAGACACTGTGCACCCAGCCAAAAACAAGCATCAGCCATCAACCTACCAATAAAATTTTAGGTCGAAAAAAATGAATGCAAAGTTTCATATTTTTAAACACTCCAATGGTTATGGAGACTGTATTTTGCTTTGCCATTCTGCTTACATTATCTTGAAATCTCGGAATCAAATATGAGTGATGCCCTGAAAACTGCAAAATACAATTTTCCAGACATCCCTCATATTTCAGACATAATGTTTACAAAGGCCATCTACAGTCAGGGTTCCCACAGAAATTTAAAAACACAATTCCATGATTTTTCCATGATCAAGATTGTAATTTCCATGACTATTTAATGCACAGCCTCCAACCTCCCCTTTTAGCCGCATCTTCACCACACTAACATAAATGGGGAATGCAGCAACAGTAATGTATTTAAATAAGCATGCATGTAGACCATGCATGCATTTTGAAAAAAAAAAACAAAACTTGAAATCACAGGCAGACAGAAAACACAAATTTTGTGTGTCTGACAGCTAGTTTTCTGGCTACTGGTGGTTTTGTCAAATTATTTCACAAAATTCCATGATTGTTCCATGATTATTCAGGGTTTTTTCAAATTCCATGATTTTTCCATGCATGGAACTTTTTTGTGATTTTCCAGGTTTTCCAAGATTTCCAGACCCTGGCAGTATCCAAATCATACACTAGGTCATATCTCGGACCCAAATGAATAGGCCATACAGGAAGGTGTGGCATGCTGGTCTTCTGCACATGCCATTCAGCGGAACGTTTCTGCTTCTGTCGTGGAGCAGTGAGAACGAGTATGGATACTCTGAACTTAATCCTTGTATCATTTCATGTGTACTGGGTCAGAGGTCATATATGATAACACAAATTCAAACAAATTTTGTATGAAAAAAAAAAAATATAAAAAAGAGCCATTAAAACAATACATTTTACCATGTAAATAGATTTTTTTTCAGGTCAGTGTAATTCCAACATTCAATATTTAACCCTTTGTATACTAATGGATTCTGAATATTTGTCCTTCTGGTTTGATACAATAAACTTGGGATAGTCCCTTGTACATATTCTGGGGGTATCTAGGGGTGTCAGGTAATACTTTTCAAAAAAAATATTGTATTCTTTTATGTCTGAAGATCTTTTTTACCTTACGAACAGTGTAGATGCTGATGAAATGCAGAATTATGCTGCATTTCATCTGGGTCTTCACCGTTTGCAAAAGTATTTGTTTAGGGGTTTCCCGGATACAAAGGGCTAAGGGTAAATTGCACATGAATCTAAAAATACTGTACTGTTTAATGTAAATGATATCATCACAGGGGAAAAGTGGATGTTAGGGGAGGAGTATGTGGATGGTTAGCTTCAATATAACAACACAAGTGATTCTATCCCTCTCTTTATTCTTTAAGAAAACATGATAATTTTACAATGTTGTATATGCAATATAAACAAGGTGCCTGACATGAAGCTATATGTTTCAAAAATGATTTATTCAAGAAAGGGAATGACAAATCTCTGCTCTGAAAAGCAAACAGTACCTTACTGCAGAGCAAAAACTTAATAAAAAGTCGACAAAATGGGCTATTAGCCTATTAAAGTGCAGTCTTTATAGCGCTGTATTTGAGTTCCACAGGCGTGTACCATGTTATAAGTGAATCACGTTACAAAGGGACAATTTTACAAAGGAAATATAGGAAAATGACCATTTCATGGTCATTTTCCTATAATTCCTTTTTAAAATTCCATGGTAAATAGTTTGGGAGCCACAACATGGTCGTGTTATATCTAAATTTGTGTTGTTATGAGGAGTGTTACAAAGACATTGTAATGTATTTAAGGTGACTTCTAAAAAATGCAAATGTCATCAGTTTGAATTCACGAACAAATCTTGTTTATACTAAAATATGTAAAATGATAGTGCTTGGGGTGAAAATATAAATTTGAAATGATGTTTGCATGATTTCTTTCTTTACGCCCCAGTCAACAATTTTTCAGTCACATGGGGACGGGTCTTCCTGGGTTGAACCAGTACTAAGCAAGGATAAAGGACCACAACGCAGGGACACCGGTGAAGCTCGAACACGGATCTTGTTTTTACTAGAATATTCAAAATGATAGGGCTTGGGGTGAAAATGTAAATTTGAAATGAACACATGGTAAACCCTTGTATTTTTTTTTACATTTTCATGTTTTGTTTTGAAAAATTGTCTTTTTAAGGCTAAATGATAAACATTCCAAAGGCCTGTAGTTGTCATCACAATGCAGTAAGGCCCTGTTTTGCTCAACATCACTCAAGATTACCTATTTTATAATGTGAACCACAGTTTGAGGAACAAATTTGCTTTATGATATGTATCCAGTGAATGGGCCAAATAATTAATTTTTTAAAACCTCTTTTTAGCCTATTGCAGGACTTTAGTAAAGAGTGCATAACGAAAATTTAATTTTCTTATTTCTCAACCAATCCATATGTTGTGGGTACTCAAAAGAACCGTTTCAATGAGAGGTTTCTTTTGAGCACCCAAAATATATGTTAAAACTGATGGATAAGAAAATACTTACATTTTTATGCTGAAATTTTTTGTTTATCTAAACCTGTTCTATTACATAAAAATATAATCACTCGCTCTCTTTATGTTTCAAGTTTGATAAAAAAAAATATGGTGAGCTTTTTTCCTCACAAGTTTTGGCAAACAAAACAATTTCTCCCCCCCCCCCCCCCAGTGCGTATCAGAAAATGATTTTCTTATTTCTCAACCAAAACATATGTTGTGGGTACTCAAAAGAACCGTCTCCATGAGACGAATCTTTTGAGCACCCTAACATATGCTTAAAATCATGGGTAAGAAAATCTTTACAAATTTACGCTGAAATTTTCTATCTAAACCTATGTTCACAGGAATAAATGTCATAAAGCAAATTCTAGCTCAATCAAATGTGGCTAATTTGATATATGAACATTGACTATGTTATACTTTAATTTTTATAGAAAAATATACAAACAAAAATGGTCTCTAATGACTATATATAAAACTCTGTCATGTGTATCATACATCATTTACAAGTAGGCCAATATGAAATGCAGTCTTAAAAATAAAATTATGGACAAATCATAATTGTAAAGAAAATATATTGACAAATGAGGAAATAAATGTACTATAAAACAGGATGTTTCCTTTTCTTTATACATATAACCAGTCTGGTCTCTTATGGCTAGTCCTAACCCTTAAAAGTTACCATTTACCATAACTTTTGTTATTTTTTAAGAGTGATGGCAGGCCTCGAAATGTCTTAAAATAGGCACTTGTCCTGTTTCACACAAAAATATTGCATACATGGGAAATTTTTTAATTTTCACTAGAAATATAAAATTTTTCACTTGCCCTGCAGCCTGAGGCACTCGAAAATACGAGCCAACGAGTGCTATTTTCAAGCCCTGGATAGATACAATGCAGTCCCTTTATAATGCTATGTTTGGGGTCCATAGGAATGGACCATGTTGTAATTGAATTGCGCTATAAAGGGACAATTTTACAAAGAAATTATAGGAAAATGACCATTACCATTTAATGGTCATTTTCCTATAATTCCTTTGTAAAATTCCACAGTAAAAAGTTTGGGAACCACATTGACCTGTTATACCAAAATCTGAGCTATAGTAAGGTGTGTTACAAAGGCAGGCCCCCAATTAAGGGTGCATAATGAAAATTATTTTTCTTATTTCCCAAACAAAACATATGTTGTGGGTACTCAAAAGATCCGTCTCACTGAGACAGTTCTTCTAAGCACCCAAAACAGATGTTTAAACTGTAACCAGACCTAAAAGTATGGTGACAACTGGCTGTTACCAGACACTTCCTTCTTTTTTTACATGTATATATCAGAATTGCCTATTATTTAGTATTTTTAGTGATAATTGGTAAAAATTCCCAAGTGACATGAATGCTATGTATGGAAGATGACAGCAAATAGTGCAGACCCTGACCAGATGTCAAGCTCTATGGCATCTCATCTAGGTCTAAACTGTTTGCTGATACCTCATTCTTGCATATATAGCTTGGGCTTAATGATCAAATTTGGTCCAGTACATTTTTACCCTTTCTGTACTTATGGATCTTTCCGTACATAGAGAATACTAGGTGAGTGTCTTTTGATATCAAGTTAACCAGGCAAGGCTTTGAGATTGTGTTTGAATCATGAGGCTTGCAGGCGATACAACAGGTTTTCTCGAAGCAGAGCCTGGTAAACTTGTTATCAAAAGACGCGAATCTGGTATTCTGTCTATCAGTTTACAAGTTGGTTCACTCTTCAAACTAGCGGTTATGAGTTTTGTGTCGGTTCAACATCAATGACATCATTAAAAAGTGCAACGTTATGATAACCTGATAAAGACACATGCCGTTAGATAGGCAATGTTTATCAGGTCCCAATGCAGTGTACGAGAGGTAACTGATAAAGACAATAACATATAGGTGGTCCATAATACCGTTTACATGGGTGAAAGTTCAAAATTTTCAAAATCTTGAACTTAAGAAATTCAAATTTTTAAACCTGCAGGATGCCTACAAAAATGAATACTTTCATGTTTAAATGGTTAATTGTGTTTAGATAATCTTAAAATTAATCAGAGAAGTTACCATAATCTCTCTAATTCAGTATTTTGAGGCTGACTTTCTATGGAAAGTCAGCCTCAAAATCCTGAATTCAGGATTAATCCTGAAAACTTTTACCCATGCCATTTAAGCGCTCATCGATTAGGATCCAAAGATAATACTACATTTATGTTCCAGAAGATTTTTCATCTTAGCATACAATACAGAGCCTGATGAGATGAGGCATTCTACTCCATCTCACTTGGGTCTACACTCTTTGTCAGCTTATCACTTACAGGGTTTTTAGTATTTAAAGGGTTGAAATTACCATTATAATAATGGAAAGATGATAGTTAATAATCATATGAAGCAATATACATGTACATTTTCTGATAATCTTATTTTAATTGTATACTCGATATTTTGATAAAGCATCGATATTTTGATAAAGAAAGCATCGTTATAAAAGTATATATTAGAACTCATTGTGAGAAAATCTAATTGTGTTGCATACAAACAACAAAAGTGGAGATCAGCCTGCGCATCTGCACAGCCTGATCAGCACCTTTGTTATTAGCCCTCTGGAGAGAATAACAGCCAAATCTGCTGCATGAAAAATCTCAGTATTCTAGCTAGTCTCTGTAGCTGAGCAGGCTGGTTTGGTCCTTAACCTGTTTGCAAACCTGGGCCCCCAAGGTTATAAAACTTTTTTTCACGCTCAACTCAACTGAGCATGAAATTTCAACTGCTCATAAAAACTAATATGCTGAAAAATAAAGACTTTTCTTGCTTTCAGACTCTCAGATGTTGTATTTACCATGCTCATAAATGTTAAAATTTTAACACTTATGAGCATAATAAATTTCATACTCAGTTGAGCATTAAAAAAAGTTTTATAACCTCGAGGCCAGGCCAAGTCTCTCAGATGTTGTATTTATCATGCTAATAAATGTTAGAATGCCAACAATTGTTGGCATTTTAACATTTATGAGCATGATAAATTTCATGCTCAGTTGCATTAAGCATTAAAAAGCTTTATAACTTTGAGGCCTGGAGTCAGGTTTTCTCACATTATAGCCCATTTTAAATAGCAAAAGGACATACACAACATAAATGGAATGATTGAAAGATTACTAATATACAGTAAAATGGGGTGGTGGTGGTGGGGGGGGGGGGGGGGGTGTTGACTGCACTTCACATACAAAATGTACCATTAGTACACATTCTCTTCAGCAGTTTCATATTCAAATACTTAAAATTCTGTATTTTTTTATGAGGAAAGGGCACTAAGCACACATGCAGACCACATAAGCCCTGATCAGACTAGGCATTTTTGTTCTTACCTATTTGCCATACTGTCTAGCTAGGTGGCATATCCAGATTGGTAAATTAAGAAATAGACAGCTCTAGCAGTGAATTGTTGAGTAATAATTCACTGTTTGGTGGTCAGTTGTAAATACCAAATCATGAGCCTGTAGCTCGAGTGATTTCAAATCATGAGCCGATAGCCAGAGTGATTTATCTTGGTACAACTAACCGACAAACAGTGAATTATTACTCAACAATTCACTCAATAGAGCTGATCTATTTTGATTCTAACATACAATAAGCGATGAAAACACATTTGAAGACTTCAGCTTCTTCCAACTTTCTGCCATTGCACTGAGGAAATCCCGCCAATAGTTGGACTGCATAAAAACGATGTTATACCGTCCAATGCTATGACTGACGTCATTTTGCAGTAACAAATGACTCACTCTTTCAAAATTGTGAATTATTGTTTGATATCTCACATTTTTTAGCCTTGACTCAATAGGCAAGGTGTGTTAGAAAAGATGATCCTACATGAGTGTTGACATATTATTGAATTTATTAAACAATTCGAGGAATAGATATCAAATGCGAGGCTTGTCGTCAAGTTTTGAGCATTTTATTGCTTTATCACAATTGAATAAATTCAATAATACAGGAGCACAAATGTATGACTGTATTCATCATATGACTTTAAAAATACTCTTTAAAAGCACTCTGAAAAGACATAATTCAAACTATAAACCTGAACATTCTGATCTTGGTCTTTAATGGCTGCATCCCTGAAAAGTGACTCAGCATACAATTTTCATTATTTTCTCATCAGTCAACCAAAACTTATGATGTGAGAACACAAAAGAACAGTCTCACTGAAAGTGAGTCTGTTCTTTTTAGTTCGCACAGCATACGTGTTTATTGAAAAACTATGAAAATAACTTAAAAAATAAGCCCTCTAATCAGGTGCTTTGCAGCAACCTTTCCTCATTAATTCACTAATTTCTATTCTATTCTAATCCTACAGAATGCTCTCCTCTACCCCACATCCAAGCATGGTCTTAACGAAAAGCCAAAGGCAGTCTGGGAGAGGAATAGGTTCCACACTTATTTGCTGTGCACATTATAAAATGTATTCTATCAAGCACGATCTAGCCTTACTCCATGTTTTAAATCCTAATCATTAACATAATTTTTATCCATTTTCTTTTTCCAACAGAAACCAAAGTATCTATAGATGTACAATGACCTCCGAGTAATGACCTTTGGATCATTCTATTTCAAAAGGTTGACACGTAATGTGTAAAATGAGCCAATCAGGCTGGAACATAGATGTGTGTCAAAATATAGTAAATGTAAGAAAACGACTGAAAACCCTATTTCTAGAGCCGTATTTTCAATATTGTAAATACAGTCTTGCCTCAAAGCTTTTTATTTATCTATAGCCAGAGTTTGATATTTTACACTTTTTTTTTGTTTTTATCATTAACAATATTAGCATAATTATAAGTAGCTTTTTTTCTTCATTTTTTTTAACAGGAACTGCTTACTTAAGCCCGAGTCTTTTACCAGGAGTATCACAATTGATTTTAGCATTTTAATGATAATATTATCATTACGGTTTACTATTATTAATATTCAAACAGGTACCTTGAAGCACAGATTGATTAGATCCATCATCCGAATCCAAAGAACACTGTTAATCCTTCAATTATTTTTTTCATCTTTTAACTTTTTATCTCCTAGTGTCGTCTGCTGATAACTTTTGCAAACACTTTGGGCCCAGATCAGGCCCGACAGAATGTCGGGCCTGACTTGGATCCAAACTGTTTGACACTATGATCGTATTCCTGAAAGAATTTTTTGAAAAAGTTGATTTTGAAAAAAATCAGCAGACGACAAAAAAGCGGGAAAAATTTCCCAGGGGGCAAAGAGCTAAACTAAGTAGCATATCATCGTCAAAAACTTGTATAATTTGCTCTCACTAAAATTTTTTGAAAAAGTTGATTTTGAAAAAAATCAGCAGACGACAAAAAAGCGGGAAAAAATTTCCCAGGGGGGAAATAGTTAAAATTAGTAGCATATCATTGGCAAAACTTGTATAATTTGCTCTCACTGATACTTTGTCCACACTGAAGCTTTCTTGTAAAATAAATTTGGCCCCAGCTCTTTATTACTTGTCATACCTTAAGTTTAGCAAATCTTTGCCGTGTCCGATATTGTCACATTCTCGTTTTCTTGCATTAATATCTGGTCCACTTCTTGGATGCTTATCTATTGCGCACCAGAATGTCTCGGCGCACAAACTGTCGGTTAATCTAAAAACTGAAACTTGAATCTCAAAAACAATTCCACAGTATCTTGGACCACACACTCTTGGATTGTAAAACTGTCAGTTTAATATTGGTCCTCATGAGTCATATCACGGACTACACATATATATATATCCATATAGCTGAGACCGACCTATGTTGTCAGAGATTTCATACTGTCAAAACCGCCTCACAGTCCGCTATCAGAACTGGGCTAGCTCTTGTTATTGTTGTGCCACTCATATAGCTTTTAGTGACTCGCAACTTGAACAGAATTGTATCCCACCAATATTTATAAGAGTGTAAAGATATTTTCTTTCCGTATCACTCAACCGAAACATATGCTGATCACTCAACCGCTATCAGAGCTCGGCTAGCTCTTGTTATAGTTGTGCTACTCGTGCCTATAGCTTTTAGTGACTGGCAACTTGAACAGAACTGTATTCCACCAATATTTATATAAAAGTGTAAAGATATCTTCTTCCCTTATCACTCAATGGAATCATATGCTGTGGGAACTAAAAAGAACCATCTCATTGAGATGGTTCTTTTAAGTGCCCACAACATATGTTTTGCTGATAATCGCTGGTGTAAACAAGAGCATGTTGAGTCTAATGCCTTAAATAGTTGGAAACACATGTTATCTCTTGGCCATGAAAGTCCCAGCCATTAAGAATCTTTCTCCTAGTTCTTGTCACTCTTCATTTAAGCCATATGCTTTCTGTCAAGCCAGTCAAGCCATATGCGTGCACTAATTATCGTCCCTAGCAACACGCTGTCTATATAAACAGCTAGGTCCATATATATTACTACATATTAAGCACTATACCCAGGAGTCAGCCCCTTCCTGACCCCCACCCCTATCTAAAGTCATGTGATTAGGACTTGGTGGCCCTCCCATCTCTTCTCGTCTTTTTTTGTTCACTTGTGCATAAAGGGGTTCCTGTCCCTGCATTGGGGGTGGATGTTCCTGAAAAACAAAAAAGATCAGGTAAGTATTCCAATGATATTAGCCATATTAATCTGGGTCTACTTAGGTCAAGATAAACAAATAATTTAAGAGTAAAGGGGTATGTGCATTAAGGGGCTAATTTGGCCCCCTCTGGAGCCAAAATATGAAAGTTGCCTTTCACCAATTTCTTCTGATTGGTTTATTAGAAATATAACTCGAGTGTAAAATTCTGGTATTTATTTAACTTTTACTGTTGCTATGGTAACAAAAATGGCCGCCAAAATAGGCTTAAAATAGAGAAATTGCCATTTTGGACCAAATTTAAGGCTTTTGGAGACCGAATTTTTAAGAATTAGATATCAGCACAGCTAAATACCAAACTTCTAATATGTTCTGTGCCCTGATAATTCTCATCATATGTTAAAATATCTTTTTGATATTTGATTGTGCTCTATGTTAATTTCTCTGTCAAATGTCTCAAATTTGCTCAAAAATAGCCAATTTCCTGTTTTTTGGCCCATTTTGACCGCCATTTTTGTTAACATAGCAACAGTAAAAGTCAAATTAATACCAGATGTTTACACTTGGGCTATTGTTCTAACAATAAGAATATGGTGAAATATAGCCTCATAGGGGGCCAAAATAGCCTCTGAACGCACCTGGCTCTTTGTAAATATTTTCTTACCCCTCGCTTTAATCATATATTTTGGATGCTCAAAAGAACCGTCTCAATAAGACATTTTTTGAGTACCCACAACATATGTTTTGGTTGAGAAAAAAAAAATTAATTTTCAATTAGATGCCTGGGTCTATCTTTAGATACAGTCATGTATTTTTGTTGATTTAACTTGAGAGACTTCATTAATAAGTCATTTCTTTAAAATAAAATATCACTGCCTTTGCAAACATTGTTGCTATATTTGACCAAATAGTATAACATGCGCAGATCCAGAAAGTTTTGCCAGTGTTTTTTTTCTTTTAGTTGATGAGGGGGAGAGAGGAGCCAAAATAACACTATAAGCCAGCCATCATCTGCCCGCCAGCGAAACACCATTTAAATGGCGTTTCGCTGGTGAGCCGTTGAAGGCCGCACTTGAATGCTGGCCTGGCAACTTTGTAATTTTTCAGGGGATCCTGACCAGTATTGCTAAGAAACCCCATAATTTTGTGATTTTTCTGGGGGGTCGTGCATGTATCTGTATGGAAAGTCAGCCTCAAAATTTTGCATTCAGGAATACTCCTGAAAATTTTCACCCAATAAGTGAAATTACTTAATTACAACTTAAGAATCAGAATTGAAAGGAAATAAAGTGGTGAAAGCCATAATAAAGTACATGCAATACACATTTGAATTTTAACACCCCACCCCCCCAAAAAAAAAAAAAAATAAAAAAAAAATAATATATAAAAAAAAAACAAAAAACATTTTCTCTAAAACATCATACTCTAAAGCATCATTACAGACCCTGACAATGATTAAAACCCAATTCCCCCAAATTTAATAGCCCCCTATAAAAGTTATAGTGTTGTCTTACACCGACCAATACCGTCTTTCTATTTGTTGTAACTGAAAAAATGACTTTTTCTAGTAGTAAAAAATCTCATAGCTCTTAAAGCGCCAATTGCAACAAAAGTCGTCTGCTTTTCTCATCTGCTGAAATGTTTAAGAAGCCTCTATGGCAAACAGTGTGGACCCAGATCAGATAGGAGCAGTCTGTTCTGGGTCTACGCTGTTTGCTTCTATACTTAATTCGTCAGTAATGTTTGGCAGTTATCTGCAGCAGTCGACTTCAGCAGACGCCGTTTTCAGATTTCATTTTTACTTGGCGTTTTAAGGGTTAGGATGGAGATAAAGGATAATATATGTAAATATCCATTTGCATACCTGGTATAGGAAAAACTCACACCAAAGTTTCAACTGTCTGATAATTAACAAATTTACTATGGCAGGCAGTCAGATCAATATAGCAGGTACTAAAATGCACAGGATTTTTTATTTCAAAAGTTAAAAAAAAATCTGCCTTTTTTTTTACCTTAGTGTGCATGCTCTTAAAAGGACGCAAACCCTTTGTAAACTGGAAACCCCTGAAAGGGTACAGTAAAACCTGTCTTGAGCGGCCACTCAAAAATAGACAAAACAAAAGACTTAAACAACAGATGGTAGCTTAATGAAGGTAGAAAGTATTGCAGAATGCTCACCTTGGAGCATTTTGCAATACTTTGACCTGCATTATGATGGTAAGCGATAATCAGTCTTGAAAACCAATTATTTTGGTCTTTTTTGAGTGGCCACTTAAGACAGATTTTACTGTACTTTGGCAAACAGTACCCATGACCCCTTAAAGGACACAATGGGTAGTCCCATATTCTATTGTATCAATATGTATGGGAAAATCCATCAGAATACAAAGGGTTAAGGGTTGTTTGATCTATATGAGCTTCTAATTTCCAATGTTGTAAAATCATGATTCATCTCATGGGCTAAAGTAATAATGTGGATCCTGATCAGCTGGCTTCATCAGAAACCAGCTTACCTCGATCTACACTGTTTTCAAAAGAGGGTATAGAACCCATTACCTTTTAAGTGTCGTCTGTTGATAGCTTTTGCAAACAATTGAGACCCAGATCAGGCCCGACAAAACGTCAGGCCTGATCTGGATCCAATCTGTTTGACACTCAGATGGTATCCCTGGAAGAGTTTTTTGGAAAAAGTGGATTTTGAAAAAAAATCAGCAGACGACAAAAAAAAAAAAACACATGGAAAATTTCCCAGGGCGAAAACAGTTAAACTATACTTGAATTTCCAGTACAGAGAGAGTGAACATGAATTCAATTGTGGAAAATAACTGAAACTGCAGCAAAAAATGTCAAGGACTAAAGCGCAGTGGCTCAGTGTAGAGTGCTTGACTCGAGACCGAGAGGCCGTGGGTTCGAGCCTCACCGGCATCACTGCATTGTGGTCCTTGAGCAAGACACATTTATCCTAGCTTAGTACTGGTTCAACCCAGGAAGACCTGTCCCTGTTTAACTGAAAGATTGTTGATGGGACATAATCAAATCAAACAAACAAAAACAAACAAATAAGCAGACCTTTGAGCTTTTATCAAAAAATAAAATACCTGCTATATTTATCAATGACAAAGTCATGGTTTACAAAAGTAACACACCCTAGATTCTCATAAATCATGCATTAGTAGTGGAGATTTAAAAGTAGTTGTATATGCATAGGTTTAGATAAACACAATTTATGAGCGTAAAATTATAAATATCTTCTTACCCTTCAGTTTTAACACATGTTTTGGGGGCTCAAAAGAACTGTCTCATTTAGACGGTTCTTTTGAGTACCCACAACATATGTTTTGGTTGAGAAATAAGAAAATTAAATATTTGGTACGCACTCTTAACAAAAGTTCTGTGTAAGTGTAAAAGCAACTTGAGGGTTTTATTTGCTTTCAAGTTTAGCCATTAAAACAACAGGTAGGCAGCCACCCTGAATGCAGATTTTGAAACGAAACTGCATTTCCAACAGCCAAAAATGATGTTTTCAATCGCAAAAATACACATTTTTTATCCATAACTTTATATATTTGCGTTCTACTATCATTGTTTTGCCGATCGAGAGTGCTGTTTTTGATGATCGAAAACACTCTTTTGATATAAATCAGTGTGTTTACGATAGCTGGCGACCAAGGGTGATAATAGTCATTTTTTAGGTATATTTCAAAGAAAATCCTCATAACTGTCCATTTTTTCAGGAACAAACATTTTCTCTGAAAACTTGGATACAATGATACAGGCCTTTAGTTAAGAGTGCGTACCGAAAAGGTATTTTTCTTATCTCTCGACGTAAACATATGTTGTGAGTACTCAAAAGAACCGTCTCAATGAGGCGGTTCTTTTGAGCACCCAAAACAAATGATTAAACTAATGGGTAAAAAATATTTACAATTTTACGAACAAAAATTCTGTTTATCTAAACCTATGGGTTCAAGATGATAATTCTAACTACTTTTAAATCTGAATGATTATGGCAAGTACGTTATTATTCAAAACTTGAAATAAAAACCAAATCAAAATATTAGTGTTTAGTCTCAAAATCTGACACCGTACAGCTGAAACATGGAGTATGAAATCTTACCAAGTAAAATCTACAGTTCACTTGTCTGAAAGTACCAAATACTGATATGAGCCTCATCATGAGAAAACCTGATTTTGTTGCATTGGAACAATTTTGTTGCATTGGAACAACAAAGGCACAAATCGGCCTGCGCAGTCTGATCAGCGCCTTTGTTATTCTCTCCATAAAGTATAAAAGCTTCACTTGTTTCACATATTTTTTTCATTATTCTAGCTATTCTATGTAGATGAACAGTATGGATTGCAGTCTGATTGCATCTTACCTGGCTGCAACTTTTTTTTCTCAAACACAGGCACTGGTTCTAGCAACCTAGTTTCCACATTTGGAATTAGTTTTATAAGTGCAAAACTTGGGACTGAGGTAAACACTCCTGCGACTAGGGTAAATAAATAGATCAGATCTGATCAAGTTTTCATAGCAGCCCAATGGAGTTCTATAAATAGCACAGACCCTCATCTTAGGAGTGTAAACATTTCAATAATTGGTAAAAAAAAATGCTCACAAAAAGGTAAATTTCTCCAAAATCTCATTTTTAATGTGAAGCATTTATTAAAAAATAATATACTCATAGATTTGCTAGACAAAAAAATTGAACTTGACCACAAATGGTTTACAACTCTATGACAATAGTGAACATAACAGCAATATTATGAGAATGGGATGGAAATTAACAGTTAGAGAGTTATGGGTTATTACTGCAACTAAGAAGCCAAATACAGACAGTTGAAACTCATTACCAATATGAGCCAGCACACGAGATTTGGATACTTCTCACATATGATATGCGCAAAACACACACACTTAAAACCCCCATGCTGACTTATGCATGGGTGAAAGTTCAAAATTTCCAAAATCCTGAGCTATAGAAAATCAGATTTTAATTTGTTTGTTTGTTTGATTTGATTCTTTACGTCCCATCAACCATCTTTCAGTTATAAAGGGACGGGTCTTCCTGGGTTGAACCAGTTCTAAGCTAGGATTAATGTTCTTGCTCAAGGACACAACGCAGTGACGCCAGTGAGGCTCGAACCCGCGGCCCTTCGGTCTCGAGTCAAGCACTCTACCACTGAGCCACTGCGCTCCCATCAGATTTTAAAACTCGTTGTATGCCTCCAAATATAAAACATTCCAAGTTTAATGGTCAAATACCTTTAGATAAACTGAAACTAAACCAGAAAAGCTATTATTACCTGCAGAATTCAGCATTTTGAGGCTGACTTTCTATAAAGTCAGCCTCAAAATCCTGAATTCAGGAATAATTCTGAAAACTTTCACCCATGCCAGAGGTCCAAATTTTCGTATGAGTCTTCATCTACATCCATTGTATATGTGAGCAGCAAAAACTCTGGCCCCTAGCTGCTCACCAATGTGTTGTTAACCCTTTACTCCACTGGCTATTTTTAGATCATGACATCATTTTCTATGTTTAGTCAACATTGAAAAAATCATGAAAATTTAAGTAAAATTTTGAAAACTTTTGAAAATATTATGGAAAATGGAGCATTTGCTCCAAAAGAGCAAATGCTCCATTTTCCATAATATTTTCAAACACATGATATTTCAAAACGTCTTAACTGCGTAATTATGGAGTAAAGGGTTAAGTACAAAAAACCTTGTGTGCTGGCTCATATTCCCTTTTTATCTACCCATTATTGTCTAATGGACACTTCCATCTTTCAAAAAGGAAAGTCCATTGTAGAGGTCGTCTATTGTATGTAAAGATGTATAATTTTATTTGCACCCACATTCAGGGTTCCCACAGAAATTTAAAAACACAATTCCATGATTTTTCCATGATCAACAATGTAATTTCCATGACTATTTGATGCACAGCCTCCTACCTCCCCTTTTAGCGGCATCTTCACTACACTAAACATAAATGGGAAATGCAGCAACAGTAATGTATTTAAAGAAGCATGCTTGTAGACCATGTATGCATTTTGTAATAATTAAAACTTGAATTTAAACCACCAGTAGCCAGAAAACTAGCTGTTAGACACACACAATTCATACTGGTGGTTTTGTAAAATTATTTCGCAAAATTCCATGATTTTTCCAAGATTAATTAGTTTTTTTTTCAAATTCCATGATTTTTCCATGCATGGAACTTTTTTTGTGATTTTCCAGCTTTTCCATGATTTCCAGAGCTTATGGGAATCCTGCACATCACAAAAAATCTGATTTCAAAGCTTGCGACCAGGTGAGGCACAAACCAGCCTGCTCAGCTACACAGACTGGGAAGAATACTGAAATTTTTGCAGGTAGCAAGTTTAGATATCATACTTTCCAGAGAGACAATAACAAAGGCACTGATAAGACTGTGCATATGTGCAGGCTGATCTGCCGCTTTTTTCCTATGCAGCTCTATCAGGTTTCCTTGCGACGAGGTCCATCTTTTCTTATTCTCGAGAAGTCCTTTATTATTGAATGCAAGGGCTAATGAAAAACAGTGTAGGTGTCTATCAAATGCCAAATCTACCTGGGTTGAAACTGATTTCTGAGTAACCATTAAAAGTTTTTCAGTCAACAATGTAGTGTTTGTGCTTAACATCTAATCAATGGCTTTGGCCATAAGGTGATAGGGGCACCTCTGAGGTCTCTACCAGCAGAGCACAAGGGTGAAAGGATCAGACCCGCAGCCCTTTATTTTCTGGTCAAGTAGTTTATCAACTTAGCAATGGCTGCTTCTGCATTGAGTATACTTTTAAAGGATATCCAGCAAATATGCAAAAGATGGGTTTTGGTTTGGTGTCAACATTTCAGGCCTCTAGATAAGATTGCAAATTGGAAAATTATTTTCTTTATTTCTCATCCAAAACATATGTTGTGGGTACTCAAAAGAACCGTCTCAATGAGTCGGTTCTTTTGAGCACCCAAAACACATGTTTAAATTAATGGGTAAGAAAATAATTAAAATTTTACATAAATAAAGTTTCCTTATCTTGACCTATGCATTTGCAAAATGGTCCTTCAGCTACTTACATGAGGAAAGATTGCAACACCCCCTACTGGTGGTTTATTTCTCTGGTTCCTTTGGTCTATGGGGGCATAACCTGGTGCTATATCATGCATGGGGATGTCGTCGACTCTACTTCGACTGCCATGTGTGTAGTGGTCTGAAATTGAAAGGGCAAAGGTGCATTAGATTAGGAAAAACTACAGTATTTGTCTCAGTAAGTGAACCCTGAGCATGACTCAAGCACTTTTCCACTGAGCCACTATTCTTTATCTATGAAAGGGGACAATGTGTCTTCTGTGCAAATTACTGTCATAAATTCTTGACAATAGGTTTTGTTTCATTTTATGCTTAAAAAATGTCCCATTAACATTTTTTCAACCATGTCAGGACTTGTCCTGGGTCAAACCAGTACTAAGCAATGAGAATAAAGTGCCTTGCTGCAGGAAACAACAGCGTCTATCGTAAGGTTCAAAGCTGGAACCTTAAGTCAAGCAATCTTACCACTGTGCAGCTCCTCAGACATCAGGTAATACTAGATACGCGTTCAGGGTTCATACAGGCAAGATTGTGTAAAATTCAAGGACTTTTCAAGGACTTCTAAGCCTGAAAACTTAAGAAAATACTGATTTACAGTTTAAATTCTACTTCTGAAATTCTAGGATATTAGTTTTAGAAAATCAGTGTAAAATTATGGTGCCTTTATTTGGTGCAGCGTATGCTACTCCAAATAAAGGCACCACAATTTTATACTGATTTAGGCCTCCAAAAACACTGTTGAATCCTCCTGTAAATGGTATTTTTCAAGGAATTTTCAATGCCTTTTGAGTGTTTTTCAAGTACTTTTCAAGGCAAATTCAATTTTCAAGGACTTTTCGAGACAGTCCTGTATATTCAAGTACTTTTCAAGCCTGTGGGAACCCTGGCATTTGACTGTCCGAAAGAGATGCTTTTTTCCTCAAAATTTTCTGAAAGTTTTTTCAGCTTGATCAAAACTTTTCACACCTTTGGAGTGAGTTCAAATTCAGCAGCCAAATTTGGGCAAGAAAATCTCTGAGTCAGTGACATACCTGGTTGTTCCTGAGCCAAAGCTGGATTACTGTGCCCTTGATATAATCTGGGGTCACTTCCTGCCATGTGACTATTGGGAGGGTAAGCTCCCCTGTTTCTTGACTGCAATGTTGTGTCATCATACCCTTGGCCATCCTTGGGTCGGTTTATTGTGTTATAAGGGGTGGAAAAATTACTACTTGGGTTACTGGCTCCCCCACTGAAAAAATCAAATTGCAACAATATAGCCATGCTTGGAGGTTTATGTCTTTGCATGCTAGGTAATTTTTCATACTTTTTTCAGAAAATTCTTTCAGGAAATCTATCAGAGTGTCAAACGGTTTGGATCCATGTCAGGACCCACATATGTCGGTCCTGATCTTGGTCTAAACTGTTTGCAAAGGTTATCAGCAGATGACGAAAGTCACTACAAGCAAAAGAAGAGTTTACTTTTGAAGTTAAAATCTTAAACATGCAGTATACCTACAAAATATTAACAATTTCAAGGTTAAATAGTCAATAGTCTTTAGGTAAACTTAAAATAATATAGACAATGCTATATTATAGTCTGCCTAATTATGTATTTTGAGGCTGCCAACCATAAAAAAAAAAAAAAAAGCAACACCTGAATACCACCTGAATATAATCTTGAAGAATACTTTCACCCTTGTGTATATACACAAAAGTCACCGCTAACAAGGAGAGTTAAAAGTGTAAGTAATTATTTTTAATATAGTAGAAATCAAACTGCCAATCAAGCTGTCAATCAAGCATTACGCACATTTCTTAAATCGCTAAATATTAGAGTAATGACATATATAAGGAATCAATTTTTTGTTACACATTCTTAACTAAAGTCCTGAATTACTCACCCTGCTGATAAGAGTGCGTAACTGAAAATTATTTTTCTTATTTCTCAACCAAAACATATGTTGTGGGTATTTAAAAGAACCGTCTCGATGAGACGGTTCTTTTGAGCACCCAGAACAAATGTTTAAACTGATGGATAAGAAAATAATTGCAATTTTTCGCAAATTATTTTTGCTTAACTGGCCCTATGATTACTCACCCAGCTGACAGCACTGGTGGATTAAAATCTTTTTCTGTAAACCCTTTCGCCGTATACTCATTATGTAACACTTTAAATTTCCACAAAATTTTCAATACCTGAAAGTTGAAGAGAAAAACAACTTGAACAAATTGGCAAAACAAAATATAAAGATTAACAAATATTTAGCATGGGGTTGCATTAATCAATGTGTTTAAACCTTTACTCCATAGGCTATTTTTAGATCATGACATCAATTTCTTTTTTTAGACAACATTGAAAAAAAATCATAAAAAAATTGACAAAATTGAAAAAATTCATGAAAAAATTTTAAGTCTTGAATACTTTTGAAAATATTATGAAAAATGGAGCATTTGCTCCCAAAGAGCAAATGCCCCATTTTCCATAATATTTTCAAATACATGATATTTCAAAGGCGTTATTATGGAGTAAAGGGCTAAATTGCAAATAATTTTAGTGAATAAATTTAAAGTCAGAGGTACTTTTTTGCTGTTCTTGTTGTAGCTTTGAATGTTTTACACATGTTATAAAATAGGCAAAGGGTTTATTTCTTGTTGCAACTAGACTAAACAAAATCGTACAGTATTATTTCTGAAAACCTAATGCTTTTCAGCTCGTTAATCTATATATTTATCATCATCCTCATCTGACATCATCGTCTGACATAATCATCATTTGGCATCTGGCATCATTATAAGCTGACATCACCATGTTTTTGATGAACATGCATTGCCACCTACCCCCCCCCCCCCCCCCCCCCCCCCACCCCCTCCAGATAGCTGACTAGCTGCATACATAGCAAATCTCACATCTGATCTCTCCAAATATTCCTTTCTTGTGGGTCGACTGTTGTGAGCTTCCACTAACGACAGTCGTTCTCTGTCAATTTCGTCCAAATCATCTTGGGCCTCCCTGGCCTGTGATCGAGGTCTACTCTTGCTTGCTTATGGAAATATGATATATCTGATTCTACTCTAGTGGACCTGACAAGTAATTTCATTGCTCTATGAACCAACATGAAAGTTTATCTATTTTGTTTGTTTGCTTGATTTGATTCTTTACGTCCCATCAACAATCTTACAGTTATAAAGGGACAGGTCTTCCTGTGTTGACACAGTACCTAGCTAGGAATAATGTGTCTTGCTCAAAGACAAAACGCAGTGACCCCGGTGAGGCTCGAATCCCCGGCCCCTCGGTCTTGAGTTAACCACTCTACCACTGAGCCACTGTGCTTCCCAAATAGTTCATCTATATAATTATTCATGGTGGATGGAGCCTAGCATGAATATGCATGAGGGAAAGGGTTAACCAACAATAATAGATGTTCTAAAATTTCAAACACTAGTTGCCTGCCAAACAGGCCTCGACAAACAGCGCGGTCCCAGATCAGACTGCTTCTAAAGAAGCAGTCTGATCAGGGTCTTCCCTGTTTGCTATTTTGACAAGCATCTTGTGAAAACAAGCCTCAATAGCCAACATTTAAATTTGAGAACAGAATAAGAAAAGTGTTCGAAATTTTAAAACAATTACAACCACACAACTACCAAGTTAGCAAAGCATAGTTCATGAAATCAAATTTGGTGATATAGCTGTCATGTAAATATAAACAATTTGCTATAAAGTGACAGGTATTTTAGTACTGGTTGGTAGTTTGAGATATTTAAAAGAGGAAAGCTAATGGACATGATACTTGTTTAGTGTATATTTCAAAATAGGTTTCCTTAATTTCAGTAACATATGCTGTAGGTACACATTGGAATTGCCTCATAAGAGGCAATGCCAATGTATACCTACAACATATGTCCATTCAATAAATGAGTGTTTTTCACCATAAAACAGGTTTTTCACAAACTTCTCAACTACTGTTTTATGTTTCAGTGTAATGAGCATGTAGAAATGAACAAGCTATTGTGTAGTTTGGCGTGCACCTGGTTGGCAGTAATAGATAGCCAATATTATATTATTGACAGCTTATCTATAGATGTTTCATTGGAATGAAATGCTAACTTGGTAGTTGCATGGTTGTACTGTAACAAGAATATTCTTACCGCTGCTACATATTTAATTGTTCTCGGTTTATACTTGTGCTGCTGCCGCGACATATACAGAAGTCTCTGAACGCCCCCTTCTAACAGGAACTGCTTTGCGTAATCTTGATTACAATTAAGAACTTCATTTAAACACGCTAATATAGCACACAATGTTTCGTCTGTGACTTCTTTTGGTCGATTTTCCTGGGGAAGGTTGCTGATCAGTTGTTTGGTTGCATATTTACCTGCGATAGGAAAAAACTCACAATTAGCATCACTAACTTTCTACCTCCAAGTGTCGTCTGCTGATAACTTTTGCAAACAGTTTGGACTCAGATCAGGCCAGACAAAAAGAAACATAAGACACAAATAAGCATCACAGAAACGATTGCCTTAAATCGTTACCCCCAAGTGTCGTCTGCTGATAACTTTTGCAAACAGTTTGGAACCAGATCAGGTCGGACAAAATGTCGGGCCTGATCTGGATCCAAACTGTTTGACATTCTGTTGGTATTCCTGAAAGAATTTTTAGAAAAATCAGATTTTGAAAAAATCAGCAGACGACAAAAAAGCGGGAAAAATTTCCCAGGGGAAAAAAGTTTACCTGTGATAGGGAAAAAACACACAAAGAAGCATCACAGGAAAGATTGCATTCACTACTAGGACAATTTGTTAACTCAATGCATGCTGGGTAATTTTCCATGATTTTTTTTGTCCTCTGCTGACTTTTTACAAAAGTGAATTTTTCAAAAAACTCTTTCAGTAACACTTTCAGAATACCAAACGGCTTGTATCCAGATCAGGCCCAATGTTCAGTCGGGCCTGATCTGGATTCGGCAGACGACAAATGTCACCCCTAGCAGGCAAGGAGTAAAGAGCATAATAAAAGTGTGATTATTTTCTTATCTATCAGTTAAATCATTTGTTTTGGGTGCTAAAAAGACATGTCTCAATAAGACGATTCATTTGACTACCCACAACATATGTTGAGGTTGTGAAAAATGAAATTTTTTAATTATACACTCTAGTCTAGAGGTCTGTACACCCATTTATTATGAATGAACTCTTCCGATATGCTTTTTTATAATGTCATTTCATTGGATTTGATCATTTTTCCTCACAAGAATTTGCTAATCAGGAAAAAACACAATGCAGACTACTGACAGACAGACCTTAGCCCTTTACCTCAAAGAGACACCTTTTAAGGCCTTTTGAAAACAGAGCAGACCCAGATGAGGCACCTCTTGTCAGAGCTGCCTGATCAGGGTCTACTCTGTTTGCTTATGGAAATATAATATACCCGATCCTACACAAGTGGACCTGACAAGTAATTTCTTTGTTCTATGTACCAACATGAAAGTTTATTTTCATAATTATTCATAGTGGGTGGAGCCTAGCATGAATAATCATAAAGGAAATGGTTAACCAAATAGTGTAAACAAACCCAGATATGACACTTAAATACTGGGAAGAGTGTGCTGCATTAAATATCCAGCACAATCTGGAAATAACTCTTTGCATGCAGGGTAATTTTTTCATGCTTTTGTTGTCATCTACCGACTTTCTTCAAAATTAATGTTTTAAAAAAATCTTTCAGGAACACTATCAGAGTGTCAAGCGATTCTGTCAGTCCTGATCTGGGTCCAGACCCAAACTGTTTGCAAATGTTATTAGCAGACGACAAAAGTCACCACCAGCAAAGGAGTTAATAAGACACCTATATTTTGGCAAACAGTGATGCGGCATTTCATCAGGGTCTTAACTGTTTGCTAGTATAAAAACAATCTTCAGAGAAAGAAATACAATTTTATCTGGAAATTATAACTTGTGACCCCTCAAATATACAATGGACCATCCCAAGTATATTGCATCCCGCCAAAAGAAAGAATCCATTAGCACATATTTTGCTTGTTTGATTTGATTCTTTACGTCCCATCAACAATCTTTCAGTTATGTAGGGACGGGTCGGGTTGAACCAGTGCTAAGCTAGGATTAATGTGTCTTGCTCAAGGACACAACGCAGTGACCATAAGCACATATAGGGTGAAATGTAGACATACCGACGAGTTCTTTATTTCTTTCATCTATTGAAAGATTTCTTAAGGCAGTGGCCGCTGCACCGACAACACGTTCCACCTCGTATGTTAACAAATCCACCAGACTCGGTAGACCTTTCTCTTTTCTTACAAGGGCTCTCATTTCTACAGCAGGCTACAAAGAAAATAGTGATATGTACACAGGTTAAGATAAACACAATTTTTGAACGTAAAATTTTAAATATACTGAGGGAAAAAAGTTTAGCAACTATTTATAATGGGAATTCCCATAGGCAGTCTTTGAAGCATTAGATCTTTTTAATTGGCAGGTTCGCAAACATGTCAGTTGTTTGAAAAAGACCTAATGGCTACCCAAAAGTAGTCAAAAGAAACAAAATGCGACTTCATAGTGAGGATTTGATCTGCTGAGCATTTTAATTTCAAACGTTGTTCAATTGAAAGGGAGGTTATTTGGAAAAATACGAGTTTCAACTAAAAACTGTATGAAAAGGGTGAACATAACATTCAGTTTTAAACCGTTTTTCACTTTCTTGCTTTTGGTTCTAAAGATTTGACAGAAAAATTAAAATTTTAATCAAAAACTATTCGCACGATTACCAGATAAGCTGTTTCAGCAAGGGGGCATAAAACCAGACTTTACATTATGTGAAATGCCAACCTGTTAATGTCATCGTACTGTTGAATGTTTTTTGTCAACATATATTTTTGACACTAAGAAATTAAAAGTCCTATTTCTTCAAAATTGTGAATCCCCAAAGTATATTGCTAAACTTTTTTCCCTCCGTATATTTTCTTTCCCATCAGTTTTAACATCTGCTATTGTTTAATCCCACTGTTTTGCCTCATTTGACTGAAAAGGTGTTCTTTGGGATCACTTATTGCCACCACTTGGCTGAGCATGACAGTCACAGGCTTAGATAAACAAAAATTTTCAGCGTACGTAAATAACTTCTAACCCATCATTTTTAACATATGTTTTGGATGCTCAAAAGAACCGTCTCAATAAGAACCATCTCAATGAGACGGTTCTTTTGAGTACCCACATCATACGTTTTCGTTGAGAAATAAGAATTTGACATTGGTTTAGATAAACAAAATTATTGAGTGTAAAATTGTAATTATTTTCTTGCCCATCAGTTTCAACGTATGTTATGGCTGCTTAAAAAAAACGTATCAATGAGCCGGTCTTTTGAGTACCCACAACATATGTTTTGGTTGAGAAATTTTGGTACACACTCTTAACTATAGGCCTGATATATTGCAATAAGCAAGAATGGCGTTATTTTCTTTTACACATATATAATTACTCAGCCTGCTGAGAGTACTTCTGTAAATTCTCTCACCATACCCACAACATATGTTTTGGTTGAGAAATAAGAAAATTAAGTTTTTCGTTACACACTCTTAAAGGGGACGGCAACCCTGATGATCAATATATTTCATATGAAAGATCTTAATAAACCATGAATTTTGATACCAGTTTCATCAAAATCGGTTGAGAAATGTGGAAGTTGTGGGCGTTTGAATATTTGCAAATGGACTGTAATGGAAGTGGCCATATTGTAGGCTTAGTGACGTCACTCAGCCCAATTAAATATGCGTAATCAAAATAAAAGATAAACTAATGGATTATTTGCATTAATCTTTAATGAAACATTTTCCTTATGTATAAATCTGCATATCTGCTGAAACTAAGATGATGTGATAGTAGTGATACCTAAAAATTAAGCAGTAGAAAAAATTCTGAAAACTAATTAAATATTCAAAATGGCGGCTTAATGTTGGCCATATTGATTTTTCAAATGCCCATAACTTGCCCATTTTTCAACCGATTTTGATGATACTTGTATCAAAATTCATGGTTCATAGAGCTTTTTCTGATAAAACATACTTATCATTAGGGTTGCTGTCCCCTTTAACTAAAGGTCTGAGAGATATAATAATTCAGGTTGCCAGATAAAGGGAGGGGGAGGGGTGATCATAACAATAAATATCTCATTTCTCAACCAAAATATATGTTGTGGGTACTCAAAAGAACCATGATATATTTTTGTTGAGGGTATTCAAAAGAACTTTCTCAATGAGACAGCTCTTTTGAGCACCCATTTCATATGTTAAGACTGATGGATAAGAAAACTATCAAAAATATTTACGTTAATTTGTTTACTTATCTCAACTCACTACAACCCTGCAACTACCAGCTTAGCAAAAGCATAGTTCATGAAATCAATTTTTGAGATATAGATGTTTTTGTTTTTTTGTTTGATTTGATTCTTTATGTCCCATAAAAGGGACACACGTAGCTACACGCGTAGCTCTTTTACCCAAACTCACCTTCCAATCACAGGCAGCAAGGTTCTGTATAGCACCACAAGCTGCCTCTAACGTTACTGGGTTTGAGCCTATTAACAACGAGAGGAAGTACCGCACTGCGTCTACGCCCCATATTCCTTTGTATTCAATGGCTGTAGGTGGGAGATGTGGCTGTTGCCTGAAATTATAAATTCCTTTTTTAAAAGTCTTTTCTTGATAGTGGCGATTTTTGTCATCTGCTGATAACCGTTGCAAACAACTTGGACCAAGATCAGGACCGACAGAATGTCGGTCCTGATCTGGATCCAAACTGTTTGTTTTGACACTCTGGTAGTGTTCCTGTAAGAATTTTTTTTCAAAAGGTTAAGTTTGAAAAGTCAGCGGACAACAACAGCATGAAAATTTACCCAGCATGCAAAGTTAATTTTTTTAACCTTTATCCTTTTCAATAAATCAATATGAGCCAGTTAATGAGATTTTGTTGTTGTTTATTAATTGTTTGTTGTTGCTCCCATTTCAGATCAGGTCAAGGTTAGTCTTGGGGTCAGGACCAGATTGGTCTTTTTCTCAAGAACGGTCTTGTAAGCTAGTACCACCTGTAACATGTGGGTAGATAAGGCTCATTAACCCTGGAGGGTCACCCATTTAAGAGTTTTCTCTAGGCCTCTACACAAAACTAGAAAGTGGCAGCTATGCCAGAAACTAGCCTGTTACAATCTGGGTGACAGTAGCTTCACAGCGGGAGCCAACAGGCCAACTTCCCGGTGCTGTAGCTACCTTGTCTTCATGTTACTTATTGTGATCATGTGTCAATCACATGACTACTTTTCGGACAACGTCTGAGAATATTGCATATGTGAGATTTTCACAAAGTCACTTTGGAACTCCCCCAAAATATCCAAAAAGCTTTTATTTTAATGTAAGAAACTTGTGATAAACACAATAAAGTGTGATTTATGATTATTTCTTTATAAAAAGTGTTTTTAGATGGTCTCGAAATTTGCCTGTGTCAAACTTTGCAATTATTCATGAAATTTGTTAATCAAAAAGTATTTTTTTGTCAAAGTTTTGTGACGGACAAAATGCCATTTTGACAAAAGTGCTTTTGGACGAAATGGTTTGTTAAACAAAGTGTTGTTCGATGAAGTGTCGTAGACCCATTATCTACTTATCATTATATGGTAGGCAGAAACCCTTTCCAGAGACAACTTTAATTTTACAACCATGCAACAAGCAATTTAGCAATATACTCCCATGAAACATCTCAAGATAAGCTGTCAGAAGCATAAAATAGACAGTCTATTATTGTCATCCAGGTGCATGACAAACTACATGAAACGTTGTTCATTTCATAAATGAAAGTGGTTGAATTTGTTTAAAAAAGCTCATGGTGAAAAACTCATTTATTGAAAAGACATATGTTGTAGGTACACATGAGGCAATTCCAATGTGTACCTACAACATATGTGACTGAAAATTAGGAAGAAAACTATTTGGAAATTTACATTTTCCAAGTACCATGTCCATTGTCTTTACCTCTTTTAAACATCCAAAAATGCCAATAAGTATCAAAATTCCAGTCACTCTACTGCAAATTGTTTGTATTTGCATGACAGCTATATCCTCAAATTCGAGTTCATGAACTACCTCTATGCTAACCTGCTACATGTAGCTGCATGGTTGTAAATTAAAACCTAGACTAATTAGGAAGAAGCCTCTATTCCGGACCCAGAAAAATGCAACTTCCTTTTGCAAGGAGTAGGCTCCCCTATAAAATGGCAGCTCACCACAAATGTGTACTTACATATATGCTGGTTCCGATGGTTGACCATCTTTTCCCTTTTGGCTTTTCTTTTTGCTTCCCCCACCAAAACACCCTGTTTTTTCTGCAATTGAAACACACAAAAAGTTTCCACTAAAAAGCATGCTGTAAGAAGCTATATTTTTAATTAGTAAAGAGAGTGTACTCAAAATTATTTTTCTTATTTCTCAACCAAAACATATGTTGTGGGTACTCTAAAGAACGGTCTCATTGAGACGATTCTTTTGAGCATCCAAAACATATGTTAAAACTGGTGGGTAAGAAAATATTTACAATTTTACGCTCATAATTTCTGTTTATCTAAACCTTTGAAGAAGCATACGAAATGTACAAAATATGAAACCTATACTTGAACACTGGTTTCATATTTTGTTCATTTAACCAAATAGAACTAACATAAGGCCAAATACAAAAAATAAGTGTGTTTTTCTCTCTTTAAGGTAACGAGCGTTGAAAATTTTTGGTAGGATAGGCACCAATTTTTTTTATTAATTTTTTTGTCTGGAAAAAAATATGATTTTATGCATTTTGAAAGGCATTTCGCATTTCAAAATGCATAAAATCATATTTTTTACAGAAAACATGATAAAATTTCTAGGTTTCACCAGTAAATTCAGGCAGGGTCGGGTTACCCTAAACACAGGTATCTTTTATTTGGCCTTACACAAGCATTTGTGACAAGAGGGTCACTGACTGATTCTTCAACGTATTCAATCTTGAACCTAGAGTATGCAGGGATGAGAATTAAAAATTGTTGAAACAAAAAGTGTCGGATTTGAACCAATATGTCCAAATTCTTTTTTTTTAAAGGGGTAAGGGGATTTCCTCTCTTTTGTGAGGATTTCCTCCTTTTTGAAGAAACCCTGTTCTCATCCCTGAGCTGTACGCCATTCACCCCTTTGAAAGCCAATCAGCACAAGTTTGACATCTAACACGTAACAAATAATAACCTTATGAAAATTGTTACAATTTTCGGCTAATTTAAAAACCTATTTCTGCTTTTTAACAAAAAATTTCGCATTTTTATGCAATGTTAGTTTTAAATTATATATTCTTATTTATGAAAAATCGATAACTAGATATCTCCTAAACCGGTTGATAACAATACAATCTTCCAACACTTGTTTATGTGAGGGCCCCTTCTTTTTCTAAATGACCCCCTATTTTCGTCGGATGAGTCCGGTTGGCCCCTTTGCTTCAATCCTAGATTGAACACTGCATATTGGTGCTAAAAGAAATGGCTATTAAGCAAAATTATAAAATTCAAGTTTTCTCAAAAGTTCATATTCCCTTAAACATTTAAAAAGCCCTGACCTTCAAAAACCTTTAAATTCACTGCCCTATTTTAATACCATGCCAGGAATATATAGAATTTATTTTTTTATATTTTATTACAGTCCCCAAAATCTATATCAATTCATCTAGATTTTTGGCATTTTTAACTCTTTGTCTACTAAGGGGATATTTTGTCCTCCACTGATAAACTTTACAAACAGTTTCGACCCAGATCAGGCCTGACAGAAAGTTAGATCCAAGCTGTTTGTCATTCTGATGGTATTCCTGAAAGAATTTTAAAACAATTTTTTTTTTCAAGAATCAGCAGACAACAAAAAAACATGCTAATTTCCCACCATGCAATGAGTAAAACATTGTCGGACAAATTTCTAAAAAAGGGTCTTTATAATGATAACAAAATACAGTCAACTTTTTATCCCCAAATAATTTTAAGTTTAACTGAATTTCTGTTGTAATGAATTCAAATTTAAGCTAAACTGGTACATTTGTGCAAGTACAATTGACAATGTAAAGAATTTTGCTGTTATAAAGAATGTCGCTGTACAGAGATTTCACTGTATTTGTTAACCCTTAAAGCGCCAAATTTCACTGTATTTGTTAACCCTTAAAGCGCCAAATTTCACTGTATTTGTTAACCCTTAAAGCGCAAAATTTCACTGTATTTGTTAACCCTTAATGCGCCAATCACAACTGCAGCAGACGACAAATTTTCCGACATCATTCCAAATTTTAGAAAAAAATAAAGGTATGATATTTCATGAGAGTTGCCTGCTGGCAGACGATTCTCATGAAATATCATGCCTTATTTGTTATTTTTGAAAAAGCAGCAAAATTTGAAATAATAATATTGTCGTCTGCTGCAAAATATAGGTGGCCCTTTTTTACCTCCTTTTTCCTGCTGTTTTTGTCGCTGTAACGTTGCATTCCTCTTCTTGAAGAAATCTGGATCTTCGGCTTCCTGGATCCTGAATGCTAAATTCCGTAATGTACACACACAGTTTTCTACGGGCTTATTGTCCAAGTTATTTTGATCTATAGCAGTCCGTAATGAATAAATTAAAGATTCAACGAGTCCGTGACACTCTCGTAACTTTTTCCTTGCTTCTATTCCTGCTGAACTCACATTTCTGTTTAGAACAAATGAAAAATATTTGAATATTAATCAATATGTGGGTTCAATTAAGAATTTTGGCTGTATATGGGAGCAAGGACCCCATTCCCAATAGCATTAACAAATAAACATTAAGCACTTTAATCCTTTGTTAACTGATTGAATAATCTATCCAGATTGAACGTTATAACATTACACATTTTATGGGGTCACAAGTTGGAAATTCATAATTATATTTATTACCCAACCGTCTATATACGGAGTAATTGTCTATTCTTTGCTATGTCATGAGTCACTGAACTATTGACCAGGCAGTACTTTCGACTATTGACTGGCACTATACCATGGCCTGGTTTCTGGTAAAACATGCAGGCACTTATCAACATGCCCGGCGACGATGCAAGTACGATTCGTTTATGAAAGGAGATAATGCAACAATGATGAAAATGAGGCATGGTTTGGCAACTTTAAACTCCAATAACTCCATTGTTTATGGTCAGAAACATAAAGTGTGGGTACTCATTTTCTTAGTTAGAACGAGGGGAACATTTCAAGACAAAACTTGAGCAGATTTTGTGAAATTTTCAATTTTGCAACAAAACCGCATCATCTACAGCAACCCCATTCAAGGAACGCTGCTAAGAATTTCATCAAATGGGTTACTGTTATTTCATGCCTGTTTGTAGTATAGTCAAACTATTACCCTTCAGCCTCATGCAATAGTGCATCAGGTCGTCCATGGCACCTCAGGGTAATAGTTTTGACTATATTACAAACAGGTATGAAATAACTGTATATTAGGGCTGTTTTTTATCCTACCAATCAGATAAGACCCTGATGAGAAGCTGCATTCTGTAAAATCTCATCTGGGTCTACACTATTTGTCCAATTTCCCTGTATAGATAGATGGATGTAGCATATTCAAGCAAGCTGATCTTCCTTTCCCATTAAAATCAAAATCGCCTTAACCTAGGCCCCCAGATAAGAGTGTGTAACAGAAAATTATTTTTCTTATTTCTCAACCAAAACATATGTTGTGGGTCCTCAAAAGAACCGTCTCAATAAGACGGTTCTTTTGAGCACCCAAAACACATGTTAAAACTGATGGCTAAGAAAATAATCGTAATGGCTAAGAAAATAATCACAATTTTATGCTCAAAAATGTTGCTTAACTGACCCTGTGTTAACCTACCTGTGGAACTGAAAATGCTACCTTTAATTGCCTGTGGAACTGAAAGTACTACCTTGAAATGCCTGTGAAATTAAAAATGCTACCTCAAATTGCATGAAAAACTGTAAATACAACCTTAAAATACCTGTAAAATTAAAAATGCTACCTTAAATTGTCTCTAAAATTGTAAATACTAACTTAAAATGCCTGTGAAACTGTTAATGCTACCTTTAAATGCCTGTAAAACTGTAAATACTAACTTAAAATACATGTGAAATTAAAAATGCTACCTTAAATTGCCTGTAAATTTGTAAATACTACCTTAAAATGTCTGTGAAACAGTAACTGCATCATTAAAATGCCTGTGAAACTGTCAATACTACCTTAAAATGCCTGTGAAACTGTTAATGCTACAATAAAATGCCTTTGAAACTGTAAATGTATCATTAAAATGCCTGTGAAACTGTAAATGCATCATTAAAATGCCTATGAAACTGTTAATGCTACCTTAAAATGCCTGTGAAACTGTAAATGCATCATTAAAATGCTGTGAAAACTAAAAATGCTACCTTAAAATGCCTGTGGCATTTCTGAACACGGTGGTCCATGGTTCTTGTGTCTGGTAGGTGAGACCCCTTTTCTCCCAGCCTGAGTGAGGAATTATGACAACATTAACTAACACAGCTAAACCATCATCGATGATCGGTTTCTTCAAATCCTGAAAAATACATTGGGACACTTACATGAGTTATCATGTATTACCATGGGTGAAAGTTCAAAATTTACAAAATCCTGAACTTTCGAAACTCCATTCTTAAAATTTGCAGTATGCCCATTAAATATTCACACTTTCAAGTTTCAATGGTCAAATGTCCTTAGACAGACTGGAAATATATCAGAGAAGCTATTATGGTCTCCTTAATTCAGCATTTTAAGGCTGAAACGGAAAGTCAGTCTCAAAATCCTGAATTTCACCCATGTATTATCGATTTTCTTTAACAAGTTAAGAAAAAGATGAAATGTGAGGTTTGCCAAGCATTTTATCGCTTTTATTGTACTAGTGAATGATATGATTGATATTATTTCACTGTTATATTATACCGATTTTTTTCACCGCATTCGATGAAATATATTTGGTATTCACCTCAAAAAAGTAAATATCCTCTATAATTTCTTAAATGGAATCTTCCAGTTAATGATATGGACTAATCCATCATAGTTTACAATATGAGCTATGACACGTGATTTCCAACAATGTGGCACTTTGACAAGTGTAGGCTCAGACGAGCCTGTGCAGCCTCCTTTTAAACTTAGAAACTCCAAATAATGTTTGGCCAGTAGCTTAACACTCATAGAATATTCAAACAACTAGCAGAGGCTCTGATCAGACTGTGTGTATGCGCAGGCTGGTCTGAGCATTTGCTGGTCGCACATACCACATTGTTGGAAATCTCATGTTGAGGCTCATATTCTTTTCTGAAGGGGAGCAGATCGGAGTCTGATCTGGAACTATTTTGTTTTGCAGATGCTTCTCCTGTCTGAGTGATTTACTTCTGGTAATGTTTTTTGATTTGACTCATTATGTCCCATCAACAATCTTTCAATTATAAAGGAACACATCTTCCTGGGTTGAACCAGTACTAAGGTAGGATTAATGTTCTTGCTCAAGGACACAACACAGTGACGCTGGTGAGGCTCGAACCCGTAGCCCTACCGTCTCGAGTCAAGCACTCTACCACTGAGCCACTGCGCTCCCTATATAACCCTTTGTAGCCTGAATACCTGTTAATGGGTGCTTTGGCAAACAGTGAAGATTCAGATGAAATGCGGCATGATACGGCATTTCATCAGGGTCTGAACTGTTTACTAAGTCAAAATCAATCTTGAGAGAAAGAAACACATTATTATTAGAAAGTACGACCTGTGGCTACCTAAAAATATACAATGGAACATCCTGACATAACCCTTTACTACATAATAAAGCCTTTTGACGCCTTTGAAATATCATGTATTCGAATATATTATGGAAAATGGAGCAAAAGAGCAAATGCTCCATTTTCCATCATATTTTCAAAAGTATTCAAAAATTAATTTAAATTTTTCTTGAATTTTTTCGATGTTGTCTAAAAAGAGAAAATGATGTCATGATCTAAAAATAGCCTATGGAGTTAATTGTATCACAGATTATGGAATGGACCATCCTGACTTAACCCTTTACTCCATTATAACGCCTTTTGACGCCTTTGAGATATCATGTATTCAAATATATTATGGAAAATGGAGCATTTGCTCCAAAAGAGCAAATGCTCCATTTTCCATAATATTTTCAAAAGTATTCAAAACTAAACTTAATTTTTTCCCTGAATTTTTTCAATGTTCTCTAAAAATAGAAAATGATGTCATGATCTAAAAATAGCCTATGGGGGGAAATTGCATCACAGATTATGGAATGGGCCATCCTGACTTAACCCTTTACTCCAAAATGACGCCTTTGAAATATGTATTCATATATGCTCCATTTCCCATAATATTTTCGAAAGTATTCAAAACTTCATTTAAATTTTTCTTGAATTTTTTCAATGTTGTCTAAAAATAGAAAATCAATAATGATGTCATAATCTAAAAATAGCCTATGGAGTAAGGGGTTAGCTGAATCAAACATTATGGAAAATTGCATGAATCTACAATGGGTTATAGCACGCAAACTAGAAATTCAGCTGTTACAGTAAAACCTATCTGAAGCGGCCACTCAAAAATAGACAAAACAAAGGTCTTAAAGACAAATGGTAGCTTAATGAAGGTCTAAAGTATTGCAGATTACTCTCTTGGAGCATCAGGGTTCATACAGGGAAGTTTGAGTAAAATTCAAGGACTTTTCAAGGACTTCTCAAGACTATTTTCCAGTTTTCAAGGACTATAAGTTTAGGAAAAATACTGATCGGAGAGTTAAAATTCTTCTTCAAAAATGCTAGACTGAGATATGGAGAAATTAGTACTAGAAAATGAGTATGAAATTGTTATGTCTTTATTTGGTGCAGCATTTGCTGCACCAAATCAAGGCACAACAATTTTATACTGATTTAGATCTCTATCAACAGAGTAAAGTTCTACAGAAAATAGAAGAATTCAAGGACTTTTCAAGGCCTTTGAGTGATTTTCCAGTACTTTTCAAGGCAGACTTAATTTTCAAGGACTTTTCAAGAAAGCCCTCTAAATTCAAGTACTTTTCAAGCCTTTGCGAACCCTGAGCATTCTGCAATACTTTAGACATGCATTAAGCAATAATCAGTCTTAAAAACCAATTCCTGGTCTTTATTTGAGTGGCCGCTTAAGACAGGCTTTACTGTATTTTTTTCTTCAAGGACTAGTAAAATAAACTTACATCACAGGAAGATAGGTTCCACAAGACTCCGGTCACATGATCTTTCACGTCCTCATCTTGTGTTTTACGTAAGAGACGAATTAAGGACGGAATGCCACCCGCATTTCTTATCGCCCTCTGAAAAGTCAACAAACAAAATTACATACCAGCTCATCACGTACACAAAACTTTTACATAGTCGCCTTAGATCAAGAGCATTTTCTGACACTTCAACCAAAACATATGAGCCATGACTTGAGATTTCCAATAATCTGGTATGTGCGACCAGCAAAGGTTAGACCAGCCTGCGCATACGCACGGTCTGATCAGAGCCTTTGCTGGTCCCTTGATATTCTATGAATACTAAGCTACTGACTGAACATAATTTGGAGTTTCTAAGCTTAACAGATGGTTGCATGACTCATGTGAGTCTACACTTGTCAAAATGCCACACTGTTGGAAATCTCATGTCGCGGCTCAATTATCTTGTTGGTACTCAAAAGGACCGTCTCATTGAGACGGTTTTTTGAGAACCTACAACACATTTCAAAACTGATAGATAAGGAGAAAATCACAATTAGTCTTTGCTAGGTACTCTATGAATGGCCAAAGTCCCATTGATTCTTCATACAGACAGCGAAGTCTTTGATCAGACAGAGTGGGTGTGCAGGCTGATCTGAGTCTTCATGGGGAGGACATGCTAAGCTGTACATGTTGCAGTGCCCCGGCTCAAAATTTTGAACCACCTCCTAAAAAACTGTTTTCACTGAATGGGAACAACAAAGGTACACACAAGCCTGTGAGAATGTGCAGTCTGATCAGTGCCTTTATTGCTCACTAGATGGAATGCATGGGTGAAAGTTCAAACTTTTCCAAATCCTGAACTTTTGAAAATCAAATCTTAAAACTTGCAGTATGCCTATAAATATCAACAATTACAAGTGTCTTAAGATAAACTAAAATTAAATCAAAGAAACCATACAAGTCTCCCTAATCCAGCATTTTGAGGCTGACTTTCTCTGGAAAGTCAGCCTCAAAATCCTGATTTCAGGAATAATCCTGTAAGCTTTTACCCATTTGGAATGTACGTTAGCCATTCATGCCACATTCTAACTTCACAAAGATTCTAGCTGGTCTCTGTGACTGAGCAGTTGGACATGAGCACTACTTGGTGACCAACCCCTAAGACATGTTTTGTTGTTACATGGTTTTCTGTATTTGCCCTGATAAGCACACATGCTACATTTAGAGGTTGCACATACAAAGTAAACTTCTAATTAACAGTCAACCCAATCATGCAATTTCATTATTAAAATTTCATTGTAGATACCGGTAAACAGGTACTATGGCAAACAGTGAAGACCCAGAAGAAATCATTGAAATGCCGCACAATGCTGCATTTCATCAGAGTCTACACTGTTTGCTAGGTCAAAAATGAAATACAATTTTATTTGGAATTAATAACCTTAGACCCCTAAATATGTCCAAGTTTAATGTATTAAACCAGAAGGAAGAATCTATTAGTGCATAAAGGGTTGATACACTTAAATGTGTTTATTTGGTCAAATACTGTATTTGCAGGCCTCCAGATAAGAGTGCTTACTGGAAAATCATTTTTTTTTATTTCTCAACCAAAACATATGTTGTGGGTACTCTAAAGAACCGTATCAATAAGACGGTTCTTTTGAGCACCCTAAACACATGTTTATATTGATGGGTAAGGAAATAAATACAACTTTAGGTGCAAAAACTATCCTTATCTGGACCTATGATTTGGATTTATTACTCACTTTATTTTCATCATTCATTTTTCCGTATGAAAGATTTTTTAAAGCACCACAAGCGTTTTTATGCACTTCGGGGTAATCACTATTTAATAAGTCCACGAGTAGAGGTATTCCGTCCAAGCCTCGTATTTTCAGTTTGGCGTCATCGTCCATGTAACTTAAATGTGTGAGATAGGCGGCGGCATTGCCTTTAATTGCCTCGCTCGGATGACTGAGATAGTCGATAACCTCTTGGAGGTCGGGAGCTCTCCACCTCATTGCTGAAATAAAAAAATAAAATCATTTTTTTTGGCTTGGTTTGTTGCTTTATGTCCCAGTCAACAGCTATGGTCATGTCGGGACAGACAGTTCACCTAACCACACCTTTTTCCTGGGCAAGCTTGACTAAAGGGTTAACCGGCACTTCGTGCACATACTTTCGCTTGTAACTGACAACAACCCTTCTTGAAACAGCGGAAGGGAGGAGAATGACTGTAGAAATTATTTCATGAAAGTGTTGAAACCGGGCCAATTGAACTCGCGACCCCTGGATCTGCAGTCAGACACGTTACAGAATGTGATACGCGGCCCGGTAAAAAAAAAAAAAAAAAATCACTGGTAATCTCGGGATCACTGTTTGACATAACCCAGAAAAAATCCATCTCCTGGAATCACTGTCAGGCCTTAAGTTAAGAGTGCGCAACAGAATTATTTCTCAACCAAAAATATGTTGTTAACATATGTATAGAGGCAAACAGTGTAGACCCAGATCAGACTGCTGCAGTCTGATCGGACCCAGATCAGACTGCTACTGCAGTCTGATCTGTATCTACACTGTTTGTCAAAGAGGCTTCAAATAGATGACAAAACATATACAATTTTTTTGTGATATGCACTTTAAGGGTTAATAAATGTGAGTTCAGTAAATATAGGGTCAGGATTTTCATGAAATGCATGCAGGTTTGCGCGGCTCAAAAAACTATTAAGACGTTTTACCAATTATAAAAAGAACCTGATATCCCCTATTGAGCAGATGGTATAGCCGAACCACGCCCAGATATGAATATTAAAGTTGCCGCCTTTAAAGTGACCCAAAAGCTTTATAATACATCCCCTATTGAGCAGATGAAATAGCTGAACCAAGCCCCGATATGAATATTAAAGTTGCCGCCTTCACAGTGACCCAAAAGCTTTATAATACATACATCTGTCTCCGGAAGGATCCTCAGCATAATAATCTGGGGGAGCAGATGGCATCTTGCCGTCATCCATGTACGACCTTGGTCCATCTTCTCCGTAACCTTGACGACTGTCCTCCTCGTAGGGTGGCTGGCCATTATCCATGTGGTCGTAGTTTACCGGTCTCCCACTAGGGTAGCCATCAGGACCTGTATATTAAGAGATACAGATACTGAGGAGTTGCATGATAGATGTAATAGTAATAGTTCAAGGTTCATACAGGCAAGTTTGTGTAAATTTCAAGGACTTTTCAAGGACTTCTAAAAGACTTTCCTACTGTTTTCAAGGACTGAAAACTTATGAAAAATACTGATTTACACATTAAAATACTACTTAGGAAATGTTGGACTGCATTACTTAAAATATTAGTCTTAGAAAATATTTATAAAATTGTGGTGACTTTATTTTGTGCAGCATATGCTGCACCAAATAAAGACACCACGATTTTAAACTGATTTAGGTCTCCAAAGACAGTGTTGAATACTCCTGTAAATGGTAAAATTCAAGGACTTTTCAAGGCCTTTGATTGTTTTCCAGTACTTTTGAAGGCAAATTAATGTTTCAAGGACTTTTCAAGACAGTCATGTATATTCAAGTACTTTTCAACCTGTAGTTGATTTAGCAGTTAACCAGTACTTTGTGTGCATACTTTCATGGGTGAAAGTTCAAAATTTCCAAAATCCTGAACTTTAGAAATTCAAATTTTTAAACTGGCAGGATTCCTACAAAAATGAATAATTTCATGTTTAAATGATGTTTATATGTGTTTAGATAGGCTAAAAATTAATCAGAGAGGCTAAAAATTAATCAGAGAAGCTACTATAAACTCCCTAATTCAGCATTTTGAGGCCGACTTTCTATGGAAAGTCAGCCTAAAAATCCTGAATTCAGGATTAATCCTGAAAACTTTCACCCGTGCATACTTTTGTTTGTAACTGACAACAACCCTTCTTGAATCAGCCAAAGGAAAATGACTGTCTAAGTATTTCATTATCAATCTCCACAAAAGTATTGGACCGGGACGGGATCAAACTCATAAGCCCTGGATCTGCAGTCAGACTCTCTACCTACTGCGCTACAGGGCCCAGTACAAGATATGTGAAACATAAATAACCCTGGAGCACATGCAACATGCCAGTTGATGTTTTAAATTTTCTAACCATATCAAAAGCAGGTCAAAGGTCAAGTTCATATATTTTTGCATATTTGAAAAGCTATTTCCACAAGGTATACAAATAAGAAATATCAAAACTCTAGGTCTACTTGTCCAAAAGTTACAATTTATTGCCAACACAGGATTCATACAGGCAAGTTTGTGTCAAATTCAAGTTCTTTTCAAGGACTTCATAAAGATTCTCATTCTGTTTTCAAGGACTACAACTTCATGAAAAATACTAATTTACACTATAGTGAAGAAAAATTTGAGTTGTACTGATTTTCTATTCCAATTCCTAATTTAAACTATAAAATTTGTCTTCTGAAAATCTAGATTGAGACAATGAACCATTAAGCATTAGAAAATTAGTATAAATTGTTGTGCTTTTATATGGTGCAGCATATGCTGCACAAAATAAATGCACACCAATTTTATACTGATATAGGTCTCCATTAACAGTGTTGTCATACCGAAAATGGTAAAATTCAAGGACTTTTTAAGGCATTGCAGTGATTCTCCAGTACTTTTCAAGCCAGATTTAGTTTTCAAGGACTTTTCAAGAAAGCTCTCTATATTCAAGTACTTTTCAAGCCTGTGTGAACCCTGCAACATTAAAGTTTAATGCACAAACACACACATAACAAGTAGCCCATTGGGCAACGATCACTCTCCTGAGAGCCAGCATAATGTTTGGAGACACCATAATTTACGATGCTCAGAGTCAGGTAACTCTGAACTTGAAACAGTGAACAGAAATTAATTCAATAACATAGGATATGATGCCAGTTCTAGTTATCTGCAAGTCTTAAAAAGACCTGAATAAAAATTGCAGAGAAAACCTGGTGAATGTATAGTTTCAGATGCTCAAGGGCAGCTAACTCCGTAGTCAGTGATGGGATCTGCCCGAAATTCAAAATCATCCATACCTTTATGTATGTCCTGGCTACCTACAAGAATGAAGAAAATCAAATGAAAAATGAAGGCTCTAGAGTGTTCATAACATTATACAGCTATATTTTAGACGCTCAAGGGCAGCTAACTCTGTAGCTGGTGGTTGGGTGTGGCCGAAAACTCATTCAAACTTTTATGGGTGTCCTTGTTACCTGCAAGAATGAGGAAGATCCATTCAAAAATGAAGGTACTAGAGTGGTCACAACAAATCTCCAATTGTAAGTCAATGCAGATTTTTATGATGCTCAAGGGAAGTTAACCCCACAGTTTAAGGTTGGTTCTACTTTAAATTCAAACTCATCCAAGCTTTTATGGTTGTCCTTGTTACCTGCAAGAATGAAGAAGATCCAATCAAAAATGAAGGCGCTAGAGTGGTCACAACAATGCTACATTATCCAACAATTTTTAAGATGCTCAAGGGCAGCTAACTCCTTAATAGGTGATGGGATCTTGATGAAATTCAAACTCATCTAAGCTTTTATAGTTGTCCTTCTTATCTGCAAGAATGAATATGATCTATTCCAATTTGAAAGCACTAGAGTGGTCACAACATTTCTCCCATTATAAGTCTATGCAGATTTTTTAAGACGCTCAAGGGCAGTTAACCCAAAGTCCAAGATCTGATCTGGCCTAATTTCGAACCAATCCGAGATATTATTGGTTTACTTGTTGCCTACAAGAATGATGAAGATCCAATCAAAAATGAAGGAGCTAGAGTTGTCACAACATTATTCATTAATTTTCAAGATGCTCAAGGGGAGCTAACTCCAAAATAGGTGATGGGATCTTGACGAAATTCAAACTCATCTAAGCTTTAATAGTTGTCCTTATTGTATGCAAGAATGAAGATGATCCATTCAAAATTGAAAGCACTAGAGTGGTCACAACATTTCTCCCATTATATAAGTCTATATGGATTTTTTCAAACACTCTAGGGCAGGTAACTCATAAGTCCCTGGTCGGATCCTGCTGAATTTCGAACCCATGCGAGATATTTTGGGTTTACTTGTTGCCTGCAAGAATGAAGAAGATCCAATCAAAAATGAAGGAGCTAGAGTGGTCACTACATTATTCTTTAATTTTTAAGATGTTCAAGGGGAGCTAACTCCAAAATAGGTGATGGGAACTTGACCAAATTCAAACTCATCCAAGCTTTAATAGTTGTCCTTATTGTTTGCAAGAATGAAGAAGATCCATTCAAAATTGAAAGCACTAGAGGGGTCACAACATTTCTCCCATTATAAGTCTATGGGGATTTTTCAAAACGCTCAAGGGCAGGTAACTCATAAGTCCCTACTCAGATTCTGCTGAATTTTGAACCCGAGATATTATCCGTTTCCTTGTTGCCTACAAGAATGAAGAAGATCCAACCAAAAATGAAGGAGCTAGAGTGGTCACAATATTATTCATTAATATTTGTGACGCTCAAGGGCAGCTAACTCCTAAGTCAGTGATGGAATCTTGCCGAAATTCAAACTTATCCGAGCTTTTATGGTTGGTCTTGTTATCTGCAAGAATGAATAAGATTCATCCAAAAATGAAGGTACTCGAGTGGTCACAACATTTCTCCCATTATAAGTCTTGGGGATTTTTCCAGACACTCAAGGGCAGCTAACCCATAAGTCCCTGGTCCAATCTTGCCGAAATTCAAACCCATTGGAGATTTTCTGGTTGTCCTCGTTACCTGCAAGAATAAAGAAGAACAAATCAAAAATGAAGTAGCTAGAGTGGTAACAAGGTGTTCCCCATTTTGACCCTATAGGAGCTATCTGTTGCCATGGAAACCAAAGTTCTAATCGGATCTGGCCCAAAACTTAATGCAGCCAATCCCCACCCCAATGATGCTTCTGATGAAATTTGATTATGATTGGCCAGCTGGTCTCAGAGATATTCATGTTTGAAAGTGTGAACTGACGGACGCATGGACTCACGGACGCACAGACTCATGGACGCCGGCTCGAGTCCCATACTATAAGCTCACCCTGAGCCTTCGGATCTGGTGAGCTAAAAACAATATGCACTCAGATTCTAGGATTACAGGGGAATAAAACTGATGAGGTAACTATACCTACCCATTCTATCACTGCCCATAGGAGATGGTCCCCTGGGGTAGGGATCCTCATCCCGTAACTGCTGCAGCTGCTGAAGACTTCTCTGTTTTTGACGAAACGGATCATCAGCAAAAGGGTCATCCTGAACCTGCGGAAGACCCTCGTGCCGCCGATCAGGCTCTTGTCCCCGATACGGGTCATCTGCGTAATCGTCATAGCGGCCGTCATGCGGTTGACCTTGAAAACTGCCACTGTGTGGATCTTGAAAACTTTCATTGGGCCGCTGGTCATCGAGGTATCTATCATTTGGATGACCTCTGTAGCCATCATCATTATAGTCTCTGTACCTGCAATATTTACAAGCCACATTGGGGTTTAATTATAGAAAGAAGATTTATTTCTCCTTTTCCCCATATGCTATATTTAGAACATTGCATCATTGTCTATAAATAATTCAAATTTCAAATATTTTCCAAAAATTTTTTTTACATTTCCAATAGTTTTGAAAATGTTATGGAAAATGGAACACTTGCTCCTCAGGAGCAAATGTTCCATTTTTCATAATATTTAAAAAAAATCTTACATTTCAAAGGCTTCCAAAGGCGCTTGTGTGGAGTACAGGGTTTAAACACTTCTAACATTATAGAAATTTTTTTATGCCATATTAGAGACCAAACAGGATTATCTGATGTAATAGCCTACCCCTAAAAAATATTACCACAGCCCCTCTGAAATTGAAATGGCCATGTCTGATCCTTTAGTTGGCCTATAAAGGTCCACATCAGCTCTTTGAAGATGAAGAAATGACTAACATATATTTTGGATACTCAAACGAACCTCATATTTAGAAATTCTTCTGAGTAGATCTACTTACAACATGGTTTTGTTTGTTTGATTTTATTCTTTACGTCCCATCAACTATCTTTCAGTTAAACAGGGACGGGTCTTCCTGAGTTGAACCAGTACTAAGCTAGGATAAATGTGTCTAGCTCAAGGACCACAACGCAGTGACGCCGGTGAGACTCAAACCAGCGACCTCTCTGTCTCGAATCAACCACTCTATCACTGAGTCACTGCACTCACCTAACAACATGGTTTTGGTTGAAATAACTCAGAACATTACCCTATTATCTGACATTTTACATACCTTTCATCTTGAGGGGGCTGTCCCCTGAAACTGTCGTCTCCTGGTCCTCGATAACTGTCATTTAAGGGTTCACCATATTGGTTAATTGGTGATCCCATCTGGTGCTCCGGCATACCACCAGTGTAACTGTCGTTTAATGGTTGGCCATATCTGAAACAAACCAAGACCATCAAAACTTAGTGATATTAGTACAGGAAAACCTGTCTTAAGCTGCCATCAAAAAATAGACAAAACGAAGATCTTAATGACAAATGGTAGCTTAATGAAGGTTGAAAGTATTGCAGAATGCTCCCTTTGGAGCATTCTGCAATACCTTTGACCTGCATTAAGCGATAATTGGTCTTGAAACCCATTTTTAGTCTTTTTGAGAGTGGCCGTTTTAGACAGGTTTTACTGTAGTTTAATTTTGGCAGTTTCTTAATTCAAGGACCTTTGAAGTCATTTTCTATTTTGATAGTGTCTTCACTGGGAGCAATTAATTTTGTGTGTGTGTTTTTGCTTTTTTGCTCTAAAGTTTACACTAGAACACTGATACAACGCAGACTGATACAGTGCAGAATTTGTTATAACGCTGTTGTAACATGACCCTTTTTTACTGCAGATGTCTTTTGGCGTCCATTTTTTAATGCGGATCATTCATTGCTCCCTTTTTCCTCCCATAAATTGTTTGTAATATCAGTTTTAATGCATGTTTGACAATACCTATATTTAATAAGATGCCTATAGTTTTCTAATTGATAACAAGACCAAACTCTACTCTGGACCTGCGTCGCCGGTGCACATCTATGTGTAAACAGTCGAAATGCAAAGTTCAAATATACAGGAATGAAATCAGATTACATCCAAAATACACAATGTAATCTACAGTAGGTGACTTCACAATTTCTTAGTTAAACACTCAAAAATATAATATCAAATGTGCATAAATATAGGGTGTACATGTTCAATGTGTGAACAATCATAATACAAAGTTTGAATATAAAGGAGTGATAACTGCTTGAGTTACAGATTACTCAAACAAGAGACCCTCTAAGCATTTCTGATGGAACAAAATGTCTAAATTCAACAGCCCTTAAAATAAGAAAATGTTTATCAAATTTGCACAAAAAGGAAAGGCACATGTTCAATGTATGAACAATCATTATGCAATTTTTGAATATTAATGAATGAATTGGAGTTACAGATAACACAAACCAGAAACCATATAAGCATTTCTAACAAAAAAATGTCTAAGTTCAAGACCCCCCCCCCCCACCCAAGAAAAAATGAAAAATATTTATAAAATGTGCATAAAATAGAAGGTGCACATCTTCAATGTGTGAACAATCATTATGCAAAGTTTGAATATAAAGTAATGAATACTGTTGGAGTTACAGATTACACAAACTAGGCACCCCCTAAGCATCTTGGAAGGAAAAAGTGTCTAAGTTCAACACCCCTCAAAAATGGAAAAATATTTATAAAATGTGCACAAAACGGTAGGTGCACATCTTCAATGTGAGAACAATCATTATGCAAAGTTTGAATATAAAGTAATGAATACTGTTGGAGTTACAGATTACACAAACTAGGCACCCCCTAAGCATTACCCATGGAAAAAATGTCTTAGTTCAACACCCATCAAAAAAGTGAAAAAAATTATTAAACATGCACAAAAAAGAAAGTGCACATCTTCAATGTGTGAACAATCATTATGCAACGTTTGAATATAAAGGAATGAATACTGTTGGAGTTTCAGATTACACAAACTAGGCACCCCCTAAGCATTTCTGATGGAAAAAATGTCTAAGTTCAACACCCATCACCAAAAATGAAAAAAAAATCATGAAATGTGCATAAAATAGGATGTGCACATCTTCAATGTGTGAACAATCATTATGCAAAGTTTAAATATAAAAGAATGCATACTGTTGGAGTTACAGACTATACAAACACCCCCTAAGCATTTCGGACGAAAAAAATGTCCAAGTTCAACACCCTTCAAAAATGAAAAAAAAAAGAAACATGCACAAAATAGAAGGTGCACATCCTCAATATGTGAACAATCATTAGGCAAAAAGGAATGAAAACTTTTGGAGTTACAGATTATACAAACTTGGTACCCCTAAAGTGTTGCGGACGGACAGACCGAGTGGACCCACTTCTAGACCTGCTTTCCCCAAAGCGACGCAGGTAAAAAAGTGCATCTTTATAAACATTGTTAGTTTGATATCACAGTAAAGTGTGAAAAATGGTTGACACAAATTACGTCCCCCATTTTTCTATCAGTGAAATGTACATAGAATGCATTGTAGGTCATGAAAAACAGCGCAGAAAACAATTTATTCTCTTTTTACAGTGTTACAACTATTACAAAATACATTCTTGTCCTTATTACTGCTCAAACTTACAATTATTTGGAAATCGTGCAGCTAACAGATTGTGCCTGATTTAAGGATTTTTCGGTTCCAAAATCCTGAAGTTAGGAACAATACTGAAACCTTTAGCCTATTGATGCTACATTAACGCATATAAGCCTAGCGTCTTTTTTGTGTGACATCAGCAAACAGTGCAAAACCATATCAACGCCACAAAACCCGGCGTCTGATCAGGGTCTCCACTGTTTGCTTAACCCCTTCACTGTCATCTATAAGTGCACGCAATATGCCAGGGGGAATACGGCTATTTTGATTTTATAATGGTGTTACATATAATTTCATACAAAATCATAACCACTGTAGGTATTTACACCATTTTTTTCCTGCTTGTTTGAGACATTTGGTACAATGTCTGAAATAATGATTTCTAGAGATAGCATGTCAAAAAAATATTTTTTCAACAGCTGAAAATACATGAATGTCTACTTTAGTTTACAACATCATTGTTTTGGAATGGTTGGAAAACAATGGTTCAAAAATGTGAGAATGACTGGAATTTCCTCCTTTACCATTGCTGATTCCTATTAATATCAATTGTCATCCATATACAAGCCATTTTAGACTTCCAAAATAACCTCTTCTTCAAAGAAACACAACAGACTAATGCCACGATCGCCTGCCATCTTTGAAAAAATGAAAAAAGTCAATAAGCAATGCTTATTAGATACCCCCCGCACAGTAAGAGTCAGTGAAAAAACTTGGCAAGTTATAGTTCGAACAAGAAGACCTTAGTTTTGATAAGAAGATTTCAGTAGAATCTGTGCAAACAAAAATTGTTCCATCAAAAGCTGTAGTAGGAGTTGATCGGCCCATGAAGGCACCATCTATGCATATACAAAAGCCTAATAAGGGAAAAATTGTCTAAGTTCTCACAGCTGTCATTTCGTCAAAAATTATTTTTTCTGAATAAAACTCCTTCATGCATATGTTCAATGTGTTTACATTGTATAGGCAAAGTATCAAATTGTTCCATCAAAAGCTGTGATAGGAGTTGATTGGCCCATGAAGGCACCATCTATGCATATACAAAAGCCTTATTAGGGAAAAATTGTCTAAGTTCTCACAGCTGTCATTTTGTAAAAAAATAATTTTTCTGAACCAAACTCCTTCATGCATATGTTCAATGTGTCTACATTGTATAGGCAAAGTATCAAATTGCTCCATAAAAAGCTGTGGTAGGAGTTGATCGGCCCATAAAGGCACCGTCTATGCATATACAAACACCTTATTAGGGAAAAATTGTCTAAGTTCTCACAGCTGTCATTTTGTCAAAAATTATTTTTTCTAAACCAAACTCCTTCATGCATATGTTCAATGTGTCTACATTGTATAGGAAAAGTATCAAATTGTTCCATCAAAAGCTGTGGTAGGAGTTGATCGGCCCGTGTATGGCCTATAATAGCATAAGCATAAAGCACTATATTAAAAGCCATTTAGAACTACAAAGGGAAATAACTCTAATAGAATTGGCCCCTAGCCCTTACTTTTTTGTCTAAAGTATTTGTCTTGCATATATGAACATGTTTGCAAGGTTTGATGAAAATCCGGCAATAAAATTGTCTAAGTTCTCACAGCTGTCATTTTGTCAAAAATTATTTTTTTCTAAACCAAACTCCTTCATGCATATGTTCAATGTGTCTACATTGTATAGGAAAAGTATCAAATTGTTCCATCAAAAGCTGTGGTAGGAGTTGATCGGCCCGTGTATGGCCTATAATAGCATAAGCATATAGCACTATATTAAAAGCCATTTAGAACTACAAAGGGAAATAACTCTAATAGAATTGGCCCCTAGCCCTTACTTTTTTGTCTAAAGTATTTGTCTTGCATATATGAACATGTTTGCAAGGTTTGATGAAAATCCAGCAATGACTCTTCGAGTTATTAAGGAAACAAAGCGTTACGGACAGACGGACAACGTGAAAACAGTATACCCCCTACAAACAAAGTTTGCGGGGGGTATAAAAAAACGAGTTCTTCATCAAAAGGGCCATTTTCCCTGTGAAAAGCAAGCTTTCGGCCGAGGAGTTATGATATAAATCTTGGAAAAGTTAACTCTTTCAAAAACGAGTTCTTCATCAAAAGGGCCATTTTCCCTGTGAAAAGCAAGCTTTCGGCCGAGGAGTTATGGTATTAATCTTGGAAAAGTTAACTCTTTCATTATTGAGCAGATAAGGATAATTGAGTTCTGTCCCTTGACTAGTATCATGCTAACAACACCCATATAAACAACAATGTGTTAACACGAGCCACGCTCGGGGTACTGGCATATAGGGAGCGGTATTCACCCGAGCACAGCTCGGGTTAAGGCAGTAAAGGGGTTAAAGAATGTTATATTAAAATTCGAATAACAATGAAAAGTACCACAAAACAATCCTTAAAACAGAAATGGACTCGTCCAATTGATAAGGATGGGAAAATGCATTCGGCATAAATGGGTTAATCTAAGGTAGATATGTATGGCTTACCCAGTACCAACAATTTAGGATTTTATGTGACTTGTCTGTGACTCATCTGTTTACCTGTCAACTGGCTGCCCACCACCATCATGGTATCTTTCATCTGGATGACCTTGACCTCTAAAGCTGTCCTCCTCACCACGGTAACTGTTGTCAGGGCCATCCATGTAATTGTCCTGAGGTAACGGTTCCCTGTCATGGTATTGACGTTCCTGAGGGTACCGATCATCCAACATCGGCGACTGTCTGTAGAAGCTGTCTTCAACCTGGGGAGCACCGCGGTATCGCTCATCTTCAAACGACTGGTTCCCTCCATAGCGTTCATCAGGAGGTCCTCTGAAAACGGGAAAAATCTATTTTAAAATATTTTCTTCCAGGATTTAATTTTTTATGGATTTAATTTTTTATGAATTTTGAAAAAAGAAATTTCATATTTTAAAAAGTGAAAATTCCGATTTTAGAAGTGTATTTGTTTAATGTCTGAAGAAGGAAGACATTTCCGAGACATGTTACAGTAAAAAGTTGTGTTGATTTTTATTTTATCCCACTTATATTTTGAAAGACAAAGAAATATTAGTTTTGGTTGGAAAAGAGTAATTAAATCTATGCATATTACAATATTTGTAAAGCTTGAGAATTTAAAGAGGTAAAGCAGATCTTTTTTTTCTTAATTAGAAAAAACTTCTATGATTCATTTAATATGAATCTGATTCAAATAAATCAGGAATTATATATCCATCAAATCGCATCAATCACTGAAATTACCACAGGTTAAGAACCTACATACAATAATCCAACTGCTGAACTTAAAAAGCAAGATATAGAAATAAAAATAAAACAGATCCTAAAAGTTGTATCAGTAAAAAAAGCTTTATGCTGCGTATAAAAAGTGAAACACCATATACACACAAATACAGGCACACATGTGTGAACACTACATACAATAAATGCCTGATAAATATGATAGCAAATCCTGCATTCAACATGTAATTCTACTATTTTTAATGGTTTCGTGTATAAGTTACATGGGTGAAAGTTCAAAATTTCCAAAATCCTGAACTTTCGAAACTCCAATCTTAAAACTTGCAATATGCTCACTAAATATTCACAATTTCAAGTTTAAATGGTCAATTGTCCTTAAGACAGACTGAAAATAAATCAGTGAAGCTAATATGATCTCCCTAATTCAGCATTTTGAGGCTGACTTTCTGTGGAAAGTCAGCCTCAAAATCCTGAATTCAGGAGTAATCCTGAAAACTTTCACCCATGAAGTTTAACTCTTTGCTTACTAGTCCCATCTGCTGGTAACTTTTACAAACAGCGTGAACCCAGATTAGGCCCGACATTTTGTCAGGCCTGATCAGCGTATGAGCAGCCTGCTCTCGGTATACACTGTTTGCTCCTACACTTACATTAGTCAATAATGTTAGCTAACATACGCAGCAGATGACATAATTTCAGATGCTATTTTGGTCAGCTCTTTAAGGGCTAAAAATAAGGTCTACATCCTGGTCTCTAAGAGTAATTCTACAGGTTGAGACAATTTTGGACATTGATTTTTATTGTAGTATAGAAAAATCACAATTTTGGCAGAAGCATTTGTCCACCGTTTGAACCTTTTCAAATTTTAACAAATTTTCACAGTGGCGAGAAGCAATGTATTTAAGATTTTTTCTTTCCAGAAATAATTTGACCATTAACTCTTCCGCTGCTAATCGCAACTAAATTCTTTTAAAATGTCTCTGTAGCAAACAGTGTGGAACCAGATCAGACTGCTCTTGGAGCAGTCTGATCTGAGTCCGCACTGTTTGGATGCATTGGGAAATGAGTCCTTGACGTAAACATTTACATGCAGTAGAGATTTTTTTTTCCGCAAATTTAAAGCGCTTACACTTATTATAGCAGTTAAAGTTATAATTCCTGCCACCCAAGTATTAATTTGCTGTGTTCTAAAAACCATCTATAAAGTCCAGAAATGGAATATTCAGATGACATTGTCCCTTTGATTGTTCTTTTAAAAACTAACAAATGTAATCTAAAATGATAAAATGAAGGACTTGTAACAAATTTATTTATTGTTATTTAATTCCCCAAATCTCTCCTTATTTGGACTTTGGAGTAATATAATTTAATTTGCCCATAAAACCCGGACTACCTTAAATTAAATACACAAATGCAGAACTTAACGCTTCAATAATTGCCCCATTACCAATCAAAATCAAAAATTTTATGAGCTTACACCAATCTATCAATATTTGGATATATTCAATAACACATGCCACATTCCAAAAATATAAACACACAATTCCAATAACAAGCAATACACAAACACATAGCTCCAGATAAAAATGAGAAAGTTCATATAGAAAAGCAGGCACCCAGATAAGAATGTTTGTTTTTGTTTGATTTGATTCTTTATGTCCCATCAACAATCTTTCAGTTATATAGGGACAGGTCTTCCTGGGTTTAACCAGTACTTAGCTAGGATTAATGTGTCTTGCTCAAGGACACAGCATAGTGACGCTGGTAAAGCTCGAACCTTGCCCCTCGGTCTCAAGTCAAGCACTCTACCACTGAGCCACTGTGCTCCCTAAGTCCCAAATAAAAATGTGTGATTAAAAATTAATTTTCTTATTTCTCAACCAAAACATATGTTGTGGGTGCTCAAAAGAACCGTCTCAATGAGACGGTGCTTTTGAGCACCCACAACAAATGTTTAAATTAATGATTCAGAAAGTATTTGCGATTTTATCAAATTGATGCAATTTAAGCGTAAAAAAATTCGAATTTATTTTCTTAATCCTCCAATTAAAGGTATGTTTTTTCGGTCGTCAAAAGAACCGTCTCAATGAGACAGTTCTTTTGAGCACCCACATCATACATTTTGGATGAGAAACAAGTAAATCAACTTAGACTGAATCCTTGGTAAAATAATTCCACAAACATGAACATGCGGCTAAATGTCTAGTTTTTTTCTTAACTTTCCTCAATTTTTTTTGTGTCTGCGTGCAGTGAAGGCTCTGGTAAGACAGTTGTTGTACAAGGTTGTCTCAGTCGTTAAGAGGTTAGAAAACAAATTCTAAATTCTATACTCATTTTTTTCCTTATTTGGAATTACATACACACCAAACATTCCAACTAACTATACTGTACTAGTTACTGTTTTGAGCTATAAATTCTTGGCCTGCCAGAGTTGCAGGCTGATAACATTTTGTAAACAGTTTGTACCCAGATCAGGCCCAACAAATGTTGGGCCTGATGTGGATCCAAACAGTTTGACACTATGATAGTATATTCCTGAAAGAATTTTTTGAAAAAGTTTATTTTGAAAAAGAATCAGCCGACGCCAAAAAGGCATGCAACAAGCTAACGAGCGAAAGCTTCAAATAGGCTTCTTTTCTTGTATATTAATACATGTATAATGTACAGGGTACAATAAAATTCCATCCTTGGTTATAAACTCAAAACATGCATCAAGACAAGACTGGGCTACACTATGGCGAAATGATACCTCTATCATAATCATAGACTGTTCAATACATAGATTTAGATATAAAAAAATAAAAATTGAGCGTAAAATTGTAAATATTTTCTTACCCATCAGTTTCAACCTATATTTTGGGGTGCTCAAAACAACTGTCTCAAAAAGACGGTTCTTTTGAGTACCCACAAAATATATTTTGGTTGAGAATAAGAAAATTACTTTTTTGTACGCACTCTTAAGGCCAAAAGAAAAATATGCCTCGTTTCCGGTTACATGTCCAAAATTTTTAAGGGTCGGTAGGTAGGCAATTTTTTTTTTTTTTAAAAACTTTTTTGCATGGAAAAAGTATGAAATTCTTAAAAACAGTCTAAAAATAGACTTTAATATCCCGAAAGGCTTCAAAAAAAGTTTGAGTAGGCCCCAAAATATTAGGGTCGGTAGGGTAACCGGAAACAAGACATTTTCTTTTTTTGGCCTAACTAAAGGCGCCTGTCAATAAAAATTAGTTTAGTTGTTATAACATCAAAATTATTATGTTGAATAACTCTAAATATTTCTTGTAATATTAGACTTTTTCCAAATTTTAATTTGATAAAAATAGAGAAAAAAAAATTTTGGATTCAGTTTAAGATTATGAAATAGTCTTCAACTCTGCCCTCACTAGTGGCAACTTTTCTCTCTCATCTCGCCTTTGAAAACAGTTTGGACCCAGATCAGGGCCGACAAACTGTTATGCCTGATCTGGGTCCAAACTGTTTGTCACTCCGGCAGTTTTCCTGATTTTTTAATTTTGGAAAAAGTTAACAGGCAAAAGAGTTATTAGATAAAAACAGAAAGATACAAAATTACCAAGCAAGCAAAAAAGAGTTTAATTACTGAACAAATTATATAGAGGTATTATTTCCTCTGATCACGAGCATGACTGGCTCAGACTCTACCTGTACATAAACCCAATGCAGCATTCTGTTAATTACTTCAAGAAAACTTAACAGATATTAGCATCAACTTCAAGGAAACTTTGTCCTAAATTTTTTTAGTAATGTCTTGAAGGAAACTATACAAATTCAAAGTATCTTATAAGTGAAATTAGCGTTAAAAAAGTATTTGTGTTTGTACTTGTCTTCAAGTTAACTTTGTCTTTAACCCTTTACTCCATTAGGCTATTTTTAGATAATGACATTATTTCCTTTTTTAGACAACTTCGAAAAAATTCAGGAAAAATTTAAGTTATTCTTTGAATACTTTTGAAAATATTATGGAAAATGGAGCATTTGCTCCAATAGAGCAAATGTTCCATTTCCCATAATATTTCCAAATACACAATATTTGCATTTGCAACTGAATAGTAAGACTCATCTGACATTGTGAGTGCATTTTTCTGTTCAACTGTTTCCAATTGCGGCTATATGACTTAAAAAATTTGTGAAAACTGTGGTCTTTGAACGAAAGTTTACACCCAAAATAAGTTTCATTCTATTCAATCTTGCAAGTAAATGGCACCATTGCAATATCATGGCTCAGGTATGTTGTACATGTTAACGTCTGGCTTTGAAATGTCATAGGAAACTTTAAAGAGAAATCAATGTCTTAACGTTACAATACATGAAAAGTCTTCATGTCCTCAACGACATTTTAGAAAATGTGATGTTTTAGTCTTCAGAATTCTTAGTTTCTTCTACGATGCTTTATAGAATTCTTTAAGTCTGCAGACACTTTATAAACTTTGTAATGTTTGCTGCCGAGGCCTTGAATGGTGCTTCAAGGGTTTAAGTTTTTAAACATTCTTACACCTCGTTGTCAAATACCATACCTCCAGTATTGATCTGCTATTAGTTTAACATGTTGAACCAGACAGTAATGTTCTTATGCTTGTGCTTGAGTAATACAGTCATATCTAGAGAATTTAACCATTTGAATGCTACTTCTAACCCATGTGGAATGAGTTCTTCAAACCTTTCATTGCCTTTTAAGTCCATTTTTTATCTACCGGTATATTGTTTTATCTTGAGTTAACAACATGTTAAGATGATTGATTCACCCCATGGCCAAAGCAGTTGACTGGCACTCAGCCTGCACACTGAGTGATAAGGAGAGAATAACTCAATATAGATTGGAGGATCAAACCCTGGGATCACTTGTTTGAATCTTTTCCTATAATTTGTAACAGTCATGTATTAAATCTGTAAATTAGTAATTCCTTCTATATTGAGATGTATTATAATGTGCTCCCTGGTCTATTGAAATTGTGCATAGCCTTATCATAAAGAACACAAGATTAGAAGCAACTGATCTCTTGTAAATAAAGATAGAAGATAAGCGAAGCTGAAATAAAGATATTTTGATGTTGTTTTATGTGTTTAATGTATCACATCCTTTCTCTCTCACAAAATACACATTAACTGTTTATTTTTTCTTTTCTTCTATCAAGCACCCCATTATTAAAAATAAATTAAGCAATTTCTTTTTATTCCTAATTTAACTCTAAAAAAATCAAAGACAAAGTTGTCTCTAAAACTGATCAGGTGTACGATGTGGTCAGATTGGTTAAATTTGCTGGAAATTTATCTTGTGCTTATTTATTTAAAAAAAAATCTGTGCGAGAATTAATTTCCTAATAACCGAGTTAGCAATTCAGAAATTAAATCAAAATGCAAACTGAACATTGTGCTTCAAATCAAACTCAGCAATCTCTGTGCATTGTATTCTTGGTCTACCATGTTATGCAGAAATGGTCAATAGTGATGATGTAATGGACAGCAAAAAGCATAGGTGAAACAACATTTCTGATTTCTGATCAGGGTCTTCACTCCTCACAACAGGGTCATCTCAGGCTATTGGCATTTCCCACCAGCTTTGGAACAATACAGAAAAACCAGTGTTGATGTGATAGTCCATTATTTAGTATACATTGAATGGTCTAAAGTTAAAAAGGTCCATATTACATAGTACTTCTAACCTTTTGAGGTGTTTCTTGTCTTAAAACCCAGAAGAGATGCCATAATATGAGGCATCTCATGTGGGTCTACAATGTATATCATAGTATGGGTCTCAGTGTTCTGCCAAGACTGCGTATTTGCGCCATTTGACACATAAAATTTCCAAATGTCCCACTTAATTTGGGTTTAGTGGGACATTGTCAAGAAATTTTATTTGTTTCCTTATGTTTTCATCATTTGTCCTTTGTTTATAGGGCACTGTCACACAATACTTTGAGGACATGACATTGTTCCCTAATATAAAATTTCTTGGCAGAACACTGGCGGTCTCGACATGAAAAGAATTAAAAATGATTGGAAAAAACAACAACATTTCTTTAACCATAAACCATTACATCATGAAGCAAATTTGCAATTTGGCACACACAATTATTTATGCAAAGGCCTTGTGATGTGCCTAATCTATGACAGATTGCTGCACCCATAAAAAAGTATAAACCATTTCTGCATAACACTCTTCTTGAGGAGAAAAAATAAGTCTACCTAAATGGCTCAAAATGACTTGGTGAATCTGGACGTTGGTGCTGCATGGGGTTTTCAAATGAGTCATGGCCGCCATAATCTGACGGCGTATGAGGCTTGAAAGCAGGCTGGTTTCTATTATAGCTATCACCGTAATCATCGTAGTATTGATTGAACCTGGTTGGGGTTCCAGGGCCCCTCGGGGACCCGTTGACTTGTGGTGAACCGAGATCATCGTAGTTTCTTTGTATACTGGAATAGGGAGCGTAGTTGTCCGTGTGTTGCTCGTGTGGAAGGGAGGATCGACTGCCCAGGTTTTCTCGACTGTTCATCTTCATCTGAAATGAATTCAACTAATTTCTAGCGATAGTAAAGAATTTTTAAATGGAATGACCAATAGATCAGTACAACAAAATTTTTGGATTCCTATGTCAAATGATATAAGATTTTTGCTCGTGACACGATTTTCTAGATCTGAGGGCTGTTGATATCAAGTTTACCAGGCAAGGCTTTGAGAACGCTTGTTGACATCACGAGGCTTGCCGAGATGTTAGAAATAAGAAAATTTACTTAGGTCCATACTGTTTTTTTGTTTGTATTAAGACTATATCCCAGTCAACAAGTTTTCAGTCAAGTCGGAACAATTTAATTTGTTTGCAATGATGGTTACCAAAGTAAATCAGCAGATGTAGACAACATTAATTTTGTTGTGAATGAGGAGAAAAGCTTCGAAATATACTATAGCTAGCGATGGATCAGGAGCAGCCATGCGTTTACCAGTCTTGGTCTGTTACTGGAGTTACTGTGTAAAGGGGTGTTTAGACGGCATGATTTAGTCGTCCTGACTTAGTCGTACATTACAAATCAGCTCGTGTAAACACTGCTATTACAGAGTCATATATGATTTTAGAGTCAGGACGACATGTCATGGGGGATAGAACTGGTTCTATTTGCCATTACAAAATCATGGCGAATTAGCCAATCAGCTTTGAGGTCACTGGGGTTAATTGCTTTTGGAGCAAGATAAAAGATATAACCCTAAACATGCCAGTATTTTGTCCTGAAAATGGTGTCTGCTGCATATATTCAAGTGCACTTCAGAGGAGATCTTATCATGGAAGTAAACAATATAAACCCTGACCAGACTGCTTCCAGGGAACAGTCTGATCTGGGTCGATATTCTTCGCCATAAAGACTACCTAAGAACATAAGCAGATGAAATAGCAGATGACAAAAGTCGTGACTTGCCGGATTGAGTTTTAACACATGTACTTAGCTATAGCAATGCAACAAATGTAGAGTATGATGAGATAGCTCAAGGTGCCCAGCCAGTTTTCTTCCCTGTTGAAAGAAATCACACATGACATTGTAATGCCGTCTAAACAGAAAAATCATACATGACAAAATCATGTATAATTTTGTCAGGCTGACAAAATCATGCCGTCTAAACAGGCCTTAAGGAGACCTTTGAGGAATGAATGGAACCTGGTCCTCAATTCATGCCACTGTAAGGGTTATGTTCTCCGTAGGGGTCATGCCCCGGGCTGTGGACCAGCTGTGTACCTGTAACCTGTCTTGGTCTGTTACTGGAGTTACTGTGTAGGGAGACCTTCGAGGAATGAATGTATCCTGGTCCTCCATTCATGCCACTGTAAGGGTTATGTTCTCTGTAGGGGTCATGCAGGGGCTGTGGACCAGTCGTGTACCTACCTGTCTTGGTCTGTTACTGGAGTTACTGTGTAGTGAGACCTTTGAGGAATGAATGGAACATGACACTGTAAGGTTTATGTTCTCAGTAGGGGTCATGCCCCGGGCTGTGGATCAGTCGTGTACCTACCTGTCTTGGTCTGTTACTGGAGTTACTGTGTAGGGAGACTTTCGAGGAATGAATGGACCCTGGTCCTCCATTCATGCCACTGTAAGGGTTATGTTCTCCGTAGGGGTCGTGCCCCGGGCTGTGATAGGATTCTTCAGGCATGTAGTTCATATTATCTTCACTGAAAAACACAAATGAAATAACATTTTAACCTTTTGCATTCTGATGGATTATCCCATACATATTGATACAATAAGTATGGGACTGCCTATTGTACACGCGTAAAATTTTCTAAATTATGATATTTTTCTGTCCCTGAAGGTTGTTAATCTTAGCAAACAGTGAAGACCTAGATGAAATGCAGCCTTATGCTGCATTTCATCTAGGTCTTCACTGTTTGCCAAAGAACCTGTTTAGGGCAGGCCTCGAAATATCTTAAAATAGGCAATTGCACTGCATCACCAAAATTATTGGCATATATGTGGAAAAAATTAATGCTTGAAATATCAAAATTTTCACTTGCCCTGCAGCCTGCATGAGGCACTTGTAAATATGAGCGAATGAGTGCTATTTTCGAGGCCTGTAGGCTAGTTGCAAGCTAGAGCCCTCATTTAGAGGATATCTAAATAATATTTTTTCTTTTCGTTTGCTACATTTTAGAGGCAGAGTTTTGAGAAATGCGCTCTGTTATATTATTATGATGTGTCATGGCGGACAGGTCGATCTTCAAAGAATATGACAAGCGCAGAAAATAAAAAAATGGCCATTTTCTTGCGGGTCATTTCCAGAAGACCTGGATTTTTCTTCTTTTATGAGCTTTAAGTTTTGCTAAAACATGGATCCCATGTTAAGATTTCATGCCTAACCAATGCACTCATTCACTGGACATATAATCCCAGTTACCAAAGGAAGTGTACAACTTTAATAATAAATGAGTCACATCAAGAGAAGACCATTCTTGGGTCTCGTAAGTGCTTGTGTGTGAGTTTGTGTTTAATGTCCCACCAACAGCAAGGGTCATGGGACTTGGGGCATGTACTAAGCTTTTAGGCAAAATAGGGTAACCTGACACTACCTAAATTTACTGGTGAAACCTAGAAACCTACAATTGTTAGCATTTTAACATTAATTGGTATTTTAGTTTTTATGAGCAGTTGAAATTTCATGCTCAGTAGAGTCAAGTATGAAAAAAGTTTTATAACCTCGGGGCCAGCTAGCTCAGCTACAGAGACTAGCTAGACTAATATTAAAGAACTATAAATACATTAATCATCATACTATTGCAGAAGCAAACAACAGTTATTGTACCAATCTGAGTGTGCAGATGGGCATGCTGATCTTAAAATTGGTTGATCATATGACAATATGAGCCGTGACACGTGATTTCCAACAATGTGGCATTTTGACAAGTGTAGACTCACATGAGCCTGTGTGGCCTCTTTTTAAGCTTAAAAACTCCAAATTGTGTTCGGTCAGTAGCTTAACACTCATGGGATATTCAAGCGACTAGCAAAGGCTCTGATCAGACTGCGCGTATGCACAGGCTGGTCTGAGGCTTTGCTGGTCGCACATACCACATTGTTGGAAATCTCATGTCGCGGCTCATATGTTCCTCGGGTCAAATCGGCTTGAATATAAACCAAAACCACTGCACTGATTCACCAATCAAACGAGGTGAATCAGAGTTTATCCTTGAATCACCATTCTTACATACATATTTAGATGAAAAGAAAAGTACTTAAAAATTACAACTACAATACATTCAAAACTGTGAAACTGGGTTCAAGATTACCAATGCCAACCCTGTCATGATGAATACGCTGTCCTGCATGCATGCTAATTGGCTAAGGATTCAGGCATCTAGATATTCAACCCATTAATGCCGAATGTATTTTCCCATCCTTATCAATCGGACGAGTCCATTTTCAATTTTAGAGCTGTTAGGTGGTATTTTTAATTTCTATTCAAAACTTCTGATTGCAAACAGTGGAGAGCCTGATCAGATGCCGCTTTTTGCGGCATCTGATCTGGTTTGCATGGTTTACCGATATCCCACAAAAAGGACGTTCAAAGGCTTATATGGGTTTAAAGAGTGTGTAATAAAAAAAATCATCAACCAAAACATATGTTGTGAGTGCTCAAAAGAAATAATTACATTTTTAATCAAAAGTTTTGTCTTTTGTTTCTAAAAAATGTATACTTAAACTACCCATTAAGTATTCAGTATGTATGCTTTCTAATAAAAGGCTAGAGAATCCTGTACTCGAAAAGTGCAGTCATCGCGTGTTGGTTGCAGACGACTGTAACCAACAAACGATGACTGCACTGTTCGAGTACAGTGGTTCTCTATGAAGGATACAGTGCAGGGCAAGTTTCAATAAAGTTAAAGGTCATACGATGAATTTTCATTGTAGATTGTTCGGATCTCTAATTACATTACTTTAGTATGACCTGACTAGCCCCGGGTTCTCACTAGGTATATTTTTGATGGGCGAACAACCCAAATAATTCAGGTGTCTAATTTCACCGCAATCATCAGCAACTGCCACAATCATCATGAAATTGAATCGAGGTCTATTCATCTGAACAGATATCACTGTGTTCCGGTGATAGGGCTCTTGCACTTTAAGGGTTTTGGTCTTTCCTTAGTCTGCTAGCGTGGGCTTTTGTCGTCTAATGATGACCGCTGCAAATAGTTTGAACCCAGATCAGGACTGACAGAACATCTGTCCTGATATGGAACCAACCCATTTGGCACAGCTAGATCAGATAGTGTTCATGGAAGATTTTTTGAAAGTCAATTTTAAAAAATTTAAAAAGTCAGACGATGACAACAAAAGCATGAGAAATTACCTGTTAAAAAACAATGGATCATTTTTTGTACCATAGTTGCATGTGAGTCATATTGAAACTATGCAGGTTTGTTTTATTAGCTCAGGTAATCTGATACATGCAGAAACAAAACAAATGATTTACCTTTACACTTTCACATAATTGGGCCACACCGAGACAAAACCAACAACACACTAAAAGACTCAGAACAGCCTAAAAATCTGGGCACTGACCCGCAGGCTACTTTCATACCAACAGTGAAGAGTTAACAGAATGGGGGGCGGATGTCCAGACTGATCTGATTTTTCACTGGGCACTCAGACCACTGTACCTTAAACTTTGTATGGCACCTTGCAATGTAACCATGTGATGTAGTTTTTGGCTCATAAGGGATGTGAGCTAAGAATCCTTTTCTTTGTCTCGTCATAGTAAGTTGGGGGGGGGGGGTGGGGGTCCATTGGCCAATAATAAAAGAAAATGTCACATTCCCATGATAATAGCTCCCTACCCCTCTGGCCACCACACCCACCATGAGTAGCCTCAACTTTCTGTTGTCCTTGATTCATTGTTCATTGTGGCTCTTATTGTCTATGAGGGTTTTGTATTACATGGGCCGTGACGCAACAAAACATGTCTTCGGGGTTTGCGACAAAGGGAGACTCAAACCAGTCCTAATCTACAGAGAGCAGCAAGAAAATTGAAATTTCACCTGTAGCAAGTTTAGATACGATTCTTTCCAAAGAAGAGTGAATAACAAAGGTGCTGATCAGACTGCGCGCATCCGCAGGCTGGTCTGCGCCTTTGTTGTTCTCAAACCCCCAAAGACAGCTTTTCTCGCGTCAAGGCCCACATAGTACTTTGTGTCCTTTCTAGTTTTTTCAATCATCTTGCTTAGTAAGAGAGATGGTTGCTTAACTACTGTTATCGTGTGGCTGCCTGTGCTCTCACACAGTGTGTCTCTTCCTCATGGTACCATGTGCTGGTCTGTGATTGTGGCATTTCCTTGTCATTCTCACTTGTTTTCAAAGTGTTGTTTTCTCCTGTAATGCTCAGAACAATAACCTAGACAGTAGGTGCAACAATAAATCAGGTAACAAGGAAGATTGACCTCAGATGGTTGGTATAATTATGTCTAATCATTTCAGTGATAACAGACATACAACAAACTTTATAACTATCACTGATAACATTCCTCCATTCCTGTGTTGGGAGACTACTTAAACCGGTTTGACACTAAAAAAGCAAGTGTAGGACAAGGAATAGGACCAGGAAACCCACCAAACAAAGGTCACAGACCAAGTTATGGCAGCCAGGAAAGTGCCACAATAATAGGCCACAGACCAAGCTATGGCAGCCAGGAAATACAAATATACCAGTATGCCAGCCAGGAAATTCCACAATCACAGACCAAGCTATGGCAGCCAGGAAATGGCACAATCTCAGAGCACAGACCAAGCTATGGCAGCCAGGAAATGCCACAAACACAGAGCACAGACCAAGCTATGGCAGCCAGGAAAGTGCCACAATCAGAGCACAGTCCAAGCTATGGCAGCCAGGAAAGTGCCACAAGCACAGACAAAGCTATGGCAGCCAGGAATGTACCACAATCACATAGCAAGCTATGGCAGCCAGGAAAGGCCACAATCTCAGAGCACAGACCAAGCTATGGCAGCCAGGAAATGCCACAAACACAGAGCACAGACCAAGCTATGGCAGCCAGGAAATGCCACAAACACAGAGCACAGACCAAGCTATGGCAGCCAGGAAAGTGCCACAATCAGAGCACAGTCCAAGCTATGGCAGCCAGGAAAGTGCCACAAGCACAGACAAAGCTATGGCAGCCAGGAATGTACCACAATCACAGACCAAGCTATGGCAGCCAAGAACATGCCATAATCACAGAGCACAGACCATCTATGCCAGCCAGGAAAATACCACAATCACAGGTTACAGACCAAGTTATGGCAGCAGGGAAAATATCACAATGACAGGCCACTTTAGACCAAGCTATGGCAGCCAGGAAAGTGCCACAATCACAAAACACAGTGCAAGCTATGGCAGCCAGGAAAGTGCCACAATCACAGGTCACAGACCAAGCTATGGCGCCCAGGAAATGCCACAATAATAGGTCACAGACCAAGCTTTGGCACCCAGGATTTGCCACAATCACAGACCAAGCTATGGCAGCCAGGAAATGCTAAAATCACAGAGCACAGACCAAGCTATGGCTGCCAGAAAATGCCACAATCACAGACAAAGCTATAGCAGCCAGGATATGTCACAATCACAGACCAAGCTATGGCAGCCAGGAAATGCCACAATCATAGGTCATAAACCAAGCTAAGGTAGCTGTGATTGTGAAATAAGATGGCACCAAGTGAATGAGACATTAGAACACAAATGAAAAGTTAAAAGGCAAACATAAGAATACTAACAGTTTAGCAATGTTACCATGGCCAGGGCGAAAAAAAGCAAAAGTAATGTCATACACAATGTTGCAATGCATGTCACTACTTAGTCCACTATTACTTTTTCGCTATATCTGCACCAAGACCTATCTTGAGGGTAGTACTAAATATTGTTTGTTTGTTTGGAAATACTGTAACTTTCAATAATTTTTCAGTCAGATCTGGACTTTATAATTTAGATTTAAAGCAGGGCCAGTTAAGCAAATATTTTCAGCATAAAATTGCGATTATTTTCTTATCTATCAGTTTAAATAGACTCAATGAGACGGTTCTTTTGAGTACCCACAACATATGTTTTGGTTGAGAAATAAGAAAAATAATTTTCCGTTACACACCCTTATTTGGGAGTTAAACTTACCCGAAGTTCATGTTTCCTCGGTTCTCCAGCTCTTGTCTGAAAATAGAAAGACAAAATACTTAATCCATTTATGCCGAATGTATTTTCCCATCCTTATCACTTGGACGAGTCCATTTCCAATTTTAGGGTTGTTGGGTGGTATTTTCCATTTTCATTCAAATTTTGAATGAAACTTTTTTGAGCAAACAGTTGAGAACCTTATCAGACGACACATTTTGCAGCGTCTGATCTCGTTTTGCACTGTATGCCGGTGTCCCACAAAAAAAGACGCTAGATTCAGATACATGCAACATGAGGTCCAGTCACGTTTATGATGTCAAGCCATGTCACTCCATATTAGAAAACTGTTTTGGTTGTTTGGTTTGCGGTCATAGGTCCCAGTCAACAGCTATAGTTATGTTGGGACGGTCTGTTGACCAAACCACACTTTTTTCCTGGGAAAGCTTGACTAAGCGGTCAACCAGTGCTTTGTGCACATACTTTTCGCTTGTAACTGGCAACCACTGAGATGAGAATAGAAATTATTTCATGATCAATCTCCACAAAAGTATGGTACAGAGCCGGGATCGAACTCGCCACCCATGGATCTTCAGTCGGAGAGCTGGTCTTAGAGTACAGTAATGTTGGTTTCCTTTCAATCACTTTGGAGTTTAATGTTGCTTCCAACAGTCAGATCCAATCACAGCCCTATATCAATCTGTTGGTAGGGACTAATAAGTATAGGATAGAAATTATCTCTACCAACTGCATGTGGCCTGGGTGGATCTGGGCTTAAACTTATGACCCCAATTGCAAACAATATCAATCTCACTGTCATGACTCCCAATGTTTTTCATCCAGCCTTCATTTGTTACCCCATCATCTCTAAATAAATGAAACCACTTGGAAAAACAAATCAAGCATATTTTCTCTGCAGATCATAATATGCTATAATGAAAAGCCATGAAAAAAATCTGAAAAAAATTATGCCAGCACTCATATCTAACACTAAATGAAATTCAAAGGTTTGGTGTACATCTGCTTTTTGCGTAAGAATGCGATAAAAAAGTAAAAACTTACAATATTCCACTAATTTTCCCAGCATTAACTCCAAGAATCCCTGCTTATTCTGAGAGTGATGAGCTAATTTGTTACATCTAAGTAATTACCCGCTTCCTTTAAACTCAGAGCCTGCAGATTCAGAAAACAAAATCCTAATATTCTGCTAACAGTGAAGATCGAGATGAGCTGGCTTCCAAAGAAGCCAGGTCATCCAGACCTACACTTTTTGCAATTTAATAAATGCTTCTGACAGCATTTTGAAACACAATCGGCAAACATAATCGGTTGAAAATCAAAATCATATGTAAAATTCAGCAGGAGTGAGAGCGATGCCTAATTTCATTACCAAATATACATTTCAATTAAATTTCAGCTTTTCATAATAAATTTTCAAACGTTTGTAATAGAAATACAATGCATTTACCTGGAATTTACCCTTGAAATTTAGAAATAATTTTCTCAAAATATACAAATACATGTATGTAAGGTATAGTTTCTGCATCCGCTAATTTTTCATTTCGATTCCCAGAGTACTCAGAACAGCTGACATAACAAATGCTATACTTTCATTTACATAATTAAAAGCTAGATCTAATCAGCAATTTCAGTTACTAATTATTTTTGACATTCTCATTATATAAGTCTTCCCCACCCTTGCCTTATTCATGCGCGGATCCAGACAGTCTTGCCAGGGGTCCAACTTTGACTGGGTTTTTTTTGTTTGTTTTTTAGTTGGCGAGGAGTGAGGATCCAAATACCACAATATGCGGGCCAACATTGGCCCGCCAGCCAAACACCATTTAAATAGCATTTCGCTGGCGTGCTGATGATGGCCCAACATTGAATGCTGGCTTGGTAGCCTTGTGCTTTTTCAGGGGTTCCGGACCAGTATTGCTTTGAAATCCTGTTTTTTTGGGTCCTTACCCCCTGTCCCCCTCACTCTCCCTCTGGATCCGCCCATGTTGTTTCATTTATTTCAGCCATGTTTCTATTACGTATGCTGTTTGCCACCCCATGGAAGGAAGCTCTGAATGTCAGACACACATTACACATAATAAATGCAAACAACAGATCAGATCAGCCTGTGTTTATGCCACGGATGACCAGTGAGCGCCTCGGCAAGCCTCGCATTTTATCTCTTTCCCCCAACTCTTTTAATAAATTCAATAAAACATGAGCACTCATGTAAGATCCTCTATTTAATAAGGAATTTTTTCACAATTTTAGGCCAAATTGTTTTCTTTATCTTGACCTAAGATTTCCTATATGTTTTCTTTGCCAATTTAAATTATATATAGGTAATTAGCAGTTTTGCTACTCTCCAATTGAACTCACTAAAAACAAGCTTGAGAAATTCATTTGCTATTAAGTTTTATGACAAAAAAAAAAATCATCTTCACTGACCAATAAATAACAAGGCCCCATCAGAATTTGTACATTTTACAAAACTGTCCGATGATCATGATCTATAGCTATCAGAAAAAAAAAACACAAGACCCTACAACATGCAATCTGAGCTGAGCCTCAATCAAACTTGCAAGTACAATATATAACATACCTTTGAACATGACCAGTCACATTTAATGACTGGTTTCAAGGGTACATTTACTGTAATTTAAATCACTTCAAGCAAAATGATTTCAAACAGTAGCTTTTCTAAGATTACCCAAATAAAATACACTTTAACTAGATGCCAATAAAAAGTTGATTTGGCTTAATTACATATCTGGCTACTTTGAAGTATCATGTATCTTACTAAGGCCAGAATTTTTATATTAGTTGATTTACAAACCCTCCTACTGTAGTTTTCCGGAAAGTAGAAAAATTTAATTTCTAAAAATGTTTTTTTATTTTATCGGCCTACTCTAAACATTATTTGTTTCGTTGAAAAAATATTTTTGAGGTTCTGTCTGTGTATTTTTGAGTTTTGAGAGTGATTGTCCTGTCCAGATTTTAGAAAATTTAAAATTTTAAAACAGACAGTTGGTTTGCCTTACCAGTTTTACTGTTGTTTTCTGGAGATATTAAAAAAAAAAAAAAAGTATCAGTAAAATGCATTTAAGCCCCCCCCCCCCCCCCCACCCCGGTAGCTTAGGCTGCTGTCCGTTCTAAGGCGGTGGTTCTGTTGTTGTTGGCTTTTTGTTCATTGTTACTCCCATTGTTTGTGGGAGTCTGTAATTGTTATATGTTTTGTTGTACGTTGCTTTGTGTCGGTTCTAGTATTGCAATCATCTTGATGGGGAAGAGAGAGCTGGTTGCTTTGCTTAATTTGTCTTCCTGGTGTCTCGTGATGGTTGAACAGCTCTTCCTCGCGATGCCAAAGGGTTGTCTGCGGTTTGTGATTGTGGTATTTCCTGATCATACTCACTTACTATTTTTGGGTGGCAGGAGCAGCATACATCTATCTATTGTAATGACTAACATTTTAAAATATCAAATTTCAAGATATTTTAAACACATTAGGAATCAAAGATGACCTTGACACAAAGTAGGTCAAGGTCAAACAAGGATCATCATTTGTACAAACTTAGAAGGTCATACATCCCAAGGTAATCAAACGTATGGTTCTGAAGAAGATACCATAATATGGTTCAGGTCATGCCCATGGTCATATGACCAGGAACATTTGAAAAAAAAATCCTTTTGTTCCCCCACCAAAAGGAGTATCCATATGAAATTTGAGGTCAATTCATGGGCCAATCCTGTACGAAAAGGTCCAGCCGGAATCCAGGTGAATTTAAACACATGGAATCTTAAAAAAATTACTGGTGGATTTTTTTCTCCCTCACATTAGATGGAATACAGGTGGAAAGCTATGTATAGTAACAAAATGAGGTGAAATATGCAAATTTTTCCATCTGGAATTTTTTTCCAGGTGGAAATTTTGCCCAAAAATCTAAATTCCACCTGAAATTTACCTCGAAAAATTCCACCTGGAAAAAAATAATCCAGCTGGAATATATACAAACCATTGGGTCACCCATCCAACTACTAACCATGATCTTGTTGCTTAACTTCAAAGATTTTCCATCAGCTTGATCCACTGCACCACACCATCAGTTATTAAAATGGTAGAGAAATAAGACTCATATTATTAGATTTTTTTTTCGTAAAATTATTACTAAATGCTATGCCAAATTACTAAGTGCCAAATTCACAGAGTGAATGATGTCAATTGTTTGGGTCAAATGTTTGAGTTTAGATATCATGTTTAGGTATCACAACTTACGTGCAATAAATTAAGTTAGATTGACACATTGATTTCAAGATAAGTCTTTGAAATAATCAAGAACACATTTAGGAACAGTTCAAGAACATATTTAATAATGTTCATGGACTGACTCCGAAATAACCAAGAACAAATGTAAGAACAGTTCAAGAACACATTATGTTCAAGAGAAGTTCTTGAAATAATCAAGGACAAATGTAAGAGCAGTTCAAGAACACATAATATTCAAGAAAAGTCTGAAAAAATCAAGAACAAATGTAAGAACAGTTCAAGAACATATTATGTTCAAGAAAAGAAAAATCTTTGAAGTAATCAAGAACATATGGAAGAACAGTTAAAGACCACATCATGTTCAAGAAGTCTTTGAAAGAGTCAAGAGCAAATTTAAGAACAGTTCAAGAAAATATTATGTTCATGAAAAGTCATTGAAAAATCAAGAACACATTTAAGAACAGTTCAAGAACACCAGAGTCAACACAGCATTCAAGAGTAGTCATTAAAATGTTCAATAACAGTTTATGGAAAATTCAAGACCATCAGGAATTCTTAAAAAGTTTTTGAATTGTTCCTTATTTATGTTCTTGAACAGTTTAAGTACAAATCTTATTGAACAGTTCAAGAATTCTTGCTAATTTCAAGAACTGTTCTTGAACTTCTCTCGAATTAAGAACTCTATTTCGCAAGGGGTCACGAAGTGAAAGTCATAAAATGCAAGGCCGAAAGAGAGTGGATTTGTGCAACAGGCTTGGGTTAATTTTGCCATTGCATCAATCTGGAGAAAACAAAGACAAAATATTCAGCATTCATTCATCAGATGTTTGTGATTAGTTATTTTTAATCATCTGCCATTGGTGCTTACTTGGACCAATCAAATTTAAATTCGTAATTATGTGTTGGCTATATTGATTAACTAGACAAGTATAAGGTTTCTTAAGTGTAGAGAAACATCCGTGATTTCTGACTGCTCTTTTGTTCCGAAATTGTCCAGCCCTCTAAGCCTAACAAGATGATTAGGGTGAAGGGGGGGGGGGGTATATGCCCTTTGGTCATCAGGATGGGGGGGGGGTCTAGGTCCAACTGATAAGTCAATATTTTGTAAGTCTTCAATTTATTTCAGAGCAGGTCTAAGTGTATTTCTTAGAAAGCCTAAAGCACTTTGGAAGCTTAATTAGAACTTGTGATTTCCATTAGGGCCCATCTTGATCTGCACATATATAAGCAGACAGTATAGCATATAATATGCAGCAGATGACTCAAGCAGACAACTTTTTCAGATGCAATTCTTGCTGTTACTCTTAAGGGATTTCTAAGTTCCTGCAGATAAAATATCTTGGTAACTAATGTCCCCATGTACAGATCAGATTTCAAAATTTGTTTTAAAAAAAGTTCTTAGTTTGAACTGAGAAAAATTCTGTTTCAGTGTAACTGCTAAGGAAAAAAATCCAGCAGAGAAAAAATTTTGGTTGAAAGAAATTTTGTAAGTCCTAAAATTCCTTGTCCTTATGAGTTTCCAGGTGGATTTTTAACTACTATTAGGAAACATTCCAGGTGGATAAATCCTGAGAAAGAAATTCCATGTGCTTGAAAGTTTCCAGCTGGAATCAGAAAAATCCACATGGAATCTTTCGGTAATCCCACCTGGATTTTTGCAAGTATTCCATCTCCTTGTCAATTCCAGCTGGAAAATTGAAATTCCATGTCAGTTTCGCCTGTAATCCACCTGTAATTCGGGTGGATTTTGGTTAGAATTTTCGTACAGGATGGTTTCAGAGATGTTTGAAAATATTGACAAAACTGCGTCATTTCATCTGGGTCTTCACTGTTTGTTAAGTTCCCATTTACAGGATTCCAGGATACATGTACAAAGGATACATTGCCGTATCATAATCTGATATTCCAATATAACTGGATTTGTTGTTAATCCATTCTTTAGACCAGTTAGTCAAAGGATGAGAGCAGATTGTGTGACAAAAAGTGATACCTAAAATTATTGTGTACCACTTTCTTTCCAGCGATTTCCTCATTTCACTTTCATGACCAGGGTTGGCACCATATTACCCGCCCGGGTAAACCCACCCCATAAAACCCGGGTTTACCCGGGTTGGGCAATAAGGTCATATTACCCACTTTGGGCAATATGCGGGTTTTATGAATATTTGGTCTTATACATTCTCGGTTTTCAGTCTTAAGATATATATAAAAGTGTAGAAATGACTCTGGTCTTATACATTCTCGGTTTTCAGTCTTAAGATATATATAAAAGTGTAGAAATCATCGACTCATATATAGCCATATTTTAATCAGTTTTAATGGTAATAGTGAGATAGTCATTAGAATATGAGTTTTAAATATATATTACATGTATTTTCAAGAATACAGACAAGTCAGTTTTCAACTATATCTGATTTTTATTATCTAGTCTATTATCATGATTATGCCAGTCTACCAATGTCATCTTTCCCTTGAAAAATATCTTGGGCTTCAATAATATAAACAAATCCACTCTGGGTCTTATTGCTTGATCATACAGTATTGGCAGTAAATAAAATTTTAAAGTTTGTGGTGATGAGCTGTTTTATGCTTAACTGACTTTATGTATATATGTATGTATAATTCTATCCCAGAGTGTGAATAAGTTCCCATTTCCCATATGACTGCATTAAAATATATTCACACTTTTGTTACTATAGTGATTCCAGAACTTAAGTGACTCCCGTTTTTTGCTAATTATTCTTTAATGGTGATTCTAATTGAAAAATAAATTAGAGAAATTAATTTAGATATAGACCGCGTAATTGAATTAATTTTTTCCACATAAATGTGAGTTTTTGTATAGGCTGGGATTAGATGGAATTTTTGTGCGTTTTTGCCGCTTCTCTTTGAATTAGTCCCCAAGTGAGCCTAACGATATAAATAAAACATGGCTTATACGGGTCAGTGGAGGTAATGCGTCAGTCCTACAGATAAAAGTGCGTAACAGAAAATTATTTTTCCTATTTCTCAACCAAAAAATATTTGGTGTGAACTCAAAACAACCGCCTCGATGATACGGTTCTTTTGAGCACCCAAAACACGTGTTTTAACTGATAAAGACAGTCGCAGCTTCACGCTAAAATTGCTTAACTGGACCAATTTTCGCGCATTAGGCTATGATTCACTGCTTATACTGACTTACATTTAAAACCGATGCATTGAAATGGCCTGTGTTAAAAAGCGATTCAAGTAATAGTATTGTCTAAACCTTAAATGCTGGGTTGTTGTTGTCCTCTGCTGAATTTTCTTTCGAGATAATTATTTTCTCAAAATATGTCTTTCAGGAATACAAGTAGGTTTTCAAACAGTATGGATCCAGATAATGCCCAACATTTTAGCCTGAACTTAGCTACGGCTGTTGACAAAGTTTATCAGCGAAATATCTTACGCAGGCAAATATTTGATGCTCTTGAAATTTAATGTATATCCCAAATTCGCTTTTTCTCGTCATAAACTCTTTTCTAACTAGTGTCGTCTGCTGATAACCTTTGCAAACAATTTAGACCCAGATCAGACCCGACGGGCATGATCTGGATCCAAACTGCTTGACACTCTACTGATATTACCGATTTTTTTTAGAAAAAACAACAAGAACAAAATAACTGATTTTGAAAAAATATCAGCAGACGACAAAACCATTGCAAATTACCTCGTAGGCAAAAAGAGTCGATGAATTGAAATGGAAGGTGCTACATGTACATGCAGGTTTCATGCTTAAGCCTTATATTTGCCTGCTTTCAATACGGCACGGTCTAGGACCCATATAGACTTTTACAATTGCGTGTGTGCGTGCGTGTGTGTGTCAAAGTGATGACGAGTGAGGTTTGCGGAATAGATTTTCGTTGAATCAGCGGATTTGAATATTCCTGTAAGCTAGTATATATCATCATAGCAATGCAAATATACCACGTGTATCTATATAGTACTGCAAATATCAAGGCGCTGAGAGGGAGTTTAGGTGCCCTCTCTGTTAACAAGTTGAGTGATATACCAAAGTTACAGCCAATATCTGCGGTTTATGAAAACCAATGATGTCGCATTTGGCCCTGTGTACTTTTCGAGTTATCTGCCCTTGAAATACCCCACCCACTTTTTAAGCCTGAGAAGCGATAATTATGCTAAAAGGAATAATAATTGAAATTAATAAACCGGATCCACATTTTTTACATATTTTCTTGTTGCAGATACTTGTAAGTATATAATAGGCAAATTTGATTACAAAATAATGTCTATAATTATATTTCCTGACATTTAAAGTACAAAATATAGGTTTAAAAAACTGTCAGAAAAAAATGCTCTTTCAATTTTAACCAGACTTTCTATTAATTCGGTCCAAAGTTTCAAATTCACATTTCCATATCGAGACGAACACCTTTGCTACGTAAAAATTACAACCGTTACCTATGATAGCAAGTTTAAATGTCCCAAAAGGGCACGGGGAACATGAAAGTACCCCACCCACTTTTTAAGCTGTAGAAGCGATTATTGTGCTGACATGAAAACCAATTGTGATTGTTAAAACAAATTCGCATTTTTTGCATATTTTCTTGTAACAAATACCTTTAGATGTGTAATAGGCGAATTTCACCACAACATTAGGTCTATAACTATATCAGCGGACATTCAAAGTACAACATTTAAATTATGTTTAAAAAAGTCAGAAGAAATGGTAGTCCAATTTAAAAGATACTCTCCTTTAATTCGGTCCAAAGTTTCAAAGTCACATTTTTGTAGTGAGACCACAATCTGTGCTATATAAAATCATAGCCGTTACCTATGATAGCAAGTTCAAATGCCCCAAAAGGGCATGGAGAACATGGATGTACCCCACCCACTTATTTGTGCATACCATAATGAAATTCTACTTTCTAACTCTTTCGGACTAGCGGAAGGAATTTTCTAACACCTATGTACATGTACATGTGAATATCTAATTGGATTACTATTTTGTTTTTAAAAATAAATTTATTTGACCTTGACGCCAAGGTCATTCTCGACAAAGGTATTTAAACTCTTGTATCTTGTAATATTGCGTCCTGGTTCTCTCTGTTGTTGTGAACGACAAAAGGTGGTTGTGTCTTTGAAAGCTTAGTTTAACCCCCTGATTACAGACTTATCATATCTAATGATTTATATCAATGTTTGAATTCGTTTCTTTGGTGCATTGCAAAACGTAGGCGTACCTCACCCACCTTTTGTCGCCTGTATTGTTCACTTATTCGAACCTTTTGGAGAGTTGGAAGGTCTTTACGATTGAACAAGTGACGTTATCAAATAGATACAAACTCTGAAATGTTCTGTTTGGATGTTAACTAAACATCTTCTGACGTAAATGCAGGCATATTCTTGGGTCAATTGTCTGTTTATTCAGTCATATTGTTTTCCAAAAATAGTAGGCGAGTATGATCAGGAAATACCACAATCACAAACTGCAGACAAACCCCTGGCTTCGCAAGGAAGAGCCACACAACAATCACGAGACATCAGGAAGAAACACTAAGCAAAGCAACCAGCTCTCTCTTCCCCATCTAGATGATTGCAATACTAGAATGGACATAAAGTAACGTACAACAAAGCATAGAACAATTACAAAAACTGGGTCAATGTGAGCAGACAAGATCTTTGACATCACTTGTTTCATTGGCTCAAAGTGAGCTGTTGTGGTCTTGATTGCCCGTTGTCCGTCGTCAACAATTGCTTCAAAAGACATGTCCTCCTGCATTATTGGGTGGATTTTGACCAAACTGACAGGAATGATCCTTATATGGCCTTCAACAATTAATTGTTTAAATGGTTGTAGTCCATTGTATATATGTATCTAGCTCAAATGGGCTAAAATAGATTTTCAAGCTGAAAACTTTCAAAATACACAAGGCATCGAGCCTTGATGTTTAATATGAAGCATTATCTAGTAAACCTCTACCAAGTCTGTTTAAATTATGGCACTGGGGCAAAATGTGGCCCCGTCCTGCGGTTACAATTTTTACATTGGCTAATTATTGGGAAAACATAAAAACAATCTTCTTGTCTGAAACCACAAGGCCTAGGTCCTTGGCATTTTTCTGTCTGTTCATCTGCATCGATATATCTGCCCGGAATTGTTATCCATTAGACATTGATCTGATTTGATTCATTTTGGTTTAAAAGTTAATATCCACTGAGGTTTATCAATCTTTTACATTCCTGAACATTGCATATAAATGTTTAAAAGCAAAGTCTTATTAAAACTACAGAATTATCGAAGATTGACTGCTGTAATGTGTAAAGGGGCATTAAGTGTTGGTATGGTATCACGTCATCAGAGTAGCCATGCAGTAATAGCAACTTATTCAAACAAAGCAGGGCCTCTCCATAAATAGTAGTAAGCTAGTAACTGTGGTCAAGAAAATATGAAATAAAGGTTGAAGCGTTTCCAAAGTTCCTTAGTATATTTTGGACTATGAGAAGCATAAGAAGAATACCTTACATCATGCTAACACGTCCATGTAATCTATATCCCATCACACCCTACTTTAATAGTTAAACGGGGGTTGAAAGGCGTTGACAATAATTTTCTTATTTTGCTCTAAAACATACATTTTGTGGGTTAGAGGCGACTCAATGAGGCGCACCCACAGTCTATATTTTGAGAAAAAGTAAGAATGCCTTAATTTTTCATCTAAAATGATCAATTATCATAGCCGTAAAATAATAGTTTGATGGTACTATCACCCTCGGAGGAGCTGCGTCGTAAATCAAGCAAGAAAATCCATCCAGCAAAGTTTCTGCAGTAACTGTGAAAATAAGGTAAAATTCCCCAAAACCAAGTCAGAGTCTTATCATGTCCAGGTGTTGCAGACATGCAAATTTCATTAAAATCTGTTAACATATTCGCCCATGCGATAATGTACATTTAACTACCTTTGGTCTAAATTAAGCAGGGTTTTTTCTGCATCGACTTTGAAATTAAAGTCACGATTTCTATAATACAATCCACTATTTACCTGCTCTCACAACTTTAGTAAACTTTGAAACATCGGCAGACTCGCAAATTCGATAATTTTTGCCTTAACTTAGCAGTTTTTTCTAATGTAACCTTGAAAATAAGCCGGGCCATGATCCCAAAAACTTTATCATCTTTTGTCATGTCCAGATATTAATTTCATCCAAATTTCGGTTAAAATCCGCTGATCGGCTCTGAAGATAATGCGCATTTTAATTAGTTTTTGGCCTAAATTTGGCTTTTTTTTTTAATGTGACATTGAAAATAAGGTCAAGGTCTCCAAAACTGTATCGACTTTTTGTCATATCCAGGTTTTTAAAATCATGCAAGTTTTGGTAAAATCTGCTGACCTACTCTGAAAATAATGCGCACTTAAGTATTTTTGGCCTAAATTTAGCAGTTTCTATTTCTCATGTGACCTTGAAAATAAGGTCAAGGTCTTCAACCATTATCAGCTTTTTGTCATGTCCATGTATTAGATTCATGCGAATTTGGGCAAAATCAGCTGACCCAATCTGAAGATAATGTGCATTAAAGTATTTTTTGCTCTAAATTTAGCAGTTTTTTTTCTTATGTGACCTTGAAAATAAGGTCAAGGTCTCCAAAATTTTATCAGCTTATTTTCATGTCCAGATATTTTATTCATGCAAATTTGGGTAAAATCCGCTGACCCACTCTGAAGATAATGTACATTTAAGTATTTTTGGCCAAAATTAGCAATTTCTATTTCTCATGTGACCTTGAAAATAAGGTCAAGGTCTCCAAAATTCTATCGGCTTATTGTCATGTCCAGATATTTAATTCATGCTAATTTGGGTAAAATCCGCTGACCCACTCTGAAGATAATGTACATTTAAGTATTTTTGGCCTAAATTTAGTAGTTTCGTTTTCTCATGTGACCTTGAAAAAAGGTCAAGGTCCCCAAATATTTATCAGCTTTTTACCATGTCCATGTATTAGATTCACGCGAATTTGGGCAAAATCAGCTGACCCAATCTGAAGATAATGTGTATTTAAGTATTTTTGCCCTAAATTTAGCAGTTTTTGTTTCGTATGTGACCTTGAAAATAAGGTCAAGGTCTCCAAAATTTTATCGACTTATTGTCACATCTATATCTTGAATTAATGCAAATTTGGGTAAAATCCACTGACCCAGTTCGAACATAATGTGCATTTAAGTATTATTCTGCCTAAATTTAGCAGTTTTTTCCTACTGTGACCTTGAAAATTAGGTCAAGGTCTTATACACTTTATCGTTGTTTTGCCATGTCTAGTAATTAAAATCATGCAAATTTGGGTAAAATCCGCTGACCTTCTCCGAAGATAATGCGAATTTAAGTAATTTTTGGCATAAATTAAGCAGACGTTTCTCTGTGATGACCTTGAAAATAAGGTCAAGGTCACCAAATACTAGTCAACTATTTATCAATCCTAGTCGCTGTATTCTTGCAAATTTTTATAAAATCTGATTACCCGATCAGGAGATATTAAACATATATCAAAGGGCTACACCTACATTAGTGCTGACACCGACGCCGTCGCCGTCAGGGTGCGCTACAAAAGGCATCCTTCCCAATCGCCTCTTTAAAGGCCATTTCACATACACACCGAAACCGAACCGAAACCGAACCGAAACCGAACCGAAAAATTAAAATGCCTTAAACCCTATGGGTGCTTTCACATATGCACCGAAACCGAAACCGAACCGAAACCGAACGCCGAACCGAAAACATGCACGATTTTGATTTTATTTTTTTCGGTTTCGGTGGCCGAATTTCAGCAAACACGACAGGTAATTTTAATAAAAACTGCACATACACAACCACGTGCGTTGTATATAACTTAGTAATCATGAAAGCCATTGATGGATTGTCCAGCTAGACAATCTTGCAATTATTTTACAAGCACAATACTGTTGACTACAGACTTTTGTGGGACAATACCCAGAGCAACTATAAAGACCACGAACTTAATGCAGTGACATGGAACAATTTGTATTGTAAAGGTATTTCTGCTATCTGAGAGGGAAATTAGTCGAAATTATACAGGCATTTTCATAGATTTCGTCCACGGATTCGGTTCATATGTGAAAGGTCTACCGAAAACGAAATGATGCAATTCGGTGGCCGTTACGGTTTCGGTTCGGTTTCGGTTCGGATTCGGTGTATATGTGAAACAGCCCTTATTGGGAAAACTGAATAGAAATTAACCATAGTTTCCGTTTCAGATTCAAACTTTAGTCGAAAATACGTAAAAATGGTTATTTCCGGCAAAACAAACACATTTTATACTCATTTTATACCCCAAAATCAGTCTAAAGAGTGTTTAGGGTAGGTAACTTTCAAGGGCCATAACTCTGTAAGTACGCAACTGCAACACCGACATCATTGGTTTTCTGGAACTAGGGATGCTAACGAACAATTTGGTATATAACACTACTTGTTAACAGAGAGGGCACCTAAAAGTCCTTAAGGAGGCGACTTTTGAGCTCTCGTTTGCTCTACTATATAGGGGTACACATGGGTATATTCATAGGGAAAAACAACTAAGTTATTATTTTGTACAGGGGATTAGGGCTTCATTTACAAATAAGGGCGACTCCCAAAAATAAGTTTTAGTTACGCGGTGTGCATTTAAATCCACATGCTAAGTGCCGTTCCTGTAGGTTCAATTTAAAGCTGTTTAAAAAAAGAAAAACGGAGGTCACTTAAACTCTGGAAACACATTAGGACCAGCATGACTGCATTTGACCATAATTTCAATAGCCAAGGAAAATTGCTCAATCACTGCCCCAAAGGTGTGAATCACACGTAGTCAAAACAATACTACTCAGTACTGTTATTTTTCTAAATTTTGGGATATCCCTACAGCTTTTTGTAATCATCCTAAAATTTTACCACAAAGTAATACCGTCATAAGATGCAGACAGAAATGCAAACAGCTTTAATCCTAATCAGGCTGTTTCTCTTTAGACCAGCTCTATTTGCACAGAACAGCTAGTTGTGGGAGTTATGATTGATTATTTTAATGATGAACTTTCAGATTTATAAAACCCACATAAAACCCATAAAACCCCAAAAACCCACCCTCATAAAACCCGTAAAACCCGCCGGGTTGGGCTTTATGATAAAACCCGGGTTTTATGCCAACCCTGTTCATGACTGGTCTTATATAAACAGATCACTACCTGTGTCTACCCAAGAGGATGACAAATCTGTAATGTTTACAAAAACAATGTCTAAAAACAGTTTCAGTTGAGTCACTGCACATTTTTGTAATGAGCTGCGACATGTGATTTCCAACAATGATGTAGACTCAGAAGAGCCTGTGCAACTTCCTGTTAAGCTTAGAAACTCCAAACAATGTTCGGTTAGTAGCTTAACAGTCATAGAATATTCAAGCAACTAGCATTTAAGGCTCTGATCAGACTGCGCGTATGCGCAGGCTGATCTGAGGCTTTGCTGGTTGCACATACCACATTGTTGGAATCTCATGTCGCGGCTCATATAGACTATACTTGGAACCATGAATAAGACTTCTAACCAAATATGCATAAAATGACCAGTTACAGGACCATGATGAGAATTCTAGCCAGCCAAGGTGAATGAGCCATTCAGTCTGGTTCGAGATATTGTGGAGATTCACTATATATTGAATTATTGCCACCTGTGTCTATTAAATCCATGCATAAACATTCAGAAATTTGACAAAAACCTACACACGGCCCATTTACAATAATTCCGATAAAGGATAACATCACATCGAAGATCTTTATAAGTTTTTTGTCCTCACGATATACTCAAACGATCAACAACAAAAGAAACTAGGACGAGATAGAAAACTATTAACCCATAAGAAGCACTATAAACATTAGCATACATTGTAAAATAGAATTTTTTTCTTTCTTTGTTATTACCAAATTTTTTTTATGACCTAATAAAAATGACTTAGCAATAATTTTCCAATAATGACTACCGGCCATTTTATGTGAAACAGATTTTTCCAAACATCAAATCAAAATTGCGCTCAAAATGTCTGTTGTTGTTAATATTATTATATGACCAATCTCGATCATGAGAAAACCTGCCGTTGGCTTAGTTGCAACCAGGTACGATTTAAACACACCTCGGCAGCTGCAGAATTTTAGCTAGCTAGAATCCTGCAAATTTGAATTTTTTATACATTCTAGAATGAAAACGTCAATAAGATTATCAGACTGTGTGCATGCGCAGGCTGATCTTCCTCAGTGTGTTCAGGACATGGCTCAAATACTAATTTATTGATAATCAAACCTGATTTGACTATAGTATTACTACCTTACTAACCTGAGGTGATGTGTTTTATAATTTTATACTTTTCAGTGTGAATTTTTATAACCTTTAAAGTGCTATCTAAAAATTAGCAGCAGATGACACACTTCCTTTGTTGTCTGTCCAAAAATGAAAGATGATGAAAATATGTTGTCTGTTGCAGTTTAGATTGGTCTTAAACTGAAGAGAACTGTATTCAAAAGCTTCATTTGAGAAGGTAAATCGCCAGATTTCCGGTTACAAATTCAGTTTAATGGCAATGCACCAATCCCCATTATAGTAATGCACTTCTACGCTTGTTGACAGTAAGAAATCTTTGCTTGGTCTAGAATCGGAGCATTGCAAGCTGCATAAAACTGCATGTGTCCTCCAACAAAATGTGACGTGATAATGACCTTAAACTCTTTCCCACAAATTTCTGGGTTCAAATTTCTAATGATGTCCAATCAGACGTAGTGTTACATTAGTAAACGTATAAGAATAAAGTTCTCTCAAGGTTGTAAAATTCACCTAATGTATCACAGTACTCACATGCCTATATATGGCAAATTGCTATTTTTTCTCTTCGTACTGTTTGTCAATATAACCTGAATTATTAATCCATCATTTTAACTCCCACTTGATGACGAATCCGATTTTCAATACCTGTTACATCATGTGATCAATAAGAATTCAAACATTTGTCATGTCACAAGAAAACCTGTTTCTGCAAAGCGTCAACAATAAAGGTGCAGACCAGCCTGCGCCGGTGCACAGGCTGGTCTGCACCTTTATTATTTGCTGTGTAGATTGTGAAATCAGCATATTTGCTGAATCTAAATATTCAAGATTCTACAGCTGATCAAGGCAGGCAGGTTAACAGTATTACCAAGTCACGCTGTGTTTCACACTATTTTCAATGTGAAAACATCAGTAAAATGAAAGCTTCTATCTGCTTCATAAAGCGTACAGTCCTTGAATTATCTGTGCAACAGATCGCCAAAACAGATCATTCAATTAGAAAATAGGTGAAGGAAATGGACGTAATCTCATTTATTTGGATACGCAAAGGTAGCCATCAGACTTAATAGACAGGAGAGGGACACAATGGTGTGGATATTGACCGACACATTGAATAAATAGATGGACAAATTGTTACATCGCTATGCATTATTGATATTAAGTTCACAGTTCACACCATGAAACAGTGGACACGGAGAGATTCTTGTTTGCTAATCTGTGTCAGCGGAGGTGCATAAGCACACCCGATAGGTGGCAATCAAAAACATTAATACTATCAACAAACCTAGATCAGATAGTTAGAAACAGAGTTTTTGATTGCCAGTTGTCGCCCAACTGACGACAAATGGCAATCAAAAACACTGTTTCTAGAGATTTTCGATCCGCGTTTGTTGATTGTTAAGAGCATATCTGGATTGCCGCCTATCCTGTGTGATAAGGTGCGAGTTTGATTGGTCATCAGGCATTCAGAATCTAAGTTCTATGAGTGCTACAAGAAAAGCATGAAAAATAACATAGCTAGCATGCAAAGAGTGAAATCTGTCAAAAACAAGATCGGATTTGAATCACCTGTGAATCAATTACTCCGCCTGGTACTTTCGACTGTCAAATCTAAATCACATTAAGACACTGTTAATCTTGTGTCACTAAATTTACAACATCCATCAGCTACAGTGAAAAAACTCATTAACATAAATTACTAGCGGCAGAGCTTTGTCATGACCAAACATGTGTTGTGCAGTTAATATAAGAAAAACATAGAGGCAGAATAATCTGTATGTCAATTCACAGCTTATTACATACAATATGATAGCTGTTAAATTTCCCAGATTCCAGGTAGTCTCTGTTACTAAGCAAAGCAGACTGGTTTGTAAAATATCTTGCTGTAAATACATGTATCAATGGTTGCAACTGCAGGACTGATTTTGTATGCAACCTCTGCAACCATAATACAACTACTTTTCCTTTCCAGATATCGGATCTTCAACCTGTGGCTCAGGCCAGCTGTACAATCGGCGATAGTTTTTGCAAGTTAATGCCTGCAATCAATCTGCGACCTTTATGTAGCTGCTTGCCTTAGGATCGGAGACAGGTTTGGGAATAGTTCAGAATGAGAGGTGACCAGTCAGCAACCAATTGTCGACTCTTCAGCGACTGGTTGCAACTGCATGATCAGCGATGGGTTGACCACTGTAAAATATGCGATTATTATAGCTGGAACTGCAATCTTAGGTGATCTATCAGCGCACATGGCAACCTGTAGGAGACCCGTCGCTGATTTAGCGGCCTATGAGCCACAGTGTCATCCTCAGTCAGTCGATGACAGACCTCAGCAAAGTTGCAAGATTACAGAGTCAAAGTGTTGATGAAACCAGTGGGCAAACGATCCAACACTGGTCGGCAATTACTGATCAAAGTTTTCTAGAAAACCATTGCAACCAGTCTGCAATCAAAATCAGTTGCTGCTAGTCTTTTGTCAATGCTCAAAAGACTGGCTATGACTAGTTTTGATTGGACAGACCGACCTTGCTAGGACCTTTATGAAATCTTACCACGACTTCTGCAACTACCCTGCGATACTTCTTTAATCACAGAGGTCTTGCTGCGGTTGCAAGCTCTAATGTTTATCCCAAGGCAATAACAGGTTTTCTGACAGGGCATAATAATTCCATTAGACCGCCTCAATGAGCACCCCGGGGAAAATATGTTTAAATTAATGGGTAAGAAAACAACTAATCTTTTATGTTAAAACATTTTGCTTATTTAACTGAACCAATGCATCTTGCATTGGTCCAGTTATATAAGCAAAATGTTTGAGCATAAAAATCTTACAAGATGGATCTCAAACTTTCACAAATCATCCAGAAGAAAGTCGAGATATTCTATTTCATAGCTAAATACGATCAGAAAATTTCCCTATGACAAATTTCATTTCAATTCATGCATATAAATGTGAATTGGTAAACATTTTACAGCAAATCGCTGCTGGACATACATAGTAGGAATAATGAATGCTAATTTTTCTTGCTATGAAGTTTGTTGGCCTAGTCGCAAATAGTTCAGTCACCCCTACCCCACTCCTACAGAGAGAGAAAAGAATGGTGCATTGAACAAGCCATTATCTGAGTCCCGACTCAGTCGGAAAAATAGAAATTTATGCAAGGCGTTACAGTCTGCACTTGCCCGTCTGCATAACGCAGTCTGACTAATCATAGAGTTGATCATCTATCTAGTTTCTCTTAGACTGCAACAGAGGGGTTGCAAGTTTGAATCCCCTGCAGTCACGAGATAATACTTCAAAGTGAATACTCTCTTCCTACCACTGATCCAAGTAAGACAGTTGTCAGTTACTGACAAAATGAATGCATAGCTTTATAGTACCGTTATTATAGGTCCAGATAAGCAAAAAAAAATTAGTGTAAAATTGCAATTTAATTTTCTTATCCATCAGTCCAAACATTGTTTTGAGTGCTCAAAAGAACCGTCTCATTGAGACGATTCTTTTGAGTACCCACAATATGTTTGGTGTTGAGAAATAAGGAAATAATTTTAAATTTCGTACTCTTATACCATAAGTTTGTTTTATTTATTATCATATGTATAAAGTAAAAATATTTTACCATTGTATTTTCCTCCATAACCAAATTTAACAGATCTACAATCCACAAATTATAATATACAGCTCCATCAAATAAGAGCTCCATCAAAAACAAATCCAGTCACACAAATAATCCTCCAAACTATTCCAAAATCATTTTCGATAAATCCAAATCCTCTCCATAAAAACCCTTCTCAATGGTATCATAATCCCCTTGAATTGGCCCCTTAGGGATCCTGACCACTCTGGAATGTGCCTGCCCTTTTGTCAAAAACACAGCGATAACAGTCGGCCCTGCAATCTGTGCATCACAAAATTTGCACACATTTTTTATCTATTCATTCTTTTTTCAGTGAAAATATAAGGCTTGAAAATTCATGCAAATTGTCGCAACAATTTGCATGAAATATCAAGCCTTATTTTCACAGAAAAATATGATATTTTTCATTAAAACTGACAGCTTATCTGCTAATATTGGACGTTTGCGTGATATGCATTAAACACAGTTTCTATTCTGAAGCCAAGAAAGAAATGAAGATAGCTTTCAAATCGATACCATTAGGAATTCCTCACCATGTTTACCTTTTATGGGCGACCTCTTCGAGCTATCTCAGGCCAAAGGTCAAGTGTGTGAGGTCAAACAACAAAGTATGCAGAATTAATGCATATTAACAAGAAAGCAATTGATGCAAACATGCAAATGACATGCATTCATTAATTTTGTTTCATCTGCCTTCAAACTACCGCCTTACAACCTAATAACCGCACTCAATAACAGTGCATGTTTGTTTGATTTGATTCTTTACATCCCAGTCAACAATTTTTCAGTTATGTTGGGACGGGTCTGACTGGGTTGAACCAGTACTAAGCAAGGATTAAATTGTGTCTTGCTCAAGAACACAACGCAGTATATGCTGATGCAGACTCTAACCCACACCCCCACAATCTCGAGTCAAGCACCCTATAACTGAGCCACTGCGCTCCTTTGACTATAGAGTGCCTTCAGAGACCAACAGCAAGGAAAATTTGTTTTCACACACACACCTATATTCCTTTCGTAAAAGCCTTATTAAAATGCTTTCATTTGTTGTAGGGATATTGTATTAAGACTGCTAATTTTTGAATGAATAGGCTTTATTGTGCCATAAAGATATGTTGTTGTAGTGTTCAAAGGGTTATTTTCCCTAATCATGGCTTTTAAATTATCTTTTTCAATACTTCTAAAATCTAAACTTTTACTACCTTGCTTTAGGCTACAACTGTCAGTGCCTACAGTGATGCTCAAACATTAAGCTATGTCTGACCACTGAGCCAGGTTGTGTTGTGTTTGTGTTTAACGTCCCACCAACAGCTACGGTTATATGGAGACGGGGCCACGGCTTAAAGTCTCATCCGACAGACTGGTGAAGCCGGGAATCAAACCTGCGACCCCTGGTTTACAAGGCAAGCGGTTTATCCACTATACCACAGCGGCTCCTCACTGAGCCAGGTGATTGACTATGCTGCTCTTGTCATAAATACTTTGACAATGTTTCGTTCACTTAAATCAGACATAATATCAATTATTACTAAATATGATGACTCGAACTAAATTTGCCAAATGCAATTTTTAAGGGAAAAGTTTTATGCTAATGAGGAGTCTGATCCTCATGAGGTCAAATAAAACAGCAAAAAATTTTGGCTGAGTAGTAAGAAAATTTGTGAAAACCAACTTAGAGAAAAGATACCAATTTTGTAATTATTTGGTGCTCCGGGTGTTTGGGGTACACTGACATAAGTGAATAGCAAGAGTATAGCTATTGAAATTGATTCCTTTGCCATTTCTATAGACCTGACACACAATTATAAATAAATTAACTCTCAATAATAAAGGACACTAGTAATGAGGTGCCAATAATTACCATAATGCACCAGTCATTAGCAACCATGACTCCCTTAGGAAGAACCTCTGCCCAGCTAAAGACATTTTGTTTGTTTTGATTCTTTATGTCCCATCAACAATCTTTCAGTTTTATAGGGACGCCGGTCTTCCTGGGTTGAACCAGTACTAAGCTAGGATAAATGATTAAAGACATTTGAGTAAGTGCATGAAATTTCCATTTAACAATGTGGTATGTGCGACCAGCAAAGCCTCAGATCAGCCTGCGCATATGCGCAGTCTGATCAGAGCCTTTGCTAGTCGCTTGAGCATTCTTTGATTGTTAAGCTACTGACTGAACACCATTTGGAGTTTTTAAGCTTAAAAGGAGGCTGCACAGGCTCGTCTGAGTCTACACATGTCAAAATGCCTTATCGTTGGAAATCTCATGCCGTGGCTCATTTATGTGCTATTTCTAGCCAGTCTGATGGATCGATGGTTTCAATGTCTTCACAGGCTGCATGGTAGACTGGCATCAGTCCTTTAAATATATAGTATTACATTCATAATTAGGCTTGAGAAAGACTGGATAGTCGGAACAGAACAACCGTCCTTCTCTGGCTCCTTGGTTTTATCCATGAGTGCAGCGACTAACCCGACCTAGGTTTCGTCTATATGTAGACTCTTCAGGGGTTTCCTGTTTCGATGTGGACTCTATGATTAAGAATCCAGGAATGCTGAGATAGCAAACCTGCGCGCTTTATATAGACGTGGGAAACGGCTCCAAAAACGGCTCCCGGCTCCCAGAAACGGCTCGGGGAGCCGCCTAGGCGTGTGCCTAGACGGCTCCTCAAGCCGCTTCCGGTTGGTTGCTAGGCGGCTTCCGGAAACGGCTCTCGGAAATTGCGTATGGAGCCTGCTCGTGTGCTGATTTACATTCATAATTATATTTAACTATGAAAAAAATCATCTTCTAAAAGTTCTATCCTCTCTGATAGTCAAATCTGATGTCCAAGCCGAAAACTTCTACTTCAAAGTAAAGTTTATAAATTGCTATCTTAGAGAGATTATCAGTTTTACTGAAAAAATCGACATTAGAGACTGGGGCCAGTCTAGCTGCATGGCAGAGAAGGAATTCAATTCTAGGGTTCACAGACTTTTCATACCAAATTCACACAGCACAGGTAAGGACAATCCGAGCCTTCTCTGATGTTTAAGTGGCTTTTCCATATTTTGATATTTGCCACTAGTGGCAAATATCAAAATAAAGAAAAGCCACTAAACATCAGATTTTTTTGTTTGATTTGATTCTTTACGTCCCATCAACAATCTTTCAGTTATAAAGGGACGGGTCTTCCTAGGTTAAACCAGTACTAAGCTAGGATTAATGTTCTTGCTCAAGGACACAACGCAGTGACGCCGGTGAGGCTCGAACCCGCTGCCCTTCGGTCTCGAGTCAAGCACTCTACCACTGAGCTACTGCGCTCCCACTAAACGTCAGAGAAAACTCGGACTAAGGTAAGGATAGTAATCATTCATATGTTTTATAACACCATGCCAATTTTCATGTGATCAATTGCAGAGAACGAGCTCATTATATTTTTCATCACATAACTGTGAAAAAAGTGATACATTAAAAGTTATCAATCTGCACACATTCCAGCAATGGAATGGGTTCACACATCTGTTTGCTAGTATGCTGTGTGAACCCATTCCAAGAATTTGCAGATGTGAACCCAATCCATTGCTGGAATGCAAAGAAAGTCTCCCGCACAGAATGAAGTTTTCAATAGAAAAATGTATGTTTCATGAGGTTATTCACCCTGTGACTGTGAAAGATCACCAAAAATCTTATCATTTATTAAGGTCCTTCCAATTATGTGTCTATGCCAATTTGGTCAAAATCTAGACTAAAGCCATTGGTTGGTTCTGCAGTTAGAATGCAGATAAGTTTTTTTACATAGTTGTACATGACCCTCAGGCTACCTGGAGGCCGTCAGCAGTAAAGTTACAAAAAAATCTGCCTTTAGGATTGCATAGGGATTCCTTTGGGAGCGCAGTGGCTCAGTGGTAGAGCACCCAGGTAAACCGCATGTCCAAATCTCGGAGGGTGTTGGCTATCGGAGGTAAACAAAGGAGTTTTGGGCTGTACATGGTCTGCTTTGAGATGGTTTTATATCATAATGAACCACATTAAGGGATAAAATCAACATATAAGCCGTTAGTATACAGAATGACAAGAATTCTGAAAGCAATGCATGTTTTTGAACTGAATCTGTTTGAGTTTTAATCGCATTTGAATTCGGAAATGCGGTGATTTGAACGAAAATTTCGAATTCATCAGTTAATATTTATATGTATTATTTTATTTTTTCTTGATTCATAACTACCGCTGCAATGTTTAACCTCTCTTTGGAATGTATCAGTCCAATATAATTCAAACAGACATGTACAACACTTATTTATTTGCAATTTTATGACGATGGTTTCATGTTTATGGATAGCGTTCTATTCAGAGGTAAGCCCTCTGAACATTTTGCTAACCATCAAAACGATAGCAACGTAATAGATTTTCAAAATTTGAAGTTTTAATAGCAGTTTTGGACATGCCACTTACAAGCCATGCAGGAGAATGATATAGAATGGTAGCGGCACAAGCAATTAGTGTCAAAGGTTGATATAAGTCCAGCAATGATCAATTTCATTGAAAAATTCACATTCGCCGTTTGAAAAGTCGTCCTGAACCTTACAGACATGGATCAAAAGTATTTAACAGATTCCGAGTCCTTATCACTCAATATAGAAGCAACATGTTTGCTGCCCTCGTCCCCAAGAAACTTTCCATTTGAAATAAAAATGGATTAATACAGACCCTGTCCATCCATGATCTCAATGTTTACCTCCGATAGCCAACACCCTGCGAGATCTAGACATGCGGTTCACCTGGGTGTAGAATGCTTGACTCGATATTGAAAGGCTGCGGGTTAGAGCCTCACCAGCATCACCGCGTTGTGGTCCTTGAGCAAGACACATAAATGTATTATTATGACAAGGATATTGCAAAGATTTCACAACAAGAAAATCCAGGAATTTTTAAGTGTTCTATCAAGCTCCCATCTGGATTCCATTGTTATCATTACTGCCAGAGGCAATGATGTTGAACAAAATGAAGAGATTTTAATCACCCAACAATTCATCATGGCAAGAAAAAAACATCCTAAACTGATGATATACACTTGTCCAGGTACTATAACATCACCTGGTTCAAGTTTTCCACATTGCACCCAATTTTTCTCAAAGTGAATTAAGGTTTTCAAAAAAACAAAACAAAAAAAACAAAAAGAAGAATACCATCTGACAGAAGGGCCTGACATGGTCCAAGCTGTAAATTTGCAAATAAAATCACACTAGCAGCACCCTGGATAGGTGCCAATCGAAAATGCTTTTAACAATCGAAGAACACGGATAAAATTATATAATATCGCTCCTGTTTCTAAATATCCTATGAAAATGAAATAATTTGGTCTCAATGAGACCAAATTATTTAATTTTCATGGGATATTTAAGAAAAATGAGATAAAATCAGCAAAGCGAACCACCATATCTTTATACATCAGAACCCCCTTTCCAGAAATCCTGGATCCGCCCCTGCATTTGTCAGTCGCGTGAAAAATGGCAAACAAAACCTCTGTTTCTAACTATTTTTGATCTAAGTTTGTCAATAGTATTAATGTTTTCGATTGCTGACAATCGGTGTGAGCAGGTGAAGTAAGCTCTTTGCATGGGGTCTATTTAATGCAATGATAATTGCCCTGCTCTTCACAAATTCCAACTGGCCTGCTCATTATCCCGACCCTGGCTAAATAACTCCCCCATTACATTAGGTGTGAATCCTTGCTAAGTTACTGCAGGTTCAACCCAGGAAGACCCCGTCCCAACACAACTGGAAAATTGTTGACTGGGACGTAAAGAATCAAATAGAAGAGGTGTATTCTATATATCCATGTCAAAATGAACAAAATACAATAATAGTGTGTAACATGAAACACAAATCAATTTCAGGCTTCATGAATCTTTCTGTTGCAAAAAGAAACACACATGCAGAAATAATAAACATTATGCAATATGGGCTAAAAATTCCAAGTTAACTTCCATGCTCTAAACGGGCCTTGTTTTGTTTGTTTGTTTGATTTGATTCTTTATGTCCCATCAACAATCTTTCAGTTATATAGGGATGGGTCTTCCTGGGTTGAACCAGTCCTACGCTCGGATAAATGTGTCTTGCTCAAGGACCACAACACATTGACGCCGATGAGGCCTGAACCTGCGGCACTTCAGTCTTGGAGTTAAGCACTCTACCATTGAACAACTGCGCTCCCTGAAATGGGCCTTGATGCTAAAAATCTGTCTTTGGGAGGTTTGCGAGCAACAAAGGCGCAGACCAGCCTGCGCTTTTGCGCAGACTGTTCAGCTCCTTTGTTATTCCCTTATTGGAAAGTAATATTTATATCTAGACTTAATTGCTACCAGCAAAATTTTGATTTTCTAGCTAGTTTCTGTAGCTGAGCAGGCTAGGGTTTGAATCTCACTTTGTCGGAAACCCCAGAGGACACTGGTTTTCTCGCATTGCGGCCCAAATTATACACTATAGGTAGTGAATGTGACAAACGTGGTTCCATTATCACAAATATATAGAGCCTGTTTCAATATGACAGCACATCAAGATGCCTGTACGGATTAGACTTGGAGATATACGAAGTGTCTTGGTGATGTTGCACATCAAGGTGCCTATACGAATTAGACTTGGAGATATAAATGTACAAAGTGTTTTGGTGATGTACCTAAAACCCAAGGCATTACAACTTTGGGCTTTACAGGTGGGCTGCATGGGTGTTTTTTCCTGACCACATCCAACCTTTTTAATGCCTGTAAAAGTTGACAAAATAGCTGTAAATATAAATGCCTTTCTAAATCACATTTTTGGCTATTGACTGTCATTTGTAACATGTAAAATATTTGGTATTTGACCGATCCTTCCCTACAGCTATTTTAAATTGATACATATATTTTTATTGTGTTTATATAAACTACTGTGGCCTACTTTGACATTTATAATCCAATAATGCAAACTTTAAAGTTGAATATTGTATTTGTCCTAATAAGCACATATTATGCATTTACAAGTATACACAATAGCGTAGCCAGAACTCTGAAAAAGTTACACATATCAAGGGGAGACTACTGGAACAAAATGATTCTCTTCAATTTTAGGTACATTTTTGTTAAGAAATATTGTAATTGAAATTTGTTTTAATGCTTTAAATTCAAGGCAACAATTTTTCAGTCATGGCGGGAGGATATTTTTTTTTAAATAAAATCCCAAACTGGGCTTCTTCTATGCTTAGTTGTCATCTGCTGATATCCTTGGCAAACCATTTGGACCTGCATCGGCTTGAGCTGAATCAAAACTTTTTGAACACTCCTGAAAGATTTTTACAAAAAAAGTTAAATGTTGAAAATTTAAGCAGACGACAAAAAGACACATGCAAAGTTAACCAGCTTGCAACAAGTTCCGCACAATATGCCATGCATCAAACCTGCTTGTTCACTATAACACTAAATGGCAACAATGGCCAATCTTGAGTTTCAATCTGATCCGAAATATCATATTATAAAGAAAACCCTGTCTGTATAAAGATTTCAGTATAAATTTAAACTTTATATACCCATAATAGTAAACGGGTAGATCAAGTTAAATAGGGTTTAATGGCTGTACGTATCGCAGAAAGTGGTAATGCTAACGCTACCAGTGTGAGTGGCCCAAGTTTTAAGTCGACAAAGATATGTTCTGTTTTGGTAAACTGTTTACTGTCTTTGCATGAAAAAGTGACTAAGGCTCAAAATGTTAAAACTACGTACAGCCGTTATGTTTCTTGTAAATGCATTTCCTCCTAAACCATTGGACATAGCAACTGCAAACTTGGTAGGTGCATAGATCACGTAATGTAGAAAGAACTGAGCAACTTTTTGTGTGACCTTGACCTCATGATCAAGGTCAAGTAATGTATTTTCTTGTAAATGCATCTCCTACTTTAAACCATTGGATGTATTAACTTCAAGCTTTACAGGTGCATAGGTCACATGAGGTAGAGGGTACTGGGCAACATTTCCTGTGACCTTGACCTAAAGGTCAAATAATGTACCTTCTTGTAAATGTATCTACCCCTTTATTGTTGGATGTAGCAGCTTCAAAATTTGAAGACCCATAGGTCACATGATGTAGAGGGTACTCTGGCAACAATTTGTGACCTTTAACCAAGGTCAAGGTTAAAAACGGGTATTTGCGATGGTGTACCATGCCATACATTGGGGAATTACAGCACAATTATGCTCCTTATTCAATGTGAAATGTGATCAAGCCCCAGCCCTGGCAAATTTAAAACCCCTAGACTGACAAGTACCATATCACACTGGGTAGGCGACAATTGAAAATGTTAATACCATCGATGAACGCAGATTAAAAATGGCTAGAAACAGCATTTTCGATTGCTATTTGTCGCCCGATTGGCGACAAATGGCAATCAAAAACGCTGTTTCTAGCGATTTTTGATCCACATTCGTCGATTTTAAAGAGTGTTTTCGATTGCCACCTACCCGGTGTGATAATTTTTTGTACAACTGGATATCAGCCTCTTGAACACACATCTAGTGTGAATATTTGACTAGTTATATAGCGCTATAAATATCTGTATATGTATTTTTCATGGCCATAAAACAATAACTAGGGACTGATTTACTCCTATAAATTATTCATCCTCTTCATAGATCATAAAACCATACCTACGACCATAGTTGACCTAAAGCACACATACCTGCATTGTATACAGCACAAAGGTTTGTTTGTGTTGATGCTTAAAGTCCCGGTCAACAAATTTTCAGTCATCATGTTTCCTGTGTTGAACCAGTACTACATTTAAACCAAATATGCTCATAATTGTCACAACACTGTGCATCTGGTGAGGCTTGAACCAGCAACCCCTCAATCCAAAGTCAATTAAGCACTCTACCACTGAGCCAGTCCTGAAACCATGGGAGAAAATTCAAAATTTCCAAAATCCTGACCTTTAGAAAATCAGAATTTAAAACTTGCTGGTCAAATAACTATATCAGAAAAGCTATTATCACCTGTGGCTGTCTGTGTTCTGAATGTCTTCCACATAGTGCCATGAGTTGGTCTGCAGTCTGCGATTGTGGCATTTCCTAGTTATACTCAGTTGCTGCGCATTAATACGGAAATTTTCTATTTTTCTTCAACAAAGTATTAACCAAGCTGTCAGCTTAAAGGTGGACATAGCAGTGTCCATTTTAAGTTGCTTTGATAAGGTTACAAAAGAAAACAATATCAGGCAATTTTTGGAAATGTCCTAAACAAACCGTGACAGTTCTATCAGAATCATTTTCAAAACCGTGACACTGTATCGACCAGACTATGACATTATATTTTATTTTTATTTTATGCAATTTTACAACAGATATGCATGAGAAATTCAATATATTTCTTTTATGAATCTATAGAAACATGCTTCCAGGTTGAATTATTCTTATTTTCAAAATCCAACTTATGAATATGCCTATAGAAACAGTTGTTGCCAATATTAAAACACAACGATATGGTAATTGCTGAGTAATGCTGTCCGCTATCACTTTAAGGGATAAGGGATAAGAACACATGACTATTTTACCATGATTATTTTGACCTTATGCGTATCCTGGCATTTTATCCTATAAAATCTGTGATGTTGTCTTAAACGTTTCGTCAAAGTTGTACCTGAAAGTTTGTGACGGATCAGGTAAAATCAAAAAATCGGTGCAACGGAGTTGAGCACCAGTGGTTTCAGCACCCAACATATGGCTTGTGAGTGTACTGTCACTCACTGATTTGGTCCCAGATGATGATGCGGATCCAAGCTGCCTGACACAGCAAAATTACCCAGCTTGCAGAGTTATCAAAATGTGCTTGCTTAAGACAGGTGCTTGCTCAGACCAGTGCTTGCTTTAATAACAAGAGGGCAATAATAGCCCTGGACAGCTTCACTGTATTAAAAAGCAAACTCTTCTTGTGTGAGAGGGATTATTCATCACATATTTCATTTATTCGATTTATTTTATGCATTCGAGGACCAAAAAAAGGTTTTCTAACAACAATTTTTACGGCGGCCAAAAGGCCGCCGTTCTAATATCGCTTTAGACCTACAATTTATGCAAATTTTCACCAATCAGAAGTATTCTTAAATTGTAATATTCATCACACCAGATAGAAAACAATGCCCTCATTGGTTAATACTCAGACTGACCACGCGATCTTATTATAGATGCAATTTAACTTGAAAATTTCCATGTAAATGGCCGAGAACCAGTCTGTGCACTAGTCCCAATAATGAACATTGATCATGAATATAGGTCAACTCCCGCTGTACAGCATTTCTAATTTGCTTTAGTACCATTCTTTGCATGCCTTGCTTAATTGCACATAGTAAATAAGTGCAATATAAGATAACTCACTATATCCTAAAGGACTTTAACAGCATTATATAAAGCAAATCTTTGTATTTTTTATTCAAGCCATTATGGTTTCCCGTATCAAATGCGCGTTACACCATTATAGTCTGTTTCATAAATTTCGACAATATGCAGTGATTTTTTTTACCTGCGCGTCCTGGGTCTCAGACGCATGCTTCTCACAAAGGACGCATGATTTTAAACCATGAGAGTCCTGCAGGATGCATTAAAATTGTGGCGAAAAGTCTGCATTTAGTATTTGCAACTTTCGTTTTGAGTGTTGTTTTTTTTAACTTGCGCATCGTGTCTTGAATAATATTGGTAAAAACCGGTACTGAAAAAAACTCCCCAACAGTATAGCGATCATTACTTCCCTTGGGAAACACGTGTTTTCAGATATGACCCGCTGTAGGGGAGTTTACCGGTAAAAGCCAGTACCGGACTACTGGTAAAAACCAGTGCCGATAAACCAGTACTGATCCAATACTACCAACCCGAAATGAAACATTTGAATAATGCGTTTTACCCGCAAGTTTAAACACCCTGCTTCGAGCAAATACCAATAGAATGGTTAAAGTATTACTGCAGGCTCATGAAGTACGGAGACTGGACTGTGCACAGATGATAAAAGAAAAATTAATATGGTATGTTCAAAGGCTCAAATGCAGTAACTTCCAGCACTACACTTGTAGGCATGCAGAGTTAGATGAACACGGGCTAATGACCTGGGCTCTAAAAAATATATGAAAACTGCGAGACAAAAGTCTGACTCTTGGCAAAAGATGATAATATGATTAAATTAAGGAAATATACTGTCTGCAACTGAACTTTTTATTAATAAGAAAGTCAGGTAGGTTTTTATATCTTTATTATTTTACTTGACAAAGTAAATTAAGTTTTATCTTTATTATAGTATAAATAAGTATGCCAGTGTTTTGCTTCCCAAATTGGCTTCTATGAATGGCCGGATTCGTATGGATACACAAAATTTATAATTCAAAGTGGACGTCGTATGGGATGCAGAACTTCGAGTTTGGGATGCAAAGAATTTTGGCCCAGTGAGTCCCGGGACTCATAGAAACAAATTTGTAAAAAAATCACTGAATCAGGTCTAGTCTATTTCTAAAACAAATATAACAAGTGTATTTAATGCAACATTATATACAAGGGCGTAAAATTCATCGCGAATTAGAGAGTAACCTCGGGGTTCAGGCGAGTAAATACATGCAAAGCTTGCTCTGACCGGCAAATGCATGTTTTTACAAGGACAGTGTAGCTATCGGCAGAGTCTCTCTTTAATCAGACAACATGGTGCATTATAAATAGACAGCCAAAAAGCCCACGTTATAATGTCTATTAATAGCGCTTAACAAGATACATCTTTGTGAAAAAAGATGTATCTTAAAAAAAGAGGTTATAATGGGGATGGATATTTAACGGTAAATAATGGCACATAATTTCCTACAATTTGAATGTGCCCGCAACCCACAATCCTACACTTAGACTCAGATCAACCTCCGCAGCTGTACATGTATCAGTGTATTTTGCTTTTTCCTTTAGGAAGATGACAAGCACAAGCTCTAGTTTCTTTAACTACATGTATGTCAGACGAACATGTATCATATAAGGCTAACTTCCCAGGGCTAACTTGCAAACAGCCAGCACAAATCTCGGGCCACTATGGGCCCGCCAGCAAAACGCTTTTCGGGTGGTGTTTTTCTGTCAGGCCGAGAGTAGCCGGATTTTACGTGCTTACTGGGAGCTAGTCGATCAGTTTTTGAGTCTACATGTATTTATTCCCCGACCCCGGCTATGGCGAGGTGCCACAGGAAATAGAAAGGTTATAGGAGTTAGTTCCACACAAAAGTGATTTGGTATATCAGTATTTTTCTGTAAATAGAGACATTCATAATATGTAAATAGAGTGGTGAAAGTGTAAACCATTTAAGACTTGAAAACTACTCCAAGTTGAGATCTGAGACGGGCAGAAACTAGCCTATGTGACAACAACAACAACAATATGGCATGTTTTTTCCGGGTTTTCAGTTTGTTTCACTACATACATTTATCGTCAAAATCTCCCGTTTTCTTAAAAACATTAGGACTAATAACATTGTTCCCTAGCCTTTGCTGGTGAAGTGCCTAAAATTTGGAACGATTCAGATGCATATTGCTCAGCGAAAAGAGCACCAAGCAAAAGAGAGACCAGAAACATAGCACAACTTCCAAATTAGCCAGCATGCCCACTCATATTTCTGTTTGGGGGTACATGTACCCCCTGGTGTTTCCATTTGGGGGTACATGTTCATTTTTGAGGGTACACATATTTTAGAGCTGTTTTTTCATAGTAAACGTATAGAGGCCATGAAATCAGATCATTTAGATGTGTATAACAGTGATATCATTATGCTGTGAAAATGCTAATAAATGAGCCCTGCAAGTAACCACCCCACCCCCTGCAAAAAAAACTAAGTCCGAACCTGAGAAAAATTTGGGCATAGGTTCCCCTAGGGGCGTAAGCCCGGTTTCATTCACCCCCAACCACAATAACCCTAGCCTTTGAAAGTTTTGGGTAAAGACAGAATGAAGAAGAGTGGGAGGGGTGACGGAAAATGTAAACAAACGTATCCAGATCACCCTCTTCTTCAGAAAGATAGATGATTTTTGAAAAATAGAATACAGTAAAATGTCACATACCTCTTAGATTTTGTTACTCCTATATTTAAATTAAAGCTCTGAAAAGTGTCAAGCAATTTATCAAGTTTTCTTCTTCCACACAGCTGTACTTTCAATTTTGCCTGTCCACTTAACATGGCATATGTAAGCGTAATGCTGATTGGTTCAGTAGTAATAGACAACCAATCAATATTGACTTTACTAGAAGCGTGGTTGACTGTGGCCCGAGATTTGCTATATTATACTGAACAGTTTACTATCAATGCAAGATACCAGTCAGCGGTAAATCTGAGCCGATAATTCTAAAAAAACTGGACTTGTTTTCTTGAAAATTTCATGGGATTCACACACAACGTTCACTGGTTATGCGTGCACGAAAATTACTCTACGTTTTTGCACGTAGGTACCAAATGATAAGTGCGTGCATGACCGTTTCTGTGCGTGAATTACGTACTGCAGTACGTGAATGGGCATGCTGTTAGCTGGTTTTAGACGGAACATCCTTTTCGAGCATGCAAAGACAGGGAGTATAAGGGGATTTCGTCACTTAGTTGTGTTAAAATTGTAAGTATTTGAGAGCCGCCGAATATCTTTTTTTAAAGATATTTCTTGTTTCTCATATAGGAGTCTCTGTAGGTAGAAAGAAAAATGTTTGACATGTGTCCAAGTATTTAGATTTATCACGATCATACATACCTAAATTGGGCGGTAATCCATTTGCACCCAGAATTAGACCACAACTAGGAAATCATACGAAATCTGATCAATAAATATTCCTTACAGAACACCAAAATCACTATTTTTCTTTTAACTATATTATTAACAGGTATATAAAACTCCGAAAAATACTAGCGAAACTTAAGCTTAATTTCACTGCTGCTGCTATCCCTATCACAAAGAATGGTATAAAAGTGTCAAATCTATCTGTGTGTATATTTCGAATATTTTTCTCTCTATCCGCTTTTACACAAGTGTCTGGTATTATGGTAGGACCAGTCAGGTGTAACCAGTCGAGCTTTGATCCAGAAAACTTGCAACTAATTTAGCCATATTTTGAATACAATTTCATTTATATAAGTTTTTAACTAAACTACTTTGAGAGTATTCATTGGAATCGCCTAGGCGATTCCAATTAATACTCTCAAAGTAAGTTTTTGTGAAACAAAAATAAAAATATTTTTTCGATCAAAATATTCGACTGATCTGGTGCTATAGCTTAAGGACATACCTGTAATCTGGTTTGCTGTATATACCCATCCTAATTGACAGCCAGTCATTCACCGTGTTCGGCGTGACACATTTTAGTCAAATTGCACAAACTGAATTATTATGTCACAAACTGAATTATTATAATGCAGGTCAAAAGTATTGCAGAATGCTCCAGGAGAGCATTCTGCAATACTTTCGACCTTCATTAAACTACCATGTATCTTTAAGCCCTTTGTTTTGTCTATTTTTGAGTGGCCGCTTGAGACAGGTTTTACTATTATGCCACCAAATAGATAATTGTGTATCCAATTATGGGACTTAAAAGGCCCTCAAGTAAACGATACATTTTGTTTGTTTTGATTCTTTACCTCCCATCAACAATCTTTCAGTTAAACAGGGACCGGTCTTCCTGGGTTGAACCAGTACTAAGCTAGGATTAATGTTCTTGCTCAAGGACACAACTCAGTGACCCCGGTGAGGCTCGAACCCGCGGCCCTTCGTTCTCGAGTCAAGCACTCTACCACTGAGCCACTGCGCTCCCTTAATTATTATGTCACAAACTGAATTATTATGTCACAAACTGTATTATTATGCCACCAAATAGACAATAAATCGGTATCTAGGGGCCCTCAAATAAATCATACAAATCAAGATGTATTCTGGTCAAGATCTGCTTTTCGACACACCTTCAGCTATCAATGTAAACAATTTATTTGCATTGGAAAGTATTAGTTTGAAAATGGTCAAATATTTATGATATGGTATGCAAATATTTACTCATATTACCAAGATATCATCTAATAATTGCAGGAATCATGCTATGGCTGCAGAGTATTTATGCATATGAATTATAACCTTACACTTTTTCAATATTAAGCTAACTTAGTACATGTATGTTCTGTATTTACCTGCCTTTTTTTTTAAATCTACATGTTCAAAAATATCTGTACCACAGAAGATGAATGTATCAATCATTCATTTGTAGCCACTGCCCCCCCCCCACCCCCCCCCCCCCCCACACACACAATATTATGGGGATTTAAGGGCCAGTGCAGGTGTTAGCTAGGATAATCAGCAGGGCAATGACTTCTTGAGTCTCCCCCACACGTACCCCCCCCCCCCCCCCCCCCCCATCCCAGACTATCAGGGTAGTGCTTTATGCAAATTTGCCACAATAAATTTATAAATGTAAAGAGTGGGGCAATGACCATTGGGCTCAAAACTTACCCTTCCCCATTCCCCAACCCAAACAGTTTTAATCTAGATCAGGCCTGTCATATCAGGCCCCATCTGGATCCAAATTGTTTGATGGTTTATAACTGTTATATGAAGTACAAACTGGTCCTCATAGCAATTTTGTAGGTTTTCTGGTTTGCCTAAAGGAAATTACATGATTAAGGTAACACATTTTCTTCATGAGTTTGATGTGTGTATTCTACAAAAGGCCCTGCACTTGGAAAGGCTGGAACAGCTTAATTCTTGAAAAAAGAGCCACTGCAGCCCCAACTAGTAAATGCAGTTACTGCTGGACCCAATATAATTAGGAAATCACCCAGTGCTGAATGTTTATTGTCAGTCAGAAACTCAGCTGTCCTGAGCCGGGTTTGAACCCAGGTCGCCGAAACAGAAGTCCAACCTCCAGCCCCTGCAACTACTTCCGTCATGTTTGATTCTCAGCTTGGGCATGTTGGAATTTTTCCTGCGTGAAGCCCAAGGCCCATGGACTTCCAACAGTCAAGAAACAATTGCAACTGCCATGAGACAATTTAATAAGATTCCAATTGACAACTTATTAGTGTGTAAATACTCTACAGGTAAAAGCTACCTAAATAAACCCTTGTTCTGCTAAGGTCAAAACTTCTTTAAGATCAGCAGAAACTAGCTGATCAGGATCTTAATTATGGGTAAGAAAATATTTACAATTTTACACTGAATTTTTTTGTTTATCTAAACCTGTGTGCCTGCATGAGTGACCTAGATGTGTACCTTCAGTTTTGATTGAAAATGCCTGTATTTTCCTATTTTGTCCATGAAAACATTTGTTATGGTGTTTATTGGAAGTGTCTCTTGTGGAGAAGCAAGAAGAATATTTTCTATTACCCCCCTCCCCCCCACCACCACCACACACACACCACCTTTTATCGAGGCAGTGAAATTTATATATTCAGCAGGGGGCTGGCTCAGGTAGACACATACCATCGACTCAATCAGCCAAGGCATGACAAAACTCATAATTCTCGGGACCGCACTTCCGGTTAGCAACAGTTGCCAAGGCTTGCCGAATATGACAACGACGCCATTTTGTTTTTTAATCGATATTATGATTTTTGAGTTTCCCGCAAGATAATCTTCAATAATGGCCAAATCGTAGTTTGCAGTAGGTTGCAACAAGCATAACACGATGAAAGACAAGACAATACAGAGTTTTAGCTTCCCAAATAATGATGACAAACACTTAGAAATATCGGTCTTTGCAGTCACGTTAGTAACTTACGGGAATCCGCTGGCAACAGTTAAGCAACAAGACTGTTAGACAACAAAAGAACATTTCAGTACTGATATGTTAATCACGCATAGACAATAAAGCATAGACAATTAATCTGAATAATAATGTCAACAGTTAAGCAACAAGACTGTTAGACAACAAAAGAACATTTCAGTACTGATATGTTAATCACGCATAGACAATAAAGCATAGACAATTAATCTGAATAATAATAATAACTCAAAACACTCAGTCAATGAAGGTGTCGCAGATGGATGGATGGATGGATGGATAGACAGACAGACAGACAGACAGACAGACAGACAGATAGATAGATAGATAGATAGATAGATAGATAGATAGATAGATAGATAGATAGATAGATAGATAGATAGATAGATAGATAGATAGATAGATAGATAGATAGATAGATAGAAGAGAATATTGGTTACTGAAAGGACCTGACCTGAACTTTCAGTGCAAAGAGAGTACATTATGGGTATGGACTTTTGATGTCAGAATGTCAGGCCTGATCTGGGTCCAAATATTTTGAAAAGGTTATCAGCAGATGACAATGTCAAGTAAAGGTTTAACGCAAAGTCAAAATATATCTGTTCAACTTGTCATAACCTTTCAAGTGTCAAACAGTCTGGACCCCGATAAGGCCTGGACAGAATGCCGGTCCTGATCTTGGTCCAAAATGTTTGCAAAGGGTTATCAGCAGATGACAATGTCATGTAAAAGTTTAACGCAAAGTTTAAATATATCGGTTCAACTTCAGCTTGTCATAACTTATAAAGTGTCAAACAGTCTGGACCCTGATAAGGCCCTGACAGAATATCTGCCTGATCCGGGTCCAAATTGTTTGCAAAGGGTTATCAGCAAATGACAATGTCATGTAAATGTTGAACGCATTGTTGAAATACATCAGTTCAACTTCAGCTTGTCATAACCTTTAAAGTGTCAAACAGTCTGGACTCCGATAAGGCCTGGACAGAATGTCGGTCCTGATCTTGATCCAAACTGTTTGCAAAGGGTTATCAGCAGATGACGATGTCATGTAAAAGTTTAACGCAAAGTTTAAATATATTGGTTCAACTTCCGCTTGACATAACTTATAAAGTGTCAAACAGTCTGGACCCTGATAAGGCCCTGACAGAATATCGGCCTGATCTGGGTCCAAATTGTTTGCAAAGGGTTATCAGCAGATGACAATGTCATGTAAATGTTGAATGCATTGTTAAAATACATCGGTTCAACTTCAGCTTGTCATAACCTTTAAAGTGTCAAACAGTCTGGACCCTGATAAGGCCTTGACAGAATGTCGAGCCTGATCTGGGTCCAAATTGTTTGCAAAGGGTTATCAGCAGATGACAGCAGATGACAAAGTCAGGTAAAGGTTTAACGCAAAGTCAAAATATATTTGTTCAACTTGTCATAACCTTTCAAGTGTCAAACAGTCTGGACCCTGATAAGGCTTTGACAGAATGTCGAGCCTGATCTAGGTCCAAATGGTTTGCAAAGGGTTATCAGCAGATGACAAAGTCAGGTAAAGGTTTAACGCAAAGTTAAATTACATCGGATCAGCTTCAACTTGTCATAACCTCTAAAATGTCAAACAGTTTGGACCCCTATCAGGTCGGGACAGAATGTCGGCCTGATCTGGGTCCAATTTGTTTGAAAAGGCTATTAGTAGATGACAATGTCATGTAAATGTTTAATGCATTGTTAAAATATGTCGGTTCAACTTCAGCTTGTCATAACCTTTAAAGTGTCCAACAGTCTGGGGGGTAAAATACAATGGATTCGACCCAAAGTTGTCAGAACCTGGAAAAACAATTGTTTTTATTTGTTTTTTTACGTCCCATCAACAATCTTTCAGTTATATAGGGACGGGCCTATATGGGTTGAACCAGTGCTAAGCTAAGATAAATGTGTCTTGCTCAAGGACACAACGCAGTGATGCCGGTAAGGCTGGAACCTGCGGCCCCTCGGTCTTGAGTCAAGCACTCTACCACTGAGCCACTGTGCTCCCATTAAAAAAAAAAAAAAATTGGATCCTGGTCAGGCAACTATGGTTGTTTTCCTGGACATCATGTATACATTTAGGAATACCTAGGGGAGGGGGTCAAAATTGATAACTTTTTCTCATGGCTATCTTTTTCACAGCAAAATACTGCATGCACTGATCCAGAGGGGGGGGGGGGGGGGGGGGGGGGGGCAAGGGGCCCGGACCCCCCTGGAAAAACACAAGTTATATGGGATTCAATAGGGAATAAGCAATTGGACCCCGCCCCCCTGGAAAAAATGTTGGAGCCCCTCTGGAACCTCGGAAAATTATCATTTTCTTTGAAATAAACCTGTTTTCTGTAAAATAAGTGGAGTACTACTAAAAAAAGAACTAAAAAAAACGTTGTCAGGGATTTTTATGACAGATGGACCTGGACCCCCCCTCCCCCTGACGAAAATTCTTGGATCCGCGCATGTCTTGATACAAATATTTAGCTATTGTTGTTTCATCTATGCTGGAATGCCATATAATAATTATTACTTGGGACTTTTCTGGAAAAGCTTAGCGCTTATGACAGGCTGCATATTGTACCAATTAAAGGTGTTGAGTGTCAAACTTGGAGGTGTGATGTGTCAGAATTTAGATTCAAAATAGTCATTTATCTATCTGGAATTTGATAATATCTCAAGGTATATGGAATTTAAAGACCGTTTTAATGTGTTAAAGCTCCTAAGATATTAGAGACACTCATTTCTTTCACGTCTAAATGATCGCAAACCGATGGCCGTTCACCCCACCCACACCCGATTTTTTTCAATAATTTGTGAAAAATCGGTGCTATTATAATCAAAACAATCGTGGCGGGACAAAAGACAATGCTTTCCCTTCGAAATAAACGCAGACTGATGCAGAAATCGGTGAATTTGAATAAATACGGCCCATTTTTCATCATTTTCCCGTTACCCGTAATGTTAAAATTCACCGTTCACATCACTGCGGTACATTTGTTTACCTGTGTCGCTAAGGCTGTGACGTCACGGCGGTCCCGAGAATTCACAAGAGAATGTCAACAAAAATAGGGGCATTGTAAATTACTGGGGCTGGGTGACCACTTTCTTTCTAAATATTTTCACAGTCAACTTCAAATTGACCAATTTTCACTTTTATTATGTTCTCTTTCAAGCTAGTGTGCTTTTTTTTCGCTTTTATAACTGCTTAATTGAAGGTCATCAAAAGAACTATCTCTTTCAAACTATCTCAACAAATTTCAGAAATTTGGTGACCATGATCTGATCTGCTTCCAGGTCCGCGTCGGCTCGCTGTGTTATAGGGATTCAACCTTTAATATGGTAGGGAATAGCTGGTACCAACTCCCATTTTTGCTATGACAACAAATTAGAAAAAAAAAAATCTTTGCCGTAAATTAAAAGGGCCATAACTTTATTTTTAAGGTCTAAACCTGCATTCTTACTATCGCTTCTCTGAATTATGGACAACAAATTAATGTAATAAATCACCCATCAAATGTTATGACACATTAACAAAACCTTCCAACCTTATGTAACATAATGTTACAGTAAAATCTGTGTAAAACGGCCACTCTCAAAAAGACCGAAAATAGTTTTTCAAGACCAATTATCGCTTAATGCATGTCAAAAGTATTGCAGAATGCTCCAAGGGGAGCATTCTGCAATACTTTTGACCTTCATTAAGCTACCATTTGTCATTAAGATCTTTGTTTTGTCTATTTTTGAGTGCCCGCTTTACACAGTTTTTACTGTATTCTTGCCTTCAGGCCAAGGGAGATTACTCAGGTGATAAGTTTTATTTCACTTTTCAACAACATGTTGGTGTCTGTATTGAAGCCCCATCTACACAATCTGTTTGAAATCTATACATTTAGCACCCCTGCAAAATGAATACTTGATAATATGATTTTTCAACAGAAAAAGGGCAATAAATCTGTCTACACTTTATTTATAAGGCAACTTGATCCGTTCTTCTGTTTTGGATGTTGCTTTGGATAATCTCATGGAAGACAGTGAATTTCTGCCTTATTCAAGATTTTTTGAGGTAGACTAAGCTGGATACTTATTACTTTCACTCAATTGGAAAGGTCAGTCTGTTCTTGTAGGGCAGGCTTTTCATAAGTTAAAGTGGTTAACATGGACTTGAAGCACTGTTACAGTTTATTTTGAGCGTAAAATTTTAAACAATTTCTTACCCATCAGTTTTTTACATATATTTTGTTGTCTCATTCAGAAAGACAGCAGTATGGCATAACCAGTGGGCTCAAACCAATGACCCAATGTGCTGTCCATGGACGTAACTTTATCAATCTGACTGGCTATCTACTGCCTGACCATGTTATTTTAAAATCTCTTTCACAATATTAATGTTATCAGTCTGTTAACACAAATACTGTCAAAGACAGACAATTTGTTGATGAAATATTAATCAAGCACTTAATTATCTTGGTACTGGCAAACCAGAATTCTGCCTTTTATATCCAGAGGGCTTTGATTTTCTGTCAGTTGACCCAACAAACATTGGAGGATAACCACTCTTGAAAATTTTATAAGAATTTTAGTTAACTGTGTTCAAGATCAAACTGCATGCCATTTTCCTCCAACCAATATTGTACAGAGCAAATGCACAATAGATATAGACCCAGGCAGTGCCATATAAGAATTGACATTTTATAAAAGCCACAACTAGAGTTATAGAGAAAGCCTATTCCAATCCAACAAGGGATATATACTGCAAATTCGGAAATTTTCATGAGACTTTTATTTTCCCGAATAGCGTACGTTAAAAGCCATATTTGTGATGTCAACATTTCGCGACTAAGGCATTATTTACCTATATCAGTAACCAACAGAGTGATCACAAAACTTCGCATATGCGAAGTTTCCTGAAAATAAACCCCCCGCGAAAATTTCTGAATTTACAGTAGTGGTGGATCAGGAGACTCACCATTTCTTAACAAAACCCTCCTATCAAAACCCTCCTATGCAATAAGTACCAACATCTCATATATATGTATGCTGGCCTATTTATGCATTCCTGTAACATATAGAAACTGGTCTCTCAGACAAGATTACATTGAGTAAAGCTATCAATCAATGGCTATGTCTGCTACAGATGCAAATTATAGTTTATATAGATTTTGTGACCTAGACTTGCTTTGATTATTCTCATCTTGTTTTCTTTTCTTTTTAACAGATAAAATGTGCTGTCTCAGGAAAAGTTTATTTTCCAGCATTTTAAGACATGGGTTCAATGTTCAAAATTCAAAAATCTTACAACTTGCAGTATGCCTACAAAATGCTAACCAGTTCAAAATGGTCAACTGTCTTTAGATAAACTGGAAATAAAACAGAAGCTATTATAAAATTAATCTGCCTAATGGCTGACTTTCTATGGAAAGTCAGCCTCATAATCCCGAATTTAGGAATGATCCTGAAAATTTTCACATGTGGTTACTTTTAAAAGGCATGATTTTAGCATTACCACATGCATAACTACACAATATTGAACTCTTCCTCATGGTACCATGGGTTGGTCTGTAATCTTTGATTGTGACATTTCCTTGTCAAACTCACTTGTTTCTATCGCTTAGCTGCAAAAGAACTTACGAAAGACTAATGAGAATGAAGTTTTCTAACACAGACTATATGGTATTATTATAAAGCTATTCTAAGACAGTCAATCAACAGTTAGGATAAAGCATGCACTACCATAGTTACTGGTTATATTGCAGCACAAAACAAAGGAGGAATGGTAAAAATTAAGGTTCACACTATATAGGAAGCTTCCATAGTTGAGACAAAGTGATTTTACCACATGATGAACTTTCTGGTTTGACAACTACTGCACTCAGAATGGCCAAAACTCCATTGAGGCTTCAGGGTTCATACATGCAAGTTTGAGTAGAATTCAAGGACTTTTCAAGGACTTCTAAAGACAATCCTACAGTTTTCAAGGACTAAAAGTTTAGGAAAAATCCTAATTTAAGTGTTAAATTTCTAATTCAGGAATGCTAGACTGAGATGATGGAAACATTAGTACTGGAAAATTAGTATATAATTGTTGTGCCTTTATTTAGTGCAGCATTTGCTGCACCAAATAAGGGCGCAACAATTTTATACTGATTTAGGTCTCTATCAACAGTGCTTAGTCCTACAGAAAAGAGTAGAATTCAAGGACTTTTCAAGGCTTTTGAGTGATTTTCTAGTACTTTTCAAGTCAGATTTAATTTTCAAGAACTTTTCAAGAAAGCCCTCTAAATTCAAGTACTTTTCAAGCCTTTGTGAACCCTGGGTTTGGCCATTCTGACTGCATAGGGAAAAAAATTTGTTAATTGTGTAGACACATGAATTTTTTTTTTAAAACTGGATTAAGCACAAATTAAATCACTTCGCCTGTAACTATGAGGCTAGATTAAATGGACTTACAAGCAAGAAGCGTTACTCACAAGCAAGAGTCCATAAGTCCATGAGACTCATCTGCGAATCTTAGCGAATCATCAGGTTCCTGGGTATGTGGCCCACCCCACTGAAAGGTATCGTCAGTGCTACTGATGCTATTCATGCTTTCTGTCTCTGAACCTATTCTACACTGGAAGTAAACAAGGGAAATAACCACATGCTATGAAAAGGGGAGGTAAAGCATTGATTTGGGATTTTTCTTATTTGCAAGGGAGGTAGCTACATATGACAAATAGCAAATAGGTTTAAAGCTAATAATTACATCTGCGCTAAAAGTTAAGAACTTTCATACATTGTGGGATTGAAAGAAGGAATTATGGCTACAATTCACAAATTCCAAAAGTTTTCGGTCCCTGAAAATTATTCATGGTAACACCTGCACTCTGCGTCATCTCATATGAGTCCAGACTGCTTATGAATGAAGAGTTCCCGGTCCGGATTAAAGACTGATATTTTTTTGTGTTGATGTGTTATGTCCCACTCAACAATTTTTCAGTGATGTCAGGATGTTGCCTGTCTTTCTGGGTTGAACCACTCGACAGTACTAAAAGCAGAGAATAAAGTGATTAGGTCAAGGACACAACACAGTGCCTCTGTTGAGTCTCGAACTAGCCACCATTCCAACCCAAGCCTAACACTCTACCACTAAGCCATTGTGCTCCTACTTGTGGACGGATGACACTGGAGGCTTATAATAAGCACCTAGAAACTTGCAGCGGCCTAATAAAGTCAATTCTGTTGTTTATATTATGCTTGCAGAAAGATTCCTGAGCCAGAGGTTATAAAACTTTTTCCATGCTCAACTCAGCTGAGCATGAAACTTATCTGCTTATAAAACTTTTTTCATGCTCAATTCAACTTGAGCACAAAATTTCAACTGCTCATAAAAACTAAAATCAAAAAACATTTTTCTTGCTTTCAGTCTCTCACATGTTGTATTTATCATGCTTATAAATGTTAAAATGCCAACAATTGTTGGCATTTTAACATTTATAAGCATGATAAATACAACATGTGAGAGACTGAAAGCAAGAAAAATGTTTTTTGATTTTAGTTTTTATGAGCAGTTGAAATTTTGTGCTCAAGTTGAATTGAGCATGAAAAAAGTTTTATAACCTCAAAGCCTGGACTGTACTTGCCAACATTGAAGAAGCAGTGAGCATGCATGCAGTGAAATATGAAGCATGAATATGAATGAAATGGATTTGAATCAGCCAATAGCAACTGACTTGATGGATATTCTTCAGAACTCAACATTTCATCAGGGTTTAGCTAGCTGTACTACTGGCTGTTTGCTTATCTTCAGAAAAAAAAAATATTATTTGGAAATTAATTGACCAGTTATCCCCTCAATGGAGCATTGCTTATTGTATCAAGCCAGATTTTAGGATGTATCCAGCATTATGGTTGTCCTACATGAAGACATATTCCAAGAAAATCAATCAATTTCTCAGATGAAACAAAGACAAGCGCTTAATGGTCCACCACATGAGAAAATTTGTATACCGCTTTTAACGTACTGTAAATTCCGAAATTTTCACAAGGGTTTGGTGAAAGTTCAAAATTTGCAAAATCCTTAACTTTAGAAATTCAAATCTTAAAACTTGCAGGATGCCTACAAAAATAAATAATTTCATTTTTACATGCATGCATGGTTAATTGTGTTTAGATCATCTGAAAACTAATCAGAGAAGCTATCAAATCTGCCTAATTCAGCATTTTGAGGCTGACTTTCTTTGGGAGGTCAGTTTCTTGAAAATAAAACCCTCGCAAAATGGCAAAATCACTCTGTCATTTCTTAATATAGGAAAATCATATCCTATTTGGGAATTGTAATTTCACAAATATGTCTTTTAGCGCTATTCTCGATAATACAATTCTTGCGAAAATTTCGTAATTTACAGTACATAACATGTGACTGCCTGTGATGGCTGTGATGGTACAGTAAGTTTAAAATCATCACCGTGTTGTGTCCTTGCATCCTCTCACTGATTTGTGCCATCCAAACATGACTGCATGACTATATTATAGTCATGCAGTCATGTTGGGATGGCACAAATCAAGTATATAAGTCATAGTTATACCATGGATTGTCTGCCTGTATGTGGAGACAATCAATGAGCTTTAGCGAGTGGATTATCTTACATACAGGTGTACAAAGATGGTATAACTATTTAATACCACCTACATCAGTGTACAGACCTTGCACATCATGAGATAGTTTGTGCTCGAGGTAAGGGTGGTATAAATATTGTTAACTTAATTCAACTTAATTTGCTGAGCATTAACTCAAACTAAACATTCTTGGGCCATTCCACATTAAGTTGTTTGTTTTGATGCCATACATCCCAGTCAACAATTTTTCAGTCATGTTGAAACATTTTCCTGTCTTCCAGGGTTGAACCAGTACCAATCAGAGGATAAAGTGTCTTGCTCAAGGACACAACACAGTGCCTGAGACTGGTGAGTCTCAAACCAGTGACCCCTCTATCTTAAGTCTAACACTCTGCCTAAGACAGGGCCACCCCGCTCGATCTCAGTCTGCAGACAGCAGTGATGCAGAATAGAAACAGTCACCTGACATCTATCGCCTGCTACTATAGAAGGGTTGTGAGTTCAAAGCCCAGTGTCTGGCCTCAATTTCATGACATAGAGATTTTGTTTGTTTTTGTTGCTTTACGTCCCAAGTCAACAGCTATGGTCATTGCGGGACGGTCAGTTCACCTAGCCACACTTTTTCCTGGGCAAGCTTGAGCAAGCAGTTAACCAGTACTTCGTGCACATACTTTCGCTTGTAACTGACAACAACCCTTCTTGAGTGATTCAGCGGAAGGGAGGAGAATGACTGTAGAAATTATTTCATGATCAATCTCCACCAAAGTATGGGACCGGGCCGGGATCGAACTTGCAACCGTGACATAGATAATTTTCTCCTTATATAAAATGCAAAGTTAAGCTATAGGGAATACTAGAAAAGGTTACAGGTAAACTGCTTGCTAGAGCAGCCTGCCCAAGTTGCATGGGCCACCACCAGAAAAATCCTGTCTTCGGGGTTGCCTATCAGGTCATACCCAAACCAGCCTGCTCAGCTACAGAGACTAGCTAGATTAGTGAAATTTCGCTTGTAGCAAGTTTTGATATAATGATACTGACCAATAAGTGAATAACAATGACGCTGATCAGACTGCGCGGATGCCAGTCTGCGCCTTTGCTGTTCGCAAAATCCCGAAGACAGATTTGCTAATGACTCATTACAGAGCATCCCAATATGACTGATAAATGTTGAAATTGACATATGACAACTTTCATGACAGAAACATTGTACTCACATCTGATTTTTCAAATTTTCACATGACAGTAATTTTGGTTTTAAACAGAATTTGTAATCAACTTTTTAATTACACGTTTTTAATATCTCTACTAATGATACATGTACACACATACTAACTCAATTATGAGTGATAATATCAAAAACTTTATTTCCTGTCTACAACTTACTATTGCTGTCAATCAAAATGTCCAACATTTTGACAGGTACAAATCAGGCCTCAGATAAGAGTGTGTAATTGAAAATTATTTTCTTATTTCTCAACCAAATCATATATTGTGGGTACTCAAAAGAACCGCCTCCCTTGAGACGGTTCTTTTGAGCACCCAAAACCCAAAACAAATGTTTAAATTGATATGGGTAAGAAAATAATTACAATTTAGCTCAAAAAGTTTATTATCTGAACCAATGCAATTTGAGCAAATATACCACCATCTTCTCAGCTACAGAGACTAGCTCCAACCTTGAAAATTTGGCAATTATAGTTATCACCTTTAAAACACAAGCTTATAATGCTCCACTCATTTGCAACAACGGCCCCTGGGAGGGGGGGGGGGGGGGGGGGGGGGGGGGGCAGCCCCTAAGCAGGGAGAGCCGAGATAGCCAGGCAAATGTGCCACATTTTTACTTATGCATTGCCCCCATAGTGCAGGCGAAATGTCAGGGATTTGATATATCTAGGCAAAAATGGCAGTACAATGTCAAACATAACAGACTGCGGGGGGGAAAACTGCCATGGTTTTGCCAGCTGGCCGTCCCTGCAGGTTATAGCTGGGAATTGCTGGATGAAAGGTCAAGAATATCCCTTCCCTCACACCACACCTTCTCATCTCGGGTTGTGAATTGTTGTTTGTGAAAGTATTATGCTTCAGGGCATCGCAACTGTAGACACGGTTAATTTAACAGGTAAAAATGATACACTATGTACCATTTATGACAAATTTGTATTTAATGTAGTTATTCAGGCATATTTTGTAAACATGAACACACCGGGTAGGCGGCAATCGAAAATGCCAATACTATCGACGAACGTAGATCAAAAATTGTTAGAAACAGAGTTTTCGATTGTCATTTGTCGCCTGAATGGCGACAAATGACAATCGAAACACTGTTTCTATCGATTTTTGATCCGCGTTTGTTGATTGTGAAGAGCGTTTTCGATTGCCACCTACCCGGCGTGATGAAGGTATCCAGAACAAGCAAAGACTTAACACTCAAACCTCTTATAACAACAGCCCAGAGGCACCTAGACTTGCTCCAGTCCTAAAAACAATTTTCATCAATGTGTTATATCATATACTTGTAGCCAGTCTAACTCTGATGGCTCTGTTTTTAAACAGAGCCATCAGAGTTAGACTGGCTACAAGTATATGATATGACACATTGATGAAAAATTGTTTTAAGGACTGGAGCCAGTGTAAGAGGCACCATATTTGCCATGGCTGCCATAAAACAAACATGACTGAAAAATTGTTGACTTCTTTAATACAGAACACAGGTAATGCATTTCAGTCATTTTGGTTTGTTCGTTAGTGTTAATGCTTTGCATCCCAGTCAACAATTTTTCAGTCATGTCAAGAAAAGTTCATCTCTTCCTTGGTTGAACCAGGACTAAGCAGTGGATAAAGTCTCATGCTCAAGGACACATCACAATATTTACATTTTCACACCAAGCCTTTGATGAATCTTAACAATTTTGCAGCTGTTCATAGCCTCATGAATGACTAAAAATTTGATTGACAGCTGTCATGCTCACTTGCCCGTGCAATTCACTTTGAACATCAAAGAATTTCTAGTGATAAGGCGAGCAATCTCCCTAAACGAGCCGTTCGTTTTATTTTATTGAAATAACGACTGGAGAAACTAGGCACATTCAACAAATATATATAGACAAGCCGTCGATGCACCATTGCCCCCAATTTGTATATTTAAAACGGGGTTTCCTTCATGCATGTAATAACTCTACTTCTTATTGAATGATAATTTATTTTGATCATCAACTGTGCTTGTTATTCAGTAACATATATGGGAACTAGACCGTTAAACAGGGAACCACGCTATGTACAGTAAACCTATTTATACAGTTATGTACAATAAAAACGACCATCTTGCAAAGTGGTCTATTTTTGTCAGATATTTAATGTCTTCTTTCGCTTATACAACCCCTTTCCCCCCCTAGACCCAAGACGCCATTTACATATGTTATATATTTGTATAGCGACATTTAATTGTCCAAAGGGCATCTTGGGTCTAGGGGGGGAAAGCATCTAAAAACAAACTGAAAGACGCCAGTTTCATCTTTTCAATGACAAACGTCACAATTTTAAGTATATTTCGTACGCATGGGCAGAAGGGATACCGCAGAGTTTTGGAAATGAAGGGCACTTATATCCCTAATATTTTAGCATTTTTACTTTTTGAAAACCTACAAAGGATTTACTAAAACTATCATATAAACGGCACCCAGTCTAAAGACGTAAAATGAGGGGTGGGAGTAGAAGGCGCAAGTTTTCATGGCTTTGTAAACGATGGATCGCTTTGAAACCTATTTTGATGCTTTCTATGCATATTTTACTACCGAAACAGTTCAATTTTAAAAATATTAGGGCAATTTGAAAATTTAGGTTTTGTAATCATGTCAACTAGGGAAAATATACGCCTTATCACTAGAACTCCTTCATTCACCAGAGGCGAGTTCAATAATGCGAGAGCTCGCCGAGCGCTCGTTGATTGGTACCTATCTTTATTTGTAATGTGTAAAGCCTGACACCAGTACACCGAGCGCTTGAAAGCGCTCGCATTGTTGAACTCGCCCCTGATGTGACACAGGTGTTGTGATTGACAGGGAGCCAGTCCTGAGTTGCACATGCAAAACATGCTTCTTATTTGCTCCATTGGCTGTCCGTGTTCACACTGGCTGTTCCGCTTTTCCGTTTTGCACTCCAACAAAATCGTTAATAGATTAAATATAAAATTGTTTTATCTCCTAAATTATAAATAACTTCTATATATTAGTTATTTGTAATAAAATGTAAATATAAGCAATAAATTCAATTTTTTTGAAGGTTCATGGAATCATGAATACTTCGGGTCTCTTGCAAAGTTAACGCCAACTCCTTCCGGCTTCACTTACTTTGCAAGAGACCCGAAGTATTCACGATTCCACGAACCTTCCAAAAATCAAATTCATTTCTTAAGTGACCCCAGTGAGTCTTGAACAAGCAACCCTTCGATCTCTAGTCCTGAGTCACTGACTTACTGCACTCCACTCAGTCTTTGTTTTTGTTTGATTTTCAGTTATGTAGGGACAGGTCTTCCTGGGATGAACCAGTACTAAGCTAGAATTAATGTATCTTGCCCAAGGACACAACACAGTGACGTGGGTGTGGTTCGAACCAGCAGCCCAAATCTCTTGTTGAGCACTCATGTAACCAATGAGCCACTGTGCTCCTAAATAAAAGGCAGTCACAGTGCGCTCAATATTTGGTCAAATGTAAACAGGGCCATATGTGTCTATTTAACTTGCTGACGGGTTGGTCAAGATCAGGTGTCCGTAGAATTTTTCGGTGTGTTATCAACTCATATCTAGATACAGGTTAAAGAAAAATACAAAGTCTGTTGTTTGAAACCTTTTGGGGAATATGCTGAAGCTTATCAGAAAGCAAACAGTTTGGTACGGAATCACTTTTTTTCTCACCAGCCTCAGAAAGTGTCAAAAAAGCCCTTTTTTAAGCGTTTTCAGTTTGCACTCAGAATTTGGCAAGATTTCATCTTTGTTTTATTATTTTATTATTCAGTCCACAACAAAGCACCATATCTAACATTGTGGACAGATGACTCCACGTTAAGCAGGTCTTTAAATGAACAAAATCGATAAGGTAGAAATGAAGTTATTCTCATTTTAGCCAAACTACTCATTCGTTATCAATTCCCGTTTTTATACCACAGGTAATTTATTTTGGCTATCCAAAAGAAAATAATGCAGAGGATTCTAACAATTGGTGCAATTCTGAGGTCATGTTGTATAAAATAACTCAGAGTAATAAGGATAAACATGTCCCTGCCTTTTTTAGAAAATCAGGTAATCTCAAAGGCAAACAAAAATATTCAGACAAATTTTTGTAGTGTCCGTGACAGTCAAATATCTTGTCAGCATGACATGGGACTGATAAGTTTATCTGTTTATCTTACAATGCTTCCCCCTGTCTACTTTGAATCAAGCTATGAAATATGTAGTCCTGTATTTGTTAGAGATTTTTTGAGGCAAATCCTAAAATGTAGTGTCCGTGACGGCTGTAGTGTCCGTGACAAAGATATGTAATATCTGTTCAGAGTGGTTAAATATCAGGCTCATTTAAAAAAAAACTGCTTAAATTCATGCCAGGGTCATATGTTAATTTGTAAAGTGAAAGTAGTTTAAGTGTTTTATTGGATTTGATTTTTGTCGGCTGTGTGTGTTTGTTTCAGATACCTGATAGTACAATTCTCACATAAGTATCAACACTGCAATATGACTTTAATATATATACTACTTCAAACTTAAGTAATATTCAATATCTGAATCAACTTAGGGCATGGTTTATGTTTACAAATAGCCTTGGCTCTGTTTATTGATACATATTCAATTGTCACGGACACTACAGAAAAGCCAAAATTTCACTGCAAGTACAGGTTAGCAAGTTCTCACTAATGTCAATATACATATATCGTCTATTAAAGGCCTGTTCAAAATTGGCATTTCACAGAGGTGAACAAAATGTTTAAAAACAATTTTGGTAAGAGCATATTGTTAATACATTGTATATGGTTCTGTGCTGAAGTCCTTTTAATGTGACTTTCGAACATGACATAAGTGTGAATTGAGAGGTGTGGAAACGTTTTGCCTTGATTTAAAAATAGTAAATGAGTATGATCAGAAAATACCACAATCACAAACTGCAGACAACCCCGTGGCACCGTGAGGAAGAGCCGCTCAACCATCACGAGACACCAGGAAGACAAATTAAGCAAAGCAATAAAGTAATAAAATAAGTCATTTGAAATGTTTCAACTTTTGATTTTCATTCACATTAAATTAATGCTTTTCTCAGATTTGACTTGATTTGGTAATTAGAACAAAGTATTGTCGATAACCTTTAGAAATGAAATAGAATTTTGATCATGTAGCTGATCAAAAAGTGATATTTACTGACAAAAATAGATCTCTGAGTCTCCAAAATGAAGATTTCTTTTACACTTCTTAAAGACTGGCACAATTCTATTTAAATCTTTATGTAAATCAAATGTAAGCATAACACACTTAACACAGCGGTCCTTTTTAAAATAACTTCTGATATTAATTCTTAAATTGAATGAAGACTTGTTAAACAAATAAAATTGTAAATATATGAGTATTTTTTACATTGATGAACTTAAAATACAACTATAATTATAAGTAGTTTCCCATTTTTCAACAGCTTTAGACCAATGTGTGCATCGTTAAGTGTCAAATAAAACAATATGAAAACTTAAATCATTTTTGCTGTAGTGTCCGTGACAGTTAAATGCTATGATTTTAAGTCTGTATGCTCATGACATTGCCCAAACAAGGAAGAACATCATCAGGTTTTAAGCCTTTAACGTCTTTTTTTATCCATTTTAAAACTTCTCACCTCCATTTTTTTTATATAAAAGCTCAAATAATTGGAGATTATTTGTAAAGATCGGTTGTTTTTAAACTAGTATCTTATCCATAAGCATGTGCATTATGTATTCAGCAACTTTTGTAACTTTGTTAATACTATTAAAAAACTGTCCACTTGATTATAAATGGAACCATTAATATTGTTAGCAACATGAACTATTTATAAGTTTTAAATGCATAAAGTGTCCTATACATAGAAGTACATGTAGTGTATGTGACGGACAACTGGTATGGCAAAAAGTGACATTTACAAATATTTTTGGCTGAAAACTTCAGGAAAAGCAATGGTATTTTGTAGGTATAGCCATTGTTATGTGACTTAAAAGGAAAAAGTCCTTAAAAGTAACCATGAACCAATGTTATGACAACTGCAAATATGTGATAAGGAGATTCTAATAATGTCCGAATGAACACCTGATCTTGACTACTCCGCATAAAATAGTCCTTAAATGTTGCGGTTTATTGATTTATTATTGTATTTTGTTCCATTCCATTTAGTTTGAAAGCTACATACAATGATTTGACCTAATAATGAGCTTAAGACTATTCAGATGATACTGTTAGCTGTACTTGTAGTGTCCGTGACACTTAACAGTTTGTTGGGAAATTGTCTTCATTGCAGAAATCTGTGGCACATATACCCAAAAGAACACGGTTTCAAAATAGATATATGTTTAAATATTGAGAAAATAATGAAGATTTAGAACAAATCCTCTTGCAATTTACTAAATAAAAATTGGAATATGGTAACATGAAAAAACATGAAGAGACTGATTTTCTGTATCTTCGCGAAGTCTCCGAAATATAAAAAAAACTAAACTCTGTTGAAAAATGCATCCAAATTTTCAAGTTATCCTTCTCATATTTTCAATCTAATAAACATTCATACATCTAACTGAGTTTTCTCTGATGCTTTGAGGCTTCAGTATTTATCTATAACACCCTTATGTAGTGTCCGTGACAGTTAGATGGTATGTACATTCAAACAAAAATTGAGAAAAAGCGCATGGAGTCTAAGTCATGAAATTTTCTGGAAAGATGCTCCATATATTAAGAAACAAAGATTTGAATATTGTAACAGTTTTCTGAAAACTTTATTTTTTTGTCTAAGTGCAAGGTTCAATGGACACCTGATCTTGACTGACCCGTTATTGAAGATCTGTAACAATTGTTTCCCATTTCAAACATGGCTGCGAAATGTATACAGATGAAAATCAAAGAAATCCTGCTAATGTAAATGTTGTGTTGTAACAGTAAATATAAAATAAACATGTATTGTGGATATTAGGCTTCAAAGGAAAATATGGGACAAAGAACAAATTATCAACTAATAATAATATAGCTGGACATACGGTTTTTAACTGACTTTTCTTGCTAGAAATGCCCTTTAACGTACGTCTGTTAATGAAACCTTTTGGATCGAGATCAGGACAGTATAGCAGTCGGTAACTTGTTTGACTACAGATGTGTGTCTTACTGCAGATCCAGCTCCGAGTGTGGTTAGGTGAACTGACCATCCTGACATGACCATAACTGACCACTGGGACTTAAAGCAACAAACCAAAACCCGATCTGGATGCAAACCATTTGACACTCTGATAGTGTTCCCAAAAGAATCTTAAAAGAGTTAATTTTGAAAAAAAAGTGATCATCAGACAACAACAAAACCGTTGGAGAAGTTTTACTCCAGCATTCAAAGAGTTAAGGAGAGGTGATAGGTGAGGAGGAGGCCATGCCCGAGGTTATAAAACTTTTTTCATGCTCAACTCAGCTGAGCACGAAATTTATCCTGCTCATAAATGATAAAATGCCAACAATTGGTATCTGTCCCATAAACATTCTAGAACATATCTAGAACAGTTCTAGAACATAGCTCTAGAAAATAACCTCTGGGCCAGGAGGATTGCATTTTTTTCTGGTGCTGATTCTATAATATCCTTAATTTTGTTTGTTTGATTTGATTCTTTATGTCCCAGTCAACAATTTTTCAGTTATGTCCGAGGGGTCTGTGACCTGAGTTGAACCAGTACTAAGCAAGGATAAATGTGTTTTGCTCAAGGACACAACCAATTGAAGCCAGTGAGGCTCAAACCTTGAGTCAAGCACTCTACCACTGAGCCACTGTGCTCCCTGAAAATCCTCAATGAGCTGGGGTTACTTTTATTCATGAGTCCAATGTTTCAGGTTTGTTCCAGCATGAGATGCACATGGCTGTGCATCTGGAAGAGCCAGTTACGAGTACATGTCTACCTAACCTGATCTGGGTCCAAACTCTTTCTTAAGGTTACACAAGCAGTGAACACTCCCAGACAGAGAGTTTAAGCCTTTTTGAACAATGAAATTTTCATCAGAGCAAATACTGCCGTCGGCCTCAAACAAGCAGACTTTCTCAGCTTCAAGGCGAGACAATATTTATTTCCAATAAATATGTACACGAAGTCCTTGAGAATTCGATTAAAGGCTCATTCCATGTTCACATGCAACTGAAGAAGAGAAACAATAATTTAATAAATGACCATGCAGTCTCAGAGGCAGCTGCTGCCTACTGGTCATCAGCTCTAGTAAGCAAATAACAAGGCACTAGACAGGAAAGGTTCCCATCATACAAATTCCTTCCTATATCAGCCCTTTAAGAACTGCGTCTCAGCATGTAGGCTAGGACAAGAAAAACACATGTTTAATGCTGAACAGTTTTGCCTATTGAATAGGCAAAACTGTTCAGCATTAACATGTGTTTTTTTCAGTTTAATGTGTAACGCACTACAGTCATTTGTAACCATGCCCCCACCCGGCGAACAGCGGGGACTTTGACTTTTCACCTGGCAATTCCTTGCTCATAATAATCCCAAAACAGAGGGGACAATTCTCTCCCCCAGTCTGTCATGTTTTACGTTGCACTGGCATGTTTGCTTGGGAATATCAAATCCCTAACATTTTCCCCAGTGGCCACAATGGGGACAATGCAAAAGTAATGCCCGGCTATCCCCCTCCCTGCTCATGGGCTCAGGAGGTGGGGGGTCAGGTGGTTATAAATGACCTGTGCATTACGTACATGTAAGCCTTTGAGTTTGTGATTTGCGACCATGGCACATTTCCTCATCATATCAGGGGGGGGGGGGGGGGGGGGGGTATTGTTAAGTAGCATAACAATACTGGCCTGCATCCCATAAAAAATCACAAAGCTACCACTTGCCAGCATCCAATGTTAGCTAGCCATCATCGGCTAGCCAGCGAAACACCATCTAAATGGCGTTTTGCTTGCAGGCCCGGAGTGATGGCCCGCTGACCCTCTTCACTTCATCAACTAAACAAAAAAACGTCAGAGTTGGTACAGTTATTCTGTGGTGAAATATCAAAGAAATTGCAAATGAAGGCAATTCTAACGAGTATCCACAATTTGGTTTTATATCAATCTGGGCATTCCAATGACCAGTTCAATATAATGCAACTAAATGCAGGAAATATTGGGAACAGAAAGCCTCTTTTAGTGTCCAAGAACAAGAGAAAGACAGATATTGATCATTTAACACGCTTTTAGCACCCAGTTAACCAAGACAGAAGAATAATTAATCAGATTTCTCCATATTAACTTTTTGCCCGCTAGTGTCGTTTTCAAACAGTTTGGACTGTAACATGGTTCCGACCGAACATCGGCCTGATCTGCATCGTAAAACTGTTTTACACTCTGATAGTATTTATGAAAGAATTTTTTGACAAATTTTGACTTTTAACTGAAGACAGAAGATCTTTGACATATGAGCTAGTGCATGAGATTCCCGACAATATGGTATGTGTGACCATCGAAGGCTCAGACCAGCCTGCGCATATGCGCAGACTGATCAGAGCCTTTGCTAGTCGCTTGAATGTTCTATGAGTGTTAAGCTACTGACTGAACACCATTTAGAGTTAGTAAGCTTAAAAGGAGGCTGCACAGGCTCTTCTGAGTCTACACATGTCAAAATGCCACATTGTTGGAAATCTCATGCCAACGCTCATATGTAGTGAGTTAAACTAGATACTGCAGTTAAGGAATTCTTCACAAAATAGATGGAGCAGTTAGTGCAGATTCTGTAAGTAACCAATTTTTATCTCAAATGCATTAATAACAACAGTGTGCATTACAGGCCAGGAAAAAAAATCTAAGAACAAATGAACCTGCTGTAAACCCCTGATAGTCAAACCATCCTTCTAAACTCGTGACAATTAAACCATCCTGCTATACACCTGATAATCCAACCATCCTCCAATACACCTGATAATTAAACCATCAGGCTAATATCCGGGATACGTCTGATTATCAAACCATCCTGCAATACACCTGATAATCAAACCATCCTGCTATACCCCTGATAATGAAATCATCCTGCTACACATATGCTAATCAAACCATCCTGCTATACATCTTATATTCAAACCATCCTCCTATAAACTTATAATCAAACCATCCTGCTTATCACCTGATAAACAAACCATCCTGCTTATCACCTGATAAACAAACCATCCTGCTATACACCTGATAATCATACTATCCTGCTATACACCTGAAAATCAAACCATCCTGCTTTAACTGATAATCAATAATCAAACCATCCTGCTATACACCTCAAGAACAAAGCATGCATCCTGCTATAATCTGATAATCACTCCAACCTGCTATACATCTGATAATCAAACCATACTGCTATAACCTGATGATCAAACAATCCTGCTATTCAGCTGATAATCAAACCATCCTGCTATACAGCTGATAATCAAACCATCTTACTATACACCTGATAATCAAACTCCTGCTATACACTTGATAAACAAACCAAGTGTTAATAAATAGGCTGTTATACACCTGTTAAATAAACTGTCCTGCTATACACCTGATAAACAAACCATCCTTCTATACACCTGATAATCAAACAATCCTGCATTACACCTGATAAACAAACTACCCTGCTATACATCTAAAAATCAAATTATCCTGCTTTACACCTGATTATCAAACCATCCTGCTATACACCTGATAATAACCCCAACCTTCAATAGACCTGACAATCAAACCATTCTGCTATACATCTGATAATCAAACCATCCTGCTATGCACCTGATAATCAAACCACCCTGCTATATACTTGATAATCAAACCATCCTCCTTTACCCCTGAAAAACAAAGCATCATGTTGTACACATAATAATCAAATCATCCAGCTATAAACTTGATAAATAATCATCCTGTTGTACACCTGATAATCACCCCAGCCTGCTAAACACCTGATTATCAAACCATTTTGCGAACCATCCGAATCAAACCATCCTAATACACACCTGATAATCAACTATACACCTGATGCTATACACCTGATAAACATACCATTCTACTACACACCTGATAATCAAACCATCTTACTATACACCTGATAATCAAACTATCCTGCTATACACCTAATAAACAAACTGTCCTGCTATACACCTGATAAACATACCATTCTACTACACACCTGATAATCAAACCATCTTACTATACACCTGATAATCAAACTATCCTGCTATACACCTAATAAACAAACTGTCCTGCTATACACCTGATAAACAAACTATCCTGCTATATACCTGATATAAATCAAACCATCATTCTATACACTTCTATACACCTGATAATCAAACCTTCCCTTTATACACCAGACAATCAAACCATCCTTCTTTACACCAGATAACCAAACCATCCTGCTAAACTCCTGATAACCATCTCATCCTGCTATACATTATACACCTGATAATCAAATCAGCCTGCTTTACACCAGTCCTGATAAACAAACCATCCTGTTATACACCAGTCCTGATAATCAAACCATCCTGTTAATAGGCTGTTATACACCTAATAAATAAACTGTCCTGCTTTATGCCTAATAAACAAACCATCCAGTTATACACCTGAAAATCAAACCATCCTGCATTACACCTGATAATAGAACCATCCTGACCAGATAATATAATCAAACCATACTTTCATACACCTGATAACCAAACCATACTTCTATATGCATGCTAATCAAAGCTGCTCTGATTATCAAATAATCTGTCTATACATATAGATAATTAAACTACCCAGTAATTAAATCCTATAATATATCTAGGCTGTATAAAAACATCCTGCAATACAACCTGATGTAAATTCACATGGCACCAACAAAAACTGTTTATTTACAGAATAAAATACCACTAGGTCAAGTTATGCACAGAGTGCACTCTCTGTCTGATAATGAACAAAACATGACTTTAATGGGGTTAACATGAGGCTGACATGCCAGCATTGTTAGGGAGAAAAAATGCGAATATTAGACCTAAAGAGAACTTGCACCCATCCCACCCTTTGCAAAAGTCTTGTAGCATTTCTTGACATACATGGTCTTCTAAAAACACACATTTCAAGTACACCATTAAATGCTTGCCAATTAAATTGGATACTTTTGTAGGAATTATTATGAGTTATGAGCCAATAAGAGAGGTTTTCTCCTGGCACAATGTTATGTTATCTATTGTAAAAGGTTGGGAAAAAAGCATTCTCAAGGTTCCAAGCATGCTGTAGTAAAATAACACAAACATGTTGGAATTTATGGCAAAACACTACACCAATTTTCTTCAATACCAATTTCCCTGTCTGGCACTAAAAGAGAATAAGAACCTAAGCCCTATCATGATTGTGAGGGTGGCACAGAAAAATCCATTCCGAGGATCGCCGATTGGCATCACGAGGCTTGCCGAGTGATGACAAACGGCTATCACGAGGGACAGATTTTTCTATCCTATCCCCACACGAATAATGGATTCTTTTTCTTGCTCACCAATAAATACCTCATTTTTATTGAGAAAAAAAACATGAAAAAGGCTTCTGGAAAATCCTCAATACACTGACATGCGACATGGTGACGTCATTTTACATTATTATGACGTCACGGATCAACATGCGGCTAGCGTGCGGCTGTTCATTTTTTATCTTACCCATGGGCTGGTAACCGTATGGGAGACAGAATTATCTTACATGAGTAAAATCAACAGCAATCCCAATCTAAAGGTCTAGGTCAAAAGTTAAAATCTCTATATCTCTTAATAAATCCCATAAAATGCACAAAATATAAAATCTGTGCAAGTTGCGACAATTTTTAGGTGACACCAGCAGGTATAGAATAAAGGTATGCTCTTCTTTCATCCTTTTATCATTGACAAAAAACTTTGCAAAACCTGACTTACTACTTGTCATTTAAACCTGAGCTACATGAAACTTGATGCAATGAATGAAGACATTTTAGAAACCTGTAGTGACATTCAAGAAAAGACGTACCATCCACCTTTCATTATGCTGTTAATACTCAAAAGAACTATGCCTCCTTTCCCCGAAAACATATATTGCAGATACTCAATGAGATGGTTCTTTTGAGTATGCCACTGGCTTACCAATCATGGGTAAATTTTTAAGGTAAACAAAAAATTTAAGTGTAAAATTGAAAATATTTTCTTATCCATCCATTCTACTCTACATCTTTCAAAAGAACCATCTCATTGAGACGGTCTTTTGAGTACCAGATTGAGAAATAACAAAAACCAGCAGCATTAAGTTGCAACACCTTTGAAATGGTAATCAGGTCTTGTAAAATCATCATAAATAGGATTGACATGAAAATAATATGTTAATAAAAATGACCACATGAACATATGAAGGGCATTCAATTTCATGACACATTCTATAACCACTCCTAGAATTAAAAGACAATGGTTACCTACATGTGGACATCTGCATCTCTCAGTCAGTAAAGGCTCGGTATCCATTTTCACAGAAAACCGAAACGTTTTGTCTATTTGCATTTTTTTATATCCCAGCTTACTCATTATATCCTAAACTGCCCCCATTCCAAATTAACCCAATAATGACAAAATTCTGCAGACATAGGAATATTGATATTTTCATTTGTTTTATACAATATATGAGGGAAGAGCCATACAAAAAGGGCCCTTAATAAGACAGCATGTAGACTGACCCAGAACCAGATTCAACAGGCTTCGTCCAGATAAATCCTTGACCAGCATTCGCACTAGTGAGCGGGCCAGCCTGGACACCCGACAGCAATAAAAAAAATTACATTGTATCAAATCAAAGAGAGCAAGCATCATTTGTTTTCAAACGAGCCTGCATGGCTACAGTGTGACTACAGTCTTAATCTTGCTTTGAGCTTTCATTACATCTTCCATATATGTATATATAATTTTTTATTCAAGCAGCAAGGTTCAAGCAATCTGCATCTTTGTTGTCTGCTGATGATGCAACAAAATCTTTTTTTTCGAGTCAAGGCACAATTACATAGTGATACAGTATGTGGTATTCAATATTCTTTTGTTTTTTCATTCATCAATTATGTAGGTTTGGTAGTATTATGACAATATAAAAATATGTTCTTGTCTAACCTGTAAGAGATTTTTCATCAGTCCTGGATCCCATTTCATGCTTGATAGTTTTCTGTACAACACTCTGTTCATGGTTTAGCATGTGAGAGAGGAAAACAGTGTGGATCTTGGTTATTAGCCCCCCCCCCTCCCTCCACACACCAATGGCCAGGTGGTAGAGGGCATAGTAATTAAGCTGGACAATGACCTCTTGAGAGCTATAGTGCGACCAGGTAACGGACGTTGGGCGTGTCAGACAGAACACTGTCATTCACTGTCAATTTAGACCGGTCTACAGTAAATTGGGTAAAACAGCACAGGTACGCTACAACCCTTAAACGCCAGCAAAAAATGCATCCGGAAACTCCGTCCCCATTTTTCGTCTGCTGCATTTTTTTTAATAACATTTTTTAACAAAGCTAAGTATAGAGACAAACAGTGTGCACCAAGATCAGACTGCTCGTATAGGAGCAGTCTGATCTGAGTCTACACTGTTCGTTGGAAAGGCTTCTAAAACATTTCAGCAGACGACAAAAGCAGTCGACTTTTGTTGTGATTGGCGCTTTAAGGGTTCATCGTGCAAAACAACTGAACCGCAGACGACAAAGGCGACCAGCTTTATACGGTTAGTATGCCCGGTAAACGTTCGCAGAAAACTTAAGTCTTACTTGTTTACAGACACATTGGTTATATACTATTACCCCCTAGAACCTATGTGGATTTTAGTCAAGATCAGCAAGGCAGACTCGTCTATGTTAGAACGGTTGTTGCTGCTACATGTATACAGATATATGGAGTCAGGGTGCACAGCGTAATGAAGATCTAATTGCATATAGCGTGCTTTTATCTGTAATTTCCTTTGGTATTGTATTTACTATACAGCCATGTCTCAAGTAACCATCTAAAACGCAAAGCTGCATACACTGGTACCAAGGTCGAAATTTTTTACACATTATATACGGATATAAACTGCATACATATAATATAGGTTTAGTGATTACACATTATTGAACAAACCCAACAAACAGGCTGCCATGAATGACGCCTTCAAAAACTGTAGTTATTAATCGGCTTTTGGGTCACTGTCTAGCCACGCCAACAACTGGTTTTAATCTCTATTAGCTTTACATGAGTCCGGGACATCGCATACCGCGTGGCGATACAGTGACCAAATAGCTGTATAATAACCAGTAGAGTCAACCCGTGGTAGGATGTTTGACTTGAGATTAAGGGGCCGTTGGTTTGAGTCTCTCTGGAGGCACCATATTGTTGCCTTGTGCAAGACACGTTATACTCTGTTTAGTACTGGTTTAACCAAGTAAACGTCCCGGCATGGCTGAAAATTCCTTGAATGTCATGGGCGGATCCAGAGGGGGAACAGGGGGTCTGGAAACCCCTCCCCCCTGAAAGATCACAAAAAATAGGTTTTCATCGCAATACTGGTCCTGATCCCCTGAAAAAATGCAAAACTACTAGGCCAGAATTCAATGTTAGGCTTTCATCGGGACGCCAGCGAAACGCCATTTAAATGATGATGATGATGGCCCGCTTTTAGTGGATATTTTGATTATCTCTATACTCATCAACTAAAAAACAACAACAAATAAAAGCACCGCAAGCACTGCAGAATACCCCGCCACTGCTGGGGGCACCAAAAGTTATTTTGTGAGATATATAATGCCTAAATAGCAACAGAACTGAGATAGACAGTGATATGACGTCCTTAGTCACAATATGTAACCTTTGATGGTCAACATATCTGTGAAGTTTCATTCAGATACTCCATATAGTAAATGAACTACAGGTCAAAAACCATTTTTCAGATCAATCAAGGGCAGATAACTCATGAACTGGAAAGGTATGGGTGACGGTCCTTACTAAAAATATGCAACCTTTGATGTTCAACATATCTGTGAAGTTTCATTCAGATATTCCATATAGTAAATGAACTACAGATCAAAAACCATTTTTCAGATCAATCAAGGGTAGATAACTCATGAACTGGAAAGGTAAGAGTGAAGATCCTTAGTCACAATATGTAACCTTTGATGATCAACATATCTGTGAAGTTTCATTCAGATATTCCATATAGTAAATGAACTACAGGTCAAAAACCATTTTTCAGATCAATCAAGGGCAGATAACTCATGAAATGGAAAGGTAAGAGTGATGGTTCTTTGTCATAGTATGTAACCTTTGATGTGAAACATATCTGTAAAGTTTCATTTAAATATTCCACATAGTAAAGGAACTACGGGTAAAAAACATTTTTTAATTCAATCAAGGGCGAATAACTCACAAACGGGAAAGGTAAGAGTGACGGTTCTTAGTCACAATATGTTACCTTTGATGTGAAACATATCTGTGAAGTTATATTCAGATATTCCACATAGTAAAGGAACAATAGGTCAAAAACCTTTTTTCAGACCTATCAAGGGTGGATAACTCACAAACTGGGAAGGTCAGAGTGACGGTCCTTAGTCACAATATGTAACCTTTGATGTGCAACATATCTGTGAAGTTTCATTCAGATATCATGAACAGTAAAGGAATAACAGGCCAGAAACCATTTTTCCAATACGAAAAAGGGCAGTAACTCCGTTAAAAATGGACGGATTTTGCCCATTAACAATCCCATACCACTCATCGCCGATAACAATATGTATGCAAAATTTGAAAAAATTCCGTGAATAAATACTCAAGTTATCGATCGGAAATGGTGAGCACGGACGGACGGACGGACGGACGGACAGACGGACGGACGGACGGACGGACAGACGGACAGACACCGAAGGGTATAACATAATACCTCGCCACACTTTAGTGGCGGGGTATAAAAACAACAACAAAAAAAACGTTGTCAAAGTTGGACCCCATCTGACAAAAGTTTCTGGATCCGCGCATGACTGGGATGTAAAGTATCAACTCAAATAATCGAGGTCCACAGTTGCTCAGTGCTACTGTGTTAGACCTGTGATTAAAGAATCGCTATTTTGAGAAGGTTCAATGAAAGCACTTCGAAAAGTCCATAGCAATTTATTTTATGCTAAGTACTGGGTTAACCTAGGTGGACAAGAAACTTCGCGTCATGGCTGCACATATGTTGGCAGCGACGCAAAACATCAATACAAACACGCAAAATCAACTCAAAATAACAAAATAGACACTCATCTCTAACTTTTGCTGCAGTTGTGTGCGTCTACTGGTACACAGGTCTATATGAAAATATTCGCGCGTTAAAAATGTTGTCGGTGAAAATATCCTTCCGAATTCTGTTTGTTTGGAAAGAAAATGATTTGGTGTTTAACTCTGAATTCGAAAAATAGCATTAAATCAACAACATAAAAATAGCCCACCCCCCCTCACACACACATACATTAAAAGTCAGCATGCTAAGGGTTCAATAAATGGATCACAGAGAAAGGGTACGCATATCTTTTATAAAACAATAAGACTTGACTGAGTGAATGTAGATTTCATTGTCGAAGATTGATGTTTTGGTTGTATAGTTTAAGATACACGTACGTTTTTAGATACACGTATGTACATATTTCAAACAAAGTATCTGGGCTGCTCAGATTCATCTTCAATAATTCGAAACGCTTATTTTCCACGATACGGCAACTATAAGACTACAGGTACAAATGTATATACTTTTGGTGTGGAGAGTTTCACAGATGGGTGAATACGCGAACAATGCAACCTGACTAGCCGATTTCCAAATGTATTTGTCCAGGGGTTGAACTTAGCTAAGAACCGCCCAACGTCTCTTATCTGGACGGAGTATACTGTGAATGTTACACAAATGTACCCCAAGGTTGACGTTTTTATCATTGTAAAGAGAAGGGCTACTGGTCTCTGTAGTGCAGGGTTTTCAAGCAGGGCCCTTAATTATGAAAATTTGTTGTCCATGCAATTCCCCATATGGAGGTGGGGATTGGGGGGAAGAATAACATCACGTCAGAGATATGAATATATATACAGGCGATTAAATCCCAGGCTGGAAATTAACATAATTGAAACATCGAAAGACAGGGATCCATCTGGATTACTGCAGGACTCAGACTCAGCAATTCCCGACACGCACTGTGATTCTGTCTTGACCCCCTAGGTGCCTGGGTGCACTTCATACTTATGGCTGGTACATAAATTACACTGCTTATGGGTGTAACCTATGTATACAATAGTTGTATAGAAAGAAAACAGCAAGTTCAACCAGACAAATTGAAACATATTTATTTTTCCTTCTTGCAAACAGGGTTGAACATTTCAATAAAACTACACATGTATCATGTTTGAGACCATTTGAATGCAATATGATCCATTTTAACAAGAAAAAACAACAAAGGCAAACATTTGAAAATGTGATCTTCCCATTCAGCAATTATTAGGCTAAAAAGCCCAAATCCTTATTGTAAACAAAAACAATACACAACAATGTTGGAATTTTACATATCTAAAATAAACCTACACAAAACCAAACCCAAGAAAAAGGGAACAGCACTCTGTCATAACTGTTTGTTTGTGTGTTATTGCTTTATGTCCCGGGTAACAATTTTTCAGTCATGTCGAGACATTTTTACTGTCTTTGGATCCACCGTAGAACCAGTACTATAAGCAGAGGATAAGGTGTCTTTCTCAAGGACACAGCACAGCTCCTCCTGTGTCAGTCTCAAACTAGCGACCCTTCGACCCAAAGTCTGTCACTCTACCAACTAAGCCATAATAAATAAATATTTTTCAGTCCAATAATTATTTAACCATCAATTCAGTTTGGAGCTCTATTGAACTAAACCCTACTGCATTCAGAATCATCAAACATACGTACTCTATATACATAAGTGCCGTTTCTTGCGGCATTGCAACAATATTTCAAAAGAGATGAGATTATTATAGATCATAATCACTCAGTTTTTGTACTTTAGATAAATGAGATAATTTGAGTTGTAAAATAGTAGTCATACCATAATTTTTAAAGAACAACCCTTTTCTAATTAATTCTCCACCTTAAACTAACAGGGATCCAGGATTTCTGGAAAGGGGGTTCATATGTATATAATTAGGTGTTGGGAGTTCGTTTTGCCGATTTTATCTCATTACCTTAAATATCCCATGAAAATGAAATAATTTGGTCTCACTGAGACCAAATTATTTCATTTTTATAGGATATTTAAAAATAGGGGGTGGGTTCAAGCCAACCCCTGAACCCCCTCTTGATCTACCACTGCTAAAGATATTTCTTTGACTTAAACTGCTACTGGTCAATTACGATTACCTGTTACAGTGAAATTTGAATACTGGGAAAACAGGTAATATGACAAACGCATCAATGAAAAAAGTTTTAACTAGAGCGCGCAGTCGATGGGGCACCATCGCAAATCCCCACGCTAAAGTTTTTGACTCCCGCAGCACCCCGCAGTCCCACCCCGGGCATGACCTTGGCAACAGAATGAAAATTCTGTTCAATATGTTTTCTATCTTTTATTTGTGAGAACACACACAAAGTTTGATATAAAAATCTTTGAAATTGACATGTTAATATCATATTTGACCTTTTGACCTCACCCCAAGGTCACCAGTTTGACCCTAGGATGAAAATGTTACTTGCTTTTTTGTTCTGCTCGTCATCCCCGTCGATTTGATATGCTACATGACCATGTTTGAAAAAAAAATTGTTTGACCCCCTGGGTACCCCCAGTGCCACAAAGTCCCACCCCTGGGACATGACCCAGGCGACAGAATAAAAATCCCGTCTGATATGTTCTGTGTCTTTCAGTTGTGAGAACACACACAAAGTTTGGTATAAAAATCTTTGAAATTGACATGGTAACCGAAATTTAATGATATTTGACCTTTGACCTCACCCCAAGGTCACCAGTTTGACCCTTGGATGAAAAGGGCTAAGTTCACGAAGGGGTAAAATCGGCCCTGTAAAATCCTATTTTAGAAATGTATAATTATAATATAAATGACATTATTTCTGAAGAAGACGATCTTCCCTCTCTTGAAATACATACCAAACAATTTCTTGGATGCTTCCCTTATACCGCAAAAATCCATATTATGACCCCAAGTTTCCCCAAAATGGCTGAAATTGTGGGGATTTAGTGTAAATATATCCATAACAAAACATGAGGCCATTATTTCGACACCACAATTTTTGGCTTAGCTGTGCAAGTTAACATTGAGAACTCAGGACAGAAAATTCAAGGTGTCGAAATTATGGCTTCATAATATAATATTACGTAACCTAAACGATCACGTTTGGATATTTTGTCTGTGTTTGGTCTTTTCAGGCCATTTATACATGTTCTAAGGCTTAAAATATACAGATATGACTACATTATCTCATGAAAGCAGGCATAGACTATTTTAGAAGCCGAAAATACGCCTACTTTCTCACATTTTTCAGTGCAAACAATGCCGATTCCGAAATAATGTTACGTCCGAAATTTACTTTCAGTATGAGACGCTCGTCGTGCTGCCGTTAGTTGTTGTCTGCTTTCGCAGGTATATACTACATTTTTTGGTTAACGGGATGTGAATTCATTTATAAATCACTATTAGAAAAATACACGGGGTCATATTTTTACAATTAATGTGTGTCAGCTTGTTTATTTTTGTATATTTCTAAAAGCCTATTGTTGTTTTGTTCGTATTTAAAAATATATAATTTTAAGTGCGCTGTAATTAATCATAAGCATCTACGTGGTCGTGCGGTTAAGTGCAGGAATTGACCAATGTTTTGCAACGGGTCCTGGGTTCAATTCTCAGCGGCGGCAACTTTTTTCTTTCCTTTTTTTCTCTCTTTTCTCTTAAGATGCTAGTTTATATATTATTGCAAGCTTTGAGGTTTATTTGATAGCTGAAAACAAAAAAAATCACATGTACTGGTCGTTTTAGGGGGTCCAACATTTTCCAGGGGTGGGGGTCGAACTCAATTGCTTTCAAGGTGAGTCCGGGCCACCTGTTACCCCCACCTCCTCTCCGGGTCCGTGCATGAATTATTGACTGATCCTTCACAAAATGATCGTGTTTCATGTCTTAATCATGAGTTAAGTTTAGTCTGTATTGCACTGATTTTCCTATTGCAAAAATAACTTATTCGACCGTCAAAATGCATGCGTTTCTTTAGAAATGTGACACAGTTGGAGACCGTTTTGAAAGAAAAATCGCATTGGGCATTCGCGATGAGGTGATAGCTCTACTATATTTATGTCCCTCATTGTCCCCGTGTACCCCATGTGTAAGCTGCATGTAGTGTTTAGAACTGGGGATTTTTTGGTCAATAATCAGTAATGACGCATGTTTCACTAATACGTTCGGCAAGACAGGGAGTGCAGTGGCTCAATGGTAGAGTGCTAGACTCGAGACCGAGGGGCCGCGGGTTCGAGCCTCACCTGTGTCACTGCGTTGTGGTCCTTGAGCAAGACACATTTATCCTAGCTTAGTACTGGTTCAACCCAGGAAGACCCGTTCCTGTTTAACTGAAAGATTGTTGATGGGACGTAAAGAATCAAATCAAACAAACAAACGTTCGGCAAGACGTACAATTGATTCAAAGATAGATGAGAATCGTTGTAAACAAAAATATGAACTAATCAAGGTAATGTGTATTTTATACAGGTATATTACATTAACTGCCTCAAACTGCAGTATTTCATTGACCGTTATTAACCCGTTTCAATGGAAAAAATACAATGTGGTATAGTCTGATTCTTTTGCATCTTTGAAACATCAGTATGAGCAATCTGTGGGGTGAACAGAATTTTTTTATAATTTGTCACACTTGTATTTGCATGGGGAGAATGAAGGAAGGTGATATAATTTAGGATTTATCATGATTTCAGGAGTCAGGCACATTGTTTTGAAAAAAAGATCCATGTATAACTTAGAAGTTTGAATTATACTAACAATTAAACTCCACCTGAAATGTTTAGACCTGTTTTTGCGATGAGTTTCCCGATGAAAAGTATTCAAAAACATCCCTGCCAACTTCTCAAAACAGTTCCAACATCCAAGATGATGATGTTACATCTGTGCATAGATGCACTCTGAGTATTTAAGCAAAGCACAAATATAACAAGTCAAAGATGTCAATCAAAATGTTACATTGTACCGCCACAATTCGCTTGTTAAAGCGATGTATTATATGGCTTGTTCAAATATATGGGAAATCGCACCTGATTCGCACATGCGTTAAGCTAGTGGGGATTCGCACGTGCGTTAAGCTAGTGGAATCATCTCGGAACCGTAAATTTTAGAACAACTGCAAAGGAAAATGGCACGTTGTGCAAAAACCCAAACTTTGTTCATACAAATGAGCCTGTCTGACGTTGATTCTGTGCGTGCACGGAAAATTCTGGGCATGCAAATGGCAGTTTTATCACTTTCATGTTATACACAACCTTTGAATAACAGGATTTTTATCGTTCACAATTTTATTTGATAATACCTCTTTCTCAGACACGCCCATACGAATTTTACACGTCAATAAAACAAACTTTGAAATGTTAAACGAATTCAATTAATTGCAAAATTTTTATCTAAATACAGTTGAATCTCGTTAATTCGAAGTCCTAGGGGCTAGAGGTTTTATTTCGAATTATCGAAAATTCGAATAATAGGTAGGAAGAAATAAAAGATATATAGCCCCCAGAAATTATCATGATTATTTTTTTCTTATCAAATATATGTTTTGTGTCTCCCTGAGACCTTTCTTTTACGCACCCAGAACATATATTATTATAGAAAGTTATCAAAATAGATCATGAATAAGTCCTATACTCTGAATTCAGTCTGTCCCAAATTTATTTCGAATTAGCCAGTATTTCGAAAAATCGGAGCTCGAATTTTTGAGGTTTTACTGTACACAAAATCTGTACGTGTAACAAACACCAGACCTTTAGGAGAAGTTGGCGGAAAGTCTTCTCTACAGCTTTATCGTTAACACATTTTGCTAAATTGAAGATAAAAACGTTATTGCGAAAGAATAGCAGCTGGATTTGTTTTCATGTCGTATAATAACTTATTTTCAGGATTGAGTAATTGAGATTTACTGTCGTGGTAGAGTGCTTGACACGAGACCGAGTGTCCGTGGGTTCAAGCCTCACCGGCGATACAGCGTTGTGCCTTGAGCAAGACACATTAATCCTAGCTTAGTAATGGTTTTACCCATTAAGACCCGTCCCTACATAATTGAAAGATTGTTGATATGACTCATGGCAAACAAGGTTTTACTGTTATCACTATTTAATTCCGTCCATCAAAAATGTTCGTTTTGTGTAAATGCTTAGTGTAAGTCCCGTTATCATATTTTGACAAGCCTGCCCCACTTTAGTGAGGCGGGGAGAATAAAAAAAAGCAGCTTACCATCGGCCCAGCAATATGCAATTACATTTCGCCATTGGCCGATAGTGGTTAGCTTTAACGTTCTTTCTGGGACTTTTTCAAAAACGAAATGCCAATGAAACTTCTACGCTGTCTTCAATTTGAGCGGGCAGTATCAGGGAAGGTTCTGGCTAGTCTGTTCGAATGCTCAATCTACTTTGCACCTGCGCTGGTCGCCAATGATAAAAAACATAATTATCTTCTGAGCTGACTCAACCCTTAATGCGCCAATCGCAACAAAAGTCGTCTGCTTTCTCGTCTGCTGAAATGTTTAAGAAGCCTCTATGGAAAAAAGTGTGGACCCAGATAAGACTGCTCCTATAGGAGCACTCTGTTCTGGGTCCACACTGTTTGCTTCTATACTAAATTCGTCAGTAATGCTAGGAAATTATTTGCAGCAGATGACTTCAGCAGACGACATTTTCAGATGCATTTTTTTCTTGGCGCTTTAAGGGTAAAATATTCCAGCATCACTCTACAATAAGTCACCGCGTCCGGGAAACCCAACTATATCCTATATATATACTGTATATATACTATATACAAGCACGGGTATTTAAGATCAGTCAGAATGACAAGCTCCTGTCTGAAAATCACGAGACTACCGAAAAATGACCACTCTGCATTCAATTGCATAAAATGCGTTATGACTGTGTTATCCATCGCATCAGTAATATTGTGTGCATACAGTTTTAATGCACTTTTTCTCGAACCCGCGAAGCGTGGTCGGCAGAGTTCTATTTATAGTCTGACTTCTATGGACTAGTCTTGAGGGTGACCGGGGGGGGGGGGGGGGGGGGGGGGGGGGGGGGTTCATGAGTCATGAGTTTGAACCCTTGTGCAATTTTGTTGAAATTATTTTCTCTTTTCTACTGATTCTGATGAGAGTATTTAGTAAGTACTTGATACTGATACACCGTTTGTAAAGCAGCGGTATAGGATACATTGACCGCTACCGTGATATGACTAAAATTGATGAAAATTACATGGACATAAAGCCTCAAACAAACATGCTCATTTCAGAGGGTTGGCGGGCGTATCGCCATGATAGACTGTTTATCGAGGTTTATAATACATTTTGGCACACATTTGGGTGCAATACACACTTGTTTAACATAAATTTGTTAACCAAACTTAGCGACGTCTTTGGCGTTACATTGCAATGTAAATGACTTTACTTATTGCGCAAAAATAACAGAGGGTCCTTGTCTTTAGAAACCCATAGTTTTCACAATTTAAGCACTAAGGCAGATAAAATTTCGATTTTTCTCAATGAACTAAACCATATAAACATATTTTAAGTCAGTATGCATTTCTATGGCAGGGCCGATTTCACCCCTTCGTGAACCTAGCCCTTTTACTTGCATTCTGTTCTGCTTGTCATCTCCGTCGATTTGATATACCACATGACCATGTTTGAAAAAAAAATTTTTTGACCCCCCTGGGCACCCCCCAGCGCCCCAAAGTCCCACCCCTGGGGCATGACCAAGGGGACAGAATGGAAATCCCGTCTGATATGTTTTATATCTTTCATTTGTGAGAACACACACAAAGTTTGGTATAAAAATCTTTGAAATTGACTTTGTAATTGAAATTAAATGATATTTGACCTTTTGACCCCTCCCCAGGGGGCAGGGCCAAAAAAAAGTTTGACGTTGCACGCCCCATTCATGTCAGTAACTCAAACACCAAATTTGGTTGAATTTCGTCCAACATTTTAGGAGGAGATAGCATAACGGACAGACGGACGGACAGACAGACGGACGGACAGAGGCGATTACAATATCCCCTTCGCTTTTTTAAAAAAGCGTGGGGATAAACATTAAAATCAGAATTTACAGGTGAACAACCATGTAAATGTACGAAATAGTCTAGAATTAAGGTCAACGTTAGCAGAGTCTAGCTGAGTGAGTCTATAGCAGATGCGCTTCTCCCTAGGAGTGAACATATGAAACCTGCTCAATTTTGCACAGATTTCATATTTTATACATTTCTGGGATTAAAAATTGAGTGCAATAAATAAAGATCACATATACATTACAAGAACTCTAAGCCACCAAGATTCATAACTTATTATGTTTGTCTTGCTATCAAGCTAAAAATAGTTTTCAAGATAACTTATTGTTAAAACACCCAAAGCTGCAAAGGGCCATAACTCTGAAAATAGACTTCCAGTTGAGATAATTTTTACAAAATGAGATACCATGTCAGCTGGCCCAGTTTGAAGTTCCAAACTGCAACAGGTAGTTTGCTCAGATCTAAACTTATAAATCAGCTGGATATTGAGAGAGCCTACTAAATTTGAAATCAGCACACTAAAATGGTTTCATCTAATTCAACTGGTTACTGTGTGTCTTAAGTACCATTTCTTCTGGGATAATCTGACAAAATGGCACAGGAGGCAGCTTATTATGCCAGTTGCCAGCTTTTAATGAAAAGCACTGATAAGCCTAAGAAAAAGCTTTTATATCGCCAATTTATGTTATACATCTGAAACCTTGATTAAAGGCTAATCAACTCATTGCATAGGGTAATTTGGCATGTTTGTCCACTGATTTTTTTTCAAAATTAACTTTTTCAAAAATTTGTTTCAGAAATACCATCAGTCTCAGTGTTTCATAGTTTGGAACCAGATCTGGTTCCAAACTGTTTGCAAAGGTTATCAGCAAACAACAGCAAGAGTTAACTCCTTCTTTCTGCATAAGGCCAAATAAAAAAATAAGTTTGTTTCGCCGGTAACAGGTCTGAAAATTTTAGGTAAGGTGGGCACACATATATATATATATCATTTTTTTTATCTGGAAAAATTTAGTATTTAGCCTTTCAAAATTGCATACAATTATATTTTTTTCCAGAAAACCTGAAAAAATTCTAGGTTTCACCAGTAAATTTAGGTAGGGTTGGGTTACCCTAAACTCAAGTATTTTTTATTTGGCCTAACCTGAGTGATGCAGAGCATGTACAGTACTCGGAAGATAAGTTGAAAGTGATGCTAAAACTTCAGCGCAGTGGTCTCAGCGTGCAAGCTGGGCCCTGACAGTAGGATTTAGTTTTGTTTGATTTGACTCTATGTCCCATCAACAATCTTTCAGTTAAACAGGGACGGGTCTTCCTGGGTTGAACCAGTACTAAGCTAGGATAAAACATGTCTTGCTCAAGGACCACAACGCAGTGACGCCAGTGAGGCTCAAACCCGCGGCCCCTCGGTCTCGAGTCAAGCACTCTATCACTGAGCCACTGCGCTCCCCAGTGACAGTAAGGAGATCTCCGTCCAGGAAAATTAGGGAGAAGTGACAGTCAAATAAGGAGAAGTTATATTGTAAAATTACAGCATTTTCTGTCAATGTAGAAACAAATTAGCCATTACAAATACTATTGCCATTAAATGGAGGGAAAATACAATGCAGTGGTAGTAGATTGTCACCACAGCTTGCGTTTGTGTGATGGCAGAATGAAAATGAGTCTCCCTAAAAAGATTTTTTTCCCTTTTTTTAGGGCGACTCCCACTTCTCCCTGGGTCCCATTTGGGGCCAAATATCAGCCCCTAGGGCGACTATTTTGTCCTAGTCGCCCCTAGCTTATTTCCTGCGTCTACCATCTTACACTGTGCTAGGCCAAAAGCGACAAATTTTAATGACAAAATATCGATATGTTTACTATTATCAAAACTGTGTTACTTGTTTACGACAATGGACGCAGGCTTTGATGTCACTGCAACGACAATGGACACAGGCTTGGACGTCACTTTCAACTTATCTTCCGACTACAGTAACACAGGTTTAGATACCGTAACAATATTTTTCAGCGTAAAGATGTAAATATTTTCTTACCCATCAAGTTACCCATCAGTTTTAGCATATGTTTTGGGTGCTCAAAAGACCCGTCTCGTTGAGACGGTTCTTTTGAGTACCCACAACATTATGTTTTGGTTGAGGAATAAGAAAATTAAATTTTCGTTACACTGTCTTAACTAAAGTCCTGACAGTATGCAAAAAAGTTTTTACAACCACACAACTACCAGGTTAGCAAAGAGGTAGTTCATGAACCCGAATTTGGAGATATAGCTGTCATGCAAATATAAACAATTTGCAGTAGAGTGACAGGAATTGTAATACTGATTGGCAGTTTGGGATGTTTAAAAGAGGTAAAGACAATGGACATGGTACTTGGATAATGTAAATTTCCAAACAGGTTTCTTCCTTATTTTCAGTAACATATGTTGTAGGTTCACATTGGAATTGCCTCTATAAGGCAATTCCAATATGTACATACAACATGTGTCTTTTCAATAAATGAGTTTTTCACCATAAGCTTTTTTTAAACAAATTCTCAACCACTTTCATTTATTCAAAGAAATGAGCATGTAGAAATGATCAACTTTTCATGTTGTTATTTGTCATGCACCTGGATGACAATACTAGACTGTCTATTTTATGCTTCTAACAGCTTATCTTGAGATGTTTCATGGGAGTATATTGCTAAATTGCTAGTTGCGTGGTTGTATTCTCAAGGTGAGATTGAAATTATGCAAGTAATACAGGTGTTTAACCTCAAAAATAACCTGAGAAATATACAGGTAAAAATAGTGGGAGCCAAATTAATGGAGAGTGAAAAGGGACCTTCCACAATGTATGTCATTGAGTTTTATACCCTCAAAAATTTGCCAAGTAGTGAATAATCATAATCCTTTGCTATAATTAACTCTTTACACACTGGTGTTATTGTCATCTGCTGACTTCTGTCAAAATTTTCATTTAAAAAAAAAATCCTTCAGCGGAGCAACATCAGAGTGTCCTAATCAGGACTGACAGAATATCCCTGCTGAAAAAGTTTCAGTGAAATTTCAATGCAGTTAAAAATTTCACTGAAATTTCAGTGACCAGTCATTCTGTAAAATTTCACTGAAATGAAATTTCAGTGGGCACTGAAATTGCTATGAACATTGTAAGGATAATAAATTACAATGAAATGATACTTTCTGTCACAAATCAATCATCTGGAACATTCTTTAACAAGAAGCTTTTGGTTCATTAGAATCAATATAGTAGAAATTGTACATCAAGTAACTACAAGCTAGTGGGTGGGGGCTTTACCCAATTAACAAAAGGTCATTATCCATGATTTTTTTTAAGCCCTAACTATGCAAGAGTAGTATGCATTAATTCCCAGTCACAATAAATAACCACAACCAACTGAGTCAGAGAATTAAAGAAAGATTAGTACATATTATAAAGTAAAGATATAATGTACTGATAGACCCCATTAATAAAAGCTTCTCTAAGCAACAAATATAGTCCAAAATATTTCTTAAATCCTTCCAATATTCATGGCAAAGGAAGCACATCCCTAGCTATGAAGATTTGTTGGAAAGAAATATTGAAATTATATTTCTCTTATATATCCATAAAATATATTGTGGGTACTCAATGAAGTGTCTAAATGAGGCATTTCAAATGAGTATCCACGACATACCTTTGGACGGTTCTCTTGAAAATTAACAAAACTAGGGGCCTGGACATCCGGTTTTATCTTGGTCTTATCCAGGTCTATGGTCTGGTGTCACTGTCTACTTGTACTGGCGGACATGTAGTCAACATACCTATGCTTTTATAATGTTTACCAATCTACCATGACTTTTCTAAAAAGTCTGTTCAGGGCAAATTTCCGTGAAAAGAAGGCATTTTAGGGTACTCAAAACATTTATAAAATATTTACTCATGCTACATGTAGTTGCAAGCTTCTTTATTTAATGACCCATCCAAATCATGTAATTTTATACCTCATATGTTCCCAAATAATATTGTTTTACATTTCTAACTAGTACCTTAAGTTATGAGTATTATGAGTACCCAAAACACATGTTGTTTTTATTTAAAGAAGAGTATCCAAAACCTTGTTATTATTACCCAAAACATGGATTTTGAGCAGATGAAACAAAAATAATAAAAATAAACCCCATTTAAGATAATATCTTTGTTAATTATTAATTAATTAAATTAGAATAATCTTTAATAAACAGCGTAGATCAGGCCCCGAGACTACAACTCAACTCAGCTGAGCATGAAATTTATCCTGCTCATAAATTGTACTAGAGGACCTGAAGGTCCTGAGGCGCTCACCTGATCTCCTTAATAATGTTAAAATAGGTCAAGGTCAACTACAGCTTATAACGGAACAAATTTTGTTTTTACCATATACATTTTGGTCAAGTGACTTAAAACAATCTAATGAATAATCCATCAAACAGCCCAGTGATTTCTGAGAAAAAAGATGTTTAGATAGGTATGTGGCAGTCCAAATGAGTAGCCTTGGATAAAAGGTCACAGGTCAGCTTGACATTTGGTACTTAATAAACCATTGTCTCAATAGGTTTGACTATTATGAATTCGGCTCAGTTATAGAAAATGAACATTTTATGATTTTCACCATAGAAATGCATTAGGAATCAAATTTGACCTTAAAGTAGGTCAAGGTCAACCTAGATTCATCATTTGTGCTAACCTAGTAGGGCCCACATCCCCGATCTTACTTACAAGCCAATGGCCTTTTGGTTCCAGAGAAGAAGAGATTTAAAGAGGTTTTCCCATATATGGGCATGGTAGCCATGTTAGTCATGTGACCATAAGAATTTGTATAAGTTTTGGCTAACCAATCATAAGGAGTTGTCACATGAAATTTTGTTTCAATTGGCCCAGAATTGTCTGAGAAAACTATGTTTTAATATGTTGATGGGACTCCAATATAAGCGACCTTGGCGGAAAGGTCAAAGATCAACCTTGACCTTTGATACTTATTTATAGACACTAGATTGAACATATCAAGTAAGAATAATGACTTTGGCTTCCACAGTATTCAAAAAATCAACTTTTCAAAATATTTCCCATTCAAATGCATTAGGAAGCAAACTTGACCTTGGCGTTAAGTCGGTCAAGGTCACCCTAGGATCATCATTTGAACAAACTTGGTAGGCCCCACATATACAATACTACATACCAAGTCTCAAGGTCACTGGCTTTCTGGTTCTGGAGAAGAAGATTTTTAAAAGGTTTTCACCATATATGGGCGTGGCGGCCATCTTTGTCATGTGACCATATATTTTGTATAAATTTTGGTTGACTTATCATAAGGAGTCCTCACATGAAATTTGAGCTAAATTGGGCCAACGGTTTGTTAGAAAACTATGTTTTAATATATTGATGGGACCACAATATGAGCGACCTTGGCTGAAAGGGCAAAGGTCAACCTTGACCTTTGAAACTTATTTATAGCCATTGTCTCATTAGTTTCAACATATTTAGTAAGAATAATCACATTAGCTTTAACAGTATTCAAAAAATCAACTTTTCAAAAAAATTCCCATTTAAATACATTAGGAAGCAAATTTGCCCACATCCCCGATCTTACTTACAAGCCAATGGCCTTTTGGTTCCAGAGAAGCAGAGATTTAAAGAGGTTTTCCCATATATGGGCATGGTAGCCATGTTAGTCATGTGACCAAAAGAATTTGTATAAGTTTTGGCTAACCAATCATAAGGAGTTGTCACATGAAATTTTGTTTCAATTGGCCAAGAATTGTCTGAGAAAACTATGTTTTAATATGTTGATGGGACTCCAATATAAGCGACCTTGGCGGAAAGGTCAAAGATCAACCTTGACCTTTGATACTTATTTATAGACACTAGATTGAACATATCAAGTAAGAATAATGACTTTGGCTTCCACAGTATTCAAAAAATCAACTTTTCAAAATATTTCCCATTCAAATGCATTAGGAAGCAAACTTGACCTTGGCGTTAAGTCGGTCAAGGTCACCCTAGGATCATCATTTGAACAAACTTGGTAGGCCCCACATATACAATACTACATACCAAGTCTCAAGGTCACTGGCTTTCTGGTTCTGGAGAAGAAGATTTTTAAAAGGTTTTCACCATATATGGGCGTGGCGGCCATCTTTGTCATGTGACCAAAATATTTTGTATAAATTTTGGTTGACTTATCATAAGGAGTCCTCACATGAAATTTGAGCTAAATTGGGCCAACGGTTTGTTAGAAAACTATGTTTTAATATATTGATGGGACCACAATATGAGCGACCTTGGCTGAAAGGGCAAAGGTCAACCTTGACCTTTGAAACTTATTTATAGCCATTGTCTCATTAGTTTCAACATATTTAGTAAGAATAATCACATTGGCTTTAACAGTATTCAAAAAATCAACTTTTCAAAAAAATTCCCATTTAAATGCATTAGGAAGCAAATTTGACCTTGACGTTCAGTAGGTCAAGGTCAACCTAGGATCATTATTTGAACAAACTTGGTAGACCTCACATCCCCAATGCTACATACCAAGTCCCAAGGTCATCGGCCTTCTGGTTCTGGAGAAGAAGATTTTAAAGGGTTTTTACCATATATGGGCATGGCGGCCATCTTGGTCATGTGACCAGAAACATTTGAACAAACTTTCGTTCCCCCATCCTAAGGAGTCTCCATATGAAATTTGAGTTCAATTGGTCCAGTGGTTTCAGAGGAGAAGATGTTTGAAAATGTTGACGGACGGACGGACGGACGGACGACGGACGACGGAGTCACTGGTATACTAATAGCTCACCTCGGAGCCTTCGGCTCAGGTGAGCTAAAAATGCCAACAGTTGTTGGCATTTTCATATTTATCAGCATGATAAATACGACATCTGAGAGACTTAAAGCAAGACACTTCTTTTAGCTTATTTATTTGTTGGTATTTTAGCTTTCATGAGCAGTTGAAATTTCGTGCTCAGTTGAGTTGAGCATAAAAAATGTTTTATAATCTCTGGGCTTGTAGATCAGCTTCATCCTGTTTGAGCCATCAAATCTAGATCTGCACTATTTATAAAACTATAACATTACAAGAAGAGATCCCTCCACCCACTCATATGACAGGAAGCAATATATGCCCCACTCCATTAATTCCAGAGGTTGGGTGGGGTATAAGTCCTGCAGAAGAAGTAGTATTCTTCAGAACAAAATATTTACTACAAAAATATTAGAAATTAGTTTCACATGTATACATTTAAATAATATATAGCTATCTCAGTTTACATTACCTTTTTAGATCGTCTGAGAGCATGGAAGAAAAAAAAAGTAATTTGACAAAATTCTGAAACATATTTTATGTGGTGCTTTCAAGTTAACAGAACATGTATATAGTATCAGTACTATCACGCCTACCAAACGCTCGAATGCTCAACATCTGGTTGAATATTAAAAACAATTACGCCAGGAAGAGAATAAAAATCGGGGAATGTCATGCAACAGACTATGCATTCCTACATTTGTGGTATAAATTTGAGGTCAGAAAGTTCTCTCGTTTTGTCAGATTTACATTTCGCTTAAAATAGCTGTACCAGAATTCGACAGGAACGTGTTTATCGCGTAAAAAGTAAATATGACCTAATGAGAATACTTTCTGAGCTCGTATTTATACCACAAATGCAGGAATCCATAGGCTGTTGCATGACATTCCCCGATTTTTGATTTTCTTCATAGAGCAGTTGTTTTTAATATTCAACCAGATGTGAGCATTCAAGTGTTTGGTAGGCGTGACTATAATGCTTGCACTCTCTCTTGATGCCCATGATTTTCATATTGTTCAAATTTATACATAAATTCATGAACCAGTTTAGAATATGGGCCTTTAGGGCAGACCATTTATTATTTGCCCTGAAAAGTGTATTGATGTAATATTCTAACACTGATCACCTATATAGCCAATGGCGAAATTTCATGACATCATCTATCATGTACAGCACTGGACAGCATAACGTCGTCTTTACAACTAATGGATATTCAAAATGCACATAAAAATAAGCCTTTTAGTCCAAACAAGATTTACCGGAAATTATAGCGCTCTGTTCAAGATGGCTGAATTGTCATAGACTCTGAAGTATTCTTCATATTTTCAATCTTTTTGTGTGTTAGAATCGAAATAAATTCGCGCTGACAGTGATTTGTAACTTAATATATCAGTGTTGTCAGTCAGTCAAAAGAGGATATATCACTCACGCTTCTCACTCATGATTTATCCACTTTAACAACTGACCTCCAGCCAGTTATACATTAAGCAATAAATCACTGCGAATGTGAATCTATTATTTATTAAAGCTACATGTTAACCAATGTAAAATTTCACTATTCTAGCTAGTCTATTTAGCTGTCACAAACCTCGAAGACAGGCTTTCTAGCAACAATTATAAAATATGGCCCATGTACAAGTCAGACTCTGCTTACATCGTGTAAGATAGTGTTGCTCATTTATAAAGGACATTAATGTCATCTAAAGCGGTAACATGTGAAGGCATTGAAGAAAGCAAGGAGATGCCGAAAATCGAAAATCTTATAACCAGATATGAGCTGCGACAGGAGATTTCCAACCATGTGGTATGTGTGATCAGGAAAGCCGCAGATCAAGTCTGATCAGAGCCTTTGCTAGTCGCTTGAATATTCTATGAACATCAAGCTACTGAGCGAACATCTGTTGGAGTTTCTATGCTTAAAAGAAGGCTGCACAGGCTCGTCTGAGTCTACACTCGTCAAAATACCACATTGTTGGAAATCACATGTCACAGCTCAGATACATGTATGTGTATATGTGTGCAGGATGGGGTGAGTAAGGCCAGAATTTTTTATTAGTTGATTTACGGGATTTTTTTTTTCAGATTTAGGGTCTGGGGGGCGAAAAAAAAAAGCTCTGAAAATGACCAGTCAACTGGTCATTTCAGAGCTTTTTTTAATATCTCCAGAAAAACAGTAAAACTAGTAAGGTAAATATTTCATCATTTTCCTAAAAATCTGGACAGGACAATCACTTTTAACAGTGTCACTCTCAAAAATACACAGACAGAACCTCAGAAAAGATTTATTTTTCAATGAAACTATTAAAATTTAGAGTTGGCGGATAAAATTTTTTTTAGAAATTAAATTTTATTTTTCCCACTTTATGGAAAATAACAGTTTGTAAATCAACTAAAAAAATTCTGGCCTAAGGCCGCAAGGTTAACTCTTACCTGGTCAACTTTATGAGCAACACTAGCTCGCTCTGCTTCAAGTTCTCGTGTCAGTTTCTCAAACTGCAGTTCCTGAAAAGCACAAAAAGTTGCAATTAACCAAATATACAAGGGAACCCTATTCCTGGTTTCCTTAAGCTTGACAGGCTAGGGTGCCTTTGCTTCTCAATGGTATAAGATTCTGAGAGCAGCGATACACGATATCAACTCCAGTATGCCCGCAGATGGCATGCATTTGTAGAAGCTGAGTTTTGCTAGCCTGAAGTTGAACTGTCAAGAACATGTAGTGTTCAATAATAAAAACATTGCTTTACTCTTTAATAAATGCATGATTGCATGCTAAGTTACTTATATTCTGATCTATATGTAGAGTACAGAAACACTTTGTTGCTGTCCATCTCATACATTAAAGTTACACCTGTAGACATATTTAATCAGCCAAAGTGACCCATGAAGGGTGAATTTTATGGCCCCTGACACCTGTTTTGTCCCTAAACATGGTGACAAACAAGAAATTTACATTACAGGCATCAATGATACAATGTATAGTAGGTCCAAATTTAGCCAGCATCAAAGAGAAGTTCTTACATGTAAAAATTAATTGTCACACCATGCTCACACGTAGGTCCGGATAAGAACAACTTTTGAGCGTAAAATTGCAATTATTTGCTTATCTGTCAATTTAAACATATGTTGTGGGTAAGCACCCACAACATATGTTTTTGTTGAGGAATAACAAAACACCCCCTTATCTGGCGACCTTTCACAGCCCTATGAAAACATGGCAATTAAATAGTTTTCTTGTACGTAAATGAAAAACAAGTGGATCATGAAACTCAGTTTGCTTGCTCACCTGAGCCCTAGCTCATGACATGCTTTATTTTTTCTACATTTAGAACTCAGTCTAGGGACAAGATGCCCCTGTACTTTAAAACAATCACTGCTGAGTAAAATTACATATTTCAACACTCTGTCAGATTTGCTTTCAAAATAAACAGCCAAGATAAAATTGTAAGCTTGTCGTATCTCCACACATGTAAAACTTGATGCCAGTGATTACTGATTAGCTTTGGATACAAGTAAACTTCATTTAAGTGAAGATACATCTGGCGACATTTAATCAGCGTCTGCACTGTTACTCATTGAAGGGCCAGCAAAACACATCTGAAAATATCGTCTGCTAAAGTTGTTTGCTGTAATATCCCATGTAGATGGAAAATTCAATTGCAACATGAACAGTCAGGCACTGGAAGGAAAACCTTCCAACAGATTTGGATGGAAATTCCTTCCAATCTAACAGTCTATCAATTTTAGTTCTATTTCTAGAAATAGAAACATTTCTTCTCATAAATAAGCCAAAGCAATTGTTTGTGATTACCTGGATTTCCATCCAGATTTATTTATAGTAACAAACTTATGTAATAATGCATGCCTTGAAAAGATATCTTCAAGAAAAGTCATCACACGTTTGCAAACTTTCTCTAATACCAGTGACAAGAAAAGATTGATAAATGATCTTAATTAACTGTTACCTGTATTGCAATAAGGTTTATCAAGTAGAAACATGATTTTGCTGCTTGGTTATGTAATGAAAACATACTAATTACATCATTAACCCTGCGATCGGCTGTCTGATCGGATGCCAAATTTGCAATGAAAAGGATATTTTGGAAGGGTTTTCCATCCAAAACTTGCCATTAAGATGGATGGTAAAACCTTCCAATTTTCAGTGAAAAAACTAATTGGAAGGAAAATCCATCCATAGTGAAATTGTTAAGTTGGAAGGCTATTCCTTCCAAATAGGCATACTTTTGGCATGGAAGGTTTTCCTTCCAGTGCCTGACTGATGAAGGGTCAATAATCTTACCTCTTTTGATGTATGTGGCTGTTTGTCACATACTTTGCTGTTTTTATACAGTAGGAACTTATTAAAATTAAGTTAGTTTCTGGAACAGTCTAGTTTGGGGTTTGATAGATAAAATGGATTCAACAAAAACAAGGCAATGATAAATATATTATGTTTTGCTGTATGCATGGAGCTAACTTATGACAGAGTTATTTCTAAATTCAGATGCTGAACACAGTTAAATAAACAATCAATCTCAGAGTGTTGATAACACAATTACAGGCGAAATTTATGAACTCGGATCCGAGTTCTTCAAAAGTGCTTGTCTCTAGACTGCACTGGCAGTCACTTTGTTCAGTGAAGTGGAATCATTTGAGCAATTTGATTGAGGGGAAATGGGAAATATAACATATAAATTTAGAAATTATTTTGAAATTGGGCCAGAAGTTCAAGGACATACAGTAAGTAATTTTTAAAGATTTTTAAATCGATCTAGTTAGTTCTACATGTGAATTTGAGAGAAGAGATTTTCTCTTCTAAGCTCTGGCAGCTACATGTATTTTGATTAACATAGAAGAACTGTTTGAGTAATTTTGTTAGAGGGCATTATGGGCAGCATTTTTGTGTGAAACTGTTTTAACATGGGAAAGCGTTTCTGATGTTACTGCAACCCCTGCTTTTATACATCAACATAGGTTTAGATGAAAAAAATATTTGAGCATAAAATTGTAAATATTTTCTTACCCATCAGTTTTAACATATGTTTTGGGTGCTCAAAAGAACCGTCTCATTGAGACGGTTCTTTTGAGTACCCACAACATATGTTTTGGTTGAGAAATATGAAAAAAAAATATTTTGGTATGCACTCTTAACTAAAGTCCTGCATCAAGAATGAATCAGTTTTTTCTATCAAAGGACGAAGAATGGTATTGTCTGTTTTTTTATTTGGCTGACTCATTGATCGTGTGTGAAACTTTAAAGGTTGAATTCACTTGTGCTTTAAATGTATTTATCTCTTTGCATGCTTAGTAATTTTTCATGCTGACATTTTCAAAAATTAACCTTATCAAATAATTCTTTCAGGAACACTATTTGAGTGTCAAAGGGTTGGAATCCAGGTCCGTACCGACGTCCTGTCCATCCCCATCTGGGTCCAAGCTCTTTGCAAAGGTTGTCAGCAGATGACAGGAAACCACCATCACGCAAAGAGTTGAAGCCAATTTATACTGTGAGAGTATAACATTAAATTACAGGTATTTTAAATTGATATATATTTATCATGTTCATAAAATATTTCATTTTCAATGCTTGAGTAGTGCCCAAAACAAATTTACAGCTTGTTTACAAGATTTGACATGCGGGTTAGTAGATACATATAGATTTCTATACAACAAAATGTTAGCATATGCCCAACCTTAAAGCATAAATTTGTTGGAGTTACCTATATACATGTATACTTCATCAAATGACTTCTGATGTTTTGAATATGGCTTTTTATGACAGCAAGTAGAGCAGATCTGGATGAGACAGTGACAAGTTGACGTCTCAATTCGATCTGAGTCTACACTATATATTATTATCACTAAGTGTCTGAATGTGTGTATATTGTGTGGGTGGGTGTGGATAAGGGTGGGGAGGGACAAGGAGAGCAATCCCATAACTTTGTAAGTATTGAACTAAAGTCTGGTCTGAACTGGATCCGAACAGTTTATTGTTGGACTTTGATGGTAAATCTGAAGTGGGATCATATATTGGGATGAGGTCAGAATTTTGGTCTGAGGATTTCTCTACCTCTACACTATGAGTATGAGAGCAGACAGAGACTTAGACTGGCTCCAGTTCTTTAAACAATTTTTCATCAATGTATTATATCATATACTGTAGCTAGTCTTACATAGGCGTAGGATAAGGGCAGGATACAGCCCGAATTCCTTTTTTGAAGCCAAAGTGGGTGCATAAAACTGGGTGTGCGGTGTGTGCTATATATGCCTCGTGCACAGGGACCGCGGCACACCGACACAAAAACCGAATAATGTAGCTAGTCTTACTCTGATGGCTCTGTAAACAGAGCCATCAGAGTTAGACTAGCTACAAGTATAAACTGTATGATATGACGTATTGATGAAAAATTATATTAAGAACTGGGGCCAGTCTAACAGAGACTCCATGTGATATAAAGTACCGGAATGGTCCATGTTACTATGTCTATTATAGTTCAACAGAGCAAGGGTGAGATTTATAAAGTTTACACACCTGGATTAAGTGTTCCTATCAAGGACAATTTGTTTGGTTATGATAAAAAGATGTGCCAATAAACAAACTTTCACACATGTATATTTATAGTTTATAAGTCAAGATAAATCAAAATTTTTGTGAGTAAAATAACTGTCAATATACTTTTAGCATTGTTTCGGGTGCTCAAAAGAACCATCTCATTAAGGCGATTCTTTTGAGTACCCACAAGGGCACAACATATGTTTTGGTTGAGAAATAAGAAAATTACTTTGAGCACCCACAACATACGTTGTGATTGATGGGTTAGAGAATAATGATAACCATCTCACTGAGGCGGTTCTTTTGAGTTCCCACAACATACGACTTAGTTGAGAAATAAGAAAAACATACTTTTAATTTTGCACCCTTATCTGGAGGCCGGCCATATGACATGAGTTGATTTTCATATCATAAATTATGACCAATAATTTAACATTAACTTTTCAAAGAGCGAAAATTAACCTTGGCTGATAGGTCACCTAGTCTATAAATGGGAAAGAAATGGGCATAGTGTATTCATTTCACCTCCCAAGAGGTCTAAAATGTGTTTGTTTTATAGTGAAACCAGCCCACAAAAAAATCCTGAGTGAAACCGACCCACACCCTACCATATACGAGAATTCAGAGGAAAGTTGACGCGGAAGGGACACACATCTCAAGTACTAGTTTCATGTACCATGTACGGTAAATGATCCAATATTTTGAACACTTTCCTTTTCTCAAATAAAATGTTGGTTTTCACGACTGGGGTTCAAAAAATGCGTGTTAGAACAGCAAACAGGGAAGACTCTAATCAGACTGCTTTTTCAGAAGCAGTCTGATCTGGGTTTGCAATGTTTGTCTAGGCCATTTTAGCAGACAAGTATGCAATATTTCAGTATCTTTACTGTAATATGTATAACCTTACGGACAGACTCCACACCCCTTCAAGTCAAAACTTGGGACATTTAGTGGGATCAATTCCTGAATGTACAAGTTAAAGCTTTTAAAAAATTATAAACGCCATCATTCAAGAGGATGGCAAAAAATGCATTAATTCCACATCAGTAGATGATAAAAGATTAACTGGTAGATCTATACTGCAAATTCGGAAATTTTCGTGAGGGCTATATTTTGTGAAACTTTGCATATATGCGAAGTTTTGTGAAAATAAAATCCTTACGAAATGCAGAAATCTGATATAGGTAAATCATGCATTAGTCTCGAATTTTTAGCGTCACAAATATGTCTTGACGATATTTGCGAAAAAAGATTTACAGTAAAGAGAAAAGAGTCAGCCTCAAAACTAATCCTGAAAACTTTCTCTTATGCAGTAAACAATCCCTTTTTTGTCTTCAGTATACCCTATACATGATAGCTCATTATACCAACCTGTTCTTTAACAGACTTCAAGAGACTAGAAGCTGGGTACCGGTCATCGTTGATTACATAATCATCTGACTGAGGATAATATGTGGAATTTCCTGTATCATAGAAATGCCTTGCTGGCATATCGCAGACCAACTTTGCCTACATGTATGTCATTCAAGATTGGTCTTTTATCTGGGTAAAGGTACTGGTACTGATACCCTACTGCCCTTCAAACGTAGTTTTTTTTGTCTAATGGAATATTAGCAAAATCTGCAAGAAAAAAGAAATTAAAAATCTTGACGTTGAATTCTTCCATCTATAGCTATATGTACAGTAAAATCTGTCTTAAGTGGCCACTCAAAATGAACACCAAAAATAGGCTTACCATACTGATTATTGCTTAATGCAGGTCAAAAGTATTGAAGAATGCTCCAAGGGGAGCATTCTGCAATACTTTCGACCTTCATTAAGCTACCATTTTCCATTAAGACATTTGATTTGTCTATTTTCAAGTGACCTCGTAACACAGGTTTTACTATAGTTCGATAATTGTACAAAAATTTTTGTGAGTGCTTGAATCAAGTTTGGGTTTGCGGGTTCAAGCCTCACCGGTGTCCTTGAGCAAGAGTTAGACACATTAATCCATACTTAGTACTGGTTCAGCCCCGGAAGACCCGTCCTGACATAACTGAAAAATTGTTGAGTGGGACGTAAAAAAATCAAATCAAACAAATCATTATGCAATATTTCTATAAAGATTGAATAGCCACAAAAACCTGTATTCTGTGTTTGAGAACAACAAAGGTGCAGACCAGCCTGTTTTAATCCTTATCTGTAAATGCTAACCTTGGGCGTGGAAGATCAATTCATTGAAGTTGTAATAATTTTTCTGTGATGTATTCGAGTGTGGTATTACGGTAATACCTGGTCATATTCACAATGTAAGAAAGAGGGCAGATCAGGTACGATACAATCAAGCACTGGCCCAGGATACCAAGGGGAAAAGAAATATGCAAGTTTATTTTACAATGTCACCATTTTTCTGCAAAATGAATTATAGATATGTGATCATGATTAGTTTATTTTGGGTAGTTTTCCCAGCAAGACTACTGTTCCTTGGTTGATCTATCAGTGACCATTCCCACATAAGACTTGTGTTTTCACTCCTTTGAACTTATGTTTTATAACTCTCAGCCTTTTGGGCACAATGGTAGTGCCAACACAGGCTTGGTATCTGGGTTCCGAATAATTTCAATGATTGTGTCTGCTGAAAACATTCCAAATTGTAAAAAATGCACCTTGTTTCATTTTCTAAATTTATTTATTAATGGTGACTGACGCCAATACCATTACTCTTCTGACACTCAGGTACAGTAGACAGGGCTCACCCTGCCATTAGCCATTGTAGCCATTTGCTACTAAAAATGTAGAGTGGCTACAAATACAAGTCATTGGCTAAAAATACAGTCTAGGTGGTTCAAAAATAACATATTTGCGAAAAATTGTATTTTGATCAGCTTTTGGATTTTCAAATATTGCTTTTATTATTCCTTCACACTTTATTGTTGTGCCATATTTTACTCTTTGGATGCTGGATTTTTTCAATACCACTCAGGTGTAAAACAGTTTGGATCCAGATCAGGCCCAACATTTTGTCGGGCCTGATCTGGGTCCAAACTGTTTGCAAACTGCAAAGGTAATGAACAGACAACAAGTCTCCCCTAGCGGGCAAAGAGTTAAATACAAATCAACTTGTTGATACTACTCTCTGGCTAAAACCTTGGCTAAAGTAAATTTCATTTGGCTCCAACTTTTTCCATTTGGTAAGGTGTTGGCTATAACAAATTTTGAGCCAGGGTAAGCAGGGTAAGCCCTGAGTAGAAGTCTAAGCTCAGACAATTCATTACCCATGACAATCCAGGTGTGAAATTTTGTGAACATATCAACAAAACCTGTGACTCAGGAACTTGAAATAAATCTTATCAGTGTCTTTGTCTTGTATAGCTAGATGCGGAAAGCATACAAACCCCAGTCAATGGGAAAGCATGCTCAACCACTAAGGGTGGTTTATAACATAAATATACAATTAGTTTGTAATTGTACCAAAGTATTATGCACGTGACTGCTCATCCTCGCCGGTCAGGTAGAGTATGACACAGCCCTGACGATATCATAATCAACAAAACCTGTGACAGTACTGTCACAGGCATTATGACCATCAGATTTTTAAGTAGATCTGGGTTTTTTTTTTTATCATTCCTGGGTTTGAACAACATAACACAGTGCATTTTGAACTATCAAACAATCTACCAATGATCCAAATTAAAAGTGTGGCAGTAAAGTTGGTTTAAAAAAGAACATGATGTTTAACTTTTTGACCGAGGTACGATCAAAGCGGGGGGTGGGGGGGATAATGCTTTCACTGATTTGTCACATTGTTTACATCAAAAACAGGTCGGTCCTTTTTGAATTTACACGAACAAAGTGCTTGATTTTAACCCAAAAATGATACAATCAGTTACAGTTTTTAGCTAGTTTTGTTGTTTTATGAAGATCAAAAGGAGTCTTTATCTAATTACCTAGTTCAAACTACAGGCACGCAGCGTTTACAACAGAAAATCCTGGAAAATTCCACAACACAACTCTCCAACCTGCCTCTTGATTGGCTGTTTGCAAATATTTCCTCCCGCCGGCAAAAATGACATTTACACTGGTTTCTGTTTTTCTTTCAAAAATTGTCTTCATATTTCAGTATGATATCTTTGGAAAATTAAATATATAAATTATAACTTATAGTATGGAATTGTTGCACTGTTTATGTATTTATTAATTAAGGCTTTTCCATTCATTTCTCGTAATATATTTTGCGCTACCTGTTGGCAGACCGGAAATGAGCTTAGACAGGTAAAATAAGGGACAAAACTACTACTTCTATAAGTTAAAAAAGAGCTAGAGTTACTGTTCTTCATGACGAATTAACCTGGGTCCAGTCGTCAACATTTTCTTATGCTAATAGTCTAATAAAAATAAGATACTAAAAAGAAACCCACCAAAGGTATCGGTAATTCGTTATTAATTTCGGTTGATACTGATCATTTTTGACCAAGAAACGGAAAATTGAAAAAAGGGGAAAATGATCAGACTGGAACCCAGGCTATAAACTATTAGCTATATAGATCTAATATTTTCAAAAGCAACGAGGGGTAGACCCTGATCAGACAGCTCTTACAAGCTATGACGAAAGCTGGATGGCCTGGGTCTGTTCTGGTTGCAAAAGCGTTAAAATGCTTCTCTATGAGGTAAATGTCCAGAGAGGGGCGGGGAGGGGGTCGGGGCTCAGGGTTGGGGGAGGGGGTACTCTGATATTTTCTAATAAACGTAGTCTCTGACCATTTTTGGAGGTTCAAAATTTTAAATATCAATATTTTTTAAAATAAAATATTAATATTTTTTGGGGTAAAAAGACTGTGTGGTTATTTTAGGGGTCATCACAAAACTGGACTAGTTTACGGTCATTTCTATGCAGTCATAGAACGGACAGAAGCCACAACCACAGAGAACCACTTCCTTAGAATGGTCAGAAGCCACAACCACAGAGAACCACTGCCTAAGAACGGTCCGATGCCACAATCACAGAGAATCACTGCCTTAGAACGGTCATAAGCCAGAGCCACAGAGAATCACTGACTTAGAACGGCAAGAAGTCACAGCCATAGAGAACCACTGCCTAAGAACGGACAGAAGCCACAACCACAGAGAAACACTGCCTTAGAACGACCAGATGCCACAGCCACAGGAAATCACTGCCTTAGAATGGCCAGAAGTCACAGCCACAGAGAATCACTGCCTTAGAACGGCCAGAAGTCACAGCCACAGAGAATCACTGTCTTAGAAAGGTCAGAAGTCACAGAAACAGAGAATCACTGCCTTATAACGGTCAAAGTCACAGCGAGCCACTCCCTTAGAACGTTCAGAAGCCACAACCACAGAGAATCACTGCCTTAGACCGACAAGATGGCGAGAGACTGCTCCCACAGAGAATCACTGCCTTAGAACGGTAAGCGCCAAAACCACAGTGAATCACTTCCTTCGAACGACAATAAGTTACAGCCAAAGAGAATCACTGCCTTAGAATGATCAGATGCCACAACCGCAGAGAATCACTGTCTTAGAACGGTCAGAAGTCACACCTTCAGAGAATCACTACCTTAGAACGGCCAGAAGTCACAGCCACAGAGAATCACTGCCTTGGAAGTGAACGGTCAGATGCCACAACCGCAGAGTATCACTACCTTCGAACGGACAGAAGTCACAGCCACAGAAAATCACTGCCTTTGAACGGTCAGAAGTCACAGCCACAGAGAATCACTGCCTTTGAACGGTCAGATGCCACAACCGCAGAGTATCACTACCTTCGAACGGACAGAAGTCACAGCCAAAGAAAATCACTGCCTTTGAACGGTCAGAAGTCGCAACCACAGTGAATGACTGCCTTAGAATGGTGAGGCCGCAGCCAGAGAGAATCATTGTCTTAGAACGGTCAGGAGTCACAACCACAGAGAATTACTACCTTAGTACTGTCAGAAGCCACAGCCACAGAGTATCACTGCCTTAGAACGGTCAGATGCCACAGCCACAGGGAATCACTGCCTTAGAACGGTCAGAAGCCACACCCACAGAGAATCACTGCCTTAGAACGGTCAGATGCCACAGCCACAGGGAATCACTGCCTTAGAACGGTCAGAAGTCACAGCCACAGGGAATCACTGCCTTAGAACGGCCAGAAGTCACAGCCCCAGTGAATCACTTCCCTAGAACGTCGAGAAGTCACAGACACAGAGAATCAACTCCTTAGAACGGTCAGATGCCGCAACCACAGGGAATCACTGCCTTAGAACGGTCAGATGCCATAGCCACAGGGAATCACTGCCTTAGAACGGCCAGATGCCACAGCCACAGGGAATCACTGCCTTAGAACGGTCAGATGCCACAGCCACAGGGAATCACTGCCTTAGAACGGTCAGATGCCACAGCCACAGAGAATCACTGCCTTAGAACGGTCAGATGCCACAGCCACAGGGAATCACTGCCTTAGAACGGCCAGATGCCACAGCCACAGGGAACCACTGCCTTAGAACGGTCAGATGCCACAGCCACAGGGAATCACTGCCTTAGAACGGTCAGAAGTCACAGCCACAGGGAATCACTGCCTTAGAACGGTCGGATGCCACAGCCACAGTAAATCACTTCCCTAGAACGTCGAGAAGTCACAGACACAGAGAATCAATTCCTTACAACGGTCAGATGCCGCAACCACAGAGAATCACTGCCTTAGAACGGCCAGAAGTCACAGCCACAGAGAATCACTACCCTAGAACGACGAGAAGTCACAGACACATAGAATCAATTCCTTAGAACGGTCAGATGCCGCAACCACAGAGAATCACTACCTTGGAATGTTCAGAAGCCACAACCACAGAGAATCAATTCCTTAGAACGGTCATAGTCACAGCGAGTCACTTCCTTAGAACGTGCAGAAGCCACAACCACAGAGAATCACTACCTTAAAACGGCCAGAGGCCGCAGCCATAGAGAATCACTGCCTTAGAACGGTTAGAAGCCTTATCCACAGAGAAACTGCCTTCGAACGGTCAGATGCAACAGCCAAAGAAAATCGCTGTCTTAGAACGGGCCAGAAGCCACAACCACAGAGAATTACTACCTTAGAACGATCTAAAGCCACAGCCACAGAGATTCACTGCATTGAACGGTCAGAAGCCGCACCCACCGAGAATCACTGCATTTAAACGGTCAGATGCCGCAACCGCAGAGAAATACTACCTTAGAATGTTCAGAAGCCACAACCACAGAGACTGCCTGCCTTAGAACGACCAGAAGCCGCAGCCACAGAGAAGCACTACATTAGAACGTTAAAAAGCCGCAGCCACAGAGAATCACTGCCTTAGAACGATCAGAAGACAAAATCACAGACTGACTGCCTTAGAACGACCAGAAGCCGCAGCCACAGAGAAGCACTACCTTAGAACATTAAGAAGCCGCAGCCACAGAGAATCACTGCCTTTGAACGGTCAGAAGCCACACCCACAGAGAATCACTGCCATAGAATGGTCAGAAACCGCAGCAATAGAGAATCACTGCATCAGAACGGCCAGAGGCCGCAGCCAGAGAGAATCAATGTCCAAGAACGGTCAGAAGCCACACCCTATTAGAATCACTTTCTTAGAACGGTCAGAAGCCATAGCCACTGAGAATCACTTCCTTAGAACGGTCAGATGCCACAGCCACAGAGGACCACTACCTTAGAACGGTCAGAAGCCACAGCCACAGAGAATCAGTACCTTAGAACGGTCAGAAGCCACACCCACAGATAATCACTGCCTTAGAGTGGTCAGATACCGCAACAACAGAGAATCACTGCCTAAGAACGGTCAGAAGTCACACCCACAGAGAATCACTTCCTTTACACGGCCAGATGCCACAGCCACAGAGAATCACTGCCCTAAAATGGCAAGGAGAATCACTGTATTAGAACGGTCAGAAGCCACACCCAGAGATAATCACTGTCTTAGAATGGTCAAATACCGCAACGACAGAGAATCATAGCCTTAGGACGGACAGAAGCCACAACCGCAGAGAATGACTGCATTAGAACGGCCAGAAGCCGCAGCCACAAAGAATCACTACCTTAAAACGTAAAGAAGCCGCAGCCACAGAGAATCACAGCCACAGAGAACCACTGCCTTAGAACGGTCAGAAGCCACAAACACAGAGAATCAATTCCTTTGAACGGTCAGTTGCCACAGCCACAGAGAATCACTGCCCTTAATGCCTCGGGTACATTTGCCTTACGACGAGTATACGATGCCCGTACGATGTCCAAATCACCGTTTCCGTGCGACCTCCGCAGGGAGACCTTGCGATCATCGTACGGATTTACGGGCATCGTGGCCTCTACGATTTTGTTTAACTCCGCACAATGACAAATTTGAAAAAATCGTAAGCCGGTAGCCCGTAGACACATCGCAGTGACATCGTACGATCCCCGTACGGGCATCGCACGGTGATCGTGAGGACAACGCAGGGTTTTAGATTGTCATTTTGGCCCCAAAATGATCGTAGACTCTTGCGATAGTCGTAGGGAGCCCGCAAGGTCGCTGCACGATGCCCTTGCAGGGCCCATTAAATGGTACGGACATCGGACGATCATCCTGCGGTAACCTCAAGGCGATGGCACAATGATCGTGCGGGCGCCTTGCGATGTGTCAACAATTTCTAGACGGGTATATATTGGTTATAATTATATAGATGTTTGTTTCATTTCAATAATTGTCTTCAGGCAATATCTCTAATACCACCACTCCGAGTGACTTAATATGGACCCAGTTCAGTTTGCTGATGGAAGCAGTCTAATCACGGCCCATAGAGTATGCTTCCATGGTCAAATTGTCTGAAGTGCAATTGAAAATATGCACCTTACGTGAAATGCATATGCATTTTCAGTATATCAAATGCTGGTTGGATAGTAGACTGGCCCCAGTCTCTAATGTCATTTTTGAAGTAAAACTGATATACTCTCTAAGCTAGCATTTTATAAACTTTACTTGGAGAAGTTATTAGCTTGGACTAAATTTGACTATCAAAGAGGATAGAATTTTTAGAAGAGGATTTTTCATAGATAAATATAATTATAAATGTAATTATATATATTTAGTGGACTGATGCCAGTCAGTTGGATAGGGGTTTAATAAATGAGATAAGATTAATAAAAAGTCCAGATATTTTTTCGTGATTTATAACTCTGCGAATTGAATTTGAGTATTACTTCAAGATATAAAATATATGGGTCTCGTAGTGAGAACATGTGACTAGTTCGAACATTGAAATTAGAATGTATGAATGTTCTACAAAATGAATTTTACTGAAAACGAATGGCAAATGTACTGACCAGGCCAGGTGGAAGAAAGCGCATTCTGGCCAGTACCTTTGCTATTCGCATGCAACGACTTCATTTTTGCTTATGACGAAAATTTTATGTGCTGCTGGCCGTATAGTGCCTTTGGGTCATTAAACTGAACAAAACCATAATAAGCGTTTTAGTCTACGCTGAATCTACGAGACGATTCAATTAAAGCATCTTAAGTTTATATTTTCAATTAAAATGATACTTTTTTAATTATAAAAGTGAAATATATAAAGGGGTTGTTGTGATATTCTGTGACTTAAACTTTATGAAAACTGCATAACTTAAAAATTAACATTAAAATATACACGTATCACGCTGTTCCATACCTTGGGACCATGTTCAACTAAAAGAACTAGCCTCTTCATAGCACGATTTGTGATAACATGACTTTGAAACACAGTTTAAATGGAATCCAAAAATGAACATGGATGGTCGTTTAAATCCATGCACATAATTACGCGACAATTGCACAGTCAGCGTACCAACTCCTTGCGACTTCCGCAAGGTCATCGTACGGGCATCGTGCGATTTATATAGGGAGGTCGTGAAGAAAACACGATGATTGTACGATAACCTTACGGTTGTCGTACGATATCCGCAAGGACTCTGTAAGGGTTTGCCCTAGTTTGTCGCCGAAGAAATCGTAGGGTGATCGTAAGCAATGTAAACATATACGTCGTAGCTTATAGCCGCCTACGATGCCGAAAAAATCGTAGGGATAATCGTGATAAATAAATCGTACGACGACCGTAGCAAATGTAACCGAGGCATAAGTGGTCAGGTGAATCACTGTATTTGAACGGACAGAAGCCACATCCACAGAGAATCACTGCCTTAGAACAGTCAGAAGCCACAACCACAGAGAATGACTGCAATAGAACGACCAGGAGCCGAAGCCACAGAGAATCACTACCTAAGAACGATAAGAAGCCGCAGCCATAGAGAATCACTGCCTTAGAACGGTTAGATTCCACGGCCACAGAGGACCACTGCCTTAGAATGGTCAGAAACCACATCCACATAGAATCACTGCCCTAGAATGGTCAGAAGCCACAGCCACTTAAAATCACTACCTTAGAACGTTAAGAAGCCACAACAACAGAGAATCAGTTCCTTAGAACGGTCAGAAGCCTCATCCACAGAGAATCACTACTTTAGAACGTTAAAAAGCCGCAGCCACAGAGAATCACTGCCTTAGAACGGTCAGAAGCCACAACTACAGAGAATCACTGCGTTTGAAAGGTCAGATGCTGCAACCACAGAGAATCACTTCCTTAGAATGGTCAGAAGCCACAACCACAGAGAATCGTTACCTTAGAACGTTAAGAAGCCGCAGCATTAGAGAATCACTGCCATAAAATGGTCAGAAGGATCTCTGTATTAGAACGGATAGCAGCCACATCCACAGAGAACCATTGCCTTAGAACAGTCAGAGCCAAAATCACAGAAAATCACTGCCTTAGAACGGTCAGAGGCCACAAACACAGATAATGACTGCGTTAGAGCGGTCAGAGGCCACAGCCACAGAGAATTACTATCTAAAACGGTCAGAAGCCACAGCCAGAGAGAATAACTACCTTAGAATGGTCAGAAGCCAAACCAACAGAGAATCGCTGTATTAGAACGGTCAGAAGCCACAGACACAAATAATGACTGCCTTAGAAACGCAAGAGGCCACATCCACAGAGAATTACTGTCTAAAGCGGCCAGAAGCCAAACCTACAGAGAATTACTACCTTAGAATGGTCAGAAGCCAAAACCACAGAGAATCACTGTATAAGAACGGTCAGATAACACAACCACAGAGAATCACTGCCTTAAAACGGTCAGAAGCCACAGACCCAGATAAATACTGTCTTAGAACGGTCAGAAGCCACAGCCACAGAGAATCACTACGGTGACCTTAGAACGGTCAGAAGCCACAGCCACCGAGAATCACTGCCTTAGAACGTTAAGACGCCGCAGCCACAGAGATTCACTGCCTTAAAACGGTATGATGCCACGACCACAGAGAATCACTGCCTAAGAACGGTCAAAAGCCACACCCACAGAGAATCAATGCCCTAGAATGGTTAGAAACCACAGCCACAGAGAATTACTGCCTTAGAACGTTAAGAAGCCACAGCCACAGAGAATCACTGCCTTAGAACAGTCAGAAGCCACAAGCACAGAGAATCACTACGGTAACCTTAGAACGTAAAGAAGCCACAACCACAGAGAATCACTACGGTGACCTTAGAACGTAAAGAAGCCACAACCACAGAGAATCACTACGGTAACCTTAGAACGTAAAGAAGCCACAGCCACAGAGAATCACTGCCTTTGAACGGTCAGAAGCCACAACCACAGAGAATCACTACGGTGACCTTAGAACGTAAAGAACCCACAACCACAGAGAATCACTACTGTAACCTTAGAACGTTAAGAAGCCACAGCCACAGAGAATCACTACGGTAACCTTAGAACAGTCAGAAGCCACAACCACAGAGAATCACTACGGTAACCTTAGAACGTAAAGAACCCACAACCACAGAGAATCACTACGGTAACCTTAGAACGTAAAGAACCCACAACCACAGAGAATCACTACGGTGACCTTAGAACGTAAAGAAGCCACAACCACAGACAATCACTGCCCTAGACGGCGACAACAGCCACAGAGAATCACTGCCTTAGAACAGTCAGAAGCCACAAGCACAGAGAATCACTACGGTAACCTTAGAACGTAAAGAACCCACAACCACAGAGAATCACTACGGTGACCTTAGAACGTAAAGAACCCACAACCACAGACAATCACTACGGTGACCTTCAATCTGATTAAAACCCGATCTACGCTTACTATGTCCGCCGGTAGATCTGACACTGACCCGTGAGAGGTCATTTTCTCTGACGTCGGTTTTCCGGATTGTTCTATTTTTAAATAAACCAATCGCTGCTCGCGTTGCATAACGCACTTCGGGACGCAATACACACAGCAAATAATTGGCGGTTGACGTTCAGCAAAGAAATTACTGCTGGATCGATTGAATATTGAAAATTTAAAAAAAAAGTGACACTAATAATATATCTTTGATGGTATTGTTGCAAAAAAAGACTGCACAGCGATTTCCCTACCGTTTTAAGATGGAGAAATCCTTGTCGCATCAGCAGTGCTATCCCCAAAGAGAACCCGCAAAGTAATTTTTCCCAAAGAGAGCCTCTCGATCTATCTAGTCTTGTTCATTATTTCTCAAAGGAGATATTTATGCAGGCAAGGGTCAACCATTTTACCGGAAATATGTTGCATTTGTAACACTGAAACTGTTATTCAAAATGTTGCTTTTTTCAATCTTTATACTGTTTTCATTTGGATTTGCGCCCTACGGTAGTTTTTTTTCTGCTTCACACAGACATGCATATCTACCGTGTACGAAATGAGATATTCTGTTTTTCCCACGGTGACTGTGTAATGCATCGTGTAACACAGCTTGGGAGCATTCTTAAATGATGTTGGTGTTGTTTATACCTGAACGATTCAGAATCTAGGCTGGATGGTGACCTGTCTGAACCCAGAACGTGGGGGAGCACTCTGGTATACTTATAGTACATGTCAAACAATGAGGCTTGGCCGATTTTTTTCTGGCAGACTTACAAAAGTGGATGGTAGGGTGGTGCACTCTCTAATCCTGCAGCTTTCAGAGAGGTAGCAGCTGTTGACAGGATAAAAGGGGCAAATTTGGGAGGGGGTCAGGGCCAAGCCCTTTTAGTCTGATTATTCCATTCTTTTCTCTCTCCCTCTCTGGGAGAAGTCCCAACATGACTGAAATATTGTTGACTACCTTATGCACCAGTCATTTGTATCCACTGCTACCCCACCTACGGGGAAGGATGGGATAATGACTTTTCACTTTTCAGAGCCTTGGTATAAGCCCCGCCTTGTGGGGACCAGCTGATGATAACAACCCTGCTATTAGCTCCAGGGTTAAGTTTCCCAATGTAATAATCCCGGCACTGCGGGGACAATCAAAAAGTAATTACCCTGCACTTCAGCCCACCTATTCCATGGCTATCCCCGTAGGTTGGGGCCGTGGATACAAATGACTGGTGCATTAAGCCTTAATCAATGACAGGCTTACAAGTATTCCTACTTTGCCTTTTTTTTACCCCTCCCTAACTTTTTCCTACTCTATATTAAGAAAATTCTTACTATAAACTTACTATTCCTACATTTTTAGTCATAAAATGCCATATTCATAATTATTATACTTATAATTGATATTCAGAATTTGCAGCATTTTAACCCTACAGTTTCTAGGGGCCTAGGTGCAGTAGAACACTAGCCTTATAAATTAGGAGACACATATTTAGAGGCTTCCAATCTTGTTATTGCTGTCAGCTGCCACATACACATTTTTATGCCACTGTGGGGTTACTTTTTAGAAAAAGATGCTAATTTAGAGGGAAAAGTCCTACTTTTTATCATCAGATTCTGAGAGTAGCTTCTCACCCCCCTCATGGGGAGTAGAACCTATTTGGTCCATCAAAAGTATTCCTACTTTGCCTATTTTTTTCTTTTTACTTCTTCCTAATTTTTCCTATTCTTATTAAGAAAATTTCTACTATACACTTACTGGTTCTAAAATGCAATATTCATAATTATTATACTTATAATTGAAATTCAGAATTTGCAGCATTTACTCTACAGTTTCTGGGGGCCTAGGTGAGGCTTGTATAGGGGTTTTAGGGATAAAGGATATTTGCCACTTTACTTCCAGGGATATAGGATACTATCTCTTTTACTTCCAGGGATATGGGATACTGTGTTCAATATTTTGGTTACTATCAGAGATATTGAATATTTAGGAAAATTAATTACGGGGATATTTGCCAGTTTATAAGGGATACTTGCCTGTTTACTTCAAGGGATATGGGATATTTTGTATTCAAGCCTGATGTGCAGTAGAACCTAGCCTTATGAATTAGGAGACTCATATTTAGCGGCTTCCAATCTTGTTATGGCTGTCAGCTGCCACATACACATTTTTATGCTACTGGGGGTTACTTTTAAGAAAAAAGATGCTCATTTAGAGGGAAAAGTCCTACTTTTTATCATCAGATTCTTTCTACTTTCCTTCTTTTTTTTCTTGACGTGATCCCCACATGTTCCTACTTTTTCATCAAAAGCCACATATCAAATCTGTTAAGACCAATGGAATTTTCTTTAAAACAGGTTAAGCCAGGATGGTCCATTGTCATTGAGGGGTCAAAGATTATATTTTTAAAAAAATGTTTATTTCTTTTAGTGCAGACCTTGATGAAATGTCACATCATGTGGAATTTCATCTGGGTCTTCACTGTTTGTCATCTGAAGTGCCTGTTTTGTGGTTTCTGGTGAAAAAAAACATGCTAAATTTTCAAAAATTTTCTTGGTATGCCTGATATGCCCGATATGTTTTTGTAAACAGTTGATGCTCATGCTCAGCCTATGTAGCAAGAACAATTGAAAGTAGCTCCCCGCCCCCTCATGGGGAGTAGAACCTATTTGGTCCATCAAAATTTCAAAAGACCCATATAAAATATAAAAAAAAAACTTATATGCAATGGCTAAATTAATCAGAGTAGATGGGCATATCGGAACCTTTGAGTGGGAATTATTTTGAGAATACACTAAAAGCTGGTCAGCCTTTGATGTGCAATGCAATTTATCTCTCTCATCAATAGCCACATGCAACTTTACTCTGCCTATTAACACTTTCATTAAAGACCAATGGACTTTTCCATAAAGTTTGAAACATTTAAGTCGGGATGGTCCATTACATATATTGAGGGGTCAAAGGTTATATTTCCCAAAAAATGTTGTATTTCTTTCCCTGAAGATAGATTTTGTTTTAGCAAACTATGCAGACCCTGATGAAATGTCACCATCATATGGTATTTCCCTATCTGGGTTGTCACTGTTTGTCAAAGAACCTTTTTAGTGGTTTCTGGTGGAACAGAATGACCCGGGAATATTTTTTGGGCATGCTAAATTTTCAAACATTTTCTTTGTATATCTGATGCCTTATATTTTTTTTGTAACCAGTAGATGCTAGGGCCGAGCTTATGTAGCAAGAAAATTGAGAGTACCCCGCTCCCTCCTAGGGACTAGAGTAAAACCATATTTTGAGAAAACTATTTGTAATAAGCTAAAATGCGTCATTTTTGGCTTGGCTCCATATAATTATAAGCATAATCCAACCTATTATTAAACTTGCTCTGCAGATTTTTGGGCCCATTACAATTTCAAAAGGCCCATATAAATTCAAAACATTGCATGCATTTGAATGGGAAATGGGCTGAAATAATCAGACTAGGTGCATATGGCAGAATCTTTAAATGGGTTTTAATTTGATAATACTGTACTATCAATAAATTAAAATCTGGTCAGATTTTCACAGGGATAATCCTGGGATGGGCCCAATCCATTTTGTGAGAAAACTATTATTGTTTTGCTAAAATTGACTTACTTTTTTTGACTGGGCCCCATGTATAAGCTATTCAAATCTCATGTCAATTGTGCTCTAATGGGGATTTTACAGATTCTTGGGCCCATCAAATTTTGCAAAGGGCCCATGAAAATTTCCAAAGGCCCATTAAAATTTGGAAATTTGCATGTATTTGAATGGGATATGGGCTATTGGCCCATTTAAGGGCCCATTATCATTTTGGGCCAGGATTATCCCTGATTTTGATATGCAATGCAATTTACCTAACTGTCCTCTGTGGAGTATATATTTGTGCAACTAAATATTAATCAATGAGAGCCACATAAGGACCAGTTATGCAAAGTTGTTTAAATCAAACAAACAGTGAATCATATGATGCTGTTTAAAGCAAATTGTTGAGGATGTCTAAATCCCAAATTTGCAGAAAACTTTTGAAGGGGAAAATTTGTATACACTTTTCATTTGAATACCACAGACTTAATGGATTATAACCTTCCCTGATTCTTTCAAATCCATTCATCACTTTGGGTTGAATTAAGACACTGTAACAGCTTCATGATACATGTAGATGTTTGCATGTACAGGTACAAAATGGATGTAAACAAAATCAAAGTGACATGGCCACTAACTTTAAATACCTTTAGCATTTGGGGTGTTGTTATTTAGATAAAATATGAAAGGTGTAGACATAACTTATTAATAAATGTACAGTATAGTTAACTTCTAGGCTATCTGCTGATAAACAAACAAATGTGGTGAGATATTTTAATAAGAAAGTAATTTTTAAGGTTTAAAGTTTCCTTATTTGTCTTAGGCCATGTATGGTGTAGCAAGTTCTGACAGTTCTTGGTCCTGCCAGAAATTATAATTTGGGCTGTCAATGTCACAAGGTCATGTGGGTGCAATGAGTTGGTATGTGATTGTGGAGTTTTCAGATCATTTCCAGGCATACCTTTTTTTTCTTGCAGTCAGCTTAAATTTTTTTACACCATATACATACCATATTATACTCAAAGGTAGACATTAAATAGTATTTTATTCTACAACTTTGAATTTTACAGGGAAATTTTCACCCAAATGAACTTTTTTGAAAGACATATTCTTAAATGCAACTTTTAATAGGCCATCCTTAAATATATTTGTTTGCCGCGCTCCTACCATCAATTCCAGTTTGGGTAGATAGGTAGGTATTTTTTTTTTTAGAAATTTAGCATAATTTTATAACCTTCTTGCTATCACTTTAAGAGGTCTACAAATGCTGTAAATAAGGTAATAATGCATATAATAATAGTCCCTGTAACAGTTTCTTTAATTAAAATACAGCGTTTAATGATTTAAAGGAAGGGTTTGTTAACAGAATTAGAGAAAAACAAAAAAAAATAAAAAAAAAATCTCAGAAAGACAATAACATTTTTTGGGGTAGGGCCTGTTTTGGATGGGTAGGTAGGAGCACGGAAAACCAACATTTTTTTAAGGTCGGCCTGACATGAAAACAAAAAAAGCTAAAATTGACAGATATTAATTTGCAAGACAATAATTGTTGAAGTTTTCTTTAAACATTAAGAAATAATTTCTTCAAGAAAATAAATCAGATTGTAGTTGATGCCTTGGTAACTGCTCCGACGGGTCCGAGTAACTGGTACCAAATTTTAATTGTCACTTTTTTTTATTTTTTTTTTATTTTTTTTATTTTTTTTTGAAATCCCCAAAAAACTTTTCTTACTTGACTGATATAGACAAGGAATTTTACAATTTTTTGGTTTTGTGTTCCACTGTAAAAACAGTTAAAACCTGGTGTCCTTTTTGTGGGACATTGACAAACAGTGCAGAGCCAGATCAGATGCAGTGATCAGAATTTCCACTGATAAGGCTAAGAATGTTTTATAAAAAATTGAATATGAAAAAGAAAAATACAATCCAACTACCCTTAAAATAGAAATGGACTGGACCAAATTGTAAGCATGAGAAATTCCATTACGCTTCAGTCAGTTAAGTACAGCAGTTACTAGATTTGGAAGCATCACCCAATCTTTGTCTGAGACTAGGGCGTTGTTGTTGCTAGTTTTTTTTAGCTGTTTGTTGTTGCTTTGTGGGGGGGGGGGACAAATACTTGGGGTCAGTAATGAAAAAGAGAAGCCCACTTCAACCCCCTGAAACTTTTACATTCTTACAATTTTTTATCTAAAATCTGTTATTTTGTTTGCTTGAATATCTACAGATATTAGAACATATGGAAAACATTTGAGGAGAAAAAAATGCAAGCTTATTTCTCACGAAAGATGGGGGGGGGCTTCTTTTTCTTTACTGACCCTAAGTGTATGGAGGAGGGGGGGGGGGGGGGCAGGGGAAATTTTCTGTCAGCTTTGAAGAAATTTTCAGCTCGCAAGAGTGTAAAAAATTATAAAGAGAAGTCCCAGGAATTCACACACCCTTTGCTTCCGTCAAATTCAATCCACTGTAGATTACTACAAATACTCATTCTATCCCCTCTCAATCGTGCAATGGAACCGGCTGCCAGCACACATAGCACTTCTGCCCACCTTTGATTCACTTAAGAGGGCAGTGTGCACAGTCAGTCACCCAATGCCATAAATGTCAGTGTACTGTTTTTAAACTTTTTAGCCTATCACTGTCAGCCTGTTTCTGACTTTTAACATTTTAACCCTATCATCTTTTATTCCACTCCAATTAACAAATCTTATGGGAACTTTTTATTTTTAAAAGCATTTCTTCCACTAACACCGCACTGACGCGCACCTGCACGTAATCTCCGAGAGGGGGTGATGCAGTAGAGATAGATAGAAGTGGAAAGTTGTTGCTTCGGAAAAACAACATTGACTGTCAAAGTTTTATTCCCGATCTACTGCAATCCGAGCTGTAAAGGTAAAGCGCAGCCTATAATTGTTTAGCTGCATGATGTTTTCCGCATCTTCTGAATTCAGTTCTACCTGATAAAATGCAGAAACACTAACGATGCGAACGTTTGTTGTCACTCACCGGCATTTTAAAGATGCCGCCATGTTTGTTTACGTATCGTCAAGATCGAATGGAAAACAACCGAAGGCGAACGAACATCGATTTTTCGCTTCCAGATTTTTGGAAGCTGCAACGTGATTGGTCAACTCAAAGGTCGCCAGAAGACGAACGTCTACGGGTGGGTGTCAGATCTAGCTGTGGCTAGATCGGGTTTTAATCAGATTGTGACCTTAGAACGGTAAGAAGCCACAACCACAGAGAATCACTACCTTAGAACGTTAAGACGCCGCAGCCACAGAGATTCACTGCCCTAAAACGGTATGATGCCACGACCACAGAGAATCACTGCCTAAGAACGGTCAAAAGCCACACCCACAGAGAATCAATGCCCTAGAATGGTTAGAAACCACAGCCACAGAGAATTACTGCCTTAGAACGTTAAGAAGCCACAGCCACAGAGAATCACTGCCTTAGAACAGTCAGAAGCCATAACCACAGAGAATCACTACGGTGACCTTAGAACGTAAAGAAGCCACAACCACAGAGAATCACTACGGTAACCTTAGAACGTAAAGAAGCCACAACCACAGAGAATCACTACGGTAACCTTAGAACGGTAAGAAGTCACAACCACAGACAATCACTGCCCTAGACGGCGACAACAGCCACAGAGAATCACTGCCTTTGGACGGTCATCAGATGCCGCAAAAACAGAGTATCACTACCTTAGAACGTTCGGAAGCCACAACTACAGTGAATCACTACCTTAGAACGTTAAGAAGCCGCAGCCATAGAGAATCACTGCCTTTGAACGTGAAGAAGCCGCAGCCATAGAGAATCACTGCCATAGAATGGTCAGGAGAATCACTGTATTAGAACGGACAGAAGCCACATCCACAGAGAACCATTGCCTCAGAACAGACAGAAGCCAAAACATCAGAAAATCACCGCCTTAGAACGGTCAGAAGCCACAAACACAGATAATGACTGCCTTAGAACGGCCAGAGGCCACAGCCACAGAGAATTACTGTCTAAAACGGTCAGAAGCCTCAGCCAAAGAAAATTACTACCTTAGAACGGTCAAAAGGCACATCCACAGATAATCACTGCCTTAGAACGGTCAGAACCCACAGTCACAGAGAATCACAGCCTTAGAACGGTCAGATGCCGCAACCACAAAAAAATCACTGCCTTAGAACGGTCAAAAGCCACAAACACAGATAATGACTGCGTTAGAGCGGTCAGAGGCCACAGCCACAGAGAATTACTATCTAAAACGGTCAGAAGCCACAGCCAGAGAGAATTACTACCTTAGAATGGTCAGAAGCCAAACCAACAGAGAATCGCTTTATTAGAACGGTCAGAAGCCACAGACACAAATAATGACTGCCTTAGAAACGCCAGAGGCCACATCCACAGAGAATTACTGCCTAAAACGGCCAGAAGCCAAACCTACAGAGAATTACTACCTTAGAATGGTCAGAAGCCAAAACCACAGAGAATCACTATATAAGAACGGTCAGATAACACAACCACAGAGAATCACTGCCTTAAAACGGTCAGAAGCCACAGACCCAGATAATCACTGTCTTAGAACGGTCAGAAGCCACAGCCACAGAGAATCACTGCCTTAGAACGTTATGACGCCGCAGCCACAAAGATTCACTGCCTTAAAACGGTATGATGCCACGACCACAGAGAATCACTGCCTAAGAACGGTCAAAAGCCACACCCACAGAGAATCAATGCCCTAGAATGGTTAGAAACCACAGCCACAGAGAATTACTGCCTTAGAACGTTAAGAAGCCACAGCCACAGAGAATCACTGCCTTAGAACAGTCAGAAGCCACAAGCACAGAGAATCACTACGGTAACCTTAGAACGTAAAGAAGCCGCAGCCACAGAGAATCACTGCCTTAGAACGTTAAGAAGCCACAGCACAGAGAATCACTGCCTTAGAACAGTCAGAAGCCACAACCACAGAGAATCACTACGGTGACCTTAGAACGTAAAGAAGCCACAACCACAGAGAATCACTACGGTAACCTTAGAACGTAAAGAACCCACAACCACAGAGAATCACTACGGTAACCTTAGAACGTAAAGAACCCACAACCACAGACAATCACTGCCCTAGACGGCGACAACAGCCACAGAGAATCACTGCCTTAGAACAGTCAGAAGCCACAAGCACAGAGAATCACTACGGTAACCTTAGAACGTAAAGAAGCCGCAGCCACAGAGAATCACTGCCTTAGAACGTTAAGAAGCCACAGCCACAGAGAATCACTGCCTTAGAACAGTCAGAAGCCACAACCACAGAGAATCACTACGGTAACCTTAGAACGGTAAGAATTCACAACCACAGACAATCACTGCCCTAGACGGCGACAACTGCCACAGAGAATCACTGCCTTAGAACAGTCAGAAGCCACAAGCACAGAGAATCACTACGGTAACCTTAGAACGTAAAGAAGCCGCAGCCACAGAGAATCACTGCCTTAGAACGTTAAGAAGCCACAGCCACAGAGAATCACTGCCTTAGAACAGTCAGAAGCCACAAGCACAGAGAATCACTACGGTGACCTTAGAACGTAAAGAAGCCACAACCACAGAGAATCACTACCTTAGAACAGTCAGAAGCCACAACCACAGAGAATCACTTCGGTGACCTTAGAACAGTCAGAAGCCACAACCACAGAGAATCACTACGGTAACCTTAGAACGTAAAGAAGCCACAACCACAGAGAATCACTACGGTAACCTTAGAACGTAAAGAACCCACAACCACAGAGAATCACTACGGTAACCTTAGAACGGTAAGAAGTCACAACCACAGACAAGCACTGCCCTAGATGTCGAGAAGCCACAGCCACAGAGAATCACTGCCTTTGAACGGTCATCAGATGCCGCAAAAACAGAGAATCACTACCTTAGAACGTTCGGAAGCCACAACTACAGAGATTCACTACCTTAGAACGTTAAGAAGCCGCAGCCATAGAGAATCACTGCCATAGAATGGCCAGGAGAATCACTGTATTAGAACGGACAGAAGCCACATCCACAGAGAACCATTGCCTCAGAACAGTCAGAAGCCAAAATCACAGAAAATCACTGCATTAGAACGGTCAGAGGCCACAAACACAGATAATGACTGCGTTAGAGCGGTCAGAGGCCACAGCCACAGAGAAATACTATCTAAAACGGTCAGAAGCCGCAGCCAGAGAAAATTACTACCTTAGAATGGTCAGAAGCCAAACCAACAGAGAATCGCTGTATTAGAACGGTCAGAAGCCACAGACACAAATAATGACTGCCTTAGAAACGCCAGAGGCCACATCCACAGAGAATTACTGTCTAAAACGGCCAGAAGCCAAACCTACAGAGAATTACTACCTTAGAATGGTCAGAAGCCAAAACCACAGAGAATCACTGTATAAGAACGGTCAGATAACACAACCACAGAGAATCACTGCTTTAAAACGGTCAGAAGCCACAGACCCAGATAATCACTGTCTTAGAACGGTCAGAAGCCACAGCCACAGAGAATCACTGCCTTAGAACGGTCAGAAGCCGCAACCACAGAGAATCACTGCCTAGGAACTATCAGAAGCAGCAGTCACAGAGAATCACTACCTTAGAACGTTAAGACACCGCAGCCACAGAGATTCACTGCCCTAAAACGGTATGATGCCTCGACCACAGAGAATCACTGCCTAAGAACGGTCAAAAGCCACACCCACAGAGAATCAATGCCCTAGAATGGTTAGAAACCACAGCCACAGAGAATCACTGCCTTAGAACGTTAAGAAGCCACAGCCACAGAGAATCACTGCCTTAGAACAGTCAGAAGCCACAAGCACAGAGAATCACTACGGTAACCTTAGAACGTAAAGAAGCCGCAGCCACAGAGAATCACTGCCTTAGAACGGTAAGAAGTCACAACCACAGATAATCACTGCCCTAGACGGCGAGAAGCCACAGCCACAGAGAATCACTGCCTTAGAACGGTCAGAAGTCACAACCACAGATAATCACTGCCCTAGACGGCGAGAAGCCACAGCCACAGAGAATCACTGCCTTAGAACGGTCAGAAGTCACAACCACAGATAATCACTGCCCTAGACGGCGAGAAGCCACAGCCACAGAGAATCACTGCCTTTGAACGGTCATCAGATGCCGCAACAACAGAGAATCACTACCTTAGAACGTTCGGAAGCCACAACTACAGATAATCACTACCTTAGAACGTTAAGAAGCCGCACCCATAGAGAATCACTGCCTTTGAACGGTCATAAGATGCCGCAACAACAGAGAATCACTACCTTAGAACGTTCAGAAGCCACAACCACAGAGAATCACTACCTTAGAACGTGAAGTAGCCGCAGCCATAGAGAATCACTGCCATAGAATGGTCAGGAGAATCACTGTATTAGAACGGACAGAAGCCACATCCACAGAGAACCATTGCCTCAGAACAGACAGAAGCCAAAACATCAGAAAATCACTGCCTTAGAACGGTCAGAAGCCACAAACACAGATAATGACTGCCTTAGAACGGCCAGAGGCCACAGCCACAGAGAATTACTGTCTAAAACGGTCAGAAGCCTCAGCCAAAGAAAATTACTACCTTAGAACGGTCAAAAGGCACATACACAAAAAATCACTGCCTTAGAACGGTCAGAACCTACAGTCACAGAGAATCACTGCCTTAGAACGGTCAGATGCCGCAACCACAAAAAAATCACTGCCTTAGAACGGTCAAAAGCCACAAACACAGATAATGACTGCTTTAGACCGGTCAGAGGCAGTGGCCACAGAGAATTACTGTCTTAAAACGGTCAAAAGCCGCAACCAAAGATATTTACGACCTTAGAACGGCCAAAAGGCACAGCCACAGAGAATCACTGCCTTAGAACAGTCAGATGCAACAACCACAGAAAATCACTACCTTAGAACGGTAAAAAGCCACAGTCACAGATAATCACTGCCTTAGAACTGTCAGAAGCCACACCCACAGATAATCACTGCCTTAAAACTATAAGAAAACACGGTCACAGAGAATCACTGCCTTAGAACGGCTAGATGCCGCATACACAGAGAATCACTGTCTTGTCTTAGAACGATCAGAAGCCACGGAAACACATACATAATCACTGTCTTAGAACGGTAAGAAGTCACACCCGTAGAGAACCACTGCCTTTGAACGGTCAGATGCCACAATCATAGAGAATGACTGCCTTCGAACGGTCAGAAGCCAAAGCCACAGATAGTCACTGTCTTCGAACGTTCAGAGGCCACTGCCATAGAGAATCACTGCCTTAGAACGGTCAGAAGCCACAACCACAGATAATCACCGCCTTAGAACGGTCAGAAACCACAGCAACAGATAATCACTGCCCTACAATGGAGAGAAGCCGCAGCGTTGGAATATCACGACCTTGGGACGGTCAAAAGCCACCACCAAAGAGAATCACTGCATTAGAACTGTCAGCGGCCGCTATCACAGTGATTCATTTACTAAGAACCGCCAGAAGCCACAACCACAGAGAATTACTGCCTTAGAACGACCAGAGGCCGCGGCCCTAGAGAATGACTGCTTTAGAGCGACCAGAGGCCGCAGCCACAGAGAATCATCGTCTTAGAACGGTCAGAAGCCACAGTCACAGAGAACGACTGCGTTTGAACGGCATGAGGCCGCATCTAAAGAAAATCAGTGTATAAGAACGGTCAGAACCCACACCCACAGAGAATCACTGCCTTAGAACGTTCAGAAACCACAGGCACAGAGAATAACTTCCTTAGAACGTTAAAGCCACAGCCACAGAAAATAACTGCCTTTGAACGGTCAGATGCCACAACCGCAGAGAACCACTGCCTGAGAACGGTCAGAAGCCACACCCACAGAGAATCACTACCTAGGAACTGTCAGAAGCAGCAGCCACAGAGAATCACTACCTTAGAACGCTAAGACGCCGCAGCCACAGAGAATCACTGCCTTAGAACCTTACTGCCTGGTCCTTTCTCCACAAAGAACGACTGCGTTTGAACGGCCAGAGGCCGCATCCACAGAAAATCAGTGTCTAAGAACAGTCAGAAGCCACACCACAGAGAATCACTGCCTTAGAACGTTCATAAACCACAGGCGCAGAGAATAACTTCCTTAGAACGTCAAAAGTCACAGCCACAGAGAATAGCTGCCTTTGAACGGCCAGATGCCACAACCACAGAGGACCACTGCCTGAGAACGGTAAGAAGCCACATCCACAGAGAATCACTGCCTAGGAACTGTCAGAAGCAGCAGCTACAGAGAATCACTACCTTAGAACGGTCAGATGCCACAGGCACAGAGAACCACTGCCTTAGAACGGTCAGATGTCACAGCCACAGAGAATCACTGCCATAGAACGGTCAGATGCCACAGGCACAGAGAACCACTGCCTTAGAACGGCCAGAAGTCACAGCCACAGAGAAAAACCGCCTTAGAACGGCCAGAGGCCGCATCCACAGAGAGTCACTTCCTTAGAACGGACAGAAGCCACAAACACAGAGAATCACTGCTAAAGAACGGTCAGAAGTTACGGCCACAGAGAGTCACTGCCTTAGAACGGTCAGACGCCACAGCCACAGAGAATCGTTGCCTTAGAACCGTCAGAAGTCACAGGCACAGAGAACCACTGCCTTAGAACGATCAGAAGCCACGAGTTTGGTCCAGGATTATGTTTTTACCCGGAGGTCAGAGTTCCGGTTCAGAGATCGGAGAAAGGACTTGGCGGAGCCCTGGTTCAGAGTTCAGGTACAGAGTTCGAATCTGGCCTAACCCTGGTTCGGCAGGTTCGGAGTTCGGAATGGGCCGAACCCTGGTCCGGCAGGTTCGGAGTTCGGAGAAAAGACAGGGCTGAACCATGGATCGGCAGGTTCGGAGTTCGGAGAAAGGAACGAGCTGAATCCTGGTTTGGCAGGTTCGGAGTTCGGAGAAAAGACAGGGCTGAACCCTGGTTTGGCAGGTTTGGAGCTCGGAGAAAGGAACGGGCCAAACCCTGGTTCAGCAGGTTCGGAGTTCGGAGAAAGAACCTGGCCGAACCCTGATTCGGAGTTTGGGTTCGGAGTTAGGAGAAAGGAACGGGCCGAACCGTGGTTTGGCAGGTTCGGAGTTCGGAAAAATAACCTGGCCGAACCCTGATTCGGAGTTTGGGTTCAGAGTTCGGAGTTCATAGAAAGGAACGGGACGAACCCAGGTTTGGCAGGTTCGGAGTTCAGAGAAAGAACCTTTTTTTTTTCCTATTTTTTTTCTTTTACTTTTTTTTATTATTATTTTTTTTCTTATATTTTTTTCTCATTTTTTTTTCGTTTTTTTTTCATTTTTTTCTTCTTTTATTACTGCTCTATTTCTTCTTTTTTTCATTTTTTTTTCATTTGTTTTTCTATTATTTTTTTTCATTATTTTTCTTTTCTTCATTCAGCCTGTTCCTTTCTCCGAACTCCGAACCTGCCGAACCAGGGTTCGGCCCGGTTCTTTCTCTGAACTCCGAACCTGCCAGGGTTCAGAGTTCGGAAAAAGGAACTGGCCTTTCTCCGAACCAGGGTTCGGCCCGGTTCTTACTCCAAACTCCGAACCTGCCAGGGTTCGAGGTTCACAGAAAGGAACTGGCTTTTCTCGAAACTCCAAACCTGCCGAACCAGGGTTATACTCGTTCTTTCTCCGAACTCCGAACCTGCCGAGCCAGGGTTATACCCGTTCTTTCTCCGAACTCCGAACTCCGGGCAAAAACTCGATCCTGGACCATCTTGGAAGCCACAGCCACAGAAAATCACTACCTTAGAACGGTCAGATGCCACAACCACAGAGAATCACTGCATAGCACGGTCAGAAGCCACAACCGCAGATAATCACTGTCTTAGAACGGTCAGAAGCCAGAGTCACAGAAAATCACTGCCTTAGAACGGTTGGATGCTACAACCACAGAGAATCACTGTCTTAGAACGGTCAGAAGCAACAACCGCAGATCATCACTGTCTTAGAACGGTCAGAAGTCACAGGCACAGAGAACCACTGTCTTCGAACGGTCAGATGCCACAAGCACAGAGAATCACTACCTTAGAACGGTCAAAAGCCACAGATAATCACTGTCTTAGAACGGTCAGAAGTCACAGGCACAGAGAAACACTGCCTTGGAACGTTCAGATGCCACAGCCACAACGAATCACTACCTTGGAATGGTCAGAAGCCACAGCCACAGATAATCACTGTCTTAGAACGGTCAAGAAGTCACAGGCACAGAGAACCACTGCTTAGAACGGTCAGATGCCACAGCTACAGAGAACCACTGCTTTTGAACTATCAAATGCCACAACCACTGCCTTAGAACGACCAGAAGCCACAACCACAGAGAATCACTGCCTTAGAACGGACAGAAGCCACAACAACAGAGAACCTCTGCCTTAGAACGGTCAGATGCCACAACAACAGAGAATCACTGCCCTAGAACGGCCAGAAGCCACAGAGAATCACTGCCTTAGAACGGTGAGATGCCACAGCCACAGAGAATCACTGCTTTAGAACGAACCGAACCCACACCCACAGAGAACCACTGCCTTAGAACGGTCAGAAGCCACACCAAAGAGAACCACTGCCTTAGAACGATCAGAGGTCACACCCACAGAGAACCACTGCCTTAAAACGGTCAGAAGCCACACTCACAGAGAATTACTACCTTAGAACGCCACAGAGAACCAATGCCTTAGAACGGTCAGATGTCACACCCACAGAGAACCACTGCCTTAAAACGGTCAGAAGCCACACCCACAGAGAATCACTGCCTTTGAACGAACAGACGCCACACCCACAGAGAATCACTGCCTTTGAACGAACAGACGCCACACCCACAGAGAATCACTGCCTTAGAACGGTCAGAAGCCACAGCCACAGAGAATCACTGCCTTAGACGTTCAGAAGCCACAGCCACAGAGAATCACTGCTTTTGAACGGTTTGAGGCCGAAACCTCAGAGAATGTGTATTGGTTTATTTGGTGATAAAATATGCTGTTTTAGATCTTAACCCTTAAAGCGCCAATCGCAACAAAAGTTGTCTGCTTTTCTCGTCTGCTGAAATGTTTAAGAATTCTCTATGGCAAACAGTGTGGACCCAGATCAGACTGTTCCTATAGGAGCAGTCTGTTCTGGGTCCACGCTGTTTGCTTCTATACTTAATTCGTGTGTAATGTTAGGTAGCTATTTGCAGCAGACGACTTCAGCAGATGACATTTTCAGATGCATTTTTTTCTTTGCGCTTTAAGCAGGGTGGGTAGTCACGTGGTTTCTGTTAGGATACACTGTACGGAAAAATGGCGGACTTCTTTCCACACCGATGTTTAAAGCAAAAGTAAGTAGATATTTCTGCGTGTTTTTTTCATCTTTACACAGAAAGCTATACACCATTTTCCAGCCACCATTTTTCCCGATCTTACGATGCCAGGATATCCTCATAAAGCTTCTTACTTTGAGTACAGACTCTGTAACAAATTTTTTAGCGGCGAAGATCGGGCCTGAATTTGGAACTAAGCTGTACGGACAACATTTGTGACAGAGTTAGTACTCAAAGTAAGAAGCTTAAAGATGCTATCCTGGCAGCGTTTGATAGGGGAAAATGTGGGCTGGAAAATGGTGTATAACTTTCTGGGTATAGATGAGAAAACAGAGAAATCTACCTACATTCGATCAGAATGTCCGTACAGTGTATTTGAACATCCGTACAGTGTATCCAAGAAAAAAAAAACACGTGACTACCCACCCTGTTGAGGGTTAATAATTTTTATGTGCTCTTCAATAGGAAAATAAGACCAAGTTCATATTTTAAAACAAGCAATTAGTAAGATTTCATTGCATGTGACAATTTTGAGTTGAATTTGAAAATCAACCAAGAGGAATGCCCCTTAACACTTTAACAATAATTATTGTTTCCTATTTTGATGTTTTGTTATGTATATCTATGTATTAATAGGCCCAACTAGCTGAGGGGTTAAATGAGCAATTCTATTGTGCATACAGAGTACTAGAATTTCCCTGATGGCCTGTAAGAAATAAAGAAAAAGAAAGCAGTATTTTTACAACCAGGCAACCACCAAGTTAGCATTTCATTCCAATGATTCATTTAAAGATAAGCTGTCAATAATGTAAAATCGGCTATCTATTATTGTCATCCAGGTGCATGCCAAACTACACAAAATCTTGTTCATTTCTACATGCTCATTACATTGAAACATAAAAAGTAGTTGAGAAGTTTGTGAAACCCTGTTTTATGGTGAAAACACTCAATTATTGAATGGACATATGTTGTAGGTGCACATTGGAATGGCCTCATAGAGGCAATGTGTACATACAATGTATGTTACTGAAGTTAAGGAAACCTATTTGAAATATACATTAAACAAATATCATGCCCATTGGCTTTCCTCTTTTAAACATTTTAAACTGCCAATCAGTATTAAAATACCTGTCACTATATGTAAAATTGTTTATATTTACATGACAGATATATCACCAAATTTGATTTCGTGAACTATGCTTTTGCTAACTTGGTAGTTGCATGGTTGTAATAGATTTTTTCTTATTTATTGCATTAGTTTCCATGTGCGCTTAACAACACTATCAACATTTTAGTCATTTAGCTACGGTCAACTATCATACAACAGTGTTCTTGGGTCAAGCCATGGGCAGGTTGCTTTGAAATTGTTTAGCAGAACTTAGTGTATGCATACACTCTTATTCATATTCTTTATGTATAAGACGCGATGACACTGATGAGACAACACTGAAGCACAGTCTAATCAAGACCTTCACCGTTTACATTTGTGATACCATCTGGAGTGTCTTACCCATATACGCCTAGCGTCCTTGTAGTGGGACATAGGCAGACTAGACAAAACAGTGCAACCCCAGATCAGACGCCGCAGAACGCGACGGCTGATTAGGGCCTCCACTGTTTGCTTATAGAAAATTCTATCAAAATTTGAATTAAATTGAAAATTCGCAAAATAGAAATGGACTGGTCCAATTGTTAAGGGTAGGCAAGTCTGTCCAGCTTAAATCACACTGGTAAATGTATATGTCGATTTGCTGGTATTTACGCGTATTGCCGGTACTTCATAGACCGGATGTGGTAGATATTGGTGTTAATACTATCCGTATGCCAAAGGGACTATAGAATTAGATCATTTTTAAGTATTCGACATGCACATGGCAATTTATATAGGCATTTAGGAAAAGATTCGAGTACCGATCCGGATGATAGGTATTCGATCGGTACTCGAATCTATTCCTAAATGCTAACATACGAGGGGAGTAGTAAGAGCAGCTCTATAGCGCCAAGGTTTTAAAAAAAGGTCCCTTATGACCATACAAAATCGTGTAAAAAGGTCCTTTTTAACCAGACAAATGGATGCTGTAGAATTATAGCATCAAGTTCAAGGTCACTCTTGTAATGACGTCATTTTCTATTTTTAGTAACTGACACGTTCAGACCTGTTTATCTATATTTATACATTATGACCTCTTACACTCTGAGCCCTTTTCTTCTGACGCGTATTCAGACAGCTGTGCGGTTATGAAAAATCAATTTTAATGACCGCTATAAAAGAAGAGCAATAAAATGCATGTGATCGATTCTAAGGTCCCTTATGACCAAACAAAATGAATGCTTATTGGCATAAAGACTGTATATGTACAATAAATACCTACGGGCACGTAGGGCAGTCGGTAACGTACCAGAGTGCAGATACTTGTCTGTCTGGGGATCCAGGGGTCGTGAGTTCTATCCCGACCAGGTCCCACGGAGATTGATCTGTTTACTATTTCTAAGGCCCCTTATTACCACAATGAGGTATTTCATCAGGGTCTTCGCTGTTTGGTAGACGACCATCCAACGTTCTACCTAGGGGGTCCACTATAGGCGCAGATGAAGCCATAAATGATAGAGATATGCAGACTGGTTTGAGTCAGTACTGGGTACACATGAGATAAGTATTAATATCTATCAAAATGGCTCATTGCTCATGAGAACAAAAATCTGAGCAGCCTTTGCAGATCTTTCACTGTTAACAGACGACGCTAATAGGTAAAGGGCTTATTCGATTAGGAATCATACCTCATATGAGCCAAGAAAATTTGGCATTTAAGGCTCACTGAAGGCTCAGACTAGTCTGCGCCAATGTGAAGACAAGCAAATGCCTGTACACGCACAGAAAGACAGACATACAGACATACAGACAGACAGACACACACACACACAGGACAGTGACCTGATCTTGATCCAAAGGTTACCAGCAGACGACAGTCATCATAAAATAATTTGATTGTATCTAGATTAAACACTATTGGTAATCGTAAAAAAGCAATAAAATGCACAATAAAGTTTATTAAATATGACTGATTTATGGACATATCACATGGCAAATGAGTTTTATGTTTAAACTGGACATTATTAAAGCAGACATCTATATATTCGAGTGCATTGATCAATAGAATTGTAATACTTATACTTAATGGTTATTGTCAGTAGTATGAGAACTAGTCAAAACGAAATCAGGGGGTAGGCATAGGGAAAATGTAACAGTTTTTGACACTAAATATTTATTGATTTTTCGTTGACGAGTTTGAAGACAATTTTTGCTAGCTGTTATTTAACGTGCATAAAACATGCATTTAAGCACCCACAAACACGCACACACCTCTACAGAGAACCATGCAGACAGACAGACAGACAGACACACACACTTATGCAGAGAACCATACAGCCAGCCAGACAGACAGACAGACACACACACACACACACACGCACACGCACACACCTTTGCAGAGAACCATGCAGACAGACACACACACACTAATGCAGAGAACCATGCAGCCAAACATGTATCATTGTTACCACCAGCACCTCTGCCGCAACCACCACCACTGCAACCACCACCACCACCACCCACCACCACCACCCACCACCCACCACCACCATCACCACCACCCACCACCACCACCATCACCACCACCACCATCACCACCACCACCACCACCATCACCCACCACCACCACCACCCACCACCACCATCACCACCACCCACCACCACCATCTCGACCTCATGTTATGGTAAACTAAGATTCTCGTTGAGATTGTATTTGATCTTGGACACACACACACAGGACAGTGGCCTGATCTTGATCCAAACTGTTTTCAAAGGTTACCAGCGGACGACAGTCATCATAAAATAATTTGATTGTATCTAAATTAAACACTATTGGTAATCGTAAAAAAGCAATAAAATGCACAATAAAGTTTATTAAATATGACTGATTTATGGACATATCACATGGCGAATGAGTTTTATGTTTAAACTGGACATTATTAAAGCAGAAAACTATATATTCGAGTGCATCGATCAATAGAATTGTAATACTTATACTTAATGGTTATTGTCAGTAGTACGAGAACTAGTCAAAATATAATACTATTTATACGAATCAGTTATAAGCACGACCCATGATGAGCGTTTTCACTCACTAACCTTGATCAATAGAATACTTAAACAATGGTAATTGTCAGTAGTACGAGAACTAGTCAAAATATAATACTATTTATACGAATCAAAAGGGCGAAATCAGGGGGTAGGCATAGGGAAAATGTAACAGTTTTTGACACTAAATATTTATTGATTTTTCGTTGACGAGTTTTAAGACAATTTTGGGCGGGTTTATTTTTTCTGCAAAAACCAAGGTAGACCATATCCCCTCTATAGCTAAGGCTAGCTGTTATTTAACGTGCATAAAACATGCATTTAAGCACCCACAAACACGCACACACCTCTACAGACAACCATGCAGACAGACAGACACACAGACAGACAGACACACACACTTATGCAGAGAACCATACAGCCAGACAGACAGACAGACACACACACGCACGCAAGCACACACCTTTGCAGAGAACCGTGCAGACAGACACACACGCACACAGACACACCCACACACACACTAATGCAGAGAACCATGCAGCCAGACAGACAGACAGACAAACATACACGTGCACAAGTGAGGGTACGGCTGTAGTTCGGTCAATATTTAGCTGGAAAGCGTAAAAATAACACAACATTAGTATACTTTTCTATATTTATTTTACAAGGATCCAGCGCATTAACAAACAAACATACAAAGGAACAATTTACAACAGAGTACGATATTGTCGAAAAACGCAAATAGCCATTCGTCATGCACTCGATAATAAAGGGTATAATGATAGGGATACAGTGAGGATACAGTGAGGATACAGTGAGGATACAGCCAGGATACAGTAAGGATACAGTGAGGATACAGCAGGGGTACACACACCGCTCTATATTTTAGCGAGCATGGAATGGTCAAATAACTATCCTTTTGATTATATAATGGAAGTCAATCAGACTGCATGCTTATATCTGAAGCAATTTGATCTCAAAGATAATGTAATTTTATCGGTGTGCAACAGAGATGGAGAAATCATGTTAGATAATTTTCTTCCTAAATCAAACGCCTACCATTCGTGGTATCCCATTGAACCTAAGACAATGGAACGTTCTACAAGGAGTATCCAATAGTGTGAATAGAGCTATCGAAAAAGGAAAACACATGTAAGAACCAGGGGCGAAATCAGGGGGTAGGCATAGGGAAAATGTAACAGTTTTTGACACTAAATATTTATTGATTTTTCGTTGACGAGTTTGAAGACAATTTTTGTTAGCTGTTATTTAACGTGCATAAAACATGCATTTAAGCACCCACAAACACGCACACACCTCTACAGAGAACCGTGCAGACAGACAGACAGACAGACACACACACTTATACAGAGAACCATACAGCCAGCCAGACAGACAGACAGACACACACACACACACACACACACACACACACACACACACACACACACACACACACCTTTGCAGAGAACCATGCAGACAGACACACACACACTAATGCAGAGAACCATGCAGCCAAACATGTATCATTGTTACCACCAGCACCTCTGCCGCAACCACCACCACTGCAACCACCACCACCACCACCACCACCACCACCACCCACCACCACCACCACCACCACCACCCACCACCACCACCACCATCACCACCACCCACCACCACCACCATCATCACCACCACCCACCACCACCACCACCACCACCACCACCCACCACCACCACCACCACCACCACCACCACCACCACCACCCACCACCCACCACCACCACCACCATCACCACCACCCACCACCACCATCTCGACCTCATGTTATGGTAAACTAAGATTCTCGTTGAGATTGTATTTGATCTTGGACACACACACACAGGACAGTGGCCTGATCTTGATCCAAACTGTTTTCAAAGGTTACCAGCAGACGACAGTCATCATAAAATAATTTGATTGTATCTAAATTAAACACTATTGGTAATCGTAAAAAAGCAATAACACACAGACAGACACACACACACACTTATGCAGAGAACCATACAGCCAGACAGACAGACACACACACGCACGCACGCACGCACACACCTTTGCAGAGAACCGTGCAGACAGACACACACGCACACAGACACACACACTAATGCAAAGAACCATGCAGCCAGACATGGATCATTGTTACCACCACCACCTTTACCGCAACCACCACCACCGCAACCACCACCACCACCACCACCATCACCATCATCACCACCACCACCACCACCAACATCACCCACCGCTCTTCTGTTATAGCGGTCATTAAAATTTATTTATTATAACCGCACAGCTGTCTGAATACGCGTCAGAAGAAAAGGGCTCAGAGTGTAAGAGGTCATAATGTCTAAATATAGATAAACAGGTCTGAATGTGTCAGTTACTAAAAATAGAAAATGACTTCATTACAAGAGTGACCTTGAACTTGATGCTATAATTCTACAGCATCCATTTGCCTGGTTAAAAAGGACCTTTTTACACGATTTTGTATGGTCATAAAGGACCTTTTTTTTAACTTGGCGCTATAGAGCTGCTCTTACTATAGTGGGGCATTTGGAAAGTTCTTAGCATGGTCTTTTATCTCAGTAACCGATTAACAAAACCTATCATGTTTGGTATCATTTTAAAGAGCCATCTTTCCTCTATGTTATGGCACAAATTTCATGAGGATATTATAATGCAGAAACGAAAAATATTATTGTGAATACATGTACTGTTTGTATACTGGAAAACGCAAAATTTCAGTGGAAAATATAACATTTTACCTTTTGAAAAGTGTGCAGAACATTAAAAATAGTTCATGAAATTAGATAATTTTGCACCATTTGGTAGGCCACAATCTGGTACAGTTATCATACAATCGATGACCGAGTTGGATGTTTCTAATAACTAAATATCGGAACAGCAATACCAAAGCCGTCTAGAAAGCAAAGCAATGCGCTAGTTTTTTCGACTAAAAATCGCATGTTACAATGCACATATTTTGAAAATATTTTACGGACAGTAGTTTAAAAATGTCATGCGTTGGTATTTTTGTAAAGCACACTTTATGCTCTTTGTATTGAAACCAAAATAAATTTTGTAAACCAGAACGAAAGGAAGATAACTCTTATAATCTTCCCATGGGGCAGAGTAAATTTAGCGATGGGTTGACGTTCTGGTTCATTTCAATTGAAAACGATGGCAAACAAAACAGTAATAATACCCTTAGAGTAGAAATCAATCAATTTTGTGATAGTAGACGCGATACCGTGAGAATTTCTTATGCCATCGAAAAAATGTGAGGGGTTAAGTTACCCCACCCACTTCTTGAAAAGTAGGGGTAGTGTTATAAGGAATAATTTTCTTGAATACAGAACAACACAAGCCGCACTTTTTGCGTGACGAAATGATTTTTATGCATTGTTCGCTACAAATAAAGCAAAAAACATACTCAATTGGCATTTTTCGTGCTCTTGTAGTGACACAATTTATAGTAAAAGTATAAAGAAAAATCGAAAAAAGTCCCATTTTTGAAAGTTTATCATTTCTCTATTAGTCAACATTTTCCGAATGTAAAGGTGGTAGTCGTGCAAGCAGTGATCGCATAATATATTTTAATAAAAAAATAGTTGGTACCAAATGGTTAATTTGTCAAATCATGATCGCAAATAAGGTCCCCAATTTTCCTTCGCTTTTTTCCAAGTATTTTACTTACAATTTTCGCCAGTATATAAACCCATACTCATTTTGAGCATGTGCTGCACGTGCACGCTAAGTTCTTTTTCGACAAAAATTAAACCATCAAATAGCCGTCGAATTCTAGTTTCCAAAAATGTATAATTTGATAGCATTTTATCAACGCATTGTGGAGTTATGATGCCATGCTAAGAACTTTCCAAATGACCCTCGTAAATCGTCATACACATACTGAATACTTAAATATGTTTTTTTGCTTGATTTGATTCTTTACGTCCACTCAACAATCTTTCAGTTATGCGGGACGGTTCTTCCTGGATTTAACCAGTACTAAGCTAGGATAAATGTGTCTTGCTCAAGGACCACAACGCAGTGACGCCGGTGAGGCTCGAACCCGCTACCCTTCGGTCTCGAGTCAAGCACTCTATAATCCGTTTCTTGTTTACTGTCGTGAGTTGGCTCCCGGTACCGTTAGTTTAACAGGCGACAGGGCCCAGGGCGACGACAGTAAATATGATTTGCACTATACCACTGAGCCACTGCGCTCCCTATACTTAAATATGATTGAAGTCTATAGTCCTTTTGCCATATGGTATGTTTTTCTAGTGTATAGTGCGACCAGCTAACAGAGACTGGGCGTGTCAAACAGAGCGCTGTCATACACTGTCAAATAAGACTAGTCTACAGTAAATCGGGTGTAATAGCCTATGTACGCTTTACTCGTGCAACCAACTGAAGCGCAGACGACAAGGCTGACCAACTTTATACGTTAGCATGCCTGGTAAACGTTTATATTTAGTATGCTGCTGGGGACCTGCTGCATTTCATTTTCCAGGATGGATGTGTTGTGAAAGTTTTGGGAGAGGGTAGGTTGGCACTTTCTTCAAATTCTGTCTGTATGGCAAAACGGGTTTGCTTTTTAAGCCTGATACAATAATAATAAATCACCAATTAGAATTCAGCAGGACAAGGGTTAAGTATCTGGATCATGAGAAAAGGGCATACAAACATGAGATTTGGTCTTATCGCATATCTGAAAAAGCCTCTTACTAATAATCGCTCATTCTGGCGTGTCCAGAGAGACTAGATGTCTAAAAGTTGTTTGGAGTCTTCTTCAACTTGCATACTTTGTTTATGCGGGAAGCGAAAGCCCTGGAGAGGTCATGCGTACATGCAGGCTCGTCGTAGCCTTCGCCACACACCGATGTAATAAGAACCATCATCTCGTGTGCTGACCAATTTATAGTATAAATTTTTCATTGTGGACCATTATTGTATTTTCTTATTCAATATTTGAATAGTTAAAATTTCGAAACATTGTCAGAGCGCATATATCTAGACTAGTCAGTCTCCTTGTTATCCAAATTTATTCGAGATGCCTTATAATGAGCTCAAAACTACAACAGGTATATACAGGTATAACGTTTCACAGGTGAATAAATACACTGTGTCTTACCGATTTCTAAATGGAAATGTCCAAGGGTGTGTCTCTGCTAAGAACCGCCCAGTCTCTCTTAACTGGACGGACTATAAACACCGACAAAAATGAAAATACCTACATCCGCTCCATAGAGTACCGGCAATACGCGTTAATACCGGCAAAGCGACGTTTACATTCACCAGTGAGTAAATGGGGTACAGCAAGAATACTATTCGTACTGCAATATTCAAGCTTCTATTCCATGCGTAATACCTGCGTGAGAAAAAAATCAAAAACAAAATTGCAGTTTTCGTTTTTATTCGTTTTCCAGTGGTTTTATAACCGTTGCCTACTCGGACATTTGGTACACGGAAATTTTACCAACTTCCGCATATTTTTCTTATTGAGTCACGTGACCTAGAGCTGCGCAGCCTTGTCTGAAACATGTGACACACCAGGTCCACGGGAAAACGGCACCTCAAGAAGTGCTGATCGGTTGTTGCTTTTCTAGAAACACTTTTTTAATCGATTTTTCTTTCAGTGATTTGATCTTTATTGCATAGTGACAGAGTGATTTCATCTATATTTTCCGTTATATATATATATATATATATATATATATATATATATATATATATATATATATATATATATATATATATATATATATATATATATATATATATATATATATATATATATATATATATATATATATATATATATATATATATATATATAACGGCCTAAGCTTCTGCTGTATATATATAAATAATTTCTTTTCATTCCATTTTTTCTCATTTCAACCTCTGTATATTGGGTCCGAGTTTCAATGCTGATACTTTTATTATGATTATTTGCTAAAGGGTCTGTATGGCCTATTGCAGATAATATTTGTTTTGATTGTAAGGTTAATGTGTGATGGCCCCTACTGACATCAAAAGAGGTTAATAAACTTCTTCTTCTTCTTCTAGTTTCAAGTGAATTATATATATTAATTATATATAGTCTACTAGTTTATTGGTCAATGAACGGGCAATGTTTAGAATATATATATATATATATATATATATATATATATATATATATATATATATATATATATATATATATATATATATATATATATATATATATATATATATATATATATATATATATATATATATATATATATATATATATATATATATATATATATATATATATATATATGTTCTAAACATTGTCCGTTCATTGGCCAATAAACTAGTAGACTATAAGCCACCCCTTTGGACGTAAACTTGCACTTAACGACTTTAGGCCAACATTTCTCCAATGATGAACATTAAACATTTCTACCCACCAGCTACATACACTCGAATAGAAGAACAGGAAGAAAGCTTTCAATATATCGCCCATGATAAGAGGTTATGACGCCAATATCGATACAAATTCACATTATGTCAAGTAAACTATATTTAATTATTGTTAACTACCCAGCTGTTGCACAATAATTAGTATTGGGATGCTGAGATAATGAGATTTTGGACCAACTCCGCGCCGTTCTAAATATTTTTCTTGTATTTACAAACCAGCTCAATGGAAATATGAACGTCTACGTTTTGATATGAGCCTAAGCTTCTGCTATATTTCGTGTGTGCAAATAGCAATGGTTCTGGCGAGGCTACGCGTCATGACGCGCAGGCTCGCCTGAGCCATCGGCGTTCCACTTTGCGATGCGAACCAGTTTCTATGTTACCTTAAATGACACTGCGCAATCGTATGTGAGCCGCGACATGCGATTCCAACAACAATGTGGTATGTGCGACCAGCAAAGCCTCAGATCAGCCTGCACATACGCGCAGTCTGAACAGAGGCTTGGCTAGTCGCTTGAATATTCTATGAGTGTTAAGCTACTGAGTGAACAGCATACAGAGTTTCTAAGCCTAAAATGAGGCTGCATGGGCTCGTCTGAGTCTACACTTGTCAAAATGCCACACTGTTGGAAATCACACGCCACGGCTTATGTATGTGCATCACACATGAAAGTATTTTTTCTCAGTATCGACTCGAATATGCCCACAGGCTGAGAAATCATTTGACGTTCAGTATCATCATGGCCCGTTCACAAGCAACACTATTAAAAACTATATTTTTAAGCATATTTGTGGTTGGAATACATTGTGAAACGGCAATTATAAGAAAAACGAAATATGGTTCCGTTCTTGGGAAATTAACAAGCTTGTCACAGAAGTATCTGGGAGTACCATTTGCGGCACCTGCAAAAAGGTATGGTTTTAAGGCTAGAGTATATCCCAGAGGGGGGGGGGGGGGGGGAATTCTAATATTTTCATACACATGTAGGCTCGGGTCATTTTTTGGGGTCAAAATTTTGAATTTCAATATTTTTTGGGTTTTCAGAAAAATAAATACTTTTTGGGGTATGAAGACTTTGTGGATATTTTTTTGGGGTCATCACAAAATTTGACTTTATTTAGGGGTCATTTCTATGCATTTTAGGGTCAAGTCTCTAGGTCATGGTACAGAATGGGGGTATTTTTTGGGTTGCAAAAATTTCAGATATTTTTTTGGAGTGCTTGAAATTCCTGATATTTTTTGGGGTGAAGGGTAGATGCTGGGCCCGAGCCTTCGTATGAAGAAAAATGAATGTACCCCCCCCCCCGTACCCCCCACTGGGGAGTATATAGCCCATTAATCAGTTCTTTATTTCTTTCTTTTACCAGTGACTTCTATTGGACTAGAGTTAAATGTTTACTAAAATTCTACATCCTTGTTACCATACATATATTCCGCGATATCGCCAATAATTCTTTCCTTCTGTTATCTATCTAAAAAAATTCTTTATGAATTTCATTTTGGAATACGATAAACAGTATTAATACATCAAATAACAATGCGCAACTTTCTGTTTCTTTGGTTGATCCTTCCACCTCGATGCAGGAAAATTTACAGATTTTGTGCTGTCATTCTACCCGTCTCTCTGTCTGTCTGCATCCTTTATGTGACTAGAATGTGGCACAATCCAAATTACAGACCAACCGAAGCCAGAAACTTTTTTTTAGTTGAGAGGAGAGATAATCCAAGTACCACTATAAGCGGGCCATCATTGGCCCACCAGCGAAACGCCATATTAAGGCGTTGATCAGACTGAACGGATGCGCAGCTGCGCCTTTGTTGTTCGCAAAACCCCGAAGACAGGTTTTCTCGCGACGAGGCCCGGTCATTAGAAAATAAGGACACTAAGAGGTGTGGGAGGGACTAAAATTGGGCCATGACATGTGATTTCCAACAATGTGGTATTTTGACAAGTGTAGACTCAGACGAACATGTGCAGCCTCCATTAAGCTTAGAAACTCCAAATGATGCTCGGTCAGTGGCTAGTCATAGAATATTCAAGCGACTAGTATAGAGGGTCTGGATGGGGTATAATGATTAGTGAATAATGGCCCTTTTATAATGAATAGTGAATAATGCGCCAAAAATAATGATTAGTGAAAAATGAGCGCCAAAAATAATGAATATTCCAATTTTTTTAATGAATAGAAGAAAAAATTAATGAATAGTGAATTACCCAAAATTTTAATGAGATGAATAATAGGCTAAATTTTTAATGAATAGTGAATACCAGATCCCCCCCCCCCATCCAGACCCTCAGTAAAGGCTCTGACCAGACTGCGCGTATGCGCAGGCTGGTCTGAGCCTTAGCTGGCCGCATATACCAGATTGTTGGAAATCTCATGTTGCCGCTCAAGTATATTACTTTCACTGGCCAAATTTTCACCTTAGATTCTGGTGGATTCATTGTTATTGTTGCATTATTTGTAGATGTTCTGTGTTTGAACATCGTTTTCTAATGTGTAACATTGTGACTTTTCTAGTTACGCAATCGTCTTGATGGGGAAGAGAGAGTTGGTTTGTTTACTTTGTCTTTCTGGTGTCCTGTGACTGTAAGTGTTCAGGTTGGTCTGCAATGTGTGATTGTGGTATTTCCTGATCGAACTCACTTTTTCGTCAAGACACAATATTTTAGCTCTTATGGAAGCTTCCTCTCTTGTGCAATGTACCATCACATATCAAAACAACCAAATCAAATGAACCATGTGTTGAACAGAGAAAGTGGCGACCAAACCACGTGGTCTGCCTAATTGGGTGCAGTCAAAGGCATGAAATAGACACCCATCTCACCAGTGAAGTTTAGGGTCGTCATCAGGCTGAGGTTAAATTACAACCACGCAACTAGCAGGTTAGCAAAGAGGTAGTTCATGAACTCGAATTTGGAGATATAGTTGTCATGCAAATATTAACGATTTACAGTAGAGTGACAGGAATTTTAATACTGATTGGCAGTTTGGGATGTTTTAAAGAGGTAAAGCCAATGGACATGATACTTGGAAAATGTAAATTTCAAAAAAAATTTCATACTTATTTTCAGTAACGTATGTTGTAGATACTCATTGGAATTGCCTTTCCAATGTGTACCTACAACATTATGTCTTTTCAATAAATGGGTTTTTACCATAGTTTTTTAAACAAATTCTCAGCCACTTTCATTAATTCAAAGAAATGGGCATGTAGAAATGAACAACTTTTCATGTATGGATGACAATAATTGACTGTCTATTTTCTGCTTCTGGCAGCTTATCTTGAGGTGTTTCATGGGAGTATATTGCTAAATTGCTAGTTGCGTGGTTGTAAAGGGACACCATATCAGACATGCAAACTGTCGCATAAAAAGTACATTTTTTGCGGATGCATACTTTTAATTTTGGATGGCCTGTTGAAATGAAGAATGTAAACCACCACATTTTATCTGGAGCTTGTCTTCATATAATCTTTCAATCTTACTTTTTAATTGAGAAGAATAAAATAAAGAGATTAGAAATATAATTGATAATTATCGACAGATGTTTTCTTTATTTGCTTCATACTGTGTTAAGTAAGTCATGGATTTATTTAATTAATCACATAGAGAGAACCTAGCCTGCTTTTTCGGATAGTAGCTCTTTCATGCTCGTGATTTATACTCATAAGGAATGTAAAAGTAGGTGAAAGTTAACACCAAAGGAGGTGGCAGCTCAACTTACACCTACTTTCATACTAAAACAGCTAGACTGATATCAGTTGTAGATGCTGATATTGCTCCTATGAATCCGTACCAACCGCTGCCACTTCACATCTTATCTTTTGCTAGCATTCCTGTCCAGAAGTTTTATATACGCTGGCTCAAACAGCTATCTGAGAGGATATTATTAATGAAAAAATATTTCTCATTAGACTTCATTAGTCAATAAAACAACTTTTGGCCAACATTTCTCCAATGATGAATGGAAAACATGTCTACTTGTTATTGGTGTAGTATTCTCCAGATCAATGCAATGGATCAATGCAATGGAACAGTACACTGAAACGATGTTATAAGTGGCCACCTTACATTTTTGCGCCTGTTCACAAAATAAAAATAATCGCTCTTGCAAAAGTTTAATGCTATGAAAATATCCAAGGCTTTGTCGAGACTCTGCAAATTATCTCATTTCAAAATGAAAGGTAGATCTTGCGCAGACAAAGTCCTAGAAAAGGTACCCTTATTCAAAAAGTCACACTTTTAGTGTGGTATAGAATATTGCTTAGATACATTATCCATTTATATTTTGATTAGTTTGAAGCTGTTTATAACAGCTGTGATATAAGATGAAAAAGAATAAACAAATTTGTGACAATTGAATTCTTCATTTCTCTTCTACGTTAACATGAAGCGAGCCACTAGCACAGCCTGCGGCTTAGTCCAAGAGTTTTAGCTGTAACCATGCAATTTGCATACACACTTTGCATTGCTCTGTACGCTTAGTAACAGTAACATGTTTATGATGTATACCCCTCTATAGACCTGCTGATAAAAAAAAGGTTGTGTTATTCTTCTTGCAATTTTGTTTGCCTTTGGTTTTGTTCAGTAGCCAAAGGCAAGCAATCTTGCCAATGGTGCCGATGTTGTCTAGTAAATGTAAAGAAAAAGGCCAGTATACAGCATAACATATACTCATGCTAATACAAAGAAGGCCACCCAAATTCACTGGCTTTGTTGAAAATAAATACAGACATGAACATGTTATGATCACAAGTTTATATATTGTAAATCATATCTTGTATAACCGCCACCTTCATGAATGCATTCTATGAGCCTTTTGTGCATGCTTAAAAGAAGCCTGGGGTTGTACCCTACCCACGCCTTGTAGAATGCATTGCCACCGTTCAACCAGCTAGTTTTCCGATTCGGGAAATGTAGCGACTGGGAAGTGATATGATCATGTACCCACCAGGCCAAATTCTCCAAGGGGTGGTCGATCGGAGTTTGTTCAGGACCGGAAGGCCAGTCAAGGGGTATGACATGACCAACTTTCAAACAGTTCCTTCCCATATTGCAGGTATGCCGGCATTGTCTTGCTGGAAGAGAAACGTGTTTTCAACAGTCTGATAGATTGGCAGGACACGTGAGTGAAGGCCTTCATCCACATATCGCGTGGTTGTAAGTGACCCACGAATTACTATGCAAATCAAACAAACCCTATACAATGCTCAAGGTGGCCTTCTTTTTCTTAACATGAGTATATAAGTTGGTATGTGTGCAAATCGAAGACTCAACTCAGTCTGCGCATCCAAACATGTAAGCAGAGTCTTACTCTTCAAGGACATTTGGAACTAGTTTAAGCCCTACAGTGATTTTCTTACTGACCGTTCCATAGCGGTGCGTATTTTGCGGATCTTTCTTGTTATTTGTGTCTGTTTTGCCATACTGCCATGTCTGTTTCTTGCAGCCTTGTGATCACCTGACGTCTTGGCTCTCTTGTATGTGATGTTTTCCTAAGCTTTTGTCAGTTTCCCATATGGTGTCCTGGGTCAGGTGAGGTACTTGATTGTATCGATTTCGGATATTTCCCTTCTCTCTTACTTTTTCCAAGGAGCGGCCATCGTAGACTCTGATCAGACTGCGCGTATGCGCAGTCTGATCAGAGTGTTCGATGGGCGCACATGCTAACTTATATCAAACTCCCCAACAGCAGCAGAAATTTTTTCTGAAGGTCTCTGAACCGGAAGTACACCGCTTTGGGTAGTTTGAACTTATATATTTTGCTGGACACCCATTGTCGCACCGGAAGCTCGTTAGCACGAACAAACCTGTCGCCTTTCGCTCGGTGCACACTGGGATTGAGCCGCCATTATTATTAAAAATATATTATGCGATCACTGCTTGCATGACTCGGGGCTTTACATCCAGAAAATATTGACTAAAAGAGAAATGATAAACTGTCAAAAATTTAACTTTTTGCTATTTTTAACAATAAATTCGGTCACTACAGCAGTGCGAGAATTGAACGAGACTAGCCAAATATCGCTAGTTACCCATGATGCAAAGGGCGAAATGCGAGAGATCTAGATGAGGTATCGTCAGGTCTCGCGAGAATGGCTGGACACCGGCTCAAACGGGTTACTTCCCCTTATTACAGATGGGAATCTCCACAGGACCCTTCGCCATGGAAAGGTGTGCTCAATGCAACTGCCGTGAAACCAATGTGTTTTCAGGGAGCCTGTGCGGAAATGATGCCAGTGGGAACCTGCCAACCTGAGGTATGGTATGATTTTTTTTTATGGTTAGTCAATAGGTAGATTCTCCACCTTTTTCATTTGATTTTACATCTAGAGACCATATTTGAGCACATCGTGAGAAAGTCTGTTTGTGCGTAATCAAAAATTGTTTGTCCTGTTTCCCAATCAAAACATATAATATATTATTGCTTTAAATTATGCCAATTTCAACGTAAAGCATCAACAGGTGGGGGAAAAGGCTGCATAAGGTTTTGAGGATGATTGGAGTTGGACTCTGGTTGCCGTGGCACCATAAAGCTATCACAGATTTAAACTTGGAAAAACTTTTAAAAATCGTCTTCTCCGAAAACATAAAGCCAAACGCTTATATATTTGGTATGTAGCAATATCTAGTGGTCTCCTACATAAATACTGCCGATCAACCCCCCTGGGGTCCAAGCTGGCTCCGTCTCGGGGATCAAGAGTCTTATATGGGGCAATTTGAAAAATACAAAAACAAAAAAAAACCCTTCTCATCTGAAACAATGAGGCACACAGCTTATATATTTGGTATGCAGTAATGTCTAATGGTCTCCTTCCTGAATGCTGACAATCAAGTCCATGACATTCAAATTGGCCCCGCCCTTGGGATCAAGAGTTTCCATAAACTTGTAAAAAACCTTTAAAAATCTTCTCCGAAGCCTTGAGATCCACTTTTATATTTAGCTTTTAGTATATAGCAATTTTTAGTGGCCGCTTACACATGTCCTGCCAATCAAGCCCCTGAGGTCCATACTGAGTGCTGCCACGGAGATCAAGAGTTTTCGTAGACTTAAAATGGGGAAAACTTTAAAAGTCTTCTTTGAAAACTGTGTTACCCACAGCTTATATACGTAATTGGTATGTAGCTCGTACAATGTCTAGTGGTCCCCGACATGGGGTCAACAACTCATGTAAGCGGTAAAGGCGTATTGCGTTTCTTGTCTTGACCTATGGTGCTCATTGAAGCCTTTAGCTGTTCAACACAGCCATCTTAGTATAAGGTGCTGGTTTGAATGGCTCAATTGGTAGAGCGTTTGGCTAGGGGTTAGAAGGATCGCTAGTTTGCACTGTTAAACAAGACTCTTTGTCCTCTGCATAGTACTAGTCCAACCCAATGAGACAGTAAAACGTCCCGACATGACTGAAAGATTGTTGACTGGGGCATAAAGCTTCAACATAAACAAATTCATTATTATTGAGTTGCCAGGTAGAGACCGAGCTCGATAAGAGTAGGGTGACGAAATAGATTTACAGTTAGAAGTATGAAAGAACAAGAAATGTCACAGTCACGTGACGAATGCCCCCAAAGGAATTGGTCAAGCATAAGACAGATTTGAGGAAAATTAGCTGTAATCTAGGAGATATGCTCCAGACACGATAAACCTAGAAATGTGGCCAGAAGTCAATGTCAAGGTCAAAGTGACCCAAAATGGTACGCACCACTCCGCCATCCCAAGAGGAATCAACACACCAAATTTGGGATTCCTACATCAAATAATATAGGAGATATTCTCTAGTCACCATTATTCTAGAAACTAGGTCATAAGTCAAGATCACAGTGACCTTAAAATGGTACGCTACACATCAGCATTTAAAGATGTATCCATACAGCAAATTTGGGATTCCCAAATAATATAAGAGATATGTTCTGGACACCATTATTGTACAAACTAGGTCAGAGGTCAAGGTCAAAGTGACCCAAAAATCGTATGTGACACTCCACCATCTAAAGTTGCATCCACCCACCAAATTTGGGATTCCTACCTTTAATAATATAAGAGATATGCTCTGGACATGATTTTTCTAAAAACTAGGCCAGAGGTCAAGGTCACAGTGACCTGTAAATGGTACAAGACACTCCACCACCCCAAGATGCATTCACACACCAAATTTGGGATTCCTATCTCAAATAATAAAAGAGATATGCTCCTAACACAATTATTATTAAAACTAGGTCAGAGGTCAAGGTCACAGTGACCGAAAATGGTACAAGACACTCAACCATCCCAAGATGCATTCACACACCAAATTTGGGATTCCCTTCTCAAATAATATAAGAGATATGCTCCTGACACAATTATTATTAAAACTAGGTCAGAGGTCAATGTCACAGTGGCCAGAAAATAGAATGTGAGACTCCACCATCCCAAGATGCATATACATTCCAAATTTGGAATTCCTACCTCAAAGAATAAAAGAGATATGCTCCGAACACAAAAATTCTTAAAACTAGGTCAGAGGTCAAGGTCACAGTGACCCAAAATGGTATGTGTGACACTCCGTCATCTCAAGATGCATTTAGACACCTAATTTGGAATTCCTATCTAAAAGAATATAGGAGATATGCACCAGACACAATTATTATTAAAACTAGGTCAGAGGTCAATGTCACAATGGCCAGAAAATAGAATGTGAGACTCCACCATCCCAAGATGCATATACATTCCAAATTTGGAATTCCTACCTCAAAGAATAAGAGATATGCTCCGAACACAAATATTCTTAAAACTAGGTCAGAGGTCAAGGTCACAGTGACCCAAAATGGTATGTGTGACATTCCGTCATCTCAAGATGCATTTAGACACCTAATTTGGAATTCCTATCTAAAAGAATATATGAGATATGCACCAGACGCAATGCAGTTTCTAGAAATTGGGTCAGAGGTCAAGTTCAAGGTCACAGTGACCCAATTATGGTATGCGACACTTCCCTATCCCAAGATGCATTCACACACCAAATTTGAGATTCCTACCTCAAATAATATAAGAGATATGCTCCAGACACGATAATTATAAAAAAAACTAGGTCATAGGTCAAGTTCAAGGTCACAGTGACCCAATTACGGTACGCGACACTTTGTCATCTCAAGATGCATCATCACACCAAATTTGAGATTCCTAGCTCAAATATTATTAGAGATATGCTCCGGACACGATTATTCTAATAACTAGGTCAGAGTTCAAGGTCAAGGTCACAGTGACCCAAAAATGGTATGTGACACTCCGCCATCCCAAGATGCATTTACACACCATATTTGGAATTCCTATCTCATAGAATATAGGAGATATGCACCAGACTAAATGCAGTTTCTAGAAACTAGGTCAGAGGTCAAGTTCAAGGTCACAGTGACCCAATTATGGTACGCGACACTTTGTCATCCCAAGACGCATCCACACACCAAATTTAAGATTCCTCCCTCAAATAATATAAGAGATATGCTCCGGACACGATTATTCTAAAAACTAGGTCAGAGGTCAAGGTCAAGGTCACAGTGACCCGAAAATGGTACGCGACACTCCGTCATCCCAAGATGCATCCACACACCAAATTTGGAATTCCTACCTCAAAGAATATAGGAGATATGCACCGGACACGAAGCGGGACGGACACACGGACGGACGGACGGACAGTGCGATTACTATATGCCTCCCAAAGTTCCTTTGGGGGCATAAAAACTGGTATTTGTCCAATCAGGTGAATAAAATGACACATCCTGACCAACTACGTAACGCTACTCTTATCGCGCACGGACTTTAGACGTTATATACTGAAACAATAAAGTTATGTCCGCTTGACGTGTATGTCTGCCAGGTCTAAATGTGTGAACGTATTTCATTCAAATTTTCACATAACAAACTGTTATCATTTAGAAACGCTATGCACCTAAACGAAATTCATTTGATAACCAGTAGAGCCGCTGCCAACTCAGAGAACACGAGTACCCTTAAAATCAAAAGTCACAACATCAATAGCTTGGGTGTCCATCATAATTCCGAACCGTTCAAGCACATTTAAACATCACTGAGCCAACTCTTTAGTAAGGTGTTATGCATGTTAGCTGTATGCATTGCTTTTAGGGTCACAACCATAAATATGTAACATACATACTCTGACGTCAAAAACATCGATCAAGAGCGTGCGTGTAGACACTCAGAAAATTCATTGTTGGCCCAGCATTTTGATAATCAACAGATTCGGTCAAATTTGAATTTCTTTACGTCATAACAAGCATTTTAACATTAATTAAGACTAATAAGCACCAAAACAATTGATACTGGAAATTCACTTGTGTTTTTTTTCAGTAAGGGTGGGGTATAAAACACAGATTTAGTGAACATGTAGTGGCCGACATCAGTCATGGTTTTTATAGTTATCCTTTGTGTAATCGTTGTCATACACAAGCACAAGAAATTAAGGCAAAAACGGTGTCAAATGATGTAAGGCTAAGGAGAATCGGCGGTTCTTAAATTGTTATTTGTTTAATTCAAAGGGAGGTAATTTCAGTTAATTTCGTAAATTAACGGTTTTGAATTGCAATGTCGCTCGTTTGATAAGCACATTTGGATTTAGATGTTTTTTCATCCTTGGACGTTCCTGGTTGCCATTTAACGAAAAATGTGTCACGTTTTGATGATCAACTTGCTGATGATGATGGAATGAACTGTTTTCACTTAAGGTTCAATAACTCTTCTAGATAAGAAGAAAAAAATCAAATAATTACCAACTTTTGTATGTCGGACGTTAGATAAACATTTTGGCTTAATTTTTTGCTGCGACATATTAACTGGATTAAAAGATACAGTACCATGAAAATCGGACTTATCTATTTTGTTTGAGTATATTTCTCCCTCTTCCAGATGTCTGAAGACTGTCTATATCTTAACATTTACACACCTCGCGACGCCGACGAATCATCTGGTTACGCCGTCATGTTGTTTCTTCACGGTGGCTCGTTCGAGTTCTCAAGTGGGGGAGCCGATGTTTACAACGGAGAGACGTTTGTCAACAAAGGGGAAGTCATCCTGGTTACCACGAACTACAGACTGGGTAAAATAACATTTGCTGACTTTTTCTCCTTTTCGCTTTTTTTTTCTTGCCCCGCTCCTTGCTTTTGTAATGATCATGCTCAATTGCAGTCTCTTATTTTGTCGTTTTTCTTCTTTGTGCTGGTTATTGTATCCTTTTTAGGCGAATTGACGCTTAGACGAAATGGTCATTCGACGAAATGGCCCTTTCGGCGATATGGCAAAAGGCGAAATGGTTTGAGACGAAATGCCGTGCAGCCGTAAAAATGTGGTTGCACTTTCTTCGGCAAATACATTTTGATTTTGAAGGTATGTAGTTGAAAGAAATAACTATAGTGAAAACAAATCACAAACTATAATTCAGCGGGACAAGGGTTAAGTATAAGGACTATCAGGGGTAACAACCTACGTCATAGCATGGATGTTGCAAACACGTAGTATAGCACCATCTTTGATTTACATGGTAAGTTTTTCCCTTCGTAAAATTATACAAATAAGTGTCAAAACTAAGCAGTGCAGGCGGTGCCTAACACCACACTTGAACTGAACATGTAATGATCATGCCCAGAAATGCCGTTGCCTTTGTAATCATTCACCTACAAGTATCGAAGCGGGAGACACGAGGATATATTTAGCAGTAACCCGCTTCGATATTTGTATGCGAATGAATATAAAGGCAACGGCATTTCTGGGCATGACCATTATATATTCTTTTCAATTGTGATGTTAGGCACCGCCTGCATTGCTTATTTTTGACAGACACTAATTTGTATAACACGTAAATAGCCACTTCGTTAATAATATACGCATATGTTAATGTTACATTTACAAATACAATATCACGTGCTGTATACATTTGTTTGTTTGTTTATTTTTATTTTGATTCTTAACGTCCCAGTCAACAATTCTTCAATCATGTCGGGACGGGTCTTCCTGGGTTGAACTAGTACCAATGATAGACTAACATGTACTGTCTAGAAAGTGCACAACTTAATAAAAGTATATATACATATCGTATTTGCCATGCTTCCTTTTGTTCAATCATCAACATAAGAAATCATATTTCTTTTACTTGTACATTGTATAAAGGTTAATATAAATATCAGAGGTTGGTAAAGCAGTGTTTCTATTGTCATTTGTTTTATCTTTGTATGATATAGTATATCAAATATGCAATACCATGTCGATTGGTTCTTTGACAGATGTAAAAGTATGAATTTTGTTACCTTTAGATGAAAAAAATAATGTTGAACGCTTTTTATGTAATTTATACAAGCTCAAATAAAAATTTGGAACAGCACAAGAGATTTTGGTTCTAATCGCACATGGCAAATGCATCTTTAATCACCCATACTGATGCAGCGGACATAGCTTCCTAAAATTTGGCCTGTGTCTTCATCTTTGTGTATACGAGCAGCAAAGGTTCAGTTGTGTCTAACTACACATTGTCACAGGCTCACCTGCTCCTTCATTGCTCAACGCTGGGTTATGAACCAAATTCAAATGTGCTTGCTCATTTGATTTATTATTTGTTTACTATTTATAAACAATATAGTTTGCTTTGAAACGTGCAAAGGATGAATTGTATGTAATTTTTGTATGAATGAGTATGTTCTCATTTGACATGCTAAATATCAAAATGATTTTATATGAACAAAATGTCACGCTTAGACTAAGTCTAATTTATAGAAATAATGCAAAACTAAGTACCAATGACTTATTGGAGTCCATTCAGCTTGCAATGGCTACAATATAATACTTACAATGCAAGAGAGTTTTCCTAAATAATAAGCCTAGATCGTACAAATGAATTTACCAAAAAAAAGCTTTAGAACAAAATCTGTCGGTTGCAATGCTTCACAACATTGTAGAACCAGACAAAGCCTATGATAAGTGTGACCATTTTCATAACCACTCTTGTTGTATATGTTACTAAAATAAATTGTATTCTTTCTTCACCAAACTGGATATGCTTAGGATATGAAGCAATTATAACCATATGGATAGGTGTGCCGAATGTGGGGCAGTGACCGTTACGATAAAAAAGCAGTGTTATGTTTGAAATGACAACGGTAATTTTAGGAGTTTTGAGTTTGCGTTTGTCCCTGAATATTATCAATATAGTTGTTGTAGTCGATAGCCGTTAGCTATAATTATATGCATTTTGGTGGCTTACAATGCAACTACAATTGTTTTATATCAATGTTACATTTGACTTAAGCTGTAGCCAGTTAAAAATATCTTGAATATATCATTCCAAATACAAAAAAGGAAACACAAATGTTTCAGAGATGTAATATGGTGGGTGGGGTAATTCAACCCCTGATTTTTAACATTTCTGCTCATTTGATATGGCTTGATATGGTTTTTATCATGTGCAATACTCATATAATCAAATCAAATTCTATAATCAAAGCATAAAGGACTTAAAACAACTGTAGAAGAAGTGTCCAAATGACTAAACAATAATCTTCACTGGCCACTTTAAGTAAAGTAAGTAAGGTTGCAAAGATCAGGAATCGATACAATCAAGTACCACACCTGACCCAGGATACCAATGGGAAAGTGACAAACTCACAGAAGACACCACAAACAAGAGCCAAGAGGTCAGCCCTTTCCCAGCAGGTGACCACGAAGCACATATAAACAGACGCGCACAAAACATAGCAAACACAAGACAGAACAAAAACATAAAAGATCCACAAAATGAGTACCGCTTTGGAACGGTCAGTAAAATATTTTACTGGAGGGCTTAAACCGGTTTAACGGCGCCAACCTCACCCTTAATTCAGATGTGGATCAAGACACATAGATATTTGGTTTGCATGAAAGACCCCTAACTTATCAATGCATCATCTCCTAAAACATATAAATCAAGATATAACAAGGAGATAAAGCAAGGATAAGGACTCAACAGTAAATTAAACTTAAGCATAAAAGTGATCATTTTTAAGTCGAAAATAAATATACTTCCCCACAAGATAGGACTTGCAACTTTTAGTATGTTGCTCAAGATAACCCCAACAGTCGCAGGATTGCTGAAAAAATTCTGTTGCAATTAGTTCAACCACATCAGTTCTACTGATTAGACTAATACTAAAGATAATATGTCAAGGTCACACCCGATATTGACTTGGATTCCATATCTTGTATTTGTAAAATAAAAAAGTACCTCAAATGAAAGGGTCCCCTTATTTTTGGTTCTGTGTAAATAGTCACATTGCTTCTATCTGATTTTTCAGTAATATTCTACTCTAATCTATATAGATGTATTAAAAGACTTTTCGCTTACTGTAAAAGCGGCAACTTTAATATTCATATTTGGGCGTGGTTCGGCTATTTCATCTGCTAAGGAAGGGAAATCAGGTTCTTTTTATAAATTGGTGCAGAATTAATAAGTTGCTTGGGCCGCGCAAACGTGCGTGCATTTCATGAAAATCCTAACCGTATACACACTGAACTCACATCTATTAACCCTTAAAGCCCATAATCACAAAATGTGAGTTTTTTTTTGTTGTGAAGCCTCATAGACAAACAGTGTGGACCCAAATCAGACTGCTCCTCTCTGACCTGGGTCCACAATGTTTGCCTCTATGCTTATGTTAAATAGACATTTTGCTGGCGCAGTTATGCAGTTATTTTGCTGGCGTTTTAAGGACTGAATACTGTGTTTTGCGTTTATACTGAGGTATACAGTTACTTTGAATATAACCACGACACATTTTCAGCTTTTACCTATGTCTTAGGTTGACCAGTCCTAATTACGGTTTCATGAGGTTCCGCCTTTACAGTAACCAAAAAGTCAAGTAATATCTGTGTTGGATACATGGGTATAACTTTTTTGCTAGTACAATTCAAACTGAACTAAAAGCGTGTTGCTATATTTATCATTAAACATAGCACTTATTCGCTCTTCTCCGCCCTTTTTAATAAGGATTGGTTTGACAGTTCCATCGAGTTTCACAACATCGATCTGTTTGTCAGATGTGTTGTATCCTAGACCATTTCCATCATCACCATAAACTCTCCAACTATAATCCAAGAACTCTTTGCCCATCGGAGAACATGATTCAACGTCTTCTTTTCTAGTGACACATTTAAAGAATTGTTCTTTTGATTCATTTATATATTCTGTTTCACTAACTTATGTTATGTTACCATATGAGTTTATACTGAAGTCTGTATAATAGTTCACATTACTTCCACCTGACTTCACATATGACGTGTTTCAGTGATATTCTTTTCTAATTTATACAATTGTAACTTATTGGATGCGTGTTCATTCAAGTAAATGTCTGGGTTGCGGTATTTTAGCCTCTTCTCGTTCAATTCAAACTGAACTAAAAGCGTGTTGCTATATTTATCATAAAACATAGCACTTATTCTCTCTTCTTCGCCCTTTTGAACAAGGATTGGCTTGACAGTTCCATCCAATTTCAGAACATCTATCTGTTTGTCAGATGTGTTATATCCTATACCATTACCATCATCATCATAAACTCTCCAACTGTAACCAATGAACTTTTTGCCCATCGTAGAACATGATACAACGTCTCCTTTACTAGTAACACATTTATAGAATTTTTCTTTTGATCCATTGGTATATCTTGTGTTATGTTACCATGTACGTTTATACTGAGGTCTGTCAATTAGTCCAGTAGGTGGATATTCTTCAATGTATCCCCATTCTTTGATATGATCTGCACACCCTTGCACTGGAATGAAGGTGACATCTTAAGATCATTAGAAAAGACATAAAACATTTATTAAAGCATGCCATCTTGTTACACAAAATCTTCAATTGTATGTTTTTTCCTATCTGAAGCGCTGCTTTAACGCCTACAGATATGAAGTTGAGCCTCGATACATCTGAAGAGTTTACAGCAATGACAACAGTTTCTTTGTTGAATGTTGCTATGTCGTTGATATCGTCAGCGCTTCTAATAAATGGTATGACATTCAATTCGTGATCCAAAATCATTAACGATTTATTGTTCTTACAAAGCAGAGCTGTACCACTTGAAAAGAAATGATAGTGGGTTATCATTTCATCCTTTCTAATACTTAATAAGTCTTTTATACAAGTGGAAGACACGATGTTACTAAAAGATGTTTTCACTGTGTCATGTTCCACAGCTTCTCCAGAACTGGCCTGTTTCTCGACATGCATGACTTGTTTTCCAGTCTGAGCTTTGTTGTCAATTGTGCTATTTCAAGATGTTCCTGTACTGGTATCAACTCTTTAAAATAGTCACGTAGCGCATTCCCAACTTGACAACTTTGATTTTTTGTCAGTTTCTCCGGTATTTCAGATAGTGACAGTGTCATGTCAGCTTGTGACAAATGATCCTCTGACGTGTAACTGCTAACAGGAAGCTGCTGAATCAATGATGAAATATAGGTACTTTGTTTTATAAATTGTCCGCACGATTTCGCAGCATTTTTAATATTTGATAACAATCGACTGTATTTGTCATGTACAAGGTTCCACTGCAGAACAGAGTGGAATAGTTCCTCTTCACTCGCTTCAGATTGAAATGCCTTACTTGATTTACAGTGTTCCTTGACCTTTTGTTTTAAATGTACACATGCCTGTTTGTTTGCTTCCAGTGTACCGAGGTCTGTGACAACACTCACGTCCAATTCTTCGATGCAGTTGTCAATATAGGTCCGTATCTCCAACAGTTTACCTTGCAATTCTTCCTTATTCTTGGAGAGGGTTCTTAATTTAGTTTCGATGTTGTAATGAACCATGTCAATATTTGTTTTTAACTCTTTCAATGAATCATTCTTTGTCTGTATTTCTTCCTTAATATTTCTTTCCTTTATTTTCTTAACATCACAGTCAGTATGTTTTATTGACTGGCAAAACTTACAGAATACCTCAACGTGGCTTTTACAATATAATTCAACAACTTGATCCACATGAATTCCACAGGTCATTGCGTCATTCTCTTCTGGGATTTCGTGTCCATAAAGAAGCTCATGATCGAACAATTGTCCATGAAATGTGTCACACACAGTGCACAGATACTTCCTACATTGCGGACAAAAGCCACATGCGGCGTTTGTTTTACTTTTCTTGGCACAATAATCACAGTTATTTTTATTAGAACTAGATTTGACGTCGCAGCTCGCCATTGTCTTGTCTTGTGTTGAAAGTCTCAATCTATATGAAATGAAACCTGTGCCAACACCTTTTCGTGTACTGCTGGCCAAATGATCAGTTTAGAGGTTTCCAATCTACAAAAAGTAAATCAAATGCTGGAGGGGACAGTTGTTTGATTTAACATTAAAAATAATACAAAGCCCATCAGTAGGAAGGCTTTCTGATTTTGCTATCTCGAATTAAATGTAATAGAAGATGGTTTATCGATATGCTAGGGATCTTTCATGCGAACCAAATATCTATTTTGTAAAAGTGATAATTTGTGTTTCGCTTAGGCAAGAATTTTTTTATTAGTTGATTTACGAACCCTCCTACTGTAATTTTCCGAAAAGTAGGAAAAAATAAAATTTAATTTCTATTTTTTTTTTATTTTATCCGCCGACTCTAAATATTAAATGGTAACTATAAACATTATCTCCAAAACTGCTTTCAGTCGGTTGTATCGAAAATATCTTTCAACTGAATTGTTTTCAAATGACAGACTGGCCATAATGTGTACGACATCTGGTAAAAGTAGATAAATAAGTGTCCGATGCAAGATGGATGTGTGGATAGCAAATTGGTCATTTCCTGCAGAATAATGTATAATTGGATCAAAATGTACCATGTTGTTCAAGAGTTATGAGCGTTTGCACCTACGAATGTACTGACCACGGACGGACAGACAATGGACCAACTCACACAGCGATTATAGTGCCCACCTGCTGGTCAAGCAGCGCTATTTAGACGCATGCTAACCAGTTGCAGTTGAAAGGTATGACGAGTATTTACTTTAATAACCTCTATCGGTTAAAGCTGTTGGGGAGGCGGGGCTAGATAATGTTCAAATGTATGAGTAAAGAGGTACGTGCATTAAGGGACAAATATAGCCCCCTCTGGAGCCAACAATTGAAAGTTGCTTTTCACCAATTTCATCTCATTGGTCTATTAGAAGAATAACCCAAGTGTAAAATTCTGACATTCATTTTACTTTTACCGTTGCTATGGTTACAAAAATGGCCAACAAAATAGGCTAAAAATAGAGAATTTGCCATTTTGGGCAAAATATACTTTGGAAAACCTTTAAAAAAATCATGCATGATCATGTCAAAATGTATGTGATGCGCTGACCTTTTTGTTGGACAACATTTTTATTCGATTTGGCACCAAGCTGTATAGTCAAGTAGTTGGGATTCCTATGGGCACTAATTGTGCTCCCCTGGTTGCAGATTTATTTCTGTTTTGTTATGAGAGGGACTTTATGATGTCTCTTTCTGGTGATAAGCAGACTGATTTTATTGATGCGTTTAACACTACATCCAGACATTTGGATGATATTTTAAACATTAATAACGTTTATTTTGACAATATGGTAACTCAAATATACTCTTCAGAGCTCCAACTTAATAAAGCCAATACCTCCGATACTGAAGCAGCATTTTTAGACTTGCGTTTGTCAATTTCTAATGACATTGTTTCTACCGAAATTTATGATAAACGTGACGACTTTGACTAGATTTTTTTGTCAATTTCCCATTTCAGATGGTGATGTTCCTCGCTCTACATCCTATGGAGTCTATATCTCACAACTCATTCGTTTTGCTAGAGCATCTAGCTATGTTACTGACTTCAACACTCGCAATAAATTGTTAACTCAGAAACTTCTTTAACAAGGCTATCTTAAACTTCGAAAACCTTTTCTAAATTTTATAGACGATATTATGATTTGATATCTAAATTCCAAGTTGGGCTTAAATCTCTCTTGCGCAAAGGACTTTCGGAACCTGAATCCTTCGGTGACTTGGTGTATAAATTGAAGGAGATTGTTGGCTCTAATAATTTTTCAGTGCAGTTCATTAAAATAATTTCCCATAATAAAAAATTGACTATAGCATTAATGTATTGCAACAGACTGCATGCTTGGTGGTCAACCCAATCACCGTTGGCAACTTTGCTTTCCTCTTTAATTGCACGCCGATGTGTCGGACTTCAGACTCTATGACGGTTCCGACTTAAAGACTTATCTATTGATGAGATGGGAGGGGCCTGATGCTTTGGCTGCTTGTGGGACCTACCGGGTTTAGCTGTTGGATTTCTTTTGCTCTGGTATTCAGTTTTAATTACTGTTGAGTCTTTATCTTTGCTTTATCACCTTGTTATATCTTAATTTATATGTTCTGGGAGATAATTCATTGATAAGTAAGGGGTCTTTGCTGCAAACCAAATATCTATGTGTCTTGATCCACATCTGAATTAATGGTGAGATTGGCGCCGTGCAACCGGTTTAAGCCCTCCAGTAAAATATTTTACTGACCGTTCCAAGGTGGTACTTCTTTGTGGATCTTTTATGTTTTTTCTGTCTTGTGTTTGCTATGCCTTTGCGCACGTCTGTTTATATGTGCCTTGTGTTCATCCGATTCATTATGTTAAGTTTATTAATAATCATGCAAGGATACTCTGAAATATACACAAACTTGTGTTACTTAAGTGTTTGTCCATAAAAGGTAGAATATATTTACACATTTTTTGATTGAACTTCATTTGAATATATTGTAAAAATTGGAAAACTAAATTTGAATATTAACCCTTAAAGTGCCAATCAAAGCTGCAGCAGACGACACATTTTGCGATATATTTCCTGATTTTTGGAAAAAATGGCATGATATTTCATGAGAATCGTCTTCCATCAGACGATTCTCATCAAATATCATGCCTTATTTTTCACTTTTTAAAAAGCAGTAGAATTTGAAATTGTTGTCTGCTGCAAAAGGTAGGTGGCGCTTTATGGTTTCAGTCATCATCACAATTCTTCCAAGAAACGTTTGAAGAATCCAATAAATGTGATTGCATAAAATAGCATTACATGTGCCCAGAGACTTGACAAAATATATGTATTACACCCAAATGTCCGCGTGACCTCACGGCAACCATGATTTTGCCGGTTTCATTACTGAATTGCAAAACATCACTAATGGAGTGATGATTGCAAAATTTTCACTTTTTCACGAATCCTAAATGTTTTCTATTCTAAGCGGTTCAGGGGTTCTTGGTCTGTGTGGAATAAGAGAATTAACAGATGTACTTGAAAACTCTCACTGGGCAAATTGTATTGCATCGCATTGGCATGGCCTGATAGAAAACCATCTCATACTAAACTTGTGAATTAATTTTGATTGTTGATAACAAATATTTTGATGGTAAAGTATTTAATTTGGCTAAAGTTGGTCCAGTGGTTGAAGCACACATCTTTGAGAATGCAAGAAACGGCAGACAGAACAGGTGGTTGTCCATACTCAAGTGCGAATCCAGAGGGGGGGACAGGGGGTCCGGACCCCCCTGGAAAATCACAAGTTATATGGGTTTCTATAGGGAATAAGCAATTGGACCCCCCTGGTAAAAGTTTGACCCCCCTGGAAAATGTTGGACCCCCTCTGGAACCTTGAAAAATGATAGATTTCTTTAAAAATGACCATTTGACTTCTGTAAAAAAAAACCCGGACCCCCCCCCCCCCCTGACGAAAATTCCTGGATCCGCGCATGTTACTGACTGAATCTGGTCATTTAATAATATGATCGTTGATCTCCGAGGACAAGAAAGCCGAATAAAAAGCACTGTGTCTATGACCAACATAGACAATGGTCAGATTCGTGGTCAGACTAGGATCATGCTGTCGCACTGTGTCAACCTCACAACAGAAGCTGTTTTGGCTGCCCCAGCTGGTAGAAACCAACAGAATATCATATGATAATCATCTTTTAACCAAAAAACTAATTCTTACAACGTTAATTTGCATTTTGTATATGTACTTTCTAGGTTTGTTATCATCTTGATGTGAACGACAGAGCTGTTTGCTTTAATCTAATTGCCTTCCTGGGTCCAAAATTACAATACTTCCTTAAATTTAAGGAAGAGTTAAGTTAAGTATTTTTTATAATGCGAAAAATAACATTTCGTACTTATTAAAATCAAATTAGTTTCCTTTTTATCTCCAAATCACAATGATATAATAATCATTAACATGCATGTAAAACAAAAAGTGTCACACACACACACACACACACACACACACACACACACACACACACACACACACACACACACACACACACACACAGTCATATTAGTAAGCCGGTGTAATTGTCAACTAATCATTAACCATTTTAAGGAATGGTGATCGATATACTGGTATTTTCTTCTATCGAGATATGTTGGCGATTTTTTTAAAAAAAGATATATATGCCTACACTCGACTCTGACAAGTGCTCGTTAGCAAGTTTTTAATAAAATAAAATGACCATCCCTACCTTCTAATTTCCGTTGGGTTAAACACCGAGACAAGACTAACTGAGAATGAACCTCAGTCCCAAAAACCACGCCGGATAGGTGGCAATCGAAAACGTTAGTACTATCGACGAAAGTAGATCGACAATAGTTAGAAACAGAGTTTTGATTGCTATTTGTCGTCCGACTGGCGACAAATGGCAATAAAAAAAAATGTTTTTAGTGATTTTTGATCCATGTTCGTCGATTGTTAAGAGTGTTTCGATTGCCGCCTATCCCATGTGAAAACGGTATGATACTAGTAAAAGCACTTACTTTTTTTTATAGAGAACAGTGGCAGACATTTTTTTGTGAAAATAGTACATCAAAAAGTAAATAAGACACCTTACCGATCAATGGTTTTATCTACATGTACTATTTTCTATAGATACATGTTTATGTATCTGATAAACGTAATCATTTGAGGTAATTGGGGCCTCGCCGCGTGAAAACCTTACTATTGATTTCGCGACCTGGTAAGGCTAAAATTAGCCGACTAAGCTACATGAACTACAGTCATGGGACCAAATTATTCACCACTTTATGACTATTTATTCGCCACCTTGTGACGTCGCCGTTATAGGAGATAATGGCTTTAGGCAGTGAGTCATGTTATCAGATCCTGTCATGTGTATTATCATCTCGTGCTTTGCATGGTCATAATAAAATATTGTTTAACTTTAATCAATAAATTTCCAGATTTTTTGCAAAAATATTTCTGCAAAACAATAGAAGCTGCAATCATTAAAAAAGCGTCTTTATGTAATTAACATATTTATTGTAGTTTTCTGGTGTGTTTTTTATACTAGTCATTTATACACGATAACCCATCAAAATGTCATTTTTATCAGTGGCATTAAACTTCACAGATATCATACCGTTTTTTGACCGCGGATAAATTTCGGCTAGTCTTGTCTCAGAGGTCATTTCTTTTATGGTGGAGGGGAGGGTTGGATCCGTAAAAGAGTAAAAAGTTATTTTTTTTCTAATCTATATCCAACTAAAATGTATCTTATTAACACAACCAAACACTCGTTCTTGTCCTTAGAATATCGCAAACCTTGCAAACTCTACTGCAAGACCACAAAATATGGTTTAAAACGGTGGAAATTATTTTGAAAGAAAACAATTGCTTTTAGTCGATCAAACTAAGAACATCCTAAAATAACATTTAGTTTACCATTGATATCTTAAAAGCAATAACAATTTTGCAAACAATAATATAGTAATTGCTCTTAGCATTTACTAGATAATGTCATATAAACAAGGTGCCTATGCTCAAAAATGTTGATCTGATCTGTGGACGTTGGTGTACCTGTCCGCGGGGCACACCAAGATTTTGCTAGTCTGACCAAAGTGAATACTTACGGAAAATGCTAATACTGAACGTGGGTGATACAGTGTTGAAACCTCGAAGTTGCAATAGAGAATTGATACATTGCTTAAAATGCAATAATCTGAATCAATATGGTTTTTTGATACACCCGACGGAATTTAGAAACACACCACTTAGAACTCTTCACCTCTCAGGAAGATCACAAGGGAAATGCCAGTTTAGTTTATATCAGTGCAAAGGTATGTCAAGTACTGCTGCGTTACACACCTTTTGCAATCAGGCGTGGAAATTGCGTTCAAGAAAATTGGTCATGAACCAAGTGGTGGTCAAATTGTAAAGTCACGGGCGTTTTTAAGACACTTATTCTTTGCAAATTCTATCTTTTAACTATCATACGCGACAATTGAACGCAATAGGTAGCTCATGTATTGTGACTACCCTTTGGATAACGATTCCACAGTGGAGATAAACCTTAAAAAATATTTAAAGATTTCAACATTGTCTTAATCAATTTAAACAGCCCTAACTGATGAAAATAGATCTAGAAATAGCAAATATGCATCAATAGACACATTGGTTGTCTCACATAAAGACAACGTATCGTTTTCATACTTTGCAAATGTAAAACATATTGGGAATTCCTTGTAGACAGCAGCGTTGACATAACGCTTTCGTTGCTCGTTTATCATTCGCCTTGGTGTGTTTTGTGCCTACAAAGAGAAGGTATAGAAACTCATCTATGTCACACTCAAGTTTTAGTAAGATTTGATCAGAAATGAATATTTCATGAGAATTAACATTTTGTTTTAAGAGGAGATCTAATGGGAAAATCGTAGTGGTGCGTTTTTTTATGTCTTGTATAAGTATGCAATGATATACCAAAAAGCGTATGTCCATACAGGTATCATATATTTGCTGAATTTAGACTGAAGTTTCCATTATTAAATAAAAGAATGAAATAAAAATATTTTGGCAGTAATACAATCCTTTTCCTTAATGTTTCAAAATTTGGCCAAACAATATAGCTGTGCTTGTTGTTGCTCCATGTTAAAAACACTATTATTTGATTTCTATGATCAATGTAATACAAATGGAGTTCCCATAGTGCATCCCTAATGATAGTCTTTATATTATTTGAACATAAGCAGGACTTCAGTTAAGATGTGCAGCAGAACAATACTTTTCTTATTTCTCAACCAAAGCATATGTTGCGGGTGCTCAAAAGAACCTTTGTGTTGAAACGGTTCTTTTAAGCACCAAAACACAGGCTAACAGGAGAAAAGAGGATGTACTGGAAATGTATTGACGATGAATACTGAGCACGGGTGGCTACTGTTGGGATTCCGCTGATTCAGAGGAATGTCGAGTAATAAAAGACCATTCTCGTTCCCCTGACTCTGCACTGAGGCAAAGATAAGCTGCCGCAGGGTGAAAGTTTTCAAGCGACTAGCAAAGGCTCTGATCTGACTGCGCGTATGCGCAGACTGATCTGTGTTTTTGCTGGTCGCACATACCACATTAAAACATAATTCACGCAGAACTTCTGTTATAATAGTAAATGTAAATAGAATAAAATCGGATAAAAAGACTTTAAAACTTGATAATAAAATAGAATAATAAAATAAATGTGATCTGACTTTAATATTACTGGGGAGTAAGATAGACACGGCTTTCCCTCACGAAAGACAGAGGACTAACCAACAGTTTTCTTTCATCTTTTTCCTGTTTTGAGCTGATCCCAGATGAGTCATACAACATTTTTGTGTTTCTTATTATGATCAAGAATAAAGTAACTGAATTGGCAATTTATTATTGATGAAGCTCTCCCAGGGGTTTGGGGAACAGAGAAAATGACATTTATTTCAGGCGAACGGGGAAAGTAAGGTCAACTTTTGAGACGTATGTCAACTGGTGCTGTCTGTAATAAACTGTTGTTGTATGCAGATGACTCTGCAATTTTAGTAGCAGATAAATGTTTATCTAACATTGAAACTTTCTTACAGAATGAACTTGAGATTGTAAGTGAATGGCTGGTTGACAATAAACTTTCCCTGCATTTAGGCAAAACAAAATCTATACTGTTTGGATCTAGACCTAGGTTAAAGTCACAATCAGTTTTAAGCATTACTTGCAAAGGTACCGTTATTGAAGCAAAAATACTGTAAAATATTTGGGTGTTGTGTTAGAACAATGTCTTTCTGGTGCTAATATGGCGACTTCTGTAATTCAAAAGGCAAATGCTAGGTTGAAGTTTTTATACAGAAAGAGGAAATTTTTAAATTTGACAACCAAAAAGCTTTTAGCGCTGTCCTTGATACAGTGTCATTTTGACTATGCATGCTCTTTTTGGTATCCCGGCTTATCTAAGGTTTTGAAAAACAAACTTCAGGTGACCCAAAATAAAATCATACAGTATGTTCTTACCATGGATTCAAGGGCACTTGTAGGCTCTGAAGTTTTCGAGTCTCTTGGCTGGTTACCTGTTTCAAAAAGAGTTGACTAGATTATTTTGAACCATGTTTTTAAGGTCAAGTCTGGTCAATCTCCAGATTATATGGTCGAGCGCTTTAACCTGGCAAGTTCCATACACTCATATGGAACTAGAATTAGGGAAACTGGTTTTTTTCTATTCCAAAAGTAAATGGTTTTGGAAAGAAATCCTTTGGATATAATGGTTGTGTTTTATTAGAAACTTACAGAGGTATCCAAATTTTAAAGTTGCTGTTAAAAAGTTCCTTTTAAGCAAGATTGATTGGTGATGTATGTTCTAACAGTTTCTTGATACATTTTGCTTTCCTTCTAGTATAGATCTTTACGGTTTTAAGGTATTTACGTCCATTCTTAATTATTGTTTTAATTCTTAATAATTATTTACTTAGTGTTCAACTAGTGGTGTCTCACTATGACTTGCATCCGGTACAAAAGGACCACAATGGAAATAAGAGAAATCACTTTCTCTTTTTTGTGTTATCCTTGGTGTTGGTTAGCAAGCCATAGAACACTGCAATTTGTGTATTTTAAATGTATATTTCATATGTATGTTAAACATCACTTTGTGCTGTTTTTATTTAATTTGCTAATCTGTGATACTGAAATAAATAAATAAATCAATAAATCAATCAATCAACAGTGCAGGTCCCGATAAAATGCTGCGTTTTGCGGCATTCCAACTGGCCCTTCACGTTTTGCCAAACTACCCTTATAGGGGTTTCCAGTGTACAAAAATATGCTTTCTTTAAGTATCTTTGTCTTGATTCCACAGGGGCATTTGGGTACCTGGTTACAGGGGATGGTCCCGATGATATCCGAGGCAACTATGGGCTTCAAGACCTGATGCAGGCTATCAAGTGGGTGAACGAAAATATCCAGGTCTTCGGCGGTGATCCAAACAAGGTATAAAAGCTAATTATGAACAAAAAAAAAACAAAAAACGAGATTTATGACTCCCCGTCCAGCATACGGTGTCGGGCCACTATCGGCCCGCTGACAAAACGCCATTCAATGGCGTTTTGCTAGCGGCCGATACTAGCCCGCGTTTAGATGTTTACTGTGTCAGTGGTAGACTGTTTGACTGGAGATCGAGGGGTCCCTGATTCGAGCCTCACCTGGGGCATAACGTTGGAGTTTAGAAAAAGACGCAAACTAAGTTTGTTTCGAAGTTTTACATTTCAATAAAGGCGATCATAGTTCATCGTCCATAAACAGACGGTACGGTACCTGAAAAGTTCACAAATTTTAGTAGAAAAAAATGACAGGAATACAGAAAGAAGCTTTCACAAAAAGCATGGTCTACGCTAAACATACAAAATGTTCTTGGCAAATTTTATTGCTCGAGCGCACAGCCCTCGGAACACTGGTCTTGAACAGGAACCACCTGAGTTAACTGAGTGCATGGTCCAACCTTACCACCACATACTTTCATTGTATTGAGCAATTCGGAGCGTATAGACTTTGGGACATCTTTGCTTGATCTAGTGATGTTTTAAGCAAAGGGCAACGTGGGTAAGTGACAGACAGACAGACAGACAGACAGACAGACAGACAGACAGACAGACAGATATTTGTACTTGAACTTACAGACCTTGAATTACAATGACGGTGTCTTTCCGTGAACTATCTTCAATCGTTTTTAACAGTCAGTTGGAGGTTCAGGTTCTTGCATTGGATTGAATTTAGGGGAAGTGGATAGCAAGTAACCGTCTAAGCTTGACAAACTCCGAAAATGGGCGCCACATGTCTCCAGAGTGGTACTTACTTCTACCGTCTTCAAAATGCATGTCGGTGAGCTGTCTTGTCACACGGAAACTCATTGAGGACAAATGCGGCAACTATTTTCTTGTAGCCTCCCTTTGTCAACAAAACGCAGTCAACGGGGTTTGGATGCAGTCGACGAGGGCACTAGTTTTCACTATCTTAGGGTACTGCGGTCCATTCTAGTAGGAAGTTTTTTTTTACACGTTTTAGTTTTTACGATGATTTTTCAATTGGAATTATCACTCAGGTACATGTATTGTAATTCATTCTGGCTCAATTGTAAACTAGCTAACTACCAGCAGATTTCTGGCTAGCCATTGGGAATTTATGTGTCCGAAATGTGATCACATAATAATCATGATAATGAGTGCGCTATGTAAATCATTACTTATCATTCATGACATCACATAATGAAGAATGCAAATAAATTGAGAGTAAGATAGTGTTGCTCTAGAGGGTATACCGCAAACCCGAGCCATAATTCTATGTTTCTAAATCGGTGTCTAAGGAAGACCGACCACACAGTCCATGAAAATATTTTTCGAGGGATCAAATTCATTTAAGCTATTGGTTTTGGTAACCATATCTGCCGCTTATCAAACTTTTCTAATGAGAACAAGTTTAAAGCCATAATGGTACTCATAAACGTGACCAAACTTCATAAAATAGACTAGACACCATAAAAAATTGTGAATTTTCATTTACAAACGGCAATAACTCCTGAAGGCATGGTGCAATATGGACCATAATCGAACTTGAAGAAGACATTAGGTACTTAACAATGTGACCAAGTTTCATAAAATTACGATCAAAACTATTTAACTTAGAGAGAGGACGTCGTTGGTGTGACGTACTTACTGACGTAAGTGTGCGTACGGACGGACGGACAGGGGTAACACTTAATGACCCGGCTATTGTCCTGGCGGGGAAATAATAACGTGAAAATGTATGTTTCATGCCTTTTGAAGGGATATAGTAAGCTTATAAACGTTTCTTTATCCTGATATTCGTTTGTTTTATTCCCAACCACTATTAGTGTTGTCATCGATTACTTCAACTTTGCAATAAGAAATGAGCGGTGACATGTGATTTCCAACAATGTGGCATTTTGACAAGTGTAGACTCAGACGAGCATCCTTTTAAGCTTAGAAACTCCATGTGGTGTTCAGTCAGTAGCTTAACAATCATAGAATATTCAAGCGACTAGCAAAGGCTCTGATCAGACTGCGCGTATGTGCAGGCTGATCAGAGGCTTTGCTGTTCGCACATACCACATTGTTGGAAATCCCATGCCACGGCTCAAATATTCTTAAGTCGCAAGTCACAATTCAAAAGCTTATATCGAAAGTGTTACCTTTAAGAGTACTGAACACTATCTCCGTATATGGTTATCTTCCTTGTCTACGAACACTTTTGTTACGCACATTGGTAGTGTGGGTATTCATATGGGTGCTACACCTCTGGTAAATAACCGGTTAACCCCTAGATTTACGTCTTTTGACGCCTTTGAAATATCATGCTTTTGATAATAATATGGAAAAATGGAGCATTTTGTTCTAAATGCTCGATTTTCCATACTATTTCCAGTATTCAAAGCTTAACTTCATTTTTTCTTACCTTTTTTCAATGTTGTCTAAAACGAAAAATGATGTCATGATCTAAAAATAGCTTATGAAGTAAAAAGACATTCTTTCTTTTTACAGGTGACGTTGTTTGGCCAAAGTGCGGGTGCGCTCTCTATTGCAATAATTATGACATCAGGGCTAGTTGACACCATGTTTGATAAAGTGATAATCGAAAGCGGTCCATTTACCATTCCGTTAAAGCCGCTTTCTGTGGCGGTACAACAAGGAGAGGTTTTTGCTGAACTATTAAATTGTGCTCCAAAAGATACTGCTTGCTTGCGATCTGTCTCAGCGGAAGAGATTGCTGAGAAACAGGGAGAGTATTTCCATAAAGCAGCATTTGCTGACAGCTATCTCAGAAAGTTTATTCCATGGATACCACATATTGATGGGATTGATGTAAAAATAGGCATCATGGATGCCTTCAAGACTGGTTCCTTCGTGGCAAAGCCCGCAATAATAGGAACAGTATCACAAGAGGGAGCCATGTACGTACCACTGGCTTTTACCCAACCAATGAACATACTACAATTCAGCATGCTACTTTTTGGTGTTATGCCTGATCTTGCTTTGAAATCTTTCAGAAAATATCATCCACATGATCTAGCCGATGCTAGGCCAGAGTTAGCTGTACTGGTTACCGATTTCATGTTTGCTTGTCCATCTAGATCTATTGCTAGGCGAATCGGGGAACAAGTTCCGGTTTACTCTTACGTCTTTCACAACGTCATATCCTTGAAAAACATCTGGGGACATTCAAATCATTGTAATGATAAGGTATGCCATGGAGCAGAAATCCCATACGTCTTCCAATCAGCGATCAAAGAACCTTATGTATTTTCCAAGGATGAGTTTAAATTGTCGGATTCCATGATAGAATACTGGACACAGTTTGCAAAGACTGGATCTCCAAACCGACCCAAGCACAGCAGCACTCTAAAAGTATGGCCTCCTTACTCTCAAGACGGAGAGTTTCAGGAAATATCTATGGTTCTGAATGCTGAAAGAGGGAATTTTCTGACCAAAGGATATAGGGTCGGCTCTTGTGATTTCTGGGATCAAAGGGATTATATCGCGAGAAAGTAGCTACATGCATATTTGTATAAGGGGCAGAAAAGATACTCTTGAAGTCAATAACTGCTTCATTTATGGTTGACAACACCTTTAGATTTGTTAACGTAATTAATAAAACACACCATTAGATTAGTGAACGCAATTAATAAACACACATTTAGATAAGAGAGCGTAATTAAAAATTCTTACATAAACACAGTAGACCTGTCTTAATCGGGCACTCACAATGAAGACCAAAACTTGGCTTTCAAGACAGATTAGCGCTTAATGCAGGCGAAAAGTATTGTAGACTGCTCCAAGAGAGCATTCTGCAATACTTTCTACCTTCATTAAGCTACCATTTGTCAATAAGATCTTAGTTTTGTCTATTTTTGAGTGGTCGTTTTACACAAGTTTTACTGTACATTCCTATTTGGATTAGAGACAGAAAAGATGCTCTTGGAGTCAATAACTGCTTCATTTGTTTGATGTTGTGACCTAAAACACCTTTAGATTAGTGAACTCAATCAATAAACACACCTTTAGATTATAGTCGGGGAACCAAAGTCGCGTGTCGTGCAAAAACACACATTTTTTGCACCCGAAAGGTATACGGCTAGAATTTTGTATAATGATAGTCTAAATAGTGCTTGATATGAAACCACTGTATAGCAATGCGACAAGAATTGCATTTTGCGGAAAAATGCATTTTTTGTATGCCACATAGGCCATGTTAAGCAATCTTTCATAGCATAGAAATTGTGATGTTTCCCTTATTAATAAGTTGAAGAGTGTGCTTTTGGTCTTCAAAAGAAGCGTCTCATTTAATAGGTCCATTTAAGTCCCCACAACATATGAAATGGTTGAGAAATAACAAAACTAATTTTCCATTACACACTCTTATCTGGAGAATGGCTATGAGAAGCCGTTTGACTGTTCGATAATACAATAATACACTATCAAACCCATATAAACGTATGAGCAGTCATTTGTGCACCAAAATGATCATTTTATGGATACTTTTTTCTTTACAAAAACTATGCGGTTACATTTCTTCATCTCAGACGGGGACAGACAGGTTTTTCACGGTGATATGATAATAGTTATACGAGTTGTTTAATAATTATTTACCACTGTTAAATGAAATTATTGTTTTCAGTAGATAAAAATCCCCTTGGTCCCTACAATGTCCCTCTGTTTCAAAGCTGTTGTAAATATTGTAGATAATCATCCTTTAAACATTGATATATTTCATTTATGTGTTAAACTGCTTTTCAGTTGCCCAAAGTTATTTAACTACGCACCAGCTGGTATGGACTAAAAAAGTAAGTTTCAAATTATCGTGGTTTCAATTTTTTACTTTTCAGCTACCTTTTCTAGTTTGCCATAGAAAATAAAATAAATTGCCTTAAATTATGTCCCAAACGTCTGTCTAACTGCATTGTTTAAACACATTCAATTTAAAATTTATTTATTTATGCAAAAAATATGCAATTCAGACCACTTTAGCGGGAGGAAAAAAGTGAATAAGTAAGCACACATTTTTTACGAGATATCCTTCCAAGCGATATATAAATAATTATCAAATACATTCTTGGGCAATAAATGCAGTTATAATGAGATCAGAAGCATAGAAATCTATAAGTTTAAGTTCAAAATGGGGGTGCCCTAATCTACATGCTTTAAAAATCAATAAGCAGTATTCTTATATGACCACCACTGCTTCTGAGGTCTACGCCGAGGTGGTTTTATTATATAAACTCAATTTTTTTCAATCCTGAACTTTTTTGATAAAAATATATAACATTTTGAAAAATAATATTTTGACATGTTCTTGCTAGGCTTCCGTAGAAAGATGACTGCTCTGGCGTTATGCAAGTCGATCGAGTCTGCTATACAGTGGTTTCAGATACACCATAGAATTACCTTTGCAACCATACAAAATCCAGCTGTATACCTTTTGGGTGCAAGGGTTAGCATTTTTTCTACCTTGGTTCCCCGACTATTAGTGAACGTAATTAATAAACACACATTTAGATTAGAGAACGCAATTAAAAATGTTTACATAAACACAGTAAACCTGTCTTAATCGGGCACTCACAATAAAGACCAAAACTTGGCTTTCAAGACTGATTATCGCCTAATGCAGGTGAAAAGTATTGCAGAATGCATTCTGAAATATTTTTGACCTTCATCCGCTACCATTTGTCGATAAGACCTTTGTTTTGTCTTTTTTGAGTGTCCGTTTTAGGCTGGTTTTACTGTATATGCTATATGAGTCGCTACATGAGATTTCCAACAATGTGGTATGTGCGACCAGCAAAGGCTCAGATCAACCTGCGCATACCCGCAGTCTGATCAGAGCCTTTACTAGTCGCTGGAATGTTCTATGACTGTTAAGCTACCGGCCGAACAGCATTCTGAGTTTCTAAGCTTAAAATGAGGCTGCACAGACTCGAACGATTCTACACATGTCAAAGTTCCACATTGTTGGAAACCACATGTCACGGCTCATATAATACGTAGATCTGCTTTTATATACTCAAACAAAAAAGATACGTCCGATTTTCATGGTACTGTATCTTTCGATCTAATTAAGATGTCTCAGCAAAAAATATACCAAAATGTTTATCAAACGTCCGACACACAAACGTTGTAATTATTTGATTTTATCTTCTTATCTAAAAATTTCCAGTATCAATTGTTTTAATGCTGATTAGTCTTAATTAATGTGAAAATGCATGTGATAACGAAAAAGAAATTCAAATTTGACCGACTCTGTTGATTATCAAAATGCTGGACCAAAAATGAATTTTCTGAGTGTCTTTACCCACGCTCTTGACCGATGTTTTGTGACGTCAGAGTATGTTACAGATTAATGGCTGTGATCGTAAAAGCAATGCATACAGCTAATATGCATAACATCTTACTAGAGAGTTTGCTCAGTGATGTTAAATGTGCTTGAATGGTTCGACATTATGATGGACACTTAAGCTATTGATGTTGTGACTTTTGACTTTTAGGGTACCCGTGTTTTCTGAGTTGTCAGCGGCTCTACTGGGTATCAAATGAATTTTGTGTCAGTGCATAACGTTTCTAAATGATAACAGTTTGTAATGTAAAAATTTGAATGAAATGCGTTCAAACATTAAGAACTGGCAGACATAAACGTCAAGCGGACATAACTTTATTGTTTCAGTATATAAAAGTTAGCCATGGAAATCAAGATGCACTGTGCAACTTCTTGTAACAATGGAATGACATGTTTAAACAATGAACTGCTTAAAATGAATGTAATACAATGTAGTTCTATTTTGCTGTCACAATCCCGGAAATTTATAAAATATTTTACTGTCACAATCCCAGAAATATACAAAGATTTTGTTGTCACAAACCTGGAAATGCAAAAAATATTTTGCTGTCACAATCCCAGAGATGTACAAAATATTTTGCCGTCACAATCCCGTAACTTTGCTGTCACAATCACAGAAATGTAGAAATATTTTGCTGTTACAATCTTGGAAAAGGACAACTTATTTTGGTGTCATAATCCCGGAAATGTACAAAAATATTTTGCTGTTACAATCCTGGAAAAGGACAAAATATATTGGTGTCATAATCCTAGAAATGTACATAATATGTTGCTGTTACAATCCTGGAAAAGAACAACATATTTTGGTGTCATAATCCCGGAAAAGTATAAAATATTTTGCTTTCACAATCCTCGAAAAGGACAAAATATTTTGGTGTCATAATCCCGGAAATGTACAGAAATATTTTGCTGTTACAATCCTGGAAAAGGACAAAATATTTTGGTGTCATAATCCTGGAAAAGTATAAAATATTTTGTTGTCACAATCCTGGAAATGTACAAAATATTTTGTTGTCACCATCCCGGAAATGTACAAAATAGTTTGATTTCAATATGCCCAAAATGTACAAAATAGTTTGCTGTCACAATTCCAGAAATGTACAAAATACTTTGCTGTCACAATCATGGAATTTTACAAAATATTTTGCTGTCACAATATTCCAGAAATGTTCAAAATAATTTGCTGTCACAATCCCGGAATTGTACAAAAAATTTTGCTGTCACAATCTGGGAAATGTTAAAATATATTTTGCTGTCATGTCACAATCCTGGAAATATCAAAACACATCTATCGTCACGATTGCAATAATGTACAAAATATGACACCAGTTTCATAGTTTGAGCAAGTTATGCGGTTATACACCTTTAAATATTATAGTAATCGACATCCTGCGCCCCACCAACTATCATAATGGATCCGTTAATCATCGCCGATTGTTGCTTTGCTGCTTTGTTTTTCTGTCAAAACCTCACAAAACTTACAAATTATTTTGCTGTCACAATCTTATAAAACGTACAAACTGTTCGGTTGTCACACATTTAAATATTATGGTAATCGACATCCTACGCCCCCATCAACCATCATAGTGGATCCGTTGATCATCGCTGAGCGCTGGCTTAAGAGAAATAACACTATGTCAGCCACATCCTGAACCTCTGATAAACGACCTAATGGAACTTTTGACACCCAACGTTGGATTTCTTCCTCCGTTTGAATTCTTCGCAGTAAATCAGTTGAAACAGCCCCTGGCAAAACGGTATTGACACGAACATTGTCTGGCCCCAGCTCTAAGGCAAACATTTTAGTGGCCATATCTAATCCAGCCTTTGGAAGGGAGTAAGCCAGCATGCCACCAAGGGCGAAAGTGCCAAGATGACTAGAAATGTTAACTATTGAACCTCCTCTTCCGGATTCCGCCATTTTCTTCCCAACCACTTGCATCAGATTAACGGAGCCAAGAAGGTTAATTTCTAGACTCTCACTTAAATGCTCTTTTGAAACATCCACAGCCTTTTGTGGGTTAAAAGCAATTACAGCACCGTTTACAAGTCCATCTAGCTCTCCTAGCTCTTCAACAACTTTCTTAGTTTCGTCCCAATTTCCTAAATCTTGACATACAGGAATCACACCAGGGACCTCTCTCACCAAATCGTCCAGCTTTTCTTGACTTTTGTCCAGAGCAAACACTTTGGCTCCTAGCTTTGACAGGTTGGCACAAAGTCCACGCCCAATGCATCCAGCAGCGCCAGTTACAAGGATATTCTTGTTCTTGAATTCGTAAGCCATTATATTGTCAACTAATATAAGCGTTGAAAGCTTAACCACTGGACCTTGGCAGTTATATAACAAGTGTTACCTACATACGCTGATACTAAGCAGGTATATAGGTTTCACTGTCATATGAGACAAAGTTTCGCCGCGAGAAAACATGTATTTGTGGTTTCTAACGAAGTAAGACTCAAACCAGTCTGCACAGCTTCAGAGATAAACTAGACTATTAAAATTTAGCATATGACAAAGACTCACTTTGACACTTACCAGAGAGAGAGAGAAAGAATTACAAAGGCATTGGTCAGAATGCGAGGATGCGCAGTCTGGTCGATGCCGTTGTTATTCTTTGTCACTCTGTGCTTTTGTTGTTCGCTTTACAACTAAGTCCGTAGATCATTTGAGTATGCGCATGGCAAAAAAACCAACAGTACATACTATGTTTATCCCAAAACTGAGATCAACCAGGATAGACACCTAGAGTGCTCAGGGAGCTGTCTGCATGTTGAAACTCAGACAATGTATACATAGCTGTCCATTTAGTACAGACTGATGAGCTTGTCTCCAGGCTTCTCAGATCATGCGTGAATGCAGAAAGTTTCGTCAGTGTGTGTGTGGGGGGGATGTCCAAAGTTTTACTGTGTTTCGTCGACTTATTTGACAGAGGGGAGAGGGTAAACAAAAGCGGGCCATTATTGGGCCGACAGCGAAAAGGCATTTAAGCCCAAAACTGAATTTTGGCTGCGTAGCTTTGTGAATTTCCAGTCGGTCCATAGCAGTATTACAAAGGAAATCTACAGTTTTGTGATTATCCAGGGGTGGGGAGATGATCGGGTCAACGCTTTTACTGACAAAATATACAGGTATTCTATCACAGATGCATAGCTACGTCTAACGAAACCCGCCATTGATCAGCATGTGCTAGTATAGACTAGTGAGTATTGGATATATTGTGGTGAGAATTGTCAGCAAGGATCCAGAAAATGATCTTGCTAGAAAGGAGGGGTTCCAAGCTTGACTGATAATTCTAAAAAGTTTTCCAGGGAGGTGAGTCCTAATACTTAATCCGATGGTAAACCTATAGTACTTGTGCTTTTTCAGGGGGTGGGGGTCCAGTCAACTCTCGGGATTCGCCCATTGCCAGAGTTATAATACACGGCATGTTGTCATGACTTTGACAATAGGTAGAAAACTTTCGAGTTTCTTGGTTAAATGCTTAAAATGAATAAGAGTCTTTGGGAACTTGGAGTACGGTATCAAGTAGATGAAATATTATATATTCTGTAAAATAAGCTTGGGACCAGCTGGCGAATTTGGTCAGCTATGCGTAATTTCTTAAACATACACGACACATGCATACTTAAAGACAAAGATTACTGTCCAATAGAGATCATTAAAGGATTAACTGATAAGGGACAGTTTCAGTATCTCACAAAATTAATGGGGCCTCAAGAGGGGACTTACCTGTATGCAACACAATTTCATTCACTAAGATAAAGATCAATATTTTATCATAAAATACCTAATCCCTATATGGGGCCACTTTATTGCCCCAGTAAGGAAGTCCTAATCACCTCATTATGGCTGTCCCTTTGATCTGCCCAGTATGACCCCTGGAGAGAGTCATAATGAGTGGTACCAGTATTATTGCTAAAATATTTGTCCCTTTAAGGAATAGTCAACGCATACAGTAAACAATTTACTACAAAAGCTTAATTATGTTTAACAATTTCAATATTTTGCTGTTCAACAAAAAATCAATATAATTCAACTCATTTGTGAAAATTTCAGAACAATAACTTGGGTCTTATGCAAATTACAGCATATTTAATTTGAAAAGGGTCAAAATCGAAAGTCACAAAATATGGTATTTATTTTTAGGCTCAAGTCTGTCTTTCAGTGAGGTTATTCTAATTTCATTTGCTATGCTGAACGATACAAAAAAGTCATTAGGAATAAGAAATGCATGAAATACGCGATGGTTCAGACTTCAGACTCCATGACGACTATGGCATATCACATCCATCGATGGGTCAGCGCCTGATGTTTGTCTTTAGCTGGGCCCACTGTGGCTCAATTGGGGATTTTCTTTAAATGTTTTACCATGGCCATCCTGATACTCTGATTGAAACCCAATCGAGCACATATGCGATGCGATTGTCAGAAATTATCTGCGTATTGTCTGTACAATTTCATATATAAAGAAGATAGAAATTAGAAGATTTTATTTTATTTTATGAATAACAGAATGCAAACTGACTTACGTTTGAAAAAAAAATCAAAATCATATTTCATAAAAATGGAATACAGTGACCAATCGCTATTCTGTTTTCTGTATTGATTTGTTTGAAAAATGGTAAGTTTACGAATTTCGTTTTTTTAAGTTTTCAACTCAAACTTCCGTATTTTAAAAGTTTTGAGCCAAATGTCTCTGAAAATAATCATGTATTACCGGAAAACATTGTTCTAATGTATTCCAAAATATTTTTAAATTCAAAATTCAAGTTTTCAAGAAAATACCAAAACTAAAATGTATGCGTTAGAAGATTCCTTAGGCCTGAATTTTTTTTATTAGTTGATTTACGAACCCTCCTACTGTAATTTTCCGGAAAGTAGGAAAAAAATAAAATTTCATTTCTAAAAAAAAAATTAATATATCCTCCGACTCTAAATATTATTTGATTCGTTGAAAAAAATAATATTTTTTTGAGGTTCTATCTGTGTATTTTTGAGAGTGACACTGTAAAAAGTGATGATCCTGCCCAAATTTTTAGGAAAATTTGAAAATTTAATAAAGACTGTTGGTTACCTTACTAGTTTTAGTGTTTTTTCTGGAGATATTAAAAAAAAAAAAAAAAAAAAGCTATGAAAATGACCAGTTAACTGGTCATTTTCAGAGCTTTTTATTTTTTTTTTTTCGTCCCCTCGACCCTAAATCTGAAAAAAAAAATCCCGTAAATCAACTAATAAAAAAAATCTGGCCTTAGGTGTAGTGGTGCTAGAGGTCTAATTGTTGGTCTGGGTCGCCATCTACGTCCAAACTATATGTGTACGAGCAGCGAAAGCTCTGAAGAGACTGCTGTATATGCGAGAAGTTCTGCAAGTGATGTTCATTAAAGATTTCCCCTGACCTACTTCCGGTTAAGGCAGGAAGTTGAAATTGTACACTGACATTAGACTATATCTCTACAAGGTTAGCTTTTAAAAAAGCTTAGAACCATCGCATGGCGTTTTACAGTTATTAAAGAAGAAGGAGGAAATAAAGAAATCTATCTATCTATCTATCTATTGGAAGCAAATAAAAGACAGGAAATATGCATATTCAAGTAAGACTCTGCTCATGAACACACTGAATAATTGTAGAGTTAACCCCTTCCCAGCAGTATGTATTAGGTCATTCAACCGTATTCCTCAATCGATGTCAATGCACATAATGCCTATGGGGCATATTGAAACTAACCCATCTACATCTAGATATTTCGTCACATTTACTCTAGAATATCCGAAGGGCCCATGTTTGATCGGGATTCTCGCTCAGTGGTAAGGTCTCTTATAGGCCTTTTCGCTTTTAGAAGCAATCCAGCATCCAAAGTATATCAACATCGCTCACGCAATGATGGAATTTTGGAAGTAACTTGGTCGACGGGGAGTCTAAGAGAAAGAACTGTATAAGACACTGCTGTTGGGGAGTTAACACCTGATCCATTTCCGCAACTTGCTAATGGAACAGGCCCGAATCGAACACGCGCCCAATGGAAGTTTACTAACGTATATTACCAGCGCTGACGCGCTGGTGAAGAAGTCACATAGTATTTTATAATTTGTTTCTCGTTTACATGTGCTGTTCTAATGCAATGTAGAGGGATCTAGCCAGTTGAGTACAGAGTAGTCATGAGGTAACTAATAACAGGATGTGTATAAACTGCACAGCCTATTCTAATAATTAATTAAGAATAAATAGGACCGCGAAATGATGCACAGCTAGGATTATTTTGTTAAAACAAATCATTTTGAGACTACAGACAGCTATGGAAACCATCTTGCTAGTTAGGTCTAGAGGAGGGAACCAGACATGCTACTAGAGTAACGGTGCTCTAACCCACCGTTGATCTCTAGTAGGTTCGTGGCGTCACTCTAGTAGCGACTATCGATTGTTGAATCAAACTTTAGTTACTATTGTAGGAACTATAGTTCGATTCGAAGTGCGCCCAGGTCAAACAATAAATAGCCTGATATGCGTCTACACTTTTCACGTACAGACAGACAACGGGTCGACAAATAGGGTTATTTTTAACTTTTACGAGTGTACTATAATATTCGCTAACTTGAACGTGGACATCTCATTTATGTTTGATGTTGTTCCCTTAACACCTTTAGATTATAGAACGTAATTAAAAATGCCTGTATAAATAATTTAATGTCCAACATGCGTAGATCTACTTTTATATAAAAGTTTACCTTGGAAATCCAAGGCTATAAAACTTTTTTCTTCCTCGTCTCAACTGAGCGTGGGATTTCAATTGCTAATAAAAGGTAAAGTTTGAAAAGATAAAGCTTTTTCTCAAATGTTGTATTTATCCTACTAATAAATGCTAAAATGTCAACAACATTTAGGAGCGGGATAAAAATTTTGTGCTCAGCTGAGCTGAGTATGAAAAAAGTTTATACAATTTCGGGGCCATATGCACTGTGCAACTTCTTGTAACAATGAAATGACATGTTCAATCAATAAACTGCTAAAGGGGATATATTTTTCAAAAGCTCTTACTTGCATGAATTTTTCCTATATAAACAAAAATGCTTCTTTTATCAAGGAGACGGATACCTTTGGTCACATTGTTGTATGAACAATTTATACATCTCACATAGATCACTTTACGCCCCAACATACAGCATCACGTTAGAAAAAAAAAAACAGTTGCATGAACATCGACAACAATTGTCTGACTACGATATTTAGAAGTATTTTGACCCAATACATATGTATTTCTGGTATTATTTACAATTTTTCATTTTGACCTTGAAAAGTTCATTAGCAAAATTTTTCTACCACAAATGTGTACATTTGGGGCGAAAATACTTCTAAATATTGTAGTCCGATATTCATGCAACTGTTGTTTTCTTAAGTTCACCCAGCGTGTCACAATATTGTAAACGGTATCAAACCAGGAAGTGACTCTAAAAAGACTGATAAGCATGCTGTGGACTTCTCAAAAACTGTATGTTGGGGCGTAAAGTGATCTATGTGAGATGTACAAATTGTTCATACAACAATGTGGCCAAAGCATTTTTGTTTATACAGGAAAAATTTTATGCAAGTATCAGCTTTTGAAAGATATATCCCCTTAAAATTAATGCAATAGTTCTAGTTTGCTGTCACAATCACAGACATGTAGAAATATTTTCCTGTCACAATATTAGAAATGTTCAAAATATTTTGCTGTCACAATCCTAGAAATGTACAAAATATTATGTTGTCACAATCCCGTAAATGTACAAACTAGTTTGCTGTCATAATTCTAGAATTGTAAAAGTATTATGCTGTCACAATCCCGTAAATGTACAAAATATTTTGCTATCGTCATCCAACAAATTATTTTATTTGCATAATCCCAGAGATGTACATTTTTTGCTGTCACAATCCCGTAAACGTAAAAGTATTTTCGCTGTCATAATAACAGAAATGTACAAAATATTTTGCTGTCACAATCATAGAAATATACACAATATTTCTGTCACAATTCCGTAAATGTACAAACTAGGTTGCTGTCACAATCATAGAAATGTACAAAATATTTTGCTGTCACAATCATAGAAATGTACAAAATATTTTGCTGTCACAATCATAGAAATGTACAAAATATTTTGCTGTCACAATCATAGAAATGTACGAAATATTTTGCTGTCACAATCCTAGAAATGTACAAAATATTTTGCTTTCACAATCCTGTAAATGTACAAAATATTTTGCTGTCACAATCCTAGAAATGTACAAAATATTTTGCTTTCACAATCCCGTAAATGTACAAACTAGTTTGCTGTCACAATTCTAGAAATGTACAAAATATTATGCTGTCACGATCCCGTAAATGTACAAAATATTTTGCTATCGTCATCCAACAAATTATTTTATTGGCATAATCCCAGAGATGTATATTTTAGCTGTCACAATCCCGTAAACAAACACAGTATTTTTGTTATCAAGGATCCGGTAAAAGTACTAAATATTTTGTCGTCACAATCACAGCAATGTACAAAATATTTGCTGCAACAATCACAGAAATTTACAAAACAATTTGCTGTCACAATCCCGGAAATAATCCCAGGTTTCATAAGTAATGAGCAATGACATATGATTTCCAATAATGTAGTATATGCGACCTGCAAAGGCTCGGACCAGCCTGCGCATACGCGCAGTCTGATCAGAGCCTTTAGTAGTCGCTTGAATAATTTATGAGTGTTAAGCTACTGACTGAACATCATTTGGAGTTTCTAAGGTTAAAAGGAGGCTGCACAGGCTCGTATGAGTCTACATATGTCAAAATGCCACATTGTTGGAAATCACATGTCGCGGCTCAAATTTAATTTTGCTGTCACAATCCCGGAAATAATTCCAGGTTTCATTTGTACATTTCATGCGGTTGTACTTCTTAAACTATTATGGTAATTGACATCCTTGGCCACCATCAAGCACCATAGTGGAGCCGTTGATCATCGCCGAGCGCTCGCTTAGCAGAAACAGAACTATGTCCGCAACATCCTGGACCTCTGATAAACGACCTAACGGTACTCTTGATACCAAATGTTGTATTGTTTCCTCCGTTTGAACTCTTCGCAGTACTTCCGTCGAAACAGCACCCAGCAACGCGGTATTTACACGAACATTGTCTGGCCCCAGCTCTAAGGCAAACATTTTAGTAGCCATATCTAATGCAGCCTTTGGAAGGGAGTAAGCCAGCATGCCACTGAAGGCGAAAGTGCCGAGCTGACTAGAAATGTTAACTATTGAGCCACCTCTTCCAGATTCCGCCATTTTCTTCCCAACCACTTGCATCAGATTAACGGAGCCAAGAAGGTTAATTTCTAGACTCGCACTTAAATGCTCTTTTGGAACATCCACAGCCTTTTGTGGGTTGAAAACAATTATGGCACCGTTTACTAGTCCATCTAGCTCTCCTAGCTCTTGAACCACTTTCTTAGTTTCGTCCCAATTTCCTAAGTCTTGACATATAGGGATCGCATCAGGGACCTCTCTTATCAAATCGTCCAGCTTTTCTTGACTTTTGTCCAGAGCAAACACTTTAGCGCCTAGCTTTGTCAGGTTGGCACAGAGTCCACGCCCAATGCATCCAGCAGCACCAGTTACAAGAATACTCTTGTTCTTGAATTCGTAAGCCATTTTATTTTCAACTGTTATAAGCGTTGCAAGATGGAGATCTCTTTCTCAACCACTGGAGCTTAACAGCTTATAATATACTGACGGACTTGAAAAACGCAACACAGGGGTAACAGCTTTAGTTTATGCCTCGAAAAAGAATGCAGAACAATAATTTTGATTCTATGTTAAATAGCATTCATTTTAAGTAAAACATGGAGAACTTGTCCAGCTCAGATGAACTTAATGCATTAAAATGTAAACTTTTTGAGATAGGGGTCAACTGTTTCATGTAACCAAATGTGATGAATAAAAGATTCCCTTCTTCTTTCTAGAAACATCAAATTTGTATCATGGACTTTGTTAGTCATCGAGGAATCACTCTCATATTGATTGGCAGGTCTGCGATACAGCATATTTGCGTATTTGACGTTTATCTGGGTGTACCCTTTCAGTCAATAGCTTAAAATCTCCTCTACTTAAGAAATATTTAAACGGCTAAATTCATACGTAGCAAATAACGTCGTCCAGTTTAGATGTACATTTAAAACTGAAGTGTTTCCTGAAGAAGCCAACTCATGATGACATTATCGACGCAAAGTAAGTTTACATTCAAAAGTGTTATGGAAGATATAAGGGAAAGTTAGTGTTACGTAATTAAAGTCCGTCAGTATAGATGTCACCGACAGTCGCTGAAGCGTAGCCGTAATATAGGTATCACTTTCATATGGGTTTCGCCGCGAGAAAACCTGTCTTTGGGGTCGCTTGAAGTTTTGATTAAGTATGACTCAAGCCAGTGCACAACTACATAGACTAGCTAGAATATTTAGATTTATTATTTGGCAAGAGTAGCTACAGCATTGACCAGAGAGGGAATGGCGTAGGCGTTGATCAGACTGTGTGTGTGTGTTTTTGTTCGCTTTACAGCAAAACTAGTGAGTTTAACCATGCAGGTAATACCACATCAAAAACTGCAGGCAAACTTGTGGCATCTTGAGGAAGAACAACACAACAATTATAAGACACCAAGAAGACAAACAAAGCAAAGCAACAAGCTCTCTCTTCCCCATCAAGATGATTGCAAAACTAGAATAGACACATAGAAACACACAACAAAACATAGAACAATTACAGAATCCCACAATGGGAGCAGCAATCAACAATAAATCAACAACAACAGAACCACCGCCTTAGGACTGAGAGCAGCTTAACACACTGGGGGGGGGGGGGCTAAAATACATTTACTGGTATCAAATATACGCTCTAGGTTCAACTAATGTCAAAAGCACAAAGAATTAAAGCTCGTATGGAGGCTTCTTTACTATTGCAATATACAACCACGCAACTACAAATTTAGCAATATACTCCCATAAAACTTCTCAAGATAAGCTGTCAAAAGCATAAAATAGACAGTCTATTATTGGCATCCAGGTGCATGACAAACTACATGAAAAGTTGTTCATTTCTTCACGCTCATTTCTTTGAAGAAATGAAAGTGGTTGAGAATTTATTTAAATGGCTTTTGGTTAAAAACTCATTTATTGAAAAGACATATGTTGTAGGTACACATTGGAATTGCCTCTTCACAATGAGGCAATTCCACTGCGTACCTACAACATATGTTACTGAAAACAAAAAAGAAAACTATTCGGAAATTTACATTATCCAAATATCATGGCCATTGTCTTTACCTCTTTTAAACATCCCAAACTGCCAATCAGTATTAGAATTCTTATCACTCTATTGCAAATTGTTTGTATTTGCATGACAGCTACACTGACCTAAAATGAAAACTTTACATAGTATTCAAAAGTATATATTTAGATGATTAATTAAGTTTCGGGGTTAATTTTTGCGGTCGTCGAATCTTCAATGCCTTATCGATGTCTCTGAAAAAAAATTATTGGATGAAAATCATAAATTGCATAATTTTTGTGAATAATTCAGTTCAGAGGGGTCAAAATGAAAATTTCTAAAAACGATTTAAACAGTCACACAGATTTTGGAAACAAGAAATTACTGACTGCGTGCTTAAAGTGATGTTAAAAAGATCATCACTAACCAGTGTGACCTCCATTTTTGCGAATGCTAAGCAAAATACGTCGCCTCATTGAATTTACGTAACGTTGTATGAGCACGTTAGGGATACGTATGTAATGCTAACAGAGGTGCATATTGGAGTCATTTAACGAATCCATTTGATAATTGGACCTGATTCTCCGACCCAATTCATTCTATACGTGTTCTATGGGGTTCATGACCCGGCATGAAGCAGGCAAAGCAAGAGATGGCGTTATTTTATGCATGGAATTATGTAGTTATTTACGTATTGTGTGAGGCCTTGCATTGCCATGCTGGAAAATGCCAGGTCCGTTATTTTGCACGAAATGACTAATTATCTTTTGTGCATGAACCCCGTAAAGACGAGCAATAATGGTTGCCGTTTAAAACGATTACGTGGGTGAGTTAACGCGTTAACGCGATAAGGACGTGACGTCGTCACACGTGCGTGACCAGTTCTTGCACGACCTCTAACATACCCAGTTTTGTTGTTACCGGTTCATAAAATAATGAATATCTGTCTAGAGCAGCCAAAATGATGCGCGATATCATTTACCGTAGACCCCGCCATGAGCACGCCAATAACTTGGTTTCTTTGATCTTTGGAAAGACGTGCCGTCACTAAATGGAAGCGCTTTGTAACAATAAATTATTTTTTATTACCAGTACTCAGCTGCAAGTGTTTTCTTGTCGGTTTAAAGCTGTTTATGAACCACCTGTTCCTCAGCACGTGCAACGTAAGAATCACGTTTTTCAGGCTTTGAAACTTGAGTAGACCTGGGATTTGAATAAAATTGCATAATCGTTATCTGCGACGAAGCCTCGATAAGCATGCGTAAATCTTACAACGACATGTATACTAACAAAACAGTTATTCAAAGAAATTAAGCGTAAAGTTTTCATTTTGGGTCAATGTATATTTCCAAATTCGAGTTCGTGAACTACATTTTTGCTAACTTGCTAGTTGCGTGGATAACAATCAAAGAAAAAGTCCGTTTTACTCCTGTTGTATCTCATATGAGTCTGCGCATGTCAAAACAACAATATAACCTTGCTACAAGCGGAGTCAACGAATATTCCAAGAAAATCTTCAGCTTTGTGATTTTCCGGGGTTGGTTTGGGGTGGTGTCCAGAACCTAAGCCCCCACCCCCTGGATCCACGCATGGCTGGGCTCAAGGTCTCGTCAACATATTTCGAATACTTATTGTGTGAAGAGTAGGGTCTTTGGTAACTGTGAGATTGATATGGTATCAAGTTGATGAAATAGTATACACTGTATTATGAAAGATAAGCTTATAAACATAATATATACATGTCCTCCCAGTCTGTCGGATGAGACTTTAGCCGTTGTCCCGTCGTCTGAGACGCTTTAAAACCAGGACCACTTCCGATTGAGCCTTCGGGTGCTCCTGGACATAGAACCACAAAGCCATAAACCCATCAGGTCAGCCTGATTAATTAAACTGTAATAGCTGGTAATGGTAGTTTAAACTGTGTTGAAATTTCTGAAACGTTGAAGGTGTAAGTCACAGGCTCTGAGAATCGTTGCTACAAGAAATCGTTGGCTGTAAACAGCAGCCATGTTGAATTTTCACCGACGGGAAAAGTTATGCACTATAGGTTCCAGTACTTATGTAGCTGTTTCATCCATACAAAGATAATGTATCCTGATGCTTTTTAGTTATGTTAATGGCTGAAGCAAGAAATCCATAGATTTAAGTGAGACTTTTTAAAATATTTGACTGAACATGTCATGAACAATGGCGACCTAGAATTTTTATCTTAATGTTTTATGTGCACGGTTTTAAAACCAAAATTATACTGTTTTTAAACAAATTTAAATGTATTTTATAAATTAATATTTTAAGATATGCTGTGCTTTTAGAGCATTTTAATAGTTGAAACTGAAACCGTTGTACTTTTTGGTATTATAGTGAGGTCGTATAGTCCAAACTGTCTGACACCAGACACCTCTGTATGTCCTAATCATGACAGTCACAGCACGCAGGTGCACCAGAAACTTGCAGCAGGTAAGCCTGGAAAGTGACCTGTCTTGTAGTGAGAATGACTCTCAAGCTCTTTTGAAGAAATTGTCTGCCTGTAATACAGACCTTAAAGTGCAGTCAGAGATAAAGCATGGGAACTTTATATTTAATGTATGAGTTGTACAGAGGTGCACTCCAGGAACACTATGCATGTCTGAACGATTGTTCAAGGTCAGGTTTGAAAGTAACCTTCAAAGGCTGTAAAGATAAATCTGGAGCAATTGTAGAGTCCCAGATTCGTGTTTTTGAGAGAATTGGTAATGGATGTGGCCAGCAAAAATATATCATGAACCTATATCATACCAAGTCAAGAGTAATGGTTTATGGATTTGATGTTTATCATTTTAACACGGAGCATCAAAAATTGTGGTTTATATACTTGCATCTGACCTCGTTTCTAGTTTAGATCGTCAACTCTCTCAAGGTAAAGAGCCAAGTCTTAGGGTTATAAGTTGTACTAAACCGTCATCTAAAAGGAACAAAAGTTCAAAAAATGCTGGACTATCTGCTGCAGATTCTTAGACGCTTGTTGGCAATAACTTTGAGCAGGCCCCAGGTGCTCCCTTGGGGACTGTGCATTATTATTCGATAAATGTCTGCCTAACCTGCAAGCCCTACAAAGAGTATAGAATCCTCTGTTTGTTATTCCTATCCGAAAATAACCTAGGACAATGTCTTCTGTACTAGATGCGAAGGCTGGTTTCACTTTGAGTGTGAACAAATCCATGAGCAGACCGGAGAGAATTTTGGTGGAATTAATGATAGTAACACATGTTTGACCCGCACATATGAATCCAACTGTGAGTCCCAGGATGATCTTATGGAATCACTCGTGATTTACAGTAGGAATGTGCAGGAGTCAAATCCGCATTTGAAAGAGGCCAGTTTTTGAGTAAAACTTAAAACTTAGTCAATCCTGCGGATTGACAGAACATAATATACCTTTAATGGAACCAAATGTAAATATCCATGGCACTTTTGGAAAAATGGCCCCTCACCATAACCGAGAACCGTCTGAAAACAGTATAAATAATGATATTCAACAGTCTCCTCTTGTCGGTAAGGAGTTGGGAAATGTTTCTGTCTCTCCGCAGGTGGGGGAAGCGTAGGCTCGCAATTTGCATAAACTGAGCTGAATGGAAAACAATGGGGATTCTGGGCAAAATTGTGAGGCCGGTTTGGCGGAAGGGAAGCTCTTGGGGGTGGGACTAAATCAGGAGAGAAAAAAATCTGAAATAAATGATCTAAAATTGGAGACAAAAGGCACTAAGCAACCGAGACGTGGGAGTAAACAAAAGGTTAAAGAAAACGAGATGGAGGAGCAGTTGACATTAGCAAGGTCCTTGCTTTCAAACCTTGTAAGAAAAAATGGGGAACTTGAAAGCTCAATCATTATAATGAAAAGGCAAATGAACTTCCCTGATCTGAGGGGGGCCACTAATCCCAAAACAGGTTCATGTGAAAGCCATTCCAGGTGTGACACGAGTGAATATCAAACTCACATACATCCTGCTGTTCAGAGAAATGACTGGCAAGGATCACATATACAGTATGTCCCCCAGACCGATCTTGGTCAGCACAATAATTTGGTACTCTCTATGAATCTCATAAGAGAGTGATTAAACAGCATCGAAATGAACTGCTTTAGAAACAGGCTTCATAATGTTGAATAGGGTGTTCAGCAGCAGAGGTTGATTCACATGCAGAGTCAGTCCTTCAGGAACCCAATGTTGATGGCAGAAGCCCCACATAACCAATATTTACATCTGTATCTCAGTTAAATTCGAAGACCAAATATCTTTACGCCACATGCTTGACCTTTATATTATCATTTTCTATTACAACCACCATTCAGTACTATGGGGAACGGTATCCCTGTCTAAAATATTGCGCATTACAGACAACCTCATGTTTTCCCTGCACACCACTACACTTCACACATGAGTCCCTCCGTTTACCCCAGGCAAAATGGCGTAATACCGATGCATCCACAAGCTTATATACAGACCCGTCAGGTGGCTCCCATTGTAGCAAGGGAGGAACACATACATCAAATTCCCACAACTCTCTATGCTGCCAACGGGATAAAAAAACGTGACTCAACAATGCTCTCAAGGGAGACCTGCGCCTGTTGTACACCCTGCTCCGAAACATACAGCTGATGCGTATAATCCCAGCCCCATAGAGAGAAGGCACCAGGTGGTGTACCCGCTGAATAGAAGGCAGGACAGCAGCATGGAACTGCCTAGGGACAGCCTGTAGAGTCAGAATGTGGAATTAGTTTGCGAGACACTTGGCCCAGTTACTGACACATTGAACCAGAGGTTACCTCTAAAACAGACTGTTGTCACGCAGATGGATTTCCAATGTCAAAGGAATGACGGTGACACTGCTGGGCGTCCCACTGCAGACGCAAGACAGAGAGATGAGGGGCACCTGCCCAGTGATGTGGTGAAGAGTCACTCAAACACTTCAGATGATTCTTTTTTAGAGAACGCAGAGCTTTACAGAAGAGACACCCAAATACAACACAGGACCCGTTACTGGTGAGTGGCAGAGCCCCACAGAAGACTGTAAAAATGGAATGTTGAAATTGGTACTTTGAATGTTAAGAATATAGAGACCAACAGAGTGTTTGTTAAAGAAATGCTACAGTCTTGTGACATATTGGCTCTACAAGAGCACTGGTTATTTAGCTTTCAGTTGTTGGATATTGAAAGACAATTCCTGACGCACAATGCCTTCAGTAAATCTGTTGATGAGGATAGTCCTTTGCCGCCAACAAAGAAACCCAGGGGATATGGTGAGGTGTCAATTTTGTATAAAAATAATTCTAACTTATAACAAAATCAATGATGGGGTAGTCATCGGTGACCTTAATGCATCATTAACAAAGCGGAAGGGAAATCAACAGGATAATTATTATACAGCTGAAACAGTTTGTGGATGGATTTGGACTTTCCTGAGGGCAGCATGGAGAGTGTACATTCTTTCACCCCAATAAATTGGATCAGTCGCAAATTGACTATATATTATATACAGGTATTGGTGCTGATGAAGTGGCTTCGGTAGATGTTGATTCCCGCAATGCGGCAAATACTTCTGATCATGTTTCAGTTGTGGCAGTACTTAACCTGGAAACAACGCAGACCGGATCTACCAAACTGAAGATCAAGTGTAAACCAAAGTGGGACAAGTGCGATGCTGGTGTGTATAAGCAGTCAGTGTAGGAATACCTGCGGCCACTCTCGACATTTAGGATCTCATCAAACTCAGATGTAGACATCTTGTACCGCCTTTGTAAACTTAAATACAGTTCTTAAAATGGCTACTGCTGTCAGCATACCTAAGCATAGATCAGAGATCCGGGTAAGAGAACTTATGCAGCGACCTTTATCTGGGAAACTCTATCGAGCTGTGAGAGATAGTAGGCTTAAATGGTGGGAATAGGGGTAGGCTGGGGGAGGTCATGAACCTGGTAATGTGCACTACGAAAATATGACAAACGCCAGAAAACTGATTTTAGGGAGCAAAGACAGGAAGCGGCCAGATCTTGGAACAAGAAAGTAGAAGAAATCATGATTTCTCAAAATGATTACAAAGCCTTCAGTCTAGTCAGACACCAAAGAAAGCGTGTATCTACTCAAATGCAACGCCTTGTTATTAATGGGCAGTACTGAGAGACCGAAACAGATATCTGCAAGGATGGGCTATGCACTTCCAGAAGCTGGCTACTTCCTCAGAGAATGATAGCTTCTACCGGGACTATAAAGCACAGGTTGATGCGGATATAGACCATATTGTTTCTATCTGTGAGATGGAGAGCCAACCGATTGAGCATATAACATAGAAAAAAGGGGTTGATGCTATGAGAAGACTGAAGAATAACAAAACCATGGACTCCTTTGGACTTACAAGTGAATATTTTAAGCTTGATGGGAGAGCGATATTGTTATAGTCCGACCAGTTAAGAGAGACTGGGCGGGTCTTAGCAAAGACAAACCCCTGGACTTTTCCATATAAAAATCGGTAAGACAGAGTGTATTTAATTACCTGTGAAACGCTTTACAGCTGCATACCTGTATATACCTGTTATAGTTTTGAGCCCATTATGAGAAAAAGGCATTTCAAATTAATTTGGATAACAAGGAGACTGACTAGTCTAGATATGCGCTCTGACAATGTTTCGAAATTTTAACTATTCAAATTATAATACTGAATAAGAAAATAAAATAATGGACCGCAATGAAAAAATAATACTACAAATTGGTCAGTACACAAGATAATGGTTCTTATTACATCGGCGTGTGGCGAAGGCTTCGACGAGCCTGCATGTTTGCATGACCTTGCCAGGACTTTCGCTTTAAGCTTAAACAAAGTATGCAAGATGAAGAAGACTCCAAGGAACTTTTAGACATCTAGTCCCTCTAGACACGCCAGAATGAGAGATTATAAGAGGCTTTTTTCGGATATGCGATAAGACCAAGTCTCATGTTTGTATGCTCTTTTCTCATGATTCAGATACTTAACCCTTGTCCCGCTGAATTCTAATAGGTGAATTATAATTATTGTATCAGGATTAAAAATCAAACCAGTTTTGCCATACAGACAGAATTTGAAGAAAGTGCAAACCTACCCTCCCCCAAACTTTCACAACATATCCATCCCGGAAAATGAAATGCAGCAGGTCCCAATCAGCATACTATAGATAAACGTTTACCAGGCATGCTAACGTATAAAGTTGGTCACCCTTGTCGTCTGCGCTTCAGTTGGTTGCACGAGTAAAGCGTACATATGCTATTACACCCGATTTACTGTATACTTGTCTTATTTGACAGTGTATGACAGCGCTCAGTCTGACACGCCCAGTCTCTATAAGCTGGACGCACTATACATTCCTGACTGAGTTTTTAAATTACATTATTAGTTCCAAACATGTTTCTACACTACTGAAGAAGGGTATTGTTACTCCCATATTGAAGAAGGGTGATGACACAGACCCTGTTACAGAGGTATAACTGTCACACCCGCCTCACTCAAAATACTTGAGCAAGTAAAAGTAAAAGACACAACAAAATCTTCATTGAAACAGAGTCCAAACTTCAGAGGGGTTTATCTGCTGGATTTCATTTGCTCTGGTATTCAGTTTTATTTACTGTTGAGTCCTTATCTTTGCTTTATATTCTTTTTATATCTTGATTTATATGTTCCCTGTTACAGAGGTATAACTGTCACACCCGCCTCACTCAAAATACTTGAGCAAGTAAAAGTAAAAGACACAACAAAATCTTCATTGAAACAGAGTCCAAACTTCAGAGGGGTTTATCTGCTGGATTTCATTTGCTCTGGTATTCAGTTTTATTTACTGTTGAGTCCTTATCTTTGCTTTATATTCTTTTTATATCTTGATTTATATGTTCTAGAAGATGATGCATCTTTTGATGATGTGTCTTGATCCACATCTGAACTAAGGGTGAGGTTGGTGCACCGTTTAACCAGTTTAAGCCCTCTAGTAAAATATTTTACTGACCGTTCCAAGGTGGTACTTCTTTTACGGATCTTTTATGTTTTTTTCTGTCTTGTGTTTACTATGCCTTTGTACACGTCTGTTTATATGTGCCTTGTGGTCACCTGCTTGGAAAGGGCTGACCTCTTGGCTCTCGTTTGTGATGTCATACTGTGAGTTTGTTACTTTCCCATTGGTATCCTGGCAAGTGCGGATCCAGAGGGGGGACAGGGGGTCCAGACCCCCACTGGAAAATCACAAGTTATATGGGTTTCTATAGAGAATAAACAATTGGACCCCCTGGAAAAAGTTGGACCCTCCTCCCTGGAAAACGTTGGACCCCCTCCGGAACCTTGAAAAATGATAATTTACTTTGAAATTAGCCATTTGACTTCTGTAAAATAGCTGAGGACTAAAAAAAAAAAAAAAAAAAAAAAAAAAAAAAAAAAAAAACGTTGTCAGAGCATTTTTTGTCAGATTGACCTGGACCCCCCCCCCCCCACCCCCTGGCGAAAATTCCTGGATCCGCGCATGCCTGGGTTAGGTGTGGTACTTGATTGTATAGATTCCTGATCTTTGCACCCTTACTTACTTTTACTCAGGACTGTTAATCTATAAATGCAGCACTAATACTCACTGAATGTATCATTGAATCAAAAAATCTCAAACAAGACCTGTTACTCACAACCCTTGACACCCAAAAAGCATTTGATGTGGTTGATCAAAATTCCCTTCTAAGAAAGCTATACTTGGACGGAGTGCATGGGGATGATTGGTTGTTATTGAAAGACCTGTACTCAGATTGTTCCTCAAGAGTTAAGTGGGCGGGGCAATTATCTGACCCTTTTCATTGATCAGGGAGTTAGGAGAGGGAGTTATCTCAACGGGCCATTATAAAATATATCATATTATATACCTAGCATTAATTTCCTATTGTTTTGCAGCGAGATAATTTTAGTATCTTTGAGGAGTGAAATATTTCACTAGTGATGATATGAAAAAGTCATATCATCACTGCTCCATGTCGATATTTTTGTCGGAACTACTTATTTTCAATACACATATGCACAACACATTTAGGAGTATAAAATCAGACTCACCACCCTGCCTTCCTGCCTCCTGGTCTAGCTTAGAGGAATTTAGGAATTTTGAAGATTGTATGGCATTCTACATAAAAATTAACAATGCTGATCCGATGTTATTATTAGACCTAGATCAGACACTAGCCAAATATTTACATCTGAGCCGTGGTTGTTCTCCTACATTCCTAGACCTGTTCCAGTTCTCTGATCTCCACTCAAATAATCCTTTCCTCGTCACAATTCCATCCTCATTATGTCTGACAAACACATTTCAATCAATTTCTCAAGCTATTGCTGATCCACTAGCGAAGAAACGGAACAGCGAATGGCTAAAAAAACGAGCAAAATGTTTTTCAGTTTCAGTTCCCCCACGACATTTCATTTCTGCAGGCTTTTAGAGTGCTTTCCCTTGGCTCCGTTGCAACATTACGTTGTAAGGGAAACAACCCAAATATAATATATTAAATTATCGCAACGCAGTCACATTTTTTAGCTTCTAATAATAATAAAAAATAAGTCAGAATCCCGGGACTTGCGAGTATATACAGGTTGTTGTTGTTCGTCGTAGAGCGTGGCGAGTCTTGACATGCCGATGTAGGCGTGGATAAGTAATTATTACTACGCACCATTTTCGTGGGGGAGGGGATCGCTAAAAGACTTTTTCTTTCTTCGTTTTTTTATCAAAACATCAGTGGAAGGTATATAATGTACAGAATAGTAAAACTGTGTTTCTGTGATATGAAAATTATGTCACGAAGGAATGGTGGTGACTTGGTAAACAACTCGTCCTGTGGACTCGTTGTTTACCGAGTCACCACCATTCCTTCGTGACATAATTTTCATATCACAGAAACACAGTTTACTATTCTCTATATAATCCTCTGTCCCCCTTATCTGGAAGAAACATATACTGAGGTTAAGATAGGGTCTACTAACGTCCCACATATTACGGTCGCTGATGACCTGGCACTTCTCTCAAGAAAGAAACCCACCATGCAAGTCATGATCTGGAATGCAGGCAAAAATACAAATAGAGAAAGATATTGTATACACCCATTGAAGAGTAGCAGTCTTATATACTGTAGTGGCAGAAACACGGAGTGCACAAATTTTACACTGGCTGATCAAACTGAAACATCTGGGGATTAAGAGAGTTGTCTTAGGGAAAGTTAATGTGGAAGAAAAGGTGGTAGGACTGCTTACTCCTTGATGGACGCTGGATTCTACAGTGTCAGTGGGCTGAAATCGATTCAGAATGCACATCTTTGGTCCACTTTCGTAGTGCCTCGTATTGTTTGTGGTTTGGAAGCGGTGCTACTAAGACGTAAAGAATTCGAGTGCGCCGAGAAATTTCAAAGGCAGAGTCTCAGGCAGATACAAGAGTTACCTGATAAAACTCCAAACGGTATTACCTTAGAACTTCTTGGTATTTAACCCCTTACCACCGCTTCAATAATCCTCTAAAGTCACGTGATTCTTCGCCGTGCAGTTGCATAAATATTAAAAGACATCAAGGGCAGTTTATTCAAGAATATGAATGGTCAGAGTGGCTGTCCTTTTATGATATATTTTGTTGCTGTTTATATACCCATGAAGTTTCACCAAGATATTTCATATGGTAAAGGAACGACAGATCAAAAAACAAATTTCAAATTTATCAGGGGCAAATAACTCGTGAAATGGAAAGGTCAGAGTGACAGCCCATAGTCACAAAATGAAACCTTTGATATTAAACAGATCCGCGAAGTTTTATTCGGATATTTATATTAGATAAGGAACTACAGATCATTAAAAACTATTTTTCATATACCTCGTATATCAAGGGCAGATTATTGATGAACTTTGAGGTTAGAGTAACAGTTCTTAGTCATAATATGTGATGTGAAACATTCTCTGTGAAATTTCATTTAAGATATCATAACAGTAAAGGAATAACTGACCAGAAATCATTTTACAATACATATACGAACAAGAGCAATAACTCTGTTAAAAATGGACGGATTTACCCATCAACAATCCCACAACCTGGTGAAAATTAAAAGAAAAATGCTTTATTTTCTTTGAGTTATTGCCCTTTGCAAATTTGGACATAGAAAACTTTTTGTGGCTTTTCCATGGGTAGAAACCAGTACTGGGCCGGGAGGGTTTATGATTTGTGTGTTTATTATATGACCGGAACTCCCGAAGGCTCAAACGAAAGTGTTTTTATGGAGAAGCCGGGAATCGAACCTGTGACCCCTGGCTAACAAGCCATAGCGCTTATCCACTACACCATGGGGGCTTCTCAAAACTTTTTGTGGCTTTTCCATTGGTAGAAACCAGTACTGGGCCGGGAGGGTGTATGATTTGTGTGTTTATTATATGACGGGAACTCCCGAAGGCTAAACCAAAAGTGGTTTAATGGAGAAGCCGGGAATCGAACCTGCGAAACTTGATGTATCAATAAAAGCACCGCAAGCACTGCATAATACCCCGCCACTGCTTGGGGCACCAAAAGTTATTTTGTGAGATATATAATGCCTAAATAGCAACAGAACTGAGATAGACAGTGATATGACGTCCTTAGTCACAATATGTAACCTTTGATGGTCAACATATCTGTGAAGTTTCATTCAGATATTTCATATAGTAAAGGAACTACAGGTCAAAAACATTTTCCAGATTAATCAAGGGCGGATAACTCATGCACTGGAAAGGTAAGAGTGACGGTCCTTCGTTGTAATATGTAACCTTTGCTGTTCAACAGATCTGTGAAGTTTCATTCAGATATCATAAACAGTAGAAGAATAACAGGCCAGAAACCATTTTTAAAGGGAGAAAGGGCAGTAACTCCATCGAAAATGGTCGGATTTTGCCCATTAACAATCCCATACCACTCATCCCCAATAACAATATGTATGCAAAATTTGAAAAAATTCTGTGCATAAATACTCAAGTTATCGATCGGAAACAGTGAGCACGGACGGATGAAATGAACTACAGGTCAAAAACCAATTCTCATACTAAAAATATGTAACCTTTGATGTTCAACATATCTGTGAAGTTTCATTCAGATATTCCATATAGTAAAAGAAACTACAGGCCAAAATCCAATTCTCAGATCAATCAAGGGTGGATAACTCGCAATCTGGAAAGGTAAGAGTGACGATCCCTAGTCACAATATGTAACCTTTGATGATCAACATATCTGTGAAGTTTCATTCAGATATTCCATATGGTAAATGAACTACAGGTCAAAAACCATTTTTCAGATCAATCAAGGGCAGATAACTCATGAACTGGAAAGGTAAGAATGATGGTTCTTTGTCACAGTATGTAACCTTTGATGTGAAACATATCTGTAAAGTTTCATTTAAATATTCCACATAGTAAAGTAACTACGGGTAAAAAACATTTTTTAATTCAATCAAGGGCGGATAACTCACAAACGGGAAAGGTAAGAGTGACGGTTCTTAGTCACAATATGTTACCTTTGATGTGAAACATATCTGTGAAGTTATATTCAGATATTCCATATAGTAAAGGAACAATAGGTCAAAAACCTTTTTTTCAGACCTATCAAGGGCGGATAACTAACAAACTGGGAGGGTCAGAGTGACGGTCCTTAGTCACAATATGTAACCTTTGATGTGCAACATATCTGTGAAGTTTCATTCACATATCATGAACAGTAAAGGAATAACAGGCCAGAAATCTTTTTTCCAATACGAAAAAGGGCAGTAACTCCGTTAAAAATGGACGGATTTTGCCCATTAACAATCCCATACCACTCATCGCCGATAACAATATGTATGCAAAATTTGAAAAAAATCGGTGAATAAATACTCAAGTTATCGATCGGAAATGGTGAGCACGGACGGACGGACGGACGGACAGACGGACAGACACCGAAAGGTATAACATAATACCCCGACACTAAAGTGTGGCGGGGTATAAAAACCATTACAGCTAGGAGCTTCAAACATGCTCAACTTATAAAGGATAAGGAGTAGATTACCTGGAGAAAATTTTAAAAAATCATTTAATTTTATTTGAGTTATCGCCATTTGCAAAAAAAAATGTCATAGAAAACTTGATATCCATCCTTGCGTCCGTCCGTCCATAACAAATTTACGATAGGGCTTTGAAATTTCATTGATGGATTCCTCATCAAAAAATAACTGACCCGTTTTTTTTAAAAATCTGGATGATCTCCCTTTGTTCCCCTCATCCCCGATAACAACATGTATGCAAAAATTGAAGAAACCCCCATGAAAAAATCTCAAATCGCTAGGGAAATTTGCAGCAGACGCCAATTTCAAATTCTGCCGCTTTTTTGAAAAAACAAATAAGGCATTATATTTCAGGCAGACGATTCTCGTGAAATATTACACCTTATTTTTTCGAAAATTGGGAAATATTTCGCAAAATTTGTCGTCTGCTGCAGATGTGATTGGCGCTTTAAGGGTTAACGCAGCTGACAGCTCCTGCTATTGACGCAAAATTCTACGTTTCAATTGTCTTTTTTTGAAGTGGCATTAAAATGGAGATAACCATTATGGGGAGGTATCCGGTCGGATATACGTTTTGAATACCGTCATATCATACTTGGTTTACATATTAACCCATTTGAGCCCAGCGTCCTTTTTGGTACATCGGCAAACAGTGCAGAACCAGATCAGACGCCGCAGAACGCGGCGTCTGATCAGGGTCTCCACTGTTTGCTGACAAACTGGTCAATTCTAATTCGAATAAAAATGAAAATTACCACCTAACAACCCTTAACACCGAAATGGACTGGTCCAATTGATAACAATGGGAAAATTCCATTCGGCTTAAATGGGTTAAGTAACGTAATGATTCATAGCGAAATCTTTGCGTTTTTATTATATTCGCGTCTTTGAAAAACACACACACACATGCACGCTGCAAAAAACGATAACATGCTCGGCAACCCTCGAAATATATCGCGGAAAAAAACACCCCCCCCAAAAAAAAAAAAAAAAAAGAAAAAGAAAAAAAAAGAAAGAAAATCATCACGTCGAAGATTTGTTAAGTGTTAAAATGGCAAGGTTCTATCGGATATACTTTAATATAGTGGACCTATGTGGAATCCTGCCTTATAAGAGGATGTATCCATACAAATGTGGTATCAAAATAAACTTTGACATCTTAACTACACAGAAAGACCAATAATAATAGCTATATCCTCGTATAAAGTGATTATCGAGGCCTTTAAACTTCATAAGGGTCAACGCAATTTTTCGCTTCATCGCGCATCAGTGTACATGATCATTTCCAACACTCGTGCAAGCCTCTGGGATTATGCACTTTGGAAATTCGATCTTGGAACGATTGGGCAATGATTATAAATGATACCCATTCCGTGTTTTCTGCAATAAAAAGGTTCTCACAGCATAAAATGCACAAATCCTTCACTCCGGTGAATCTTGTTGACAAGTCGGCCATTTTGGTAGAAAAGTAGATAAAAAGCGCCTGGATAACGCTTGCTATTGTCGCGAACTCCCCAGTATCTCTCACAAGATTAAAGGGTGCCGAGTCATAGAGGGGCATCGATAACAGAAATGCCTTTCATTCCGTATAAGTTACATTGACGGAAAAAAACGCATTTTGATATAAAAACATTGTATTCTTAAGAAATGTGGAATCATTTCTATATAGAGATGCAACCAGATTTTTGGCAAAGGCTGAATAACTGTTTTCTCAAGAAATGTGGATGCATTTCTATCTAGAGATGTGACCAGAATTTTGGCCCAGACTGCATGATTGTTTTCTTAAGAAATGTGGAATCGTTTCTATATAGGGATGTAACCAGATTTTGGCCAAGACTGAATAATTGTTTTCTCAAGAAATGTGGAAGCATATCTATATAGGAATGATTCCACATTTCCTAAGAAAACAATTATTCAGTCTGGACCAAAAATCTGGTTGCATCTCTATATAGAGATGATTCCACATTTCTTAAGAAAACAATGTTTTCATATAAAATGCGTTTTATTCCGTCAATGTAACCAATACGGAATAAACAGCATTTCTGTTATAGATGCCTGTCTATGGATACATCTTCAAGAAGACGAATAAGTGTTGGGGAGTTTAACAGCATAACTCCCCAAGACATGATCGATGTATTAAAGACGCTTGCATTTTCATTGAGAAATTGAAATGGCCGACATCAACCGTGAAAAAACACTGACCCTTGCCTGATTTAACTGATCATTACAAACGATATTTGGACCCAGGCGTATTGATTGTAGTATAAAAATGGAGATGAGATTCAGTTGTATATAATTCGACCACTCAAGTGTGGACACATCCTCTTATATGGCAGGATTCCACATAGGTCCACTATATTAAAGTATTTCCGTTCTATCGAGCCATTTAATCAGTTTTCGTTTCCAGCGCGTTAAAGCCGTATTTTTGGCCATGGAGTCAACCATATACTATTCTTACAAAAACAATTGAAGGATATTAAAATATTTTGACTATAAAGCATTTGAGAAAAAAAGATCCGAATTAAGTATTTTCGTATCTGAAAGAACTACCAATATGCAATTCAGCAAAATGCAAAATAAAGTTTACGGGTCATTGGTTAAGATACAGTACCACACCAAATGTACCAACCCTCTTGTCACAATAAAAAATATTAGCGTTTATATTTTTTGCTGCAACCTTTACCTGGTCATTGCTCATGTTCTAATTCCGACCACAGACAAGTGTTCACACCCATTTGTCAGTAATTGCACCCAATAACGTGACAACTTCTCTAACAAAAATGCACAGATAAAGCATACCCCAGCCAATATGACAACAAATCGGAAGTAAAACACTGACAACATCTACAAAATTAGGTGTCATACTTTTGACTGAGAGCCAGCAATGATTTTGGAGCCAGTCATTATGGAATACAAACGATAAAAATGGGTTTCAATCATTTTTTAATGTTTGTGACTTTTCAGTATAGAGGGTTGCACCATTTGGACCTGTACTGTACTTAAGTCATTGAAGCGTGGCTTAAATCAAACATTCATTTTGATTGCAGATATCTCGAACTATGAAATGCATGCATGATTAGTTTAGTTTTTATTGTATTGAATGTTGGAGATGGAACTGAATCTAAATATCCTTCAATTGTTTTTCTGAGTATATATACGTATATAAGCTTCAACAAACACTCCAGTGTACGAAGAACGTGGTCATTTGGAAGCTTTGCAGTTCTTCTGGTGTGTCACTATCTAAGCCCGCCAGGCGAACACTTCCTGCAATCACAATGTTGACTCGGCTGTCCATGTTTACCCTTCTCGTGGTCCTGAAGAGTATTTCTTGTTACATAAACTCCGTGTGATTTATCTGTGGCCCATGCTCATATCAAGAGAAGTTTTGTACGTAAATGACTTACATATGTAGGACTTGCTCTTTGCAGGGGTATTAATGTGCCCATGGAAGTGTGTCCTACTGAAAAAGGCTTGGATGTCGCCGTTTTAATAAATACACGCTCTGTAAAGACCCGGTGTCTTACTGCTATCGAATTCCATACGTGTATTTAGTCGTGTATTCTTAAAGATCGTGCTTTGAGCTATACTTACACAAACTGCAGTCGCAGGTATGCTTATCTCGCAAAAAAAGATATTGTCGAGTATGAACAATGTTCGCATGAAAGTCTAGGTTTGGCCTGCTGTTAAGACCCTGAATTCACCGTAACGGGCGAGGCTGTTTGAACACTGTTTTTGGCTGCTGTCACTAGTGAAGACCCCGACGTCCCCGCAACTGGAGAGTCTGGTTGAACAATGTTCTCACTGGGCCCCCTCATTCCCGTAGATTGAAACGTTCGTTGAATGTCTGTTTCATCGAAAATACTGGACGACTCCACAAAACTGATCTCATCCATCTCGTCTGAAAACTGTGACATATTCGTCATAAAACAGTATCTCGTCATTAAAACCGTTATGTGTACTCAAAAAAATATTTCTTCTAAATCGCGCGAATTTGCAGAATGAAAATTGAAAGAACAACTCTAGTGCCATTTTACATCATTTTGACAAAGGTGTTTTGTTATAAGCACCTAGATAAAGCATAAAAAACTATTCTGATGTTTTCTCCCGCTAAAATTCATCGAATGTCGTCAACTAAACCGTCTCTTTTATCGCCATAAACCATTTCCGTTCTGTCTTCGATACGCCACAGATCTGGTTCCCAACCGTCTGGCACTCTGAAGGTATTCCTGAAATGATTTTTTGAAAATATAGATCTTGAAAAAAATCAGCAGACGATAAAAAGGCATGCAGTTAACCAACCATATAAGTGCCATGACCTAAAAGATGGATTCATTTGTTGCATGCCGAATAATATTTAAAGTGAAGATGAGTATTCAAATAATGAATTATAGACGCAAGATGTCTTGGTCCCCTATCGAATACGAAATTGTAACCTTGTAAATGACAAATTTTAACAATAAAGCCGTTTTATCATAAATGGATACCTGTCCATCGCCTTGCGATCTTGTCACTCCTGTCGATATTTTAAACCCCCTCAATATTAATTAGTTAAAAGCGGCCACCATCGGTCCTCCAGCGAAACGCCATTCGGAAGGCGTTTCGTTGGTGGGCCGATGGGGGCCCAACATGCTGTGCTGGCTGGGTTATTTGTTCTCAAGGGACGACCCAGTGGGCCGACAGTAGCCCGCTGGGCGATTTTTATCACATGACGTCGCGTCTGTGAGTGATACAGCGTTGTAAAACTTGGTCTGCATCCGTATCTGCATCAGGGAGCTTCTGGAGAAGCCAGCGCTGTTGTTGTTGTTGTTGTTTCTGTAGTGTCACGTTAATAAATTGAATCGTGCGATTCAATTTAGTTCGCATCACCGCCGCAATGATGTGCACTATCGCTCATTCCAACATGCATAATATAAAGCTATCTAGTGACACTGGTGCCTAACAATTACTCTAAGCCCGCCTCTATAATAATAATAATAACAATAATAATAATAATACATGCGAGCAGCGAAGGTTCTGGTTAGATTACCGGAACGAACAGCAGGCTCGATTGAGCCTCAACACGTCGCCTTACCCAGTAAACATCCTCCGGCCCGCCAGCAAAACGCCATTCAAACAGCGTTTTGCTGGAGGGCCGACAGTGGCCCCAGACTGTATGCTGGCTTGGGAAACTTTCGTATCAAAACTCATGTGCTGGCCTGGCCTGGCCTGGTGGGCCCTATAATATACATTACATGACCACGATATGTGATTTCCAACAATGTGGAGTTTTGATATGTGTAGACTCAGTCGAGCCTGTATAGCCTCCTTTTAAGCTTAGAAAAACTCAAAATGATGTTCGTTCTGTAGCTTAATACTCATGGAATATTCAAGCGACTAGCAAAAGCTCTGATCAAACTGCGCGTATGCGCAGGCTGATCTGAGGCTTTGCTGGTCATAAATACCACATTGTTGGAAATCAGATGTCGCGGCTCAGTTCACAGTAAATGAACTACGTAAGCAGCTGCCAGTCTTTGTATGTAAATCAAACCTTACAGGTGTTACGACTGAGCCAGAACATGACAAAACAACATGATGACCTCAACGCCCAGCAACGACTCATACCAGCCTGGACACTTCAGCTCATGCGAAAACTTGTGTTTTTATATACAGACAGTATAGACGATGAACATATGTTAAGCCTCGCAATTTTGTCGAAATTTTACTGTCTATGTATAAACTATATACATGTATGACCGATATCATTTACGATTGCTATGACGAATAGTGGGCCTTGAGTCCCATAATTTAATCTGAGTCTGCCTCTTTTATCACACTTAACGTATGCGAGCAGCGAAGGCTCTAACGAGCCTGTGCATATGCACAGGCTCGTTTGAGCCTCCGCTGCTCGCATAAGCTCTGGAGCAAAAACAAAGGATAAAAAGAACCAATTTCTCACGACGCGAATTTTTTCACACCGGGCTCGATCCTTTCGACCCGCTAACATCATCAATGACATACGAGCTCATCTTCTTCGGGAACCATTTCAATTTCTGACGAAGACAGCTCGTCTGGTTACATCTTAGACGACAGAAAGGCGTCTCTGTATTGAGCAGATCAAATCAGCCCTAGAATGGATGATACTAAAATAGATTTCCTCCCATTGTTTCAGATAAGCTCGAAAGATATCAACGCCATTCGATGTTTTGACAATACAATTTATACGTTGCGAACGTCATTATATTGAAAACCGATCGCCAAAGAATCACCTGCTATTGCCTGCTCAACATCCATTGAAACACGCAAACAAGCCTGAATTTTTAACAAAACATAATTAAATTTGGAGAACATCGATCAGTCAGCGCGCTGATTCACTGAATATGACGTGGATCCCGCCAATGCCAAGATGTGCCGGGAAGAAGTGAATATGGTAGCTCAGAAAGGCCGAAATGGAAAACGGTGAAAAAAAAACTCACCTCTAATCCAGAAAATAACCACATGTATTAAATATGAAATGAGCTGCTTTGAAAAGATTTAAGATTTTGTATTACTCGACTTTTCGCTTACTGTAAAGGCGGCAACTTTAATATTCATATCTAGGTGTGGTTCGGCTATTTCATCTGCTAAGGAAGGGAAATCAGGTTCTATTTATAATTTGGTAAAGAGTTAATAAGCTTTTTGAGCCGCGCAAATGTGCATGCATTTCATGAACATCCTAACCGTATACACTTACCTCACATTTATTAACCCTTAAAGCGCATAATCACAAACTGTATGTTTTTGTCGTCCACTAAACTATTTGAAGCTTCATAGATAAACAGTGTGAATACATATCAGACTGATCTGGGTCCACAATGTTTGCCTCCCTGCTTATGTTAAATAGATATTTTCAGATGCAGTTATTATGCCTGCGTTTTAAGGACTAAATAATGACTAAGGTGGTGGCACAAGATGATACAGTTACTTTTGAATAAAACCACGCCTCCTTACAAGCTTTTACCTATGCCTAAGGTTGACTAGTCCTAATTACGCATTCATGAGGCGCCGCCTTTACAGTAAGCGAAAAGTCAAGTAATAGATTGTAATATTTATTGCTTATTGTGTTACTGAATATTTTATTTTAGCGCCAGATTTAAATGCCGCCAAATATAAGAGTACTGTACTTTTGCACAGGCTTTCATGCTTAAACATTTCTATAAATTGTAAAAAAAAAAAAAAAAAAAAAAAAAAAGAACAGAAAAGAAAAGAACTATTCAGTGGTGATTTTGCTGTGTCCCTTCTTTCAAAGTAAAATCTGTCTTAAGCGGCCACTCAAAAAGACCCCAAAATAGGTTTCTAAGACCGATAACTGCTTAATGCAGACCAAACGTGTTGCAAAATGTGCCAACAGAATGGAGCATTCTGCAATATTTTTGACCTGCACTCAGCTACCACTTGTCTTTAAAACTAATAAATAAACGCACTTGACAGGTTCTGCAGAACCTGCAGATGGCATTCGTTTCATTCTAATGCCACCAGACGATGTACTTTGTTCACTGCTGGTTGATTGCACAAGTCTATCTTTGTTTTTTTTTTTGTTTTGTTTTTTTTGGGGGGTGGGGGGGGGGGGTAAATCTTCAGTAGCATTTTATGTGGTTACTATGTTCTCCATTCAATGAACTAAGAATGCTTTTGCATTCTTCATTCAATTCATATTTTGAGTCCGCTGGTTGACTTGATCCCAGAAAGCAAACTCCTTTATAATTCTAAATCTCTCATCTGGGTAGGAAGATCTTGGAAATATGTAAAAGTCTTGTTTCTTTTCTTACTGGCAGACGACTGTGATGGATATTCTGGTGAGGCCATGGTGGTAGGATACCTGTCTGTCAGTGAAATACATGCAATCAGACCACAATTATGTCCATTGATTGGTATGTTATTACGCGCAAATAGTTCCCCTTTCAGTGTGCTGTAAATCTACCAATTCATGTGAGTATCCTTGTAATTGGGTATGGCTACTATGTTTTTACATGATCTGACCAAGTGCAGGAGTTGTTAAAAGTGATACCTAGATGTTTATGTGTTGTTTTTTCGGAGATATCTGTGTTGTTCATTTTGAGAGTAGGGTGCGTTTCAGGTATTCGTTTCCTAGATATCAAAAGAGAGGTAGTTTTAGTAGGATTAAAGTCTACTAACCAATTGTCAGCCCAGTGGTGTATTGTCCCTAGGTCAGAATTAAGAGTGAGTGCTGCTGTGTTAGGGTTTTCTACAATAATATAGAGACTAGTGTCATCCGTGAAGAGGCGGATGTTTGACTGGATGTTGATAAAGATAAGAAAAAGCAAAGGTCCCAGAATTGAGCCTTGTGGGACTCCAGCAAAGATTGAGGCCCAGTCTGATATCACTCCATTTATGACAACTCTTTTTCTACGCCCAGATAGATAACTCGTAAACCAACGAAGAAGAGATTTAGAGCAACCAATAGCGGCCAGTTTGAACAATAATCCCTTGTGCCAGACTCTGTCAAAAGCCTTACTGATGCCACATAAGACAACACGGACTTCCTTCCAATTATCTACAGCTTCGCAGAACATATGGTAGATGTTAAGCAACTGGTTAGTGGTGGAATCTCCAGAAATGAATCCAGACTGAAGGGGTGTTAAAAGATTATTTTGTAAAACACATAGTAGAAAAAGCATGGCCGAGACTTAACATGCTTAGAGCTTTAAAGTTTAACCTACACAGACATGCCCTTGAGCGAATGTATATATCATTCATTCGACCCTTAATAGAATATAGCGATGCTGTCTGGGACAATTGCTCCACAGAATCAAAAAAAAAACTAGATCTCATTCACCATGAAGCAGCTAGAATAATAACCAGGGGAACAAAATTGTGTAGCATCCAAAAACTCTTATCTGAGCTGGGATGGGAAACTCTGCAAGAAAGAAGGTCTAAACACAAACTCGTTATCTTCTATAAAATAATAAACGGGCTCACTCCTGACTATCTTTCTAATCTCCTACCTCCTATTGTCCAAGATAACGTTAAATATAACCTTCGAAATGCCAACAACATGCGATCATTACGAGCACGCACAAATCTTTATTTCAACTCCTTCTTCCCCTCAACCATTCGTGCCTGGAACGAGCTACCAGATGAAATAAAGGGAGCAAGCACTGTATCTGCATTTAAATATCAGCTAAACAAGCATAAGAAGCCCCAACCAATGTACTTTCATGCAGGCACAAGAAAAGGACAGATACTACACACGAGAATACGCATCGAATGCAGCTCGTTAAACTCTCATCTTTACAGTAAAAATATTATCAACAGTCCGTCCTGTTCTTGTGGAGGCTTTGAAAGCGCTTATCATTTCTTTTTTATATGTCCAATATACAGACACACAAGAACCATATATTTGTCTAATGTCTTGCAAACGCACAATACGCATGAATTACTATATGGTAAGGAAACTGCAACAAACCTAGAAAATGAAGCTCTTTTCTTAAAAGTTCAAGGTTTTATTATACACTCAAAACGATTTGACTAGTATACACGAACTGGAATTCAATGTGTACCCTGTATCTCTCTCTCTCTCACTCTTTCTCTCCCTCTTTCTCTGTCTGTCTGTCTGTCTCTCTCTCTCTCTAGAAAATGGTTTGAATTTTACACTGTTCACATATATTTACTGCTACTGAATGCTATTCAGGAAATGACTCGTATAAGCTTTTAGCTTACTGTAAGATCCTGGTCCATTGATTTTGTAAATTGTTAAATATTGTATGTATATAGAGAAATAAAATACTGTTTAAACAAATTGGGTATGGCTGAGCTGCCCTATGAATAAGCTTTCAGAAAATGTTGATTCTGTCCCGGTAGCTGGTCATTGTAGGAAAATTGTAGCCTCTGCGCTCTTGAGTTAAATGCTGTAATGTGGCTCTTAGCAATACATACAGTATTATACATAGCAATTCCCAATGCAGATATCGATGCTAAATAGAAACAGTCTCCAACAGGATTGCTATTCTAAAACATGGCTTTAGAGGAATTACTTCCTTGAATAATTTGATAGTTGAAAAAATGTAGCTGTTTTAGAAGCTTTTTACTCCCTCAAATTAAGCCTTTTTGATGTGAAAAGAGGATTCAATTGTTCATTCCCTTTTTTAAAAAGATCATGGTTGTATGCAGACTGTTGTCTGGTACCAAATTATTCCTATTGCAATCCCGACTTAAAGTTATGGGCTCAAAATCACAATGCCTCCTTAAAGTTAGGCATACCTTAGCTGAGTATTGATAATTCAACATGATTTGTTAATGCTTAATATATTGCCAGGCTCGGTGCAGTGCATTATGGTCAAAGATAGCATTGTGAACTACAGAATACGCGAAATAATTTTGATTTAAAGAAGTTTGAAAGTATTTTTGTTTGTTTGTTTGTTTGTTTTTTCGTATCAACTTTAAATGAGGCATTGCAATTTTCGGCCCTGTTCTCTTTTATTCTTTCATTATTTTTTCACTCTACTTTGCTTACGTGTTGTCTTATCATTGGTTCTCCTGTTATTTCTTTTAATGGGTGACTGGAGTTGACGTTTGTTTGCATAAACTAAAATTAAACCTCACACAATTAGAAAAGGGAATCTTTAGAACAGCTCGAATATTTTCTGCAAGATACTAAATAATATGACTCGAATTGGCCTAAACTAACAGATGGGCCGTAAAGTTGCTGAAATCTGACATAAGCTCTGTCTAAGCATCTTCATAAGCATACGTTAATTGAGTCTACCCCGTCAGTCACTCAGTCTACCTTGATGACAAGACTCTAATGCCCTTTTTATGTGGTTATGCTCCATAAGATACAGATGAGCAAATGAAGATACAAAATTAAAGATTATATCGAGACGACACTGGCGAAAACGTACTTTACAAAATCACGATTCAGCAACGATGATGATCAGACTGCGCTTATGCGCAGTCTGATCACGATCTTTGCTGAGTTCTTGTAAAGTTTTCTTCGTTAGCATCTTAAACATAAAATTTAAGTCAAAGGTCGAAAAGTATTGGCGCGGATGTGAATCGTGTTCCACATCTTTCCGGACTGGAACCTCGTACAGTTCTATTTTTGTCGGTGTGTATCGGGCCTTCTGAAAAAAAATATATATATAAATAAGACAAGATAGCAGGCCCAGCTGATAAGGAGCGCTACCCTCAGAAGGTGATGATCAAACGTAAGAGCTTTTTTAAAAATAAAATTAAATTTTGTTATATTGGTTTAAATAAATTTTATTAAATTTTTTTCTATGTACAAACAAGCTACACTGTAAACATGCATAGTATAAAGGATTATTTAGTTATCCCGTTTATTTTTATAGGTTTAAATAAACAATTTTTTGAGCATAAAATTGTTAATATTTTCTTATCCATCAGTTTTAACATATGTTTTGGGTGCTCAAAAGAACCGTCTCATTGAGACGATTCTTTTGAGTACCCACAACATATGCTTTGGTTGAGAAATAAAAAAAATATATATATTTTGGTACTTACTCTTAACTAAAGTCCTTTATGATTTATTTCTTCATTTATTTTAATAAATTTATTTATTAGACTTTTATTTTTATCTCGTGGTAAATTTATCAATCTAGAGGTGTTTCATATTTGTTTTTGAACGAATTTGAAAATATCGTAACATATTTTTTTTCTCATTATATTTCGTTGTTTTGCTTTACATATGTAAATCTGGGCCCAAAATTACATGTTTCCTTCAAGTTAAGAACGACTTGAGCTAAGTATTGATATTCCAACATGATGCAGTAAATATTAAATGAATTGCAAGGATCGCTGCAGTATGGTCAAAGATATCATTGTGATCTACAGAAAAAATGAAACTATTTTGATTTTGATAAGTTCGAAACGTTATTTTCCGCATTCTAAAATTCTTTACTAAGTCTTCCTTAACTTTAAGGAGGCATTGTAATTTTTGGCCCAGATCTCCACCATGAAAACAGTTCTTAACTTTATTTGCTGGTTTGAAACAGTATTTGAAGATGGGGCGTTTAACATGATGTTTGAAACGAAATGTTTTTTAAAATCTCTCGCATGTTTTCTCTTTGATGAGATGAAGATTTTTTGTGTAACCTCTTATAAATAATTGAAGTATGTTCTTTTTCAAGATAGATAGTTACTTTCTGGAAGCAATTTCAACGTCAAATTTTAGGGTTTACAGATGCCAAAGCAACCCTCAAGTGTATGCAGTACATGTGAAGATTATTTGGTGATATCATGTCTAAGCAATTGAGTCGGCTGTGAGTTTTTGAAATTTACTTTTCGCATTTTTTCCAGGGCCGTTTCAAACGTCGAATACCAGTTTTGGTACTTGTACGGTAGAACTTATAAAGCCAAAATTGTCAAGCAAAACCAGACGCTTAGAAACTGGTCTTCGTTTGATTAATAGACTTAATTTCCTCTTAACTTTAAAGAAAATTACACTCTAAACTCTTCATGACAGATACATCAGTTTAGCTTTAAAACATTAAAGGAGGGTAGGTGTGAATTTCGGGGTTCCGTAGCATGGTTATGCTTGAAAATGTCATTTTGTCTTTTTGGCCATACCAGGGACTCGTCCGGTATGCATTACTACCATGCAACTACCAGCTTAGCAAAAGCATAGTTCATGAAATCAAATTTGGTGATATAGCTGTCATGTAAATATAAACAATTTGTCATATAGTGACAAGTTTTTAATACTGATTGGCAGTTTAAGATGTTTAAAAGATGCAAAGTCAATGATCATGATACTTGTTTAGTGTATATCTCAAAATAGGTTTCCTTTATTTCAGTAACATATGATGTTGGTACATATTGGAATTGCCTCTATGAGGCAATTCCAATGAACACCTACATCACATGTCCATTCAATAAATGAGTGTTTTCACCATAAAACAGGGTTTTCACAATCTTCTCAACTACTTTTTTATGTTTTAGTGTAATAAGCATGTAGAAATGAACAAGTTTTTGTGTAGTTTAGTGTGCACTTGGGTGACAATAATAGATATCCAATTGCTTATCTTTAGATGTTTCATTAGAATGAAATGCTAACTCGGTGGTTGCCTGGTTGTTAAAGCGATTTTCTGTTCGATCGTATAATATAAACAATAAAAACAGGTAGACATGTTTAAAAATCATCACTTGTGAAATGATGGACTTAAGTTGTTACGATATTGACATTTCGTGATTACAAAAACTACATGTTGTTGCCGTCCTCTTGAGAATAACTGACTAAATTTGCAACCTGCTAAGTGGTGTAGCATGGGAAAAACTTTTTGTGGCTTTTCCATGGGTAGTAACCAGTACTAGGCCGGGAGGGTTTATGATATGTGTGTTTACTATATGACGGGAGCACCCGAAGGCTCACCTAAAGTGGTTTTATGGAGAAGCCGGGAATCGAACCTGCGACCCCTGGTTTACAAGACATAGGTTTATCCCCTACACCACGGCGGCTTCGTAGCATGGGATAGTTTTTTTTTTTAAATTTCCTGTGTGTATATTGTCTTATGGTGTCACAACACTGTCATTTAACAGGTTATCACAGCTTTAAATGGGTTTAATTCTGAACCAACTAGGGTAAAGTCAGGTAACTTGGGACACCAGTTAATTTCGGACAGCGACCTTGTATTTTCCATATTATAATGACTGTAATAAAAAAATAACTAAGCAAACAGTGATAATCCTGATGAGGCGGATCATAGGGAGCCGTCTCATCTGGATTTCCACTGTTTGCAAATGTATGTCCATATTTACCTGATGTCTGAAGTTACCTGATTTTACCCTAAGTGCTAAAGATGGAAAGTTTTTGAAAAACTTATACTTGTGTGACATCAATATTTGAATAACAGTTTTTCGCTCTGGATGTACGGTTGAATGTAAGCAATTTAGACAAAGTTTTGACTACAATTTCCACAAACAATAGCTTAAACTATTACCGAAACTATAAAATATCACTAATGGCGATACTGCCCAAATTGCTAAGAAAATCTATGTTCCAAATGTTTAAAGCTCTATAACTATGAAATTCATGTAACAATTGTAATAAATTTAAACCATGGCCTGATTTATGTTACTTTTATAATACACAAGCAAAATAATATAGTGGCCAGAAGAAACAAAGTAAATTTCTTACTACCATGCAACTACCAGCTTAGCAAAAACATATTTCATGAATTCAAATATGGTGATATAGCTGTCATGTAAATATAAACAATTTGCCATATAGTGACAGGTATTTTAATACTGGTTGGCAGTTTGAGATGTTTAAGGAGGAAAGCCAATGGATATGTTTAGTGTATATTTCAAAATATGTTTCCTTAATTTCAGTAGCATATGTTGTTGGTACACATAGAGGCAATTCCAATGTGCACCTACAACATATGTCCATTCAATAAACGCGTTTTTCACCACAAAACAGGTTTTTTCACAAACTTTTCAACTAGTTTTTATGTTTCAGTGTAATGAGCACGTAGAAATGAACACGTTTTGTATAGTTTGGCATGCACCTGGATGACAATAATAGATATCCAATTTTATATTATTGACAGCTTATGTTTAGAAGTTTCGTTGATATAAAATGCTAACTTGGCGGTTGCCTGGTTGTAAAACACTAAAATGCATTGAAGATTATGAAATTCCTGACGTTGTGTAATTACTTTTTTACTTGACAGTAGCAGGAAAGTAAGTGTAAGTGTGTTTTAACTTTATATTTTGGAATCTTTAGTTAAACAGACTAAGTCTGCAACTATGAACATTTTTCGAAAAAAAAAATCTTTTTAAATCATTTGTAAAAGTAAAATTAAGTTATCTCTTCACAATTAATATGTTCACTTTAGCTGAAAACTGCATGGAAAAGTGAATTAACTTATAAAAACAGGTGTTTTTTTTCTCTTGTTGGTAATTATTTGCGTCCCTCCAATAATTATAGACAGTTAATTTTTAACATAAATGCTGTTGTTTTGATACTGATATTTTGTTAAGAATTACGAAATTGCTGAAATATATACCTGAATTTTAGTTTTTTACTGTGTTCTTGAAAAATAGAAACATTATTAATAAAATTAAAAGATCAAAAGTAACAGACTATGCAGCTTTAAAAGTGCGTAACGAAAATTAAATTTTCTTATTTCTCAACCAAAACATATGTTGTGGGTACTCAAAAGAACCGTCTGAATGAGACGGTTCTTTTGAGCACCCAAAACATATGTTTAAACTGATGGATAATAAAATATTTACAATTATACGCTGAAATATATTGTTTATCTAAACCTTTGTTTTAATGTACCAACATCTCTTGAGCAGACTCAAATTGTCGTTTCAGGTATACTGACAGAGGTGACATCAAAAGTCGAGTGTGTCTAGTACTGAACTCCTACTCAAGATACAGAGAAAAGTCATTTGACCCAAAAGTCGAGCATGTCTGCCTAATAAGTACTGGGAAGCTCGCCAAAAGGCATAGATGAATGACAGGTTTACCAGGAGTAAAAGTGTATCTTGCCTGACTAAGGGTTGGACAGGCTTACTCCAAAATTAAAGAGTAACCTTATTTAACTCTTGGCTGGTCGGGGTATACATCGCAAATGTTATGAGGAAACAGATGACTCATCAATTTGGAACACCACAACTTACACGCTTACACTTGTACTTCACGCTCACCAAAGTGATTAGATAAGCAACTGTAGAAAATTCCTTCAATCAGCAAAGGGGCGTTATCTGATCATCAAGTTACCTGAAGGAACCTTTTTTTTTGACATTCTCGTTATCCCCCCTATATCACCAAATCCTCGATATGATACCAGGTGGAAAGCACTGGTGTCCTGGGCCCCAAAATACAATGCTTCCTTAAAGTTAGGGACGACTTAAGTTAAGTATTGATATTTCAACATGTTACATAAAACGTTTTATAAATAGCCAGGATCGATGTAGTACTTATGGTCAAAGATATCATTGTGATCTACAGAAAAAAAACTATTTTGATTTTATTAAGTTCGAAACGTTATTTTTTATCCTCTTAAAAGATCAATCCTTAGCTTTAAGGAAGCATTTTAATTTTGGGCCCTAGTCTGCATGCAAGGAGCTGGGTTATCCTAGTGTCCAGTGGTGCGAACTGCAGTGAAACCCAAACTAAAAAACAACGTTATTTGTTACTTATACTCATATTGTTCGATGCACTCGCGAACTTAATTTAAACCTTTGGATGCATTGGAATCATCATTGGGCCATGACGTGAGACTTTGGTACTCATCACATAGAAACGAAAGCTCTGGCGAGCCAGGCTCACCAAAGCTGTCGCTGCTCGCATACACAAAGTAATGGTAAATATGAAGACTCAGGCCAAATTCTAGAACTATAGCACCACGCGATATGCCAGCGTGGGCGTTTAAATGAGGCTGTGCGCATATGTGATAAGTACAAAAATCTCGTGTTCTGCCGGCTCATATGATTTCCAACAATGTGGCATTTTGACTCAGAAGAGCCTGTGCAGTCTCTTTTTAAGCTTAGTAGCTCCAGATGATATTCAGTCAGTATGTAGCCTAATAGTAATATAATACCCAAGCGACTAGCAAAGGCTCTGATCAGACTGCGCGTATGCGCAGGAAGGTCTGAGCCTTTGCTAGTCGCACATATAACATTGTTGGAAATCTCATGTCACGGCTCATTAGAAAATATTTAAATAATACAAGATATATATATATATATATATATATATATATATATATATATATATATTGAACATTTCTTAAAGTACACTTTACAATAATAACTTGTGTTTGTTATTACTTTATTATGTTTGTGTTGGTGCTTTACGCTTCGGTCAACAATTCTTCTGTCATGGACTATTTCAGTACTTTTTCTGGGGTGAACCAGTGGTAAGCAGAAGAATAAGTGTGTTTCTCAAGGACACTTGAGGTTTTAACCGTAGACCCTCGATCTCAAGTAAAGCACTCAACTACAGAGCCACTGTGCTTCTTCCTCACTATGGATGGGTCCTACGAGGGTAAAGTCGGGCATCTTCGGACATCAGGTAAATTCTGACATACATTTGCAAACAATGGAAATCCAGATGAGACGGCTCCTTATGAGCCGCCTCATCAGGATTTTCACTGTTTGCTTAGTTAATTTATTTTCATTTCAATAATTAAAATATGAAACAAACAAGGTCGTTGTCTGAATTTACCTGATGTCCGAAGTTACCTGACTTTACCCTATTTTTTTTCTTCCACACCTCATAGCCCCATCAGCCCTAAGCTTAAGTATAATTACCAAGTCTTAATGTTGGAAGAACTCATCCTCTTAAAAAGGGGTGTACACATCGAAAGAAAAATGTCAAACTGCGCAAGAATATCCAACAGTTAAAATTCAGTTGAGACTGCCTGTAGGATTCATCTCAACTTGTGGTGCTTAATTGTATCGATTACTGATCTTTGCCACCTTTCTTACTTAGTTAAAACTATTTTTCAAAGCTCCATTTCCAATCAACGGAAACCCGACAGGGACATTTTTCCTTTTAATACCAGAAAAAAATATAACGAGAAAATCAGAAAAGAAATTCAAACAATCAAATTAGAATGAAATCTTAAACCAGAACAAAGTGAATGCCGTTTGTTCAAACATAAACCCATTGGCTGAAATAGATCGTTTAGCCCTTAAAGCGCCACCTATAATTTGCAGCAGACGACAATTTCAAATTTTGCCGCTTTTTCAAAACAACAAATAAGGCATGATATTTCATGAGAATTGACTGCAGGCAGACAATTCTCATGAAATATCATACATTATTTCTTTTGAAAATAAGGAAAGATGTTGCAAAATTTGTCGTCTGTTGCAGTTGTGATTGGCGTTTTAAGGGTTAAACGACTTATTGTAAAACAGAAAGAAATTAAAATCAACCAAAGACATAAAATGTTGATTAAACGATATCTTTCAGCCAATGAGATAATAGAATTTTTAACCAGAAAACAGAATAGAAATTAAAACGATAAATCAGAATGAAAATTAAAACAAGAAAACAGAAAAGAAATGTTAACAATAAAATTAGAATGGAAATTTAAACAAGAAAGCAGAAAAGAAATTGAAACAATAAAAAAAAGAATGGAAATTAAAACAATATCGAATTATGTTGAACAAACGAGATAATCAGTCATTTAAATGATAGATTTCAGCCAATTATTAAAGAAGGAAAATGTCCCTTCCGGGGTTCCGTACAAACTCACCCATGTTACGAGGGCTGGTCAAATATAAATGCAAGTAGCTTCATAACTTTCGTCACATATACGCTACGACAAAATGGTATATGTTTCTATAAAGGGATGTATGTCACCTTTTAAGACATATGTGGCTATTTCCAATGCGCACCTTTCCCGCGTCTGGAAACGGGTAAAGTTGTCTGGGCCCTTACATTAACGGATTCGGATCAACACAGCTTTCTGATATTCTTATGTCATATTAGTGTTCCGACATTTTCTTGACAAAATCAAGTAATTGAAGTGTGTCCGAATAATCTATTGACATCTTATCAGAACTGGTCGTCTCAGCACTAAATACAGATAAATGTAGCTCAGTCGAAATCAAACGACGTACACAATTATCCTGGTTACGAATACAATAGTGGCCGAGTCTCTACTATTTGTACGGTTATTTAGAGCGGCGCACGACCTGACCTCGTGGCCTAGTGGTACCGTCTCTGGCTACGAAGCCAGAGGACCAGGATCGATTCCCTGGTGTGCACATATATTCAGTGTGTTTTTTTTCTTTATTTTTTAACATTTTAATCCTAAATTGCTTCATATACTAGTAAAACGACCGAAATGGTAATTCCTGAACTTATTATATTGAATGACACATAGAACCTATGGGGGTGGGGTTAAATTTGACCTCTTGAAAGAGAATTAGTTCGGTGACCCCAGAATTTTATTCTTTTTTTCTGAAAAATATTAGAATTGTCGCTGAATTAAAAATAAATTTTTAAGATTTTCAACATCAGATTTTTTAATACATGATTTATTCTAAAAACAAATTCCAATTTTCGACGAATTGTCCAAATATATCATGCAGTATCTTGTCACAACATGGGATCACAAATAAACTTGCACATTTTCTAAAACGTTTGAGGTCATGGTCAATAATTTAAGTTAAAAGAAAGAAGCTGGCTGATGATAACAACCGCTTTAGCTCGATATTTAGGACTAGTGTTATTATTTTATATTTTTTAGAAAATTGGTCAAATGATGAAAACTTCCATATGAGATTCTGAAAAAAATAAGCAGGGTGACATATCCTTTATATTTCATAAATGGATATACCATGCATAAAACAAACTGTATGCAAAGTATTGAACATATTTCAACATGGGAAGTATATAGTAGCATATGTCCTTAAACTGGCACCAGACTTAAAGAAAAATACAGTATACTTATCGAGTTATATCCCTTTGAATGGGGGTCACCTTAGTATACTAACACACTCAATGCTTCGAACATATACCAGTGATATAGAAGAGCGTGTTATCCTTTGATGAATATGAGAAATTTCTTGAAATTTTTATGAAAGTATATGCATGTACTTATCTTATTTTTCTGTGAAAGTTGCGAAAATCCGACATGTTTTTGTTTAATTATACATCGAATCGTTTTCATTAAAGTCTCCTTATGTTTGCAAATCTAATGGTAAATAAAACACCACTTTTCAGTTTTCAGTCAAGCTTATCTCTACCAAATTGCACGAAGCAACATTTTAACTAGTTTAAACGCTAAGACAATATGTTAATCGTTCATACTGAGTTGTTGCTACAAATCATTGAAGGATAGTGAGTAATTTTCAAACGCTGAAAAGCATTTTTATTAAGTCAAAACTGCCTTAAGTGAAGGGGTTATAGAACTTATACTTTATTTTCTTGTCATAACATTGCGGCTTTCATCTAAATTTGAACATTTACTTTAAGTTGTACCAAAATAGGCATTATTTACAATAAAATTACTCACCTGGTCTTGAGGACTAGACATTTTGAACATATTTTAATTAATGTAAACATATCATTAAGAAGCAGAAAAATGCTTGAAAATGATATAAAAAGTTTGTAAATAGAGGACGGAGCGTTGTGAAAACTCCCTTATGACATATTGAGCATCTTTTAAGCAAACAGCAAAGAAAAAGACACAGTGATGTTCATTATTGCATTACCAGTAGATAACTCAAAATGACGTTTATCATAAAATTAATGACGTCATAAAAGTGCCTATTTACTCGAGATCGAAACAGGATTATATAAACTTTTTCCTGGAAGCAACTTTGTCAATGTACTTTAAACTTGCATCTAAAATTTGGTGCCATTTTGTCTCAAACTTACAAAGCTATGACACTTTATAAGCACATGTACCAAACGTGTATTGCAATTTGCTTCAGAAAATCTTCAGGAAACAGGAATGACCTTTATATACGCGCGCGTCTGTAACTCGAGAAATATAGAATGTTTCTTTATGTTTGGTGCCATTTTAAAGGCGACAAATAGTTCTTTCCAGAAAGGTATGACATTTTGTTGTAGCATATATGTGAAGAAAGTGATGAAGCTACTTGCATTCATATTTGAACAGTCCTCGTATCATTCCCTGGTTGTACACTGTATTGTCACGTACATGCGTTTTAGTGACTTTACTGCAAAGCTTAAGTGGCATGGAACAGTATGGATGACAATCTGTCTTGGGTCTAAGTGGTTTTTAAAAAAAACAAAAACAAAAAACTCTAGATCACGGCCTGGTCGCATACTGTATAACTCAAAGCGATCATTTGGGCGGATTTTCTATCCAGCCTTGCACCCACGATATAAGTTATTCATATTCTTTGTTTGTTTGTTTTGATGCTTAACGTCCCAATCAACAATTTTAGTCATGTCCGGTCCTGGATTAAGCCCTTACAGAGCGGATGGTAAAGTGTCTTGCTCAAGGATACAGCACTGTACCTCCGACCCTTCGATCCTCAAAAAGCAATTAGTATAATTAGGGAATGCTATGTAATCATAGAACACAAACCAAACCACGGCACCGCGCGGAAGATACACAGACATCCAATAGCCAAACGACAGAACGTAATTAAAGTAAAGCAACCAGCTCTCTCGTAATAGATTTCCATAAAAGTGCAGAGTCCAGTAAATGGGTCATAAACTAGGTGAATGCATAGTTTTGAGTGAGCTACTGGCTTTGTCACATCCATTATTTCCCTAAAATGCTAGTGTGTTTTTTTTCTCTTTAGTTTCGAATCTTCCCCTTCTTTATGGGTTGAATTTGATGATTAGCGGCCTTGGAGTTGAAAAAAAATCTTTCAGATCCAGACCAGAGTACAAAGGGGTACGTGCATTAAGGGGCTATTTTGGCCCCCTCTGGAGCCAAAATCTGAGTTGCTTTTCACCGATTTCTTCTGTTTGGTTTAATAGAAGAATAATTCAAGTGTAAAATTCTGGCATTTATTTAATTTTTTATGGTTGCTTTGGTAAAAAAAAAATGGCCGCCAAAACAGGCTTAAAATAGAGAAATTGCAATTTTGGACCAAATTTAAGGCTTTTGGAGACCGACTTTTTTAAGAATTAGATATCAACACTGCTAAATACCAAAAATAACCGTTAAATATGTTGTGTGCCGTGATACTTCTCATCATCTGTTTAAATATATTTGTGGTATTTGCTTGTTTTATAAAATGTGTCTTAAATGTGCTCCAAAATTTTCAGCCTATTTTGGCGGCCATTTTTGTTACCATAGCAACGGTAAAAGTCAAATTAATACCAGATATATACACTTGGGCTTTTGTCCTAGTAAACTAATGAGAAGGAAATGCTGAACAATAGTTTTATTTAGCCTCCTATGGGGGCCAAAATAGTATCTTAACGCACGTACCCCAATTTGCTTTGCTTCTAGTGTCTTAAAATGGCCATGTCGGGTAAACCCAACCAACTTTGGAATTTGAAATAGTGAAGATCCAGATGAGATGGCTCAAAGGACCGTCTCATCTGTCTTTTCAATGAAAAAAATATTTACTTTTATCTAAGAAGGCAATACCAAAGTCGCTGTTTGAATTTGCCCAAACACGAGCCAATGTGAAAAAAGTAGACGCCGATGACAATTGTCTTCGTTGTTTGCATGTCTTGCTAACACTCACATAAGAAACCTGTCAACAAACAAACTTCCATTAAACTAGTATTTCCGTAATTAATATTAGACTTTAAGAGCAAATCACGAATGGAGTTTTCCATTTCGAAAACGCAGTTTCCAGTCTTGATAATTTGAAAAAAATATGCTAGTGCCTAAGATAAATGTCTATCGTTGGTATACAGTGTACAATATATCGGAAATATGATGTGCACAACGTCAACACGTTCAAGAATGAGCGAACAACATGTTTTATAAAATCAAGTTCATAATGAATGTGGTCGTTCTATTTTACTAAAACAATCGCAGGTAAATTGAAACACTTATAAAAATTGCTCAGGCATCATACTCGTATATTATTTATTTCATGCCGTTATATCTAAATGAAACAAGAACGGTAACATAAGCCTGAATCATTGTTGTTGTTGTTGTTGACGGATGTCGGTTATAACCAAGGGGCATCATTTGAATGATTAAAAAGTTTCATTTTGCTTCTGGATAATCATCGTTTTTTTACGAGAAATCTGTCCACTTTTAACTGATTGTTTTCAGAAGGAATGCTCATATTGATAAAACTTCGAATAAAAACGTTGGAAACCGCAATGCATTTTATGAATACGTGCAGACGACCTGGCAGCATTTTTAAAAATCAACTTCGTTTAAATTGTTAAATTTTCTCTTAGTATAAGGTAAACAGCTTCGTGCAATTTTGTATGAGCAGCTGTATCTTTTCAAGCATCGAATGGCACTCGTATCGATATACCCTCATTGGTGTCACATTTAGACGGTCTACTTCATTGGCATAACTCCCATTACGCAGTTACGCACGTGCGTAATAAAATAGTAACATTTAAGGGAGGTCAATTAATGAGGCAAAAGTGATTTTCCATACTATAGGGAACTGCACATAAAGGAAAGAATTCGCTCCCTCTGGTTTAAGAGAAGTTCCCATTTGAAAAGTGATGCAATTGAAGGGAATCACTGCTTGATCAAGCGGTCTCCCTTTGGAGTGCGTATATTTTACAGCGTACTGGCTACGCCATTGTACTGAGTCTCTGACAAACAACGAGGTCCCTGGTCAGCCTGCACACCTGCTAATCAGAGACTTCATTTATTTATTTTTTACCAAATATGTTTTCCCTCGGTGAGGCCGTACTTTATTAACTGAAGCTGATATTCAGGATGTACTTTATTAATGCGACATAAGCTTTACTTCAATGGCTTCTTCCGACTATATTGCATCCTGGGAAAGCTAACAACCTGCAACGTAATTGAGACTTAATAATGAGCCGCGCATGTGATTTCCAACAATGTGGCATTTTAACAAGTGTAGACTCAGACGAGCCTGTGCAGCCTCCTTTTAAGCTTACAAACTCCAAATGTTGTTCGGTCAGTAGCTTAACACTCGTAGAATATTCAAGCGACTAGCAAAGGCTCTGATCAGACTGCGCGTATGCGCAGGCTGATCTGAGGCTTTGCTGGTCACACATACCACATAGTTGGAAATTACATGTCGCGGCTCATGAGCCATGATTTGACCGTCAAAAACCAACAAAATGAGTGTGCGCCGAACGAAGACTCAGATCAGTCTGGGCATCAGCCAAGTCTGATCAGAGTCTTCGCTGTCTTCTTTTTAGGTAACTATGGGTCAAAACTTTCTTCATGTGGACAACGAAGACTCTGACTAGATTGAGCTGAAACCTAGACTGATCTGAGTCTTTTCGCGATGCAAGACTACCTTGTTGGTTTTCTCATATAGTGGCTTAGATGGTTTTTGATCATATTAACCATATTAACTCTTTACCTTCTAGTGTCGTCTGCTGATAACCTTTACAAACAGATTGGACCCAGATTAGGCCCGACAGGCGGTCGGGCCTGATCTGGATCCAATCCGTTTGACACTTAGATGGTAATCCTGAAAGAATTTACGAAAAGGTTGATTTTGAAAAAAAAAATCCTAGGGGGGCAAAGAGTTACATAATTGGATTTTAATATCAGAATATGCAAATATCGCTGATACGAGTTGTCTGGGCTTTTGTGTGTGAAGACCTTTATGGGGCGGCTATCTGTCAATCTGATCAATGGCTACAGTTCCATCGGATTATTGGATCTAAAAAAAATCAAATCAAGACGAAAATAATTTGCAATTTGAAGCAAATATGATATTTAAGGTTTGGCCATGCCTCTCCTCTATGTAATAATTAGGTTTTAACATATCATACCTAACAAATCTGCCATTTTAGTCGCGGATTAAAGCAAACGCAAGCTTGAAATCAAATGAATCTTAAAAACAAGGCCTTGTTAAACCATGCCATCCACCGCAAACCAGATCAAATCAAATGAAAAAATACGAAAGTTACAAATATTTGTAAGGTAGAGATAGGAAGCAATGGAAGGCCGCCATTTAAGGCAATGTGACGTCACACAGCCCCAAATGAATATGCATAAACAGAATTACTAATAGCAAGCTATATATATTTTTATGTTGGCATTTTATATATGTTTCTGTTTAAAATACATGTAGTTGCTATTGAAAAAAAATCTATACGGTTTGCAGTGAAATTTTGGATTTTATTGGACTTCCAAAATTTGCAGGTTTTAATATTCAAAATGGCGATCACCATTGGCTTATTAGATATCTGGTTTTGGACTTTTGAATTTTCGATTTATAACTTTCTTACTTAAGGTCCGATTCTAATAAAATTTGCATTAAATGCGCGCTCTGCTTATGAACATTGTTAATGAATATTGATGTCCCCTTTTACTCACTTTGTCAATCATATCAATTGAACCAGCCCATTTCCCTTTTAAGGGTTGTTGGGTGGTATTTTTCATTTTTTTAAAGTTTTAATAGGACATTCTGTTAGCAAACAGTGGAAAACCTGATCAGACGCCATGTCCCACAAAACAGACGCTATGTTTATATGGGTTAAGATTAACAATACTTTGAACTTTAGGTACTTATCGATTCACCAGGATGCCTAAACCTCTACTTTAAAAGCCTTTATTTCTGTCTGCAAGATTTTTTTGCGGATTAACTGATATGGGACAGATTTAATAAATTTCAGTATCTCACTGGATAAAAGGGGTCCCAAGAAGGGACCTACCAGTATAAAGCAAAATTTCCTTGAGATAAATATCATTTTTTTTAATCAGAAAATGCACAAACTCTTTACGAGACCTTTTTTCTCCCTGTAGGAAGGCCATAATCACCTCATAAAGATTAGCCTTTGATCTTCCTGGAATAGCCCTAAGGTAGTGGTACCACTTTTAAAGTGTAAAAAATTAGGTCTTTAAATGCCCATGCAGACGTATCTAGCTGGGCTAGGGGTCTAAATTTGGATCCATGTCTACATCTCTTTTTTTTGTTTATGCGGGCAAATAAGGTTTTGTCGAAACTGCGCTTATGCGCAGGCTCACATGACCCTTGGCTGCTATAAGTGCTCCGAGTTGACTTGGTAGATTGAGTCAGGGAAGATATCGGTCTGTTGTTACTTGGCATTGATTTGTATTTTTTTGATGGGAGTGACATTCGTTTCTTTCCAAGTTTTGGGAAAGTAACCTTGATCACAAGCGAGCATATTTTAATAGAATAAGGAAGCGCTAGTACATGTATACCAGCCCCTTCTTTTGATATTTATGTACTGAGATGGCGTAAAGTTATACAACCTGCATACATTTCTCCTCATAAAAAAAAGCAAATACACGTGTTAATACAAAGTGTATACTAACTAAGAGTTAGTGCCAACGTGGAAACCTGGCCCGAGGTTATGAAATGTTTTCATGCTCAACTCAACTGAGCACGAAATTTCAACTGCTCATAAAAACTTAAATACCGACGAATAAAAAAGTTTCTTGCTTTAAGTCTCTCAGATGTTGTATTTATCATGCTAATAAATGTTAAAATGCCACAGTTGTTGTTGGCATTTATGAGCAGGATAAACTCCGTTCTCAGCTGAGTTGAGCATGAAAAAATATAACCTCGGGACCTGTCCTTTTATAAGTTTAAAATAAATTTGGAAATAATAAATTGCGGACCGCTTTTCCCGACAAAACTGTGGTGTTTCTACAATTAAGATTCAATGATCAAAAATGCTAAATTACTGGTATCTGTGAGGAGCACAGTGGCTCAGTGGTAGAGTATTAGACTTTAGGTCGAAGGATCGCTAGTTTGAGACTGAGTCTGTGTTGGTTTAAACATATTTTATTTCGATTTGGTAAGATACACATGCAAATATATACAAGTTACAGAATGTAAAAGAATTAGAATGAAAGCTGGAAGCTTATGTTATTCTTCTCCTAGCAATAATCAGATATAGATATAATGGCGTTGCTTGTCTTCCTCATTTTAATAACACAATAGTCCGTCCGGTGAGTTGCGAACTAACTAGGGTCGCCTCGAGCTGGATTCTACCACTCTACTACTGAGCCACCCCAAAAGAGGCAGTATCATGCATGTAGTAACCTACTTTATACAACCTTTACCAACTTTAGCATGAAATATCTCGTGATGTGCAAGATCTACATTGATGTAGGTGGTATAAAATATCTATACCATGTTTGTCTACCTGTATGTAAGATAATCCACTCGCTAAAGCTCGTGGATCATCTCCACGTACAGGTTGACAACCCATGGTTTAACTATTCCATATACTTCTGAAAAAGATGTAAGTATCAAGGTCTTTAAAAATGATCGGCCTGATATTTGACGACTGAGAATGTGCTCTGTTGTCTATGTAAATGTTTGGAAAAAAGGAACGAAATGACAAGAATAATTTTGATTATTATATCATCCAATTACACATGTACGCTGCTAGACTAGTTGGTATATTACAGATCACTAAAGTCTCATTTTTCGATGTTTATATATTTAAAAAAACTGAATAACTGGGACCACTATTATAAATAAATATATCAGTTCCGAAGTCTACGAGGAACGATTTGCCTCACGAAATACCAACTACATGTACATCCATTAAACCTGTTTTTGGTCTCACGCATTCTCTGAAAAAACAAAAAAAAAAAAAAAAAAAAAACAGGGAACAAACATGTCGCAATGTGACAAATGCCCCCACCTCGCCAAAGACAAACTATTTCTAGAACTGATTCCAGAGGTCAATGCCACAGTGATGCAAAAACAGTGTGTTACACTTCACAACTATATATGCATCCACACACTGTATTTGGGTTTCCTAACTCAAATAAATCATTGGAGATACATGTTTGTTCCGGACACTGTATTTCTAGAACTATGACCAGATGTCAAGGTCACAATGACCCGGGAACAATAAGAGACAATCCGCGACACAAATTGTATCCACACACCAAATTTGGGATTCCTACCTGAAACAGTATATGAGATATGCGCCAGACACATTTTTTTCTGAAACTGAGGCCAAAGGTCAAGGTCACGGTGACCCGGAAACAGTATGTGACATTTTGGGACCCCAATGTGTATCCACATACCAAATTTGGGATTCTACTTGAAATAGAATGGAAGATATGCTAAGAGACACTTTTTTCTAGAACGGTAGCCAGATGTCAAGGTCAAGGACAGAGTGGCCCAAAAACCGTATGCGACACTTCACAACCCTAAGATGTATCCACAGATCAAATGTGAAAATATAGGAGATATGCTCCGTACACGATATTTCTAAAACTGATGTCAGAGGTCAAGGTAGCAGTGACCCGAAAAAAGTATGCAACACTCGGGGATTCAAAAATGTATCAACACACTAAATTAGGGTACTTACCTCAAACAATTTAAGAGTTATGCTCCGGGAACTAAAGCCAGAGGTCAAGGTCGTAGTGACCCGGAAACAGTACGCGACACTTCACAACCCCTAGATTTGGTATTCCAACCACAAATAATATAGCAGATATGCGTCGGACGGACGGACTGACAGACAGTTCAAAAACTATGGCATAAAAATGAAATAATTGTTTACTAGCATATATGTTTTAACTCTGTCTACTGGTGTCATCTGCTGATAAGCGTTGCAAATAGTTTGGCCCTATCTGGATCCTAACCGTTAGACACTCAAAAGGTATTCCTGATAAAAGTTTTCGAAAAAAAATAATTTTGAAAAAAAATCAGCAAATCATTTAGTAGGCAAAGAGTTAATGTTGTGCAACTGCGTGAAACGTACAAAATATGAAACCTGTGCAATGTTGCACAGGTTTCATATTTTGTGCATTTCCTATGAATGTGCCAGAAAAAAAGAACCATCACACGCATTTTAAGAAACATTTTTTTTTTGAAAATGTAGTTAACTCAATTTTGCGCATTGATTTACACTGAACGATTGTATCGAATACTTATAAGGGTAAATATTTTAAAAGCTGTATTCTTCGCATTGAAAATTCGCAATTTTGGTGGACATTGCGGCCCACTTTACAATGCATTTCTGCTTAACTGAGATAGAATAGTCTCCATATTGCCACAAACTCCTAATTTTGTCTAACCCTATTCTTATTCACAAATGTATTTACTTTTCTGTAAGAAGCGATTTATTCACCTAATTTTATTATACTCACAGGTTTATAAACAATTTTATGGGGGCGTAAATGTAAATATTTTCTTACCCGTCCGTTTTGACATAGGTTTTGGGACGGTTCTTCTGAGTACCCACAACATATGTGTTGGTTGAGAAATACGAAAATTATTGTTTTGGTACGCACTCTTAAGTAAAGGCCTGGATACTCTTTAAACCGCATGTCTATCTACACAATGGGACAGTATGCGTCTAGTGTTTCACTTGAAACATCATCTACTTATACACTTTGTGTTAGCAATGTGCAAAGGCTCTGACAAGACTTCGCGAATCACCAGGCTGGCCTTCGCATATGCGCTAAGAACCACAATCTCATGTGTTGATCCATCGTTTTGCTATTGGGTTTTTCTAGAGTATTAGGGCGTGTGCATACCATACAACCGGCTCCTTTGATGACAGATCACTTACATTGATGACAGATTCACCTTTTGAGGTAGCATGAAGGATTATTTAGGCAAAGTAGACAAAACTTTAAATCAGGTCGCCAAGACAGCCCAAAAAGTATGGTAAAGGTCGCAACCACTGGTGATGGGAGAGGTGCGGATAGGCCTAATGAGTTTGCAAAATTTCGGGAAGATATGCAAGGCATGTTTACACATCTTGACCAGCAAATATCATCCAGAATTCAAAAGCTGGATGTTAAATTCTTCACCATCTTTGAGGAATTCTGGAAAGATCTAGATTCCATAAAGCAAGACGCGAACCAAACAAAGAAAGACTTATCAAAGGTGGCAAAAGATGTAGAAGTATTAGAGAAGGGTTTGGAGTTTCAACCTGAAATTATTTCAAAGCATAAGGGAGAACAAGAAGATAATTTAACAAGATTGCAGAATGAGGTAGATGCGAAGATTAAGGAGCTTAATGAGAAATTATTGTTATAAGAGAAGCATGATAGAAAATATAACTTACTCTTGCACACCCGATAAGGATATCTGAGATTTTACCCAAGGATAGAAAATGTTATCTTACCGATGCTATCTTTGTTTGTTTATTTGGTGCTTAATGACGTATCAACCCTTGTGGGTCATTAGCGTCAAACGGTATTAAACTAAACATGATGAGGATGGAAAAAGTAAAAAAAAAATATAAGATAAAATAAAAGGAATGATGATGATGAGTGTGCATAATGATAATAATTTGCAATACGATTGTTGATAAGTGAGACCACGTACAGTATCTGACAATTTCAAAGAGCTATTCAGATAACTGTACATGTTCTTTAACTGAACAGAATACAACATAATACAATCTGTATTATGGTTTGATACAAATGTAAAACAAAACATGATTTTAAAAATAGCAATTAGATTTTGTTAAAATATTTATTTGTCTTAAAAATGTCATAATACTATCAATATGTATATCTTGAAATAATTCTTTCATGTTGTCAACATGGAAGCAATTATTTCTTACTTGTGCAAAGTCGCCACATTCCAAAAGGAAGTGACGTACAGTGAATGGTGCGTCGTAACCGTGGCTGCTCTTCAACTTGTAGTAAGTATGAATGAGTGACTCTAGTAGACATTTTTCAGTTACACCTTACATTACGATTTGTAAGTCAACGGAGACCTACTGTGGACTTTATTTAAGAGGGGCGATGTCAGCAGTAACTGGAATCTATCTTTTTCGTCTGCTACTAAATATTGTATTTTTTGTCCTGAGATCTATTTTTATTTCAACAAACCGTGCATACCCTGATGAAATGCCGCATGATGGTATTTCACCAGTTTACAAGGGTAAAAAACATGTACCGAAAAATACATTTCACAATTAAAATGCAGCCGATTATCTTTATTAAAGATATGTCTTGTTCCATATGAATTCACTGGTTGTAACTTGCGAGTAGGTATCGGGCGCGTTCCTGGAGCATTGTATAGAGTTCGCACTCTGGAAGGGGTCGGCAGATAGTAACCCTATATGTAGCCAGGATTTTGGCCCTTTCGCAGAAAATGGTTTAATAGCATTTCACAGCGCTAAAATGAGCTCTGAAGACACGCAACATTAACACAATAAACTGCATTTCAAATTGAAAGCTAGAATCCTATACTTGCATCGCAAGTTATACGCCCATGAGTATGCAAAAAGCTTCCGCCAATGCAGTCACACACGGCGTTGTAATGAAGAGACGTCTATACTGACAGTTTTCGTTTCGTCGCCTTGACTGGTGTTACACTATACAATTGGTGTCATCATTAACCTCACAGAGACACCTTTTAACGCTTTTGCAAACAGAGGTGACCCAGATCAGGCTTCTCTTGTAAGAGCTGTCTGATGAGGGTCTACTCTGTTTGCTTAAAAGTTAATATGATATATCTGTAACTACATAAGCGACGTGGCAAGTAATGTACAAATATGAAAGTTTATATACATGTAATTGTGTCAGCTATACTTTTCAAACAACATTGTTGGGAACCTGACAAAGTATTTTGTTCTTGTGGCACATGGCGTCATAAAGAGTTACAGACAGAAAGACAACAGGGTGGAAGTCAGGCATGTGAGAAAACCATCAAGGACACAGATTCCTCCATGTTTTTAAAATGACCCATATATACTCAACTACAAAAGAAACCCATCAGTCATTTTTGGGGCAATTATGGATGAAAACATATTTTATACCATATTGTTTAGCAATCAATTATGCATCAAATAATTGAATAAGGTAACAGGTTTTACTTAAACCCCTTCGTGCTGTACGCCAGTGTATAGACAAGGGGTCATTTATAAAAATGACAAGTTTTCAGACAATTGGTTTTCACTCGAGTTCTCGTCTAAATCAGTTCACTTTGTCCAATAACGGAACAGTATGTCCCTCTCTGACGAAGACATCATGTGTGTGTAGACTCCAAACAAACCCCGTTAGTTTAGTGAAAACTCGTCATTTTTGAAAATGACCCCTTGTCTAAGCACTGGCGAACAGCATGAATGGATTTAAGTAAAACTATTACATTATTCAATGAATTAATGCAGAACTGATTGTTAAAGAATATGCCATAAATATACTTTCATTTTTCTTATTCTGTTTTCCATAATTGCTCTGAGAAGTGACTGATAGGTTTCTTATGTAGTTGAGTATATATAATTATTTCATAGGGGCTGGAGCTTAGCATGAATATTCGTGAAGGAAATGGTTAATGGGTCTACAAATACACCCCACTACGTATTTGTAATAGTCCCATCGCGTTGAAAACACGAATAATACGCACATACATTTTTCACCTGGAATTCTAAATGGCCAATCCAAGCTCAGTGAACTGCCTGTAACGCATTTCCAGTCTACAATTGTAACAATCGATGTAGCTGTTTTTTCAATGCGAATCAACGCGTATCATCGCGTTAACAATATAGGAGTTATATAGGCCTTTATTTAAAATATGCAAAATAAGACACTGAGGTAAGACTGAATATCTCGTTAAAGAACCGATTATATAGCAATTTTACAGACTTAAAACTACCTTTCAGAGTTAAAAGTCACCGTTTTTCAATATGAAAGCGAATAAATTGGATAACCCATTAAAGTGTCTTGTGTTTTGTGTTTTAGTGTTTAACGTCCCACCAACAGTCAAGGTCATATGGAGATGGTGCCACAGCTTTAAGTCTCATCCAATAAAACTGGTGAATCCGGGGATCGAACCTGGTATACAAGGCAAATGGCTTATCCACTACACAACATGGGCTCCATAATGCGTCCTATGCGTTGATATATGTTTTGAGCGCAATTTAAATGCTACCCACTTACAATGCACTGAAAATGCAGCCCATCACGACTTTTGTCATCTGCTCTCTCTCATCTGCTTATGTACTTAGGTAACCTATATATGTAGTCTAGATCATTCTGGTCATGGGTCAAATCTTTTGCTTCCATAAGATCTAGACTAGACTGTAGTGCACTTGAATGCATGTGATATAATAAGAGACATCTTTTTCAGGACAAAAAATATTGGCAAATTTAGTCATCTGCTGTTGATCGATTCAAACAGTTTGGACCCAGAACAGGCCCAACAGAACATCTATACAGTGTTCCTGTAAGATGTTTTGAAAGAGTTCCTTTTAAAAAAGTCAACAGATGACGAAAAAAAAGTTGTGAAAAATTACTCAACATGTTAAGAAATGATTTGTATCTGTTTAACTTGCAATTTTTGTTCATGCTTTTGCGTCTGCTCTGAATGTCATACCCAACACGTAAAGTGATTAAAGGTAGTAAGGAACATCAATGGCGAAACACAGCTTTTGCAGAGCAACCATGCAAGAGACGCAGAACATAAACCAGCTCTCTCATTCCCAGTCAGACGACTGCAAGACTAGGAATGGCATACTACATAATAAAACAAAGACCAAGCGTATAACACATTGAATCATCAACAACAGAACCAGAGTCTTAGAACGCATTCTAACACTGTACAGTATAGTCAATTCAATGATTTGATAAATCACTGCACGGACTGGCTACGGAATTGCATCACGTCATTCACTCACCAGTTTGATTTTATAGCCTTATGTATTACATACAGCCTTTATACGTGGACAATAGACGTCGTTTTGACAACTAATGTACGTTCAAAACGTACGGGAAAATATGCTACCCTGAACAGAAATTTGTGTACGTGGCATGAGATGCAGTCTGATCTGGATTCATTATGTTTACTTCCATCATAAAAATAGTCTGGAGTACATTTCAATATAATCGGCAGACATTAAAAGCATGCACCATTTTTCACGACTGCATTACATCAGCACTTTAACGAAAAAATATTAGTTTGCTGAAGATAACTTTATTAAGACTCTTCATATGATTTTCTAACAAGGAATTAACCGAGTCGCAAGTGACAACTAATGAAGTGGTTGAAAGTTTGTGAGATATACTGCTGACATCGCCCCTCATAAGTAAAGTAAATCTAAGGTATGCTCGACGGACAAATCCTAAGGTCCGCTGGTAACTGAAAAATGTCTAGTATGACCTAAGCGGAGTCGAGCTAAAGCTACTTCTTCTTTTCTAATGTTTCGAACAACTAATTGATTTTCACCAATAGTTGGTTTTATGTCAAGAAGTTTATTTCCAATGCTGTTATTCCACGAAGTTTGCCATTCTTCCAAGCCCAAACATTAGCATTTGGATTTTGATGTGCTCTCTTGAAAATCTTTTTTCCAGTATAATGAAATAATTAGAACAACTAAGCTTCCTTTTCATAACCCACTAGTCATGAAATATTACAACGTTTTAAGCATACTTTTCTTTAGATTATGAAAACTGTCATTTTACTAAATGCAGTTGGAAGATTATTTTGCACATACACTGTATCTTGTTTGTTTGGTGCTCAACGACGCATTAACTCTTGTGGGTCATTTGCGTCAGACGGTATTTAACTAGACATGATGTGGATGGAAAAACTTAAAATTTGTAAGATAAAATAAAACGAATGATGGTGATGAGTTTGTATCATGATAATAAATTGTAATATGGTTGTTGACAGGAGAGACCACGTACAATATACGACAGTTTCAAAGAGCTATTCAGATAACTGTACATGTTCTTTAACTGAACAGAATACAACATAATACAATCTGCATTATGGTTTGATACAAATGTAAAACAAAACATGATTTTAAAAATAGTAGATTTTGTTAAAAAAGAAAGATTTTATTTGTCTTAAAAATGTCATAATACTATCAATATGTATTTCTTGAAATAATTCTTTCATGTTATCAACATGGAAGCAATAATTTCTTAATTGTGCAAAGTCGCCACATTCCAAAAGGAAGTGACGTACAGTAGTAGTAAGTATGAATGAGTGACTCTTGTATGACCTAGACGGAGTCGAGCTAAAATGACTTCTTCTTTTCTTATGTTTCGAACAACTGATTGATATTCAACAATAGTTGGTTTTATGTCAAGAAGTTTATTTCCAATGCTGTTATTCCACGAAGTTAGCCATTCTTCCAAGATATATTTATTGATAGATGGCTTAAAATTAGAAAATGGAATCTTAAAAGAAGTTGGTTCTAATGAAAGCGATGTTTTTGCTTGCTGGTCTACCATCTCATTCCCCAGAATGCCTATATGACTAGGAATCCAACAGAGAACAATTTCTTTTTTCGCTAAAATCTCGAGACATTTTTTCTAAAAAGTTTCTGAATTTGTGGATTCTTTGAACTGGTATGGTTCATAGCTTTCAATACAGAAAGCGAGTAAGAAAATATAATGAATTTATTGTTAGTGTCACAAGTTCTTATAAAATCTAAAGCTAGATCAACTGCTTTGGCTTCAGCAGTGAAAATATACTGTATCTATTCAATACACATAAACTACATGGCCCTTCACTAGTTGTACTTTCCACATGGATGAATGGTTATAGTACATTGCTGCATAATATTGCACCTGGTAAATACATTGTCATCAAGGTTGAATATGGACTTCAGTTGCACTTCAAAATATATCTTAACAAATCAGATAAAAAAAACACAACAAAAACAGTCATTAAAATGCTCATGATTTTGGACTTTAAAATACTTTCACTGTGATATGTAATCGAGTATTGATTATATAATACCCTAACATGTGAAAATAATTGATTTCTTAATGTTTTGGTGAGGTCAAATGTTGCAACCCCTACCCCCTTTGGTAGCGTCTCCTGTTTTGTCATAGGGGTCTGCCTGTCTAACTATAACCGTAATTCGTTTCTAATACATCAAGCGTCCTATTCAAAAGGATACCAGTGATATCTTATGCATATGGAAGATTTGGGAAGCATTTAAAAAATAGGCAAATACCCTATCAAAGTGTCAGAGGTCCTTTAACAAGATTGCAGAATGAGGTAGATGTGAAGATTAAGGAGCTTAATGAGAAATTATTGTTATTAGAGAAGCATGATAGAAAATATAACTTACTATTCTATGGAATTCCAGTAGAGAGAGGTGAAGATTTATTTGGGAAAAAGAGGCAAGTGTTCCTAGAGGTCTTAGACTCCAGATTGGATGGCATGTACTTTGTGAATGGACACAGATTATTTTCTGATCCAGCATTAGGCCCTAGGCCTGCACTGATACAGTTTGGTTCATATGAGGACAGAGAGATAGTGCTTTCAAACGCTTATAAACTTGCACGAACCAGGAAAAGAATACCGACTGATCTTCCTGTTGTTATGAAAAGGGGTAGGTTGGCAAAGGACGCCTACAAAATTAGACAGGACGAGAGGATGCAAACAAGGATCAAGGAAAAAGGTCTCTTTGTGGCTAGAAGTGAGAAAAGTGAGTACTGACATATGGATGAAAGAGAAATAAACATAACCACCATAACCATACCTTCTTGGGGGCCTACATGTCATGGTTATATTAAACTTCAAAATGAGACGAGAGTTTATGTCAGGTATAGTATCAAACAGTTTCAGTATACAATAATAGTGATTGGTGTCCACTGAAATAACCTACCCCGTGACATAATGTGAGTGGTATGGGGTATGTGATTGCAGTTAACACTTTGTCATAGCTAAATGTGGTGTCCATATTACCTTTTGAGGATCTTAGAAAAAAATCCTGCAAAATATATGTATACTATGCACAATAAATATAGCAATTGTTTTGTATGGGTGAGCCCATCCACATCATATCTCAAGTTTCATTTGCTGTCATGAAGATACAAGTGCCGATCATCTGATAAGAGTTTGCCTTTAAAAAAACAGATTTACCAAATACAGCGGTCGTGCTAATGTGACGTTAAATTTTAAGGCGAGCGGGTAACGTGTGTATTTCTGATCATTGAGGGAAGCCAAAACAATTTTCAAGCGATTGTTTGGTCACTGAAAACCAAAAAAGCATAGCTATTACTGCAGTTTTCTTAATTTTCTCAGAGAAATAAAGGACCAAGTTTTCACAATTTGACGTTTTTATTAATGCTTTTACGTCATCGCCTTTAAACGGTGTTTCTAGTCGGGTTTTCTTGAACCACATTAACAACAAAAAAACTGTTTGATGTCTTCTAATACATTCAGACAAATGCTGTTGAATAAAACATCTTCACGGCTATAGAGCACGAGCCGTAAGATAAAATCTAACGTCGCCGTTATCTCGCAAATGCGCCGCACCGTTTTTCAGTAACTTAAGGTTTTAATCAACCATAAGATGAGTTACATTGTAAGCCTATGATATCTTTGTAAACTGATTCTCTGTTGAAAATGTAACACCATTAACATTAAAAGTTTAATCAAACGATGACTACGTTTTGACGTCATTGATGGCGGCTGATTTTTTCAGCATGTAATCTCTATCACATCAATCAAATAACCAATACTTTTTATAGGGGTATGATGCATGAGGAAGATGAAAGACCACCAAAAGAAAAATCACATGCTTATCATGTTAACATTACTTACAACGGATGTGATTTTTGCATACTGACCCCCTCCTGCAATTCTTGCTCTCCCCAAATGCATATTTAAAGGATGGCGTCGGTAAATTTGTGGTTTCATTTGCCTGAGATCTTGTTCTCGTCAGTGCAATTGAAATTGTTCGATATTGCACAAATACGAGCACAAAAAGATGCGAAACATAAGAAATTGCTAAACTTATTGTGCATAGTATATTTGTTATCAAAAAGCTATAGATCAATAAACTTTGTATCAAACAGTTTCAGTATACAATATTAGTGATAGGTGTCCACTGGAATAATATACAGTTATTTCTTGCCTGTTTGTAGTATAGTCAAATCTATTACCCCGAGGTGCTGTGGACGACCCTACCGCCTCGTGCAATAGTGCATCGGGTCGTTCACGCCGAGTACAGCGTGTTAATATGTTGACTATACTACAAACAGGCAGGAAATAACTGTTTTATTGCCCAATCCATTTGATGAAATACTTAGCAGTGTTCCTTAAAAGGAGTTGCTGTAGACGATGCGGTTTTGTTGCAAAACAGAAAATTTCACCAAATCTGCTCACTTTTGGTCTCAAAAAGTTCCGCTTGTTCTAACTTAGAAAATGAGTACCCACACTTTGCTTCTGACCATACACAATGGAGCCGTCATGGGTAAAACCTTTTCATTGGGGTTTGGCAGTGTATCGGTCATGGGGTGAATCCCTTTCATTCGGGTTCGGCAGTGTATAAAAATTGAATTTTATCAATTTACAATAAATTAGAAGCTTTGACTATTGTGTGGTCACTAGTTTATTAATCTTACGCAAAGTTCTTAGAAGTACACAATGCTATAAATGTTTCATAACCAGGTCAGTATAAGACTGCTGGTTTGTGTAGTCATTTTTCTGTATGCCTTTTGATATATATTTTTTCATGAAAAAAAAACAAGTTTACAAGGCAAAATTATTTAATTTTACTTGCACCAATTTAATTTTTCCTCGTTTTTGCTTAAAGTTTTTCATCTAAGTACATTTAGTTTTCTTTTCAGTATAAACATGACACTAAAATGGAATGCAAGTCAAGATCTCTAAGCAAAAATAGTAAGTGAGTATGATCAGGAAATACCACAATCACAAACCGCAGACAATCCCGTGGCACTGTGAGGAAGAGCCGCTCAACCATCACGAGACACCAGGAAGACAATTTGAGCAAAGCAACCAGCTCTCTCTTCCCCATCAAGATGATTGCAATACTAGAATGGACTTAAAGTAACATACAACAAAACATAGAACAATTACAGACTCCCACAATGGAAGTAACAATAAACAACAAGTAGCCCAATGGGCAACGATCGCTCACCATGGAGCCAGCATAATGTTTGGAGACACCATAATTTACGATGCCCTAAAGCAGGTAACTCTGGACTTGAAACAGTGACCAGAAATTAATTCAAAAACATAAGATAGCATGCCAGTTCTAGTTATCTGCAAGTATTAAAAAGATCTGAATAAAAATTGCAGAGGAAACCTGGTAAAAGTGTAATTTTCAGATACTCAAGTGGTGGGATCTGACCGAAATTCAAACTCATTCATACTTTTATGTATGTTCTATTGGTCACAACATTATACAGTTATATTTTAGACGCTCAAGGGCAGCTAACTCTGTAGCTGGTGGAAGGGTGTGGCAGAAAATAAAACTCATTCAAACTTTTATGGAAGTCCTTGTTACCTGCAAGAATGAGGAAGATCCATTCAAAAATGAATAGTCTAGAGTGGTCACAACAAATCTCCCATTGTAAGTCTAAGCAGATTTTTTATGATGCTAAAGGGAAGTTAACTCCACAGTCTAAACTTGGTTGTACTTTAAACTCATCCAAGCTTCTATGGTTGTCCTTGTTACCTGAAAGAATGAAGAAGATCCAATCAAAAATGAAGGCCCTAGAAAGGTCACAACATTATTCATTAATTTTTATGATGCTCAAGGGGAGCTGACTCCAAAATAAAATAAAATATGTGATGGAATCTTGACGAAATTCAAACTCATCCAAGCTTTAACAGTTGTCCTTATTGTATGCAAGAATGAAGAAGATCCATTCAGAATTGAAAGCACTAGAGTGGATGCAATATTTCTCCCATTATAAGTCTATGGGGATTTTCAAAACGCTCAAGGGCAGGTAACTCATAAGCCCCTGGTCGGATCCTGCTGAATTTCGAACCACTTGTTACCTGCAAGAATGAAGAAAGTCAAATCAAAAATGAATGAGCTAGAGTGGTCACACATTATTCATTAATTTTTCTTACGCTCAAGGGGAGCTAACTCCAAAATGTGTGATGGGATCTTGACGAAATTCAAACTCATCCAAGCTTTAATAGTTGTTCTGATTGTATGCAAGAATGAGGAAGATCCATTCAAAATTGAAAGAACTAGAGTGGTCACAACATTCCTCCCATTATAAGTCTATGGGGATTTTTCCAGACGCTCAAGAGCAGGTAACTCATAAGTCCCTAATCGGATCCTGCTGAATGTCGAACCCATCCAAGATATGTTGCCTGCAAGAATGAAGAAGATCCAATCAAAAATGAAGGAGCTAGAGTGGTCACAACATTATTCATTAATTTTTCTTACGCTCAAGGGGAGCTAACTCCAAAATGTGTGATGGGATCTTGGCGAAATTCAAACCCATCCAAGCTTTAATAGTTGTCCTTATTGTATGCAAGAATGAGGAAGATCCATTTACAATTGACAGCACTAGAATGGTCACAATATTTCTCCCAAAATAAGTCTATGGGGATTTCTCCAAACGCTCAAGGACAGGTAACTCAAAAGTCCCTGGTCGGATCCTGCTGAATTTCGAACCCATCCAAGACATTATGAGTTTACTTGTTGCCTGCAAGAATAAAGAAGATCCAATAAAAAATGAAGGAGCTAGAGTGGTCACAACATTATTCATTGATTTTTCTGACGCTCAAGGGCAGCTAACTCCGAAGTCAGTGATGGAATCTTGCCGAAATTCAAACCCATCCAAGCTTTTGTAGTTGGTCTTGTTACCTGCAAGAATGAAGAAGATCCATCCAAAAATGAAGGTACTAGAGTGGTCACAACATTTCTCTCATTATAAGTCTATGGGGATTTTTCCAGACGCTCAAGTGCAGCTAACTCATAAGTCCCGGGTCGGATCCTACCGAATTTCGAGCCCATTCGAGATTTTATGGATGTCTTTTTTGTTACCTGCAAGAATAAAGAAGAACAAATTAAAAATGAAGGAGCTAGAGTGGTCACAAGGTTTTCCCCATTATAACCCTATGGGAGCTATCTGTTGCCATGGAAACAAGAGTTATGATCCGATCTTGCCCAAAACCTAATGCAGTCAATCCCCTACCCCAGTGATGCTCCTGATGAAATTTGATTATGATTGGCAAGCTTATTTCAGAGATATTCATGTTTGAAAGTGTGGACAGACGGACGCACGGATGGACGGAGGCTCGAGTCCCATACTATAAGCTCACCCTGAGCCTTCGGCTCTGGTGAGCTAAAAAGTCAACAACAACAGAACCACCGCCTTAGAACGGACAGCAGCCTAAGCCACCGGGGGGGTTAAATGCATTTCACTGGTACCAAATCTTCGCCCTAGATTCTGCTGTTGTTGAAGTACAAGAAATGTTCAGCTCGCATGGAGGCCATCTTACTAATGCAATGTATCATCATGGAGAAACACTCTAATCAAATTAACACACCATGATGAAACAAAGAAAAGGGCTCATGACTCACATATATTCAGAGCTAAAGAAAACATCAAGTTGAGCCACGGTGGGTCCAGCTACAGATAAGCATCAGGCACCAACCCACCGATTAAAGCTTTACGTCAGAGCCGTCATAGAGTCTGAGGCCTGACCCACCGTCGTGCAATTAAAGGGGAAACAATAGCCATAAACCGTGATTGGGTTTAAAACTAGGCAAGCAGACTGTCGCATGATATCCAACCCTTATATAACGTTTTACTATCTTTTTGAATTGGTCATTAAAATTAGGTTTTCCAACAATACGTTTGAATTTATAAGTTGGGACGAAAAGATCAGAACCTATTCATAAAGATGATCCATAGTATAAACTGAATAGTCGATATAAGCTATTGCTTTCTGTGGTGAACACCGGTAGTGCATCTAGTTCCAGAAGTGTTTAAATGCCAACAGCCAGTGTATCTCTCAATGTGCTGGCAGACATGATCGATAGGATGACACAGCGTATGCTGATATTTACTACCACGCCTTCTGGTTCTAGGACACAGGGTAAGAGACAGTTTCCTAGACTTTGTAACAACAATGCTAATTCTCAGCAGGAACAATCGCCTAATGATACTGTTTTCTGTGCTTGCTAATGATAAATAAGGACACCAGAATGTATCCTCTGGCCATCAGTCTGCTGCGCAACATGATCCTGGTAGCCAACAGCCTTCACCTAACCAATCCAGTTTTGATCATATTGGTTTGTCTGATAGAAAGTTGAACATTTGCTTAATGGTATGGCGGCTATAACAAAGTGTTGTCTAAAACTAGAACTATGGATATGGGTTATATTTTGGTGCTTTGGTGCCTAATAAAATTAAGACGAAATTTCGGATATAGCTCAGTTGTATCAATTTCAGCATGTGGCGTGGTAAACCTATTTTTTTCAATCAATCTATCTAATCAAAGGCCATCATCTTTGGTTAAAGTACAGTCGAAGCACACTCAAGGGCTAGAGTTTACCATTAGTCAATAAATTACAATTTTTACTCTTATATGGATATCAATGTACATAAGTTTCCAGATGAAGCACCAGGCCCGGAATTACAATGCTTCCTTAAGTTAAGTAAACTTATACGAACTTAATTGCAATTTTTCTTAAAGTTAAGATTCTATCTTAAAAGTGCATTTATAATTCACCTTTTTTGTGCATCAAACTTAAGTATTAAACATCAGATAAATCGTTCATTTGACGGAAACGCTTACGAGGATATGCGAGAATTATAGCGTTTTAATGACTGTAAGCGACCCTAGTGTTTCACACGTTCTTTCAATAATTAGCGGACTCGAAACATACCCCAAAATAGGATAATTCCTGTTAATAAAACACCTGCCCAAGACGCCGGATAACTTGCATTAATATTTTCCATTTCATAAAATGGATATCATTTTAGAAGAGATGGTGAGCTGTGCGGACAAGACATGGTCAAATGAACCAACAAATAGCACGAGTCTTATGTGAGAAGAATAAAATATATGCTAAAACAAACATTGCAGACAAAAAGGAAAGCACGTAAGCACTGGTCTGAGAGAGACAAAGACATCTTGGTTCAGAATGTGTTCGATCAAGAAGATAAAGTAGAAGGGTGCCTTTATAGAAAGTTTAAGGGCACAGGAAGAGACATCAACGTGCAAAATGATGCCTTGGAAGAGGTCTGAAGGTCATGAATGCGTAAGTACAAACACTTTAAAACATTTCAAAACAAAACACAGGAATGTAAACAAAACAACACACGATCGGATTTGTCAAAATGTTTTATGGTTGCATTTAATTTTTAACAACTTTCAGTCCCCAAAAATGTTGCATTTCTATGTGTAAGTAAATCGACTTCCGTATTGTCCGTCTGTCTGCCTGTTATTTTTACTACTAATGAAACAGATACTAGCATTTTATTCCATTTGCATGTTGCAATGATTCGTCCTCGACGCTTTACGAAGGATGAATCTGAAGCGCTGGGTTTTGGGGCGATGGTCTTACGAAAACAAGCATTGTCTTACTCCAAAAGAACACAATATATACTAGCGGGGGTGGGGGGGGGGGGGGTGGTAACTTTCAGCACATTATAAATATGTCAATGCATGCAAAAATGTTATTTTCTTCGCTCTCATGAATTTAGATTTCGATGCATATCATATCTGATCAAATCTGCTATTCAGTATCTTTTAGGATCTGGCCACCTTTTCTACAGATGAATAATTGTCCACGTTATCTACAAATAAGCCAGACAATGGAGCCAGATGTATTATACCTATATTTCGTTTGAACAATGTGTTTATACTAATACGATCCATATAGTAGCTGCTTACATATTTACATTGGCAGTGCACTTCTACATTAAGACCTATGTCAAGGCCCTAGTTAAGCTACTGTTAGGAAGATGTCGATTAAAGATAACTGCGCCAACACACAAGGTTTTGATAATCATCACATCAACACCTACCTGCAAGCTCCTAAGAGCTTTCACTTCGTACTTACACAAAAAATGGAAGCAGAGAAAGTCAGACAAATAGGAAGAGGCATCAATTTTAATGCGGCACCACAGGCGTTTATTGGAGGTTTTTTGCGCACATGCAAAAAGTTTGAAAATCTCATATACTGGTCCGAATTATTGCAAACGTCTTACAAAAACTGCATTCGTACAGTTTGGACGAAAATCATTTTAAATATTGTAATCCGATAATTGTAGTTCATGTTCATGCAACTGTTTTTTTCTAAAGTTCACCCAGCTTGTCCCAATATTGTAAACGGTATCAAACCAGGAAGCGACTCTAAAAAGACTGATAAGCATGCTGTGGATTGCTCAAAAGCTGTATGTTGGGGTGTTAAGTGATCTATGTGAGATGTATAAATTGTTCATACAACAATGTGGCCAAAGGTATCCGTTTCCTTGATAAAAAGTATTTTTTTGTTTATACAGGAAAACTTTCATGCAAGTAACAGCTTTTTAAAGATATATCCCCATAAGACTTCTGGTAAATGATGCTGGTTGTTCATTTTCTTCTCTTTTGAAGCTAGATTATTCTCTTATTAACAGGCTAGTATAACTAAGTAAGTGTGCAAAGATCAGGAATCGATACAATCAAGTACCACACCTGACCCAGGGTACCAATGGGAACACAAACGAGAGCCAAGAGGTCAGCCCTTTCCCAGCGGGTGACCAGAAGGCACAAATAAACAGACGCGCACAAAAGCATAACAAACAGAAGACAGAGATCCATAAAAGAAGTACCGCCTTGGAATGGTCAGTAAAATATTTTACTGGAGGGCTTAAACCGGTATCACGGCGCCAACCTCACACTTCATTCAGATGTGGATCAAAACATATAGAAATTTTGGTTTGCATGTAAGTTCCCTAACTTATCAATGCATCCTAGAAGATATAAATCCAGATATAAAAAGGAGATAAAGCAAAGATAAGGACTCAACAGTAAATACAACTGAATACCGGAGCAAAAGAAATCCAATAGGTAAACCCCAGAGGGCCCGACAAACAGCCAAAGCATCAGGCCCCTGCCATCTCATCAATACGGCTACTGGTGCAAAAGATTATGGTAAGTTTTGTCATATATATGGAATAAGGCCGCTGGTGCAAAATATTATGGTAAGATCAGACTCATTTGGATAGGAAGTCAGGCCTTATCCGGTCAGTATAAGGCTGCTGATAAAGTACCTGGATTCATGGGAGGTCAGTCGAAGGCTGCTCCTTTTGTTCTATATATTATGGCATGTTTTGAAAGTCTTTATCTGACGAGTGGATGACCCCAGTTTTGGGGGGTTGCAGTACAACAGCAAATAATCAAGAAGATCTTCGGATGGGGCTGCAAAAACTTTGTAAAGCTCTAGAGCTTTACAGGCCTTTTAACACCTAGATGCCTAGATGTCCACTTCTAAAGGTGCCTTTTATATCTGAACTTGATTCCGTATCTTAGTTGTTGGATTGTCTACTACATCTGGACAGCTACTGTACTTTAGTGATGACAACCCCCATTCGTGAAACCACATGATGCAACCCGGAGACCTGACGAGCCTTCTCTTCCTTACCAATTCTTCTACTGTCAAGACATCATATACCACTCCAGACCAGGGAAGGCAAGAGCATTTGTAACAATTGGCGACGATGGAAAATAAAATTGATTAAATTGTTTTTTATTTATTGTAATGTAAATTTACTGCAGAATCTATTTTATGTTTAGTTTTTTGAGAAACCGGAAAAATAGCCCCAAAACAAAATGAAATTAGTACAGTAAATGTCGGTTTCTCTGTAAATTTGAGATTTCTAAATTCTGAAATTATCTAAATTATTGATTATTAGGCCCTATTCTACATATTTTTGTGAGAATTTTTTGGAATAAATTTTACCACGTGCTTTTGCATGCTGTCCGTTTGGTTCCATTACGAATATTTTGTCTTCGTTTTGTATCAGCTTCTCGTACCAACCTCTGGTTTTACCAAACGACGTTTTGACAAGTGGAATTCTCATTAAAACTCATTTTAAGGTAAACTTTTTATTTTTTGGTGTAGAACTTGTATTTGATTGTCCCAAGTATTGTGCGACCATGTGCTTTATGATTTTCAGCGTCGCATCGTGATTTTCGCCTCGTCGTGTATTTTTATGAAGATTTGCTTTATGAATTAAATGTTTGAAACCTGAGTTGCTCAATTTATTTATTGACCAATTTGCCTGGATTGAATGTATGATTAAACATGTGCCCTGTATTTTCATTGACTTTGTTGTTTGATTTCATGCAAAAATATTGCTGTTTTGCTATGCCATAAATGCCATGTCATTTTGAATGTATGTTATTAAAATATACATGCTATTGAATTGACTTGCTGTTTTAATTATTTCATGCTCATTTTTCGTGTATTTTTGCCATTACTAGTGTAATTTTGCCACTTTTCACATATTTTTTGTGCATTTTGACTACATTTCGCTATTCAACATGTCTATTAACTTGTACACAGCAACACAAGCTGAATTGCAATCTCTGCATGGTATTGGCACCAAGTCTGCCAGCGAGATTGTAGTATTCAGAAAAGAGGTGCTGGCAGGTCATCGTGACCCATTAACAATTCATGATTTGGCCAAGATACGCCTTAAGCCAGAAACTTGGCAACAATTTATCACTTACGGATTATTATCCATCATAGTAAAACGCCAATATCGGCCTCGTGCCGATCAACCTGAATTGCCTGATGAAGCGTTCGGGCAATTTGATGAAGAAATACACATCAAAGAGGAATTCACACTTACATTACCAGCACCTAAACAAATACTACCCACTGATCAGCCAACACAGCAATTACAAATTGGACAAATACAACATAATCAAACTGAACAAATATAAATGGAACAAACACACACAACTGAAAAAATACAAGCTGTACAAACACAAACCAATCAACCCAGACAAACACAGATGGAACAAGCTCAGGCCATGGCACTACCACAAATACAAGACAAAACCACAGAAATGATTTGAAGAGTCCATTGCAGTTATCTCACTGGAGATGGATGGACTCAGCAAGCCATTATTTGCATTATGCCCAGGTCACACATACACGGACTGGACACCGGATTAGCCACGGAAACAATAAGGCCTCATTCGTGGGAATCTGTATAGGTCCGTAGCTTACCGTATTGCATCCGTAATCATACGTAGGAGTACTTAATCATACATATATGGTGCATCCGTATTCGACTACGGAAATTGGCATTTCCAGGATCATCCTTGAGATTTAATCCCAAGTAGAACCTGCGAGGTGATCCGTGAATGTGTGACCTGGGCATTAGGCAACACCCTTACACACAACTTGCAGTGTTGTGTCCTTAGAAAATGAAAGTACAGGCATCAAAACTAACATTAAACAAATTGAAACTCAAAACAAACAAATACAAAAACAACTGAAACGCCATGAAATGTTATTACAAGACATCAAAACAATACTACCACCGCTAACACCCACTGCAAGCAAACTACCAATATTCACTGAGGCAGCTTAACCCAAACCTCACGTAACCACTCCAGCCAGTCTCCCAGGCCTCAAAAACTATTGCTACAATTTTGCCATTCTGAAAGGCGAACTTGATTTGCGTTTCGATTGAAGGAGAAACCAGTTGCTACAAGAAAGCAACTTCAGGTGATGATGAGACGTTGGAGGCGTATTTACAGCGTATTCTGTCCATCGCCATGGATGGCTATAAAGACCCCTCTGCCGTTCTCTTGCAGCAAATGACTACCGAGGCAAAGGATGGTGCAACCCTTGTTATGAACGAGGCCCCCCAAACTACAGTCGACTCTCATTAACTCAACTTTGCAGAACTCAATACTATCCCTTAACTCGACCAGAGGGCTTGATCCCGGTATTTTTCCGTATATATTATTGCATTTCCACAACGTTTATCTTGACAACAGCCAAGTCAATACAACTGATAACTCGTAACGAAAAAACTGGTCCCGCTGATCAATTTTAGTGTATTTTACAACATGTATCTCGATTCCATTTCATAAGAAAAAAAAGATACGCGTGACTGTTTGATCATAACTTTTCGTCCAATTGTGTAGCCAATTAATCCATTGTTTGCACCAGTTGTCCAAAAATTGTGTGATTGGCTTGTAAACAAACATTACACAGTCGCCGTGTGTGACTAATTGCCAATTATCGCTGAAATCACAATTTAAGTCCACCGACCAGCGACGTGCTCGTTTGAGCTGTTATTGGTTAAGTGTCACCATTGAATACCTTTAATGAGTTCAAAAGAGAATTAATCATTTTGATAGCATGAGCTGGTCTTCTCGTAATTAGTGTTATACTTGAGCAATATCTTGAGTAGCTGATACCTGTATATAACATGTTCGATGACTGGGTCAGTATTCGTTTGAGAATTACCACTTATAATGTCACTTACCGTTGCAACTGAGAAATCTAATGAAGGACACAGTTCGTCAGTGGGAATAGTTAGCCCCGCCCCTTTGGCTGAGCAATTCAGTGAAGGACCCGGACCACAACCCAGGGGATAGCTGGATCAGTCACTAAGAGATGGGTGAAGAGAAAACTTGATACCAAGTCTTTAGAGATCAAGTACCAAGTCCTGATGGAAGTAGAGAAGGGTCAACGAATGAGGAAGCAGATTGCAGAGCAGTACGGATTAGCATCCTGTTCTCTTGCTTCTTGGGTGAAGAAGGCTGCTAAGATCAACAACTCGTATCTCAATGGGGACAACGATTCAAAGCGTTCTATTCTGAAGTAGAAGCACTACCGAAGTGGTTCAAGTCAGCATGAGATATAAATGTTCCAATTTTTGGTCCGTTTCTGGTGGCGAAAGCGTGTGACCTTGCTAAACTCCTGGGTGTGCCAGATGGCCAGTTTAAGATTTCGACAGGCTGGCTTAAAAGGTTGGAGAGGCAGGGAATCTCCTTCAAAAAGGTCCGTGGCGAAGAGAAGTCCGTTGATCTGACTAGCTATCAGATGGAAGAGTGACATAGGACTCTATCTGTCATATTGAAAGAATACCAACCCTATGATATCTATAATGCAGATGAGACTAGTCTGTTCTTCCAGCTGATGTCCAACAGAACATTAGAGTTTAAGACTGTAGACTGTCATGGCAGGAAACAGTAAAAAAAAAAATACCACGATTGTTTGCGCAAAATATGAGTGGTACAGACAAGGTGCCATTGTTTGTCTTGGGTAAAGCTGCTAAGCCTCGCTTCTTCATATTCGCTGCCAACTGAGTACATTTCCATAGCATGGATGACAGGCGAAATCTTTACATGATGGGTTGAGAAAGTCGACCTTAAGTGTTACCGCCAGAGTAGCCTTGATCCTTGACAACTGCCCTGCTCACTCAAAGATCAAGGGCCTCAAGGCTGTCAAGCTAGTTTTCTTACCACTGAACATAACTAGCCATACACAACCCATGGACCAAGGAGTCACCAGGGCTCTCAAGCACCATTAGAGAAAACAAGTGATCGTGAAAAATCTAAGAGCTTTCGACAGAAAAGAAGAAGTGAAGATCAACATCCCCCACGTACTGAACTTTTTGCAACAGGCTTGGCGCAGTGTATCACAACAGACTATCGCCAACTGTTACCATCATGCTGGCTTCAAGATCAAAGACGACACCAACCAGACTGATACACCCATCGACGACGAAGACCCCCTAGATGACCTACCACTTGCCAGACTTAAAGGCAGTGCTTCAACAATGACCGAGTACGTTGCTGTTGCGTTATCGACGATGATGTTCCAACCTGCAAAGACGTGACAGATGAGATCATTGTAGATGATATCATCACTGCAAGACCCACAACCTCTATGTGTGACACTGAAGATGATGACGACAACGTCAAACAGACATACGATACACATGTCAAGCCTCTATTGGTTGACATGGCGATTTCTGCATGTGACACGCCACAAGCTTATCTCCAGGGACAGCCAGGTTTAGATGACATGATCGGCAGACATAGCAACATTAACAGATGCATTTCAAAGATTGACCCGAGTAGACATTGTGCAAAGCATGCGCTTATCACAAACTTTTTTTTATTTGCGTGCTTGCAGACACACACCATTGAACCATAGAACTAACTTTGATTCAATGACATCTCAGACCCAAGACATTGAATCAACACTGTTCAACACTGAATCTACGCAAGGGGTTTAAATGCTTATCATTCTTTATTACTGATGTGCTGCAATTTTTAATCAATGTACTATTGGTATTTGTTGATGTTTTTGTTGATAATGAAAATAAAAAAGTAAACAACATATTCTTTCTTTTTATTTCATTCCTACCGTGGTTTGAAATTTTGGCGCCAATTCATTAACTTTATAGCTTTGGATGGCAATCTATTGATAGATGAGATGAACTTTATAAATTTCCGCCAACTTTGGTAGCTATTACGTCATGAATTGGTTACCTTGAACTACTGATACCTCAACACATTTTACCCAGTCCAAAGAAATTCCAGGTATCGAGAGTAGACTCTATTCATGTTGCCTGTAAAAGGGTGAAAACCATATTGGCAAATAAGAAGGCCATTGGGGGAATGTCTATTTTTTGAAAGATTTTTACCGTGCAGGAGACGAGGGTCTCAATCATTGAGAAAAAGGAAGACGACCTTCTAAAAACTGTACATAGGCCATCCATTCCCCCTCGTCCTCATTCACTGACACCCCTGGGGTACTCATCAGGATATCAGGGTCAAAGCTGGCAGAGATCTAGATATCCTGATTACTACCGTTGTGGTTCCCCAAATGGGCGGCAGTATCCCCAAAGGTTTTACCAACAAGGCAAGGCCGGTACCCATACAGAGAAGGCTACTCACCTGAGAGCTACCACCATAGAAGTCCATCCAGAGATAGTAGGGACAGTGCAGGTATGGGTGGTAATTTCCCACCTGCACAGTACCCTAACAACTCAGGATATAGTCAGAATCAATATGGTTCAAGCCCTGATTACAAGCACAGGTTTTCCAATTTGCTAGGTTATTACCATCGTTCGCCTAGCCCAAGATACCGTCCTCCTGCTAACCAGCAGTATCCTAAGGGATATCACCCAAGATATCCGTCCACACTCCCTTGGCCCTATGGAAATACTGGACCTAGGCCAAGTGGTCCCTGCATGGAGGGTAGGTCACAAAGTCCTGTGGCTCAGGTTCGTGCTGTCTCGGAGGAACAGGAGACCACCCAGGCTTTAAACTTGGATGGACTAAGCAAAACGGCGACCAACCCCTAGTCCAATCAGAATCGAGTCGTCATTGTGAGATTTTGGAGATTTCTCTACCAAGTAATAGAAATTTAACTGCTTCAGTAGAGACTTTAATTAATGCTTTTCCAACCAAAGCCGTACTAAACACAACAGCATTGGTAACACTGATAAGTGATGACTACATGACCCCTTTGTATAGTCAAAACCATTTAGGCCCTGTTTGTGTTTTGACAGGGATTGGTTCATACCCTGTACAGGGTCGCATAGTGCATAATGTACCAATCACTGCCGGCAGACAAACATATTTGCATACAGTTTGTTTTGTCCCAGTTAGGGATGCTTGTCTCTTGATTTCTTGACTGCCACTTCAAGTGTCCTTGACCTTGGCAATGAGACTTTAACAATAGAAGAGGACATTGTTCCTGTCAGTGTGACCATAACTGCTGAAACCAAATTCAGTAAAGTTAGTGTTGTATGGCCAGTTATTGAGCCATTTCCAGTCGGTTATGTTACCGCTAAATTAGATACCCTATTTGAAGGTCCGTTTATTTTTGAAGGCTGTCAATCTAAGCATGTTCTCATGTTCCGTGTTTACTGTGAACACAACTCATTTACAGTTAAAGAAGTAAATGACTCCAATCTTTTCATTACCCTTAAAAAAGGAAAGAAAATAGGTCATGCTGAATCAGCTACACAAATTTCGCCTGAGCAAGCCCAGGTTCTTTAATCTGAAAATTCAGGTCCAACAGAAAGGCCACAATCACAGGAGGCACAGGTTCAGACAGACAAGGAGGATACAGATATGCCTGCTCATTTAAAACAAATGTTCTTGAATAATATTTCGTAACTTTCTGACAAACAAATTCGGATATCTTTTCTCAAGATGATTTTGACCTAGGTTATCTAAAATCTGGAGTAGAGCATAAGATTCAAACGCTTCATGAAATTCCAGTTAATGAAATATTTTGGCAAACTCCACTTCAATTCAAAAAGCAAGAACAGGAGTATATTGAACAAGCAAATTCAGAGAATCTATGTCACCCGCCACTTTATGTTTGTGTTTGAATATATTAACTATCATGGAACAACTTGTGTTCGCAGAACAGAAAACAGAAACAAAACTTAAGAATTTTATCCAAAGCATATCTATATCAGGCCATGACAAAGCACATACAGATGTTTCATAAAGAACTGTATAAAAGTGTAGGAGCATTTGTACTCAAAGGTACTACATATATATAGACATTGATAAGATATTGATGGCACTGAAGGCGAAAAATGCTGGAAAAGTGATAAACGTTAAGCTGAGGTTTTATATAATAAAACCACAAACAAACCACATGCATATTTTCAGACCATTACCAAAAGGCCAGTGAAGTTTCAAAAGAATCGGTATAAAACTGTAGGAGGAGTTGCGCCCACAAGATATCCCTGTCTATTCTCTTTGTTATATATAATGCTTGAAATATCACTAAGTCCAACTTGCAAAAAAAATTGTTATGGATAATGCTAGAAAAATGGCTAAGTTCAACTTGCAAAAAAAAAAAATATCTGAGGATGATATCCAAACCACATGCATATCTCCAGACCATTACCATAACACCAGTGAAGTTTTGGAAGAATCTGTATAAAACTGTATGAGGAGATGCGCTCACAAGCTATCCCATTGTTGTAGATAATGCCCGAAAAATGGCTAAGTGCAACTTGCGTAAAAATTGACAAAAATCATCTGAGGATTATATCCAAATCACATGTATATTTTGAAACCATGACCAAAGCACCAGTGTAGTTTCGAAAGAATTGGTTTAAAACTGTAGGAGGAGTTGCGCCCACAAGGTATCCCATGTCCATTGACTTTGTTATAGATAATGCCGAAAAAATGGTTAAGTTCAACTTGCAAAGAAAGTGACAAAAGACGAAAATTAATCTGAGGATCATATCCAAGCCACATTCATATCTTCAGACCATGACCAAAACATCATTTAAGTTTCGAAAGAATCGATATAAAACTGTAGGAGGAGTTGCACCCACAAGATATCTCCTGTCCATTTACACTGTTATTGATAATGCCCAAAAATGGCTAAGTTCAAAAAGCAAAAAAATAACAAAAAATAATCTGAGGATAATATACAAACTTTAGACCATGACCAAAACACCAGTGAAGTTTCAAAAGAATCGGTATAAAACTGTAGGAGGAGAAGAACCCGCTACGTACCCCTTTACAAAAGGAAGGAAGGATGGATAGACAGACAGAAAGATGGAGAGGCAAAAACTTAGTCCCTCCGCTTTTCTTTAGAAGGAGGGGGGGGGACAAAAACTCCTAAAGCAAGGTGTAATTGAATCCTCAGTGTCTGAATAGTCTGCACATTCAGTCCTTGTAAGGAAGAAAACTGGCGAGCTCATGTCTGCATAGAAAATTGTGCATTAAACGCTAAAATCATATAAAGACAATTATAGTCTTCCTTTAATTGTGGACTGCCTGGACTCCTTGTATGGTAAGTGTGTGTTCTGTGTATTCGACCTCTGCAGTGGCTACTTTTAAATTCCCCTTGAAACTGGATCAAGGCATAAAACTTCTTTCAGTACTAGGTTAGGTAGTTACCAATCGACCGATTACCTATGGGCCTGTGTACGACTCCAGCAACTTTTCAGCACACAATTCAGCTGGTACGTGGGAAGAGGTTATTGTGTATTTGGAAGATGTAATTATTCTTGGGACTGATTTTGACGGTGCTCTGTTGGCTCTTAGAAAGGCTTTTTAAGGCTTCCCTGTGCATGAAGCTCAATGGGAGGAAGTGCCATTTCTTTAAAGAGGAAACGGAATCTCTGGGAAAACTTGTAAGAGGAAGTGGCGTTTCTATTTCAGCTAATCTTGTTTTTATGAATTATCATAGGATTCCTATTATGGATTTTGCACATGTCTCAGCTGACCTATGTGCACTAGTTCATGCTGAATTTTTCAATTGGACAAGTAGGCACCAAGCCTGCTTCGATAAACTTAAGGATTTAGCAATCTCTGCTCCTGTGCTTTGTCTTCCGTCACCTGACAGATCATTTATTTTGGACACTGATACTACTAGTGGCACCTAAATAGGTGCCGCTCTTTCCCAAGTTTTAGGTGTAGTCAAGTCCATCTGGTAAGCGACAAGGGTGAAAAGTTGCGATGATCGCCGACAATTGTCCAGCCCACCCTAAGGTTGACAGTCTGAGGGCGACAGAACTCATCTTCCTACCAACGAACACTACGAACCCTACCCAGCCAATGGACCAGGGTATCATCAAGAATCTCAAGAGCTTCTATAGAAACCAGGTCATTATGAAGCAGCTTGCCGCTGCAGAGAAGAAAGAAGAATTCAACCCAAACGTCCTTGACGCCATGAAAGAGTCCTGTCCATGTTCACTGCAAGAACCATCTAGAATTGTTACAGACACTGCGGCTTTTATGACGAAGATCCCGAAGATGATATCCCGTTAGCCAGATTTCCTCGCACCAACATCATTGACATGCAGCCCTAAGCCGACGTAGATCAAGATTTATTGACATGTGCCAACTAACCAGATGTTGACATCATCGACGACCTAATGATGAAAAGCAGTGGACGCCCGAGTAGACGACGATAGTGACGATGACAAGCCAGCACCAGCCCCCACCGACGTGTACTCAAGCTTTGTAAGCTTGTGTACTATTGGGACGCTTCTTCGAGACCGTTGAGGGTAGCGACAATTCAATGAACGCTTAGTGTGGTGTAAACAAGGACCTTTTGAAGACAGACATGGGACGTCTATGAGCTAAACAGACCTCTATCATGGACTTTTTCAGAAAATGAAAGTTTACATTTTCTAAGAAGCAAATGTGAAAGTAGAAATGTGCTTGCTTTGCGGGTTAATCCATTTTACAATCGTCGAAGATTCAGATCAGTCTGTGCAGTCTTTATGAGCTAGGGGCCACTATCGACCGCCAGCAGGCTGATAGTGGTCCTACATCATGTGCTGGATGGATAAAGACGAGAATCAGATTGTGATTGTGCAGTCTGGCCATAGTCTTTGTGAGCAAATGTGTTTTTAAGCAGGCCACTATATTGGCCCACCAGCGAAACGACATTTAAATGTCGTTTGTCTGACAGGCCGATAGTGGCCCAACACTGTGCTCTGGCTGGATAAAGACATGCATCAGATTGTGAGGCGGAACAGTCTGATCCGCGTTTTTGTTGTAAACGTTTTTGTTGTAAACATACTTGGGAGTTTGTCATTTTTTATGTTTTTATTCGTTGTTATTAATTTAAACCCGCACATTTTGAGTAAATTATAAGAAACAAATTTGTTTTTTTCTTTTATTGTTCTAAAGGAAACGGATAAACAACCAAACATAAACTGTAGCGACACATAAACAGGAACATTCACCCACAAGAAGACAAACGGTACAGTTTACTTGATAGCAAATGCATTTATCAGCCTGCGCATATGTGCAAGCTGATCAATGTATTTTCTTTCATTAGGTACATATGCTAACACATGTGGCTTATTATTTTAACTCTAGCATGCAAAGGGTTATTGATCAGTGACATGTGCGATTTGCAACTTTGATCGATAAAAAAAGTGGTGCCCATGATGACATAAAGTACACATGAACTAACTTGAAAATGTCAGGCTAGGTATCTCTCAAACACATTGATGGGTCGAATTTCCACCGACGATACCTAAGAGTTCTAACCATTGAAGTTCGACTGTACTGCCGATTCCCAGTAACTGATGTATATGTGGAGAGTTCTGATGGGTGATTCATCATATTTTTCTGTACTGTCGGAGAATGGACCCCATGCTTAAGGCCCTTCCTTTTTTCTATTTTTCTAGTTCCGCTGAAAGCGATGAGGGCCCGTTGCATCCTTTACGTCACTTGTACATTCTGTTGGGCCTGCTCTTCCAACATGTACAAGCATCAGCTTCGGTTTCATATGCCTTTTGGTATATGAACCCTGCCACTTCATGAGTGGGCTGCCACATACCCACTGGGAATGAGCGGGGGCTCCAAAATATCCATGGGCATCACCAGTTGTTCACGGGGGATTATCTATTGCAGGCCTGGTTCTTGATAATAAATGAGATGTTCCTACTCATTATCCAAGGACTAGGGCTGGGAACCCCCCATTGAATTGCCGGGCTGTGCTGCTGTTAGGGAGCTGACACCTCATCCCCTGCGTTTTCTGTAGAAGAATTTTTCTTCCTTAGAGAATACAACAGGAGAGCAGGTCTGGAGCCCCTTTCTGATGATGATTATTTGGTAATGCCCCCCCACTAGACACATTGTTCTGATGCACCCAGCAGTTACATCTAGGCTACTCGCCCATCTGGATCATCAACAAACAATATTACGCTGCAGACTCCAAAAGTACATTTTTTGCAGTCCTCCTATAAGATATCCAAGAGTAAAGATGGCTATTATTGACACCTACTTTCATTTGGATAGCTTTGCCAGTCATCAAGGTAGTTCTTTGTCAGATCTGTTGAGCTCGAAATCCTAACCCCAAGTAGTTTCCATTCAATTTGCTGTAGCAAACTTAGTATTTCCGGATAAATGGTCTCGTCTTAGTGACCATGTGAGGGCTGACCCAAGGTTGCGAATAACTCTCAATGTCCATCCTTATATAATCACCGAGTCTCTCAAGTAGCTTCTTTGTTTTGCAGACTCAAGGGATTATTGGTTCAGTACTCAGAAGCCGGTTGAGTGGGCGAGGATGGCCTGGACCTGACTACTACGGTGTGCTGTCAGAATAGCTGTGACTGTGCAGGTTGCCGAAAGTGAAAATAAAAGGGACAGCGCCAATTCATGCGGCTTGCCTTCCAGCTTGCGAAACACCTTGATAAAATCCTTGTTTTGCCTGTGGGTGATTGGATTACTGGTGAGGTGGCTACAGAAGTCCTTGATCTACTTCGCAGCATTGACGTGACAAATCACAGGATCCACCGCCATTATTTTGTTGGGGGAGAGGAGGAGTACATTCAGTGGAGTACTTCCTTGCCCAACTGTTACTTTAGCATTTCACCTGTGACAGTTTTAAACCCTGGAACGATGCGTGCTTTTAGCTCTTTGGATAAGCATACGCAAATTTTGCTCGAGACAGACACCGCATATTTGGCAAAAGACCGCGGGTGCGTTAATGAAGTCGCTTAGGAGGCATTTTGGTCATTGAATATGACAGTATCCGAATTATTTAGAGTCTGCAACAAACAAAAATGCTGCCAGGTTATATAACTTACCTTGGAAGATTACCATAATGGAACTGCCAGGTTACATAACTTACCTTGGTAGCTTACCATAATGGATCCGCTATTAAATCCAAATCAGTGCCATGCAAAAACACAACTATTTACCAAAGTTGTGTTCATATTTCATTTGTTAATTTTTTTAATGCTACAGGTTTCTTGAGAAATAGTTATATTTAGAAATTTGGGTAACCTTGTCTGGTGTTTGGCCATTAGCTCTCTGAAAATAAATAAGGGTGCAAAGATCAGGAATCGATACAATCAAGTACCACACTTACAATGAGACACCACAAACAAAAGCCCAGCCCTTTCCAAGTAGGTGACCACAAGGCACAAATAAACATAAGCGCACAAAGGCATAACAAACACAAGAAAAAACATAAATGATCCACAAAAGAAGCACCGCCTTGGAACAGTCAATAAAAATATCTTACTGGAGGGCTTGAACCGGTTTCACCGCGCCAACCTCCCCCTTGATTCAGATGTGGATCAAGACACATAGATATTTGGTTTGCAAGAAAGACCCCTTACTTATCAATGCACCATCTCCAAGAACATATAAATCAAGATATAAAAAAGAGATAAAGCAAAGATAAGGACTCAACAGTAACTCAAACTGAATACCAGAGCAAAAGAAATCCAACAGGCATACCCCGATGGGCCTGACAAACTGTCAAAGCATCAGGCCCCTACAATCTCATGAACAGATACGTCTTTAAGTCAGAACCGTCATAGAGTCTGAAGTCCGACCCACGGGCGTGCAATTAAGGAGGAAAGCAATATTGCCAACAGTGACTGTGTTGACCACCAAGCATGCAGTCTGTTGCAATACATTAATGTTATAGCCAATCTTTTTATAATGGGAAATCGTTTTAACGAACTGCGCTGAAAATTTATTAGAGCCAACAATCTTCTTCAATTTATACACCAAGTCACCATATAATTCATTTTTCGAAAGTCCTAGGCGCAAGAGAGATTTAAGTCCAACTTGGAATTTAGATATCAAATCATAGAAACTTCTATACTCATGCTTATAAAAAGAAGGTCACCCCAATTCACCAGCTTTGTTAAAAATAAATACAGACATGAACAGGTTATGGTTACAAATTTATATATAGTATGTCATATCTTGTATGAACGCATTCTATGAGCCTTTTGCGCATGTTTAAAAGAAGTCTGGGGCTTTTCCCTACCCCCTTGTGAATACATTGCCATTGTTCAACCAGCTAGTGTTCAAATTCAGGAAATGTGGCAGCTGGGAAGGGGTACGATCATGTACCCGCCCGCCTAGAACATCCCAGGGGTGACCGATTGGAGATGGACCTAGGCCCAGAACGCGAGTCAAGGGGGTATGACATTATTTGCAGGACATGTGGGTGAAGGACTTCATCCACAAAGCGTTGGCCTGTTAGTGATCCCCAAATTTCTATGCAAATTAAACGAACCTTATACAAAGCTAAGGTTGGCCTTGTTTTTTTAGCATGAGTATATATCTGGACAAGTGCGTTTTAAAAATATCATGTTTGCTTAACATTTACCTGTCTAATATTATTGCAGCGAAGTTTACCAATCGTAAGTTTATGTAATCTTGTAGTGCTAGTATTTTTATAGCTGCTTTAATTATCATTATTTTTAACATTTTAGGAATCACTATGGAAATGGTACATTATAAATGCACTGAAGGATTTAAAAAACGCAAACAATGAAATTATTATTTTTTGAACCCAGAACATTTTTAGTCTTCTTTAACAAGTTAGATCGACTGGAAACGACACTCTGCCTCTATCTATACCTAAAATCGGAGTTTTATAGACAATGGCTACCACCAGCTACGCATCCGTGATTTACTATTTTTCTTCACGTGGCGACCCCACGAACTTATAAAGCAAATATCTAATCATTTAATATATAGCTTGTAGGTATACATGCATAAAAAACACAGTAGCTTTTGTTTTACAGCTTTATTATTCGTGCCACGTTTGTCTGAACATGAACGACCTATCGCAATTGGAATGTTAAAAGCTAGGGTACGTGTTTCTGGCGTCGCCAGATATTATAATTGTCATCCGTCAGCTATACAGCACCTCAGAGATTGTTACCAGACTACAAGGACAGTTAAAGGTCGACACAGGCCTGGCCAACTGAGAATGGCAACCGACATTAAGACGGCAACTTACGTCGATTATATCGACGATATTTACAGCTGGCCACCAACACTGCCTGACATATAGCGCGGCTGCAAGGGTAATTTGTTTCAGATTTTTAATAAAAATATTTTATTACAATAACTTTAAATCATGCCCAATTTCAATACAAATTCCAAATTGCAGCTTTAGAATCTAAGGGTATTGTCTTTTGATATACCGATGCTCTAAAATTATTTATCATTTTGATATGAAGTTTAAATCATATTTTGTTGACATACTGATGTTTATTTTTGGCAAATCTCAATAAAATTGATACATTAAAAAGTTGTTAATTTTATGAATTTTGATTTTTGCGTTTCTAAAGTCCTTCAGTGTATAAAATATACAATTATGCAAACATATATATTATTATCTTTAACTGCTGTAAAATGAATGCATTTCTGTGATTCCTGGGGTGTGCCTTTATCAGTATCTTTGATTTGTTTAAATTTCCTTTAGTTGCTTTTTGCTTCGCCTACGAAGGAAGGGTGACACATAGGGATCATGACTTCAGCGGCGTCGTCGTCATTGTCCCTGGTGTCACACTTTTGGTTTCCTATCGATAACTCTTGAACATGGTCATGTTGCATATTAAATTAAAGAGAATCACTAAAGCAGCAACGTAGTACCAAATATTTTGCCTGCTGACCCCCCCCCCCCCGCCCCGACACTGGAAATGGGGTCGATTGGTCAAAAATTTCAGAACATGGTCATGTTGCATAACAAATTAAAGAGAATCACGAATGAAAAATATGGTAGCAAATATTTCGCCCGCAGATCCCCATACCGCCCCCCCCCAACCCAGGGGTCAATAGGTCAAAATTCAACTATTTCAGAACATGGTCATGTTGCACAGAACATGGTCACGTTGCATATAAAATTAAATGGAATCACGAAATACAGCAACATGGTAGCAGCTAGGCAGACCCCCCCCCCCCCACCTGACCGTAGGGTCAAAATTCGACTTTATGGGAATATGTCAAGTTGCATATCAAATTTAATTGAATCACAAAATATAGCAACATGGTTGCAAATAGTTTGCCCCCTCCCCCTTAGGGGTCAATAGGTCGGAATTCCACTTTTTCAGAATATGGCCATGTTGCATATCAAATTTATGAAAATCACGATTGCAGCAACACGGTACCAAATATTTTGCCTCCATACACCCTACCCAGACCCTGTGGATGGAATCAATAGGTCAAACATGGTCATGTTGCATATCAAATTTATAGGAATCATAAAATGTAGCAACAAGGTAGCAAATATTTAGTCCTTGGGGTCTAAATTCAACTTTTTCAGAACAATGTCATAGGGAGCGCAGTGGCTCATTGGTAGACAGCTTGACTTAAGACCGAGAGTTCGAGCCTAACCGGCGTCACTGCGTTGTGGTCCTTGAGCAAGACACATTTATCCTAGCTTAGTACTGGTTCAACCCAGGAAGACCCGTCCCTGTTTAACTGAAAGATTGTTGATGGGACGTAAAGAATCAAATCAAACAAACAAAAGAACAATGTCATGTTGCATATTAAATTAAAGGGAATCCATGCAGCAACATGGTAGCAAATATTTTGCCTGCAGACCCCCTCCCCTGGGGGATGGGTCAAAATGAAAAATATCAAAAGTCAACTTTGTCAGAACATGGTCATGTAGCATATCAAATTAAAAGGAATCACGAAATGCAGCAACATGGTTGAAATTGTACAAGTTAGCATACTTTTATTGAACTATTCACTGCAAACTAGTTTATAGGCCTTTAACTTTGATCTGCATTATACTCAAGGTGAACTTAGGGTCTGGAGAAATGTGTTTTATGTTTTATGAGTTTATAAGTTTCCCTAAAATAATCCTTCGCGGGGGATATAAATTCAACATATTTGCTTTGTTTGACTTCTATTTTATCAGGCGACACATCCGATTCTCGGAATTCTAGTTAGTTTATAAAATCTATAATTCAATTACAGCCGCATTCCCTTTCTATAAGGTCTTGAGCCTCCAGACCTAACTTTGGTTACCATCCAATCACTATTTGTGTCATATTTCGTTATTGTCTATATATGTGTGCGTGAGTGTTTATTTTAGCATGATCATGCATGTGGCATCTAGGCATGAAACGACTATGCCTAACAGTATTTAGGCCTTATATTACATATGGAATAAGCATTTTCATATAGCTCCCGATGAGCACATCTACAATGTAGATTTATTTATATTCGATTTTGTAGTTTTGCCATTTAAATATATATACATGTCTAGATTTCTGGCTACCATAGAATAGTCTACCTTAGACTGCAGAAACCTGTGATTTTATATTTGAAATTATGTTCAGTATTTTCTTTGGTTTATGTGAATGCTCTGCTTCAATTTACTTGATTTCAAGCATTCCTATTCACCGACTTTAATGATACATATCTCATTCCTTTTTGGTGGTACATAGCTTTCTATGCATGTATGTTTTCATTTTAATATTGTTAAATGTTCAATGGTCAATCTTCCATTCAGTAGTAATTTCCAATATTAGAAGTGTTTCCATTAAGGCAATTTTGAAAAAAATTTCTATTTAGCCAATTTCATAATTTTGCTAATGTATGATTTAAGTCAGTGTCTCATTTTAAGTACTTTGAATTATCTATCATTTAAACTGCAAACCTAACATTATATTCTAAATCCCTACGTATACATATAATATTCACAATGTTAATCAGCATAGCATAAGTTCTTTTTTATGAAATGGGAGAGCGTTGTACCCGTGGATTATCAGTGAGCCGCTTGGGTGGTTGGAATGTCTACTACATCTGGACAGCTACTGTACTTTAGCGATGACAACCACTCGTGCGTGAAACCACGTGGTGCACCCCCGAGACCTGACGAACCTTCTCTTCTTCTGTCAAGTCGTCAAAAACGACTCCATGCCAAGAAAGGTAAGAGCATTTGTAACACCGTATTGATTTTCTATATTTTGGTACGCTGTGTTTAGTTCCGGGGTTTAGTTTTGTTCTGTTGACATAATGACAATATCAAACAATCTCTGTTATTGACATTTGTCACCTCAAACAAGCTTGATCTTCTTGTATATCTGCTGGAGAATATGTTTTTGTTTGATTTGATTCTCTACGTCCCACCTACAATCTTTCAGTTATATGGAGACGGGTCTTCCACTAAGCTGTGTCTCTTCCTCGTGGTGCCTTGGGTTGGTCTGTGATTGTGGCATTTCCTGGTCATACTTGCTTTTTGTTAGACTGGCCCCTGTCCTTATTCACACCGGATAGGCGGCAATCGAAAACGTTAATACAATCGACGAACGTTGATCAAACAATCGTTAGAAACAGTTTTCGATTGCCATTTGTCGCCCGATTGGCGAAAAATCGCAATCGAAAACACTGTTTCTAGCGATCTTTGATCCGTGTTCATCGATTGTTAAGAGCGTTTTCGTTTGCCGCCTACCATGTGTGTTATTGTTTTTTCTAACATCATTACATGTCTCTTAGTTGCCTCTTTAATCCAAGCTGAACTGTTGATACTGGCTGAACCAGCCAGGGAACTTAAGCCTGTAAAATATTTAGAGCTGTTCAAGATCTGTGTCCCTTCATAAGAAGAAATAAAATTGTAAAGATAGGGTCTGGGGCCAGACTAGCTTTTTGCATATGTGATAAGAACCTACTCCAAGTGTTTTAAATCATTTATTTGGAAACGTGTCCTTTGTTAAAACTTTTTCGGAAACATTTAGCATGATGAAACCGACGAGGTCGTGGGTGCCGCCAATTTGAAGATTAGATTGTACACTGGGTGCAACCCACTGTGTTTTAGTGGTCAATGTTTTTTGAATTTTTATTTAAAAAAAGTAAAAACAAATTTTATAGGGAAAATTCGAAAAGAATGACCACTAATCACAGTAAATTTCATCCAGTATATTGCAAAAAAAATAACATTAGCTCGGTATGAAATCCATTAGTGCATCTGAGTGTTAACATTGGTTCACGCTCTTCTGTATTTGGGTCTCGACGCGAGATACCTGTCTTCTGGGTTTGCGAGCAACAAAGGCGTTAACCAGCCTGCGCATCCGCGCAGTCTGATCAGCGCCCTTGTTCACTTCATGGAAAGAACTATATCTTAACTTGATACAGGTGAAATTTCAATTTTCTAGCTCGTCTCTGTAGCGCTTAGCAGGCGGGTTGGGTATGACCTGGTCGGAAACCCCGAAGGCAGCTTTTCTTGCGACGAGGCCCATTCGTCAATATCCAGTAAAAAACACACACATTTGTTTAGGTGCACATTGGAGGCGCCTCTTTATCGGGGAGAAATCAGAAAAAAATATGGACTACAGTACACGACATTTTTTTTTAAACCTAAAATTGTGATTATTACCTTATCCATCATTTTTAACATGTGTTTTGGGTGCTGAAATGCCCAGGGTGGTACTCTGATATTTTACACATACGTAGGCTCGGGGCTACTCTTTGGGGTTCAAAATTCTGAATTTCAATATTTTGGGGGGTTTTCAGAAAAATTAATATTTTTGGGGGGTATGAATATTGTGTGGATAATTTTTGGGGTCATCACAAAATTGGGCTAGTTTGAGGGTCATTTCTATGCATTTTAGGGTTTTTTTTTATGGTCAATGTACAGAATCGGGATATTTTTTTGGGTTGCTAAAATTTCAAATATTTTTTTGGGGTGCTCGATATTCCTGGTATTTTTGGGGGTGAACGGTAGATGCTGGGTCCGAGCCTACGTATGAGGAAAAAATTAGAGTACCCCCCCCCCCCCCCCCCCCTTGGCTGAAAAAACCCGTCTCATTGAGACGGTTCTTTTGAGTACCAACAACATTTATTTTGGTTGAGGAATAAGAAACAAAATGTTGTATATACTTTTATCTGGAGGTCTGTAAAACATTTGTTTAGGTGCACATTGGAGGCGCCTCTGTATCTGGGAAAATCAGGAAAAAATATGGACTAGTGCACGAGATTTTTTGAACGTAAAATTGTGAATATTTTCTTATCCATCAGTTTAAACATGAATTTGGGTGCTCAAAATAAGCGTCGCATTGAGACGGTTCTTTTGAGTACCCACAATATATATTTGGTTGAGGAATATATACTCTCATCTGGAGGCCTGAGATGTGCACATTGGAGGCGCCTGTGTATCTGGGAGAAATCAGAAAAAAAATGGACTGGTGCACGTGATATTTTGAACGTTAATTGTGATTATTTTCTTATCCATCAGGTTTAACATGTGTTTTGGGTGCTGAAAAGAACCGTCTCATTGAGACGGCTCTTTTGAGTTCCCACAACATATGTTTTGGTTGAGGAAGAAGAAACGTTTGGTAAGGTTCACATTTCAGGCGCCTCTGTATCTCGGAGAAATCAGAAAAAAATGAACTAGTTCACGAGATTTTCTGAACGTAAAATTGTGCTTATTTTCTTAAGAGAACCGTCTCATTGAGATGGTTCTTTTTGAGTACCCACAACATATGTTTTGGTTGAGTACTAAGATTTTTTATATATACTCTTTTCTGGAGGCCTGAAAAACATTTGTTTAGGTGCACATTGGAGGCGCCTCTGTATCTGGGAGAAATCAGAAAAATGGACTACAATAGTGCACGAGATTTTTATACCCCGCCATACTTTAGTGGCTGGGTATTATGTTATACCTTTCGGTGTCTGTCCGTCCGTCCGTGCTCACCATTTCCGATCGATAACTTGAGTATTTATTCACGGAATTTTTTCAAATTTTGCATACATATTGGTATCGGCGATGAGTGGTATGGGATTGTTAATGGGCAAAATCCGTCCATTTTTAACGGAGCTACTGCCCTTTTTCGTATTGGAAAAATGGTTTCTGGCCTGTTATTCCTTTACTGTTCATGATATCTGAATGAAACTTCACAGATATGTTGCACATCAAAGGTTACATATTGTGACTAAGGACCGTCACTCTGACCTTCCCAGTTTGTGAGTTATCCGCCCTTGATAGGTCTGAAAAAAGGTTTTTGACCTATTGTTCCTTTACTATATGGAATATCTGAATATAACTTCACAGATATGTTTCACATCAAAGGTAACATATTGTGACTAAGAACCGTCACTCTTACCTTTCCCGTTTGTGAGTAATCCGCCCTTGTTTGAATTAAAAAATGTTTTTTTTACCCATAGTTCCTTTACTATGTGGAATATTTAAATGAAACTTTACAGATATGTTTCACATCAAAGGTTACATACTGTGACAAAAAACCATCACTCTTACCTTTCCAGTTCATGAGTTATCTGCCCTTGATTGATCTGAAAAATGGTTTTTGACCTGTAGCTCATTTACTATATGGAATATCTGAATGAAACTTCACAGATATGTTGATCATCAAAGGTTACATATTGTGACTAAGGATCGTCACTCTTACCTTTCCAGATTGTGAGTTATCTACCCTTGATTGATCTGAGAATTAGTTTTTGGCCTGTAGTTTCTTTTACTTTATGGAATATCTGAATGAAACCTCACAGATATGTTGAACATCAAAGGTTACATATTTTTAGTAAGGACCGTCACCCTTACCTTTCCAGTTCATGAGTTATCCGCCCTTGATTGATCTGAAAAATGGTTTTTGACCTGTAGTTCATTTACTATATGGAGTATCTGAATGAAACTTCACAGATATGTTGACCATCAAAGGTTACATATTGTGGGTAAGGATCGTCACTCTTACCTTTCCAGATTGTGGGTTATCCACCCTTGATTGATCTGAGAATTGGTTTTTGACCTGTAGTTCATTTCATCCGTCCGTGCTCACTGTTTCCGATCGATAACTTGAGTATTTATGCACAGCATTTTTTCAAATTTTGCATACATATTGTTATTGGGGATGAGTGGTATGGGATTGTTAATGGGCAAAATCCGACCATTTTCGATGGAGTTACTGGCCCTTCTCCCTTTAAAAAATGGTTTCTGGCCTGTTATTCTTTTACTGTTTATGATATCTGAATGAAACTTCACAGATATGTTGAACAGCAAAGGTTACATATTACAACGAAGGACCGTCACTCTTACCTTTCCAGTTCATGAGTTATCCGCCCTTGATTAATCTTGTCTATCTCAGTTCTGTTGCTATTTAGGCATTATATATCTCACAAAATAACTTTTGGTGCCCCCAGCTGTGGCGGGGTATTATGCAGTGCTTGCGGTGCTTTTATTTAGCTTAAAATTGTGATTATTTTCTTATCCATCATTTTTAACATGTGTTTTGGGTGTTGAACAGAACCGTCTCATTGAGATGGTTCTTTTGAGTACCCACAACATATGTTTTGTTTGAGGAATAAGATTTTATATATGAAGAATAGTTTTTATATTTGAAGAATAATAATTTTTATATATACTCTTATCTGGAAGCCTGAAAAACATTTGTTTAGGCGACTCTGTATCTGGGAGAAATCAGAAAAATGGACTAGTTCACGAGATTTTTTGAACGTAAGTGTGATTGTTTTCTTACCCATCAGTTTTAACATATATTTTTGGTGCTGAAAAGAATCGTCTCATTGAGACGGTTCATTTGAATATCCACAACATATGTTTTGGTTTAGGAATAAGAAAAATATTTTTTATATATATACTCTTACCTGGAGGCCTGAAAACATGTGTTAAGGTGCACATTGGAGGCTCCTCTGTATCTGGGAGAAATCAGAAAAATATCGACTACAGTAGTGCACGCGATTTTTGAACTTAAAAATGTGATTATTTTCTATCCAACATTTTAACAGGTGTTTTGGGTGCCGAAAAGAACCGTCTCATTGAGACGGTTCTTTTGGGTACTCACAACATATGTTTTGGTTGAGGAATAAGAAAAATAATTTTTATATTTACTCTTATCTGGAGGCCTGAAAAACTTTTGTTGAGGTGCACGTTGGAGGCGCCTTTGTACCTGGGGAAAATCAGAAAAAGGACTAATGCACGAGATTTCGGTATTTATCGCATCGGCGAGCAGCGAAGGCTCTGGCAAGCCTGCGCACATGCGCAGACTTGCCAGAGATTTTGCTGCTCGCACATACAAAGTATATATGTAGATGGAGGCTCAGACCAATATGTAGATTTCTAGCTTTCCTGCATACGTCAGCATTAGGTTTGCCCATATCTCATGTACTGGCTGGTTACTACAGTAAAATATGTCTTATGTCTTAAGCGGCCATTAAAAAATAGACTAACAAAGATTTTACTGACAAATGGTAAATTAATGTAGGTCGAAAATATTACAGAATGCTCCAATTGGAGCATTCTGCAATACTTTTGACCTATTTGGTCTTCCTTTTGAGTGGCCTGTTAAGACGGGTTTTATGTAATTACTGTATGTGTTTTGTCAGGTTTTTACGTGGACGAAAACCCCGTAATGGTAGCGTTCTATCAAATCATTTTGAATTTCTCACTTGTGACACAATTTTAATCAAATTTGTACCAAAACGTTGGATATTTGATTTTAATGGTAGATGTTCCTGAACGATGAATATCCTCACAATGCGCACTATGTCCGTTAAAGATGAGCATTTTTCATCCGACACACATACATGTGTTCTCAAAGTATTTAAAACCATCAATATGACCATAAATTAGAATAAACCGAAAAGCATTTTGTCAGTTTTTGTAAAATTTGAATATACCGAAAAAGGCATTTCTTGTCAGATTTTGTAAAATTAGAATATATACCAAAAAGGCAATTTGTAAGATTTTGTAAAATTAGGAATACCGAAATGGCATTTTTGTCAGATTTTGCAAAATTAGAATATACCGAGAAGGCATCATTTTGTCAGATTTTGTAAAATTATAATATACCGAAAAGGCATTTTGTCAGATTTTGGAAAAATGCCACCAAAACTCTTTATTATGATCACACAAATAGAGAATATAAATTTTTATATGATTATTTGTGCTGGAAGAAAAAAAAAACATTTTAACGGACAGTGTGCCATTAAATCTTTATCAATATCCCTTGAAAATGTTTGATCTTTTTTACGAATGTTTGTAATGTTTTTTAAGCAATTCCTTTTTTTTTTATTTAGTTTACGCTGAAAACTTGAATAACGTGTTTCCATGGAGATTCTTGCACTGTAAAAATAAGTGTAAGTTAACACCAAAATAGGTGACAGCTGAGCTGCCACCTCTTTTGGTGTAACCTTACACTTACTTTTGATGTAACCTTACACTTACTTTCCTTGAGGCCAACATTCCTCTAGTGATAAATGTTAAATAGTTCAACCTGTTTTTGTTGTAGTTATTCTCCTGGGCCTAAAATGACCACTCTCAAAAAGATCCCAAATTGGTTTTCAAGACCAATTACCGCTTGATGCAGGTCAAAAGTATTGCAGAATGCTCTAAGGGGATCATTCTGCAATACTTTCGACCTTCAATTAGCTACAATTTGTCATTAAAATCTTTATTTTGTCTATTTTTGAGTGACTGCTGAAGACAGGTTTTACTGTACCACCTTTGTTAAGTACTAGTGATAAATGTTAAATAGTTAAACATTGTTGTAGTTACTCTCCTGGGCCCAAAATTACAATGCCTCCTCAAAGTTAAGTACTACAATGTACCTTAGTTAAGTATTAATTTTTCAATATGATATTTTAAATGTTTAATGAATTGTCAGGCTCGGCGCAGTACATATGATCAAAGATATCGTTGTCATCTACAGAATACTTCAAACAATTTCGATTTTTAACTAGAAAGGGAGTATAAGAGTTTTGAAACGTTATTTTTCGTATCCTAAAAAATCAATAGTACTTAACTTTAAGGAGGCATTGTAATTTTGGCACAGGGCCCAAAAATACAATGCTTCTTTAAAGTTAAGGAAGACTTGAGTTAAGTATTGATTTTTAGGATGCGAAAAATAACATTTCGAACTCATTAAAATCAAATAGTTTCATTATTTTTGTAGACCACAATAATATATACATGTATGACCATAAGTACTGCATCGATCCTGGCAATTTATTAAACATTTAAAGTAACCTGTTGAAATATCAATAGTTAACTTAAGTCGTCCTTAACTATAAGGAGGCATTGTAATTTTGGCCCTGATCAGTACCATCGAAGGGAACATAATTATGATAGCAGTTAAAAGATTACTGTAAAACACGTGTAAAACGGCCACTCAAAAATAGACAAAACAAAGATCTTAACAAAATTTGTAGCTTTATGAAGGCCGAAAGTATTGCAGAATGCTCCATTCTGCGATACTTTTGACCTGCATTAACACACTGGTCAATTTAAACGCACCGGTGGTCACGGCAAAACTCCAGAACTTTGTTGGATTTGCAGTCCAAACCATGAATTAAATCACCAATTGCTTGGCAGAGCCATAAACTGCAATGTTACCGGTGGTCTGTGCGCCAGGTGTCATCACAAATAAAATAAATGCAAGTTTATAAATAAATAATAAAGTCAACAGGTATAGTTTTTTTTACCTTTTACGCCACCACCGGTGCTGTAAAATGCAACCACCAGCTCGTTGTAGCAACCACCGGTGCGTTTACATTGACCAGTGTGATTAAGCGATAGTTGGTCTTGAAAACCAATTTTTGGTCTTTTTGAGAGTGACCGTTTTACACAGGTTTTACTGTACACCAAGATCAGTGGCAATTAAACTGCCACGATACTTGATGTAAAGTAATGTTACACTTATTTTTTTACGATGTGGAAACACTTTTGTTTGTCACCATTTGCCTTTTTGTTCACGAGATGTCCAAACTTTTTCAAATGACCAAACATAGATTAAACCCATGTATAAATAAATACTTTGCTCCTGAAAGCAGAATTGATTTTTCTTTTCAATCTTCAAAATCTTCCTCTAGGGGTAGATCCTCTGAAACATAAAATAAAAAAAATCTATGTTTTCGTCTGCTTTTGTCGTCTGCTGAAATGTTTCAAATGTCTCTACACCAAACAGTGTATACTCATATCAGACTACTCTTAAAGGAGCAGTCTGATCTCGGTATACACTGTTTGCATATATACTTGCATATCCATTAATATTACCACATATGTGCAGCAGACGACTTAAGCAGATGGCAATTTAAAAACATATTCAATGATTACCTTTACCCATTTATGTCGAAATGAATTCCCTCCCTTATCATTTGGGAGAGTCCACCTCGAATTTCAGGGTTGTTGGGTAGTAATTTACAGTTTCGTTAAAATTCTAAAAGTCAATCCGTATCGCAGTACCTGATCGGACGCCGCTTTTTATGGCGTTTGATCTGGTTCAGTGTTTTTTGCCGGTGTCCCTGAAAATGGATGCTGTATGGTTATATGGATTTGTTTCGCCCCCTTAGTGGTAAAAAGGTGCTAACTAACATTTCTTTAAAACATTGAGTTATTTTAAATTTTACGAATCTTTCATCAGGACGAATTTTACTCAGAAAAACAATTGAAGGATATTAGAATTCTTTTGACTGTATAACATTTGGAAATATAATTTTAAACAAATAATTTTTGTTATTGATAGAATTATCACTATGCAATTCACCAAAATGCGAATTGAAATTCACGGGTCATTGGTTACGATACAGTACTAGACCAAATGAACCGACCCTCTCTACCCAAAGTTCACAAGCAAAAATTTTGGCTCTCAATTTTTGCTGAAACCTTTATTAGGTCATTGCTTATGTTCTAATTCCGACCACAGAGAAAAGTTCACACCAATTTATCAGTCATTTCCCCTAATAATGGGACAACTTCTTCAACAAAAATACACGGATATGGCATACCCCGGCAAATTTGACCACCCATTTGCAATAAAACACTTACAACAGCTTCAAAATTAGGTGCCATCTTTAGAGGGAGAGCCAGCGATGATTTTGGAGCCAGTCATTATGGAATACAAACGATAAAAATGGGTTTCAATCATTTTTGAACGTTTGTGACTTTTCAGTATAGAGGGTTGAACCATTTGGATTTGCACTGTACTTAAACCATTGACGCGTGACTAAAATAAAGCATCCATTTTGATTGCAGATGTCTGGAACTATGAAATGCATGCATTATCAGTAATAACAAGAAATATCTTTAAAAAAGATATTCGGCGGCTCTCAAATACTTAGAATTTTAACACAACTAAGTGACGAAATCCCATTATACTCCCTGTCTTTGCATGCTGGAAAAGGATGTTCCGTCTAAAACCAGCGAATTTGGAAGTTGTGCTATGTTTCTGGTCTCTCTTTTGCTTGGTGCTCTTTTCGCTGAGCGATATGCATCTGAATCGTTCCAAATTTTAGGCACTTCACCAGCCAAGGCTAGGGAACAATGTTATTAGTCCTAATGTTTTTAAGAAAACGGGAGATTTTAACGATAAATGTATGCACTGAAACAAACTGAAAACCCGGAAAAAACATGCCATATTGTTGTTGTTGTTGTCACATAGGCTAGATTCTGCCCGTCTCAGATCTCAACTTGGAGTAGTTTTCAAGTCTTAAATGGTTTACACTCCCACCACTCTATTTACGAAATAGATCAGCTACAACAGTGAATTGTTGAGTAATAATTCACTGTTTGGAGGTCAGTTGTAAAGAAGATCAAATCACGAGCGCGCAGCGCGAGTGATTTATCTTTGTACAACTGACCGACAAACAGTGAATTATTACTCAACAATTCACGCACTGGAGCTGATCTATTTCGATTCTAACACACAATAAACGACGAAAACACATTCGAAGCCTTCAGCTTCTTCCAACTTTCCGCCATTGCACTGAAGATCTCCCGCCAATACTCAGACTACGTCGCATACGTTTACATGTAATTGTAACGTCTTTCGAGCGTAAAAACGACGTTTCACCGTCTAACGCCATGAATGACGTCATTTTCCAGTGACGTCAGCTATCACACACTTTAGCAGTGAATTATTGTCCGATATATCACAGTTTTTTACCGTTGGCTCTATAGGCGAGGTGTGTTAGAATTACATATTATGAATGTATCTATTTACAGAAAAATGCTGATATACCAAATCGCTTTTATGTGGGACTAACTCCTATGCCGCAAAAATATTGTATTGGATGTTAGAGATAGGACTGAATCTAAATATCCTTCAATTGTTTTTCTGAGTATATAACAAAAATTCATTTGGCCCTATATGCGTATCATAATTTTGTTAGGGACAAAAGGTGCTATTTGCTGTTTGATTTGAGACAGAAAGTGTCATATGCCACACAGCACCTTATGGTTGGAAGCAGAGTGTGTCCACTGCAGAAGTCCTTTCTCAGTCATAGGTCCAGCTAAGCAAATTTTTGAGCGTAAAATTGCAACTCAGAAGACCACTAGCCAGGTATGTGTTCCTGTTTTATTTGTTTTTTTGTTTTTTCAAAAAAGAAAATTCTGCAGAAAAATATTTTTACAACTTAAGCACCCATACTACCCCACCCCTAGTGGGCCTCGGCATCACTTCATTCTATTGCGGTGAATCTATTGGTTTATTGTCAGCTGTTGCTCCCTTTGCGTGTATGTGTGTGTGTGTGTGGGGGGGGGGGTAGCTTTGGTCTTATTTTGTCAATGTTCTTAGTGTCATGACGATAGGGCGTGTTGCTTTGTTTTTGTTGTAATCTTGCTGTTGAGTGGCGGTCTGTGCTTTGTGTCTCTTCCCCGCGGGATCATGCGTTGGTTTGAGGGGTGTGCTCGTACTCACGTTTTTTTTTTTCACAAGTTTACTTTTTAGGGCCAATTTTATGTGCAGGTGATGTATATCCAACACAAAGAATCATCTTTAATTATATAACGCTTTTCCCCAAGTTTGTCATTTGTAACAGTTGTATATTACGTAAAGAATAAATCCTGTGCGTGTGGCGTTTTGAAATCATTTGTTCGCGTGAATTTTAAACGCAAAAAATCCCCTTAGCTCGATTGGAATGCATGTTTATTGACTCGACACATCGAACCGTATAAATCCAGTGCAGTCTAAGTGTACAGGTTGCTGGGTTCTTAAATGACCGCCTTTTTCAGTGTACAGCATATTCATGACAAGACATGCGATTTTGGTACGATTTGCTGAGGCGAGCACGGACGGTTCTTGCGAGTAAGTCAGGCCCCCAGATATATGTGCGTATAAGAAAATTATTTTTCTTATTTCTCAACCGAAACAAATGTTGTGGGTAGAACTGTCTCGATTAGACGGTTCTTTTGAGCACCAACATTCACGTTTAAACTGATGGATAAGAAATTAATCGCAATTTTACGCAAAAAAATTGCTTAACTCGCCCTATGGAGTCTGCGCAGAGTCTTCCGCATTCGTTCGCACTAAGGTCTAAATTACAAGCAGCGGAAATATCAAGCAAAAAAAGTAGGTGACTCCACAGGGTAGCTGTTCGTTTGAGTTTAAGATGCTCTTTATCGCCCTATGTGATACGTGACATTATTCCATGTCGTACGGTCTTATTGCATGATTAGTTCTGCATGATCATTCTGCTATAACAGCGTTACATTGTACCACCTCTGTGTGATTCCAGTTGGCTTTCTATTGTGTGCTGTGGTATCGGGGTTCGAAGAGTGCACTTTTGTAGTGATTTGGTATAGTTCTGGTGCAACTTGCTTTATAAGCTAAACTACTGAAAAAGACACGGAATTGGGCCATTTAATGATCGAATATTTTATCATCGAGCTGCCAACGTTAGAAAAGCTTATCACGAGCATCACTGTAGTAGGCCCCCAGATAAGAGTGCGTAACGGAAAATTATTTTTCTTATTTCTCAACCAAAACATATGTTGTAGGTACTCAAAAGAACCGTCTCGATGGGACGGTGCTTTTGAGCACCCACATCACACGTTTAAACTGGTGGATAAGAAATAATCGCATTTTTACGCTTAAAAATTGCTTAACTGGCCCTTTGTACAGTGGTACTTTTTACTTCAGATAACGACTGTATCACTGAGCTACCCCGTTGTGTTTTTGAAAGTTTCGCATGTTACCATGGAAGACTTTGGAGCCATGCAAACTCGCAGTCTTTTGTTCGAGCATGCTATGAATAAAGCACAACGTGACTAAACGAGCATAATTATTTAAAACATAGATCTTGCAAAATCCCCTTATAATTATTTTTCATTTCAGATGCGACATTTCGTCAGCGTCTGTACCGTTAGTTTAGGTAAAACAGTGTTTGGGTATAAAAAAAAAACTATCACAATCGTTTGACTCTCTTAAAGTATATAATTGACCATAAAAGTCAATCCCATACTCAGTGTATCAATTTGTATTGGTAATATGAAGATCAAATTGTATGGGAAACACAAAGATCAATTTGTATGGGAAATATGAAGATTTAAGTTAATAGTGTATCAATTTGAATGGGAAATATATAGAGTTAAGTTAACAGTGTATCAATTTGTATGGGAAATATGAAGAGTAAAGTTAACAGTGTATCAATTTTTATGGGAATATGAAGAGTTAAGGTAACAGTGTAACGATTTGTATGGGAAATATGAAGAGTTAAGTTAACTCTTCATATTTCCCATACAAATTGATACATGGAATTTAGTTTCCTTGAATTTGTATGAACGCTGGTTACCTCATCTAAAGACGCATACCTAGTTTTATTGACGGCCACTCCTCTCTCTTCCCAAGCTGTGGGTAGAATCTGTAATTAGGTACTCTTCTGTTAGCAGTGTATCAATTTGTATGGGAAATATGAAGAGTTAAGTTAACTCTTCATATTTCCATTACAAATTGATACATGGACATTTTGTTCCCTGTAATTTGTATGAACGCTGGTTACCGCATGAAAAGACGCATACCTAGTTTTATTGACGGCCACTCATCTCTCTTCCCAAGCTGTGGGTAGAATCTGTAATTAGGTACTCTCTTTCCCAGCCGAGTTCCGAATGAAAATCTGTCGATTCCCCTTAACCACCTAGAAGGGTAATGTCTCTGCTTCCTCTGTAAGTACCATGGTACGACTATTTCTCGTTTCTGTCTTGCCAATGCTTGACTAGAATCTGTTTCACTGTCCGTTATATCTATAGATCTCTTCCCAAGCTGTCCAACTAGACCCATGGGATACCTCATCCTTTTACCAAGAGTACCAAAAAATGAATATCTATCCATCCGTGCTCTTTTGTCAGTATCCCGTTGTTCATCAGCACCATCACCCATTTCTCCGTTTCCATAACTACCCATCTCACTCCTCCTTCCCAGCGCGCCAACAAACCCGTATCGGTCCATTCCTCCGCGTCGTCCCAATGCACCAACAAAACCATATCTATCTAAATGTCCCCGCTTCCCTAGAACCCCTGCAAATCCATATCTATCCATACCACCTCGTTTGCCCAGCATTCCTGTAAATCCATAAGAATCCATTCTTCCTCTCTTGTCCATTTCATCACTGACCATGTCCGTTTCCCGTTTCCCGATACTTCCATGAAACATCATTTTATCCATGCGGCGTTTCTCTGCCTCATCCTTGAGAAGGTCTAATTCATCTATAGTTAGTTTATGAACATTTTCCGTTGTGTCGTCAGTGTATTTAGATGTATCACTGATTATGTCTTTCTGTGCCGTGTCGGTTTCAGACTTGCTTGACAGTGACGAGGCATCTATGAGTGATATGAATGTCAAAAGAGCGATGAAGATTAAAGACGAAATATCTTGGTGCTTTGCATATTCCATTTCCAATATCTCTGAAATTGAAACAAGAAAAAAAATAGTCGGTTATCTCAGTAAGATGAAACAAATTGGTGCTTGGCATATTCCATTGCCAATACAGTGCAACCTGCATTCATGGGTGAAAATCTCCATTATTCAGCATTTTGAGGCTGACTTTCTATGGAAAGCCAGCCTCAACATCCTTAATTCAGGATCAATCCTGAAAAATGTATATTAAGCAAGCACCTAAGGGATAGTCAAAATGTGATTGTTTTCAGACAGGTTTTTGCTTAATACAGTATTTGCCTGTGGTAGTTGAATACATGCTTGCTTGTGACATGTATAAAGCAAGCGCCTAAGGAATAGTCAAAATGTGTTTTGCTTAAGACATATACTTACTTAAGACAGCATTTGCATGTGGTAATTGAACACACGCTTGCTTGCAACCTGTATTAAGCAAGCGCCTAAGGGATAGTCAAAATGTGGTTGTTTAAACCATGTGCTTGCTTAATGCAGTACGGGAATTTAATACATGCTTGCTTAATACAGGTTAATGTATCTCTGAAATGGTGAGGAAGTATGTCAAAAGTGGATCTATTAAATTTTACTTGGTTAGATATGTAACTTTTCCCATTTTATTTTTTGAATGGCCTTTTAATCATCATGCGTTCTAAAATTCACCTTTTCTGATCAGCTGTATTTTGCATAGTTATGTTCACGTTTTTATAATTTTAGAAATTTACAGACAGAAAATATTAATGGTAATAATAAGACACAAACAATTTTCGCCTCGTAGCGGTATGAAAATGTCACAATGTGGTCATTTTAGGGGTACGTGTGCACTCGTAAGTGTGCATTTGCCATATCTGGTCGTTATACTCAATGATAATCGAATCAAAATTATCTGTAAATTGTCAACACTTTATCTAATTTCATAAGTGTAACAAGTATGAATTCTTGTTTGTAAAGCTTCACTGTTTTTTCTTGAAAATATTTAGGCGGTGCTTAAGATAAGCTGTCTTTTTTTGTCATCCAGGGACATGACAAAATACATGAAGAGTTGTTCGTTTCTACATGCTCATTTCTTTGAATAAATGAAAGTGGTTGAGAATTCGTTTTTTTAAAAATGCTTATTGTGAAAATCTCATTTATTGAAAAGACATATGTTGTAGGAACTTATCGGAATAGCCTCATAGATGCAATTCCAATTTGTACCTATAACATATGTTACTGAAAATAAGTATGAAAACTATTTGGAAATTTACATTTTCCAAGTATCATGTCCATTATCTTCACCTTTTTCAAACATCCCAAACTGCCAATCAGTATTAAATTAGAGTCACTATGGCAAATTGGTTATATTTACATGACAGCTTTATCACCTTTGATTTCATGAACTAAGCTTTTGCTAAGCTGGTAGTTGCATGGTACTAATTTATATCAGCACACAAATGATGCCTATGCAAAGTACAGCTCATTAGAAAAGTAAACTTTTAGAACACAGCCTAGCAATGATTAAGTTCTTGTTGATTTTTAGACTGTGTTTTCAGAGAAAGCATATTCCAAACCCTCCAACCAGTGTAGGAATGCCAGTGGTTCAAGGGCTAGAGAACATATAAGCCACGACATGTGATTTCCAACAATGTGACATTTTGACAAGTGTAGACTCAGACGAGCCTCTGCAGCATCCTGTTAAGCTTAGAAACTTCAAATGATGTTCAGTCAGTAGCTTAACAGTCATAGAATATTCAAGGGACTAGCAAAGGCTCTGGCCAGACTGCGCGTATGCGCAGGCTGGTCTGAGCCTTTGATGGTCGCACATACCAATACCACATTGTTGGAAATCTCATGTTGCGGCTCAATTACATGTATAAGCTAGTTTTGGGTTTAATTTGGCAGTTCACCCAGTGACATTGAAAACCACTTCATCATCAATCACCAACACTATATCCAGGCGACACACCATCCAGCTCTTGAAATATGTGTACGGACACGTCAACGCCGACCGGATATCGCCAACAATATGACCCACCTTTGTATTTGTGTGTGTGTTGGGGAGGGGGGGAATGCACATAGAACGTATGTGTTTTACTCATGACACCATTGCGATATCAATTAATGAACAAGCACACGGGATTTCGGTTTCTATCGCATATGCCTTCAACTAGACTGGCATCAGTCCACTAAATGTATATAATTACATTTATAATTATATTTAACTATGAAAAAAAACATCTTAAAATTTTTTTATCCTCCCTGATAGTCAAATTTTCTGATGTCCGAAAATACTCCAAGTAAAGTTTATAAATGGCTACCTCTCTTGCTGTCTTAGAGAGATTTTCAGTTTTACAACAAAAATTAAAGACAGAGACTGGGGCCAGTCTAGCCTCCAACCAACACACATGCTGGCACATCCAACAAAGCTAAAGGTCTAAATTTTCGTCTGAGACTTCGTCTACATCCATACTTTGAATATGCGAGCAGCGAGTGCTCTGGTGAGTCTGCGCATATGCGCAGACTCGCCTGAACCTTTGCCGCTCGCTGATGCGATAAGTACCGAAATCTCATCATATACAGATACGAATCCTATTGATGCCACCTATGCACCATGGTAAAGATAAGAATCTTATTGATGCCACCTATGCACCATGGTACAGATAAGAATCTTATTGATGCCACCTACGTGCCATAGTACAGATGAGAATCCTATTAATGCAACTTTCGCGCCATGGTACAGATAAGAACCTTTTTGATGCCACCTACGCTCCACGATACAGATAAGAATCTTATTGATGCCAGCTACGCACGATGATATAGATAATAATCTTATTGATGCCACCTACGCGCCATGGTAAGATAAGAATCTTATTGATGCCACTTACACGCCGTGATACAGATAAGAATTTTATTGATGCCAGCTACGCACGATGATATAGATAATAATCTTATTGATGCCACCTACGCGCCATGGTAAGATAACAATCTTATTGATGCCACTTACGCGCCATGGTACAGATGAGAATCCTATTAATGTAAACTTCGCGCCATGGTACAGATAAGAATCTTTTTGATGCCACCTACGCGCCACGATACAGATAAGAATCTTATTGATGCCAGCTACGCACGATGATATAGATAATAATCTTATTGATGCCACCTACGCGCCATGGTAAGATAAGAATCTTATTGATGCCACTTACGCGCCGTGATACAGATAAGAATTTTATTGATGCCAGCTCTGCACGATGATATAGATAATAATCTTATTGATGCCACCTACGCGCCATGGTAAGATAAGAATCTTATGGATGCCACTTACGCGCCATGGTACAGATGAGAATCCTATTAATGCAACCTTCGCGCCATGGTACAGATAAGAATATTTTTGATGCCACCTACGCGCCACGATACAGATAAGAATCTTATTGATGCCAGCTACGCACGATGATATAGATGATAATCTTATTGATGCCACCTACGCGCCATGGTAAGATAAGAATCTTATTGATGCCACTTACGCGCCATGATACAGATGAGAATCCTATTAATGTAACCTTCGCGCCATGGTACAGATAAGAATCTTTTTGATGCCACCTACGCGCCACGATACAGATAAGAATCTTATTGATGCCAGCTACGCACGATGATATAGATAATAATCTTATTGATGCCACCTACGCGCCATGGTAAGATAAGAATCTTATTGATGCCACTTACGCGCCGTGATACAGATAAGAATTTTATTGATGCCAGCTCTGCACGATGATATAGATAATAATCTTATTGATGCCACCTACGCGCCATGGTAAGATAAGAATCTTATGGATGCCACTTACGCGCCATGGTACAGATGAGAATCCTATTAATGCAACCTTCGCGCCATGGTACAGATAAGAATATTTTTGATGCCACCTACGCGCCACGATACAGATAAGAATCTTATTGATGCCAGCTACGCACGATGATATAGATGATAATCTTAATGATGCCACCTACGCGCCATGGTAAGATAAGAATCTTATTGATGCCACTTACGCGCCATGATACAGATAAGAATCTTATTGATGCCACCTATGCGCCATGTTACAGATAAGAATCTTATTGATGCCAGCTACGCACGATGATATAGATTATAATCTTATTGATGCCACCTACGCGCCATGGTAAGATAAGAATCTTATTGATGCCACTTACGGTCATGATATAGATAAGAATTTTATTGATGTCACCTACGCGCCATGATACAGATAAGAATCTTATTGATGCCACTTACGCGCCATGATACAGATAAGAATTTTATTGATGCCACCTATGCGCCATGTTACAGATAAGAATCTTATTGATGCCAGCTACGCACGATGATATAGATAATGATCTTATTGATGCCACCTACGCTCCATGGTAATATAAGAATCTTATTGATGCCACTTACGTGCCATGATACAGATAAGAATTTTATTGATGCCACCTACGCGCAATATACAGATAAGAATCTTATTTGGGCCACCTACGCGCCATGATACAGAGAAGAATCTTATTGATGCCACCTACGCGCCATGATACAGATAAGAATCTTATTGATGCCACTTACGCGCCATGATACAGATAAGAATTTTATTGATGCCACCTACGCGCTATATACAGATAAGAATCTTATTGGGGCCACCTACGCGCCATGATACAGAGAAGATTCTTAATGATGCCACTTTCACGCAATGATACAGATAAGAATCATTGATGTCAACGACCCGCCATGATAAAGATAAGAATCTTATTGATGCCACCTACGCGCCATAAGATAAGAATCTTATTGATGCCACCTTCGCGCCATGATACAGATAAGTATCTTAGTGATGCCACATACTCGCCATGATACAGATAAGAATCTTATTGATGCGACCTGTTTATGCGGCATGATACAGATAAGAATCTTATTGGTGCCACCTGTATACGCGCCACGGTACATTGCTACTTGCCTACTCGCGCTTCTTCTATACACACACTTTGTGTGTTTTTTTAAGTAATGCTGTTTAGATTTTTTCATTAAGTTTATTTCATTTATATTAGAGCCGGAATCCAGCTAAAGCTACAAGTTGGCATGTGCGCCATTCGAAGACTCAGATCAGCCTGCGCATCCGCGCAGTCTGATCAGAGTCTTCGATGGACGCTCTATGGGTAGCCAATGGTCCAGTGTTTCTTCTGGCGAAAAACTAAGACTCTGATCAGACTGAGTGAATGCGCAGACTGATCTGAAATTTAGCTGTGCGCACACGCCAACTTGTACCTTAGGTTGGTTACCGGCTCGTCTCATGTTCTAGCGAACACCCCTCATTAGCACAATTTCTTGACACCGTGACACCGCATTGAAATCACATAGTTTCGAAGAAAAGCTTGTACTCAAAATCACTGAGTTCAAATAAAGAAAAACACGTTTTAATATGTTTTAAGCGCCGGGAGGAAATAGATTTTTTCCAAAGCAAAATAAAATGAGTTTTAATCATGAGTTCTTTAGTTGCTGGTCGCTGCTAGTCCATTTAACATGTTTCTGTAGAAAACAGTGTGGACTCAGATCAGACTGCTCCTATAGGAGCAGTCTGATCTGGACCCACGCTGTTTGTCTGTATGCCGAAATTAGTCCTTGACGTAAGCATTTGCATGATGTTGAATACTTTAGCAGACAACATTTTCAGATGCATGTTTGTTTTTCGTAGCAGGCAAAGGCGATTGTCTATAAACAGACAGTAGTGTAGATTTTTATTTTTTGTCCTTTGAAATCGTGGATTCCATTTAAACCCAGATCAGACATCTCCTCTGGAAGCAGTCTGATCTGGAATGTATGCCGAAAGTAGTCCTTAGCATGTAGCATTTTCAGATGCATTTTTTTCGTAGCAGGCAAAGGGGATTGCCTATAAACAGACTGTAGTGTAGATTTTATTTTCTTGTCCTTTGAAATCACGGATTCCATTGTGGATCCAGATCAGACATCTCCTCTGGGAGCAGTCTGATCTGGACTGTATGCCGAAAGTAGTCCTTAGCGTGTAGCATTTGCATGATGCAGAAGACTTCAGCAGACAACATTTCAGATGCATGTTTTTTCGTTGCAGGCAAGGGGATTGTCTATAAAGATTTTAATTTCTTGTCCTTTGGTATCAAGACAACATTACCGATGCATGTTTTTCGTAGCAGACAAAGGGTATTGCCTGTAAACAGACTAAAGTGTGGATTCTTTTGAATCATGGATTCCATTAACCATTAGAATGTCACTGATCAGGCCTAAATGGCTGAAACTAGCTAGTCTGACCGTGAACATTTGCACACTCTACATTTTCATGAGAACATATTTGTGTGCCTTTTGCGCAGTCTGCTTAAGGTCAATCGTGGTTCGACAGTTTTTTTTCTGTAAGATGAGAAGCATTTGTTTAAGGTGGGTTTTTTGACTGAAGGCAAGACAGAATATTTCTCAATAAAACCTCTAATCAATTAACGCTGATTTAATTTCATTCACATCTTAATAACGAGATTTTAACCCGCATTAAAACGTTAAGGTACACTCAGTGGCCATAAGTAAGTAGCCAAATCAGCTTACAAGAATTTGACAAAAAATATGGTCTGAAACAATGGTCTTTTCTAGCCAATTAAGACAATTTCCCCAAATGATAATTGCGCTAGATAAATATACAGTGTATATGTTTACGTCATTACCAAATTGTATGATGTCATCATCTGTTGCTATGGAGATATTGTGTATCACAAACATTGGCTCCATTTCTTCAAAAAAGATAGCAGGTGTTGAAAAATTGCTGTAAAAATGCCAGATTGTAATATTCTTTATTGAAAATTTGCAGAAATATTTGAAATGTACTGAAAAACATTCTGTTAAAGTTCAAATTAGTATAGACAATGAAAATAAAATAATGCTGAGCAGAGAACTGGACGGAAAATAATGCCATGAAAATGATCCGACTGCAGTATACTTTGGCTGTAAAAACAAACTAAATAAACAAATACAGGAATATGGGGTATGTATGTTTTGTGAGGTATTATAACAGTGTTCAAATTGAAAATAATATATTTTGAATAAATGTTGATGGATATAAGCTATGGTTGGATGCAAAGAAAATCTGCTAATTTTCACTGTCAGTCCTGATATTGTGCCATAAGCAGCATAACTGGTGTTATAATATTTGTGTAATGATTATTTTCAGTTGAAAGTACCATTTGGGGTTACATTTTTACAGAACATTTATTTTTTAAAGAAGAACTATCCTATGATTTCGCATAAAAGTTTGGGTACCCCCTTGTAAAGCAAAATTTGACCAAGGGGTAAGGCATCGCTTGGTGCTGTCTTTTCGATTTGAAAGAACAAAACATGTAAAGACTTATTGCTTCAAACACTCGTATATACACCCTAGAAAGCCTGATACTTGTTGCTAAGTTACCATGTGGATTCATTCAATAAATTAGATTTTTGGGTCAGGGGTACAAATACCCCACCCACCCCTAATATGACGGTGAATAAATTGGGAAGATGTGAACACATCTTGTTCACAGCTCACGATTATAACATATTTGCACCATAATCACCAAAAAATATACAGAAAATAAGTAATATCTATAGCCATTTAAAAACGGAAGAAGTTTAGAACCCACATAGAATTTTCAAACTATTTCAGAAATCAGGGTTGGTTGAAATGAATAACACCCACGAACTCTAGGTGATATTATTTCTATAAAAATCAAACATTCTTAAGTTGAAAAATAGCAAATAGTGATATGTTCAAAATTTCAGATAATTTGCATTCCTCGTTTTCAAATTACACAAATTTTAAATGTACTTAATTTTTGCAAAAGAAACAACGTTAACGTCAACTGGCTACTTACTTATGACCTGCGACTGTACGTCTAATGGGTTTCAGGAAAATTGTGGAATTCTAATCATGAATTGAAGATCTTCAAGAACATTTGGTCCTCCCCCGTAAATCAGTTTACGTGAATGAAAGTGTTTTATAAACAATGATTTATGTGTTTTTAGTGCACACGTTTTGAAACTTTCATTGCATTTATTGGAATTGTAATGTTTTCTCTTAAAAGTAAGAAACACGTCAAAGATCAGGAAACGATACAATCAAGTACCACAGCTGACCCAGGATAACGCATTGGAAAGTAACAAAAATACAATAAACATCACCACCAACAAGAGCCAAGAGATTAGCCCTTTCCCAGCAGGTGACCACAAGGCAGCAACGAAGAGACGCGAAAGCATGAAAAACACAAGACACAAATGATTCACAAAGGAAGTACCGCCTTGGAACGGTCAGTAAAACTATTTTACTGAAGGGCTTAAACCGGTTGCACGGCGCAAACCTCACCCTTAGTTCAGATGTGGATCAAGACACATAGGTGTTTTGTTTGCATGAAATACCCCTAGCTCTCCAAAAACAAAATGTAAATCAAGTTTAAAAAGGAGATAAAGCATAGATAATGACTCAACAGTACGTAAAACTGAATACTGGAGCAAAAAGAAATCCACAGGTAAACCCCGGTGGGCCCGACAAGCAGCCAAAGCATCATATCAGGCCCCTACCATCTCATTAATAGATAAGTTTTTAAGTCGGAACCGTCATAAAATCTGAAGTCCGACACACTGGTGTGCAATTATAGAGGAAAGCAATGTTGACAACCGTGACTGGGTTGACCACGAAGCATGCAGTCTGCTGCAATACATAAATGTTATGGCCAATCTTTTTATAATAGGAATTATTTTAATAAACAGCGCTGAAAAATATTAGAGCCAGCAATCTTCTTCAACCTATACACCAAGTCACCATACAGTTCAGTTTCTGAAAGTCCTTGGCGCAAGAGAGATTTAAGTCCAACTTGGAATTTAGATATCAAATCATAGTATTGTCTATAAAATTTAGAAAAGGTTCTGCGAAGTTTATAATACCGATAGAACTTTCTGAGTTAACAATTTATTGCGAGTGTTGAAGTCAGCAACATGGCTAGATGCTCTAGCAAAACGAATGAGTTGAGAAATAGACTCCATAGGATGTAGAGCGAGGAAAATCACCATCTAAAAATGGGAAACTGACAATTTCAAAACCAAAATCGTCACGTTTATCATAAATTTTGGTAGAAATAATACCATTAGGAATTGACAAATGCAAGTCTAAAAACGCGGCTTCGGTATCAGAGGTATTAGCTTTACTAAGTTGGAGCTCTGAAGGGTATATTTGACTAACCATACGAGGGTTATCTAAGTAAATCGTGGACTTTTGTTATAAAACGAGACTGTCTATCAGGAATACTATGGAATTTATATAATATGTTAATATACACGTAGGACACATTTTCTACAAACATAGATGACATCACAGTTAAGCTAACAAAGTTATGATCCTTTACTTGAGGGGTTGTCTCTGCGTATACCGAGCACATCGCAAACTATTTTGCTGTATTTTCAGAAAGGGTTGGTCAAATGTTTTGACTCTACTCTTTTTAATAAGCTTAAATGGTGACAAATATTGCCTTCTATTTGTTGGGTAAGTCTCCCTGGTTCAAATTAATGACTAAATAGTTTAGATAACAAGCGCGATCTTTTAGATATAGTAAGAGACAACATTTTTACCATTAAAAACTGACAGAAAAATAGCATGTGTTCCATTAAATTGACGAAAAGGAGCTTGTCTTGGTGATATTACTTAAATAATTTTACAAGAAATCTAGTTTACGATACTAGTGACTATTCGACCAATTATTTAACATTAAAAGAACGTAGTTTTAAGTGATTTATTTTATGTGATTAATTAGCTAAAAAGTATTGAAAGTAAGTAAGGGTGCAAAGACTAATATTTGGGCCATACCGTTCTTCTAACATTAGCATTTTCTGAAAAATAAAAAATGTAGTAGATATGTACAATCTTTTATAAAATCAATGCGAATAGCAACAAACGTTTCAAATTATCAACATTTTACTTTGCATGGTTACTAGTTGATGTGGTAACGCATTGTTTGAAATGCAACAGCCATATTTGATTAAATGTTCACTACCTTTTGGACTACTAGATGAGTTTCATACAAAAATTGTGACGTGCGCCGCTCACGCCAACATACTGTCAATTAAAGGGTCATAAATTTGTTGTCAAAACTGCGATTCCACCCATATTTATACAAAATGGTTCCCATAAATATATAAACACATCCTAAAAATATCATATACTTAGTGGCACAGTCTCGTATTATAACAAAAAAGTCCACGATTTATGGGGACAACCGGCGTATTGTCAAAATAAACATTATTTAAGAAATAGATCAGCTCCAGCAGTGAATTGTTGAGTAATAATTCACTGTTTGGAGGTCAGTTGTAAAGAAGATCAAATCACGAGCGCGCAGCGCGAGTGATTTATCGTCGTACAACTGACCGACAAACAGTGAATTATTACTCAACAATTCACGCAATGGAGCTGTTCTATTTCGATTCTAACACACAATAAACGACGAAAACACATTCGAAGTCTTCAGCTTCTTCCAACTTTCCGCCACTGCACTGAAGAACTCCCGCCAATACTTAGACTACATCGCATACGTTTACATGTAATTGTAACGTCTTTTAAGCGTGAAAACGACGTTACACCGTCTAATGCCATGAAGGACGTCATTTTTCAGTGACGTCAGCTATCACACACTTTTGCGGTGAATTATTGTCCGATATATCACAGTGTGTTACCGTTGGATCTATAGGCGAGGTGTGTTAGAATAATGTTTAAAATGTCGTCCAAATATCTGGATGTAGTGTTAAAAGCATCAATAATAACAGCCAGCTTATCATCACAGTCAAACTTTTATGCACTAATGAATTCTTCCTTATGGTTTGAAACAATAACCTAGGGATGTTCCATTGTTAATATTGAAGGATCACAAATACAAATTTCATTTCATTATCTTATCAAGTAGTATAGGCCCTGATGATATGCCGCATTAATGCTACATATCATCTGGCTTTTCATTGTTTGCCAAAGTACGCATTTAGGTGTCTCTTGAATCAAGTAACGCGGACAGACAAGGGAATTTTAATGTTCTCTCTGGAATCAATTAACGCGGACAGATATAAGGGAATTTTAATGTTCTCTCTTGAATCAACTAAAGCGGACAGAAAAGGGAATTTTTATGTTCTCTCTTGAATCAGGTAACACAGACAGATAAGGGAATTTAAACGTTCTCTCTTGAATCAATGAACGCGGACAGACAAGGGAATTTTAACGTTCTCTCTAGAATCAATTAACGCGGACAGATATATGTATACACATTATCATAATAGTTACTTGATCTGGCGTACTGTATCACGTCGAGAAGATAAGGTCATATCATCGGATCACCTGAGACGCGTAGCGTCGAGGTTGATCCAATGGTATGACCTCATCCATGAGACGTGTGATACTGTACGCCAGATCAAGTTACTTTTATGATAATATGTTTATTATATGCCCTTTTCTGACATTATTCTGATTTTATAACCTGTTTTGGTCTTTAATCCCGAGAAATTGCGGGAACGTTTCTTGACGTTACGTCATCATGTTTCCGTCTCTGGTTCCATGCTTGAAAAATTCTTTATGTAACGTCATCGCAAAAACAGTTTACCGACGTTAGCTTCGTTTTAAAGGATAGTGATATGGAATCAGAAAACCTCAGCTCGTTGATCCAGCTTTCTGTATCAGATGGCCAGAAAACAGACAGTTTAGACGTTGTATCATTTATAGGTATATAATAAAAGGGAATTTTAATGTTCTCTCTTGAATCAACTAAAGCGGACAGAAAAAGAAATGTTGATATTCTCTCTTGAATCAGGTAACACAGACAGATATTCTCTCTTGAATCAATTGACAGATATGAGGGAATTTTAATGTTCTCTCTTGAATCAGGTAACGCGGACAGATATGTGCATTTTAATGTTCTCTCTTAAATCAAATGACGCGGACAGATAAAATAATTTTAACGTTCTCTCTTGAATCAAGTAACGCGGACAGAAAGGGAATTTTGATGTTCTCTCTTGAATCAGAAAACGCGGACACATAAGTGAATTTTAATGTTCTCTCTTGAATCAGGTAAAGCGAACATATAAGGGAATTTTAATGTTCTCTCTTGAAACAGGTAACCCGGACAGATAAGGGAATTCCAATATTCTCTCTTGAATCAGGTAACGTGGACAGATACGTGAATTATAATGTTCTCTCTTTAATCAAGTAACGCGGACAGATAAAGACATTTTAATGTTCTCTCTTGAATCAAGTAACGCGGACAGATAAAGAAAGTTTAATGTTCTCTCTTGAATCAAGTAATGCGGACAGATAGGGGAATTTTGATGTTTTCTCTTGCATCAGAAAACGCGGACATATACGTGAGTTTTAATGTTCTCTCTTGAATCAGGTAAAGCGGACAGATAAAGAAATTTTAATGTTCTCTCTTGAATCAAGTAACGCAGACAGATAAAGAAAGTTTAATGTTCTCTCTTGAATCAAGTAATGCGAACAGATAAGGGAATTTTGATGTTCTATCTTGAATCAGGTAGCATGTAACGCTTAAATAACCCCAAACTCTAAAAAGGAAATTTTATTGCTCTCTTTTGAAGCAAATAACGCGAATATAACCGTAAATAAGTAAATACTGTATGGCCATAAAATGACACAATCTAAGACCACACTGTAAAACTATGTGTAAGTAAACACCAAAATGGGCGGCAGCTCACTGAGTTTGCACCTCTTTGGTGTAAAAATACACTTACTTTCCTACTAAAAAAAACCTGAGCCCAATTGATTTGTTTGATTCGATTCAGCTTTACAGATAATTGCAGTGCTATAAATAACACAACGTACTGGAACACACAATCAGGACACAACTTATGAAGCAGCAACAACAGAATCGCAGAACGGACAGTAGGCACAGCCGCTGGCGGGTGGGGAGGGGGCGGGGGCTTAGATATTTTTATTGTTCAAATTTTCGCCCTAGATATTGCTGTTTTAAAAACACAAAAATGGTTTAACTCGTTTGGAGGCTTCTTAACTTATCAAATGTGCCATCACAGAGAAACAATCAAATCAATGTGATAAAACAAACAAAAAAGGCTCTCAACTCGTCAGAGTGAAAGAAAAACAACCCAATTCAGCCACGGTGGGCCCAGCCAAGGACAAACATCAGGCACTGGCCCACCAATAAAAGCTTGGACAGAGTGAACTATATCCATACCTTGTGACAATGTGAGTGGACCATATCCATACCTTGTGACAGTGTGAGTGGACCATATCCATACCTTGTGACAGTGTGAGTGGACCATATCCATACCTTGTGACAATGTGAGTGGACCATATCCATACCTTGTGACAATGTGAGTGGACAATATCCATACCTTGTGACAATGTGAGTGGACCATACCTTGTGACAGTGTGAGTGGACCATATCCATACCTTGTGACAATTTTTTTTGTTACTGCACAGTCATTATTTTTTGTATTACCCCTTTGCATTCTGGTGGATTTTCCCATACATATTGTTATAATGAATATGGGACTATCCATTGTGTACCTTAGGGGGTAACGGGTAGAATTTCCTAAATTATGATGTATTTCTGTCCCTGAAGGTTGATTTAACCTTAGCAAACAGTGCAGACCCTGACGAGTGGCAGCATTCTGCGGCATTTCATCTGAGTCTATACTATTTGCCAAAGTACATGTACCCGTTTATAGGGTTTCCAGTATACAAAGTGTTAATCACTGCAGGTTTTTGAAATATCAACGTATCATTTCAGCCAGGAAACTTAAGCCTGTAAAAGATTTAAAGCTGTTCAAGATTTGTGTCCCTTTATAATAAGAAATAACATTTTAAAGATAGGGTCTGGGATCAGACTAAAAACCGTTTGAAAGTCCATAAAACATACTCGTACACAAAGAATATACGAATACGGCGTGTATTTGTGGCACACGTATACAACGTATTTTGATCTACCTCAAATATCCCCTGCCCTCATCCAATTTAGTGGCCGCTTCTGGGAAATTAATTTGTAAGCACGTGTACGTTGCCATGACAAAACTTTCCGTTGCAAGAAGGACCGATGTATCGTGACACGCCTTGTCCATTAAAAACGAAAAAATAATCCTAACAATAGATGTGAACTCGTCAAGTGGTCGTATTCCGCCGGAATCTGAACACGTAATTTAATTATAGAGTTCGCGTCAAACTTGATTTCTTTTGCTGAAAGCAATTTTGAAGCAATTTAGGTAAAAGCTGCTCGAAGTTGGTGTTAAGCTCCTAAGAACAAAATAATCGACAATTTTAAGAGATGTCATTCCTAACATGAGAACAAAAACCATAGGAATGTACATTCATTTTACAAAGCATATCTACATGTGTTGATGATACATGATGTATATCATTTGGAACAACCAAATATTGGTTTTTGAATTGCAGCGCACCATATATCTAACTTACTCATAAGTCTTTCCCTGCTAGCGGCGACTTTTGTCGTCTGCTTAGAATCTTTGCAAATAGCTTGGCACCAGATCAGGACAGACTGGATCCAAACCGTTTGCCACTGATAGTGTTCTTGAACGAACTTTTTTTTTTAAAAAGTTAAATTTGAAAAAAGTCAGCAGACTGTGTAACAACCAAAGCGAGGAAAACTACCCAACACACAAAGAGTAAACAAAACACTATAGCCAATTTCATACCATGTTTTCCCCGATACATTCCGATTTGCCCCGAGCCCTTCCGAATAGAAACAATCATGCCAATTAAAAATACTCCCAACAGTGTGACCTATATTTAAATAAGCATTACAGGTACCCAATGATGACAAGTGAAAAAGTGCGAGTTTATGTAATTTTGGTTATGTAAGGAATATTTATCGCTAGATTGACTTGATAGCTCCATGCCACATTGTCAATGATGTTTTAGATGAGATTTTGAGTCATTCTCAAACAGTGAAATGTTTACATAAACACGACTCAGTGACACCGGTGCCGTGACGTAACCAATACTGACCTCAGAATGTTAACAACCACGGGTGCTGTTTGAAATACATATAATTGGTTTTTGATGTAACAATAAAAGCACCGCAAGCACTGCATAATACCCCGCCACTGCTGGGGGCACCAAAAGTTATTTTGTGAAATATATAATGCCTAAATAGCAACAGAACTGAGATAGACAGTGGTATGACGTCCTTAGTCACAATATGTAACCTTTGATGGTCAACATATCTGTGAAGTTTCATTAAGATATTTCATATAGTAAAGGAACTACAGGTCAAAACATTTTCCAGATTAATCAAGGGCGGATAACTCATGAACTGGAAAGGTAAGAGTGACGGTCCATCGTTGTAATATGTAACCTTTGCTGTTCAACATATCTGTGAAGTTTCATTCAGATATCATAAACAGTAAAAGAATAACAGGCCAGAAACCATTTTTTAAAGGGAGAAAGGGCAGTAACTCCATCGAAAATGGTCGGATTTTGCCCATTAACAATCCCATACCACTCATCCCCAATAACAATATGTATGCAAAATTTGAAAAAATTCTGTGCATAAATACTCATGTTATCGATCGGAAACAGTGAGCACGGACGGATGAAATGAACTACAGGTCAAAAACCAATTCTCAGATCAATCAAGGGTGGATAACTCACAATCTGGAAAGTTAAGAGTGACGATCCTTACCCACAATATGTAACCTTTGATGGTCAACATATCTGTGAAGTTTCATTCAGACACTCCATATAGTAAATGAACTACAGGTCAAAAACCATTTTTCAGATCAATCAAGGGCGGATAACTCATGAACTGGAAAGGTAAGGGTGACGGTCCTTACTAAAAATATGTAACCTTTGATTTTCAACATATCTGTGAAGTTTCATTCAGATATTCCATATAGTAAAAGAAACTACAGGCCAAAAACCAATCCTCAGATCAATCAAGGGTGGATAACTCACAATCTGGAAAGGTAAGAGTGACGATCCTTAGTCACAATATGTAACCTTTGATGATCAACATATCTGTGAAGTTTCAATCAGATATTCCATATAGTAATAGAGAATACTAGGTGAGTGTCTTTTGATATCAAGTTTACCAGGCAAGGCTTTGAGAACGCTTGTTGACATCGCGAGGCTTGCCGAGCGATTCAACATGCGTTCTCAAAGCCGAGCCTGGTAAACTTGATATTAAAAGACGCGAACCTGGTATTCTATTTATCAGTTTACCCATTGTTGAACACTCTTCAAACTAGCGATTATGACGTATTTTTTTTATCTTTGTGTTGATTCATCGTCATTAGCGACGTCATTCAAAAAGTGCAACGTCATCATGACCGGATAAAGGTAACATGCCGTGAGATAGGAAACGTTTATTAGGTTATGTTGAAACAATTCAGTATATATTAGGGGCGACTGATAAAATGAACTACAGGTCAAAAACCATTTTTCAGATCAATCAAGGGCAGATAACTCATGAACTGGAAAGGTAAGAGTGATGGTTCTTTGTCACAGTATGTAACCTTTGAAGTGAAACATATCTGTAAAGTTTCATTTAAATATTCCACATAGTAAAGGAACTACGGGTAAAAAAAAACATTTTTTAATTCAATCAAGGGCGGATAACTCACAAACGGGAAAGGTAAGAGTGACGGTTCTTAGTCACAATATGTTACCTTTGATATGAAACATATCTGTGAAGTTATATTCAAATATTCCATATAATAAAGGAACAATAGGTCAAAAACCTTTTTTCAGACCTATCAAGGGCGAATAACTCACAAACTGTAAAGGTCAGAGTAACGGTCCTTAGTCACAATATGTAACCTTTGATGTGCAACATATCTGTGAAGTTTCATTCAGATTTCATGAACAGTAAAGGAATAACAGGCCAGAAACCATTTTTCCAATACAAAAAAGGGCAGTAACTCCGTTAAAAATGGACGGATTTTGCCAATTAACAATCCCATACCACTCATCGCCGATAACAATATGTATGCAAAATTTGAAAAAATTCCTTGAATAAATACTCAAGTTATCGATCGGAAATGGTGAGCACGGACGGAGGGACAGACGGACAGACACTGAAAGGTATAACATAATACCTCGACACTAAAGTGTGGCGGGGTATAAAAAAAGCATATAAGACGGCGCTAAATGGCCCCTTACAACTTATCTTACTTCGTATGCAATACGTATATCCAAGACTGTATGCTTACAAAACAGAATTTCTTTTGGTTTGATGCTGGCCTCGAGCACAAGGCAGCTCGGTCTCGTGGTAACGGGGTGAGTTTCGATTGGCTGAGTCATTCACGTGATATAGGTGCATGTGACACGAGTCCCGAAAGAAATCCGGAAAAATATGGAAGCCCTATAAAATTAAGCTATTGGCATGTCAGAAATGCCCTCATAGTTACATATGATACAAGTTAATTTTGGTATCGAAGTTTATACCAACCTTACCAACTTTAGCACGAAATATCACATGATGTGCAAGGTCTACACTGATGTAGGTGGTATAAATAGTTATATCATGGGTCGTCCACCTGTACGTAAGATAATCCACTCGCTAAAGCTCGTGGATTATCTCCACGTACAGGCGGACAACCCATGGTATAACTATTATAAATTCACCTATTGGAGCTTAAGTTGTTACAATTGTTAGATTTGTTCAGCCTAATCTCATAGCCCATTTACATAGCAACTATAAATACTGAATGTGAAGGCTGACTTTTGACTTTTACCTCCAGCCACATACGCTGAGAATAAACTTGCATTAGCATATTCTAACTGCTACGTTGGCGTCAAACTTCATACGGAGCATATGTCAATAGCTTTTGGAAAGAAAGTTTGACCATGGTTGCTGTAATGTAAATATGAAGTAGAATGTACTCTTCGAATTAGTTTTCTGAATGTACTCGAAGTCAGGTTGCATATTAAATTAAAGGGAATGAAGCGTAGAACACCATGAAAGAACCTACTGTGTCTACTACTGTGGAATTGTCTGGTCAAAGTCACTCATTTTTTAAAACTTAGTGCACTGGACCTAATGAAATCTGACCCTGGTCTTCTTTACAACAAACTTAAACATGCATGGGGAAAAGCAATGATTAATATGTCTTGCTCATGGACAGACAGAACTGTCTCAGTTTGATTAACCATGTATATGCTATGAAACAGACTCGTCGACTCTTGATCCTGTAGAGGTAAACCCGGACTATACCCATATACATTGTGTTGAGAGCTGATTTATTTCTTCTATTCTTGCCGCTGCGTATTATATAAGGCTAATGGGTCAATGAAAAGGCGGCACATCATAACTGATCTAGACATATAGGTACGATTCAAGCTGAAAATGAGGCGCGGTTTTATATGAAAGTAACTGTTATCATCTTGCGCTATAACACATCAGACACATAACATATGATTAAACCCTAAAAACGCCAGCAAAGTAACCACATCCGAAAATGTCTGTTTATTGGTTAACATAAATATAGAGGTAAACAGTGTGGACCCAGATCAGACTGCAGGAGCAGTCTGATCTGGATCTACACTGTTTGTCAAAGAGGTCTCAAAAGTTCAAGCACACGACAAAAATACGACTTTTTTGTGATATGCGCTTTAAGGGTTAATAAATGTGAGTTCATTGTATTTTCATGAAATGCAAGCATGTTACAAATTATTAACTCTTTACCAATTATAAATAGAACCTGATTTCCCCTATTGAGCAGATGGAATAGCCGAACCACGCCCAGATACGAGGGTCGTTCGGATATTAATTGATATATAACAAAATAAATAAATAAAAGTTTTACTTTCTGAGAGCTTCCAGCATGTCTGAAAAGAGTTATGTGCTAGTGTCCTTAACCATGGGTTAGTATTGTGATTTTTTTTCAAATTATGCAGTCTTGTCATTTTTACACCACCATGTAGGCGACACATTTTCCGTTTAATTGATATATTACACATGCACAGTTAATGCTTAAATTTTGTACATATGTTTTAATATGGTGACAAAACACACTTTGAAAATCTTGACTGTGTCGGTCAGTTAGAAATAGGTCAGGCTGGTTACTTATTGATTCGCCCTCGTATGAATATTAAAGTTGCCGCCTTTACAGTGACCCAAAAGCTCTATAATAGGTGTCACCCTCGCAGCGCCATGGTGTTTGTAGTGTTTACTACTCATACTCACTTGTTTTTTCTCTCCTATTGTCTTGCTCCATATTGTAGCACACTTGCATTAACCGATTAGAACAATAAACGCAATTACTAGGTCTCTCAGACATGGCCTGGATGCCACTGAGTGCGCGGAGCTCGGAAAAATGACCAGATAACAAGAATATATGAGCCGTGGCATGTGATTCCAACAATGTGGTATTTTGACATGTGTAGACTCAGACGAGCCTGTGCAGCCTCCTTTTGAGCTTAGAAACTCCAAATAATGTTCAGTCAGTAGCTTTATACTCATAGAATGTTCAAGTGACTAGCAAAGGCTTTGATCAGTCTGCGCGTATGCGCAGGCTGATCTGAGGCTTTGCTGGTCGCACATACCACATTGTTGGAAATCTCATGTCGCGACTCAATTATCATGATACCAATAGGTTTGCTACCTAGAGTATCCTGAAAAATCCTTGAATCTGTAGTGGGACAAAATTAGCAAACCAATACAGAGAGTGACAGAGCCCATTCAAAATGAGATTAAGCAAGTGATCAAATTTGGCAGAGATGCTCACCGTTCGCTTTTCGCCCCAAGTTAAAGATGCTTAATTGAGTTAGACTTTTGCAAGATGTGATTTACAGTTCGTATATCTAATAGGTTAGTATCACACGAGGCCAGGCGATTGTGTATGTGTGTCACAGCAATGTGGGCAATATCATATATAGGACAAAAGCAATTCTAATGTCGCCAACATGTTAAAGATGAACGCTTTGCCTATTTCGCTTCGCACTGAATAGCAAGTAAATTCAGAGTTTGTGCCAAACACGATAGGCTGGGTTTTTAAAGCTGGAAAACACGCATAGTAAAATATTTCAAGCTCGCATATTATTTCATACCAAATGACAGTTGCTCAAGCGATACAAAAAACATTACAAACCAAAGACCTAACCCCCCCCCCCCCCACACACACACACACACACATACATTCGGAGCATTACTAACGAAGAGCCGTCAACATCAGAACCACCGCCTCAAGTTTCAATCTGGAATATATCAGAAAGAAAATACAAGTCACTATTTTAAGTCAGACCAAGATAATACGGCATTCTAATGGAAACTATTAATCTTAGAAAACAGTAAGGTTTGCTTATTTTAGCTTTATTACCAATTTCCAGAATAATCAAAATTACAATTTTGACATTTCCATTATATACTGACGTCAAGAAAAAACGCCTCATCTAAAAGTAAACATGAATATCTCTTAGACTAATAAGACTAAAGTTGTGAATTTTATTTCATCATAGCATCTTATAAGTCAAGCATATCTCATGAAAACAAAATTGCTGAAAGAATATTTTAGGCTGAGAAAACGACCTAGGTTTGAGACAGGGGTCATGAGTTTCGTGAGACACAGGTTTTTAGCCACATTTGCTTTGTTTCCTGAAACAATCCATTGACAGTAAAGACGTGTTTTACCATTGTTAAACAATCTCTATTTGACCAAAAATGCTTTTATAATGTTCAGACAATGTTTGTATGCATCTGCTGAACGAAACAACTTACCCCATCCACCTTTTCACCATGCATTTAGGTAAAACTTTAACGTAATGGCTTTGCGAAATGGGTGAAAATATTGTTACGAATCATTTGCAAAAGTATTTAGTCTTTAACCAGCGACGATTGCTGAGGAAACGCAATATGGCACGTATTCCAGACGACCGTTTTGGATGACGTTAACGTAGACCAACGACTGGCCATTGGGCGTTACAACTCATCTTAAAAAAACGTAATTTTATGTAGGCATATTCTGTATACATTACCAAATGTGTCCCCTTATCATTTTCCAATTAATTAATGCAAAGCGAGAATGTTGGCAAGTTTCGTAAAGGACCGTACATTTTGTCTTTAATATGACGTCATAATTTCATAAAGTTATTACTCGCAATCACAACTGTTTGAAAAAATGATCCAAAATTTATTCATTGGTTAGCAAAACATTAACGGCACAAACTGGGCGCAAATTAAAATTGAAAACATAAGCGTTCGATGCATAATGACGTCATGTGTAAGTTGAGCCTGTATGACGTCATCGGAATATCGGGTCACCTGCATATCAAATTAAAGATATTTTCCAACATCGCACAACCTCTACATAAAGAAGCAGTACGTGGCTCTTTATATTTGTATATCATCGCTAAGAAATCAGTGATAATGAGTGAGGCGTTTTAGTTGACGTCAGTATAATAAAGATTTTTCTATAAATTACGTCATATATAAAAAAAAATATCTGCTATGTGAAAAACCTTTTAGATTAAGGCTTTGCATTCCATAAGTTAGATAACCTTTTTGCGAGCTAAACATATTTTGTGTTTTATCAACAGCAGAATCTAGGGAGGATATTTGGTACCAGTAAAGTGCAGGCCCCATTTGGCTTAGGTAAGGCGGTGGTTCTGTTGTTGATTCCTTGTTTATTGTTAATCCCATTTATTAGTTGAGTTTCAGCGTTAGTCCCTTTTTTGCTACGCAGTACCTCGTCGTGTTCTTTCTTGTTTGCAATCATCTTGATGAGGAAGAGAGAGCTGGTTGCTTTACTTAAATTGTCTTCCTGATGTCACGTGAATATTAGTGTTTCGTTTCTCTTCCTCGCGGTACATTGGGTTGGTTTGCAGTGCGTGATTCTGGTATTACCTGATCATATATATACTCACTATTTTCTAGTCAAAAGAAAGCATATAAATTCTTTCATTCTCGTACATAATAATGAACACAATTGAACCAGGCCTCGGGGTTAGAAAACTTGAGTAACGTCTCAAACTCTAAATAAAGCGCTATGATTGGCTGCTTGCGGATAGTGTCCGCAAGCAGCCAATCATTGCGCTTTATTGTAATCACGTTTTATAACCTCGAGGCTAGGTTTGATCTCAAGCTCTACTAGACGGTTGCCCATGCATCACTAAAGGGTGATTTTGAGACTATGCGGTGAATATCAAAATATCTCGTGGGCTTGCACAGATGTTTAAATCCAAGAAAAGTCATAGGGCTAATATATTTTGCATAAGTTCAGAACTGAGGAGCCTACTGCCCTAAGATTATCAATTAAAGACATATATTCCTGTCCAATAGAGATCATTAAAGGGTTAACTGACAAGGGACAGTTTCAGTATCTCACAAAATTAAAGGGGCCTCAAGAGGGGACTGACCTGTATACAACTCAATATACACTAAGATAAAGATCAATATATTATCATAAATTACCTAACCCCTTCATGGGACCACCTTATTGCCCCTGTAAGGAAGTCATAATCACCTCATTTCCTTTTGATCTGCCCAGTATGACCCATGGAGAGAGTCATACTGAGTGGTACCACTATTATTGCTCAAATTTTTATGTCTTGAAACCAGTTTATGAAATTTGGTACTTATCGCATATTCGTAAAGACATTTTAAACATGTTTGCACAGCAACAAAGTAGGGCTAGATGATTACACTTTGGCATGGATCTTCTGCTTCTTTTATGCGCAGGATTTTGGGACTGACTTTTATATATTAGAAGTACTGCATAAAATTCGAACTTAAGGCATAAACTGCGTTCAATTTTTTCATAAGGCTAGCAATCGAAATACAAAGACATGTAACCTAAATCCGCGAGGGCGATATAATTCTAGGAGAAATCTCAATTAATTTTGTGAATAGATCGGTAAACTTTCAGTGTATACATCTTTGACTGGATAAAACATGTCATTGCTCTTACATGATAATCCCACCCATTGTGTATTCCCAGCACATCGTAATTAGCAATGAAAGTCATGTCTGGTTGTCTTTGCAATAGACAGAGAGTGGTCAGAATTAAAATTAACGCCTTAGTAAACACAACTGGCTATTGCATGTTTTTCATTAGAGAAATACGATAGATATATTAACCACCAGCTCGTATATAATGACCAGTGTGCTTTTATTTTGGGATAGCACAAATATTTGCCTACTGTATATCTACATAAGATATCATTGGTTCGTTTGTAAAACCTTGTAAGTGCACTTTTATTACAAAATCCTTTTTAGCACGGAGCGAATAATGACATTCCAACGCCAAAGGTAAAAAAAACCGTATGCAATATCCAATGAAAAGGTGTGTATGTGACATTCTATGTGACATTCCAAAAGCTCGTACTTGTCAAAATTACCAAAAAAAAACAAACAAATAAACAATCTCTTTATTTCTAGGCTCAGATAACAATTGTTACATATGAGTACCATTTATGCAAATTCGATTGGTAAGCTTTATTTTGTTTATTACTATGAGGGTTGCAAAAGTTGTCCATCAATACTTTCTCACTAATTCATGCTTAAGTTCCTCATGATAGCTTGTTTCTCGCCTTCAATCAGATTAATTGCAAAAAAAAGTTGTAAGTGTGGAAGTTGTGTCTTTTTAAATAGAACCGTACACACAAAAGAAACAGACGTACCTTTGTTTACCCTTTTAGCTAGCTTATTTTATCGCATAATGTCATTATTGAGTTTCAAAAAACTTCTGCAATATGAGAACGGTTTCCATAACAAAAAAATAAGTGAGTATGATCAAGAAATACCACAATCACGAACCGCAGACAACCCCGTGGCACCGCGAGGAAGAGCCGCTCAACCATCACGAGATACTAGAAAGACAAATCAAGCAAAGCAACCAGCTCTCTCTTCCCCATCAAGATGATTACAATACTAGAATGGACATAAAGTAACGTACAACAAAACATAAAACAGTTACAGACTCTCACAATGGGAGTAACAAGAAACAAAAAGTCAACAAAAACCTCATATATTTTAAAGTACCATAATCCCATAGAAACACCTAATTCTGCCAATATACTAAGTGCATCCATTAAATAAACTAAGATGTGTTTTCAGTCCGAAATTCACAAGAACTGAACACACACAAAAACAATTCAGAAAGTTTCCTGATGCCCTTACGCGGTTTTGTAATTCCTTATAGAGAAGTTTCAGCGTTGTGAGAGGTTTTGCATCATGAATGGACTAAAAAAAAACAAATAAGCCGTTGTTTAGTTTATTTTATGTTTTTGGCTAGTTCAGATAAGCATATCGCTAAATATTCCTCATTTCAACTGCAATGAAAACATACTAACTATCTCACCAGAGTAATTTTGCACAGGTTTCATATTTTGAACATTCCTGCGAATTAAATGTATAGACACAATATAGCTACAAGACGCGTTTTACACGTGATTCTGTAAAATACATCTAGATAAATTAAACGGTTCTTTTGACAGCAACCAGCAATTGTTTATTTTTTTATTGCAGAAACAAAATAGACATTTTGGCAAAAAAGGTAGTATAATAATCAGTTTTGTCAAGGACAGGTTTCGCGGTTATAAACAGTTTTCATGGACAACTCAACTGAGCATGAATTTTCAAATTTTATTATATAACTCAGGGTGGGTAGTCACGTGGTTTTTATTTGGATACAATGCATGGATGTTTGAATACACTGTACGGACATTCTGATCGAATGTAAGTAGATTTCTCTATGCATGTATGTTTTCTCATCTATACCCAGATATCTATACACCACTTTCCCGCCCACAAACGCTATCAAGATATCATCTTTAAGCTTCTTACTTTAAGTACCCACCCTGTAACTTGAAATGCTAACAAAACAAGATTTGCCTGGCTTCCCATATTTATCCTGCTTATAAATGATAAAATTGTTGAAATTTTAGTTGAGTTGATTTGGCTCAGCTTAGTTGAGCATGAAAAAAGGATTTGTAAACACTCCACCTTCGGATTGACTGCTGATATGTTTCACCTTCCCAGTGCGATATGGGACAAATTAACATCGTTATCTTAGGTTAAAACCATTGGTATTTATCAAACTTATAAATTTTGTATTGAAATGCTTGAAAGTATCAGCTATTCTGGCGTTTTCACAATTTACTAGAAGCCAAATATAAAACACATAATCATCGGATGTTCGTGAATAAAATATTCATTAAACGATGATACCCTGCTTAGTTTTTGAAGCGTCTATTTTCTTTATAATTAAACTGATTTTTTCTGCTTTGCTGAAGGGATTATCAACATGACGTCTGAACGAGTTCTAAAGTTCTAATTATTCCATTAAAAGTGCACGTGACCTTATCATTAAACCTAAACTTCAAAGACATTGATATTGATACAGCGATGTCCTCGATTAAGGGGTACAAAGTACTTTAGTTGTAACAATATTTGTTCCAAATAAGTATTGAAAAAACAATGGTGGCGTTACAAGTTATACGGAGATAGTGTGGAAAGGATTTGAGCGGTAGCTATTACTAAGAAACTAGGCTGGCCAGGTTTGCAAGGTTTCACACATTGTACAGGGTGGGGAATCACATGGTTTTGTGTTGATACACTGCATGAACAGTTTGTTTCATTCCGTAAGTAATTATAGTCGGGGGAAAATCAGAAAAAATCGCAGGCATTTTGTGAAGAAATGGTTTGAGATTCTTATCAGGGTACTTGAGTATGCTGAATCCAAAAAACAATGTTGGCAAGCTAAAAATGACGTCTTCCCTATCTAATTTGCATTTTACCAAGATGGCCGCCAAATTGAAGAAAAACAAATAATCTGTAGAGTAACATATTAATAATGGTTCAAATCAATCCAAAACGGTCTTTATGCAATTAGAATTAAAAGTGTGATCAGAAGTAGTCAGGGGGGCAACTTGAGCAAATAATCTTGCTTCCTACTTAGTTAAGTCAAGTTAGATGTGCATATTATCTGGCCCAAATGTGTCGAGAATAATTTCATTATAAGACATGCCAGCTTTGTAAAATGAGATCTTTAAAACATGCATCGCAAGGATATAACTACTGTTTCCTAGGAAAATACGACAATTTAAAACAAATTCTGTAAGTTTCGTGGGAGGGGGATTAATTCGATTTTAAGGAAAATAGGCATTAACCTACAAAACGGCTCGTATCTCCTCAGCAACTCACACTGCACTATTAACGTGCTAGCAAATTAAAGCTTAGAGTACTTTCATCCGATGGTCTGTTATGCAGATTAATTCTTTAGTTTGCATATTCATCAATATAGATGGGAACTTCAGAAAATAAGGGAAAATCATAAAAACACACATATAAACTGATTTCTTCCCCAAACCGTCCTTGTTGCATTTTTCTACATCACCAGTCACAGTTTGACAAGCCCTTTCATCCAATAGTCATATATAAAGTCATCTCATTTGCATATTCATGAATATAATTGAAACTAAAAATTGAGGTAAAATCATATAATAACTTTTCTCCTCTTATATTTGTTTGTTTGTTTGTTTGATGTTTAACGACGCATCAACCCTTGTGGGTCATTAGCGTCAGACGGTTTTAAATTAAACATGATGTGGATGAAAAGAGTAAAAATTTGTAAGATAAAATAAAAGGAATGATGATTATGAGTTTGTATAATGATAGTAAGTTGCAATACGAGTGTTGACAGGAGAGACCACGTACAATATCTGACAGTTTCAAAGAGCTATTCAGATAACTGTACATGTTCTTTAACTGAACAGAATACAACATAATATAATCTGTATTATGGTCTGATCTAATGTAAAACAAAAAATGATTTTAAAAATAGCAATTAGATTTTGTTAAAAAGATTTATTTGTTTTAAAAATGTCATAATACTATCAATGTGTATATCTTGAAATAATTCTTTCATGTTATCAACATGGAGGCAATTATTTCTTACTTGTGCAAAGTCGCCACATTCCAAAAGGAAGTGACGTACAGTGAATGGTGCGTCGCAACCAACACATTGTGGCTGCCCTTCACCTTGTAGTAAGTATGAATGAGTGACTCTTGTATGACCTAAGCGGATAGAGCTAAAACTACTTCTTCTTTTCTAATGTTTCGAACAACTGATTGATATTCACCAATAGTTGGTTTGATGTCAAGAAGTTTATTCCCAATGCTGTTATTCCTTGAAGTTTGCCATTCTGCCAAGATATATTTATTGATAGATGGCTTAAAATTAGAAAATGAAATCTTAAAAGAAGTTGGTTCTAATGAAAGCGATGTTTTTGCTTGCTTATCTACCATCTCATTCCCTTGGATACCTATATGACTAGGAATCCAACAGAGAGCAATTTCTTTATAAGCTAAAAGCTCATGACATTTTTCTAAAAGTTTCTGAATCTGTGGATTCTTTGAACTGGTATGGTTCATTGCTTTCAATACAGAAAGCGAGTCAGAAAATATAATAAATTTATTGTTAGCATCACAAGTGGTGATGAAATCTAAAGCTAGATCAATTGCTTTGGCTTCAGCAGTGAAAATTGATGAATCGTCAGGTATACGTTGCATATTACTATGGTTGTCTGATATAACAGCACAACCAACCTTTGAGTCTTCCTTTGATCCATCAGTATAAATTTGTTGGTAATTCTTATAACGATTTTGCATTTTTCTGTTATTATCTTTTAATATATGTGGACTTGATTCAGATTTTTCCCGGAATGTAAATCAAAAAGTATTTCAGGTGGTTTCATACACCAAGCTGGAATATTTGGTGTAAAATGTTTTTCAATATTTTGTGGTTTGATATTGGCAGATTCTAAGAGTGGTGAAATTCTGATGCCAAATGATTTAATAGCTTTAGGTTTTTGTTCATATAAATTAACATCATTTGGTGGGAATGTAACTTCATGAGCAGGATTTGATGGGTTAACAGCAAGTCTTATAGCATATTGCAAAGAGAGTTTCTCTCTTCGTGAGTATAGTGATGGTTCATCTGCCTCCACATAGAGACTAGCAACAGGAGAAGTTCTAAAAGCCCCTAAAGCTAATCTAAGTCCTTGGTTATGTATAGGATCAATCATTTGAAGATATGATTTTCGTGCAGAGCCATATATAATACAGCCATAGTCTAATTTTGACTGGACTAGAGACCGATACAGCTTGAGAAGTGTAGTTCGGTCTGCACCACAAAAGTATGAGAAAGCACTTTTAAAAGATTCAATGCTTTTAAACATTTAGCTTTGAGATATTTAATATGGGGTATAAAACTGAGTTTTCTATCAAATAAAATGCCAAGGAATTTAGATTCCTCAACAACTGGAATAGGTGATCCATATAAATGTAAACCGGATCATCATGTTGCTTGCGCAACTGACAGAAATGTACACACTGTGTTTTTGATTTGGAAAACTTAAACCCATTGCTTGTTGCCCAATTTTCAATCTTATTTAAATTTTTCTCCTCTTATATGACCTACGTTGCACCCTAAGACAATATCTCATGAATGCGAAATTGTTAAGTGGGACCACTTAATGCCAAACAGATTTTATCTCCATAAATAAACCTGTTTTGATTACATAAAATTGCATTGTGTCCATGACAACCCATTGGGCACTGTAGCTGGGTCAGAAGCATGTCCCCTTCATTCGCAAATAGACCCAGATTGAATTCATGATGACCAAGTTGTCAGTTACTGGCGGAAAAAAAGTCGCTAAATAACAAAGAAAAAACTCGCTCAGGGAGGCTTGCCTAGAACAATTCCTCTCCCCCCCCCCCCCACCCACATACACACCCATAATGTGAAAACCCATAATATGATCCTAAAGAAAGGGATGTACCTACAAAATGATTCGCATCTAAGCAGCAACTCATTCTAGACTACCAAACTTTGAACCAAATTAAAGCCCAGGCATAGTACTTTTATTCAATGTGCCGTTTCACATTATTTCCAGCGAGACCGCCAGGCATTTGTCACTCTTTTGTGACAGAGTGTTTGCCCCAAAGTAGGAATTTTTATGAGAAGAGTATTGAAATAATAGACCAAGACAAACGTGGGCTAAAATATGGTGCACTCATTAATGGATTCGATTTAATACCGGAAAAAAGAGAAGAGAAATCGTTACCGTAGCGAAACAACAAAGGGCCATCCATCTTAGCCATGCAGTGTATAATGTTCCATGTACTGTTTTGTTTGCATTACTGTTTTTGCCAGAGTTGACTTATCCTTGGCAAATTTAGAGCATATTATATGATCCAGATTATTTCTCCCTCATCAATAGGATTAGTGCGGAATTTATCTTGCTTCCAAATGATATATCCATGATTTGAGTAACGAATTAATTCACGTTTTCTTAATGGCTTTTCATTTATTCAATTACTTATAATACACAAATGATTGTTCCCTGCATGAACATATGAGCCGCGACATGATATTTCCAATTATGTGGTAAAATATTATGCGACCAGTAAAGCCTCAAGGCTCTATACTTGGTCCACTTCTCTTCCTTCTTTTTATTAACGATATTGTTCACGACATTGGATCATCTATACGTCTTTTTGCAGATGATACAAGTCTATATACCATTGTAGAGGATCCAAGTGTCGCAGCAGAACTCCTTAATGCAGATCTTGAAAAGATAGCAGAGTGTGCACTAAAATGGCTTGTAAAATTCAATCCCTTAATAACTGAATCTCTTTTAATCTCACAAAAAACTAACACTGTTCATCCTCCTGTATCTATGCTAGACGAACAGATCAAAGAAGTCGAATCTCATAAACACTTAGGTGTTATTCTATCTAATGACTGCTCTTGGCAAAACATATAGATTATATTAAGGAAAAGGCATGGAATAGAATAAACATTATGCTGCGGCTAAAGTATGACCTTGACAGAAAATCTTTAGAAACAATTTACAAATCTTTTATAAGGCCACTCCTAGAATATGCAGGTGTCATTTGGGATAATTGCACGCAGCAAAACAAAAACGAACTTGAACTCATACAATTAGAAGCTGCAAGAATATCAACTGGATCAACAAAATTAGTATCAGTTGCCAACCTTTACATAGAAACTGGTAGGGAGACTCTAGATGCAAGAAGAAACAAACATAAACTGGTGTTATTCTACAAAATTCTTTAACGATCTTACCCCACCTTATCTTTCATCTCTTGTGCCTCCTCTTGTCCAGATTGCGTCACGTTATAATCTACGTAATTCCAATGATACTCAGACTATTGCTTCTCGCACCACTTTGTTTTATAATTCTTTCGTACCCTCATCAATTCGAGATTGGAACAGACTCAATCCAGATATCAGAAATGCTGGTACGCTAGATGCTTTCAAACATAAACTAAATCAAAACTTGCCTGTTATACCAAAACATTACTACTCTGGAATAAGGAAATACCAAATATGGCACACAAGAATTCGTACAGGTTGTAGCTCACTTAAAAATGACCTATTCCTAAAAAATATTATTGACTCTCCACTATGTACTTGCAATTCAGGAGAAATTGAGAATGCCTACCATTTCTTCTTTATTTGTCAACTATTTGTCAACTATACAATCACCTTAGGGTAGAACTTCGTCAATCAATAAACAGTACTGTAACATGACTCTGGATGTACTTCTGCGTGGTGATGAGACTTTCAACATACATCAACTCAATCATATTTGAAGCTGTACATAATTTGAGCATCTAAATACATTGACTTATGGTAAAAACACAAAAGCAAATATGAATTGTCTGTATCTTAGATACTGAAGTGATACTGGAAAATGTAACCATTGCCAAAATCCCAAACAGCTCCCGTCCAACCTGGACAATTCAGACTATTCCCACCACATCTCTCTCTCTCTCTCTCTCTTAATTATGGTTTAGCCTCTAGTGTCTAATTGTCTTCAAATAATTTGTATTCTCAGCTTAAAACTGCTAGAAGCAACACTTGACTGGTACTTAAAGTTAGAGACAAACCAATTAACTTGTATCTTGTAAGTTAAATGTTGTTCTCAAATTTGAAGATATAGCTCAGCATAATATCCAGTCAAGTGGAATTTGTTGTAAGAAACCTTAAACTCTGTTAAATACAGCCAACTTGATGGAAATGTCGTTTTAGCCCATGAACTTGTATTATGCAAAACTGAAGTCGTTGACTTCTACACTTTGTCAAAATATTGTAAAGGAGAAGAACTTGATAAGCTCTTGCTTCCGTTCTAATCCTAATGTTTGTATTATTGAAAATTGTATTGTATTGTATAAACTGATTTGAAATAAATATGTTTAAACCAAAGCCTCAGATCAGCCTGCGCATACGCGCAGTCTGATTAGAGCCTTTGCTAGTCGCTTGAATATTTTATGAGTTTTAAGCTACTGACTGAACATCATTTTGAGTTTCTAAGCTTAAGAGGAGGCTGCTTAGGCTCGTCTGAGTCTACACTTGTCCAAATGACACATTGTTCGAAATCTCATGTCGTGGCTTACATGCATTTATTCTCCATGTCTGATATACATGCAAACCATTATAGCTTGTTAACTCTTGAGTGCCACCACCAAATTAACCAGACAGAAAAAATATATATTCAAACACAATATAACCCCTGATCAGGTGAGGAAATATCTTGTTTTTTACGCACAAAAATGCATATACCTGGTAATAGGGATTTTAATAAACTTTAAGTAAACTGGATTGATATTTGAATGTTTCCTTGTGAAAAACAAGTAGCTCAATGGGCAACGATCGCTCACCTGGGAGCCAGCATAATGTTTGGAGATACATTAATTTATGATGCTCAAAGGCAGGTAACTCTGAACTTGAAACAGTGACCAAACATAAGATATTATGCCAGTCCTGGTTATCTGCAAGTATTAAAAAGATCTGAATAAAAATGGTGAAAGTATATTTTCAGATGCTCAAGGGCAGCTAACTCTGTAGTCAGTGATGGGATCTGACCGATCTATAATTTAATGTATGTCCTGATAACCTAAAAAGATTAAAAAAATAAATGAAAAATGAAGGCACTAGAGTGGTCACAACATTATACAGCTATATTTTGGACGCTCAAGTGCAGCTAGCTCTGTAATTGGTGGTCAAGTGTGGCATAACTCATTCAAGCTTTAATAGGTGTCCTTGATACCTGCAAAACTGAGGAAGATCCATTTAAAAATGAAGGTGCTAGAGTGGTCATAAAAATATCTCCCATTGTATGTCTTTGCAGATTTTTATATGATGCTAAAAGGGCAGTTAAATCAACAGCTTAAGGTTGGTTCTACTTAAAATTCAAACTCATCTAAGTTTTTATGGTTGCCCTTGTTTCCTGAAAGAATGAAGAAGATCCAATCAAAAGCGAGGGCACTAGAGCGGTCACAACATTATCCATCAGTTCAAAGATGCTCAAGGGCAGTTAACTCCATAAAAGGTGATGGGATCTAAACAAAAATCAAACTCATCCAAGCTTTAATAGTTGCCCTTCTTTTCTGCAAGAATAAAGAAGATCCATTTAAAATTAAAAGCACTAGAGTGGTCACAAGATTTCTCCTATTATCAGTCTATGGAAATTTTCCAGATGCTCAAGGGCAGCTAACTCCACAGTCCAAGTTTTCATCTGGCCAAATTTCAAACCCATCCGAGAATTTATGGGTGTCCATGTTGCCTGCAAGAATGAAGAAGATCCAATCAAAAGTGAAGGCATTGGAGTGGTAACAATATTTCTCCAATTATAAGTCTATGGGGATTTTTCAAGATGCTCAAGGGCAGATAACTCATAAGTCCCTGGTCAGATCATGCTGAATTTAAAACTCATGCAATCTTTTATGGATGTCCTTGTTACATGAAAGGATGAAGATCAAATTAAAAATGAAGGCGCTAGAGTGGTCACAACATTATGCTTTGATTTTTCAGACGTTCAAAGGCATATAACTCCAAAGTCAGCGAGGGAATCTTGTCGAAATTCAAACTCATCCGAGCTTAAATAGTTGTCCTTTTTGTCTGCAAGAATAAAGAAGATCCATTCAAAATTGAAAGCACTAGAGTGAACACAACATTTCTTCCATTATAAGTTTATGGGGATTTTTCCAAACACTCAAGAGCATGTAACTTATAAGTCCCTGGTCGGATCCTGCAGAATTTCGAACCCTTCCGAGATATTATAGGTATCCTTGTTGCCTGCAATAATGAAGAATATCCAATCAAAAATGAAGGCGCTAGAGTGATCACAACATTATTTATTGATTTTTCAGACGCTCAAGAGCAGATAACTCCAAAGTCAGCGATGGAAACTTGCCGAAATTCAAACTCATCCAAGGTTTAATAGTTGTCCTTCTTGTCTGCAAGAATGAAGAAGATCCATTCAAAATTGAAAGCACTAGAGTGGTCACAACATTTCTCCCATTATAATTCATGGGGATTTTTCCAAACGCTCAAGGGCATGTAACTCATAAGTCCCAGGTCGGATCCTGCAGAATTTCAAACCCATCCGAGATATTATAGGTTTCCTTGTTGCCTGCAAGAATGAAGAATATCCGATCATAAATGAAGGCGCTATAGTGGTAACAATAGTATTCATTGATTTTTCAGATGCTCAAGGGCAGATAACTCCCAAGTCAGTGATGGAATTTTGCCGAAATTCAAACTCATCCGAGCTTTAATAGTTGTCTTCATCGTCTGCAAGAATGAAGAAGATCCATTTAAAATTGAAAGCAATAGAGTGGTCACAACATTTCTCCCATTATAAGTCTGGGATTTTTCCAAACGCTCAAGGGCATGTAATTCATAAGACCCTGGTCGGATCCTGCAGAATTTCAAACCCATCCGTGATTTTATGGTTGTCCTTGTTACAAGCAAGAATGAAGAAGATCCGATCAAAAATGAAGGCGCTAGAGTGGTCACAACACTATTCATTGATTTTTCAGACGCTAAAGGGCAGCTAACTCCGAAGTCAGTGATGGAATCTTGCCAAAATTCAAACTCATCCAAGCTTTTATGGTAGATCTTGTTACCTGCAAGAATGATGAAGATCCATCCAAAATGAGGTACTAGAGTGGTCACAACATTTCTCCCATTACAAGTCTATGGGGATTTTTCCAAACGCTCAAGGGCAGCTAACTCATAAGTCCCTGTTCAGATCTTGCCGAATTTCGAACCCATACAAGATGTTATGGTTGCTCTTGTTACCTGAAAGAATACAGAAGATCCAATCAAAAATGAAGGAGCTAGAGTGGTCACATAGTTTTCCCCATTATAACCCTATGGGAGCTATCTGTTGCCATTGAAACCAGAGTTCTGTTTTGATCTGGCCCAAAACCTTATGCAGCCAATCCCCTACCCCAATGATGCTCCAGATGAAATTTGATTACGATTGGCCTGCTGGTCTTAGAGATATTCATGTTTGAAAATGTGGACGGACGCCGGTTTGAGTCTCATACTATAACCTCACCCTGAGCCTTCGGCTCTGGTGAGCTAAAAAAAACCTTACTATATGTACATGCTTCTATTATGTATCAATTGTTCATCAGGTAATATATTGCGGCCTAGGGGAGACCAGGGCTAGTTCAAGCATGCAGACTAAGATATGGAGCTTGGAAACATATTTGAACATCTCTTGTGACGAGTTTGTTTGCATGAGTACACAAGAGCTGCATTTTTAAAAGGTGTATTGATTTTGTAACTGGAAACTCATTTTCTTGAATGACAAGTAGATTTTCAATGGTAACTTCATTTTTCTTAAGATGTGTCATAATTCTGATTTAAATTCTATATGATTATTATGAAAAGATAATTTGCTTTGATGTAACATATTTTTAATTTCATCTGCTGCATCCTAGAAGGGGCTGTCAAAATAGTCTGTCAGGGGCTAGTTAGGCCACCTACGTCGGGGCAGATTCTGCCAATAGCCAAACTTGCCCCACACATGTCAGCGTATTGTAAAGAGTGTTATATTTCGAGCGATCAAAGAAAACTTTTTGTTGAATGAGGAATTGTTCATCTGAACAAATTCTGCTTTTACTGCATGTTTTTAACACTTTCAAAAGCATTCAGGTTATAGTACTTTTTTTCATCCTCATTATTGGATAGCTCATATGTTAGGTTAATGGCTTGAATGCAGAAGTTTGACTGTATATGGGTAGGCCAGGAAAAATATTTTGACCAAACTTGCCCAGAGGGGGTGGTCGAACTTGTTCGGCCATCATGACCTAATCGCATTGACCGAATATTACCCTTTATTGCACAGAGACACAGGAATGGGTTTAGCAAGACTGGTACAGGCCGAGTGTGCCTTACTTGAAAGTAAAGGTTTCGCAGAGCTAGTTGTAAAATTGATTCGAAAATGGTACTTTTTTCTAAAATGGGGCCGAACTAGCCCTGGTCTCTCCTATTCATGCCAAAAGTTTGGTACCTTTTGTGTTCTAAGAATGCAAGCGATACTTGACGCTTTATGCATTATAAAAAGGTTAAAGAGAAGAAGGGAAAATACAGATATGAAAGATACAAATAATAAACAAAAAAACACAACAACAATAACCGTTAACCTGAACAACAATTCGCTTTCTGTCATCTCCATTTGTTTGTATATGTATGTATTTTGTCACAAAAACGATGAGCTGTTTATATGCTTATTTATGTGAATAAACCACTTACTTACTTACTTACAGCTGCTTTCCAAAATTTTTATAGATAGCGATTTTTGTCATAATTATTTACATACCCTATACTTGTTTGAGTGTTTGTAATAAACTTGTGCTTTGTTTGATATATGATTTATTTCTGCTCCTGTATGCACGACATACCTAGTTATAGTGAGTAAAAATATGGCTTGTTTTTGCAGGTGTTTTGTATCAAGTTTTAACTTCTAAAAACGTTGATCATATTTTGAGCAAATCAAAGTTGCTTATCGAAACTCTGTTTCGAATTATAAGATAAAAAGGAGAGCAGCAAAGAAAACTGTGGTGGAAATCTGTAAAGTCATGTATACGGTACATTGTGAAAATACTTTAAGACATGAAGCTATCGAGTGTATCAACAATGAATCACTTGATTATCTTTGGTGTATGTACATTAGTAGTTTGTACAAGTTATATAACTTTACATAATTGCTTTTAAAAGGTATAAAAGTGCATTTGGGGGTGTTTAAATTTGATGCTACTTAGTAAGAGCCCAATTATTAGGAGAAAGGTTTAAAGGAAAGTACAGTACTGCCAAACAGTTAAATGGGCCAAGAGGGTTTGACATTGTATTAAAATTTGGAAAAAGTCAACTTTTCAGATGAATCCATACTCTAAACGTATTTCTTTTGCAAATGTATTACCATCTGGCGGCTGAAACACGAACAAATTTATCCACATTACATTGATGGATGGGTAAAAATCCACTGGAGTTGTATTGAGGTGACTATCTCGTAACTTTTAAAGGGTCTCTCAACTTAAGCTTGTTAATGAAACAATCACCAGTAAGACATATCAGGAAAATATCAAAAGCAATATAAAACTCAAATATGAATCACACGTGAATTTTTTAAAGAGCTATAGCAAGGTGCGTTATCTTGATGAATGCTCGGGGTATACAGTGCATTCATATTGGAGTTTTATATTGCTTTTGATATGATCCTGATATGTCTTACTGGTGATTGCTTCATTAACAAGCTTAAGTCGAGAGACCCCTTTAATAGTTACGAAATAGTCACCTCAATACGACTCCAGTGGATTTTTACCCATCCATCAATGTATTGTGGATAAATTTGTTCGTGTTTCAGACGCCAGATGGGAATAGGTTTGCAAAAGAAATACGTTGAGAAAGTGGATTCATCTGAAAAGATGATATTTTCCCAATTTTAATACGATTTCAAACCCTCTTGGCCCATTTAACTGTTTGGCAGTACTGTAATTTCCTTTTAGCCTTCCTACTTATAATTGGGCTCTTACTATGTAGCAACAAATTTAAACACCCAAATGCACTTAAATATCTTTTAAAAGTAATTATGTAAAATTATATAATTTGTGCAACCGCCTTGTGCACGTACACCAAAGTCAATCAAGTGATTCATTGTTGATACACTCGATAGCTTCAATTCTTAAAGCATTTTCACAATGCACCGTATACATGACATTATAGATTCCCACCACAATTTTCTTTACTGTTCTCCTTGTTATCTCATAATTCGAAATAGAGTTTTGATAAGCAACTTTGAACTGCTAAAAATATGATTAACTTTTTAGAAGTTAAAACTTGATACAAAAACATCTTCAGAAACAAGCCATATTTTTACTCATTATAACTAGATATGTCGCGCATACAGGAGGCGAAATAAATCATATATCAAACAAAGCACAAGTTTATTACAAACACACAAGTATAGGGTATGTAAATAATTATGACAAAAATCGCTATCTATAAAAATTTTGGAAAGCAGCTGTACATACATATCATACAACACGTTCTCATACACATGGCCAGAAACCAAAACCAATGCAAATAACCTACTATACTTTGTCAACAGGAGTTAACGTGCCTGATACCTGTTGGCTCAGAGTCCGTGACACGCTATAATGCCCTGGGGTATAATCAACTTAATCCTGTTGGATGAAGCTAGGGTCTTTCATGTACCTGGTCGTGACCTGTTACGCAAGTGTAGAGCCTTTCTGATATTTGGGCCAGTACATGGAATTTTGGTTCTTGCCGCATAGTCGATAAGTGAAGACTCAGACGAGCCTGAACAAATGGAAGACTCGCCAGAGCATTCGCTGCTCGCACAGATTATGGATGAAGTTGAAGACCTCTCGCCCCGCTGGATAGGTAAGCATGTGCGTTTAAAGTATGATTTCGCTAATTTGTGATAAGTAACGAAATCTCATATACTGGCCAAAGTTTTGTAATTCTCTGTGTCTCTGTAAGCTTGTATATATGTAGATATAAACAGCAAATGTGCGCCAGGTTGATAGTATAAGACGGGAGACAGGCAATTGTCCCGAAATATCTGAAAAATTGCTAACCCGGACGTAAAGCATCACAGCATTTTAACAAAATCATTTCAGAATGGCTTACATTATGAACCAATTTCCGCAATATGTGAACACAAGGTGCTATATATCAGCCTGCGCAGCGCATAGCTTAATCAGCACTGAACCGTTCGCTTAAAAAGTTTTTTTTCATGTTTTCAGACCCTGATGACTTCAAAATTTATATATTCTGTCTGTCCATAAAGTCTGTGTAAATCTAATAATTTATCAAGGCAGTTCATTTTATAAAAAGATTGGCTATAACATTAATGTATTGCAACAGACTGCACGCTTGGTGGTCAACCCAATCACCGTTGGCAACTTTGCTTTCCTCTTTAATTGCACGCCAGTGGGTCAGACTTCAGACTCTATGACGGTTCCGACTTATGGACTTATCTATTGATGAGATGGTAGGGGCCTGATGCTTTGGCTGTTAGTGGGGACCCCCCAGTTTACCTGTTGGGTTTCTTTTGCTCCGGTATTTAGTTTTATTTACTGTTGAGTCCTTATCTTTGCTTTATCTCCTTGTTATATCTTGAGATATATGTTCTGGGAGATGATGCATTGATAAGTTAGGGGTATTTCAAGGAAACCAAATATCTATGTGTCTTGATCCACATCTTAATTAAGGGTGAGGTTGGCGCCGTGAAACTGGTTTAATCCCTCCAGTAAAATATTTTACTGACCGTTCCAAGGCGGTAGTTCTTTTGTGGATCTCTGATGTTTTTTTCTGTCTTGTGTTTGCTATGCCTTTGTGCGCGTCTGTCTGCTGGGAAAACGCTGACCTCTTGGCTCTCGTTTGTGGTGTCTAACTGTGAGTTTGTCACTTTCCCATTGGTATCCTTGGTCTGGTGTGGTACTTGATTGTATATATTCCTGATCTTTGCACCCTTACTTACTTCAGAGTTTGATCAGGGCCATTGCTTTTGACTAACGGGATTGTGGTATTTTTCTTATCGAAAATATGAACCGTCTCTGTGTGAGATAGTTCAATCAAATTTGCTACATAAAACATGTTTCTAATATGGACATCGTCGCGATAAAACCTGTCTTCAGGGTTTTCTACTAAGCCATGCACAAAGCAGCCTGCTCAGCTACAGAGACTACCTAGAAGATTGAACTTAAGCATGTAACAAGTAAAGCTAGCGAGGATGGGTTAAATCTTCTTGGTGATACAGACACTTGGTTGATGGATGGGACACAAACTACAGCCCCTGCTCAGTTTTCTCAGCTGTTTTGTATCCGTTTACCATTGGGAGAGACATGTGTGTCAGCAGCATACGCCCTCCTGCCGTCAAAGCATCAAGACATTTATGAGGAATGCCTGACAGCCATCCTGGACGCCTGCCTTACGAAACACATATGACCAAACGCGAGCCACATCGTTGTAGACTATGTTATAGCCATTCATAATGCTGCCAGACCTGTCATTTCCCTAAATATCAACATACAAGGATGCTTCTACCACTTGACACAAGCCACATGGAGACGAGCACAAGCCGAGGGGCTTCAAGCAGCTTATAAGTCAGACCAGGATGTCAGAAACTTCTGTGGGATGCTGGATGCCCTTGTATTCCTGCCTGTTGACAGAGTGAGTGATGGTATGCGATACCTACAAGATGTTGTACCAGACAACCTGAGATGCCAAGCTAAATACTTTGATTCGACCTACGTTCCAGGGCAGTACAGAATTGTTGTTGGTGAAGGGGGGCACTATGAAAACTCGTCGTACAGCACCACAATTCTCTTCAAAGACTTGGTATGGTCATAAAGCAACACTTTCGAATCAGCATCGGTCAAACAACATGTGTGAATCATGGAATAATCGGTTCAAACACCTGGTTGGTCATAGCAGGCCATCCCTTTGGACAGTCATAGAAAGTCTGCAGAAGGATGCTGCACTTGTCGAGTCCCAGATGATCTACACCAACCAGCAGGGCCAGCCAGCACCTAAGAGAGTCAGAAGAGCAACTATAGTGCATCAGAATCGTTGAAGGACTCTATGTCAACAGTTTCTGTCTTAAGAGAAGTCGTTAGAACTGATTTTGAACACTATGGGAGAGTGTATTCGTCTTCAGTAGATCAAATTAAAGAACTCAAATGATATTAGCCTATTCATCATGCCTGGTTAATATGCTCATATCTGCCTTTGTATATAAATGCTGATAAGCAAACTTTTGGCCCAAGACCAAATGGCTCCCTTTGGGAACAGTTTGATCAGGGTTTATTATGTAAGCTTCCATGTTAAATAAGTGTGGAGTAAGATAAAATACTCTGATACAGTATGAACTACCATTGATTCTGGCTTTTGATCTTCTAATTTTTGAAATAATGTTTTTATTTTTCAAGAACACAGTAAAAATACTCAAATTCAGGTAAACATTTTACGCTTTTTATACATCTTAACAAGTTATCACTATCAAAACAACTGAATTTATGTTAAAAACAACCGTCTAGAATTATTGGAGGGACGTAAATAATTACCAACAAAAGAACTTACCTGTTTATATAAGATAATTCACTTTTCCATGCAGGTTTCAGCTGTACTCAACATTTTTATTGTGAAAATATAACCTTATTCTAATTTTACAAATGATTTAAAAAGAAAAGAAAATTTTTCGAAAAATGTTAATAGTTACAGACTTAGTCTTTTTAGCATAAACTACAAACAGGGCATTAGGATCAGAGTCACACCTACATATTGAATACAACGCAAAGGAACTGATCAGACTGGACAGAACCCTGCGCTAATCTGAGTCTTTGCTAGATACTATGACCAATGACCAAATAAAGATTATACTAAAGAAGCTTGTATATAATTTTACAAATATGTGCTTTTTCATCAATACAAACAAAACAAGCTATTTATTGAATATACCATACTATATAGCTTATTGAGTAAAATGCAAAGAAAAAGAAAAGACCCTGGTAAGACTTGGCAAAAGTCTAGGCTAATCTGATTCTTTGTTAGACACTAAGACCAAAGAGAGGTTTGTAATGCAGCAGTTTGTATATAATTCTATCTTTATTAAAACAAAATTAATATATATTATTTATTTATTTATAGTACTATTTTATATTGTTGATAAGTGTTTTAATCTTTAAAGCGCCACCTATAATTTGCAGCAGACGACAATTTTTCAAAAAATAACAAATACGGCACGATATCTCATGTAATTTCATGGTGTTTCTTTTTTTTTTTTTTTTTTTTTTTTTTTTGATGAAAATTAGGAAAGATAAGGCAAAATTTTTCGTCTGCTGCAGTTGTGATTGGCGCTTTTAGGGTTAAGCAATCACCCTCAAATTAAATTGTAAATGTGCTAAAATTTAATGGTCTAATTACGTGCTACTTAGGTTGAGTGACTCACTTAGGTCAATTAACTTTCTGAGTGCCTAATTAACATTTACTCAATAGTTGGTGTTAGTTTAAAAAAACTAAATGGTTTTAAATTCTGGAAACATATTATTGGAATAATGTACAATTGGATGGACCTTATGGTAAACCATAATACAAGTATGCAGTTGCTGTTGTTATTCAATTTACTGTCTTTAAACACAGATATATGATATTTACGTCCATTTGGTTAAACATGGATGTGTGTGTGTGTGTGTGTGTGTGTGTGTTTGCAGATAAATTCACCATATAAAATATGTAAATATTGTAATATGACAAATCTAGGCAACTTTAATGGCGATTATGGTTTCTATGACCGTCTTCTGTGCGGCAATTGAGCTTGACGTTGACGGCACATAAACCATGAGCGAGATTAAAGCTGCGCTGCTGAAAGACATTGGCGATCCTATGGTGCTTACCTGAATATAATTAAATGTTCATAGGTTGTACAAAAAAATTTATTATGCCTCAATATAATTTGTATGCACACGACACTGTGACAAAAGCATTACTTGTCCATGTATAACTAACTATAATGTATGCTTCGGCTATGAGTATAATTGTAAAAGCATCGGGACCGAATGACTCAGATAATTCTATTGAGCGTATGCAACCTTCAATGCTGATTGAAGTAGTCTTGAGTGACGGTTCAATCCATGCAAGCTCATCTCCCGAGATGGAATATTTTGAAAGAAATACAATTTGATTGTTATTTGTTGAAAAGCTGAAAATGTGTACCAGATGCAATTGGTATCTACTGCCACCATTTTGATGTAATGTGTGCTATTGTTTTTCTTGTATTCTCTTGTTGTTTACCTATGTTGTAAACCTGAGACTAGTTGAAATAAACTTAAAATGCTGATATAGATGAATATAATGATGGGAAATCAAAGAGTGTTTGCATATTATTGAGTAAAATGTAATTAAAATTCTTTGTCTTTTTATTATAACAGTAACAGTTAGCTGGTGAATTGCCTGATTATCTGAGTATTCATCAAGGACCTCTGACACTTAGATAGGGTATCTGCCTATTTTTCCGATGCTTCCCAAAACTTCCCTATGCATAAGATATCACTTGCATCCTTTTGAATAGAGCGCTTGGTGTATTAGGAAAGAATTAAGGTTATAATTAGACAGGCAGATCCCTAGGACAAAACAGAAGACGCTACCAAAGGGGGTAGGGGTTGCAAAATCTGACTTCACCAAAACATTTAGAAATCAATTATTTTCATGTGTAAGGGTATTATATTACCAATACTCGATTACAAATCACAGTGAAAGTATTTTAAAGTCCAAAATCATGAGCATTTTAATGATTAATTTTTGTGTTTTCTATCTGATTTGTTAAGAAATATTTTGAAGTGCAACTGTAGTCCATATACAACCTTGATGACAATGTGTATTTACCTGGTGCAATATTATGCAGCAATGCACTATAACCATTCATCCAAGCGTAAAGTACACCTAGTCAAGGGCCATGTAGTTTATGAGTATTGGATAGATACAGTATATGTGCAAAATAATTTACCAACTGAATTAAATAGAAGTACAATATTTATCATCTAAAGAAAAATATGCTAAAACGCTGTAATATTTCATGACTAATGGGTCATGAAAAGGAAGCTTACTTGTACTAATTATTTCCTTATATTGGAAAAAAAGACTTTCAAGAGAGCACACCAAAAATCCAAATGCTAATGTTCGGCTCGCCAAGACGTCACATTTTAGGCTGTGGGATATCATTCCCCCCCAAAACCCACATATATAATGTAAAATATGAGAACACACTGACGTGCAAAAGGATTAGTTGGGACTCGGGGGGGGGGGGGGCGCAATAATGTTTTAAAAATATGTTTCTATTTCCTATATGTATAATACAAAAAGTGACCGTTTTCGCCTAAAAATAAAGAAGTACATTTATGCAAATAGGATATCATATGCAAAAATAGAGACCAACAGCGTGTTTATATATGAGATGGAAGCATTTCATCGCCTTCATTTTTATCAAAATTATAGACAGCTATACACTGTGATTCTCATTACCACTGTCCTTTCATGCATTGTTCCAAATAATTCAAGACCCCAAACATACCGTCAAACAGTTGGGATCCAGATCAGGACTTAAAATCTGGGTCCAAATGTTAACATGGTATGCTGTATTATAAGGGGGGGATTTCGTCCGGGGGGGGGGGGGTTGTGTCCATGCTGTAAAATTCATCAGGGGGATTGTGTCCACGTTGTAAAAATCATTTGGGGGGATTATGTCCACGTTGTAAAATTCATGGGGGGATTATGTCCATGACTACAAAAATGAGCAGGGGGAATTTGTCCAGGGGGGGGGGGGTATTATCCCTATGTAAGATCAAAAAAATAGTAAGTAAGTATGATCAGGAAATACCACAATCACAAACTGCAGACAACCCCGTGGCACCGCGAGGAAGAGCCGCTCAACCATCAGGAGACACCAGGAAGACAAATTAAGCAAAGCAATCAGCTCTCTCTTCCCCATCAAGATGATTGCAATACTAGAATGGAAATAAAGTAACATACAACAAATTCCCCATCAAGATGATTGCAATACTAGAATGGACATAAAGTAACATACAACAAAACATAGAACAATTACAGACTCCCACAATGGGAGTAACAATAAACAAAAAGTCAACAACAACAGAACCACCGCCTTAGAACGGACAGCAGCCTAAGCCACCGGGGGGGGGGGGGGGGGGCTTAAATGCAGTTTAATGGTACCAAATCTTCGCCCTAGATTCTGCTGTTGTTGAAGTACAAGAAGTGTTCAGCTCACATGGAGGCCATCTAACTAATGCAATGTATCATCATGGAAAACACTCTAATCAAATTAACACTCCATGATGAAACAAAGAAAAGGACTCATGACTCACAGATAGTCAGAGCTAAAGAAAACCTCAAGTTGAGCCACGGTGGGTCCACCTACAGATTAGCATCAGGCACCAACCCACCGATTACAGCTTTATGTCAGAGCCGTCATAGAGTCTAAGGCCTGACCCACCGTCGTGCAATTAAAGAGGAAACCTTAGCTATAAACCGTGATTGGGTTTAAAACTAGGCATGCAGACTGTCGCATGATATCCAAATTATATCCAACCCTTATATAACGTTTTACTATCTTTTTGAATTGATCACTAAAATTAGGTTTTCCTAAAACCTTTCTTCAGGGATTTCGACCAAGTCATGCACAAACCAGCCTGCTCAGCTATAGAGACTACCTAGAAGAGTAAACTTATGCATGTAACAAGTAAAGCTATCATTCTCTAACAAAGGCGCTGACCGACTGCGCAAATTCTAAAAAGTAGATTAGCTCTGAGGCTCGACTCATTTTAGATAATTTACACGACGAAATGCTCAGTCGACATATGTATGACCTCGGACCCAGTTGACTTTGACTGGGTCCCAGGTATGACGAAGACCCAGATCCACCTGTGTAATATATATTGCCTAACGATTCAACTCTTTTCATTCTGGATATCATTTTAGATAGGATGAAATACAACACACAGCGGCACATTTCATGCAGTCTACTCTGTTGCAAGATAAATACAATATTCAAGGACAGAAATATACCTTCAGACCCTTTTTATACAAAATAGACCATTCTTTACATTTCAGGATAATCCATCATAATGTAAAGGGTTTATATCTTAATCACCCCATGCTGCGAACTGCCTCAAGGGTTCGTTTTGGAGTAATAAGATGATCGGTGTCACGAGAAATTTTGCCACAATCGATTGCTACAATATTAACCTGAAATATGTTCAGCTGCAGATACTGGTTAGAGTATTGAGAGTTTTTTAACAGACAGTTTTGTTTTAAGCTATCATAAACAACTTAAAACTTGCTTTAGTTTAACCCTGGTAAGACTCTCTAGATAAGATACGCAGACTGGTAAAACGATAGAATGTTTTCTCTCGACTTGGCCTTATAACATGATAAAAATGTGTAAAACGTATATCTTTTAATGTGCGTATGCAGTCTGATCAGGGGATTTAATATTTGCCTAAATAATTACATACGAATAATGTACCCAAATCAAGTATTCTGCGCTTTTTCCATATTTTTTTAAATCAACTTTTTTGAAATATTCTATCAGGAATATCATCATAGTGTCAAGCAATTTGGATTCAGATCAGAGCTGACATTAAGTCGGGGCCTGATCTGTGTCCAAATTGTTTGAAAAAGTAATCAGCAGAGAAACACTAGCAGGGAAAGGGTTAATACAAGTTTTTGGCTAATAGCTCAGACTCTAATTAAACTCTTTACTGTTTAGCAGCTGTACTGGTCTGCACTGATTGCCGTTGTCTGAAAAAGTTTCTGATCCGTTTTCTGTGGTAAGAACCTTCGAATTTCAGATTTAGGAAGTAGACGTATGTTTTTGTCTATGCATATATCATGTGAAAGAAGTCTGGTCAGGGTCTTTGTTTCTAAATTATGGATTTGTTTATTTCATGTTTGTTTGTTTGTTTGGTTCTTAACGACGTATCAACCCTTGTTGGTCATTAGCGCCAGACGGTATTAAACTAAACATGATGAAAATGGAAAAAGTAAAAAATTATAACATAAAATAAAAGGAAAGATGATGATGAGTTTGTATAATGATAATTAGTTGCAATACGATTGTTGACAGGAGAGACCACGTACAATATCTGACAGTTTCAAAGAGCTATTAAGATAACTGTACATGTTTTTTAACTGAACAGAATACAATATAATATAATCTGTATTATGGTCTGATACAAATGTAAAACAAAAAAGGATTTTTAAAAATAGCAATTAGATTTTGTTAAAAAGATTTATTTGCCTTAAAAATGTCATAATACTATAAATATGTATATCTTGAAATAACTGTTTCATGTTCTCGACATGGAAGCAATTATTTCTTACTTGTGCAAAATCACCACACTCCAAAAGGAAATGACGTACAGTGAATGGTGCATCGCAACCAACACATTGTGGATGCTCTTCACCTAATAGTAAGTATAAATGCGTGACTCTTGTATGACCTAAATGGAGTCGAGCCAAAACGACTTCTTCTTTTCTTATGTTTCGAACAGCTGGTTGATGTCACCAATAATTGGTTTTATTTCAAGAAGTTTATTTCCAATGCTGTTATTCCATGAAGTTTGCCATTGATCCAAGACATATTTATTGATAGACGGCTTAAAATTGGAAAATGGAATTTTTAAAGAAATTGGTTCTAATGAAAACGATGTTTTTGCTTGCTTATCTACCATCAATTCTGATTCTCGATGGCCAAGTACACACATTGTTTTCAGAAAACGAAACACTGTCAAAACTCCATAGTCAGAGATGAATTATTTTGCTTCCCAGTATAATGAAACTGTTTGAAGAAATCTTTTGCATGCAAGCCGAACTGTTTATAACAAAGTTTAATTTGATGCCACTTTCATTCTACCCGAATGAGCACAGAAAAATTTCTTTACCCCACCCACAACCTTTGAAAGTGTGTTTGGGGGGTATGTGCATTTGAGACACATTTTGGCAGAATAAAGCGTGGTAATCAGTAACAATGATTCTTGGTTTATGGGCATAAAAAGTAGAAAGATTTTAGCCAAGTTTTACAGAATTTAAATGTTTGAGCTAATTATACCCGCGTGTGAAAATCTTAGTCCTTCAATTATTTTAAGGAGTATATAGACTTGGGCTAAAAAAAAAGGTCCTGCTCCCCCCCTAGGGAATTTTGCAGACATGTCCTATCTTAAAGAAAATTTCAAGCCGCATCTTTTAAGAGATGTTTGCACTCTGTGCTCCGGGGCGTTAGTCTCTGACAACCTGTTACATATGTTACTGTAACAAACTAAGGAAAAAATCAAAATGAAAGTTTGAGCTACAGAAAAAAGACATTAAACCATCTAATTATTCAAATTTCTTATGCAATTTGAAAGCTGGATGCCTAAGCTACATAAAAGCAGCATTTTAAACAAAATTACAGCCTTCAATGGTGTTATATGCGTTACATAGATTAAATTTCCCTCTGAAAGTTGAAATTGTGACTAACATCATTCATTTTGCAGACGATTTGTGCATTTTTACAAGTGTTTTTAATCTTAGTTTACTAAAATACTTATTTGACTAATAGAAAAAACAAAGTTTGCTTTTCTATCTCAAATACATTGTTTTATATGAGCTATTAAACAACCCTACCCCCAATTTTAAGTATCCAATTTTGGTATCTATTATTGAAGAAAAATATATGAAAATATTTGACGCTCATGGATATCTTACATTTTTGGCACTGTCTTGCTAATGCAATAAAGAATCATACATTTGCAAGTTTGACATCAGGATCAGAGCACTTATTAAAGTATGTAACGTATGTTACATGGCATAATGAATGAGCTAGGAAATTTTCTTGGAAGTAAGAGATGATATTTCAGAAAAATACCGTTTTTCACATGTTTTCCTATTAATCTCTAGCCTATGGTGCCTTAGTCTTAGTAATTACAGTCATTGCTGATAACAAGCCCATGGAATTATGTTACCTATGTTATATATAACCCTTTTAATCACATATTTCCTAATGCCTATAATATTAAAATATATATAGACATATAGATAGAAAATAATAGTTCTCATTTAAATGACACAATTTAATAAACATTCCTATTAAATAAAATTATTCAAAAACAATCTTTATTCAAGTCACCCTCACAATGTCTATCATTGTGTCTGCTTCTATTGCAAAATAATCACCCATTTCATCCCAACCAGTAGGATCATGGCATTGTATTAGGACTGCAAACTGAGTACAATCCTGTTCCTCTCCACCCCTTTTGCAATTGTGCAGACATATCCTACCTTAAAGAACAATTCAAGCTGCATCAAATAAGAGATGTTTGCACTCTATTAACTAGGGGGTTAGCCTGTAATGGTATGATACGTATGTTACCATATCAATTTAAGAATAAATGAATTGAAAGTCTGAGAAACAGAAAGAAGACATAAAACTATCTATTTACATGTATTTGAATTATTCATGTAGTTTGCATGCTGAATACCTTTGATACATAAGGAAAGATTTTTTAACAAATATACAGCTTCCTATGGTGTTATATGTGTTACATTAATTAAGATTACTTTTTAAAATTGGTAATTGTGACAAACATCACTTATTAGCATTTCGTGTGATCCTCCTCTTTAGCCATCAAAAGACTTAAGTTTCTTAGTATGTGTGGCCAGTGCCAGCGTCAAACAACTTGACTCAGCCAAACTTGAATCCTTAGCATTCTTCAAAAGCAGAAACAGCATGTCAGTGTAATGGGATCAAACGCCTGATTATATATGGGTTAAATGCCATTTCACATATATGCATACAATGGAGTATGACTCTGGTATATATATCTTCCTGTGAAGTGGCAAGAGCAATCTAACTGCAGCTGCCTCTGCATCCGTGCGAGTCAAATGATAACTTTGCTCTGATTTTGCTAAATCTATGTCTCTACCGTGTACCTCTAAGAATACTTTAAGATTTCTGACATTGGTCAAACAGAATTTTGATAGGCTGCTTTTTTGCATCATTTCCCATGGAACCTATCCAGTCTTTTGGTGCTTAAGTCCTCTGGTCTTAGATCAATAGTATTTTGCTGCGCCCAAAGAACTTTATAAGTTTTCTATAGTTACAATGTTGACTCTTGATGGTTTTGGCAGACCGTCTGAAACGATTTCTGTTACACCTTGAAAGTTATCTGGTATAAAAGAAAGAATATGAAGTTGGACATTGCCATCAAATATTATGCAGTTGGTTGTTTTTTTAAGTCAGTACATTGAAGCATGTCTTAAAATGATGTAAAACCTATAATTTCTCAGTTTTTGCAGCCATATCATTAGCTGTTGCATTCAAAAGAAGGAAAGTAGACTATAGGTAGAATGGGATAACCAGTAGTTCTATATTATGCTCTATGGAAGATCTATATAGAGTAAACAAGTTGATAAGGTGCCTCATTTCATGATCCATTGAAAACACTGAAATTAAACACTTGCCTCTGATTGTGTAATCTAAAAAGGTCACGACAATGCCCTTGCTCATTTATTATGACCAGTTATATATGTTACATCCTTTAATAAGCGCTCTCATCTTAGAAACCTAGTAAATCATTGAATTGAAAGGGTCTAATTTGCGCTCTGACCATCCTGCATTTCATTGCTTTACCTGCTGTGATACATCTAGTTCGTTTATCTGAAGGGAAAGAGTTACCTCGGTTTCAGCACTTCAGAAGTACTAAGACTTCAAATAAGTTTTTGAATGCTTGGGGAAAGATAATAAGTGCAGAGACATTATTAGATGAAAATATGTGGGTTGCATGTATGGAAAGGCTACATTTATAAAAGTTAACCAGCTAAGATATGATTCTTTATCACAGAAATATCAAGGTACATCAGTCCAGGTACTCATTGCTCTTAATGGCATAGTTTTCCTCTTTGTAAAGCTTTAGTCTTTCCCCTACTTGCAGAGTATCACTTGAAACACATATATTCAAAGAGCCAACTATTAGGAATTCATATCAGTTTCCGAATGTTCCAAGCCATAAATGGCAAAATTGGAAAGTTGATAATGGCTCATCAATTTTGAGTGGACTGGTGGTAAAATTGAATAACAGTAAATGATTGAAATATTGCGTGATGATTCTACTAGTTGCAAGGAGGCGTGTGATAATAATGATTACCACAGAAGCAGATAACGACAAACGTTTAACATGAGTGTTAAATCAATGAGAAATAATTTGGACCATTTCATTTATTGTATTTTCTTGTAAAAATGTAAAACTATCCTCAATATTTAGCATTATATGCACAGTATTAGGAAATGTGTCCAAAAGGTCATTGATAACATCTGTAACACCAGTCCATGGGCTTGATAATCAGAAATGAATATAATTTCTAGTGTTTTAGCACCAAAGTCTTATAAGTACACATTAAGTGTCCTGATATTTAACTTAATGACATCTTGTAGATATATGAGCCAGACAGACTAAGAAAATGAAAAATATTCACAAGCTGTAATCGCTTTCATGTGTTTTACTTAAACGGTAATAATAAAATCCGCTTCTCTGTAAAACTGGGAGTAGGGCTGTGTATTAGCTCCTATAAGACAATATATTTAAGATAGAAAAGCAAACTTGGTTTTTCCTATTTATCAATTGAGTATATTTTTGTAAAATCTAATAAAACAGTTTGAAACCAAGTCATAGTAGTTGTTTAACTAAATGACGATAGCCACAATTATAGCTTTTAAATTATAATTAGGTTTATGTAACGCACATAGCACCACAGTTAGCCGTATTAATGTTAAACAGCTTCCCTTTATTGTAAAGACATCCAGTATAAAGACTATAAGATTGTCAATTTATAAGATAATTTTAATGTCTTCTTTTGGTAGCTCAAACATTCAAATTTCCTTTTCTCAAATTGATATAGTAACATATGTAACAAGCTGTTACAGGCTAACGCCCCGACTAACAGAGTGCAAACATTTCTTATTAAATGCACCTTGAATGGTTACATAAGATGTAATTTGTCTGCAGAATTCCAAAGGGGATTAGGATGGAGCAGGCCCTTACTCAGCTTGATGTCAAAATACTGTTTGATGATTTTACTTATCACGCTAACATATGTAACCCTCTCTGATCTTTAAAACTTGATGACAACTAGCAGATCTATAAGTCTGTATTATAGGAGCCAGTTTAAAATCCCTAAACAATGTAAGATATCCAACAGCTAGGAGTTTTTTCACAGTTTTTGCTCAAACGTTCAAACTACATTTCCTTTATTTGATATAGTAACGGATGTAACAGTCTGTTTCAGAATAACGCCCCATTCTAGAGAGTGCAAACATCCCTTATTTGATGCAGCTTGAGTTGTACTATAAGAAGGAATATGTCTGCAAAATTCCCTCGAGGAGATTAAAACATTTTTAGGCATATCTTAAGTAAAGACAATGAGCTTGCCCATTTATTACATCAGGTAACATATGTTACAGCCTCTGATATTAAAAATTTTGCAACAAACTTGCAGATGTATGAGTCTTTCCATATAAGCAAATAAATCCCAAACAATGAAACACATTCATCAACTGCAAATATTTTTTAACTATTTTTACTTTAGTTTTAATACCAAACATTTCACCTTAAAATTAGGTAGGGGTAGGGTTGTTTAATTGCTTATTCCAGAAAAAATATTTAAGCTAGAGAAGCAAACCTTAATTTTTCTGTTAGCCAATTGCATAAGCTAGTCAGACATGGTTAAAAACATTTTGCAAAACACACAGAGAGATTGTGAATGTAAATGATGTTAGCCACACTTGCAAATTTTAATGGGTTATCTGATTTATGTAACGCATATGACACCTTAGGAAGCCGCAATTTTGTTCAAATGGCTGTCATACATAGTTAAGATATCCAGTATGCGGACTATATGAATGATTTTTAAAAATAAATATTTTATTGCCTTTAATTTGTAGCCCAAACTTTCAATTTACTTTTTCTTAGTTTGATTAAGTAACGTATGTTACAGGCTCTTACAGACTAACGCCCCGAAGCACAGGGTGCAAACATCTCTTAAAAGACTCGGCTTTCAATTCTCTACAAGATAGGATATGTCTGCAAAATTCCCTAGGGGGTGGGGAGCAAACCCATTCTCCGCCATCCGTCTAATATGTATGTAGCATGTACTTTATCTAAATAAAATATTGTTTAAAACCAAACATTCTTCTTTGGATGAAAAAAACGAATTTGCCTTGTTTTCGTTGTCTGTGCATTCATGTATTCCTCGTTGTCTGTTAAGGCGTATCACAAATATGTATGGGATGTTATCACCGTCATGTATGGGATAAAAGTAACCCTTTACCTCATAGAGACGCCTTTTAAAACTAAACAAACAGAGCAGACCCAGATCAGACAGCTCTTGTAACAACTACCTGATCAGAGTCTACTATGTTTGATTATGAAAAATGATTAGATATGATCCTGCAATAGTCGACTTGACAAGTAATTTCAAACGTGAAAGTTTATTCATATAATTATTCATAGTAGGTGGAGCTTAACATAAATATTCACGAAGGAAATGGTTACTACGCAGGTCATAGCAGAGATCCAGTGACACGTGATAGATACAAGTTTGAATATGATATTATTACATTGTGATACATTGTTACAACCTTAGCATTTCATTGCAATAAAACACCTAAAGTTAAGCTATCAATTATATAAATTTGACTATTATTGTCATCCAGGTGCATACCAAACTACTCAAAAACGTGTTCATTACTAGATGCTCATTACACTGAAACATATAAAGTAGTTAAGAAGTTTGTGAAAACCTGCTTTATGGTGAAAAACACTCATTTATGGAATGTACATATGTTGTATGTGCACATTGGAATTGTCTCTGTGAGGCAATTCCAATGTGTACCAACATAATGATACTGAAATTAAGGCAACATATATTGAAATATACGCGAAACAAGTAGCATGTCCTCTTTCAACATCTCAAACTGCCAATCAGTATTAAAATACCTGTCACTATATGGCAAATTGTTTATTTTTACATGACAGCTATATCATCAAATTTGATTTCATGAACTATGCTTTTGCTAAGCTGGTAGCTGCATGATAGTAAACAAGATTGGAACATGTACCCATATTCCTCACAGTATTTAAATAATGCCACCAAGCAGAGGGTAATGTCATATTTGAAGTAAATATATAGTTCTACTGTGGCGTGGCAGGGTTTCAGTCAGTGTCTGTGATGCTTTCTGTTATACAGACTTCCAATTTTATAAAAACTTTGTGGTTGTACAGTCTTACGAATTTTTTCCACTTTCATTTCAAATATATTTAAAAGGGTATCCTTTGGAAACAAAGAATGCATCAAAGAACTAAAACTATAGAGTGTGCATATTTTCTGGACCAGACTAGTTAGTTTCTGCCATTTAGACCTCATCAGTGACCCTATAATAGTTTCAAAGTTCCACAATGAAATCCATGATCCCAAAGGACAAGAAAATAAAATCTACACTCTAGTGATTGGCAGAGAGACGTTCTACCGCCGCCACACAGTCCCTGTCACCAGCTGTAGTGAAAGTAAGTAAGGGTGCAAAGATCAGGAATCGATACAATCAAGTACCACACCTGACCCAGGATACCAATGGGAAAGTGACAAACTCACAGTAGACACCACAAACGAGAGCCAAGAGGTCAGCCCTTTCCCAGCAGGTGACCACAAAGCACATATAAGTAGACGCGCACAAAGACATAGCAAACACAAGACAGAACAAAAAAATAAAAGATCCACGAAAGAAGTACCGCCTTGGAACGGTCAGTAAAATATTTACTGGAGGGCTTTAACCGGTTTAACGGCGCCAACTTCACCCTTTATTCAGACGTGGATAAAGACACATAGATATTTGATTTGCATGAAAGACCCCTAACTAATCAATGCTTCATCTCCTAAAACATTTAAATCAAGATATAACAAGGAGATAAAGCAAGGATAAGGACTCAAGAGTAAATTAAACTGAATACCGGAGCAAAAGAAATCCAACAGGTAAACCCCGGTGGGCCCAACAAACAGCCAAAGCATCAGGCCCCTACCATCTCATCAATAGATAAGTCTTTAAGTCCGACCCATCGGCGTGCAATTAAAGAGGAAAGCAAAGTTGCAAATCGTGATTGGGTTGACTACCAAGCATGCAGTCTGTTGCAATACATTAATGTTATAGCCAATGTTTTTATAATGGGAAATTACTTTAATGAACTGCGCTGAAAAATTATTAGAGCCAACAATCTTCTTTAATTTATACACCAAGTCACCATAGAGATCAGGTTCCGAAAGTCCTTGGCGCAAGAGAGATTTAAGTCCATCCAACTTGAAATTTAGAAATCAAATCATAGTATCGTCTATACAATTTTGAAAATGTTTTGCTAAGTTTATGATACCGATAGCCTTGCTTAAGAAGTTTCTGAGTTAACAATTTATTGCGAGTGTTTAAGTCAGCAACATAGCTAGATGCTCTAGCAAAACGAATGAGTTGAGAGATATAGACTCCATAGGATGTAGAACGAGGAACATCACCATCTAAAAATGGGAAATTGACAATTTCAAAATCGTCACGTTTATCATAAAATATGGTAGAAACAATATCATTAGAAATTGACAAATGCAAGTCTAAAAATGCGGCTTCGGTATCAGAGGCATTGACTTCATTCAGTTGGAGCTCTGAAGGGTATATTTGACTAACCATATTGTCAAAATAAACATTATTAATATTTAAAATATCGTCCAAATATCTGGAAGTAGTGTTAAACGCATCAATAACATCAGCCTGCTTATCATCAGAAAGAGACATCATAAAGTCCCTCTCATAACAAAACATGAATCAATCTGCAACCAGGGGAGCACAACTAGTGCCCATAGGAATCCCAACTTCTTGTCTATAGAGCTTGGTGCCAAATCGAATAAAAATGTTGTCCAACTAAAAGGTCAGCGCATCACATACATTTTGACACGACCATGCATGATATTTTTTAGGTTTTCTGAAGTAACAAATGCATTTCTGTCATTACATGCAAGGTAAGGAGAGCCTTTTCTCTGGAATGTTCTTTCAATAAGATCAATAAGTTTATCTTTAATTAAATTATGAGGTAAAGTAGTGTAAAGAGTAGAAAAATCATAAGTAGACAAACTGGTCGCATTGAAATCTCTAGCTTTAAGTTTATCTAAAATTTCACCTGAATTTTTAATAGACCAAAATAGGTTTTTATTGGATCTCTCATATACCTTTTCACAATATTTGATAACATGTTTTTTAACGGCTGTAAGACACGAGGTTATCAATTTAGAAAGTTCTGTTGTCGTACAAGAACTAGAATTAGCAATAAATCTTGCTTTATAGGGTTTTTTTGGAGTTTAGGTAACCAGTACAACGTAGGAACTTTGTCTTGATTTTCTTTAGTTTTGACACCAAAATGTAGGCCTGCATGACAACCATGCCCATCAACAATCATCCTTTCACTTTAAGAAGGCTGCAGTTTATAGGCATTAGTGTCAACAAGCTCACGCTTAAGAGTATTAATATAATACAATCGTCAAACAACTACAACATTGTTAGCAGCTTTATCTACTGGAACCAAAACATAGTTCATATGAAAATCCTGGAAACCTCGTTTAAGATGACGAAAAGAAGATTTAGGTTTAGGGGGCAAAAGATGTGTATTACGACAGTAAAATGAAATACGAGTATCAATAATTTTAAAAATGTTAATCTTCAAATATGTTCTTAAAAGGGTATCCTCAATGTTCACGAGACAAGATACAGTAAAACCTGTCTTAAGCGGCCACTTAAAAAAGACAATGGGAAATTATAGCTTAATGGAGGTCGAAAGTATTGCAGAATGCTCCTCTTCTGCTATGCTTTTGGCCTCGATTAGGCGGTATTGAAAGCCAATTTTTGGTGTTCTTTTGAGTGGCCGCTTAAGAAAGGTTTTACTGTAAATGATATTTTCCCTCAGCAGCGGGGAGATCGCTTATTCCGGTTAATCGAACTCTCATAACTGGATCAAGACGTGCATCTTCGATATTTGTTTAGATTTCTTCCTGTATTCTATATTGTGTGGCTCTTCGCGTTTAACAACTTGACAAAATATGCATTTTGTCCAGTCTACTGGGTCTAATGATTGTCGCCCTGATCAAGATGTTGGTTCATTTGTTTGGGTTTCTGGTACCTTCGATATATCTGCTTTCATCTGTAACCTTTGAATATGAATCTCTGGTGTCAATGAGCTATAACATTTTAACTCTGCTGACCCCCCCCCCCCCCCCCTTCATTTTCATTCGTCTAAACATTCAATACTCCCAACATCTTGGAACTTTCTCCGCCTTTGCATGCACTCCCTCACTTTTTTCTTTCCACCTTCGCTTGCACTCCTAAGTTGTTCATTACTAGAAATTTGGCAAAGCATAAGACAACTTCAACGAGTCAGATTTTCTTTTCAAATCAATAACTGGATTAATTTCCATGATTGATTATCTTAAATTCAAAATGAGATAAAGACAAGAAAACCTGAAAACCAGAATGCAAATATAGTAGCTAAACCTTTATTATCCCTGTAAATATTATTTTTAACTAACTTTGTAAAGGTTTCTTAGCAACAGAAAGCAATCTTATTCAAAATTGACATTTTGTGCGCTGTATTTAATGGCGAATGAAGATCAATGTTGTCTAAGAAAACAGTGCAGGCCCGGCATTTCATCTGGGTCTTCACTGTTTGCCAAGGTACCCGTTTAGGTGTTTCCCGTCAGCGTCAAGGTACCAAATTCACACAGTGTACCCAGCTATCACAAGAAGCAAGCATCTTTTATTTACCCTACACGATGTCAATGTTAACAGTCGACATTTAAAATAGTTCCACGTCATATGCCTGAAGCATCAGGAGACTTGTTCAAGTTTATTAGCATGTCCAGAATCGTCTGGGTGACAAATTCAGCGATATTCTTCCCTGTCTGCTGCAAATCAACTTATCTCAGCTCTTTGCCTACTGGGTAAGTTTGCATGCTCTTTTGTCGTCTGCTGATTTTTTTCAAAATCAACTTTTTCGAAAATTCTTTCAGGAATACCTTCAGAGTGTCAAACAGTTTGATCCAGATCAGGTCCGATTTCCATCTAACCTGTTTGCAAAGGTTCAGCGCAGACGGCTCTAGTAAGCGAAAGTTGGACCGTCATTTTAATTATTTTCAGTGCGATTACCAACTCCATCGCATACAGATTTGAACCCTTTCTACATGTACAACACGGTTAACGTCAGTCCTGATCTGGTTCAAAATGTTTGCAACGGTTGTCAGCAGACGACAAAAGTTGCCGCTAGCAAGGATCCAGAGGGGGCTCATTGCGTTCGCTTGAGACCCCTTCCCGCCGCTCAGTGAGACCAAATTATTTCATTTTCATGGAATGAGAAAAAAAAATCAGCAAAGCGAATCACCCACACCTTTATAGATATGAACCATATTTCCAGAATTCCTGGATCCGCTCCTGGTCTGAGCCTTCATCCATGTCCATGCTTAGTGTGTGCTAACAACGAATGCACTGTTGAGCCTCGGACTGCGCCTCAGCACGGGTTCGTCTCAGCCTATGCTGCTCGCGTATGTACTAAGTACCAAAATCTTATATTCTGGCTACTATTTTATTTAATTGTGTATAAACGAAGGGACTGGATACAATTTATAACAACATGAGAAAAATTCTCTCCCCAAAACATATACAAATAGTATAATAGTACAACGAATTGACTGAAACGGTCTACTTTTTAGCTCACCTGAGCCGAAGGCTCATGGGTGAGCTAATAGTATACCAGTCACTCCGTCGTCCGTCCGTCAACATTTTCAAACATCTTCTCCTCTGAAACCACTGCGCCAATTAAACTTAAATTTCATATGGAGACTCCTTAGGACGCGGGAACGAAAGTTTGTTCAAATGGTCCTGGTCACATGACCAAGATGGCCGCCACGCCCATATATGGTAAAACCCCTTTAAAAATCTTCTTCTCCAGAACCAGAGGGCCGATGACCTTGGGACTTGGTATGTAGCATTAAGGATGTGGGGCCTACCAAGTTTGTTCAAATGATGATCCTAGGTTGACCTTGACCTACTTAACGTCAAGGTCAAATTTGCTTCCTAATGCATTTAAATGGGAATTTTTTTGTAAGTTGATTTTTTGAATACTGTTGAAGCCAAAGTCATTATTCTTGCTTGATATGTTGAACCTAATGAGACAATGGCTATAAATAAGTTCCAAAGGTCAAGGTTGACCTTCGACCTTTCAGCTAAGTCGCTCATATTGGATTCCCATCTATATATTAAATCATAGTTTTCTCACAAACCATTGGCCCAATTGTACTCAAATTTCATGTGAAGACTCCTTATGCTAAGATAGCCAAAATTTATACAAAATATTTTGGTCACATGACCAAGATGGCCGCCATGCCTATATATGGTAAAAACCCTTTAAAAATCTTCTTCTCCAGAACCAGAAGGCCAATGACCTTGGGACTTGGTATGTAGCATTTGGGATGTAGGGCCTACCAAGTTTGTTCAAATGATGATCCTAGATTGACCTTGACCTACTTTACGTCAAGGTCAAATGTGCTTCCTAATGCATTTAAATGGGATTTTTTTTTTTTTTGAAAAGTTGATATTTTGAATACTGTCGAAGCTTAAGTCATTATTCTCACTTGATATGTTAAACCTAATGAGACAATGGCTATGAATAAGTTTCAAAGGTCAAGGTTGACCTTTTACTTTTCAGCCAAGGTCACTCATATTGGAGTCCCATCAACACATTAATACATAGTTTCCTCAGAAGCCACTAGGCCAATTGAACTCAAATTTTATTCGAAGACTCCTTATGATAGGTTAGCCAAAATTTATACCAATTGCACTGGTCACATGACCAAGATGGCCACCATGCCCATATATGGTTATAACCCTTTAAATATCTCCTTCTCTGGAACCAAAATGCCAATGGCCTTGGGGCTTGGTATGTAGCATTGCGGGTGTAGGCCCTATCCAATTATCTAGGTTGACCTTGAATTACTTTATAGCAATGTCAAATTTGATTCCTAAAGCATTTATATGGGAAAAATCTTGAAATGTTCATTTTTCTATAACTGTTTAGGCCGAAATCATAATACTTGCAAGAAATGTTTAACCTAATGAGACATTGGTTTTATATAAGTACCAAATATCAAGCTGACCTGTGACCTTTTATCCAAGGCCACTCATTTGGACTGCCACATACCTATTTAAACATCTTTTCCTCAGAAATCACTGGGCTGTTTGATGGAGTGTTCATTGGATTGTTTAGGTCACTTGACCAAAATGCCTGCAACTGATATATGTGGTAAAACAAAATTTGTTTCATTATAAGCTGTAGTTGACCTTGAACTATTTAAACATTATTAAGGAGATCAGGTGAGCGCCTCAGGACCTTCAGGTCCTCTAGTTTAGATTTAGAGATGATGCATTGATAAGTTAGGGGTCTTTCATGCAAACCAAATATCTATGTGTCTTGATCCACATCTGATTTTTTTCTGTCTTGTGTTTGTTATGCCTTTGTGCGCGTCTGTTTATTTGTGCCTTGTGGTCACCTGCTGGGAAAGGGCTGACCTCTTGGCTCTCGTTTGTTGTGTATAACTGTGAGTTTGTCACTTTCCCATTGGTATCCTGGGTCAGGTGCGGTACTTGATTGTATCGATTCCTGATCTTTGCACCCTTACTTAGAAGGTATATCAAATTGTTGAAAGGTGTGGCAATTTATTTGTGTATTTATTTTGTTTACTTGTCATTCCTTACTTAAATCTACCCGTGTCCTTTATAGCTCCTTGTTGGTTTCATATGTCAAAAGATCGTGGCTACTAATATATTTTCCCACCCAAAAATTGATTCAACCGCAGTATTGCAGAATCTTTGGGTGTCTGATCCTTTATTGTGTTTATTGGATTATAACTGTTTAAAACGAAAGCACCTGAGCTCACAGACAGGTATTGGCGGAAGCCTAGCTATTTTGAGTTAGGTGTAAAAGTGTCAATTAATATTAATGCAATATGCCAATCCTGGTTTCTCAGTCTCTGTTGTACTTTAAAAGCATTTATATTTGAGAAATCTTCCGAACAACCACGCAAGTAGCAGCTTAGCAAAAGCATAGTTCATGAAATCAAATTTGGTGATATAGTTGTCATGTAAATATAAACAATTTGCTATATAGTGACAGGTATTTTAGTACTGATTGGCAGTTTGAGATGTTTAAAAGAGGCAAAGCCAAAGGACGATACTTGTTTAGTGTATATTTCAAAATAAATTTCCTTAATTTCAGTAGCATATGTTGTTGATACACATTGGAATTGCCTCATTGAGGCAATTTCAATGTGCACCCATAACATATGTCAATTCAATAAGTGGGTGTTTTCACCATAAACTATTTTTCACAAATTTCTCAAGTATTTTTGAATGTTTTGATCAGTGTAATGAGCATGCAGAAATGAACAAGCGATTGTGTAGTTTGGCGTGCACCGAAATAACAATAATAGATAGCCAATTTTATATCAGTGACAGTTTATCTTTAGATGTTTCATTGGAATGAAATGCTAACTTGGTGGTTGTAATGTGGAAAACACGTTTAAACACCAACCCGAGTTTGTAAGTCATAAAGCCATGTACTGTCTGTTCGCTTTACTCAGAACTAGAATTCCGAGAATCGCAAAAACCTAATTCAAAAAGAGCTGTAATAGGCAACAAAAATGTAGTAGTGAATAGGTCGTAAAATATCAGAATAAGGCAGGAAAAAGTCAAACAATTAAGCCAGTTTTTAGAAGAATTGGCGAAATTAGGGGAAAATGTTTCGCTTTGTCAACAATGTGTCAAGGGCATAATTTGTGTGGAATTGTAATCTAATGTTTTTGCGTGAAATTTGCAATTTTCCCCAACAAATAATTGCTCGCAAATTGTGATTCACGGTGATTTTAAAACAATTATCATGATTACTCAGCTAAAAGACCGGACTTTTTTTCTATTCCAAAAATGTTAAACTATACATGTATATATGTGAATGTATAACTCGTTCCTAACTAGTGGCGACTTTTGTCGTCTGCTGATTACCTTTGCAAGCAGTCTATATACTTAATTTTAATCCAAACCGTTTGACACTCTGGTGATGTTTCTACAATAATTTTTGAACAGGTTGATATAAAAAAAATCAGCGAGAACAACCTACTAATTTAATCCCCAAAATCGCTGTTTTTCTAAAACAAACCTCGATATCTCTAGACACTAAATATCTAGATACTCAAACAAGTCCCTTACTCTGTAGATACTTAACATTCCATACCAAAACAACCCATAAATCTCTTGCTACTGAAACAATCCATAAATCTCTAGATACTTTAACAACCCATAAAGTAAGTAAGGGTGCAAAGATCAGGAATCAATACAATTAAGTGCCACACCTGACCCAGGATACCAATGGGAAAGTGACAAACTCACAGTTAGATACCACAAACGAAAGCCAAGAGGTCAGCCCTTTCCCAGCAGGTGACCACAAAGCACATAGAAAAACACATAAGTCCTTAGATACTTAAACAACCCATAAGTCTCTAGATACTAAAACAACCCATAAGTCTCTAGGTACTAAAACAACCCATAAATCTCTAGATACTAAAACAACCCATAAGTCTCCAGGTACTAAAACAACCCATAAGTCTCCAGATACTAAAACAACCCATAAGTCTCCAGATACTAAAACAACCCATAAGTATCTAGATACTGAAACAACCCATACATACCCAGATGATTGAACAACCCATACATATCTAGGTACTGAAACAATCCATAAATCTCTAGATACTTAAACCCATGCGTCTCTAGATACTTAGACAACCCATTAATCTCTAGATACTAAAACAATCCATAACTCTCAAGATACTGAACAACACATGTATATCTTGATAATTAAACAACCAATACACCTCTGTTTACCAAAAACAACACATACATATCCAGATTATTAAATAACCAATAAATCTCTAGATGCTAAAACAGCACATAGATCTCTAAGACACTGAAACAATCCATACATCTCTAGATACCTAAACAACTAACACAAATCTAAACAATTAAACAACCAATAAATTTCTAGATACTTAAACAACACATGCATATCTAGATAATTAAACAACCAATAAATCTATAGATACTTAAACAACCCAAACATATCCAGATAATTATACAACCCATAAATCTCTATGTACTAAAAGAACCCATAAATAGATACTGAAACAATCAATAATTCACTAAATACTGAAACAACACATACATAACTAGATAAAAAAACAATCAATAAATCTCTAGATACTGAAACAATACATACATATCCAGATAATTAAACAACCCATAAATCTCTAGAGACAAAAACGAATCCATAAATCTCTAGATACTAAACCAATACATAAATCTCTAGATACTAAAACAACACATACACATCTAGATAATTAAACAGCAAATGAATCATTAAATACTTAAACAACACATACATATTTAGATAATTGAAAAACCAATGCATCTCTAGATGCTAAAAGTACGCATAAATCTCTAGCTATTGAAAAAATCCTTAAATCTCTAGATACAAAAACAACACATACATATCTAGATAATTAAACAACAAATAAATTTCTATATACTAAAACAACCCATACATATCCAGATAATCAAACAACCAATAAATCTCTAGATACAAAAAGAACCCATGAATTTCTAGATACTAAAACAATCCATAATTATCTAGATACTAAACCAACACATACACATCTAGATAATTGAACAGCCAATAAATCTCTTTATACTAAAATAACACATACACATTTAGATACATAAACAACCAATGCATCTCTAGATACTAAAACAACCAATAAATCTCTAGATAGGTAAACAATCCTTCAATCTCTAGGTACTTAAAGAACCCATAAATCTCTAGATACTGAAACCATCAATATATCTCTAGATACTAAAACAACACATACACATCTAGATAATTAAACAACCAATTATTCTCTATAGACTAAAATTACACATATATATTTAGATAATTAAATAACCAATAAATTTCTAGATACTATAACAACACATGCACATCTAGATAATTAAACAACTATAAATCTCTAGATACTGAAACAACCCATACATATCCAGATGATTAAACAACCAATTGATCTTTAGATACTTAAACAATACCAACATATCCAGATAAAACGACCCATAAATATATAGATACTAAAACAACCCATACATTTCCAGATAATTAAACAATCAATGAATCTCGAGATACCAAAACAATACATACATATCTAGATAATTAAACAGCCAATAAATCTCTAGATACTAAAACAATACATACATCTCCAGATACAAAAACAACACATACATATCCAGATAATTAAACAGCGCATTAATCTCTGGGTACTAAAAGAACCCATAAATCTCTAGATACTAAAAGAAAAGAACCCATAAATCTCTAGACACTAAAGGAACACATACATCCCTAGATAATTAATCAATCTATAAATCTTTACAAGTCCAGATAATTAAACAAACAATAAAACCTCTAAATACTGAAACAACATATAAATCTCTAGATACTAAAACAACCTATCCCTGGAGAGTCCCTACCACCTTGTCGCGGTCTCTGGGGCACACTTCACACAGGGGACGATATTGATTGTAATTATTGTCTCCTCTGGGAGTGCTAAGAGTAGGACCCACCAGTCTGCCGTGGGTGGCTTTCTCGTAACTCGAAGGGGATGGCCTGGAAGACTGAGAGCATGCAGAATATGGACGTTTATAAATTCTGTATGACTCAACACGTCTCTTTGGCCTCTTTGACGGGGTAGACTGAGGTGGAAACACGGCCCGGTGTTTCTAATCGGCTTTGTCATGCTGAGCCCCAGGATTCTGAAAATGTAAAAAAAAAATGTTTCTTATATCTTCGTTCTATAGTATCGTTCTGATGCCAACCATGTGTCCATTATCTTAAAATTTCTTTCTTTTATAAAATAATCCTGGAAGGCAGTGGCTTAACGGGTCAATTGTGCAGATTCTATTTGTGCAAGTATACCTTCTATGTATCTCTAGCACTGGAGATCGGAAATCCACTCCATTAAAGTGCTCCCTTGTTGGGCTCCACGGTGGGTGGAGAGCATGGAGGATGAATCAAACAACAAAACTACATGGCTAAACAAAAAGCAAAAAAACGTCACATAGCAAATTCAGATACTGACTCTGAAAACTCGTACCCAGTTTCTCAACCAACCAATTCAAGTTCGTCAAGTTCGTCTACCTCAATCAAAAAACCTTATGTACCTAGATTTTTAATAATCCATTCAGAAAAAGAAGGAGAGACTATTTCTTCTCTTTCTCCGTTTGTAGTACATAAAACTATTATGAGCATTGCAGGAGAACCAAAGAGCATAAAGAACCTCAGGTCCGGTGATCTTTTGATACAATGTGCAAAAGAGTCACACGAAAAAAGTCTACTTCAGATGAAGACATTTTGTGGTCTAAAATGCTCCGTAACACCCCATTCTTCCTTAAACACATCCAAAGGTATCATTCGCTGTCCAGCATTGAACAGAGTGACAAGCGATGATATCAAGGAAGGCATGGTTGAACAGGGAGTTACGGATGTACGTAGAATCACTGTACGTCGTGATGGTGTCACAAAATTAACCAACACATATGTTCTTACTTTTAACTCACCAAACTTACCTACAGTTGTTAAAATAGGCTTAATACAAGTGAAAGTAGATGTCTATATACCAAACCCACTTCGGTGCTACCATTGTCAAGTGTTTGGTCACCACGAAAATAAATGTGGTAGACACGCTGTATGCTGCAACTGCGGTGAGCCTGAACATTGTGCACCATCTGGCGTGTGTGACAAACCAGCCAAATGTGTCAACTGCTCTGGTAATCACCCTGCAAACTCGAAGCAATGCCCACAATGGGAGAAAGAGAAGAAAATTCTAAAAATCAAATGTGAAAACAATCTATCATTTCCTGATGCTCGTAAGCAATACGAGCAATTTTACACTGGTCAAACCTATGCAAGTGCTGTAAAACCAGGCACTTGCAATAAATCTACACAAACTGAAAACAAAACCACACAGACAGACGACAGCTTTGACGAATACTTAAAAAAACAAGAAAAATCACAATCAGAAAAAACACCCAAAGAAACACCTAAGGGAAAACAGGACAAAAATACTTCATCTCCTCGTCCAGGGCCAGCACTTAAGCCAGCAACCCTGGAAATGATGAAGAAGGAGGAGGAGAGGAAGAAAAAAGAAGAGAAAGACAGAATTAAAAAACAACAAAAAGAAGAAAGAAAACAGCAATGGCAAAAAGAACAAGCACAGAAAGAAAAAGAACAAACAGAAAAAGCAAAACAAGCTGAAAAGAATCCATATTCTGTGTTTGCTGAAAAAGATGGCGAGGAGGTCATGGACGATGAGTCTGTGGTTTTCACAGAGCCATCTTCCAGTGATCACCTCCCTAAAGGCACACTGTCACGATTACCATTAACTTAAATAATGGAGGGTTTCAATCTAACCATTATTTTATTACCCCTTTTAATATTATTTTCAAGTATGGATTTTAAACATAAAATTATACAATGGAATTGTCGAGGTTTGAAACCTAATTATAATGAAGTATCATTATTGATTTCTGAATATAATCCGTCTGTATTTTGTTTTCAAGAGACGTTTCTTAAACCAGATGATAACATATCATTAAAAGGTTTTAATGTACATAACTATGTTCATACTGATTGTCTGAGGCCCTCTGGTGGTGCCTCAATATTTGTAAAATCATCTTTCCCACAAAGAAAGATTGATTTACAGACAGAACTACAAGCAACTGCTATTTCTGTCACTCTAGACAGAGAAATAACCATATGTTCTGTATATATTCCTCCATCCTTTTCTCTAAACTCCCTACACTTGGACAATTTACTGCAACAACTTCCTTCTCCGCATATCTTATTAGGTGACTTCAATGGTCACAATGTCCTCTGGGGTGGTCAAAACAATGATTCCAGAGGTGAACTTATCGAAAATTTCATTACAAAGAATGACATTTGTATTATGAATGATAAGTCTTATACTTATCATTCTCCAAGTACAAAGTCTTTTACATCTATTGATCTTTCCTTCTGTCATCCATCACTGTTTCTTGATTATAATTGGTCTGTATGTGAAGACCAACACAATAGTGATCACTTCCCTATCATCATTGAACAGAAAACTTATTCCACTGAGGATCACAATCCAAAGTGGAAATTAAATAGAGCCAACTGGGATCTATTTAATACTCTGTGCACTGGTAAATTGGTGCCAGAAAACTTCAAAGAATCTTCTGATCCTATAGCTGATTTTACCTCTTCTCTTATCGAAATATCTAAAGAATGTATTCCTCAAACTTCGACAAATCCAACTAAAAGTAATCCATGGTACAACGACGACTGTAAAGAAGCAATTAAACAGCGCAAGCAAGCTCTATCTAAATTCAAAAGATCTCCAAATACCAACAATTTCAATAACATCAAAGTATTTAGAGCTAAAGCCCGTAGAACAATTAAACTTTCGAAGCGTAAATCATGGAGATCATATGTTTCGAAAATTAATCATAAAACACCTATTAAAAAGGTTTGGGATATGATAAGAAAAATCTCTGGAAAGAACAAATCCCCCAGCTACACACATCTAAACATGGAGGGTACTGACAGCAAAGCAACTTCAAAAACAGACATTGCTGACACTTTAGGAGAAACTTTTTGTCACAATTCATCATCATTCAATTACTCTGAATCCTTCAGAAAGATTAAAACCGAACAAGAGAAAGTTAAATTGAATTTTAAATCACAAAATAATGAAATTTACAACAAAGATTTTAATTTAGATGAATTAGTTGAAGCTATTCAACTATCACATGACTCAGCCACGGGTCCTGATGAGATCCACTATCAAATGCTTAAACATCTCCCAGATACTTCTCTTGAAACTCTTTTGAATATATTTAATTACATTTGGACTACTGGTAAATTTCCAGAAGATTGGATCTTAGCAACCATAATCCCAATTCCCAAACCTGGGAAAGATCCTGCGGAACCTAATAATTATAGACCTATAGCTTTAACAAGTTGTCTATGTAAAACACTTGAAAGAATGATAAATAAAAGACTTACTTGGTTTTTAGAATCCAATAATCATATATCGCGGTTCCAGTCTGGTTTCAGATCTGACCGCAGTACAACTGATAATTTAGTTAGATTGGAAACCTTCATACGTGATGCCTTTATTAAAAAGGAACATGTAGTTGCTGTGTTTTTTGATTTGGAAAAAGCTTATGATACCACGTGGAGATATGGCATTTTAAAAGATATCCACAAACTAGGATTAAGAGGTAGACTTCCTACATTCATTGAAAACTTCCTTGCGGACCGCGCCATGCAAGTCCGGGTTGGCTCCTCTCTGTCTGACTATTACGACCAGGAGCAAGGTGTACCTCAAGGAGGCGTTCTATCTACAACACTTTTTAGCATTAAAATTAATGATATTGTGAAATGTTTAGGTAATCTTACTGATTGCTCATTATATGTCGATGACTTCTGTATCTGTTATCGCTCAAAAAGCATGGCGACGATTGAACGCCAACTGCAACAAAATTTAAATAAGATTGAAAATTGGGCAACAAGCAATGGTTTTAAGTTTTCCAAATCAAAAACACAGTGTGTACATTTCTGTCAGTTGCGCAAGCAACATGATGATCCAGTTTTACATTTATATGGATCACCTATTCCAGTTGTTGAGGAATCTAAATTCCTTGGCATTTTATTTGATAGAAAACTCAGTTTTATACCCCATATTAAATATCTCAAAGCTAAATGTTTAAAAGCATTGAATCTTTTAAAAGTGCTCTCCCATACGTCTTGGGGTGCAGACCGAACTACACTTCTCAAGCTTTATCGGTCTCTAGTCCGGTCAAAATTAGACTATGGCTGTATTATATATGGCTCTGCACGAAAATCATATCTTCAAATGCTTGATTCTATACATAACCAAGGACTTAGATTAGCTTTAGGGGCTTTTAGAACTTCTCCTGTTGCTAGTCTCTATGTGGAAGCAGATGAACCATCACTATACTCACGAAGAGAGAAACTCTCTTTGCAATATGCTATAAGACTTGCTGCTAACCCATCAAATCCTGCTCATGAAGTTACATTCCCACCAAATTATGTTAATTTATATGAACGAAAACCTAAAGCTATTAAATCATTTGGCATCAGAATTTCACCACTCTTAGAATCTGCCAATATCAAACCACAAAATATTGAAAAACATTTTACACCAAATATTCCAGCTTGGTGTATGAAACAACCTGAAATACTTTTTGATTTACATTCCGGGAAAAAATCTGAATCAAATCCACACATATTAAAAGATGATTTCAGAAAAATGCAAAGTCGTTATAAGAATTACCAACAAATTTATACTGATGGGTCAAAGGAAGACTCAAAGGTTGGTTGTGCTGTTATATCAGACAACCATAGTAATATGCATCGTATACCTGACGATTCATCAATTTTCACTGCTGAAGCCAAAGCAATTGATATAGCTTTAGATTTCATTAGCACTTGTGATGCTAACAATAAATTTATTATATTTTCTGACTCGCTTTCTGTATTGAAAGCAATGAACCATACCAGTTCAAAAAATCCACAGATTCAGAAACTTTTAGAAAAATGTCATGAGCTTTTAGCTTATAAAGAAATTGCTCTCTGTTGGATTCCTAGCCATATAGGTATCCAAGGGAATGAGATGGTAGATAAGCAAGCAAAAACATCGCTTTCATTAGAACCAACTTCTTTTAAAATTCCATTTTCCAATTTTAAGCCATCTATCAATAAATATATCTTGGAAGAATGGCAAACTTCATGGAATAACAGCATTGGTAATAAACTTCTTGACATCAAACCAACTATTGGTGAATATCAATCAGTTGTTCGAAACATTAGAAGAGAAGAAGTAGTTTTAGCTCGACTCCGCTTAGGTCATACAAGAGTCACTCATTCATACTTACTACAAGGTGAAGAGCAGCCACAATGTGTTGGTTGCGACGCACCATTCACTGTACGTCACTTCCTCTTGGAATGTGGCGATTTTGCACAAGTAAGAAATAATTGCTTCCATGTTGATAACATGAAAGAATTATTTCAAGATATACATATTGATAGTATTATGACATTTTTAAGACAAATAAATCTTTTTAACAAAATCTAATTGCTATTTTTAAAATCATGTTTTGTTTTACATTTGTATCAGACCATAATACAGATTTTTTAATGTTGTATTCTGTTCAGTTAGAGAACATGTACAGTTATCTGAATAGCTCTTTGAAACTGTCAGATATTGTACGTGGTCTCTCCTGTCAACAATCGTATTTCAACTAATTATCATTATGCAATCTCATCAACATCATTCCTTTTATTTTATCTTATAAATTTTTACTTTTTCCATCTTCATTATGTTTAGTTTAATACCGTCTGACGCTAATGACCCACAAGGGTTGATGCGTCGTTAAGAACCAAACAAACAAACAATAAAACAACCTATACATATCTAGACACTAAAACAAAACCCATAAACCTCTAAACTAACACAATTCACTAAAACTCTAGAATACTAAAACAAACACCTAAATTTCAGAATACTAAAACAAACCCCTAAATGTCAATATTCTGAATTTCTAGATACTCAATCACATAATCACTACATTCTAAAACAATCACAGAACCATCTAGAAACTTAAACGTCGGAATCAGTAGAGTCCTCATTCTTTAGATACCGAAACAAACCCATTAATCACAAGATACCATTCTCTAAATTTCCAGATTAAGTTCTGCGGTGTCTGGTTAGGTTCTACACTGCTTGCATGTGTTCCATAAAACAACGCGGTGTTTGTATGGGTTAAGAGTAGTTTACATGGAATTAACAACATATTCTTGCAAATTTGTATTGTACTTATGGTATGTGGCTGTTCGTGATCTGTGTCTCTTCCTGACGGGTTCATGGGTTGGTCTGTGATTGTGATATTTCTGGTCATACTCACTTGCTTATTGCAGAGTTAATCATTGTAGAGTGAAACCTGTATAAAACGGCCACTCAAATATAGACAAATCAAAGAGCTGAATGACAAACGGTAGCTTAATGAAGGTCAAAGGTATTGCAGAATCCTCTTTGGAGCATTCTGCAATAATTTTGACCTGCATTAAGCGATAATTGGTCTTGGGAACAAGTTTAACATGGGTTTTACTGCAGATTTATTCAAGGTCTTAACTTTAATTATATTGTCATTAGGAATAATAATGCCAATATAGCGAAATAGATCCAGTTGAAACATTCTACAGCATCTGTAGGTGTTGAGACTATAAGGATCCAGGTATCTATTTCGATCATTTATAGGCACGTAAGCTCCAAATTGTCTGGAAGTTCTTGAAAATAGAATACAAGTTTAAAAAGCAACACTATACAAGGATGTGATTATCGGGCATGACGCGAACTCGCAGTTCCCAGCCTCGGGCCTCCGGCGGTGTCGGACCTCAGACTCAATGGCGGTTCCGACTTTAAGTAAGAAAAGGGCAAAGATCAGGAGCCAATATAATCAAGCACCACACCTGACCCAGGATACCAATTGGAAAGTGACAACTTCACAATTAGACATAACAAACGAGGGACACGAGGTCAGCCCTTTCCCAGCAGGTGAGCACAAGGTAAAGACTTATCTATAGATGAGAGGGTTAGGGCCTGATGTTTTGTCTGTAGTCAGGTCCACCGGGGTTTAACTGATTGATTTCTTTTACTCCGGTATTCAGTTGTATATACCGTTAAGTCCTTATCTTTGTTGTATCCTCTTTTTATACATCTATCTCGAGGAGATGATACAAGGCCATCTACTTCTAAAATGTGTGTATACACGCAGCAAAGACACTTGATGAGTATGTGTTTGCTGCTCGCCTATGCGCCAACCCACTGAACATATGCACTTAAAAGAGGGCCACTATCAGCCAGCGAAACGCCATTCGAATGGCGTTTCGCTGGTGGGCCGATAGTGGCCATATATAGTTTGCTAGCTGGGAAATTACCAACATCCCAGATGCGGGCTTAATTATAATGACTCTATTCTACCATGTTTACCCAGTCCAATTGCTCAAATTTACATCAATTACAAGCTTCTTTCTCTTGTCATAATTCCAGGACAGATATTTTCTCCTAGCAACCGCGGTGAGCACGAAACCACCAACAGAAACGCGCATGATTATATTGTTAAGTTTAATTAAGTTTGACTGAACACAAGGCCATGTCGATGATTGTTGGAAAAAAAGGTTCGAATAGTTCAAGCAGCGGGTAAAGTATTGGACGTACGGTTACTAAATGGTGCACAGCCGAGCTGCACGTGAACCATATGCAATTTTTTAACATTTCAGAGACGTCCAAATGTTTGGTTAACACCGTATGAGCAAGTTTTGAATGCATATTCCATTGCCGATATTCGCAAGATGACACCAAGGATTACTTTGGTACACTGTATATAAACTGGTGCCAAGTACACTGTACATCTAGGGGAGGGAGCCAGACTGCACTGTATACACAGCAAGGCTGTTTGCCGATATATCGCCGCAAAGGGGAAATAACTAAACTGTCAAATAAGGGACCCTGACAGTTAACTTTTCAGATAACGCCCCTTGACTAAATGAGGGATTTTGCTCCAGTTAGATGAGCAACGATGGCTCAGACGAGTCTGCACATGTATGCAGTCTTGCAAGAGCCTTCGCTTTCCGTTTACACAAAGCATGCGAATAGAGGTAGGCCCCGACAAAAATTCACACCTCTAGTCCCGCTGGATACGTCAGCATTTTGCGTGCGCGTATTTGATAAGTACCAAAATCTTACAACCGCGCAAGTAGCAGCTAAGCAAAAGCAAAGTTCATGAAATCAAATTTGGTGATATAGCTGTCATGTAAATATAAACAATTTGCCATATAGTGACAGGTATTTTAATACCGATTGGCAGTTTGAGATGTTTAAAAGAGGAAAGCCAATGGACATGATTCTTGTTTAGTGTATATTTCAAAATAGGTTTCCTTAATTTCAGTAACATATGTTGCTGGTATACATTGGAATTGCCTCATAGAGGCAATTCCAATGTGCACCTACAACATATGTACATTCAATAAATGAGTGTTTTTCACCATAGTACAGGTTTTTCACAAATTTCTCGACTACTTTTTATGTTTCAGTGTAATGAGCATGTAGGAATGAACAAGTTTTTGTGTCGTTTGGCATGCACCTAGATGACAATAATAGATATATTAGTCAATTTTATAGTATTGACTGCTTATCTTAAGATGTTTCATTGGAATGAAAGGCTAACTTGGTGGTTGCCTGGTTGTATGTGCTTGTCTATATAGACCCAAAGCCACAATCAATCTTTGTCAGAGGGTTTTTGTGATGGTAGCCTTGAAGTCAATCGCCTAATTTATCATTATTGACACGCGTGCGCACAGGCACTGGTCTTTTTCTAATAGGTTTAGATTGGTCAATACACAAATAAAGCCATTTTTTACAAAAAGACTCCATAGTTCCAGTGCAGCAAAACTTTTGAGGAAAGAAGTGAATTGTTCCTTATCCATCAGTTTAATCTAGTTTAGCCGATTGACTTGCCTACCTATATCAGTAGGACGAGCCCATATCCAACTTTATGGTTGTTGGGTGGTATTTTTCATTTTTATTTAAATCTTAAAATAAACTTCTGTTTGCAAACAGTGGAGAACCTGATCAGACGCCGCATTTTGCGGCGCCTGATCTGGTTTTGCACTGTTTACCGAGATCCTCACAAAAAGGACGCTAGGCTTATATGGGTTAAAGAATTTTGTTTGGATGTTCAAAAAAACAATCTCAATGAGACGGTAGTTTTGAGTACTAATAACATAAATTTTGTTTGGGGAAATACGAATGTTAATTATCTAAAAAGCACTCTTAGCTAGAGGCCTAGTATAGTTAGTTCTTTTCTAGCAAAGTGAATTGTTTTTGCTTTTCCACATGTTCTGTATTCTTTTTTTAAAAAAAAGTAATGCTGTTTTCAAATAGACAAGATTTGCACATGTACGCCTTATCTTGCACAGGTGTACAAAGAAGTTAACCGACGTTTCAGTAAAAGTTAACTGCTTTCTAACTTGGAATTTGGAAGGTTGTCCAAATGCCCATCAGATCAAAACAAGACAGCAAGCCGCCACATTATCAAATTTCGTGAAAAAATAGCGGTGGTCCAACTTAAGGGTTGTTTAGACGGCATGATTTAGTCGTTCTGATTCTGTCATGCATGATTTTTTCTGTTTAGGCGGTATTACAAAGTCATGTGTGATTTCTTTCGACAGTGATTAAAACTGGCTTGTCATCTAGAGCTATCTCATCATGATCTACATCGATTCCATGCGCGGATCCTGAAAGTTTTGTCAGAGGGGGTCCAACTTTGACAAGTTTGTTTTTTAGAGTGGAGAGTCGATCCAAGCAAATACCACTATAAGCGGGCCATCATCGGTTCATGCCGGGCCGCGTAGCGCAGTCGGTAACGTGTCTTGCTACAGATGCGTGTCTGACTGCAGATCCAGGGGTCGCGAGTTCGATCCCGGTCCGGTCCCATACTTTCGTGGAGTTTGATCATGAAATGATTTCTACGGTCATTCTCCCCCTTCCGCTGATTCATTCAAGAAGGGTTGTTGTCAATTACGAGCGAAAGTATGTGCACGAATTACTGGTTAACCGCTTGTTCAAGCCTGCCCAGGAAAAAGTGTGGTTAGGTGAACTGACCGTCCCGCAATGACCATAGCTGTTGACTTGGGACGTAAAGCAACAAAACAAACAAAATCATCGGTTCATAGTGTTTGCTTCCATGATAAGATCTAGTCTGAAGTGCACTTGATTATATGCAGCAGATTAATAAGCAGGCGTATCCTTTTCTGGACAAAATACTGACATGTTTAGGGTTATCCATTTTTTATACCACCCTTACCAACTTTAACACGAAATATCTTGTGATGTGCAAGGTCTACACTGATGTAGGTGGTATAAAATAGTTATACCATGTTTGTCCACCTGTACGTAAAATAATCCACTCGCTAAAGCTCGTGGATTATCTCCACGTACAGGCGGACAACCCATGGTAAAACTATAACATCTTGCTCCTGTTTTAACTGAAGAGCAATAAATATCAGTGACCTACAAGCTGATTGGCTAATCTGGCTTGACTTTGTTACCGTCCTGAATTTGAATCATGCATGACTCTGTAATAAGGAGTAACGACATGATTTGTAATGCATGGCAAAGTCAGGCTGACTAAATCGTGCCATCTAAACACCCCTTGAAACAGACACCCGTTCAGCACAGGCGTATTATGTAAATGACTTGTACAAAGCCTCTCTGCTTATCAATGAGAGTGTCCCTAGAGCATTGCCTCGCTATACAGATTAGCAGATAAACGTTTGTTTGAAAGGAAACGACATAGCATTTATGTCACCATACACTTTCTTTTCCTCTGCAAGTAATAATTTCGATAGAAACCAAATATTTAGTGCTCTTAAAATCGGTTTTGTGACAAGCGACGAATGGTAATAAGGAATAAATTGCAAACACTTTAAGACATATGTCTGAAAGCAGAAAAAACCGAGGAATGCTTGTGTAACATTAACCCTAATTTCGTATTCCATTAGACGTTAGAAGTGTCGATGAATCTGGTTAAAAGCAACGTTCACGGGCATGGGGGCGCTGTTGAACCGCAAATTTCACACTTCGCAAATTTAACACCGTGTGAAGAATTGGTACCAAAACGTCAGTTTTGGCAGATGTGAAATGTGCTTATGGTCAATTTCGATAATTTTAGGGGTCTAAAATCTGTGCTCAAATTTCACATTTTTCATATTTTCAAATGAAGAACCGGTACATATTCGTCTTATGGATATTATGGATCTCCCTGCTTTACATCTATTTTAGAAGCATAATGTATCATATTTTATAATAGAAAATTACATGGTCACTATCATTTGTTTGCTAGAAATAAACAAAACTGCTAAAGTGTCTGCCAAATTTGATTATGACAATCCTTTAAATTTGGTATATTCTTGGGTTTACCCTTTATTGTAGATGAATAGACAACAGGGCAAACAGGAAATCCTTATGTTCTAATGCGTCCATGGCAATGTCCGTGTGGCTACTTTAGTGCAATTGGGATATACAACCAGGCAGCCACCAAGTTAGCATTTCATTCCAATGAAACATCTAAATATAAACTGTCAATGATATAAAATTGGCTATCTATTATTGTCATCCAGGTGCACGCCAAACTACACAATACCTTGTTCATTTCTACATGTTCATTACACTGAAACATTAAAAAGTAGTTGATAAATTTGTGAAAAACCTGTTTTATGTTGAAAAACACTCATTTATTGTCATATGTTGTAGGTGCACATTGGAATTGCCTCTATGAGGCATTTCTAATGTATACCAACAACATATGTTACTGAAATTAAGGAAACCTATTTTGAAATAAACAATAAACAGGTATCGTGTCCATTGGCTTTGCCTCTTTTAAACATCTCAAACTGCCAGTCAGTACTAAAATACCTGTCACTATATGGCAAATTGTTTATATTTACATGACAGCTTTTTCACCAAATTTTATATAATGAGCTATGATTTTGCTAAGCTGGTAGTTGCATGGTTGTATGTAGTGATGCCCACAAAAAGGACGCTAGGCTTATATGGGTTAAAGAATTTTGTTTAAACAAACTCAATGAGACGGTTGTTTTGAGTACTTATAACATACATTTTGTGTTGGGAAATACGAAAATTAATTATCTAAAAAGCACTCTTTGCTAGAGGCCTAGTAAGTTCATTTCTAGCAAAGTGAATTGTATTTGCTTTTCCACATGTTCGGCATTCTTTTTAAAAAAAAGTAATGTTGTTTTCAAAAAGACAAGATTTGCATATGTACGTACGCATATGTATATCTTGCGCAGGTGTACAAAGAAGTTAACCGACGTTTCAGTAAAAGTTAACTGCTTTCTAACTTGGAATTTGAAAGGTTGTCCAAATGTCCGTCAGATCAAAACAATTTCGATAATTTTAGGGGTCTAAAATCTGTGCTCAAATTTCACATTTTTCATATTTTTAACTGAAGAACCGGTACATATTCGTCTTATGGATATTATGGATCTCCCTGCTTTACATCTATTTTAGAAGCATAATGTCTCATATTTTATAATAGAAAATTACATGGTCACTATCATTTGTTTGCTAGAAATAAACAAAAATGCTTAAAGTGTCTGCCAAATTTTATTATGTTTAAATTTGGTATATTCTTGGATTTACCTTCATTGTAGATGAATAGACAACAGGGCAAACAGGAAATCCTGATGTTCTAATGCTTCCATGGGAAGGTCCGTGTGGCTACTTTAGTGCAATTGGGATATACAATCAGGCAGCCACCAAGTTAGCATTTCATTCCAATGAAACATCTAAAGATAAGCTATCAATAATATAAAATTGGCTATCTATTATTTTCATACAGGTGCATGCCAAACTACACAAACACTTGTTCATTTCTACATGCTCATTACACTGAAGCATTAAAAAAAGTAGTTGAGAAGTTTGTGAAAAGCCTGTTTTATGGTGAAAACGCTCATAGAGGCCATTGTGTATCAGCAACATATGTTCTGGAACTAAGGAAATTTACCATGGTTGGCATTTGAACATCTATGAGCAAGATAATACACCATCTAACAATTTCAAAGTAAGGAAGATCTTATTTTTCATCATTAAGTTTAATATCGTGCTCAGTTCAGTTGAGCATAAAAAAGTTTTATATTCTCGGTGACCAGACTCTTCATCTACAACATAGACCTACTTTCCTTGTGCAATTAAGGTATTAGACAATTTTAAAGTATGGCACAGTTCCGTTTAAGTTAAACACTATACAATTGCTCGGATCGAATTTTAGAAACTTCCTCCATTTTACTTGGTAAATCACTGCAATGAAGTGGGATTAGATGATGTTTAGTCACTACAAATTGGCTTCCTGTAGGCAATATATTGCACTATTTTATTCAATTATGGGCATGGAAGCGAAATTACTACACACTTTAAATCTCAATTATTTACTGAAAGAAAAAGGTTGGTAATGACGATTGCCAGGGGCTTTCCAGATTAAATGAAATATCCAATATTCTACTACACTGTAGACAACAAATATTTAAAAAAAAAAAGTCATACGACGAAGATCAAATGCATACGCTATATTTCCCATAATATTTTGTTAGTTTGTTTCTAGAACAATAAGTGCAAGCCTACACCTAAAAGTGTGGCAGCTCAGCTGCACTTTTTTTGTGTTACAATGATGCAACTACCAAGTTAGCTAAGAGGTAGTTCATGTATGCTAATTGGAGATATAGCTGTCGTGCAAATATTAACAATTTACAGTAGAGCGACAGGTATTTTAATACTGATTTGCAGTTTTTTATAACAAGAAGAGACAATGGACATGGTACTTAGTAAGCGTAAATTTCAAAAAAGTTTTCCTTATTTTCAGTAACATATGTTGTAGGTACACATTGGCATTGCCGCATTGAGGCATTCCAATGTGTACATACAACATATGTCTTTTCAATAAATAAGTTTTTCACCAGAACCTTTTTAAAACATTCTCAACCACTTTCAATACTTCAGTGAAATTTGCATGTAGAATTGAAATAGTTTTCATGTAGTTTGTCATGCACCTGGATGACAATAATAGACTGCCCATTTTGCCTCCGACAGCTTATCTTGAGATGCTTCATTGGAGTATATTGCTAAATTGATAGTTGCGTGGTTGTAACTTACACTTATTTTACTGTGGTTTGGATATGATTGTCCTTCTATACGAGAGGCAGTGGAAATCCAGGAGCACGTTACCTCCCATCTCGCATTCAAGGAATACCTCCAAAACACATATCTCACACACAAGGTACTTCCCATCTCGCATACAAGGTATACCTCCAATAAAACACATCTCACACACAAGGTACCTCCCATCTCTCATACAAGATACCTTCCATCTCACACACAAGGTACCTCCTATCTCGCAGAAAGCGTACCCCTATCGAATACACAAGGTACCTCCCATCTCTCGTACAAGATACCTTCCTTCTCACACACAAGGTACCTCCCATCTCTCATACAAGATACCTTCCATCTCACACACAAGGTACCTCCTATCTCGCAGAAAGCGTACCCCTATCGAATACACAAGGTACCTCCCATCTCTCATACAAGATACCTTCCATCTCACACACAAGGTACCTCCCATCTCGCAGAAAGCGTACCCTTATCGAATACACAAGGTACCTTGCATCTCGCATACAAGATACCTCCCATCACATACACAAGGTACCTCCCATCACACACACAAGGTACCTCCCATCTCGCAGAAAGCGTACCCCTATCGAATACACTAGGTACCTCCCATCTCGCATACAAGATACCTCCTATCACACACACAAGGTACCTTGCAGAGAGCGCATCCCATTGCATACACAAGGTACCTTCCATCTCACACACAAGGTACCTCCCTTCTCGAAGAAAGTGTACCCCCATCGCAAACACAAGGTACCCCCCCCCCCACACTGTCTCATGGTAAAACGAACAAAGCGGTATATGCTCTCAGAGGAGATAGATCAGTCTAGGCAATTGCATTACCCTGACTGAACTGTCTTCGCTATCCACCTGAAGATAACATTGGTTCTTAGCTACCCATAATATGCACAGCGAAGACCTAGATCAGATAGGTAGATAACCAGGCTGATCTGAGTTTTAACTGCACCTATGTGTCTCTTTGTTAGTTTTGACAGCTGGTCTGAACGCAAATATGCGATTTATTGAAAATAAATTTGCCCTTATTGACAATCGCGTGAAGTTTACAAACTTTTTAAAATTACTGCCAGACACGATAAAAACACATAGCTTACCCTAGGCCTTGTCTGGTCAATGTTTTTGTCCTGAGAATTTCGTCTGCAAATACGTCTGCTGCATACATTGCAGAGACATTTACAGAGAATTCAATTACTATGAACCCTGATCAGACTGCTCCCTATGAACCTTGATCAGACTGCTACTCGGGAGCAGTCTGATCAGGGTTCATAGTGTTTGCACTAGTAAAAGGATACCAAAAAACATAAGCAGACGAGAGAGCAAAAACAATTGAGGTAAAGGGGTTAATCTTTATTTGATCTTTTTGCTCTCTCTGCGAGCTGGGATTTAACTTTCTCTGACCTTTTACGTACAGAAGAAGATATTTGTATCAATAAATAAATTAATCTAATCTGTGGAGGCACTTTTATATTGTCTCTTAAGAAATCTGCAAATAAGGACAAATTGCTATCAGTGCTTAACAGAAGTAACAAACTTAATCTGTCAATACGGAGTTGACTTGATGCCTGTTGAGGACGGGAAACAGTGCTATCTTACCAATTAGTCTGCGTTAACGACTCAAGCTGTTAGTCTCACATCATCAAGCCGTTCTGCTTCCCAGATACAACTGCATTTACGCTGGTATAGTTTACGCTAAAGAGAACAAATTGTCCTTAAAGACATATATTCCTGTCCAATAGAGATCATTAAAGGATTAACTGATAAGGGACGGTTTCAATATCTCACAAAATTAAAGGGGCCTCAAGCGGGGACTTACCTGTGTACAACACAACTTCTTTTACTAAGATAAAGATCAATATTTTATCATAAATTACCTAATCCCTTCATATGACCACTTTATTGCCCCTGTAAGAAAGTCCTAATCACCTCATTATAGCTGTCCTTTTGATCTGCCCAGTATGACCCCTGGAGAGAATCATAATGAGTGGTACCAGTATAATTGCTCAGTTTTTTATGTCTTTAAAGACACATATTCCTGTATAATATAGATTATTTAAGTATTAACTGATAAAGGAAAGCTTCAGTATCTCACAGGATGTAAGGGGTCTCAAGAGGGGACTTACCTGTATACAACAAAATTTCTTTCACTTAGATAACTATCATTATCAGAAAGTTAGAGATCTCTGGAATAGCCCTCAGGGAGTGGCACCACTTTTATTGTCTCAAAATTTACCCCTTTTAGATATACATTAAATATATCTCGCTTAGAAAAGGTAAGTAACAAGGAAATGCCACATTCACAGACCACACACCAACCCATGGCACCGCGAGGAAGAGACGCAGAACAAGACAACCAAACGAAAGCAAGGAAACGATTAAAAAAATAAGTTTTTTATTAAGAAAAGGGTAAACAATATAAAAATGGTGTGCCAATATGAAAATGTTATTCTCGATACAGTTGAAAAATACTCTTGAAATGCTTCAATCCGCGATTCTCCTGCAATGAATGTAAAGACTCATTTCATCAATACTTTCAATAATGAGCTGAAAACATTTTTTTGAAAATTAACAGTTCTGTTTTACGGTTACTCACGCGGTAAATGAACAAAAATGAAGCCTGTACAAAATTGTATAAGTTCCGAATTATTAGAAAATTAACTTTACATGTGACAGTTCTGTTTGCGGTTACTAACGCGGAAAATGAACAAAAAGCCTGTACAAAATATTTAAGTTCCGAATTATTTCATACATTTTTCGCCGCGGTTATACAGCTCTAACCCTTTCATGCCGACTAGAGCTTTAAAACTTTATATCATGTTGAAATTTGGCTTAATCATTTTAGTGTGCTAGGCTTATATAGTGTCTCGGTTGATTATATCGATTCCTGATCTTTGCCTTCTTGACTTTTAAACGATACACCTGCTAAGAAATTAAACATGGGCCAGTTTAAGAGTTTTCGGAATGTATCGCATCAGCGAAGGATCATGCGAGTCCGCGCATGGACTCGCATCATCCTTCGCTGCTCGTAAACACAAAGTATGCATGTAGGTGAAGGCTTAGGCCAAATTTTAGACCTCTAACCTCGCCGGATTCGTCAGCATTGGCATTTATTTGAGGCATTTGCGCATCATGATATGCGATTAGTACCAATAGCTCGTGTGCTGACTGATAATAGAAATGCATTTTTTTGTTAGACAGATGGCGGTATGCAAATACACTGATTAAATATCACAGGCTTTGCTTAAGTAAAGGCATCGCTGACACTGCATGATGCTCGCCACAGAATACAGAAGCTAGATAACATGCGAAAACCTTACTTTTATTACTTTCTAAAGCAAAATATACTCATATTGTAAACAAGAAATATCTTTAAAAAAAGATATACGACAAAGTGAAAGATAGCATGTTTGATATGAGTAACATGTGAAATTAAACGCAAACGACGCACATCTAATATATTAAGTGAGTATGATCAGGAAATACCACAATCAAAAACTGCAGACAAACCCATGGCACCGCGAGGAAGAGCAAGACAACAACCACGAGACACATGAAACTAACTAAAGCAACCAGCTCTTTCCTCCCCATCAAGATTATTGCAAAACCAGAATGGACACAAAGTAACGCACAACTGAACAACTACAGAACCCCACAACGGGAGCAATCCATTTTTCGCTGCTTGTTGCGACTAGTGTAAAAACAATGGTCGTGAGCTACCTTAATAGTTTATTATGTGATCTATAAATATCGACAAATCTTCCCTACGGATAATATCCCTTGCAGATATTATTGACATTTCTCGCATTCTACTAATCATACTTTCAGCGTCAACGTGAAAATAAGGGTTAACACTAATGAAAAAGTGCAAAAAATAAACATTTCATACAACTAAATCACTTTAATAGCCCAATAACCATTTTATGTCACGTACTTTCTTCCATACAGAGATCAAGTCAGCTTTTCTAGTTCAACAATAAAATTATAAGACCTCGTCTAATAATCACAACAGAGGTTTCATAGTTTTTAAAGCTATCCAGATTCATGTTCAGTACAAGTGTACTGCGTTTTAAACATTTACGAAATTCTAAAGTACGAGGGGCGTTCAATATGTAATGAAAACAGCCCAGTATATCCCAAAGTTTTATATTTACAAACTTCATAGTTACTTTCTTTAAAATGTATGTTTCTTGGCTAAATAAATGTAGAATTGCAGTTATCTAGCTCCTTATCTAATTTACACAAGTCGCTTTCAAGATAGGGTGCTGAAGTACACTGCGATATGAAATAAAACAATGTTTTCAAAAGCAGATAACTACATGAACGATGGATGCTTTCAGACTGCTTCTTCGTGTGGTAAATAAACATATATTGGTGTTTTATAACTGCAAAAATTCTTGATACTGCTTTATATTCTATGAAATACTGAGGCTGCCATTTCGGTTAAAATCCTCATTGATGCTGTATTTTCTGGCATTCCAATGACAGAGTCGTTTTTGCGTGAACAAATACATAACTAAAATTTATACGAAAACCATTTGTAACATTTTTTCTGGTCGCTTTGATGTTCATTTGCAAGTTATACTGCCGATTTAAAAATTTCCATATTTAATCTCACTCATAAAGTAACCCCAAGTACGTCATTTGAAATAAGAAAATCACTAAAACGAATGCCATCTCTGGCTTACACTGAAATGGATCAGACACAATATTGCATTTCATCGATGTTTGCATTCGGATGCATCATTTGGACATTGTTACACGTATTTACAAGTACATAATCTGGCTGCCTAATTTTAGACAATAAAATAATAGGAAACGAAAACGGTATACCACTCAGATGAGATACCCTAGATATAGGTTTCAGTTTAGCTGGTCTGCTGCCTGTGCACTGTGTGTATTGAAACTTCGATACAATCAAAATTGTCCTTTCCTGGTTCAAAGCCACATTTCCGATATTCGAGAACCGTGCGTGTTTAAGTGTTACGTTCATTGCTTTAAACGACGTCAACGTAAGAGGGGGTAAGGTAATAAACCCGTTTGCACGAGAAATCAGTAACGATCAAAAGTTTGTATCGTTATAGCAGATTTAGGGGAAAGGCGTCGGAAAACTAAGGATATGTGATTCGTGCATGTTAAATGTTTGTTTTAGAAAATACAGCATGCCTTTCTACTTTTGTTTAACTGAGTCTTTACAATTAGGAGGAAAATATATGCAGTGTATATTAGTGTGCTTTTTAAAAAGTCTGTAACTTATTAAATTTGGAAAGATAAAATAATGTTTTATGCACCATTATAGCGGCAACGCTTTGATCTTTCATTTGGCATATGGCATAAAATCCTAACGCGTTTGTGGATGGAGTTATGAATGGGTTTTCATAACATATTGAACCCCCCTCGTACAGTCCTAGGGAGAAGCTCGTTTGCTGATGAGCATCTGCTAGGGTAAAGTCACGAAACTTCGGACATCCGGTAAACTCGGACAGCGACCTAGTTTGTTTCAAATTACAATTATTGGAATAAAGTAATAATTATCTAAGCAAACAGTGAAAATCCTGGTGTCACGGTCCGAGTTTAACTGTTTCATGACTTTACCCTACAGCTTTTATAGGCATTCTCCCTCAAAATGAGATACTGCTACCGTGTTGACTTTCTAGACTGTGTATATAACTAGGCACGAGGACACAGACCAGCACTTGAATAATACAGTAAAACCTGTCATAAGCGACCACAGAAAATGAAGACCAAAAATTGATTTTCAAGACCGATTATCGCTTAATTCAGGTCAATAAGATTGCAATACTTTCGACCTTCATAAAGCTAACATTTGTCATTAAGTTTTTTTATTTGTCTATACTTGAATGGCCGCTTAAGACAATTTATACTGTACTATTCAAGTGCTGGTATGTGCCCTTGTACCTAATTAATACTGTCTACTAAGATCAACAAACTTTAATATGTCATCATTGGTAATATCTCTTTTGACAGGCCTTATGATTAGCGTGCGTAACTAAACATTGCTTTTCTTATTCCTCAACCAAAGCATATGTTGTGGGTACTCAAAAGAACCGCCTCAATGAGACGGTTCTTTTGAGCACCCAAAACAAATGTTTAACTTGATGGGTAAGATAATAATTACAATTTGTTCATCTGAACCTATGTTTAAAGATAGTGCTGCGTAATTTGGAAAATCTGCATGTAAGTTTTGCGATCAAGTAAGACCCCAATCAGCCTGCACAGCTGCAGAGACTAGCTGGAATATTGAAAACTTGGATGTAGAAAGCTGAGTGGTTTGTGTTTTCAAGGCAGCGAAAACCAATTGCGCCAACCGGGCTGCGTGCATGCGCACAGCTTGATCGGCGCAAGTGGTGTTCGCGCATGCAATAAACATACTCTCATGACGTGGCTATATACGAATAGTCCTACTAAGGCTTCGCTAGCTTACAGAGGAGCTTTCAGTGTTTAATGCAATTTTCTGTCAGATAAAAGCAAGGGAAAAGTGATAGAAAAAAATCAAAATTACAGTGTACTTTCAGATTTGGGTTTCTTGTGGCTTCGTAGCCAGGTCATGCTCTAGACACATACACAACACAAAAACAACACGTCCCTCGACATGCTGAGTGCGAGGCTTGAGGGCCGAGGAAAGTTTACTTCACCTTGCTTCGACTGTCAATGTGTGTCGCCATTTTCGTCATTATCATAAGACTATACTGTTACTACTCCGTCCTATTAGTTGAAAAGCATAAATGATTCCGCTTAATTGAGAAAAACAAAGATACTAAATCTGAGCCACTGGCCCAAACTTATAATAATTTTAAATGTGATTCCAATATTGCCCTCAGAAACCAAGTGAATGCCAAGCAAGCAGCTCTCTCTCTCTCTCTCTCTCTCTCTCTCTCTCTCTCTCTCTCTCTCTCTACTAGAAAGGACACCAAGGACTACATTACAAGACAAGGACCATACACAAAACCCCAGACATGATAAGAGCAACAACGAGCAAATGAACCAACAACAGTAGAACGCAGACGAGGCCACTGAACGCAGAAATCTTTCAAAGCGACATACACATAGGTTGCTGATCTGAATTCAAAAATGATTTTAAGTAAATGTTCAAACATTGTGGTGCAATTTCATTTTGCTGTTTCAACCGCAGTAAATTTACAAAACATGAAACCTGTGCAAAAATGCACATGTTTCATATTTAGTACGTTTCGCGCGGTAGTATACTTTTAAAGCCGACACAGCGGAAAAAACTAGAGGACCTCAGGTCCTGAGCGCTCGCCTGATCTCCTTAATAATGTTTAAATAGGTCAAGAGTATTTACGGCTTATGATGAAACATATTTTGTTTTACCATATATGAGGATTGCTGCCAATTTGGTCAATCTAATGAATACTCCATCAAACAGCCCGGTGATTTCTGAGAAAAAAGATGTTTAGATAGGTATAGATATGTAGCAGTCCAAATGAGTGGCCTTGGATAAAAGGTCACAAGTCAGCTTGACATTTGGTACTTATAAAAAAAACATAGTCTCATCAGGTTTAATTTTTCTCGCATTTTTACGATTTCGGCTTAAACAGTTATGAAAAGTGAACATATCAAGATATTCCCATATAAATGCATTAGGAATCAAATTTGACCTTGCCATACATTAGGTCAAGATCAACCTAGATTTATCATTTGAACAAAACTGGTAGTGCCCACATCCCCAATGCTACATACCAAGTCTCAAGGCCATTGGCCTATTGGTTCCAGAGAAGAAGATATTTAAAGGGGTTTTAGATTGTAAAGTTTTAAAATGGATGTGGTGAAGCTCGAATTGGGGAACTCTTGATCTTAAGTCGAGCATTCTATCAACGAGCCACTACGCTCCCCTCGTACTTTTCAATTGTAAAATAGGACGATTGCAAATAGGCGATACCTTGACGTCAATTCTTGAGGGTTCAGCGTTCGTCGATTCTAACGACGCCTATCTGGTGATTTATGTTTAAATGGTGGATATCTGCCATGTATAAACATTGTATCCTCATGAGCTTTATTGCCTATTGGGATTTTCAAAAAAAACATCTACCTATCTACCTAATGTAAGTAGACAGATGAGAAGATTTCCAAATGAAAGTTTACACGTTATCTAACCGTTATAGTAATGGTAAATAATAAACGCCTGTTGCTTGGCTCTTGAAAAACAATCAGTAATCATTATCTTTGTCTACGACTGAAAATGGTTCTTAACCCTTGTCGTGCTGAATATTTCATGTACCCCACTCCTCCCCAATCCTGTAAACTCCCCAGTTGTAGGCATGTATTTTCAGTCAGAGTAGAAAACAGTGTCGATCCTGATCAGCTGGCTTTGTCAGTGACGAAGCCAGCTGATCTGGATCTTCACTGTTTTCAAAAAATGTAAACCCGAAAAATATAAACCCGGGTTCAGCAGGCCAAGGGTTAAGTAAGAATAAGTTTCCATGAATATGCATAAGGAAAGTATAAAGACGAATGCAATTTTCGCTGCAGTGGTATTTAAGAGGTATAGCAAAGAAATTGAAATGTAATATTAAAACATATTCAACCCTGTTTATAACATATGTAATGTTAAAAAAGGAATCGTGACTCTTCGTCAAGACGGAGAAAAGAATCCTGAATGAAGAATAAGGATGGGCCCTGCCATATTACAAAAAATGCAACTTATTACATTTTTTATTCTAATAGTGTCTGTGTCTACCTCTCTGATAGGGCTATCAGTTACAGAGATTATATCAGAGAAAAGTTTGGTTCAGTAGGAGTAATTTACATGGAACTCAGGGCCTGAAAGCCAGGATAAGGTTTCACCAACCCAAGGCATTGTGTGGAAGACGCACTGAAAACTAACCGTCGCACAACAGCAAGATCACAATTAAAGTAATAGTCAGGAAAAAAAATCAGAAAAGTTAACAAGTACAGGCATTTTGTGAAGAAAAGGGTTTGACACCTTGATTAGGGGTATTTTGGTATGCTGAATCCGAAAACCAATGTTGGCAAGCTGAGAAATGACGTCTTAATGACCTAATTTGCATATTTTCAAAATGGCCGCCAAAAATCACGAAATTTGACATATAACTGAACTATTTTATTTTTTGACAATGTTTTTTTGTATCCAAAATCCTTTGTTTTATGTCATAAGATCGTTTTACCATTTGAGTACATGGTTTTGGCGGCAATTTACATAATTATTCCAGGATATTACCGTATTCATGGTAATAAAAGTCCATTTAGTCTATAAAATCATTATATAAACTTGCCTTATTCAGTATGCTGCTTTTTAAATGTTAGTTTTATTCATAGCACGATTTTGGACTGTTTACCAGCTTTTCAACTAATAAGTTAGAAAGAAACTTTGATAATCGACAAGTTGTTTTGTTTTAAAATAAATATGTCATAATGTCCATGCCCAAATATATGGCACATTTTGTATCTATAAAAAGTAACAGCATGCTCATTCCTTAGTAACCTAGGGTCTAATTAGTCCAACCTTGCACGATCAGGAAAATTTAAATGTGTGTCAAATTGTTTTGGGAGTCCACCTAAATGGGGAAAAATATTGCCCTAAATAATAAACCAATTTGAACTATGTTAAATCGCATGGTTTCCATGACAACGCATAATGCGCTGCCAAAGAAAGGGGATGTCCATACAAAATAACTCATATCGCAGCAACAACTCATCCAAAACTTTTAAACTTGCATTTAAGCCCCCCGGTGGCTTAGGCTGCTGTCCGTTCTAAGGCGGTGGTTCTGTTGTTGTTGACTTTCTGTTTATTGTTACTCCCATTGTGGGAGTCTGTAATTGTTCTATGTTTTGTTGTACGTTACTTTATGTCCATTTTAGTATTGCAATCATCTTGATGGGGAAGAGAGAGCTGATTGCTTTGCTTAATTTGTCTTCCTGGTGTCTCGTGATGGTTGAACGGCTCTTCCTCGCGGTGCCACGGGGTTGTCTGCAGTTTGTGATTGTGGTATTTCCTGATCATACTCATTTACTATTTTTGGTACCAACTGAATGTTAAGACATATGACTTTCATCCAATGTTCAGATATGCAAATTATCAAATTTGCATATTTATGAATATTAACGAAAATATAAGAAATAAGAGAAAAATCGTGAAAATTAAGGGGGTGTACATGCAAATTTATCAACATCTCAGCTGCTTACTATCCTATACTACAAGCCTTGGTACCAATTTAATGCAAATACATATCATGTTTACTTAATGGACCAATATGCAAATTATCTAAAAATTGCATTTATGAATGTTAATTAAATATTAGAAATGAAAATAATATAGAGAACAATTTATAAAATGTACATGCAAAATTACTCATATCTCAGCCGCTATTTATCCTAGATTTCATACTCACTTACTTTCTAAACTTGTTCCCAAATTTAAGTCCAGAAAAAGTTCTATAATAGTGTTGTTTGATATGCAAATTATTTAATTTGTTTATTAATGAGTTTATTTTGATGATACAACCTTATTGATTCGTTTTCAATTTTCTTTAGATTTCTATAGTTTTCATCAATATTCATGAATATGTTTGTTAATTGATTGTATATCTGACCATTGGAATAAAATACTATGTCTCAGCCTTAATTTGATACTAAGATTAATTGTCTAGAACATTTTAAAGATGAGATAGGAGTAATTTTAGAAGTAGACCCCCACTTATTTTTCTACGTGTGTTCTCTCATTTCTAATGTTTAAATTAATATTAATAAGCTTAAAAGACGGATAATTTCACATAATGGATATTGAGTAAAGTAAAATGTCTTAGCTTTAAGTCGGTACCAAGTGTGTTAGTCTAGGAATATTAGCAGCTACGATATGAGTAATTTTGTAGGTACACCCCCTTATTTTTATTACCATTTTTCTCTCCTTTCTAACATTTAAATTAATATTCAAGAATATAATCATAAAATGATTTGCATATCCGATCATGGCATAACATGTGCTATGTCTTAGCATTTATTTGTTACCTAGCTTGTTAGTCTATGACAATCAGCAGATGAGATATAGGTAATTTTGTAGATATACCCATTTTAATTTTTCTGAAATGTTTCTTTCTTTGTTTAATGTTTTCATAAATATTCACAAATTTGTAAATCAGATTTATATATCAGACTATTGTGTTAAAGTACTATGACTCACCTTTCATTTGGTACCAATTTTGGAAGTTTAGAATAGTTAGCAGTTGACATATGGGTTATGTTGTACGTACACCCCTTTAAATTTTCTAACATTTTTCTCTTATTTCTAATGTTTTCATTAGTATTCATGAATATGCAAATTAGATAATTTATATATCATACTATTGGGTTAAAGTGTAATGTCTCAACTTTAATTTGGTAGCCAGTTTGGTAGTCTAGAAAAGTTAGCAGCTTACATTTAGGTAATATTGTACACACCCTCCTTATTTTTTCTACCATTGTTCTCTTATTTCTTATGTTTTCATAAATATTCATGACTATTCAAATTAGATAATTTTGCATTTTGTACCATTGGATAAAAGTATTTTGTCTAGGCTTTGATTTGGTACCCAGTTTGATAGTCTATGATAACTAGCAAATGGCATATGGGCAATGTGTAAAGGTACACCCCCTTATTTTTCTACGAATTTTCTTTTATTTTTGTTTTTTGTATTAATACTCATGAATATGCAAAAGCGAAAATTTGCATATCAGCACATTGAATAAAAAAAAGCTATGTCTGGGCTTCAATTCGGTACCAGGGTCAGTAGTCTAGGATGAGTTGCTGCTTAGATACGAATCATTTTGTAGGAACACCCACTTTCTTTAGAATCATATTGTGTATTTTCACATTATGGGGGAAGGGTAAATTGTTCTAGCCAGTTTTTTCTTTGCTATTTAGCGACCATTATGTATCGCCAGTAACTGACAGCTTGTTTCTTTGTATTAGTGGAAGAGAGAAAAAATCTATGAAAGTATGTGCAGCACGCAAGTGTCAATCTTGGGTCTGCTTGCAAATGACCCAGCTACAGTGCCCGATGACGGCCATGGACACCATGCAATTTTATGTAATCCAAACAGATTTGTTTTTGGAGACAATAAGAATTTTTGGTATTTAGTGGTCCCATTGAACAATTTCGCATCCATGAATAATTGTCCTTGGGTGCAAGGCAAGTTGAATAAGCCACCTCCCCCCTCCCGAGGTGTGTGTGTGGGGGGGGGGGGAGGGGGGAAATAGTTATTCCATGATTTTACCTCTATTTTAATTTCATAAATACTCATGAATATGCAAATTATATAATTTTATTATATGACTATTGGATGAAAGGACTTGTCAAATTGTATCACTGATGATATAATAACATGCAAGAAGGACAGTTTTGGGGCAGAATTCAGTTAATATTTGCTTTTTTTTTTAATTTTCCCTTATTTTCTGAAATTTTCATCAGTATTGATGAATATGCAAATTAGAAAACTTATCTGCATATCAGATCATTCCATCAGATGAAACTACTATATCTAAGCTATAATTTGCTAGCAAGTTTAATAGAGTAGGGTGAATTGCTGATGAGATACGAGTCATTTTGTAGGTACAGGCTCACTTTCTTTAAAATCGCATTAACCCCTCGCCTAGCTGAACCTTACAGAATTTTGCTTAAATTGCTATATTTTCCTGCAAACAACAATGATATCATTGTGATGCATTTTTTTAAAGTTCTCATTTTAATGAAATCATTCCTGACACATTTGGGGCAGATAATATGCATGGACTATCATGAAAAAAAACTTAACTAAGTTTGAAGCAAGATTTTTTGCTCAAATTGTCTCCCCTGATTACCTCTTGGTCATATTTTTAATTCTAAATCCATTAGATTAATGTCAGTGAAGATCCCCAATCCTGAGAAGATGCTTTTGGATTGATTTGTACCAGTTTGGCATCCTTAACATGTTACTCTACAGATTTTTATGGATTTTTCTTCAATTTGGCGGCCATCTTGGAAATATGCAAATAAGATAGTGAAGACGCCATTTTTAAGCTTGCCAACATTAGTTTTTGGATTCAGCATACCAAAATACCCCTAATAGGTATCTCAAAACCTTTTCTTCACAAAATGCCCGTACCTTCTTAAATAAGCGTCTTTTTCTGATTTTTTTCCTGACTATAATGCAACCAGCACTATCTTCCTCGGTGAAATTTTTTTAAAAAATATCAAACCGCGGACCGCGTTTCGCGCTCAAATTGCTATTTTTGCAATGACAATACAACGGTCCAATAACATAAGGATGATATCCGCTATATGGGTCTACAACAGTTACTGTGCAGTGGAAATCCACATGTACTTTACCAATACTGAAAATAATAAGCTCAGAACTGGTTTAAACAATAACTGTGTTAAAAAAAGGCATGCGCTAGTTCTACGATGCTTCTAGAATCGCTGAAAATATGAAACATGCATGTAAAATAAATGTGTACATTGGTGCGTCAGGTCGTCCACAGCCCTATTGACTATACTACAAACAGGCATTGAGAAGATGACGTCAAACTTAGTACTAAGCTGTGTCACTTTAATGGAGATGCTGTAGATGATGCGGTTTTGGCCTCGCGCAATAGTGCACCAGGTCATTAATTTTGAGCGTAGGAGCTTGTTTCATGACGTTAATTTATAAGATCTAGGGACAGCCTGGGTTTAATTGTGAATAAACGTTTTATCGAAAACTGTATTTTCAAAATATTACTGCCGGTGAAAACAAACGTGTATTATCATGATTTTGTTTCTAAAAAATCCATTTATCGCAAAGCATTAACAGAGATTCCATACAAGTACAGATGACTGTTGCGAATACGGCAAGTGATATGCGCATGCGCATAATAACGTCATAAAGGGAATCCCTAAATGCTCCTATCCTACAAACAGTCTGATATCTCATATGTATATTGCTGTCCACGGATCTGTTTCTTATCACTCAATTACACATGGTATTAGTTGTCTATTTCATTGCGTCTGATTCATAGAACATTCGCTCTAAAATAGTTCCAATTCAATGATAACAACATTTTCCTAAATAGGAAATCATGATTCTATAAAAGGATAACTTAACGTTATTATGCTCTCTCATTTCCAATGGCAAAAACTATCATTTTGAAAACAAAAGGAAGCACAGTATAGCGAAAATCCATCAACAACAATGAACAACAGAGTTCTTAATTAAGTCCATATCGGCTCAGCATAGCTCTAGACAAACTGCCCATACATGGTGATATTTTAGTCTTATTTCTGAATAAAACATTTTTGCGGCATTCATTGGAAGCGACTCCGTGAGACGCTTTAAATGGATACCACAAAAAGTGTGTTGAATGGAATTAAACGAAAATATAATGTTACTTTGATTGACAAAAATATCTCATCTGGAGTTATGGATTGCTATTAAAAATAAAGAACTTAATCGTGGGATAATCCAGTAACGATCAGGTTGCGCGAGTCCCTGGGGTGCCATTGTCATTCATATGTCGACCCTTGACTCTATGCCCCTATTGAGTTGTATTAACCATGGAATGCGCCTCGTCTTGAGACATTGGTACATGCAATAAACTGTGGACTGAAATCTGTGAGATAGCCAAAATTCTAATGCTGATTTGATAAAATTCTGTGAGATTTTCACTAAAATCACTTTGGAGCTCTCCCAAAACAACCTAAAAGCATTTATTTTAATGGAAGAAACTTGTGATGGACATACTAAAGTATGATTTATGATTGTTTCTATATTAAATATGTTTAAGGTGGTCTGAAAATTCTGTGAGATTTGAAAATCTTATGGGAATCGGCTTTCAGAAGGGCCAAATTCTGTGAGATTTTATCTGACAGTATTAGGTATTGGTACATTACACGCTTTCTCATCCACTTATTATGCAAATTCTTAAGTGAAGATATATGTCACTGTCATATAGTTTCCCTACGTTGTGCGTACGTCGATGGGCCTTTGTTGTTTTTAGGTTTTCATCTTGAAAGCCTTAAGGCTGTGACCTATATACGTACATTTTTCATATGCGTTGGATCATTTGCTCCACATTTTCTATTAAAAAGTCTCTGTGGGCACGATGCGACAATGTTATCATCAACATACCTAGTTTTGTATTATGATTAGAGACTTTAGTTTGTGCCCAAATGTTCACCATTGAGTCAACTTTGTAGGTATTGAAATCGAAAGGGGGTTATCTTTCTGATCTGACCAAGGCAACCAAAAAGGGACTCTTTACACGTGCACAAATACATGTAATTAAAAAGATTGAATCAGAAAGGGCATTGAATGGTTTCTGAAAAATTATCGAGTGAGCCGGCGTCCAACAAAAGTTTCAAGTTGGCATGTGCGCACATCGAAGACTCAGATCAGCCTGCGCATGCGCGCAGTCTGATCAGAGTCTTCAATGGGTGGCTTTATGGGTAGCCAGTGAGCCAAGGTTTCTTCAGGCGGAATACTGAGACTCTGATCAGACCAAACGGCTGTGCAGACTGGTTTTAGTCTTCACTGTACGCACATGCCAACTTTAATCGTATGCTGGATACCCGCCATTAGGAAACTTTACATTATTAAACCAAGTCATAGCAATTTGATGTTTGTGATATTTTCATTGGCGGATCCAAAGTGACCCCCCATCCCACCTGGACAATCGCAAAGCTATAGGGTTCCTTAGCAATACTGATCCGGATCCACTGGAAAATCACAAAGCTACTAAGCCAGCATTCAATGTTGGGCCATTATTGGCCCACTTGCGATTAAACGGCGTTTCGCTGGCATGCCGATGATGGCCCCTTTTAGTGTTATTAGGGCCCTCTCTCGCCTTATCAACTAAAAAAGTCAGAGAGGAGTTGGACCCCCTCTGTCAAAACTTTTTGGATCCGCGCATGGTTTTATTTGACGTTGTGTACGTTGAGTCATTCTCCGTTCTAATAAAAAGCGCCAAATAAATCGCACCAGTGTCCTGGTTGGTCTGGGCTTATGAAAATCGACGTTTAGCCTAAAGGGTGATGGGCTGTTTTTCGCATGATTTGACTTGAATTTAATTAAACAAATGGTAGGGAAATGCTTCTTTTAGAGAAAAGATCTTAAAAAGAGATGATTTCTAACAACAGAAATTACGTTTAAGAAAACAGTGCAAATAGCATTAAAAATGGGCAAAAAAAACAAGATCATGATCGATGGGTAATAAATTCAAGGATATGAACAAACTGGGTTTCGTATCCAAGTCTGTTTGTTACAAAGAAAAACCAAAACAAATAAACCATAGTGAAATTCATCAAAATTGGACAAATTATGGAGAGTTCAAAGGTTCGATCAGACTAACATAATGAGCCGCGGCATGAAATTTCCAACAATGTGGTATGTGCGACCAGCAAAGCCTCAGATCAGCCTGCGCATATGCGCAGTCTGATCATATCCTTTGCTCGTCGCTTGAATATTCTATGTGTGTTAAGCTACTGACTGAACATCATTTGGAGTTTCAAAACTTAAAAGAAGGCTGCACAGGCTCGTCTGAGTCTACACTTGTCAAAATGCGGCACCTATACTGAAGTAAATTCTCAATTAAACGCATTCAATAGTTGAGGGGGGGGGGGGGGAGCTTAAGAAGCTTCCCTGAAAACAAAAGGTAGACAAAATGTAGGTATACGCGCCGGCGCGCGCGATAAAAAAACAAAGCTACCAGCTCTCTTTTTCTTAGAAAATAAAATTCTTAAAGCGCATACTTTCAATTTTGCTACTCACATGAAAAGTAGAAGATATGAAACCAGTGCAAAAAATGTTTGCTAGTTTGTTTCACGCGGTTGTACTCCTTTGAATCCTCCTTTTTGTCGAAAATGCTGTTGAAGTGGGTGTACAAATAATATATATATATATATATATATATATATATATATATATATATATATATATATATATATATATATATATATATATATATATATATATATATATATATATATATATATATATATATATATATATAAGTAAATGAGTATGATCAGGAAATACCACAAACACATACAGCAGACCAACCCACGGCACCGTGAGGAAGAGTCACAGAACATTTATATTAACAATGCATCTGTAATACAATAATAGCAAAGCAACCAGCTTTCTCTTCCTCTTCAACATGATTGCAAAAATGTAATGCATAACAAAACAAAGACAAACAGAAACAAACTCCCACAAACAATTAAATGGAAAGTACAACCGAATCACCGCCTTAGAACGAACAGCAGCCCACGCTACCTAGATTCTGTCGTTGTTAAAACACAAAATTGTTTAGCTCGCATGGAGGTTTCCTAGTTAATGCAATGTATCATCACAGAGAAACAATCAAATCAAATTAACACACTATGATGATACAAAGAAATTGGCTCATGACTCACAGATACATGTAGTCCGAGCTAAAGAAATCCTCAAGTTGAGCTACGGTGGGCACAGCCAACGACAAGCACCAGGCACCAACCAACGGATTAAAGCTCCACGCCAGGGCCGTCAGTAAGTCTGAGACCTGACCCACCGTCGTGCTATTAAAGAAGAAACGATAGCTATCAACCGTGATTGGGTTCACAACCAGACATATAGACTGTTGCATGATATCCATGTTGTATCCCACTCTATTATAACGTCTAAAATTACATCTACAAGGTTTCTATAGCATGAGTCAAATTGCACAGCTTTCATATTTTGTACATACCCTGCGATTTTATCACCACACTAGATAGCTCTGCTGAGTGGGCCTATCATATCTGGCTTGCTGACGGGGTGAAATTTGCTTCACTTGATGCAAGTTTTGGGTGGGGGTGGGACTTTTAGTCTATCCCTTTCTTCTTTTACCTCTCCCTCCCGACATGACTGAAATATTTTGAGTGGGAATTTACGCCTTAACTAAGTTGATCTATTTCTTACTAAATACCATTGATTAGTAAACCATAGTAAATGACGTAGAAATTATGGTTTCTACAACAAAGTAACAACATGCGTAAACTATTTTGTACATCTGAGATTGTAACACAAAATAAAACTGCCGCACTTATTCTTTTAAAACTTTCCCCGGTATTGGAAAGTTGCATTAGCTTTTATTTTAGCTCCATGATAGTAAAGTTTCAAAAATATTGGAAGACTAATATCTGTCAAGATCGAGGGATCGCGAGTTCAATCCCGGTTCGGTCCCTTACGTTCGCCGAGATTGATCATGACCACCGCTAATTCAATAAGGATTGTTGTCAGTGACAAGCGAAAGTATGTGCACGAAGTACTGTTTAACCGCTTAGATACAAAATGTAGTTGCCCAGAAAAAAAGTAAGGTAAATTAAACTGACCTTCCCAACACTTGTTGACTGGGACGTAAATCATAAAATCAAATCAAACTAACAAAAACTTTTTGAAAATCCAAGTAACGCTCACAAGATACCATTGTTAAGGCCAGATTTTTTTAAGTTGATTTACAAGCCCTCCTACTATTATTTTCCGGAAAGTTGAAAAAGATTCGGATTTTTTTTATTTCATCCGCCGACTCTAAATATTATTTGTTACGTTGTAAAAAAATATATATTTTTTTTAGATTCTGTCTGTTTAATTTTGAGAGTGATTGTCCTATCCAGATGGCTTTTTTTGAAAAACTTATACCTGTACACTCACATGAACAGTCGGACGAGTAAAACATCTCATAAACTGGTCCAAATTACATTATGTAACGTCAACCCCGAAAAGGGACATCGAATGAGATCAAAAAAGACAACTTTTGTTAGGTAAGTGAAAATCTACATACGTTTCAAATGTAGGAAATATGCTTGCTTTATCGACTAAAAGTGGGTTTCGAGTACTTATTGAAATGAACTATTTTAAAGGTTAAGTCTATCTTCATGCAGTTAGGTCAAAGACGCCTATGGTCAAAATGGGACATATAGCTGCCATGCATGCATTAATAATTTGCAGTATAATAGTGTTAGATAAGTTAATACTGATTAGCAGTTAAAAAGAGGTAGAGAAAAGGACATGTTTGTGTAATTGATATTTAAATATTGTTTTCCTTACATAATAGTTTTCCTTATTTAGTAAAATATGTTGTTTGGTACCCCCTTAGAATCGTCTCCTTGAGGTCAGTCCCATATTAACCTTGGCAATTCCATTTTGTACGTACAACATATTTTCAATAAACGAGTTTTTCACCATGAGCTTTTCCAAACAAATTCTTAACTACCTCAATATTTAAACATATTAAACCTCCTGACGCCAAGAAATCAACCTCCTGACGTCAGGTAAAAAACTTACCTCAGATCTCTTCTAGTTTATATACCGACAAAGATTCAACTATTTTCTACCTTTCAAGAAAATATTTAAAACATTATCCGCTTTTTAGCTATTAAAGAACTAACTTTTTTCACTTTACAGTTGTCACTGCCTTTCTTCAAAAGTTACAAATATCATACAATACCACACTAGTTTATTAGTCCAAGAGTTAGACCCAACTCAACCACGGTTTTCGGTATTTTCTAAAAATCGGACGTGGTATCAGAGCAGTGTATTTGATAAAGAGAAGCTTCTATGGAAGTACGTGGCCATTAATACCCCGTCACACTGATCAATAGACGAGGTAACAAGAAAACCAATATAGTAGTAGAGACTCTTTAAGAGTTAGAAGCCCACACCAGGATTTAATTGAGCCGTGACATGTGATTTCCAACAATGTGGTATTTTGACAAGTGTAGACTCAGACGAATCTGTGCAGCCTCTTTTTAATCTTAGAAACTCCAAATGCTGTTCAGTCAGTAGCTTAACACTCATAGAATATTCAAGCGACTAGCAAATAGTCAGGGGCGATCGGGACTCCCGTGCGAATTTGATGCCGATTTATGGTGACCTATACCAAATCAAACTTTAGGGGATAACTAATGAAAATCACCTGGTCACCCATCTGGGTTTTACGTCTGGACGTCATTATGACGTCATCAAAATAACGTATATTGTATCAGTGCAATTTAAACGGTATGCCCATTGTAGTCTATGGCGATCAGGACTTTCTTGCATTTTGTTTGCCAATTTCAGTCGAAATGCACCAAATTTAATCTAAGTGGGTAAATAATTAAAATTAACATGTCGCCCATATTATTTTCGCATCAAAACAAAAATATGACGTCATTGAAATGACGCCTAATAGGTAAATACCACATATATATGCGTTTTGTCCATTTCCAACGCATTGAAATATTCCCTTAATGAACTGGTAGCCTTATCAACACTGATTACAAACTCTTTTAAATCGTAACATACAAAATATATTCAGATAGGGTGAAGTCAGTTCGAGGTTGGGACGTAAATGCCGTCACGATTTACGAATAAAAAGACAGTGGAGTGAATGAAAAACAAACAATGTTTTTGATAATAAACGGTGTAAATAAATATAATCTCTTATCTTATTCTTATGCTTATATATATAGATGTACCACGACCCCTGACCAATTACCTTTGGGTCTTTCTATTTCAAACGATTGGTGCAGAATGCGTAAAATGAGCCAGTCCAGCTAGAACATGTGTGTATGTCAAAGCTTTTATAGTATATGTAAATAAATGCCTGGAACCCTTTTTTCTAGAACAACGTATCAATATTGTAAATAGAGTCACGCTTCAAAGCTTTTGGTTTATCTGTAGCTGCTTATCCTACACCCAAAGAAAAGATAGTAGTAATAATCAATTGCATACACTATAAACCAAACTCATTATAGTCCGATTTTGAAGGATTAAAAGTTAGAAGAGTCTACTTAGTAGTTCATGATATGGAAATAAGGATAAAACCCTCTACAAGTTATCCATTATACTTCGATAGCACGGGCAATAGAAAACTGTTACAATCTGATTTATCTTTCGCATGCTTATAGGTAGAATTGTCTTCAAATGTCAAAATCGGACAATAAGGCATTCTTGTTGATACGGCTAAAGAAATATCTGAATCCACATGAAAATAGTTGTTCAAAAGTCATAAGCATATTGATCACTGGCAATATTTATCATGAGTCCTCTTCTGCTCCACAGTAACACAAATCGGTACAATATAAATGGTTTGCTTTGTACTTGCACCGAGATGTTTCGCATACTGACATGCTGCAACCACATTTTATCAACTGCAGAGGGGTTTCGGGGCAGGAGGCAACATGCGCGGATCCAGGAATTCTTGTCAGTTTTATTTAATCCTCAGCTTATTTTACAGTTTACAGAGAGGGTCCAATGGTTTTATTGCTGAGAAAAATATACTTATACTTTACCAAGGATCCAGAGGGCCCCCATTATTTTCCAGGGGGTGTCGAACTTTTTCAAGGGGGGGGGGGGTCCAAATGCTAATTTCTATAGAAACCCATAATCCCATATACGTTCTTGTTATTTTCCAGGGGGGTGTACGGACCCCAGTTCCCTCTGGATCCGCACATGGGCAATGTCATCATAACGGGACAATATTTATCACAGTCCCGCTTCTAACCATGATTGTCAGGCATTGGTTTGTCAGGATTAATGGCAGATGAGGTTTTCCAAATGATGCACTGGTACTGCGCACGTTTGACACATTCGAGAAACACAGCTCTTGGAAGTGGTAGTTTTTGCAATTCAGTTTTTATCTCCAAAATATCCACTACCTCAACGCAGTGAGTCGAACAATATCGGTGACTGGCTAATACAAAGTAAGAAAGAAGGCAACGATCAGGAATCGATACAATCAAGTACCACGCCTGACCCAGGATACCAATGGGAAAGTAACAAACTCACAGTTAGACATCACAAACGAGAGCTAAGAGGTCAGTACAATATACAAATATATTACTCTAGTGCATCCGCCACAGTGCTTTCTAATGACACTGAGCCGTGGTGAAAGAATGCTTCGTGGATAGAGTCTCCAGCATAGCTAAATGCCTGCCAATATAATGTCTTGCTCTTTCCTATTGAACTAGTTAATATCAGCACCTGAAAGTGCATGGAATTCGATCAAAGCCCTGGTTGTGATATCACCAATGGCACATTGACATCTTTAATAAGTGTCCTGATCTAAGAAACTTGATGGTAAATGAGCAAGACTATTTAAGAAAATGTCAAATATCAACACTCTGCAATTGTTTTATATGTGTTTTATTGAAACGGCGAAAACAAAATTTGCTCCTCTGCAAAACTGGGGTTAGGGTTGTGCATTAGCTTATATAAGACAAAATATTTAAGATAGAAAGCAAACTTTGGTTTTTGTATTCGTCAATTAAGTATATGTTTGTTAAACTTAATCTAAATGGTTTGAAACCACCTCAGAGTAGTCGTTAAACTAAATGACGATAGCCAAAATTATCACTTTTAAATTATAACTAAGTTCATGTAACGCGCATAATACAACATGTAGCCGCAAACAGCTGTCATATATAGTAAAGACATCCAGTAATTTGCAGACTATTAGAATGTAAATTGATTAGCTAATTTTAATGTCTTCTTCCTGTAGCTCAGGCTTTCAATTTTCTTATTTTCAAATTGATAAAGTAGCAAATGTAACAAGCTGTTTCAGGCTAACACCCATGCCTACAGTGTGCAAACATCTCCTATTCGATGCACCTTTAATTGGTACATACGATAGAGTATGTGTAAAAGGGTTTGGGATGGAGCAGGTCATTGCTCAGATTGCAGTCAAAATCTTGTTTGAAGTTTATTCTGGTTTTTATGAGATGAGGAGGACAATTATTTTACTAGAGAAGCAGAAATAATAATCGATATTGTATATGACTAGGATAAGGATTGGTTTAGAATATTTACATTAGAAAGGGACATTTACTAAAGTGTACTATTTAAATGTGAAACGATTATTTTCTATGTTCCTCTAGGAAGTATCTTTATTTTAGAATTATTCATATTAGGAAATTATTGAAAACAAATATTCATAACATCTGTAACAAAGGTACGGGGGCTTAATAATCATCAATGCCTAAGATTTAGGCACCAGAGACTAGAAACTTTAGCTAGGAAAACATGCGAAATATATTCATTTTTCCTGAAATATCATCTCTTACATCAAGTCAATGTCCTTGCTCATTTATTATGTCATGTAACATATGTTACAGCCTTTAACAAGTGCTTCAATCTTGTTGTTAAACCTGCAAAATCTATAATTCTTTATAATATGAGCAAGACATTCCCAAATATGCAAGATATCCAACAGCAGCAAATGCTTTTATATATTTCTACTTAAATGATGCCTACCAAATTCGGCTCCTTAAAATTGGGTTAAGCCTTTAAGTTGTTTAATTAGATGTATAAGACACTATATTTAAAGTATAAATGCAAACTTTGGATTTTCTCTAACCCAAATGAATTTGTTAGTACAAAATAATCAAAACATTTTTGAAAATGCACATATCAGCTAAAAAGTAAATGATATTGGTCACAATTTTCATGTTTAAAGGGTAATCTAATTAAAGTAACTCACATAACACCACAGGAAGCTGTAATTTTGCTCCAAAAGAATTTATTTGTAGCTAAAGTAGTCAATATGCAGACCATATTAGTAATTTAAATAATAAGCCTTCTTTCTGTAGCTCAAACTTTTAATTTTCTTTTTTTTCTAAATTTAGTATGGTAACATATGCAACTAACGCCCCGGCGAACATAGTGCAGACATCTATTAAAAGACGCAGCTTATAATTCTCTTTTAGATGGGATAAACTTGCGAATTCCCCAGGGGGAGCAATAACATTCTCAGCCATCAGTCTAAAGGTGGTCCGATAAGCTGGGTATTTATAGGAAATATACGGTATTTTGCATGCAAAATTTAGTTATCGAGAAATAATTCATTGTCAAAGTCAGGTAAAGCATTGATGTAACCATCATATGACTAAAATAATTGATATTATGTTTTAAAAAAGCGTTCGTGTTGGATAAATATGACCTTACCAACACAAACTATAGCTTTTATTAACGGGCAGTTTCTTATTATGGCCGCCATATTTATGACGTCATAACTAGCCTCAGACGCGGATTTGAGATGGGTGGCCACCTTTAAATTAAAGCTAAGACTCCATTGAAGGTTTTGATATAGGTCACCATAAATCTGCACACAATTCGCACGGGACCTATTTTTTGTCCCTAAGGGCCCTGACTAAAAGGCTCTGATCAGACTGCGCGTATGCGCAGGCTGGTCTGAGCCTTTGCTGGTCGCACATACCACATTGTTGGAAATATCATGTCGTGGCTCAATTGGTAATGCGTCAGTCATAAGTAATCATGTCCCCATTATAATTATGTAAAGGGATTCTAACAAAGTTTGTTTTGTGTCGCCAAAATGTCGTATGTGCACTTATTTTGTCGGAATGTAAAGGCGTGCGTGTGTGTGTGCGCGCGTGTTATTAAAGAAATGTACTTGAGTAATATAAGTACAATCTCAGCTCAAAGATCAAGGACCTCGGACAGTCTTAATGAAAGATTGCCCATAAAATTGCCACATAGAGTTTCAACGAAAACGATATTTTTCCGTGGTAAAGGAAGTTGGTTCAGCCCTCGAAAGGCTTTCACATTGGACAAGTACCGATTAAAAATATGGGTCGAAAACTCTGTTTCTTCTATACAACATATAGGAAATAGAAAACGTTTACAGGTGCTTTACCCCCTTTCCCCTCCCCCTGACCATTCTAATCATTTAGCATACAGCTGTAGTTTTACATAACACTCGTAATAGGCATGCTTGGTACCCCGACATACAATTTAGGTTACCTTGCACCCCTGATATTTTTATGGGTGTAAAATTGTTTACTTGGACCCCCTGAATACGAAACGAAGTTATTCTGAAAAAATGGTATGGGCTATGTGAAAATGCATGGTTTCGATGGCAACCCCTTATATGATTCTCGAAAATTGGGGTAGGCCTGCATATTCAATCCTATCTAGGGTTCTACTTATCATAGAGCACTAAAATTGGTGTCAAATTAAAGCTTAGACATATGCCTTTTTTTCTGTGGTCAGATATGTAAATCAACTTATTTTGCATATTTATGAATATTAATGAAAACCTTAAAAATGAGGTAAAATCACAAAAAAGACTTATTTCAGCTTCAAATTTCATCAAACCACCATTTTTGCACGTTTTTATATCATCAGTGATACAATTTGATAAGTTCTTTCATACAGTGGTCCTATATGAAAATTATCTCATTTGCATATTCATGAATATTAAAGTATCAGAATTCCTACATTCCGAATCTCTTCCTTTAGTACAAGTGTCACAGTAACGACTCAGATTTTATTTATACACAGCTCATCGTCTTTACCTACACACTTAGCAGAATGCAGTTTGCTTGTTTTTGTTGTTGTTTTAACATTAGTTTCTGGGACTATATCTTTTTTGTATGTCCAATGAATACAAATTTTCTCCTGGAAATTTTATTTTGATCAATATCAACTGTTTCTATAGTCTGTTCGTCTTTACAAAATTCGTACATATCGGTAGCATAACCAATAATATGTGTGTTATTTATCACAGCGCTATAGCAAACATTTTTACTGAACATTGCGCATAAGTCTTCTTAAACATGTTTCAAAGTAAGTAATTTCGGACCATTTCTGGCTAATTTCAAAGAATGATATCTTCAGAGGCTCTTTTCCTTTGTATTGAACTGCACACTCACCTGTCCATTAATGGATTTCTTTAATATTCACACCGTTGCAATCAAGAGTCTCCAATGCCTGGTTTACTAATGCAATCGCTAAATCAGCATCATGTTTGGTTTCTTCGCTTATCCAAGTTATTGAAGTTTCACCAGTTCATCTTTGACTTCAATATACACATCGTAGGATGATTCCAATCAGAGAATCAAGACTGTGCCTCACCCTGATAAACAGAGCTATAACTTTCACAAAAATACATTACTATTGCAATAGATCCCTCTGATAACTTGTCGACAATCTGTTTTTTGTTGACATGAAGCTCTGAATGTATGTTCTGGTTGCACTATCATATCTTTCTCTAAGACAGTCAAGAATATTTGGAAATGTTTCTTTTGGCACACAAGAAACTCTATGTTTATTTTGTCGACTTTGTTTATTTCGATAGTTTCCCATTGATACCACGAGATTACAATATCACCGTATATAATATCAAGAGTTTACAGATGGTATATCATGCCTTCAACGTCACAATAATTGGCGTAGCACCCATTACGCAGGTTACGCACGTGCGTAATAAAAAAAAATAGTAACACTCAATGGAGCTCACCTAATGTGGTAAAAGTGATTTTCCATACCTTAAGGAACTGCTCTTAAAGGAAAGAATTCGCTCCCTCTGGGAGCAAATCCTTTCCTGTAAGAGAAGTTCCCATTTTGAAAACGGATGCAATTGTAGAGAATCATTGCTTGATACAGTAGTCTCAGTTTGATGTGCGTAACGTTTTCGGTGTTCTGGCTACGCCATTGACAATTTTCAATTTTATGTCATAGATTTCCAGATTATTCACCTTCGTTGCCACAAATGTAAATTCACTAAGGTTTAAACTGTAAGAGGAACAATTGCCTCAAAGCAATTCATTAACCAACTTTGTAGTTTACTCCACCCCTTCATGTGCTGCACAACCAATCAGTTTGCACAGAAATTTAGTTTTTTGGCCAACTTAATCACATATTTTGTCAATATTCTTAATATCTAAACTGTTGCTTGCAATGTTCAAAATTGGCTAAACGGCTTATAACGGCTGATGTAATTTTTTTCTAAAATATCGAATACTTTTCGTGCTCTGTTCTCAAATAAAATGTTGGTTTTAATGGCCGAAATTCAAACAATGTTTGTCGGAATAGCAAACAGGGAATACACTGATCAGACTGAATCAGATGGACTCTATCAATACATTCAATATTTAAAACAGAATTGATTAAAATGTATGTGATATTTCTATTTTGCTGGTTTGTTTTGGGTTTTAGTTTGGTTCGTTGCTTTACTTCCCAGTCAACAGCTATGGTCATGTCGGGACGGTCAGTTCACATAACCACACGTTTTTCCTTGGCAGTTAACCAGTACTTCGTATGTAAATGACAACAGCCCTTCTTGAATAAATCAGCGGAAAGGAGGAGAATGACCGTAGTTATTATCTTATGATCAATCTCTACGAAAATATGGGACCGGGCCGGGATCGAACTTGCAACCCCTGGATCTGCAGTCAGATATGCATTTGTAGCAAGACACGTTATCGACTGAGCTACGCGGCCTTGTGTTTTGTTGATTTGTAAATTTCTCGCGGTTATACAACTCTAACATGAGCCATTTTCTTCGTATCATCCTAATGTGTTAATTTGATTTGATTGTTTCTCTGCATTTGATTAGTTAGCAAGCCTCCATGCGAGCTAAACATTTTGTGTTTTAACAACAACAGAATCTAGGGCGAAGATTTACGCTAGTAAAATGCATTTAAGCCCCCCAGTGGCTTAGGCTGCTTTCTGTTCTAAGACGGTGGTTCTATTGTTGTTTATCTATTGTTTCATGTACTTCCCCTTGTTTCTGGGAGTTCTGTGTTGTCTTTGTTTTGTTATGCATCACTTTATTTCCATTGTAGCTTTGCAAACATCTTGAAGAGGAAGAGAAAGCTGGTTGTTTTGATATTATTGTCTTACATATGTAATGTTACTATAAATGTTATGTGGCTCTTCCTCACGGTGCCGTGGGTTGGTCTGCAGTGTGTGATTGTGGTATTTCCTGATCATACTCACTTACATTTTAATTGGTGTTTGAAGGTCTAAAATAGTGGATTATTCTTTTACTTGATGTTTACCAACAAAGGTGAAACTGTCACGCGATGCATTAAGAGCACATAAATCCCATACATTAGATTTTATCATGTATGTCATCTCCCATGCAATATGATTTATCTTCATGTCAGTGCCCTATACCATGAACTAAACATACCGAGCCATGTTTGTTATGAAAGCCATTTATTGCATTAAAGTCTATTGTTTCATAGTACACATTATTGACTTTTGAGGCATTGGGCATGTAGCACTGTCATTAACGTATCTGACTGCAGATCTAGGGATGGCGAGTTCGATCCCTACTTCTGTGGCGATTGATCATATAACTTTACTTTAAACTGTCTGTCAACATATATATATTGCTCAAATTATTTAAAGGATCACTGCATGTTTTTCCATTGATATCAATACAAATGCACTCATAGTCCGACTCAAAGCAAGATCTGGATTAATACGGCAAAAACATGTTTTTTCCTGTGATTAGTTTGGTTACCGATCAAGACTGATTCTTGGTGAAAATGAAGTAATCCCCTTCAGGAAAACTCCATGGAATACTTTATGTAAAAATGGAATTTTGTTAAAAATACCCCTTTTTCAAAACCAAATTTGAAGACGAGTTTTTCAATCCAACATCACAAAACCATCATTTCTGTACATCCAATAGCCCTTTAATGTTGCAGAAATCATTAGGTTACGCTCTTAAAAAAAAATCAAAGATTCTACATAGTTCCAGAGCAAATTGAAATTTTCAAGAAAATTAAAAATGGCTAAATTTGAGCCATGAACTTGAGTAGCGATTGTTTTGTCCAAGCATTTTTTAATCCAATACACTCCTTGCAAAGATAGTAAAAGACACTGGGTTTCTACCTTATTGTCTAGTGAAATGTATGTCTTGTCAATAGGACAGGGGTTAACATTAGCACATATGGAAAATTATCTGGTGTTCCTTTAAATATTTTTTTTTTGTTATTTACTCTTTATTCAGAAATACATCTGTACAGTATATGTAACATGAAATAAACATACAATATATTTGACAATGACACAATATTTTATCAAAGCGAGAACCAACGTGTTCCTTTAAATATTATGAGCAGTGTATTTTGAATGAATGGTAAATATCATGGAGTAACAATATTGGAAGAAAAGTTCTTGAATTAAGACAAACTGTTGGTACAAAACGATCAGTTGTTAAGACATGTCGGAAATATCAGAAAAGAACTTGTTTGAGCTTGAATTCGTAGTCCTCAACCTATTTTACAGTTTACAGAGGGGTCCAATGGTTTCATTACAGAGGTAACTATACTTTTCCAAGGATCCAGAGGGACCCAACATTTTCCAGGGGGGGGGGGGTGCAACTTTCTTCAAGGGGGGGGGTCCAACTGCTAATTCCTATAGAAACCCATAAACTTGTGCTTTTCAGGGGGGCCTAACCCCCTATCCCCCCTCTGGATCCGCACATGCCATTCCGATACTCTGCATTCATATCCTCGGTATCTCAGGCAGGACCCATTCTGTTGGTCTGCATTCATCACGTGATCAATCCATTCTCAGCTGCTTAGGCGTGACACATTCTGTTACTCTGCATTCATCACGTGATGAATCCACTCCCGGTTGCCTAGGCGTGACCCATTCTGTTGCTCTGCATTCATCACGTGATGAATCCTTTTTCGGTTGCCTAGGCGTGACCCATTCTGTTGCTCTGCATTCATATCCTATGTATCTCAGGCGTGACCCATTCTATTACTCTGCATTCATCATGTGATGAATCCATTCTCAGTTGCCTAGGCGTGACCAATTATGTTGCTCTGCATTCATCACGTGATGAATCCATTCTCGGTTGCCTAGGCATGACCCATTCTGTTACTCTGCATTCATCACGTGATGAATCCATTCTTGGTTGCCTAGGCGTGACCCATTCTGTTACTCTGCATTCATCACGTGATGAATCCATTCTTGGTTGCCTAGGCGTGACCCATTCTGTTACTCTGCATTCATCACGTGATGAATCCATTCTTGGTTGCCTAGGCGTGACCCATTCTATTACTCTGCATTCATCACGTGATGAATCCATTCTCGGTTGCCTAGGCGTGACCCATTCTGTTGCTCTGCATTCATATCCTCTGTATCTCAGGCGTGACCCATTCTGTTGCTCTGCATTCATCATGTGATAAATACATTCTCGGTTGCCTAGGCCTGACCAATTCTATTGCTCTGCATTCATCACGTGATGAATCCACTCTCGATTGCCTAGGCGTGACCCATTCTGTTACTCTGCATTCATCACGTGATGAATTTATTCTCGGTTGCCTAGGCGTGACCCATCCTGTTGCTCTGCATTCATCATGTGATGAATCCACTCTCGGTTGCCTAGTCGTGACTCATTCTGTTGTTCTGCATTCATATCCTCGGTATCTCAGGCATGACCCATTCTGCTTCTCTGCATTCATCACGTGATGAATCCATTCTCGGTTGCCTAGGCGTGACCCATTCTGTTGCTCTGCATACATCACGTGATGAATCCACTCTTTGTTGCCTTGGCGTGACCCATTCTGTTGCTCTGCATTCATATTCTCGGTATCTCAGGCGTGACCCATTCTGTTGCTCTGCATTCATCACGTGATGAATTTATTCTCGGTTGCCTAGGCGTGACCCATTCTGTTGCTCTGAATTCATCACGTAATGAATCCATTCTTGGTTGCCTAGGCGAGACCCATTCTGTTGCTCTGCATTAATCACTTGATGAATCCATTCTCTGTTGCCTAGGCGTGACCCATTCTGTTGCTCTGCATTCATCACGTGATGAATTTATTCTCGGTTGCCTAGGCATGACCCATTCTGTTGCTCTGCATTCATCACGTGATAAACCCATTCTCGAGTACCTAGGCATGACCCATTCTGTTGCTCTGCATTCATTATGTGATGAATCCATTCTTGGTTACCCAGGGGTAGCCCATTCTGTTGCTCTGCATTCATCATGTGATGAATCCATTCTCGGTTGCCTAGGCGTGACCCATTCTGTTGCTCTGCATTCATCACGTGATGAATCCATTCTCTGTTGCCTTGACGTGACCCATTATGTTGCTCTGCATTCATCACGTGATGAATCTAATCTCTGTTGCCTTGACGTGACCCATTATGTTGCTCTGCATTCATCACGTGATGAATCTAATCTCTGTTGCCTTGGCGTGACCCATTATGTTATTCTGCATTCATCACGTGATGAATCCATTCTTGGTTGCCTAGGCGTGACCCATTCTGTTGCTCTGCGTTCATTACGTGATGAATCCATTCTCTGTTGCCAAGGCGTGACCCATTCTATTGCTCTGCATTCATCACGTGATGAATCCATTCTTGTTTACCCAGGCGTGACCCATTCCGTTATGCTGCATTCATCACGTGATGAATCCATTCTCTGTTGCCTAGGCGTGACCCATTCTGTTGCTCTGCATTCATCACGTGATGAATCCATTCTCCGTTGCCTGGGTGGACCCTTTCTGTTGCTATGCATTCATCACGTAATGAATCCATCCTCGGTAGCCAGGCGTGACGCATTATGTTGCTCTGCATTCATCACGAGATGAATCCATTCCCGATTATCTAGGCATGACCCATTCCGTTATTCTGCATTCATCACGCATCACTTATAATCGATAGATCACTTGTGTATTAATCCTATCCTCAGGATAGGATTAATTCACAAGTGATTTATCGATTATAAGTCCATGATAACTTTGTAAACAAAACATGAAGCGACTGCCGCTCTTGGCTGGCAAGACAGCAGGTTAAGAGCAATCACAATGTAGAACAACCGAAATGTAGTGGCTGCAATGAACCATTTACAGTACGTCACTTTCTTTTTGAATGTGGCGATTTCTCATACAGGTGACATGTCTATCGCATATTGACCTATCTGACTTGAGCATTGTGGGTACATGCACAGGAGCTTGAAGTTCGATCCTTATATCACTTCTAAACCCTAAAACCGAAAATCTCATAATGTCATTACGTAGTAAGGTGCCTGAAATTTAGTTTCACTCCAGGTCATTACTACGTAATGACATTGTGAGATTTTGGTTTTGAGGCTATAAAGGTGAGATAAAGACAGAACTTCAAGCTCCTGTGGTACATGTGACATACTTGTTTACCAAATGCGTCCCTAAATCATGTGATTCACCCGATTTGTTGATTCAATTTGTTATTATTATGCGTCATCACGTCTCACTGAAACCGCTTTATTGACCTGGCCATATGCGAAATATTTTCAAAAATGTTTCAGTGTTGAAAATCTTATTCTGTCGCTAAATACTGTAATACCAATCATTGTTATTGTTTAGCTACCAAAGGTTACTACGGATCATTTATAGCCATTCAGTGCTTGCTACTTTTTTTAGCGTAGTGTTTTGAATAATGCATACCGCATATTAACACAAGTCCCGTTTTCAGTCGTGATGTGCCTTGGCAGACAGGTCGATCCTTTGAGTATCGCACCTGCGCAGACAATGACCACAAGTGTTGACGGGTCGCTAAACATTAAATCATCACCACGTCGTATTTGTTCTAATGATGACGTCAAGGCATCATATAAAGCCGCCATGACAAAACTTTATTATTATTTGCATACAAATTGATTTTTATAAGGTCTCTACAAAATATAACAGTCTTTTTGAACAAATACTTAAAGAGACTAGATCTGCAACTTTGAACATTTTTCGATTTTTTTTATTTTCTTTTTAAATCATTTGTAAAAGTAGAATTAAGTTATGTTTTCACAATAAATCTGTTCACTATAGCTGAAAACTGCACTGAAAAGTGAGTTATCTTATAAAAACAGGTGTGTTGGTAATTATTTGCGTCCCTCCAATAATTAAAGACAGCTTATTTTAACCTAAATACCGCTGTTTTGATACTGATAAGTTGTTAAGATTTACGAAATTGGTAAAATGTATATCTGAAGTTTAGTTTTTTACTGTGTTCTTGAAAAATAGAAACATTCGTTCTAAAATTAAAAGATCAAAAGTTACAGACTATGCAGCTTTAAATCATTCTATTAATAACTACAGTATATATCGTATTTACTGCTGTTTGAAATATGTAAACCTGAGACAAATTGAAATAAATTTGAAACTCGAATAATAAACAATTCCACATAGCTTACAAAATGCATATAAGAGATAAGAAATAACAATAATATGTAGAATTCATTGCCAATTAAACAAAGATAGATCTGATGGATGATTGTTACTCAGTTTTAAAGAATCAATTTAAATTTCTTTAAAATGTAACCGTAAAAGTTTAATAGCTTTTTGAATGAAGGAAACCTCTATACATGACATCGATACTACAAAAACGCTAGGGTTATATTGTGTATAAATCATCGAGTCTTAGAGCGAATTAAAGCAATCTCTTCCATTAGCCAGAGAAATAAATTTTATTCTCAGATTATTGCGCACGCAGATACATTTCTCCTTCTAGAATCATTTAAGATTTCAAGCTAGGCAATAGATCAGTATTAACCCTTGACGTGCTGAATATTTTTTGCCCTACACTCCCCCTCCCCTCTTTTTTAAGATTAACTTACAGGTCATTGTAGTTATTAGCGTGTATAAAATGTGTACAAGGCGAGTAGAAATCTGTGGATCCTGATCAGTTAGCTTCTCAGAAACCAACTGATGAGGATGACTGTTTTCAAAAAATACTATATATGGGTGTTTTATGATAGGGTTAACCCTTTCATCTCCAGGAAAAAATGATCCAAAACCCTCGTCTGCTAATGTTTTCTGCTTCTTTGACAGCAGATAATTGTCAAGCTGTAGAAAAACAGTTTAGACCTTCATAGGACTGCTCAATAGGCAATAGATCAGCCTTTATGCTTTTATCTGCTGAATAAAAAAATCCGAAACAATCATCTGCTTATGTATTCTGCTTCTTATTTGGCTTGAACACTAGATGGTTGTCAAGCTGCAGACAGTCAGTTAAGACTATCATCGGACTGCTCCAAAGGGAGTAGGCTTATCTAGTTCCATGCTGTATTGCAATTTGGCTTTCAGTGTATAACAACATACATTACAATTTACGGTTTCAATCTCCTCCTCCGGTGAAAAGATTTAAGATGCTGCGAAATGGAGCATTAATGCTTAAACAACGTGACGATTTGATCAGTGCACAAAAGTATCACTACGCAATGTAACCAGGGCATACATGTAGCTACAATGTATGCATTAATAGCCAGGTGTCACCATGAAATAGCACATACAGGGTGTGTTTTTTTTTCGTCCAATGGCATTTTTGGCAACATACGGCAGCTGATATCGTTCTTAAACCGTGTTCAGAGAGCAGGCCCCGAGGTTTTAAAAATTGAGCATGGAAAAAGTTTGATAATCTCGGGACCAGATTTATAAGTCTAGCGTCTCGTTTATGCCTTAGTCAAGCTTTTCCAAGAAAAGGTGTGTTAACGTGAACTGACCGTCCCGACTAATCGGAACTGTCTCGGCCAATTCCGCGAAATTCCGTTGAACCATACCACGGATGTACATCGAGGATCTACTTTGATAACGCAGGTGATAACGTGTAGCTGATGATACATAACGTGACGCTGATGTCACAGAAACCATGCCAACACAATAACAAGTGTGACTGCAGCAAAACAAACGGTTATAGATGAAGTTTATGTTTTTCCAATATACATAAACTTCATTTATTCTGCTGATTAAACTTTTCGGTTGATCAGAAAAATGGATTTTAATAGGGCTGAACTCACATGCTTAAAAAAAAATTCTGTACGCCTTTTCCGGCTAACAAAATAGAGCTTTTTCGTACATAGTACTACGCGTAATGGGCCTTATGTACACCCGAGGCTTGATACGATTCTCGAATTGTGCCGGACTTTCCCGAAAGCATCTCGGCATGACCATAACTATTGACTGAGTCGAAACGAATCAATCCAAACAAACAAACAAAAAACAAACAAATCTTGATTGGACATAAATAAAACGTGTTCTATGGCGTCTGACCAAGCATTTACTGATTGCTTACAGAATGCTCTATGAAAGTTTAAATAAAATAAAAGCCCTCACAAATTAAGCTTAAAATTGAAAATGGACTCTCTGGTTAGTTTAAACAAATTTCATCGCCAAATAAGTTATGAACCTTCCCCAACATTTTATGATTAGTAGGCTAAACTAATTATGAACAAAGCCAGGTTTAAATAACATCAACTAGAAAAATATCAGCATACAAAATAAATAGAATACATATTTTAAAAAAGTGAACTAAAATGTAATGATTAAATTAAAAACACGAAAAAAATAGCATTAAAATAAATAAATGAAAATTATGAATACATAAATTGATAACTATGTATACGCCTAGGTTTTAGTGTATTCAATGTAACAAACCACTGTCTAGCCCAGTTTGTCAACAGCTGCATATCATGGTTCATTATATCAGCTGTGGCAGCAATATGTGCTGCAGCATAAACTAGTGAGCTATCACCTGCAATCGGCCTTGTCAAACTAAGAAAGTGTATTAGATATATCATTTATATACACAAAAACATAAATTAGTGAGCTATCACCTGCGACCAGCCTTGTCAAACTAAGAAAGTGTATTAGATATATCATTTATATATACAAAAAACATAAAATAGTGAGCTATCACCTGCAATCAGCCTTGTCAAACTAAAAAAGTGTATTAGATATATCATTTACATACACAAAAAATAAGAGGCCCGAGAACAGCACACTGAGACACCCCAGACAATATGGATTCAAAGTCAGAAAAATATGCTTTAAGAACAACTTTAAGTTTTCTTTAACTGAAGGAACTATTTTACCACTCTTAAAAGCTTCCCGTCAATGTCATTTTGTTTTAATTTGAACAAACGACAAAAAAACTTGTTCATTTCTACATGCTCATTACACTGAAGCATAAAAAAGTAGTTGAGACGTTTGTGAAAAACTGTTTTATGGTGAAAGACACTCATTTATTGAATGGGCATATGTTGTTGGTGCACATTGGAATTCCAAATGTTACTGAAATTAAGGAAACCTATTTTTAGATATACACTAAACAAGTATCATGTCCATTGGCTTTCCTCTTTTAAAGATCGCAACTGCCAAACAGTATTATAATTATACCTGTCACTATATGGCAAAATGTTTATATTTACATGACAGCTATATTACCAAATTTGATTTCATGAACCATACTTTTGCTAAGCTGGTAGTTAAATGGTAATATTATGAAGGATGTCAATTAACTGAAACACTGTTGATATGAGTGCTGAGATGATGCTTGTATAAGAAAGTATTGTCTAGGAGAAAATTATATAATTTTAAAAACAATCCTCTTTTTGAAGTTTTACAATACAGCTAAAGAGTGCAACTGGTCTGAGCTTAGACCCTTTCTCAAAGATGGCGATCACATTTGCAAGCTTCCAAATATCAGGAAATATTCCCTCATTTAAAGCTGCATAGTCTGTAACTTTTGATCTTCTTATTTTAGAAATAAAGCTTCTATTTTTCAATAATACAGTAAAAATACTCATATTCAGGTAAACATTTACCCATTTTCGTAAATCTTAACAAAATATCACTATCAAAACAACAGTATTTATGTTAAAATACACTGTCTAGAATTACTGGAGGGACGTAAATAATTACAAACAAGAGAAAAAACACCTGTTTTTATAAGATAATTCACTTTTCCATGCAGTTTTCAGTTGTACTGAACATGTTTATTGTGAAAACATAACTTAATTATATTTTTACAAATGATTTAAAAAGAAAAGATTTTTTTCGAAAGATATTCATAGTTACAGACCTAGTCTCTTTAAGGATTTATTCATCAAAATACAAAGGGTTTTGTAGCAGACTTGGAGTCATTGAGCATCTTATGACTTATGTCATCATCACCACTTGCTTTAATAGGGTTGAGTACTTCAATAATAGTTTACCTTATTTCTGAATAAAATGCATTTGTTCCAGTCATTTTTGACATTTTTGGCTTTCAAGATAAAACAGCTGACAGCTTTAAAATGTTGAGGTTGGTACCGTCAAACATGTTTAAACCCTCGAGTAATTTTCTTACTGACCGTTCCAAGGCGGTACTTCTATTGTGAATCCTTTTTGTCATTTGTGTTTCGTGTTACACGCGACGGTGGGTCAGGCCTCAGACTCAATGACGGCGCTGACGTAAAGCTTAAATCGGTGGGTTGGTGCCTGATGCTTTGCTGTGGCTGGGCCCACCGTGGCTCGACTTGAGGTTTTCTTTAGCTCTGACTATCTGTGAGTCGTGAGCCCTATTCTCTGTTTCGTCATAGTGCGTTGATTTGATTATATTGTTTCTCTATGATGATACATTGCAATAGTTAGAAATCCTCCATGCGAGCTTAACGTGTTTTGTGCTTCAACAACGGCAGAATCTAGGGCGAAGATTTGGTAACAGTAAAATGCATTCAAGACCCCACTCAGTGGCTTTGGCAGCTGTCCGTTTTAAGGCGATGGTTACTGTTGTTGATTCGATGTTGATTGTTACTCTCATTGTGGGATTCTGTAATTGTTCTATGTTTTGCTGTGCGTTACTTTGTGTCACTTTGTTTTGCAATCATCTTGATGGGGAAGAGAGAGCTGGTTGCTTTACTTTGTTTGTCTTCCTGGTGTCTCTTGATTGTTGTGTGGCTCTTCCTCACGATACCACCGGTTTGTCTGCAGTTTGTGATTGTGGTATTTCCTGATCATACTCACTATTTTTGTCTTTGTCATACTGTTCTGTCTATTCCTTGCAGCCTTGTGGTCACCTGCTGTGAAAGAGCTAACTTCTTGGCTCTCTTGTGTGACATTTTTTTCTTGTATTTTTGTCACTTTTCGCCATATGGTATCCTGGGTCAGGTGTGATATTTGATTGTATCGATTCCAGACCTTTGCCTTCTTCCTTACTTTCTATACGGTCTGTCTTTCTCCAGGATTGCCTCCTTATTTCGGAATCGTTCTACGATAAGTCATCTGCTTGAACTACAAAGAGGAGCTTGGGTTCATGTTTTATTGAATTTATTAAACGAGTTGCGTGAAAGAGATAAAATGCGAGGCTAATAAAACCTGCAGTTGCGCCACACAGTGCTTCTCCAACGTGACTGAAGTTGAAAACGTGACAGGGTCTTATTTTAGAAGTTTCTTAACATATCCACTGTATTAAGTTTCAAATTAAATCTAGATTAGCAACGTTTCTGGCTCCAAGGACTCTCTATTTAGATGGTATAGAAAACCCCTGCTGGTTCCCATTATAATTATACCATGATAAAAGCGAACCACTACATCCTTATTATTGAGCCGGTACCCAGAAAAATGCTCAAGTTGGCATGTGCGCCCATCGAAGACTCAGATCAGCCTGCGCGTCCGCACAGTCTGATCAGAGTCTTTGATGGGCGCGCTATGGGTGGCCAAGGGTTCAATGTTTCTTCAGGTGGAAAACTAAGACTCTGATCAGACAGCGCGGATGCCCAGACTGATTTGAATCTTCATTTTACGCACAATGTCAACTTGTACCAGCTCAAATTGCGTTTTGGACTATTACGTACAATGACGTCTTATTAATCAGTTTTGTAATATCCATATTCATACATGTTTTACCAATGCACAGTTATGATGCATTTCTCTTATTAATTAATGAGAAAATTATCAAAGAGATGGTGGCTCAATATTGATGAATTTTAATTGCAAGTTCACGTGCTGTACGAGTAAACGAAATTTTAGCGTAAAATTGTAAATATGTTCTTACCCATTAGTTTAAGCATTTAATTTGGATGCTCAAAAGAACCATCTCATTGAAACGGTTCTTTTGAGTACCTACAACAAATGTTTTGGTTGAGAAATAACAAAAATAACTTTTGGTACTCACTCTTTACTGAAGGCATGCTATAGTTTCATGTCTCCTGTGCTCTTGAGATGATGTTAAAAGTTTCTTATGTTATATTGGAAACTTATCACGTCTCCTCACGGCAATGGTCACCCAGTGACTATTTCTGCCAAATTATTTTGAATTCTGGCCAGTTGTTTTAGAGGGAGGATTAGTCAGGTTTTTTTAAGGTTTGCTCTTTAATTGCACGACGGTAGGTCATGCCTCAGACTTAATGACGGCCCTGACGTAAAGCTTTAATCCGTTGGTTGGTGCCTGATGTTTGTCGTTGGCTGGGCCCACCGTAGCTCAACTTGAGGTATTTTTTAGCTCGGACTATCTGTGGGTCATATTTTCTTTGTATCATGATAATGTGTAAATTCGATTTGATTGTTTCTCTGTGATGAAACATTGCATAAGTTAGGAAGCTTCTTTGCGAGTTAAACAATTTTGTGTTTTAACAATAACAGAATCTAGGGCGAAGATTTAGTGCTAGTAAAATGCATTTAAGTCCCCCGATGGCTTGGCTGCTGTCCATCCTAAGGCGGTGATTCTGCTGTTGTTGATCTAGTGTTTAATGTACCTATCATTGTTTGTGAGTGTTCTGTGTTTGTTTTTTGTTTTGCTATGCATTTAAGAAATGAATTCGATTTTTGGAAGGTTCATGGAATCATGAATACTTCGGGTCTCTTGCAAAGTAAGTGAAGCCCGAAGGGCTTTACGTTAACTTTGCAAGATACCTGAAGTATTCATGGTTCCATGAACCTTCCAAAAATTGAATTTATTGCTTATATTTACATTTTACTAGAAAAGAGCCCACGCAAGCGCGGAAATATTTCATGATTGTCAATTTACCTTTATTTTGCATTTAAAAAAGCTGAAACTTGTATCCCCCTTTCATGTGTGTTAATTTTTCACAGCTTTATGAAATCTGAAACTTGTATTGGCGATTCTAGTCGCCGACAAATAGGTATGGGCCGAAATGACCCGAAACCGGCGAGTTTTAATTTTTTTTACAAAAGCTGATACTTGTAAACATGATTATGCTTATATCTTCTCATCTTGAAAATCACTAAAAATCTTCAGCGAGGTGACTTTTACTATATTTGTTTTCCTCCAAACAATGCCAAAAATCGCTCAAATCCAGGTTCTTATTTCTGAACAATGCACTTTTTTAAACAGATTTTATTGATAGCGTCATTGCCTACTGCGTCAAGTGGTACGACCAAGCCTATCAATGTAAGCTGTTTAGCGACCTTGAAACTTAGGATTATTGAGCGTGAGTCAGAGAAAGGTGTCTTGAACTTTCATAACTCTAGTTGCCATCAATGGTAGTAATTAACTATTTTATAGAAGTTCTGTTTGTTTTGTTACTGTTTTGTGAGTCCCCCCCAAAAAAAAGTCTGTACTTGTTTAAAGCTAGTGTCAATTTAAGTTTATACTAAGGTCTGCTGATTATTATAGTTTAGTGTTGTGTTGGTTACTGGTACTGTCCAAAAATAGGGACAATGTCGGAAAAATTAGTCTGCAATTTTTTAAGTGGTAGCTGCCCAAACCAATAAATGAGTGGTTTTCACACTCAAAATGCAAAGAAATACAATATTTAAGGAAATTTTTGTATACCAAATTATCTTCTTCAAAGGCAAACCTGGAAATGTCGTTACTTTTCGTGGTTAAAAAACAAACTTTTTCTCCTTATTTTTCTTCCAACTTCTGATTGGGAATTTTACTGTGCCAATTGGGAAAAAGGAGGTGTTTCGCCTTTGGGAGTGGGGCCGAATTTCGCCCCCCAAAATGGCCTGAAAAGGAACACTGATGCCGAAATGGTTTGGATTGATTGGTGTTTTACGTCCCGGTAAACAATTTTTCAGTCATGTTGAGACGGAGCCACTTCTTCCTGGGTATTATTAGTACTTTGGGAAGGTGAAAGTGCCTTTCTCAAGGACACTACACAGCGGTCGTGGGGTTCGAACTCGGGGCCTCTAGGTCCCGAGTCCGACGCTCTACCACTGAGCCACCGCGCCTCCATATGCCGAAATACACTTCCCTTTTTACGACCATTATAGGCGAAACGGAGCGGTCTGGGGCGAAGTATTTCGCCGATTTGCCCTCAAACTGGAACCCCGCTTGTACCTGAAAGCTAACATATAAAATTTGGGTTTGATTGGCCCATCAATTTCCGAGAAAAGCCAGTTTTAATTTTCATATACGTAAATGACCTTTAGCCAAGGTCAAGAAATGACCTCGGCCTTCAATACTCACAATTCTTCATTATTTCAGTTGGTTTCAGGTCAGAGGCTGAAATATTTGTGAAAAAATCAACAGCTTTCACTTTTTCCTGTAGAAAAGCCTAAGTTAACAAATTTGACCTTGTTGTAAAATTGGTCAAGGTCAACCGTAGGTCATCATTTGAACAAAGTATGATGGGCAGAGTCACCACTGCTACATACCAAGTTTCGTGGAAATTGGTTCACCGGTTCCGGGGAAGAAGATTTTTGAAGGGTTTTTACCATATATGGGCGTGGCGGCCATCTTGGTCATGTGACCCAGATGCAACAAACAAACTTTCGTTCCCCCTACCCAAAGAGGCTCCACATAAAATTTGTCTTTGATTGGTCAAATGGTTTCCGAGAAGAAGATGTTTGAAATTGTTGACGACAACGGACCATGGGCATCCTACCTATAAGCTGACATATGCTGCTAAGGTGAGCTAAAAACAAATTCAACCTCAA